>CM076184.1:95761258-97003896 GCA_038277355.1 Encarsia formosa | reverse complement strand
AAATGAACTCGTGAGCATAGACTTCATGGGCACTCTTCCGGTGTCAATCGGGGGCGTCCGTTATATTCTAGCCATCCATGACGCATTTTCAAAGGTGGTCAAGTTGTATGCTATTAAAAGAGCATCAACACAAATCGTAATTAACAAATTGTTTAATAATGACATCCCAACTTACGGTAAAATGGAGAAGGTATCCACTGATCATGGTACCCAGTTTACCTCCGTGGTGTGGATTCGAAAACTTACCGAGGAAGGTATTAAAGTAATATTTAGTTCCCTGAGGCACCCTCAGAGCAATATCGTCGAGTGCGTGAACAAAGAGCTCGGGAGGTGCTCACCTCCGACCGGCATAAGAATTGGGCCTCATGGATCGGTTTGATTGAATTCACGCTAAACGAGCTCCCACACGAAACGACCGGGTTTACGCCGAACGAGCTGCATTTTGATCGTGAGCCAAGGCGGCCATGGGCACGATTAATTCCAGAAAAGTCGATTGGTCTGCTCACGTACGGGCAAAAACTAAAAATTGCACGCGCCCGAATTTCAAACATCGGCGAGGCCCGCGCAGAAAAATATAATTCCCAACACCAGCTTGTTTCCTACAATCTGAACGAGAGAGTTCTATTGAAAGCTAATAATTTGTCAAACGGGGTTGACTCCACAGTCGCTAAATTTCTACCTCTTTACAACGCGCCCTATCACGTTCTCTCTCGATATAGGGACGTACACATTGGCAAATCTGCAAGGCCAACCTATGAAAGGTTTCTTTCATGGGTCGTCCTTACGACCTTACCACACTTTTACTGGTCAACATGGACCGGAAGGCACGAGTAAGTAAGATTAAGCGGTTGGCTAGAAAAATCCGTAAGACCCAGAAACAGATCAAGGAGCTCAGTCAAAAAATCAAGGAGGCAGCTGCAAGACAAATGAAAAGAAACCTCCAGGAGCAATGGCGTGTTCTCAACTACCACAGGAGACTGCCCGAGTTGAGAGAGCTGATGAAAGGCAAGATCACCTTAAGTGGCCAGATACATGAATATAGAAAAAGTCATGCTTGGATGGATGTCATGGCTCAGAGACCGGAAGCTGAGACCGACAAAAAAATGGACCACTCCAGCAACATCAATACGCCAAAGAATTTCGATAGCACAATCACGGGTAACGTGCGTGAACGCTTCCGTGAGCGTATAAAGAAAAAGGGTATGGTTTATCAGCACGGTAAATTCAATGAATTGCACGGTAAATTTATAGCAAATTCACGGTATTTAAATAAAGTGCACGGTAAAATAATGAAATCACGGTAAAAAAAAAGAATGCACGGTAATAAAAATAATTTCACGGGAACTAAATTCATTTTAACGGAAATAAACATTTTAATGGTAAATAAATATCATTCATCACGGAAAAAATTGTTAAGTTGCATGGTATTTTGAGTTTAGGCAAATACAAAGTACATTTTTACTATTACTAATGTGTTTATAAAAATTATAAATTTTACATAATTATAACAGAAGATTATTGGCGTAGTAAAGCTTTTTGGCCTTTGATGGTCGGCCTCTTTTTCGCTTTTGAATTCTCTAAGTCGATGATTATAAAAGGGAATAAAATATGGATATAGTTAATTATTTAATGATTTTATAGCCTCTTATGTCATAAATAATCAAAAAATTGGTTTTTTTTTTTATTTTACGTGCTTTTCTTTAACTCACAATGTTTCGTCGTCGTCGTCGTACGTTCAAAACTGCCTAGCTCTAGAACTTGGAGCTTGTAAGACCTGGAGGTCTGAAATTTTGCAGAGCGTCTAGGTTCGGATGACAATACATGAATCCGTAGTCACTTATCGACCTGGACCTACAGGTCGCCGATGACGGGGGTACTTGAGGGAGTCATCTCCGAGAATTTGGGATAAATTCTTCAGGGATGACTTTGAGGAAAGTTATAGAGTATTTATCGAGGCAATTTGAACCTAAGTACCAAGGTCACCGATGATGGGGTTACCCGGGGTACCTGGGGGTCATCTCCGAGAATTCGAATCAAATTCATGGGATATGACTTAGGATAGATTTCGGGGGTGTTTCAGAGCATATGAGGAAGAAGTTTGAACTTGGAGAGCCAGGTCGACGATGACGGGTGTACCTAGGGAACCTGGAGGTCATCTTCGAGAGTAAGGAACAATTTCTGCGGAAATAACTTTAAGAGGTGTTATAGAGTATTTATCGAGGCAACTTAAACCTAGGTACCCAGGTCGCCGATGACGGTTGTTCCTGAGGAACCTGGAGGTCATCTTCGACAGTTTGGGCCAATTTCTGCGGGGATGACTTAAAAGCTCTGCATTTTTGTTCAACTAAATTATACTTCTCGGAGATGACTCTCAGGTACCCCAGGTATCCCCATCATCGGTGACCTTGGTACTAATGTTCCAATTGCCTCGATAAATACTCTATATTACAAAAACTCTAACGATATAAAATGTTTAAATTTCCTGACAGATTCAAAAAGAATTTTTGTAAATTATACCTCTAACTTCATGAAGAATTGGGGAAAGAGCTTTGAAAGAAGTATGCTAAGTTGTGGATAAAGATGTATTTAAGGGGTACATATACTTAAAAATTTAAGAATAAATGACCAATTCTTACCAGTTAAAGTTATGAAGTTTTTTAGTTGTTAAAAAAAAGGTGTTTTTGTACAAATGTGAAGTGAAATAATAATTCTGTGATTTAAAGTTAAAGATAATTTTTAGATAATTGCATATGAAGACTCCGCTGACTGAAAGTCTTAACTTGGTCTTGGTGCCTAATAGTGTGTAATCTGTGTTTTTGATAAAAAAGCTAATTGGGTCACTTTAGGAGCAGGAGCAAAAAAATAAACTATCCAGCTATGTGCAAAAGAGTATTTACATCAAGCAAGAGTCCTGTGACAAGATATTTTCAAGATATAAATGTTTATGTGTTTGTGTGTTACATTTTATTCATCAAAATCTGTTCAGAACTTCAAAAGCCATTTTTTCAAATGTTATTTTTGAGAAAATGAGGGCATTGCTCGTAAAACAAAAATTTTTCCAGACAGCAGGTGGACTCAGGACTTTGCAAACTTATTGTACATGTGAACCTTCATGAGCGCAACTTCAGGCAACCAAATCTAAGCATTATTAAGCTGATGACACACCACAAATTGACTAAAATGATAAAAACTATCAAAATTTTTACCACATGAAACAATTTTAGAGTATGCAAGTAGCTTAATAGTGCTTGGATTTGGTTGCCTGAGGGTTCATGAGGCTCATGAGAGTTCACATGTACAACAACTATGCCAAGTCCTGGGTCCATCCACTTTAAGGAAAAATTTTGACTTTAAGAGAAATGAACTTTCATAGCCTAAATAAGCTGAATTTTATAACACTTATAAAAACACTTATATTAATTTTCTAAATGTAAAAAAATATGTAAAAATGTGTGTATATTATGGAAAAAAAATATCTTTTTAAATAAATAATTTTAAAAAAACTTACAAAATTTTTTCTGTGGTTTTTTTTTAGGTATATGTACCCCCTTAATCGGGGCCTTGTAGAGTAGTTTCAAACTTTTTTCGCAATATCTCGCTTACAAATGCGTTTTAGAGGGTCTTTTTCAGACAAATGGATTAAGCCTTTAAAGATCCTAGAAGCCCTTAAAACTCTAACAATATTAAGGGGGTACATATACCTAAAAAAAAAAAAACTCAGAAAAAATTTTGTAATTCTTTTAAAAATTATTTATTCGAAAAGATATTTTTTTCCCATAATATACACACATTTTTACAAAGTTTTTTAAATTTAGAAAATTGAAATAACTGTTTTTATAAGTGTTATAAAATTCAGCTTATTTAGGCTATAAAAGTACATTGCTCGTAAAGTCAAAATTTTTCCTTAAAGCGGATGGACCCAGGACTTGGCATAGTTGTTGTACATGTGAACCCTCATGAGCGGAACCTCAGGCAACCAAATCCAAGCACTATTAAGCTACTTGCATACTCTAAAATTGCTTAGTGTGGTTAAAATTTTGATAGTTTTTATCATTTTAGTCAATTTCTGGTGTGCCATCAGCATAATAATGCTTAGATTTGGTTACCTGAGGTTGCGCTCATGAGGGTTCACATGTACAACAAGTGTGCAAAGTCCTGGGTCCATCCGCTGTCTGGAAAAATTTTGGCTTTACGAGCAATGCCCTCATTTTCTCAAAAATCACATATTTGAGAAAATGGCTTTTGAAGTTCTGAAAAGATTTTGATGAATAAAATGTAACACATCAACACATAAACATTTATATTTTGAAAATATCTTGTTACAGGACTCTTGCTTGATGTAAATACTCTTTTGCACACAGCCGGATACTTTTTTTTTTCTCCTGCTCCTAAAGTGACCCAATTAGCTTTTTTATCAAAAACACAGATCACACACTATTAGGCACCAAGACCAAGTTAAGACTTTGAGTCAGCGGAGTCTTCACATGCAATTATCTAAAAATTATCTTTAATTTTAAATCACAGAATTATTTTTTCACTTCACATTTGTACATAAACACATTTTTTTTAACAATTAAAAAACTTCATTAGTTTACCTGGTAAGAATTGGTCATTTATTCTTAAATTTTTTTTTTTTAATAAAACTAACTTATTTACTTCAGATTGAAATAATAACAAAAACAAAACCAAGTGAAGTAGAATTTCACTAGAAAGATGACTCAAAGAACAAAAAAGTAGTCGTGAACTTTTAACGCTGCAGAAATACCTAATTTGATATCGATAGATCGATATTCGATACTAATTGGTCAATATACTAAAGTAGTCTCGTAGAGGTAATATATGTCATATATTATGTCATAAAGGTTATTAACTTTTTTATGCGATCGATTCTAACTTAATAAATTGTTTTTAGCATTAGACTTGAAATGAAAGTTAATCTGTCATTCTTAACTGTCATTATTAAGATATTGTGTCGCGGAAAAAATCTAATCACAGATAAAAAAATTTTCTGTTTTTTCATCGCTTTTATTAGATGAAAACGATATAAATACTTACAGTTCTGTTCGTGGATAAAAAAAAATTATACCTACATTGCGAAAATTAAAAAAGGAAAAAATACATCGAAAAAGCATTTGTACCTATAGTATCGTAGAAAGTATTTTTGCTACTAGAACGGACTTAAAATTCTTGAATTTCAAAAAAAGCCATTTCAACGTTAATTTAATAAATTGAATGCCTTTATTAAATTAACTGTAACTTTTTTTCCTTAACGAATCAAGAAACGCGGTTTGCGGCATTTGAAAGCTGATGTAAAAGTACATCAAAAAACACAAAAAACTGAAAATTGATTTTTTGAAAATTTTTAGGTATATGTACCCCCTTAAATGTCAACTTTTCCTTACAGATTTAGAAAGAAACAATGTAAATTATACCTCTAACTTAACGAAGAATCGAGGAAAAAGCTTTCAAAGAACTAAGCTGAATTGTGAAGAAAGATGTATTCAATTGGGGCCTTGTAGAGTAGGCTTGAAGGGTCCCCGACAAAATGTCAGAACGACAAAACGTCTACGACAAAACGTCAGCGACAAAACGTCAAATCGACAAAACGTCAGAACGACAAAACGTCAAATATGTTTTATTTCTTGTAATACATACACATATAAATTTATTAAAAAATTATTTAATCAGGAAAGTATTATACAAACTCGAACTTTTATAAATATCATATTATTTATTAAAATAAGTTACAAACACTAACTAACACATAAACAAATGACAACCATAAATTTTTTAATTGTTTACATTATTAATTTAACATTATTTTCACGTATTAATTACATCACGAAATAAAATATTACAAACGTAAATTGATTGCTAAGCTTTTTAAATATTCTAATTTATCATCATCATATTCAGACATAATATTAGAAATTCTTTCATCTAAATCAACATATTTTTGATTGTAAACTTTTCGTTGTCTGACTTCAAACTACCTTGCAGAGATGCCGCATACCTAGCATATTCAAAATAACAGGGGGGGCCATATTAGGCACAGGGCCATATTAGGCACACTTACCTTATAACAAATTAAAATTTCGAACTGGCTGGAACTAAATTTTATGGCGCGCCTCTGCGGAGGCCCTTCGGGCCCCACGGCGCACATTGTTTTAAAAAATAACCATTAGTGTTTTATTAAAAATCGATTCTTTTTTCACTTTTGTATTACTTTGCAATTTTGAAATATTTTTGACATTTAGTCGTTCTGACTTTTCGTCGTCTGACGTTTTGTCGATCTGACGTTTTGTCGCTGACGTTTTGTCATCTGACGTTTTGTCATCTGACATTTTGTCACGTTCCCAGGCTTGAACTGGTTTTCGCCATAACTCGCTTACAAATTTGTTTAAGAGGGTCTTTTTTGTACAAATGGAGTAAGCCTTTAAAGATCCTAGAAGCCTTAAAAACTCTAACAAAATCAAGTGTTAAATTCTCCTGACAGATTCAGAAAGAATTATTGTAAATTATACTTCTAACTAAATGAAGAATCGAGGTATAAGCTTTAAAAGATGAACACTAAGTTGTGGTGAAAGATATATTTAATCGGGGTATGGTAATGTAATTTCAAACTTTTTTCACAATAACTTGCTAACAAATTCGTTTTAGAGGGTCGTTTACGGACAAATGGATTGTGCCTTAAAGTATCTTAGAAACCTTAAAAACTCTAACAAAATCAAATGTTAAATTCTCCTGACAGATTCAGAAAGAATTATTGTAAATTATACTTCTAACTAAATGAAAAGAATCAAGGAAAAAGCTTTAAAAGATGTATGCTGAAATATTGAGAAAGATATATTCGATTGGAGCCTTGTAGAGTAGGCTTGAACTGGTTTTCGCCATAACTCGCTTACAAATTTGTGTAAGAGGGTCTTTTTTGGACAAACGGATTGAGCCTTTAAATATACAAGAAACCTTAAAATTTCTAACAATTTTAAATGTTAAATTTTCCTGACGGAATCAGAAAGAATTATTGTCAGTTATACCTCTAACTTTATGGAGAATTGAGAAAAAGCTTCAAAAGATGCATGCTCAGTTGTGGAGAAAGATATATTCAATTGAGGACTTATAGAGTACAGTAGTGATCAAAATTATAAGGCACCCCCTAAAATTCACCTGTTTCAAGTTAATATTTTGACTTTGTGCATGCCTGCACGTGTTTAAATATTTTAGTATTCATCTCTAAAATTTTTTTTGTTCAAAACAAGTTCAGTACTTGAAAAAAAAACGTTTACTTTATATTAATTCGTCTTTCCAATCAATTTTTATCCTCTTTTAAGCTTAAAATGACTTTTATTAAAAAACAGCTAAATTTAGTTCTTTTATGATATAGATAGTGTTCTGTAAAATTTCTATAAACACCTAAGTGAATAATATTTTTTTTTTCGCGTTTCTCCGATGTTCAAGTTTATCGAAAAAAAATTTCAAGCTGATTAATAGAAAAATGTTCAAGCCACAAAGAAAAAATACATTTTTTTTAACTTGAAAAAACATTGATTTTTTGTACTTTTACATTGTTTTTCGCTTAAATTTGCTTTTTTTTATTAATTTGGGAGGTAAAAATTACATTAAACTGATATTTGATGAATTTTAAACTAATTCAATTTATTATAAATCAAAATCTTACAGAGAATTTTAAAAAAATATGTTAAAAAACAGTTTTTCTAATACAGTTAAATTTCACAAAAATAACTTCAATTTGTATTTAATTGATTACAAGCAATATATTTATCGAATTGACTTTTTCATTAATTTTAATATTCAGTTAGAAGTTTCAGAGAGTTTATTCAACTTGAAGTAATTTTTCAAATTCGTAGAACTCGAATGCCAGTAGCGATAATTGTTCGATCGGTAAAGAATTTATCTACATTACCGACCAAGCCGTCATTATTGATAAATTAGTTTTTTAAATGTTTATAAGCTTGCATAACTTTCATCATGGGAAGAAAAGCAGTTTCTGATAAAATTAAGTGGCAGATTATAGGATTGTTGAAAGGAGGAAAAAATCAGAGTCAAATTTCAAAAATATTAAAAGTTAGTAGGTGTTGCGTTCAAAACACCATTAAGACGTATGAAAGCACGAAACCCGTAAAAGTGAAAAGTGGCGCTGGCAGGCCAAGAATAACAAGTAACCGGAATGATCGAATTATTACTAAAAAGGCAAAGAATGATCGTGCAGTTACAGCAAACAATATCAAAAATCGAATAAATGAAGAACTTAATGTAAAAGTGTCTCGAGTAACAGTTAATAGACGTTTGATTGAGAAGAACATGAAATCTGCTGTCGCAACTCGTAAGCCTCTTCTAACAGCAAAAAACCGAAAAGCTAGGTATGAATGGTGCAAAGACAAGCTATCATGGACAGTTGAAAAATGGAATTTAGTTCTTTTTAGCGATGAATCTAGCTTCCAACTTTTTTCAAACAGACCAAAGCGAATAAGACGTACCAGCAGTGAAACATACAATCCTGATTGCCTTGCTCCAAGAGTGCAGAAAGGTGGTGGATCAATTATGGTTTGGGGTTGCCTGTCAGGAAAAGGAAAAGGAGAACTTCAATTTGTGTACAGTGAACAGCGAAAAATACATCGAGACTATGGAAAATTTTATGCTTCCATCAAAAACAAAGGTTTATGGACGTCAAAAAATTTGGTATGACCAACAAGACAACGCTCCGTGTCACAAATCAAAGAAAACGATGCAATGGTTTAATGATAATAAAATACCTATACTAGATTGGCCAGCACGTTCTCCAGATTTGAATATAATTGAGAATGCTTGGGATCAAATAGAGATAATGATCAAAGACAAACACCTTAGAAATTTGGAAGATTTAAAACGAGAGATTGCTGTAGCCTGGCAAAAATTGAGTCCGAGTTACTGTAAAAAACTAGCAGAATCTATGGTCCGAAGAGTTCACGCTTGCTTCGAGGCTAAAGGAGGATCAACTAAGTACTAAAGAAGGGTAAACGAATTACTAAATATATAAAAAACATATTATATTAAATAATAAAAATGAATATAATAATTATTTCTAAAAATAAATTAATACTATTACTTGTAATCAATTAAATACAAATTGAAGTTATTTTTGTGAAATTTAAGTGTATTAGAAAAACCTGTTTTTAACATATTTTTTTAAAATTCTCTGTAAGATTTTGATTCATAATAAATTGAATTAGTTTAAAATTCATCAAATATCAGTTTAATATAATTTTTACCTCCCAAATTAATAAAAAAAGGCAAATTTAAGCGAAAAACAATGTAAAAGTACATAAAATCAATGTTTTTTCAAGTTTAAAAAAATGTATTTTTTCTTTGTGGCTTGAACATTTTTCTATTAATCAGCTTGAAAATTTTTTTCGATAAACTTGAACATCGGAGAAACGCGAAAAAAAAAATATTATTCACTTAGGTGTTTATAGAAATTTTACAGAACACTATCTAGATCATAAAAGAACTAAATTTAGCTGTTTTTTAATAAAAGTCATTTTAAGCTTAAAAGAGGATAAAAATTGATTGGAAAGACGAATTAATATAAAGTAAACGTTTTTTTTCAAGTACTGAACTTGTTTTGAACAAAAAAAATTTTAGAGATGAATACTAAAATATTTAAACACGTGCAGGCATGCACATAGTCAAAATATTAACTTGAAACAGGTGAATTTTAGGGGGTGCCTTATAATTTTGATCACTACTGTAGAACCTGGATCTAGAGTATATCGGCAAGTCCAGCTAGCACCGCACCAATCGCAGCCGGGCGTGCCTAGCCCTGGGCTTCCACCACCCTTCGGACTCAACCGAGCGGAAGGGAATAAAGGAAGGGGCCCTACACCTACGCACTCACTCGGCCTTCGGCCTCCGACCCCGTCACCTCTCCTCTCCCCCTGCTGCCTGCCCGAAGTAGCTCCCCGACGTCTGCGCGCGGGAGTACACGGTACGGCCACAGCCCCTCATTTCTCCTTCCCGCCACGGCGGCTCGTCGCCCAGACGAGTTCACCGAGGTTGTCGAACTCGCGCGCCTCGTCGTCGTGACCCCTCACCCAGCCAGATTCTTAGTAATCGTGTCTCGTGACACTATTTTCTGTCAATCTTTTTTTTATTAAGTAATAAACGTTTGGGACTTTATTCATTCACCTCTCTCTTTAAACCCAAGCCCTTGTCAGGGCTACTTAACGCGTGAGAAAACAAACGGTCCTTATCAGGACCACAACCCCACACCCCGCTCCTTTCAACAAAATTAGCCCTAAAATATCCTAGGAACCCTACAAACTCTAACAATATTAAATGTTGAAATTTCCTGAGAGATTCTTAAAGCATAATTGTAAATTGTACCTGTCATTTCATGAAGAAACGAGAAAAAAAACTTTAATAGATGTATGCTGAGTTTCGGAGGAAGATATCTCCGATTGAAGCCTTGTAGAGTAGTTCCAAACGTTTTTTCGCAATAACTCGCTAACAAATGCGTTTTAGAGGGTCTTTTTCGGACAAATGGATTAAGCCGTAAAATATTCTAGAAGTCTTTAAAACTCTAATGATATTAAATGTCAACTTTTCCTGACAGATTTAGAAAGAAACAATGTTAATTATACCTCTAACTTAACGAAGAATAAAGGAAAAGGCTTTCAAATAACTAAGCTGAGTTGTGAAGAAAGATATATTTGATTGGGGCCTTGTAGAGTAGGCTCGGACTGGTTTTCGCCATAACTCGCTTACAAATTTGTTTAAGAGGGTCTTTTTTGGACAAATGGATTGAGCCTTAAAATATACAAGAAACCTTAAAATTTCTAACAATTTTAAATGTTAAATTTTCCTGACAGATTCAGAAAGAGTTATTGTAAATTATACCTCTAACATCATGGAGAATCAAGGAAAAAGCTTTAAAATACGTATGCTTGGTTGTGAAGAAAGATATATTCATGTGGGGCCTTATAGAGTAGTTCCAAACTTGTTTTTCGCGATAACTCACTGACAAATGCGTTTTCGAGGGTCTTTTTCGGACGGATGAAATCAGCCTTTAAATATCATTGAAGCCCTGAAAACTTTAATAATATTAAATGTTAACTTTTCCTGACAGATTCAGAAAGAAATATTGTCAACTATACTTCTAACTTCATGGAGAATCAAGGAAAAAGCTTCAAAAGATGTATGCTGAGTTGTAGAGAAAGATATATTCGATTGGGGCCTTGTAGAGTAGGTTCAAACTTGTTTTCGCAATAACTCGCTACCAATCGCTTTTTGGAGGGTCTTTTTTGGACAATCGGTTTAAGCCTTAAAATATCTTAGAAGCCCTTAAAACTCTAGCAATATCAAATAATTAACTTTCCTGACAGATTTAGAAAGAAATATTGTAAATTCTACTTCTAACTTCATTGAGAATCGAGGAAAAAGTTTCTTTTTCTTGCAGTAATGACTGCTCTAAAATTACGTAATATTCGATTTTTTATTATAATCACAAGTATTATTTGTATCCATAAGCATATCCAAGGCTTTCCTAAAAAACCTCAGTAATAAACTAATTATTGTTATGGAGGTCTGATCAAGATTTACGGACATTGAATCCTTGTACAAGCACATTTAAGCAGAACATGAATTGGCTACTGTGGAAGAGAAAATCCAAAAAACGAAGTCTGCGAATATTGTGACAAAAGGTACACTTGAAAACAAAATTTGAATCGACACATCAAACAAGCTCATAATGTTGACAATTCGTTCCTACCTTCAAAAAAACTGTCCTTTGTGTGATGCTGCATTTTTTACTGTAGCACTTTCGAACAAACACCTGGCTGAAGATCACTGTGAAGAACGTGAAGTAATAGAGCTGGAATTTAATTCTCTAGAAGGTGATTATTTGAAATTAAATTTTTTATTTAATTTTTTAAAATAATTATAGTAAAACAAAATATAGAGTTTTGTCAATCTTCACTTTTTTATTAACAATTAATTATACGAAATTATTGTCGTTACGATCGTTTCGGTGCACAGCACCTTCATCAGACGACTTTCTATCATCGACTGAAGTCATACGCATTATAATCGGTATATAAAATCATGAACAGAGGAAACGTAAACATAAACATAAATACAAGGATCAACGCACTCACTATCTTAAATCTAAATTTAATAGAGGAGAATTGTTCAAGTCTTTTTGATCATTTAATAAGACGTGAGAATTCTTAAATCTGTTGATTTCGAGAGCCTCTAGAAAATTTAGTTTTTTGCCTTTCTCCCCAAAATGTATAATTTTTATTTTATTGTCATAAGCATGATCATAATCGAGTAGATGCTTCGCGTAATTTGATTTTTCAGGATATACATTTCTAAACGCGGCTTCATGTTCTTTGTTGCGTTCTGAAAAAGCTCTGCCTGTTTGGCCAATATATATCTTATCGCAATTTTCAGTACCACATTTTTTCACATATACACCTGACTTATCAAGCTCATGCGTAACATCTTTGTTATTCTTAATTAAATTTTTCAAAGAATAGTCAGTGCGAAACACTACATTCATATCATGGTTTTTAAAAAATTTTGAGATTTTATCTGAGAAAAGGCCAGTGTAATTTATTACATGAGTATAATTTTGTGATTTTTTAGTTAGCGGAAAAACGTTTTTTATGGTTAATCTATAGTTAATTTTTGAAATCAGGTGATCGATAATTCTAGGGTCATAATCATTATTCACTGCCATCTGTTTTATGGTATTCACTTCATTGTTGTAATCTATTTCATTCAATGGGATAGAAAGGAGTCTATGTATAAAACAATAGAAAGCAGCCATTTTATATTGACACGGGTGCAATGATGTTTTGTGGATAATAATATCTGTATAGAAAAGTTTTCGATAAATATTGAATTTTAGGAAGTGGTCTGTTGACTTTGAAATAGTTAAATCTAAAAAGTTAATTTTATTATCTTTTTCTATTTCTAATGTAAATTTAATATTTTCATGGAGTTTATTGATAAAATTAAGAAAATTGTCGAGTTGTCTTCTTGTGCCTGTCCAACCACAGAATATATCGTCCACGTACCTGGACCACATGAGTAAATACTTGCTCAAAGGGTTTTTCATGATAATTCTCTTTAAGTGATTCATAAAAATCTCCACCAACAAAGGGCTAATTGGATCCCCCATGATTAGACCACTTTGAGATGTGTATATTTTATTTCTGAATTGAAAATAGTTCTGTTTTTGGCAGGTATTAAGAATTGAGATAATACTATTAATTGTCAGGATATCGATATTATTCTTGTTTAAAAGATCTTGTATTATTATTAAAACGTCCTTCACAGGTATGCTCGGGAACAGATTTACAACATCAAAAGAAAGTAATGCAGTATTACGGGGTAATTTTGTGTTTTTAATCTTGTTTACTAAGTCTATAGAGTTTTTAATACTGAAATCAGATTTGAAATTAGTTTTTGAGATAATAATATTAATTAACTTTTTAGATAACTTATATGTCGGGGAACTGTTAAAAGAGACTACTGGACGAATAGGAAAGTTTTGTTAATGTAGTTTTACTAGGGAGTATAATTTTGGGGGGGAAGGATTCATGTTGATAATGGAATAGTACGGAAAATAGTTTAAAATAATGTTGTTGTGGTAGAGAGCTATTATTTCTTTCTGAAAATCGTCTGTAGGATCTTTTCTGACCATAGTAAAATCACCTGATTCCAAGAATTCTATCGTTTTCGTTACATAGTCTTCAAGTTTTAGGGCGACGAGTGTCTGACCTTTATCCGCACGAGTAATTACAACATCATTCTTATCAATTTTTAGTCTGAGATTATTCGCTGTTTCAATATAAGATTTATTAGGAAGAATAGACTTTTTTGGAAAATTTTTTTATTAGAGAAGTTAAGTTATGTTTTTCTTTTGAAATGTTATTAGAAATTGAAGTTGGCAAGGATTTTACTTTATTAAGAATTACTTCGCAATCTACTGCTATTGACTCTTTGACTTTATTAGCGTTATAAGTATTAAAGTTAAATTTAAATCCTTTCTCTAATAATTTGGTTTCATTAACAGTGAATTCTGTGTCAGATAGATTTACAAATGACTTCAGCCGATGATAGAAAGTCGTCTGATGACGGTGCTGTGCACCGAAACGATCGTAACGACTATAATTTTGTATAATTAATTGTTAATAAAAAACTGAAGATTGACAAAACTCTATATTTTGTTTTACTATAATTATTTTATTATGAATCTTCATCAAGTAGATGCCAACTCAATCCAATATTAATTTTTTAACTTAAAAATTTAAAATTTTAAAATAAAACAATTTTTTTATGCAGAAATAGAATAAAAGTAATAAAAAGTAAACATAAAATAATTTTTATCGTGATAATATTTACAAAAATACTTTTATAATCAGTAGTAAAAATTTTTTTGCAATCAAATATTCAATAAGTTTAACCCTTAATGGTCACACCTAAAACCAGATCCGTCACTCTAACAGTTATATGGGGTCTTTTGGACCCCGTAAGACCATTGAGGGTTAAAAAAGAGAAATTTTCTGTACTAAAAAATGTGCTTTCTTTCGTTTTTTGCAAATTTTTGTGATATATTAAATACAAACTGACATTTAGAACGTAGTTATGTTAAATAAAAGTTTGTCAAAAATCTTTTGCTCAATAAATTAAGGTAAACGACCCAATTGAGGATCAGTTAAGGATTTCGTTAGGTTAGGAAGCTCCATAAAAGTTTATTTGAAGAAAATTTTCATCGTGTAAGGGGATTAATCGATTAATTAATTGTTTGGGAAAGGATTAGTCAATGTTTTAAAATCATAAATCGAATATAAATATTAAAATACTTTATTTGAAAAAAGTAATGCCCGAGGTAGGTATTAACGATCACTGGTAATGCCCTGAACCAGTTAACGATCAAAACAGGAACCCTATTAACGATCACATTTAAAATCATTTCTTAATCTAAAAAAATTATCTTAAATAAATACAAATATATTTTTTCTCGAAAAATTAAAATGAATAAAAATTTTTAACATCAGGTAATAAAAGAAGCATACAAATTTTCACAATTCATCGCTGGTTTTAGGAATTCTACTACTTTTGATTTTTGCGTTAATTTCTCTCTCCTGAGCCATGAATTGATCTTTTTTAAATTTCAAATCAGATTTTTTGGCATTATCTTCATTTATTTTGTTTTTCAAAAGCTGAATTTTTTCAGCAGTCTCTTGATATTCACTAACTTTGAATTGATGTTTAAGTAAATTCAGATCATTCTTTCACTGGAAATACTTGCTTGCTTGCTTTCCAGATCCACTCGACAATTTCATCTTCTTCTTTACTGGTTAAAGTAGTTGCAGGTCCTGGTTTAGCAAGTGGATTATTTTTGAGAGCTCCATTTATTCTAGGTTGTAGTGTAGAGAATGGAATATTCCATTTTTTCCAGCAGCTCTAATGCTAATTGATCCTCCCTGTACTATTTTAATTGCATTTTTCAAGTCTTCGTTAGACCAATTTTTTCTTTTTTTTGGCTGAAGCAATAAAAATAATTTTTTTTAGTTACTTATTAAGCAAGATATGTGAAAAATCATAAGTAATATTTCACATCTACATGTACATTCTTTGATCGATAATAGGTTATGATGTCCATTCTCAGCGCTATTAACGATCACAGCTAAAAAAGGAGTTCAATTGAATTTTTTTTAATTCTTACCTTTCCTTGCTTCTTCTTCATTTTATTTAAAAAACGACTCTAAAAATGCACCACGTGCTTACGCTTGCGCTTAAGGACGGACACTGAACCGCTTGCGATCACCACTTTTTGAAATCCCGGCAGTTTTTAAACATTTCGATTTTAAAATTTTGCTTTAAAAATCACATAGAAATAAACCTAAGATATTAAAATTTCGATAAAACTTATTAATAAATAATAATTTTTTTACAAAAATTAATAAATATTAAAAATTTTAACAAATGATCGTTAATTGGGGGCCGATCGTTAATTGGGTCGTTTACCTTATTCTGTAAATTTTGTCATGACATACTCCAAAAAATTCTTATATTGTAATGCATCTAATTTTTGCTTTTACGTCGGTTTAGTGTTTCGTTTTATTAAATTTAATTGTTAAATAATAATGTCAAATCTAATTTATATACTTTCAATTTATTTCAGATTTTTTGAAATTGAAACAAACTATAGAAAAAGAAGACTGTGCGTATAACTAGAAGTGTTCAGAATAATACCTATTACGATTGCCGCAGGACTGGGATATCCAAAACGTCAGATACAGCTGTAAAGTTGCAAGGGAGTGAATCCCTCGTAAAATTCTCAATTTTTTTTATTTACCTGGCAATGTCGAATCACCTGGAAAACAACAAGAAAAGTTATAATTTTTTTTTTCTGTGTTCCCAGGTGATATTCACGCAGTGTCCAACTCGCAGCTGAGGCCGACCACGTAGTGGCGGCCACCATGAACCATCGGCTAGATGCTGCTGTAGCAACGTGGACCTACAGCGCGCGCACTGTACACACATATACCATGGGCCATTTTGGATCAAAGAGAGATTGTAAGATTAGGTGTTAATTTTGATATATAATAAGATATTAATTTGTTTTTTTTTACGCATGTTTTTTTTTTCTTTGTGTGTGGTGAATGGGAATTTAATTGCGTTAAAATTTGTTTTTGTTATAATTGAAATCAATTAGGAGTTTTGCGTGGCGTCGTCCTCCGCCATTTTGTTCTTAGTTTTAGAAGAAAAATATTATTTTTTTTGTAAATTTGTAGAGTCTGATTTTGTAGACAAAAATAAACAATTCAAACCAAATTCTACGAGAAAAAAAAACATTTACTTTTTCTTTCAGTTTCACCAGCCAGTCCCAGATGGTTTTTCCATGGGAACCCTAAACCCCAGGATTTAAAGAGAGTTTTCCCTTAAATTTTGGAGAGTGAATTTCTTGTAATGGGAGGGCACGGGAAAACTCCCTTAGACATTTATGGGAGGCACTTTTTCAACGAAATACACCATTACAAAGTTAAAATGGACCGGCTCGGTAAAAATTGAAAAACAATGTCCATCTAGAATAGTTATCACAACAGCTGTTAACGGCCACGTTCATGTTACTTTTACTAGAACACATATTGGTTTTACACAATCCATTCGATTTTTGCATTTGATAAGAAATGAAAGAGATGAATTAGCAGGTAAATTGATAATTGGTGTGACCCCTGATCGTATTTTAGATGACATGCGAGAATCAGTCTCATCTTTAGAGAACATTAGCCGTCTGCACATCGTAAATAAAAAAGATCTACATAATATAAAAAGAGATTATAAATTAGATCATGACGTAGCTCATAAAAACGATATATTTAGCGTTGCAATGTGGGTTTAAAAGCAAATGACCTTAAAGGAAAATTGACCCGTTTTGTACTTCAAACCACAAGGAGAAGTACATGGAGAAACCTTACTCAAAGAAGACTTGATGATCACCTTGATGACGTTGTATAAGCGTGAAGTAGTCGTCAAATATGCGTCAGATAAGGTATGTGTCGATAGCATGCATAAGACCACCGATCACGATTTCTAATTATCAACACTCGTCACTGTTGCTTAATTTGGAGCTGGATGTCCAATTGCATCTTGCCTTAGCAATAGAGTTGATTTCATAGCAATGTTCCGCTTTTTTGAATCCGTGACTCAGTATACATCTTTAAAAGCTTTTTCCTTAATTCTCCATGAAGTGACAGGCATAATATCAAATCATTCTTTGATAAGCAGTCGAAAAATGACTAATTTAATGAAATAATCTTTAAAAATTCGCTGACTCGATTGTATATTTTTTTTTACCATTTTAAACTTCTGGATGTTTCAAGATGATTTAACATTTGATATTGTTAGAGTTTTTAGAGCTTCTAGGATATTTAAAGGTTAATTTCATTTGCCCGAAAAAGACCCTCTCAAATGCATTTGTTCGCAAGTTATCGCAAGAACAAGTTTGAACCTACTTCACAAGGCCTCAATCGAAAATATCTTTCTCTACAACTCAGCATACATCTTTGATAGCTTTTTCCCTATTCTCCATAAAGTTTGAGGTATAATTTCCAATAATTCTTTCTGAATCTGTGAGCCAAATTTAAAATTTAATATTGTTAGAGTTTTTAAGGAATTTTAAGATATTTTAAGGCTAATTTCATTTGTCCGAAAAAGACCGTCCAAAACGCATTTCTTAGCGAGTTATCGCGAAAACAAGTTTGAACCTACTCCACAAGGCCTCAATCGAATATATCTTTCTCCACAACTCAGCATACATCTTTTATAACTTTTTTCTCTATTCTCCATAAAGTTGGAGGTTTAATTTCCATTATTCTTTCTGAATCTGTCAGCCAAATTTAACATTTAATATTGTTAGAGTTTTTAAGGAATCTTAAGATATTTTAAGGCTAATTTCATTTGTCCGAAAAAGACCATCCAAAACGCTTTGTTAGCAAGTTATCGCGAGAACAAGTTTGAACCTACTCCACAAGGCCTCAATTGAGAATATATTTCTCTACAACTCAGCATACATCTTTTATTGCTTTTTTCCCTATTCTCCATAAAGTTGGAGGCTTCATTTCCATTATACTTTCTGAATCTATCAGCAACATTTAACATTTAAAATTGTCAGAATTTTTAAGGAATCTTAAGATATTTTAAGGCTAATTTCATTTGTCCGAAAAAGACCGTCCAAAACGCTTTGTTAGCAAGTTATCGCGAGAACATGTTTGAACCTTCTCTACAAGGCCTTAATCGAATATATCTTTCTCTACGATTCAGCGGACATCTTTGATAGCTTTTTCCCAATTCTCCATAAAGTTGTAGGTATAATTTTTATTAATTCTTTCTTTATCTGTCAGCAAAATTTAACATTTAATGTTGTTAGAGTTTTTAAGGGCTTTTAGGATATTTTAAGGCTAATTTCATTTGTCTGAAAAAGACCGTCCAAAACGCGATTCTTAGCGAGTTGTAGCAAGAAAAAGTTTGAACCAACTCTTCAAGATTCTTTAAAAAAAAAAGATTGCTTACTCAATTGTATGTTTTTTTTAACCATTTTGAACTTCTGGATGTTTCAGGATAATTTTACATTTAATATTGTTAGAGTTTTTAGGGTTTCTAGGATATTTTAAGGCTAATTTCATTTGTCCGAAAAGGACCGTCCAAAACTCATTTCTAAGCGAGCTATCGGGAAAACAAGTTTGAACCTACTCCACATGGCCTCAAACGAATATATCTTTCTCCACAACTCAGCAAAAATCTTTTATAGCTTTTTTCCTTATTCTCGATAAAGTTTGAGGTATAGTTTACACTAATTCTTTCTGAATCTGTCAGCAACATTTAACATTTAATATTGTTAGAGTATTTAGGGCTTTTGTAATATATAAGGCTTATTTCATTCGTCCGTAAAAGACCCTCTCAAACACTTCGTTAGCAAGTTATCGCGAAAACAAGTTTGAACCTACTCCACATGGCCTCAATCGAATATATCTTTCTCCACGATTCAGCGGAAATCTTTGACAGCTTTTTTCCTATTCTCCATAAAGTTGGAGGTATAATTTTCATTAATTCTTTATGAATCTGTCAGAAAAATTCAACATTTAATATTGTCAGAATTTTTAAGGGCTTTGAGGATATTTTAAGGATAATTTCATTTGTCTGAAAAAGACCGTTCAAAAAGCATTTTTTATTGAGTTTATGGTGAAAACCAATTTGAACCAACTCTTCAGGATTCTAAAAAAAATTGCTGACTCAACTGTATATTTTTTCAACCATTTTAAACTTCTGGATGTTTGAGGATGATTTAACATTTAATATTATTAGAGTTTTTAGGGCTTCTAGGATATTCAAAGGCTAGTTTCATCTGTTCGAAAAAGACCGTCCAAAACGCATTTCTTAGCGAGTTATCGCGAAAACAAGTTTGAACCTACTCCACAAGGCCTCAATCGAATATATCTTTCTCCACAACTCAGCATACATCTTTTATAACTTTTTTCTCTATTCTCCATAAAGTTGGAGGTTTAATTACCATTATTCTTTCTGAATCTGTCAGCCAAATTTAACATTTAATATTGTTAGAGTTTTTAAGGAATCTTAAGATATTTTAAGGCTAATTTCATTTGTCCGAAAAAGACCATTCAAAACGCTTTGTTAGCAAGTTATCGCGAGAACAAGTTTAAACCTACTCCACAAGGCCTCAATTGAGAATATATTTCTCTACAACTCAGCATACATCTTTTATTGCTTTTTTCCCTATTCTCCATAAAGTTGGAGGCTTCATTTCCATTATACTTTCTGAATCTATCAGCAACATTTAACATTTAAAACTGTCAGAATTTTTAAGGAATCTTAAGATATTTTAAGGCTAATTTCATTTGTCCGAAAAAGACCGTCCAAAACGCTTTGTTAGCAAGTTATCGCGAGAACAAGTTTGAACCTACTCCACAAGGCCTCAATTGAGAATATATTTCTCTACAACTCAGCATACATCTTTTATAACTTTTTTCTCTATTCTCCATAAAGTTGGAGGTTTAATTTCCATTATTCTTTCTGAATCTGTCAGCAAAATTTAACATTTAATATTGTTAGAGTTTTTAGGGCTTTTATGGTATTTTAAAGCTCATTTTACTTGTCCGAAAAAGAGTTATGGTAAAAACAAGTTTGAACCAACTCATCAGATTTCTTCAAAAAATTGCTGATTCAATTGTATATTTTTTTAACCATTTTAAACTTCTGGATGTTTCAGGATAATTTAACATTTAAAATTGTTAGAGTTTTAAGGGCTCCCAGGATATTTTAAGGCTTATTTCATTTGTCTGAAAAAGACCGTCCAAAACGCATTTCTTAGCGAGTTATCGCGAAATTAAGTTTGAACCTACTCCACATGGCCTCAATCGAATATATCTTTCTCCACAACTCAGCATACATATTTTATAACTTTTTTCTTTATTCTCCATAAAGTTGGAAGTTTCCTTTCCATTATTCTTTCTGAATCTGTCAGCAACATTTAACATTTAATATTGTCAGAATTTTTAAGGGATTTGAAGATATTTTAAGGCTAATTTCAGCTGTCTGAAAAAGACGTCCAAAACGCATTTCTTAGCGAGTTATTGCGAAAACAAGTTTGAACCTACTCCACATGGCCTCAATCGAATAAATCTTTCTCCACAACGCAGCATACATCTATTATAACTTTGCTCTCTAATCTCTATAAAGTTGGAGGTTTAATTTCCATTATTTTTTCTGAATCTGTCAGCAAAATTTTACATTAAATATTGTTAGAGTTTTTAGGGCATTTGTAATATTATAAGGTTAATTTAATTTGTCCGAAAAAGACCCTCTCAAACGCTTTGTTAGCAAGTATAACGGTTGTCAAGGTTATATTTGGGTCGTTTGAGTTAACTGATGATTTTGTAGCTCCGTGCCAAGCCATCGGTAATTTACCGGCCGATCGTCCGGCCGGAGATAGACTTCGCGCCAAGACTAACAGTAGTCACTGTATCGTGAGCCACCGAACGAGAGATTAATCGATTCGCTTTTTGAAAAGGCTGAGAAAGTAGTTCGCTGAAAGATTGTCGCGAGATTGATTGTTTTTTTTGTGAAAGCTCGATTCGTGGGTGTGTGAAAGCTGATTGCCGTCGTTTCAGACGAATCAACTACAGGGAGGACAACGTCTTGTCTGGGATCCTTGATTTCGACCTTGGCCAACGAGCGTGTGTGTGTGCGAGGTGATCACCTGGCGTCAACAGGTTAGTTGCGCGTGCGGACTTGCGATAAAGTCAAGGCTAGAGTGTATGTGTGATCGGGTGAATGCCCGATAGCTGTCTCTTTCTCGAGTACGAGTCCTTGTCCACCGGGTCAAGGCCGTACACGGCAGCGTAGCTGTGCAAACCGAGAATTACCGATTCTCGAGAAAACGACTTTCGTGTCAGGTTATTGTTTATTTTTTTTTCTTTGTAATAATTTTAAGGTCGTAGTGAGATAATATTTTGTTTAATTAATATCTTTTTTTTGTTAGCGGCAAAACCTTCAGTCCACTCGTTCGTTCCCTGAAAAGGACTTTACCTCACCTACCGAAAATCTGGCAAAGCCGAGTCGCGACCTTGGGAGTTAATTTGGGGAAATTAGTTCGCGGTCGCACGATCCCAAGCATGTCTTGAGTTTTCATTTTCAGGTGAGGAGACAAGGAAGGGGTGCGGAGTTACACTCCTTAGTTCACGAGTGTTCGACGGACAACGGGGGTATTCTCGTAGCAGGCGAGATCTGTTGCCGAAGAATTAATCGAGCCCTGTGACAAATGGCGCCCAACGTGCTTTGAAATTTGAGGCAAGAAAATTGCCAGGGACACCGTGCACGTGGCACGGGGAGAGTGGGTTATTGGGTTATTGGGTTATTGGGTTTGGATCCTGATTGGAGAGGACTGACTAGGAAGTTGAGGAGTTTACACGCCTGTCTCGATAAGATCGAGGACAGGGTCCGTAACAGCGAGGGTCAGACAAGCCAGAATCTCCGGGGCAGAGGTCCGGTCTCAAGCACAATGAAACCAGACATGGCAGGCCATAATTCGATGGCCGAATATAGCATCTCGAAGGATAAGGCTGGTCAGACGGACAATAGGGTTTGTTTCTGCAATGCGTCTATTGCTAATAAGCGGAACAGCTATAGTCCTATTAGTGAGAGCATTCTGACGGAGAAGCAGGTGCTTCGGGAACAACTCAAAGCGATACAAGATCGGCTGGAGATGTTGGATCAGGAGACCACCATTACTGCGAGTGTGAGTACAAACATTGGCAACGCATTGAAGCCGGCAGACGTAGGTGCAATTGTCCGGAGGTGGAATATTAAGTTTTCCGGAAGCTCAGAGTCAAGTCTGGAGCAATTTTTATTGGACATTGTGGATTACAACAGCATGGCAGGTTTGATGGATAAGCAATTACTGGAAACATTGCCATTGTTATTAACCAGAGTTGCAACGACATGGTTAAGGCAGATATTCATACCTGGGAAGATTTTTGTCGCGAGGTTCGCGAATGGTACAGGATTGAAGATTACCAGCAAAGCGTTCGAGCTGAGGCTTTTGCCCGGACACAGGGTGAATTGGAGCCAGTCAGAGATTACATCACGAACTTATTTTCATATTTGACAAAAATCAGGCCAATTCCCGGGGAACCGGAGAAGATTGATTTTATTCTGAGAAATATGCTACCAAATCTACGGAAACAAATTCGGCGTAATGAAATTAAGACTGTGAAAGCCCTGATGAGTCAAGCCGTCGAGATTGAGAGAGCCTATCACAACGAGGGCGTGTTCAAGCCACCACCATCCCCTTCAGTGTCTATGTGGCCACACCTCGCCTATAAGGAAAACAAGACTGGCAAGAAACAGAAGGTCGAAATAGCAGCAACCGCAGTAAACAGTGGATCGGCTACAGACTCAATTGTTAGTCACCTTGACGCTTTTTTGAGCAAACTCGAGGCTAAGAAAAAGAACTTCAGAAAGCCAAAGGATCCAAGGCCCCAAAGTTCTAATAAAGGCGGGCAGGCCAAACCCAGACCTAATTCTGATGAAGGTGGTAAAGCTAGAAGTACGTTCCCGAAGGCAGATAAAAGTGACGGTGGTAAGAAAGATAATGGCAAGGCCAGGCCGGTTCAATGTTATTATTGTAAAGAGCTGGGACACATAAAACCTAACTGCCCTAATCGTCAGGGAAACGAGAAAGGGGCGGAATAGCAACAGACTATTCCGCCAATGACAAAACGCAGTCATCACTCGGAGATGACACGCAGGCTTGTTCAGTAGACCCGAAGAATGCTGAACTTGCCACAGGTAAAAGTGAGATGGTTACTAACGAGCTGGATGCAGAAGCCAGGTGGTGGTTGCCAGTCAACATAGGTGATTTTCGCATCAGGGCGTTGTTCGATCCCAGGGCGTCACGGACAGTGATTGGATCGGTAGCTATTCAGATAGCAGTGGCATGTAATCGCAAGATAGAGATTTATAGTGGCAAGGGTGCCAGGGTAGCTGACGGGCGTAGGTGCCCTATAGCCGGACACGTCACATTACCCTTTGAGGTGGCAGGAACCAGTTGCGAGCTCAGGATAGCCATTATAACTAGTCTCGATGCGGACTGTTATTTGGGAACGAATTTCATTCGTACCTTTGGCGCAGTACTTGATCCTACGACAGACCAGCTAGAGATCAAGATCGCTGGTAAGAAAATTAACCTAGAGATGGCAGCAGTCGGAGCAACCGAATTGACAACATTGGCGTCAATCGGACTGGCCGACATACCGGCAGAAGAGAGGGATAGGCTCAAGGATATGCTAGATAGAGCCCTCTCAACGGTAGATGACACATTGGGTTGCGCCACGTGGATCGAGCATGAGATTGACGTGGGGGATGCTAAACCCATTAAGCAAATGCATTATTCAGTGTCACCGGTCGTGAAGCTGGAAATGTGGAACCAAGTCCAAGAGATGTTGGATAAAGACATTATCGAACCAGCAGTCAGGACTCGTTAGTCGTCACCCGTGGTCATGGTTAGAAAAGAAGATGTTATCTATACAAAAGCCCAGACGCTTTTGTATAGATTTTCCAAGGTAAACGCAGTTACCAAGTCAAGGGACGCCTATCCGATCCCATTCATGGATGACATTTTGAGTAAACTGAAGAAGGCGAAATACATCACAACGTTAGATCTGAAGTCGGCTTACCATCAAGTACCATTGAAGGAACGGTCGAGATCAGTGACGGCTTTCACAGTGCCAGATATGGGTACATTTCAATTCAAGAGAATGCCGTTCGGATTAAGTTACGCAGGTATGACTTTCCAGAGACTGGTTGAGATGATTATTCAAGAATTCGGCGAGTACGCATACGCGTATTTGGATGACATAATAATTGTCACGGAAGACTTTGAAACGCATTTAATTATCGAGGCAATTCTGGCTAGAATCAGAGAGGCGGGCCATACCATAAACCGGCATAAGTGCAAATTTTGCCAGCCAGAAGCAAAATACTTGGGAGTTATCGTCAACCGTGACGGTATCAGACCTTGTCCCGAAAAGGTTGACGCCATCCTGAAATTCACAATTCCAAAGGACCGCAAGTTGTTGAAACGTTTCCTTGGAATGACATCGTGGTATCGTAAATTTATTAACAACTTTGTCACGGTGGCAGAACCACTAACTAGGCTTACAAGCACAAGGGTTTGTTTTAAGTGGGAGACAGAGCAGCAAGAGGCCTTCGAGAGGATTCGGGTGCTGCTAGCATCTGCCCCAATCTTGGCAAGACCCGATTTCACGCAGCCCTTTACGATCCAAACCGACGCCTCGGACACGGGGATTGGAGGTTGCCTTACTCAGATTGTGGACGGCGAAGAGAGGGTGATCGAGTATTTCAGTCGAGTTTTGAATCAAGCACAAAGGGACTACAGTGTGACCGAGCGTGAGTGCTTAGCCGTGGTTGAAGCGATAAGGAAGTTTCGGTGTTACATCGAAGGGTCTAAACTTCATGTAATCACCGATCATAATTCATTGAGGTGGTTGAGTAAAATGACAAACGCTACGGGCAGATTAGCAAGGTGGTCTCTAGAACTGCAAGGCTATGACTTCACGACAGAATACCGTAAAGGCTCGTTGAACGTGGAGCCCGATGCCTTGTCAAGGATGTACGGAGAAGACGAACCATTAATTGCAGCAGTAAGCCATCCATTCGGGGAGTTGGATGATTAGTACGTGAGCAAAATCAGATCGTCCAGAGAAGCCCCTGGAAGTTCCTCAGGTGGAAGGTGGTTGACGGTAAGCTTTACTACTACAAGTCGGACGACATGATTGAGCAGACCGTCGGAGATGATGCAGCGTGGAAGCTTGTCGTACCCCTGGACTTGAGGTTATCAATAATGCGAGAAAAACATGATGAGCCAATGGCAGGCCACCTGGGTCGTGATAAAACTCTTAAAAGAGTGACCCAGGATTATTTTTGGCCAGGAATGTACAAAGACATTGAGGCATATGTTAAATCTTGCCAAATTTGCCAAGCCCAGAAGGTTGAACAGCGCTTGCCGGGAGGTTTGATGGGTAAGCGAGTGATTGTACGACAATGGCAAACCGTGTCTGGAGATATACTTGGTCCTTATACACGGAGTAAAAGGGGTAATAAGTATGTGCTGGTTTTGACCAGGTGGGCGGAGGTTACCCCGCTAAGGCGAGCAGATGGAGATACTATCTGGAACCACATCTGGTTTATAACGTGATCCTCAGGTGGGGCCAGCTGGAATTATTTTTATCGGACCAAGGTTCAGAATTTAAGAATCGTGCAATCAATGACAAGTTGTGCGAGCTAGCAGTAGAACACGAGAACTCTCCTACACACAATCCAGAGTCGAATGGTGGTGTCGAGCGACTAAATCGGACACTGAAAACGATGATACGTTGCTTTGTGGCCGAGAACCGACAAACACTTGCCAGAGTTGATTTGTGCTTATAATAGAGCAGTGCACTCGGCAATTAGAACCAGCCCAGCCATGTTAAACATGGTGCGACAGCCTGACGACTGTAGCGCAGTCAACAAGAGGATAGCCGAGGGAACACTGAAGAAATATGAAGAACAAGCCCTCGACGACTGGAAGAGTAGGATCGACGAGGCAGAGAAACTTCGAGAATTGGCCAGTGACAATGCTCGTGCACAACAGGATAGGGCAGCCCACCATTATAACAAACGTCATCGTGAGGTGGTTTTTCAGCCAGGGGATATGGTTTGGAAGAAAAATAAAGTCCTATCGAGTAAGGCGAAAGGGTTTACGGCCAGCCTAGCACCGAAGTATGCTGGTCCGTATACGGTGGTGGAAAGGCTAGGTACTAATACCTACGCAATTCAGGATTCCCTTGACAATGATTTAAGGCCCATAGTAGTACAACAGCTGAAGAGGCAGATTCAACGAGAGGAGTTGGAATCTTCGAGCGACGAGAGCCAGCGAACAGAAGACGCGAGCGAAAATCTTGACAATAGCGAGAGTCAAGTAATGCGTAATCGGAGTCCGGGAGCCAGCGGGTTTCCGGATGAGGCGTCCGCGTCACGTGTAGACGTGAAGATAAATACGGAAGGCCGAGGCGAGGTCGTAGAAGCGACAACGGCGAGAGGGGGTAGGGGTAGACCACCAGGCACGAGGAAAGCGTTACAGGTGCCAGTCGTGACACCATCACCTCGAAGGACTCGCGCGCGTCAGAAACCATAATCCATTTCTTTTCTATGATCCTTTTCCTTTTTTTCTGTTTCAGTTGAGAGCAAGGAAAGGTTGGCAGGACAAATTCCAATAATCAAGACATCGGGAACTACGGAGACAGCAATAAGTCACAAAACCATGGCCAGTTTGTAGGCGGAATGCGTGGCCACACCCAGGCCAGAGACGTGGTTGGCAGTCAAGATCCTTGACTCTGATTGGCAGAACATTCTCAAAAGCGTCCAAAGCCTGGACAGCGATAAACCCATGGGTGACCAAGAATATGAATGGCCTCCGCGGACGGCAGTGCAACCAGAGCAATGCATTGCCAATGTACATACGGCTGGTCCCCAAGCCAGAGCGACTGAACCAGGTCGTCTTTCCGAGGAAGTGAGAGAGGTAGTGTTCAACGACCGATGCACTCAAACCTCACAGTTCGGCCAACCGATCATTACATAAGCTTCATGGGATGAAGCGGCCATAATGATGGACGAGATAACCGCAGCATTGAACGATCAGTTGGAGGCGTAACAAGAGGCTTTCCGGCGCTTCGAGAGTTTCAGGCGCCGTAGGCCAGAGCCGACACCTGATTGGATTTCACGGTACGAAACATGGATCCAAGATCGGCAAGAGGAGATCCAGGTTTTGGAAAACCATCGTCAGGCAAAAAGAAGCCAGATGGAAATCCAAGAAAAGGCCAGAGCCGAGTTCATGAGAGCCCAGCAGGAGTACGAACGGACCAGAGCAGCCGAAAGAGAGGCTGCGAGGAAAATGCAAGCAGCCGGCCACAGAGCACTCATGGAACCCATGCTAGAATCAACAAGCCAGCGGAAGAAACAGTACAGGAGGCAATATGGCCGCTGCTGCGGAGTTTGCGGGGAATCCGACGTCTGGGATGACAAGCAGTGTCCAAATTTGGCAGAGCACGAGGCTTTCAGGAAAGCGTCGAACAAATGCAAATAACCATTGCCAATGTAACAAGTGGTCTACCAAGCCACACTTGTCAATGACAGAAAGAATAAAAAAATTGGTATAATATCTTTTCTTTTCCTTTATTTCTTTCCTTTACTCATCGTCCATAATCTCAGAGGCCGTACAGGTTACGACCGTTGTTGAGGTGTCGAGGCAACTACTCGAGATACGTTGCATCTGGGAGGGGAGTGTGACAATCGTCAAGGTTATATTTGGGTCGTTTGAGTTAACTGATGATTTTGTAGCTCCACGCCAAGCTGTCGGTAATTTACCGGCCGATCGTCCGGCCGGTGATAGACTTCGCGCCAAGACTAGCAGTAGTCACTGTATCGCGAGCCGCAAAACGAGAGAGTAATCGATTCGCTTTTCGAAAAAGCTGAGAAAGTAGTTAACTGAAAGATTGTCGCGAGATTGATTGTTTTTTTTTGTGAAAGTTCGATTCGTGGCTGTGCTGTCGTGTCCGACGAAACAACTACAGGGAGGATTACGTCTTATCCGGGATCCTTGATTTCGACCTTGGCCAACGAGCGTGTGTGTGTGCGAGGTGATCACCTGGCGTCGACAGGTTAGTTGTGCGTGCGGACTTGCGATAAAGTCAAGGCGAGAGTGTATGTGTGATCAGGTGAATGCCCGATAGCTGTCTCTTTCTCGAGTACGAATCCTTGTCCACCGGGTCAAGGCCATACAGGGCAGCGTAGCTGTGCAAACCGAAAATTACCGATTCTTGAGAAAATGACTTTCGTGTCGGGTTATTGTTTACTTTTTTTTCTTTGTAATAATTTTAAGGTATTAGTGTAATAAATTTTGGTTTAATTAAAATCTTTTTTTTGTAACCGGCAAAACCTTCAGTCCACTCGTTCGTTCCCTGGAAAGGAATTTACCCCACCTACCAAAAATCTGGCAAAGCCCAGTCGCAACCTTGGGAGTTTTTTGGGGAAATTAGTTTGCGGTCGCGCAATCCCAATCATGTCTTGAGTTTTCATTTTCAGGTGTGGAGACAAGGAAGGAGTGCGGGGTTACACTCCTTAGTTCATGAGTGTTCAACGGACAACGGGGGTATTCTCGTACCAGGTGAGGTACGTTGCCGAGGAATAAATCAAGCCCTGTGACACAAGTTATCGCGAAAACAAGTTTGAACCTACTCAACAAGGCCTTAATCGAATATATCTTTCTCCACGATTCAGCGGAAATCTTTGATAGCTTTTTTCCTATTCTCCATAAAGTTGGAGGTATAATTTTCATTAATTCATTATGAATCTGTCAGAAAAATTTAAAATTTAACATTGTCAGAATTTTTAAGGGCTTCGAGGATATTTTAAGGCTAATTTCATTTGTCCAAAAAAGACCGTCCAAGAAGCATTTCTTAGCGAGTTATGGCAAAAACAAATTTGAACCAACTCTTCAGGATTCTTCAAAAAATTGCTGACTCAATCGTATATTTTTTAAACCATTTTAAACTTCTGGTTGTTTGAGGATGATCAAACATTAAATATTGTTAGAGCTTTTAAGGGCTTTTAGATTATTTAAAGGCTAATTTCATTTGTCCAAAAAAGACCGTCCAAAACGTATTTCTTAGCGAGTTATGGCGAGAACAAGTTTGAACCTACTCCACATGGCCTCAATCGAATATATCTTTCTCCACAACTCAGCATACATCTTTTAAAGCTTTTTTCCTTATTCTCGATAAAGTTTGAGGTATAGTTTACACTAATTCTTTCTGAATCTGTCAGCAAAATTTAACATCTAATATTGTTAGAGTTTTGAGGGCTTTTGTAATATATAAGGCTTATTTCATTCGTCCGTAAAAGACCCTCTCAAACCTTTTGTTAGCAAGTTATCGCGAAAACAAGTTTGATCCTACTCCACAAGGCTTCAATCGAATACATATGTATAGATCTCCACGACTCAGCAAACATCTTTTATAGCTTTTTTCTCTATTCTCCATAAAGTTTGAGGTATAATTTCCAATAATTTTTTCTGAATCTGTCAGGAAAATTTAACATTTAATATTTTCAGAATTTTCAAGGGCTTTGAGGATATTTTACGGCTAATTACATTTGTCCGAAAAATACCGTCTATAAAGCATTTTTTATCGAGTTATGGCGAAAACAAGTTTGAACCAACTCTTTAGGATTCTTCAAAAAATTGCTGACTCAATTGTATATTTTTTTTACCATTTTAAACTTCTGGATGTTTCAGGGTAATTTAACATTTAATATTGTTAGAGTTTTTAGGGCTTCTAGGATTTTTGAAAGCTAATTTCATTTGCCCGAACAAGACCCTCTAAAACTCATTTGTTAGCAAGTTATCGCAAAAACTCTACATGGCCGCAATCGGATATATCTTTCTCTACAACTCAGCATACATCTTTTATAGCTTCTTCTTCCCTATTCTCTATAAAGTTTGAGGTATAATTTCTAATAATTCTTTCTGAAATTATCCTGAAACATCCAGAAGTTTAAAATGGTAAAAAAAATATACAATTGAGTCAGCAATTTTTTAAAGATCTTGTAGAGTTGGTTCAAACTTGTTCTCGCCATAACTCGCTCAGAAATGCGTCTTGGATGGTCTTTTTCGGACAAATGAATTTAGCCTTAAAATATCTTAAAAGCCCATAAAAATTCTGACAATATTAAATGTTTAATTTTGCTGACAGATTGAGAAAGAATAATGTAAATTTAACCTCCAACTTTATGGAGAATAGGAAAAAGCGATAAAAGATGTTTGCTGAGTTGTAGAGAAAGATATATTCGATTGAGGTCATGTGGAGTAGGTTCCAACTTGTTTTCGCGATAACTTGCTACCAAATGCATTTGAGAAGGTCTTTTTCGGGCAAATGAAATTAGCTTTAAAATATTCTTGAAGCCCTTAAAACTCTAACAATATTAAATGTTATATTATCCTGAAACATCTAGAAGTTTGAAATGGTTAAAAAAATGTACAATTGAGTCAGCAATTTTTTGAAGAATCCTGAAGAGTTGGTTCAAACTTGTTTTCGCCATGAAGCTATGAATGAATTTTCCTTAATTACACATAAAGATATTTTAGGTAAAGATTGGCTCGAGAAATATGGAGCCATTATTGATTGTAAAAATAAAACAATAATATTGTCTGATGTAAGTAAGAAGAGGCATGATTTTAAATTAATTTTATAATTCATTCATTCATTCATTCATTCATTCATTCATTCATTCATTCATTCATTCATTCATTCATTCATTCATTCATTCATTCATTCATTCATTCATTCATTCATTCATTCATTCATTCATTCATTCATTCATTCATTCATTCATTCATTCATTCATTCATTCATTCATTCATTCATTCATTCATTCATTCATTCATTCATTCATTCATTCATTCATTCATTCATTCATTCATTCATTCATTCATTCATTCATTCATTCATTCATTCATTCATTCATTCATTCATTCATTCATTCATTCATTCATTCATTCATTCATTCATTCATTCATTCATTCATTCATTCATTCATTCATTCATTCATTCATTCATTCATTCATTCATTCATTCATTCATTCATTCATTCATTCATTCATTCATTCATTCATTCATTCATTCATTCATTCATTCATTCATTCATTCATTCATTCATTCATTCATTCATTCATTCATTCATTCATTCATTCATTCATTCATTCATTCATTCATTCATTCATTCATTCATTCATTCATTCATTCATTCATTCATTCATTCATTCATTCATTCATTCATTCATTCATTCATTCATTCATTCATTCATTCATTCATTCATTCATTCATTCATTCATTCATTCATTCATTCATTCATTCATTCATTCATTCATTCATTCATTCATTCATTCATTCATTCATTCATTCATTCATTCATTCATTCATTCATTCATTCATTCATTCATTCATTCATTCATTCATTCATTCATTCATTCATTCATTCATTCATTCATTCATTCATTCATTCATTCATTCATTCATTCATTCATTCATTCATTCATTCATTCATTCATTCATTCATTCATTCATTCATTCATTCATTCATTCATTCATTCATTCATTCATTCATTCATTCATTCATTCATTCATTCATTCATTCATTCATTCATTCATTCATTCATTCATTCATTCATTCATTCATTCATTCATTCATTCATTCATTCATTCATTCATTCATTCATTCATTCATTCATTCATTCATTCATTCATTCATTCATTCATTCATTCATTCATTCATTCATTCATTCATTCATTCATTCATTCATTCATTCATTCATTCATTCATTCATTCATTCATTCATTCATTCATTCATTCATTCATTCATTCATTCATTCATTCATTCATTCATTCATTCATTCATTCATTCATTCATTCATTCATTCATTCATTCATTCATTCATTCATTCATTCATTCATTCATTCATTCATTCATTCATTCATTCATTCATTCATTCATTCATTCATTCATTCATTCATTCATTCATTCATTCATTCATTCATTCATTCATTCATTCATTCATTCATTCATTCATTCATTCATTCATTCATTCATTCATTCATTCATTCATTCATTCATTCATTCATTCATTCATTCATTCATTCATTCATTCATTCATTCATTCATTCATTCATTCATTCATTCATTCATTCATTCATTCATTCATTCATTCATTCATTCATTCATTCATTCATTCATTCATTCATTCATTCATTCATTCATTCATTCATTCATTCATTCATTCATTCATTCATTCATTCATTCATTCATTCATTCATTCATTCATTCATTCATTCATTCATTCATTCATTCATTCATTCATTCATTCATTCATTCATTCATTCATTCATTCATTCATTCATTCATTCATTCATTCATTCATTCATTCATTCATTCATTCATTCATTCATTCATTCATTCATTCATTCATTCATTCATTCATTCATTCATTCATTCATTCATTCATTCATTCATTCATTCATTCATTCATTCATTCATTCATTCATTCATTCATTCATTCATTCATTCATTCATTCATTCATTCATTCATTCATTCATTCATTCATTTATTTATTTATTTATTTATTTATTTATTTATTTATTTATTTAATATGTACACGGGAATAAGCCCAGTTAGATATATGATCCAATAATAGGAGCAGACTGATGATGTCAGTTGGATCACAGTATGGTGCACTATTAATTCTTTCATCTTCCTTCAATTTTTCAATTTGTATTTCTCTATCTATTTAGACTTTTCTTTTAGTCTAGCCTTCTTTCTTGCCTCAAAGTACATTTCAAAGTCCCTCATGTCGGAGGCATTTATGGTCATGGTGTTCTTACCAGCCTTTATGATTCTTTCAGAAACTTGCCTCGTATTGTAGAAGTGCGTAAATTTATTAATATTCACCCATTTATCAATCGGCTCACCAGTGGTTTTTTCAGTCATCAGTCTTATCTTATTCATTCATACGTTTACGTAATTGCGCGCGCTTGCACACTGAGAGAAACTAGTAATATTAAAAAATATAGGCGAAATACATTTTTTTTACAGAAAATTATGTCGCAAACCGCATGTCTCTAGCTCTTATAGGTTCTGAGAGATGAATTAAAGTAGAAAAATCACTATTTTAGACCCTCGGGTCCCTAGGGAGGCAATCGGGAGCTGTGGTTTACGCCAAAAATTTTCTTTTTTTATGCCCTTTCGAATGATATATATATTGTGAGGGTTTTGCCGTGGGGGCCGATTCGACTATCTTAGCCGGCTATATTCTTTGAGTAAAAAGGGGACATTTTTTGTATTTTTTCTATGTTTAATGAATTTTTCACAGTAAATATTGAATAAAAGTAAATAAAAATTTATATCAACGTAAACTAGAGCAAAAAAGGCATCTTTTTAAGAAAAAAAAAATGGGGGTTTACGCGCCAAATTTTCAAGTTTTGACGGTTTTTTAACAAATTGTCTCGATTTTTTACCTTTAAAGTGAATTTGTTGCGGAATTTATCAAATTTAAATATTCGCGCCCATGTCCGCAGTTGATGTCGTCGCTGCGGCGTCTCTCGAAAATTAGCGCTGCTAATCATTAGCGGTTCAAAACCGCTGACTCACCTGCGCAGAGTATTGATTTTTCGCTCTGTCTCTCTCTCTCACGTGCCTTCAAGCTACGCGCTGTTGCTGCTGTCACCGACGCTGCTGGGCCTGCGGCGTCTCTCCAGTTCTCTTCTCGGCAACGCTCGTGAATAGACGTTTCTTTCGCCATTTTGTGTTATCTCTTGGGTTCTTTACACTTGGCATTTTTCTCGACTCTTTCTCGTCATCAACGCAGTGGTCTCATCTGCACAGTCATCTCAACAAATAATTCACCTGGTGGTAGTCAACTCTGGAGACATCTCATCTTGAATTCGATCGGCTTGATTCACTTCAATTCTTGGGTTAGCAGCTCAGCAAGGAGATCATCCTAGGCATCCTCAGGTATTTTTGCGCAGCACCGGTAACAATAATTTACCGGTGCTTCTCATCGTCATTTCGCAGCCAGAAAATCAATAAAATTTACTGTGCATTCTCTTGCTCTCTCTCTCCTTTCTTTGTGCTGTCTTACAAGCAGCCATTTTCTTTTCTATTCTGTTCAAGGTCATTCTCTGCTGCTGCTTTAATTTCTCTTGGGCATCTCTCTCTCTCTCTCTTTTCAAGGCCATTTCTGTTGCCTTGTTTACATCAACTATACTCAAACAAAACTTATGTTTATGGCTTTAATTAATATAATCAAGTCCATAAAGAGTTTTGACTAGGTGTTTCTCAAATTAATTAATTAATTAATTTTCTTTACATGAAAATTAAGGGTGGAAATTCTCCACTCAAACTATAATATTCTCACCTCTCCGTTTTTTTTTCATTAAAAATAATTTTTATTAACCTGTATAAACTCACTTATTGTAATTTTGAATTATTTGAATATTGTTGTAAATAGAGTGCGATGTTAAAATAAATAAATTAACACTGTTGGTATTAAATAAAGTCTGTCTCAACAGTTATTTGACAACCCTCCCCCACCAGCTTTTAATCCGGCAACAAAATAAAATTAATAAAGCAGTAAATCTGTAACAGAATTAAATCGACTTTAAACGCATAAATCAAATATAAACCACACAAAAAAAGATGCATTTTTTTAAGTTCTTTCAGAAAATATATATTCTGTTATACTTTTAAGCTAAAACGGCATTGAAAAGTCAAAAAAACCACGTTTTTTCAAAATTTTGAGGTTATTGACGATTTACGTGCAGTAAAACTTCTTAAGACTGTAGATACAAAAAATTTTCTAAAAAGTAAAACTAAAGACAAAAATTTTGCGCCAAACTTGGTTCCGATCGGATCATTAGAAACCAAGTTATGAATTTTTGAAAAAAAAAAAAATTAGGGTCTTTCAGAGGCCTTAAAAAGTGGGTGGCCCACCTTGCCCCTTCACGGAATCACCCTGAAAAGTTGAGTTTTTCATTAGTTCATAGCATACTAAAATTTCAGAGATGGATCTAGTCTGGTTTTCGAGAAATAAACGAAGAACTACCTAAAATTGTGGTTTCCCATGTATTTTAAATGGAAGACAAATGTTTCTGCGCATGCACGGCTAATGAATTTATCGAGAAAACAATTACGAGATGTTTTTTCAGATCCAAAAAGACCCCTTATCCTGCAGTTTCAGCCGATTTGGCGTAGGGCAAATTTCGGCCAAATTGCAACCCCTCCTTTTCACTTCTGGCCGTAATTTGGACTCATCTGTTGATTTCTTTCCATCAGCCAAAGTTTTTGTTAACTGCTTCTTCATCTACTGCTTCATCTATCCAGTTTGGGTATTCTGAATCATCTGTCTCCATCTCTCCCGAGATGAAGCAGCAGTGTTTTGATTTTTCTTACCTTTCTTATATTTTTTTTCGGGGTGATAATCAGTTAATTTCTCTATAAATTTAAAACATCTTGAAGTTACGTCCGGAGATTGACTCTTCATTATTACTTCCAGTGGTTTATGATCCGTGTCAACTGTATATTTCCTTCCCCATAAAAAGGGTCTAGAAATTTTCGATCCCCATACTATTGCCAAAAAATCCTTCTCTGTGGTAGAATATCTTCTTTCAGCTGCATTCAGTATTATGAAAGCAAAAGCACACGAGTGCTCGCTTCCTTCATTGTCGAGTTGCCATAATATGCAACCAATAAGGCTTTTTCATAGCAGACTACATCTAGCAGAACATAGAATAACCAAAACGATATAAGTCAGTTTTATTCAATTTCATCAACTTTTTAATTTTTCGTATTTGTTATTTTCTAATCTTATCATGATTTTCTATGATTTTGACAACTTCATTGAAAAAAGATCTATGCTGTTTTTACTTTTTCGTCAATTGAAAGTCTTCGCCGACCCCGAGCATTTTTTGTCAAATGCTCGGGGTCGGCGAAGACCTTCAATCAACTGTAAAGTGAAAAGAGCATAGATCTTTTTTCAATGAAGTTGTCAAAATCATAGAAAATCATGATCAGATTGGAAAATAACAAATACAAAAAAATATAAAGGCCATGAAATTAAATAAAACTGGCTAATACCGTTTTGGTTATTCCATGTTCTTCTAGATGTAGTCTGCTATGAAAAAGCCTTATACCTTCATTGGAGGCACCTGTATTTAAAATAAATAGTTTTGTTATATCAGGATATTTCAATACTTGATAACTTGTTATTATTTCCTTCAGTTTTTTTATATATTTCAATTCTTTTTCTGTGATTCCATACTTTACATTTTTCCTTCTTATTCGAGGAAGTGGGACTGTTATTTCGCCACATTTTGGGATAAAGTTTCTATAATAATTGACCAATGCCAAAAATCTTTCCATCTCCTTCATTTCCTTGGGAACTGAAAATTTTTTTATTTTCTCTGCGCGGTTCTCTCGAGGTTTTACAACTTCTGGTGTAATGAGATGCCCTAAATAATATCTAAGTTCTGGCTTTACTTATCTTGCTACAGAGATAATTTAGTTTCTCTCAGTCTTTGAAATATTATCTCCAAATTTCTTAAATGCTCTTTGTACGTAGAAGAGAATACTATGATATCATTCAGGTATACAAAGCATATCTGTAGGGATCTGCACACTCAACTACCAATCGCTACACTGGTGACCCCAAGTCGACTTGAAAGTCGTGAAAAATTAAAAATTTGTTCGGCCTGCACCAACGGCCGAATACAAAAAACACACAAGGAGCGGGAAAGTCGTTCACTTTCTCTGAGCGAGGCAAATAACTCGCGCAAGAGTTTTTTTGCTCAATTTAGCAAACGATCATCAATAAATCGTTTCGCTGGTTTTCAAACCAAAAAACGCAGTTTTTTGGCAACGTGGGTGGAGCATCGGTGGAAGCCAGCGTGAAGTCACTTCCCGAAGAGAGCATTCACGGCGCGAAGTCGATGCTCGAAGAGGGTACTTGGACGTGAAGTCAGTACCCAGGTAGGGTTGTCTCGCAAGGGCCACCCTCCCGCGTCCACTGATCTGCAAGGTCGTCGCTGCCACTTTACGTCGCCCCGGCCATACTCAGGGACGTCAACGTCAAGGGCCACCCTCCCGCGTCCACTGATCGGCGAGCAGCATCCTCGAGGCGACGCGTACCAGCTCTTCAGAATCATCATTTGCGAGAGTGTATGTGTGTGCAGTGTGCGCCCAGTGTGAGTTTGAGTGTTTTGAGTGCCGAAAGTTAGCCCACGCGATCGTGTCTATTTTTCCGCATACTCCCTCAGTTCCGCGAACCGATCGACCGTTGCGCGCGCTCACACTGGAATTCGCCGCTCGGGGATTCTTGAACTTTTTCGTCGCTACTGTACGAACTTTTCACGCATTCTTACTTTAGTATAAGCAGATTCTGTCAGTCAGGTAAGGCTGAAGAACTGTTTTTTCCTATTTTTTTGACTGTCCTATTCTATCTTGATCTGTCGACTGCAGCTTTTTGCCACGGGAATTATTCGCTTGCGCGGCGTTATTATTTACTTCGCGATCCGACCTTCCCGGGACATTACCCTCGTCGGGGTATTTCCGTAGTTTTCCGCCATGTCCGAGACTAACGAAGAACGTCTCGAGCTGGAGATGCGCGAGATGCAGCAACAGCTGACCGAGGCGCGGGAGGCTATTGCAGGTCTGCGATTGCAGCAACAGCAGCCGCCCACGCTGGATGCCACCGCCGGTGGTTCGAACGGTACGCCCACCATCGCAACGACCGCGACGACGACGACGGGCACGGCCACGCTCACGACCTCGAACCCTGGGATTTACGCGAGTTATCGTGCGCCGAAAATCCCCCAGTTCATGCGAGACAATCCCAGGACATGGCTCTGCCAGGCAGAGATTACCATGCGCAACGCTGGCATTATGGTCTCGGCGACGAAGACAGATTTTATTGCCGAGAAGTTGGACCCAGAGGCGTTGGGCCTTGTCATGGACCTCCTCGAACGCACCCCTCGTCCCCCGGACCTTTTCGAGCAAATAAAGGCCAAACTCCTGGCATCGTATGGTCAGTCCACCAAGTCTCGTTTGCGTGACCTCATCAGGGGTCGGATCTCCACGGCCGGTAAGCCGTCGCTCATGATCGCGAGGTTTCGGCAGCTAGACACCAGCGCCGGTGACGATATTATTCGCACCGTTTTTCTCGAACAACTTCCCCCGCCGTGTCGTGGCGCTCTCACGTGTTCGGGAATCACCGACCTTGGTAAACTCGGTGATATGGCTGACGCGTACGTCGACGTCGTCCGATCCTGGTTGCATCGCCACAGTCAGCACCCCGCGCGACTCGGGCCTCGCGGCGCAGATCGCGAAACTCACCGCCGAAGTCGCCTCTCTGAAAAAGCGTTTAGGCCGGAATAATCGCGGTCGCTCTACTTCTCGTCCGCGTGACCCTCAGGGCAACAACGCCGGGCCACAGCCCAATGGCGCTGCCCCTGCCGTGACCCCCGGATTCTGTCGCATTCACCAAAAGTACGGCAACGATGCTCGTAGATGCATTCCACCGTGCTCTTGGCCAAAAAACTAGAACCCCCTCCCCGCGTGGAAGCCGTGGGCGGGGACGACCTTTCAACTCGCTTCCACACCAAAGATCGCGCTTCGGGTCTGGGTTTCCTCGTCGATACCGGCGCGGAAATCTCCCTTATTCCCAACAGAAGCGCGAACGCTAAGCCTGCAGAGCTTCGACTCTTCACGGCAAATGATACATACATTGACACCTTTGGCGAGAGAGAACTTTCGCTCGACCTCCGGCTAGGACGACCCATTTCCTGGAAATTTTGCGTTGCTTCTGTCCCCTGTCCTATTATCGGTGCCGACCTACTCAGCCACTACGGTCTCATCGTCGACGTTTGACATCGTAGGTTGATAGAGCCTGGCACTGGTCTTTCGGCCCGGGGCTACTTCAAGCCATCGGATGCCCCTTCGGTTAGCGTACTTGATCGCAGCAATCGGTTCGCCGAAATCGTCAGCGAATTTCCCGAGGTTGCAGGTTCGAAGCCGGCCAAACCAATTACGTCGCACGACGTTTTTCATTACATCGAGACCCACGGCCCCCCAGTCTCCCAACGCACGAGGCGTTTGACCCAGAGCGCTACAAGGCCGTGCAAGCCGAGTTTGATGAGCTTGTCAAACAAGGCATTTGCCGTCGGTCCAAAAGCCCGTGGGCTAGCCCCATACACATGGTGCGCAAGAAGGACGGGAAATGGCGAATCTGTGGGGATTATCGCGGCGTGAACTCTGTAACCGAGCCCGATAAATTCAGTATTCCTCACATCCATGACTTTTCAGTGAACCTTCACGGTTCTACAGTTTTTTCAAAGCTCGACCTCCATCGCGCTTACTATCAAATTCCCGTTCAGTCGTTCATGCGCTACATGCGAAAAGTTCTCAAGGGCTTGGATTTCGTATTTTGCTATCTGGACGATACACTCATTTTCTCGGCTAACGCAGAGGAACATGAGAGGCACCTCCGTACCGTTCTCGAGCGCTCAAGGACTTATGGTTTAAAGCTGAATCTTGCCAAATGCGAATTTGGGAAGAGCGAGATCGTATTTCTATCTCAGCTGATCAATAGCCAAGGTTCTCGTCTAGCAACCGAGATGGTTAGCGCAATCCTCGACTTTCCGAAGCCCAAGACTGTTTCGGCCCTTCGGTCGTTCCTGAGCCTTGTGAATTTCTATCGTCGCAACATTCTCCACGCCGCGGCTACCCAAGCCCCGCTGTTCGAGCTTACACACGGCGCTGTGAAGAATGACCAGACGCCCGTTGATTGGTCCCCGGAGACCGAGCAGGCCTTCGAACACACCAAGACTGCGCTTGCCGAGGCAGCTCTTTTGAGCCATCCTTCCGAGGGTGCCGAGACTCGGCTCGTGACAGACGCGTCGGATTTCGCGATGGGCGCCGCCCTCGAGCAGCGCATCGATGGTGCTTGGCGTCCCTTGGCATTTTTCTCCCGAAAATTTAGCAAAGCACAGCGGAATTACGACACTTATGACCGGGAACTTACAGCGATGTACGAGTCAGTCAAATATTTTCGTTATTTTCTCGAGGCGAGAGAATTCAAGATTGCGACTGATCACACGGCACTTACATACGCCTTCGGGCAGCGTAACGATAGCTTCACGCAACGGCGGCAACGCCAGCTGAGCTATATCTCGCAATTCACGACTCAGATCGAACACTTGCTGGGCAGAGAGAACGTCGTCGCCGACTGTCTCTCGAGGGTAGATGCCGTCCGTTTACCCCTCGAATTCAACGCGATCGAGCTTGCAAAAGCTCAGGCCGAAGACCCTGAACTCACGGTACTTCGCCACTCCACTGACCATTCGTTGAGTCTCATTTTTCTTGAGATAGGCTCCGACCACACACGCGTATGTGTCGACCAATCGGACAACGTTCTCCGTCCGTACATTTCTAAGCCCCTGCGTAAGCGCGTCTTCGATATGTTCCATTCTCTCGCCCATGGTGGTGCGAAAGTTACGGACCAGACTATCAGGTGACGCTACGTATGGCCAGGCATGCACAAAGATATTGAGCTTTGGTGCAAGACCTGCCTTGACTGTCAACAATCTAAAGTGTCGCGGCACGTGAAGAACAACCCTGCGCCTTTCGTCACCCCGGATGGCCGATTTCTTCACGTGCACGTGAACATCGTAGGGCCACTGACGCCATCCGAGGGCTACACTTACTGCCTTACGATGATCGATCGGTTTACCCGTTGGACCGAGGCCGTGTCTCTCGAGAACATCACTGCTCAGACCGTATGTCGTGCTTTCTACGACACCTGGATGTCACGTTTTGGTTCGCCGACCCTGGTGACGACTGATCAGGGGTCCCAGTTCGAATCTCAGCTCCACAAGGCGCTCATGTCATTCATCGGTACCGACCGTAAACGCACAACCGCTTACCACCCGAAAGCGAACGGGATGATCGAACGCTGGCACCGGGTGGTCAAGGCCGCGATAATGTGCCACGACAGCCCCCAGTGGACCAGGACCCTGTCGACCGTACTCCTCGGCCTCCAAACGCACGTACGCACCGACACCAGCGTATCCCCCGCGGATTACGTTTACGGGACAGCCCTGCGAGTACCAGGTGAGTTCTTCCTCGAGGGAGAACCTCACGTCAACCCCCAGATATTCCTCGAGGAATTCCACGAGCATATGCGGCAGGTTAGGCCGATACCAGTCGCGCAAAGATACGAGCCCCGCGCGTTCTTCTTCAAGGACTTGCGCACCTGCTCGCACGTATTCATGCGGACCATGGCCGTTAAGAAACCGCTTGAACGTCCTTACACCGGACCTCACAAAGTGCTCGAGCGCATTAGCGACCTTGACTACAGGATTGAAGTCAATGGTTTGCCCCGCGTCGTCACTACCGAGAGACTCAAGCCAGCTTACTTCATGCTGGAAGCGCCCGAACAACAGCTTGTAGCATCCACTTCGCAATAAGCTGCGAGCGCTGAAACCATTCCTCGGCATACTGCGGACGTTGACTAGTCCCCTGGCGCAAACGCATCACAGCCCCCTGCGAGCGTTCCCCCCGGGCAAGACACCATCAAAAACCTGGGTCGTTCGGTCCTTATAAACTTTGCGCCCCCGAAGGACTTCGTCCTGACACCGCTGCGCCTGGCTCTGAAAACCAACGCCGGCCCGAGGACTGTTCCTGGCAAGAATGTCAGCCTGAATCTGGCACGCAACGAAGTTCGTTACATACCGAGGAACGACCCGGGGTGAGGTTTTGTAACCTAGATTTAAGTCAGAATTGTAAGCGTTGTCTATTTATAATGTCATGTGTTATAGTTATACTCTTTTCGAATCGCAAATCGTCAGCGATGTACTAGGGGGGGAGTGTGTAGGGATCTGCACACTCGACGCGCGATATCGATAGCGCGTGACTGCTGCGCCAGTCGAGATTCAAGACGAGCAGTTCCGCTCTATCTGCCACGCTGGTCGGATGTTCCTTGTGACCGCAAGCTGAAAATAAAGATTACTGTTTATACTTATTACCTGGTGCATTTCATTGACTTTACCTGAACACATCTAGAGCAGGAGATAGCCCTGCAGTCGCTGAAGACTACTAATCGCTACATATCTTTCCTATAAAGCCTCTCAATTTGAAATTCACCATTCATTAAAAGGTTGCTGGTGCATTCTTCAGTCCAAAAGGCATTCTTAACCACTCCCAGTGTCCTTTGTGTGTACTGAAAGCTGTCTTTGGAATGTCTCTTGGTTTAATTGCCACCTGATGAAATTCATTAGCGCAGTCAAAGGCACTCATGTATTTTGCTTTTCCCAATAAGCAAAGTATTTCTTCAATGCAAAGAATAAGATAATTGTCTTGCTCAGTTTCAAAATTGACTTTATTGAAGTCAAAAGCCGGCCTCCATTTCACTTCTCCAGAAGAATCCATTTTTTTCGGTACCTACAGCAGATTTGCTGAATAAGGTGATGAACTTGGTTGAACTAAACCTTTCTTTTTGAGTTCTTCAATATGAGCATCAATTTTTTTCTGTATATGAATAGGTTGCCTATAAATTTTTGAAGATATTGGCTGACCTGTCTTTAGTAGAATCTCATGTTCTACATCACTTACCAAAGGCATTGGATCACCCGGTAAATTGAATATATCATTATATTTTTCTATAATTTCTCACAAATCGTCTATCCACAGATAAGTGGGATAATCTTGTTTTATCTTTCAACAATTCAATACATTGTTTATCTTTAGATTCTTCCATCGTAAAGATTTTTTTTTATTCTCACTTTCATATACATTTTTCAAGAGCTGTTTTCTTTTTTTTTGAGATACATTACTGTCTACAATTTCTGACATAAATGGCTCTCTCTTTTTTTCCTTCTGAGTTTGCATACATGGTGCTCCCAACTCATCATTTTCGTAATATTCATGACAAATATCTGACTTGTAAACTCGAATCTTCCTGTAAAAGTCATTCATTAATTATAAAGTGAGCTTGGTTCCTGTGTATAAAGCAGGGACACAGTTTAAACCGTAAAACACATGAGTACCTGGTTTTGTACATACTTTCAGATGTTTAACAGAATTTGGGTCTATCTCCGCAAATAATTCTGATTAGAGATTATAATAAAGGCATGATTTTAAATAAATAAATAAATAAATAAATAAATAAATAAATAAATAAATAAATAAATAAATAAATGAATAAATATAGAAAATGATGAAACCATTATTGAATTTTCCCACGTTCAAGATGATCAGCATAAAAATTAATATTTATACAAAGATGACAGAAAGAACTTTGTATGTAAGACAAAAATATCCAATTTATAAAGAAGATTTAAGTACAAGAAAGAGATTAATAGCACGAGCTCACGAGCATGGACATCAAGCTTCAAGGAAGATTGTTATGCAACTCCACCAACAGTATGTAGGGAAAACTTACCTGGCGATTTAGAACAATATATTAAGATATGCCAGGTATGTAACAGATTGAAAGATAACTATAGAAGATATAATACTCTAGGTATGGATATAGAATGACCAACAGAAGCGTTCAAAACGATATCGATAGATTATTTAATGCTTGAACAGAGAAATTACTTACTTTTGGAAGACTTATTTTCCTGATATGTATGGGTAAAAGAAAAGAAAGGGAAAAATCCTTACAAACCGTTTGAAGAATTCATTCTTCAGCAGAGAATTCCACATAATCTAATAACCGATAATGAATTTGTATTTAAGTCAGATTTGTTAACTAAGATTGTAGAAAAATATGAAATTGACAAAACCAAGATTTCATCATATCATCTAGAATCCAACGGTGCTTGCGAAAGACTTGTGAGGATAATTAAAGAAATAGAGATGAAAGAAGATGATAAAGCTAGTCCAGCTTTGAATTTAAAAATACTGAAGGCAGCTAATCATTATAATTCAATGATACATTCCAGCACTGGCTATAGTCCTTCCAGATTATTATATGGACTCGAAAAAAAATATTACAAAACTTATAAAGAACGGCAACAAGAAAGAATGAGGCAAATAACAACAGTAACAAGAAAGGCAGATGAAAACAACAGAGAATCGAAAGAAAGAAGTAAGAAGATTATGGGAAGAAGACAGACAAGAAGCAAGACATATGAAGTCGGAGATTTAGAATTGATTATTTTAAATAATCAATGGTCAGAAAAACCCTATGCGATACGAAAAATACAAGGACATACCGCATATTTTATGTTGAAAAATAAATAAATAGTGAGACATTTTAATCAAATTGAACATTTTTATGGCGACATAGTCTAATGAATTTTTTGTTTCAGATTCTACTATTGGTTGTTTGTATATGTACAGTGAAAACATTTCTGCCGTCCCAAGTTAAAACGAAGGTATCTGCATTTTGTATGAATATGAGATATTTGATGAAAAGCATTTGTATCTGTCTCTTTTTACACAATAAGGTATTCTTACAAAAAATGTCCATTCTTCATTAAAACGCGGGTGTTCTTTCTTATGGCGCGAGCGAAAATTGCAAATTTGGCTTGGAAGTGTGCAAAACTGCAGATATCTACTCCAAATTTTGGTATAAACCCCGTGAAAACCAAAGTAAAACACATGTATCTGCATAAATACATAGATATCTGTGTTTTTGTTTTCATTTCAACCTCACTCAGATCAAAATCCAAAGTTAAAACGAGGGTATCTACAAACTTATTTCAATAATCTAAGTTACATTTATTAATTTACTCGGCTTTTAGTCTGAATTTTTAATCTTTGAAACTTCGATGAGTTGCGTCAATTTATTGAAATCAAAAATAAATTATCATTGCTTTGAAAGAAATTTCAAACCATCGAACTATGAAATTTCTAGTTCGATAATTTTGTTAATATATTGTTAACTGTGCACAGGTATATATAATGGAAGGACTCTGTTTCGCGTACACCACTGCATATGGCTTTTTTTAATAACAATATCTTTAGAAACAAACGATTTGTTCTTCGTTAGAAAATATGCATAAACTACTATTAATACTAGCCTCTATACCTGGCTGCGGTAACGCTTGCTCGGTTAAGAATTTAATTATTTTTATTTTATTTTTAAATTAAAACAAAAATTTTAAAAATATCGTTATTGAAAGTATCTAAAATAAAATACAAAAATTAAATATTTATAAAAAATAGTTCATACCAAAATATATTAACCCTAAAAACCCTGTTCATTTAAAAAAATTGCATTTAAAAATAAATTTTTATCTTAAATAAGTAGCCCTTTAAGTAGACCAAATTAAAAAAAAATAAAGGTCAGATTAGTAATCAGCAACCTAAAAAATCCCCGTAGACAAAGTTTGAAAAAGATGCTATTAAAATATATTTTTACCTTAACTAAGTAGCCCTTGCCTCGGAAAATTTCAAAAATGAATATCAGATTCATATTCAGAAACCCAAAAAACCCTTTATACGATGTTTCAAAAAAATTCTATTAAAAATGAATTTTTACCTTACGTAAGTAGCCCTTACGTACACCAAAACAAAAAATAAAAGCCAGTTTCATGATCAGCAACCTAAAAAATCCCCGTAGACAAAGTTTGAAAAAGATGCTATTAAAAATATATTTTTACCTTAAGTAAGTAGCCCTTGCCTAGGTAAATTTTAAAAATGAATATCAGATTCATAATTAGCAACCCAAAAAACCCTTTTATACGATGTTTCAAAAAAATGTCCTTAGCATTTTTTAAATTAATTAAATTAAAAAACTAATTGTTACCTTACGTAAGTAGTCCTTTACGTAGGTCAATTTAAAAAATAAACGTCAAATTCGTAATCAGCAACCCCAAAAACTTCCGTATACGAAGTTTCAAAAAAATGCTATTGAAAATGAATTTTTACCGTAAGTAGCTTTTTAAGTAGACCAAATCATAAAATAAAGGCTAGTTTCGTTATCAGCAACCCCAAAAACCCCTGACTACTCAATTTCTAATTAATCATAGACGTTAAAGTCTGAAAAAAGCCTGAGAAAAATTAAATTTCAACCTTGAATAAGTAGACTTTACATAGGTCAAATTTAAAAATAATGTTGGATTCATGATCAACAGCCCCGAAAACCCCCAAGTACCAAATTTCTAGCTGATCTGAGACGTCTAAGTCACTTTGTTTGTAAAAAGAAAGTCGACGACGACAACGACGACGACGACAAAAATAAACTTCTTAATATAATAGAGGATTCTTATTCAAATTTATTCAAATTTAAATTTTTATTGTTGTATAATAATTTTTTTATTCAAACGTAGTAAATTTTTTTACAGTTAATTTTAGAATAAATTAAATAAAAGAATGTTTTTTATTTGAAAACTTAAAAAGTTAAATTAAATGTTTAGTATTTCAAAATTGAAAGGAACAAAGTTATAATAAAATTTCGTAATATTGTTTTTATAATCGTTTTTGTTTTTATTATTTTTACGCAATGAATCATTAGCAATATTGTGATCGATTTTACATTTTTTCTTTGTTCGATGTCTCAAAACGTTATTTGACTGCACATACCTTCATTTTACTTGGGATGGCAGTGCTGCAACCGGCAAAAATCCTAAATAAAAATGCAGGTATGTACATACCCCCGGTAACTTTGGATTCTTACTTTGCGCAGGGCTTGCCTTACTAGCGGAACACAGCTACAGCAAATAGTACTTTTTACATAAATTTAGTCACAAAAACCTAATTATTTACAAATCTATAAATAATTTTCAACTATAACTTTATCATCTAATCAGATCTTTTTTTCGCGCTTCCAACGGTGTAGATAACTTAATTTTGATAAAAAATGCAGATACCTTCGTTTTAACTTGAAACGGAAGATTTCACAACAATACTGAAATTTATAAGATGATAAATGAAATACCAGATGTCGCAACAACCTTTTTGGGATAAGTACATCTTTATTCTGAGCAGCGGAAAGTAATTCTTACTGCTGATCTTAACAAAATCTACAACCGAGGTCAAAACTTGAAATCACAGCTTGAAAAAATGAAGAATATATTGTATTTGTATTGTATTTATTCATTAATTGAGACCATGGGGTACAACCACATGATGGTCTTGGAAGTTTTACAGGTACATGTCAAGGTTATTACAAATCAAGGTTGATAATAGTTAAAGTAGATACATTTAAAATATATATTGACTAAATTAGTTGATAAATAAGTCAAAATGAAATTTCATTTTACATAGGTTAATATGAGTGGTGAATGATCTATATACATGTAAGAATATCGTGGTATGAATAGAAGAGTAGGGGAGAAAGACCCAACTGCTGAGAGAAGGCTAATGTAAGCGGAATTTCGTACTAAGTGAACCATATCAGTGCAGATGTCCCAAAGGGTCAACCAAGGGATGTAGTGTGAAATCAATTGAGAGTCAGCTGATTTATAAGTGGGCTGGGAATTAATGTGAATCCACCATTGGATGCTCGCGTTATCCACTCTGTCTTGTTGTTAATAAAGAGAGTTTCGAGAAGTTCTCTCTTAAATTGATCGAGAGAAATCGTTTCAAGAGGCAAGTGGGATAGTTTATTTACTATCTTTGCAGCAACAATTGCAAATGAGTTACTTTCGGTGGCATTTCGAGGGGTGGAATAGTTGAAAAATTCTCGAGGACCACGCAGGCCGTACCTGGGTGGCGGAAGTTGGTCGCGTGATTTGAAACGGTCTAACAGGTAGAGAGGAGTTCCGGTACCGACAACTCAAAACGCTATGGAGGCGATGAGGTATTCCCTGCGGATCTTAACCGATAGCTAGCAAAGAGTGAGCCTATAAGGTTTGACGTGTTCTCGCCATGGAAATTTGCCATCGACAAAACGGACGCAGAGGTTTTGAATTTTCTGAAGTTTAAAATTTTGGTACTCTGGAATGTGGTGAAAAACGGCGCAGGTATAATCAAAGTGTGGGAAAACTAGCGCCTCTACAAGTTGTTTTTTGAGCGATCGAGTGAGGGAGTGGCGGTAAAAGCGAGGTGCAAAGAGAGCGCTATGAGTTTTCCGGGAGATTTTGCCTAATGTGCGATTCCCAGTTTAAGGTATCGGTGACGTGAAGACCCAAGATTTTGAAGCTAGACGTGTAAGGGACAGGGGTTCCCTGAATAACAAGTGGGGGTAAGCTGAGGACAATTTCCTCTTTCAGGTTGTCCTGGGAGCCAAAGATGCAGACCGTCGTTTTCAGAGGGTTGAGTCGAAGGCCGTTCTCACTGGCCCAAGCGGCTACAGCATTAGAGTCTTCCTCGATTTTGCGAAGGGCCGCGAAGAGCTCGGCGAGGATACAAATTATAAACAAATCAGCATCATCGGCATAAATTGCACGACGTGAGTGTTTCAAAACCTTACACAGGTCGATAATGAACAAGAGGAACAGTAAAGGGCCTAAGACGCTACCTTGCGGAACGCCAGAGTTGACTGGTAGCCAATTCGTGTGCGTACCATCCTCTAGCCGGACTGCCTGTTTGCGGCCACTGAGGTAGCTTGCTAGCCAGGGGATAACTATATGTAATAAGTCAAATAGTTATTACATATAGCTATTACAAATACTTATTACATATAGTTATTACAAATACTTATTACATATAGTTATTACAAACACTTATTACATATAGTAATTTACATAGTCTAATTGAAACTTTAAGTAGAGAGCTAGACTCAATTGTTGATGTACCAATTCAGAAAGATAAAAGAAAGAGAGGTTTGTTAAATTTTGTTGGGTTAGGTTCTAAATATTTGTTTGGTACAATGGATAGTGCCGATGCTGAGTATTATAATAGAGTGATAGATTTGATGCATAGGGAAGAAAATTATCTTTTAAAATTATTGCAAAAGCAAACTGCATTAGTTGCCAAGAATATTAATAGTTCATCTGTTCTTTTGATTAATTATGAAAAAATATTAAAGAATTAGAAAATTGGAGTAATAATGTGAATAGATATTTAACAAAGTTAGAGGTTGATAAAATATGAATGATATCACTACAAAAATTTCAATTCGCACCATTTGAATATAAAGAGAGAGTGGAAACAATATATAATGCAATTGCTTTTGAAAAATTAGGAATAGTATTACCGACCTGTCGTTAAACGCCTGCACGCAAACATTGCTGTTTAATTAAATAAATAAACATTTAGAAGGAAATAAACATAATTATTTTTAAAAACTTAAATACCTAAAATCCAGGTATTACATGAGTGTCCCGTCAGACCGCGAAAGAACCCGCGAGACTAACTAACCTTCAATATTATGATTCTTGAAAATGTGGAAGTTACTTGTCGATCTATGAAGCCCTACCAGGGTGTTGGGGAAAGAGAACTACAACATCACATCATTACAAACCAATCCGGGCCTGTACTATGAACGGGTGGGTGTGGCACACCTCCGACGGGCTGATTGGAAAATAATCATATCGGTGGAAGTGGAAAAGCTACTGTATAACCATGAAGTAGAGGACTATATAAACGCCCTCACCCATGGATGCTAATAGCAAGGCGAGGAACCCGCTTGTAGAGGAGTCTACAAGCTGAAAATCTCGCTCAGTTATCAAAGATGCACCAGAAGTTGCTACAAATTATAGTATTCGGCCAAAAGGGAGCATCAGCCCCAGAGTTGATACCCCCAGAATTTGTGTCCCACATTCGTAACGAGATCCAGCAAACAACTAAGAATCTTGAATTACCTATAACCGAAAAACACTGGCGACTGAACAAAATTTCCAGGATTTCACGACTACACCTAGTAAATGATCAACAACGTCTGTTGGAGGCCCTAGACGTACCACTGACGGATCATATGACGTATAAGGTACACAGCTTACATCCGTTGGCGACACCACAGGTAATAAGTTCAACCTTCAATGGTACCGCGTATGTCAATCCCAGTCATCGATACTTGGGAACTAGCGAAGACTTATTGCAATACTTTCAGTTTGACCAAAACGATTTTGATGAATGCTAGGACCTACCCTAGGGATATCTGTGCAATACCAACATGGGTTGAGAAACATCTCAAGCTCCTAGTTGCGAAGCAACATTGTACGTCTGGGCTCCGACAAAGGAGGGAGCCTACCCTTGAGGGCCAAAAAAAGCAAATTTTTGTGAATTTTTATTTTAAAAACGGAAAAATTTATTAAAGTCAATAATTGACTACATAATAAAGTAACATTTCAAGTATCTTCTCAAATTTTTTCATGTAAAAATACGTAGAAACAAGCCGATGCCAGCCATTTTTTTACGACGCTTCCGTCTTACGTTTTTTTGCGGTGAGGAATGCCATTTTGTTGCAGATCATTTAAAATCAATTTTGAAGGAAGATTCTGTTAGAAGACAAATTTATCTTGGTAATAACACGAGGAATTTGTTTTAAATTTTTGACGATTTTGCAGTGATTTGAAACAAAAAGTCGTTTTTTCGGCATAAAAATCCGCCATTTTGTCAGTGTCACGACCGTAAAAATTGAAATTTTCAAAAATTCTCTTGTTAATACCTAAAAAAGTATATAATAAAGACGTGGTTGAAATTTTAGAACGATCGGTGCAGAGGTTGCGAAGATATTTTCCTCACCGACTTTGAAAATACTAGTTTTGAGAAAAATGCGTTTAAAGTTTCATGCAGCCGCTCGGAGCAGGCTAAAAGACGTCGCACGAAAAAGGCTGCAACTTATGAGATCAACTCAGAATGACTCAAAATTTCAACACAACATTCTTGAGATGTTGTACTATCAGAAAAAAACAAAAAAAAAATCGATTTTTTGAAACTGTCTAGGGTAGACCCCCCCCCCCCACTCATTAAATTGTGTGATCTGATATTCCATCCTTATGTTCATGACCAATGGAGTTACTTGGTGACCGAAGGGTCCTAGCAACTCTTGTTGACCATGGAAGAGACTATACAATTCTTTGCTCACAGAAAACTGCAACTATCGTACTAAAAGGATTGGGAATCCTTGAAATGGCCCCTCAATGCATGGGAAAAGCCGAAGGAATCACATCACCAAATCCCGAGATGTATATGCAAAGGAAACAATATTTTAACAGACCTCAAGTCAACATCACCCTAATCAATTTATACCAAAAATTGGTCGATCACACCACAAGGTTAAAACAATTACCCTGGGATAAAAAGATAGTGAAAGAAGGGGATTGGCAATCTAGTCCCGGATAACCATTGATGAAATCATTTTTAAACTAGAGGAACTAAAAGAGAAGTAGAAAACTATTCATGGCATACTGGACTTGTAATAAGCAGTCTCGTTTTGACTGCACTGGTGACAATCGTTCTCGGGCTGTCATTATATATAAGCACCAACCGATTGAGAAAGCCCCAAAATCGGTCCCAAGACTGCTGGGAGACTCAAGAAAATATTTCCCTCGAAGTACAGCAAAAAAGACAAAACAGCCCTAGTAAGATCGAACACTAACCGAAAGAAACGAAAAATGCTGACATTCTGACTCAACATCCCGAAGTCAATAATTAAGCTCTATCGGGCCAAAAAAAAAAAAATTTTTTAATCTCTTTGTTGCAGAAGATGAACGTATCCAAGGAATTAGAACCAAACCAAAGAGTCCTCGAAGAAATACCCGGACAGAATCAACAAGAAGTCCGAGTAAGTCACCCAAAGGAATTGAAACTATGGAAAGTGCTTAAGGGGTTACGACATTTCGGGCTCATTAAAGCTGAGCACCTCGGAACAATGGGACTGAAAAACAGCGTCACGCTTGTGACATTCTATTACCGGACCGATGCGGATCAACTAAGAAAGTGCAACAAGCATAATATAATGAAATCACAAACTACGACCAAAGAAGACGAGCAAAATGTCGTGCGACGACAAAAATCTATAACTGCTATAGTGACTAACACACGCACCTTAGACATGACATCAACCAAAAGTAGCAAGAGAATACATCCAACAAAAATCTTCGAACCAACCATAAACACTAGACTGACTAAACCAACTAGCTCAGATCCTAGGAAAATTATGAAGAAAGACGAAAAGAATCCTAAAAGGATAATTCGCCCTAATTAAACTCCGGGCGAGCGTAAAACTAACAACATGACAAAAGAATATAAGTCGAACACTTCAAAATGCGACCCTTATCGGCTATTTTGCCTTCTGCACCAGAGTATTCCCCGAGAGTGTAGGGACGAGCTTTTTTGTAAGGAATTGGCCTGGTTTGGGAAATTAGAATATTACTGGACCATGCTAGATTGTAAATGAGATCTAGGATGGGCGTATGTATGCTATGTGGACGCAAGACATGCCGCCCTGGCCCTTACAAATAGTGATCCTTATTACAAAGCACAATATGCATCTTATCATGATAAGTCCAAGCAATGAACATGACTGACACAGCACTGCTTCGGTGCCATGATAAACTTCTGGACGCATTTGTACCATGAACAAATATGTGAACGACAGGACCGATATATCCAAGAAATAGAGCAGACGACCATAAGGACCAGCCAAGCAGAAAAGACAACCAACTTGATCGATTTTGAGATGATTATCCCCAGTCAGATCGATCTTGCAACAAATGGAAAGACTCTGACTAAACCAGGACCGAATGGGAACTCTCATACAGAATCTCATGCACTTCAACCTCTTCAAAAGGATTATTAAGTAAAATAATCATTGAGAGAAACCATATTACTTGATAAAAACAAAAAATGCCTTTGAGGGCCTGCTCAATGTTAATTAGTGCAAGAACTCAGACTCTCATGATCAGCAATTCAAAAAAAGGACCCCATCATCAAATTTTCCTCAAAATCCAAACTGAGGCTGATCTGGCGGTAACGCTAAAGGAAGCATAAAATTAACAACGGGACGACATAAGCAACCATATAAGGCTTCTGTCTAAAGTATCTGAAACCACCAAACCATTATAAGATGAGGCCATTATATCTGGTTCATCTAGAAATTATGAGAGTGGTAACGGTGACTACTTTGAATACAACTTGGACCTAAAACGACTCCTTGACCTAAATCTTGAAACTAGACTATACATCTAAATCCCACCCATCGATCTTCCAGGACCCAAATTCCTATTCATATACCTACTATATACACATACCTTATCGTAGATACCAAGTCATTCTAGACCGACCCAAGAACCACCTGGAACCCACCTTATAGCGATTTTAACCTGAACACCCACCCTGCCTCCCAGTTACCTTAGACCTACCGTATACCTAAGTTCTCCGAGGACGGTGAACACTTTAGGATGTAGGTGCTGTTATGAGACAATTACAATGCACATAACGGTGCCCACGAATTTTGCTCGATAAGCAAAATTTGCGACCGCACACCACATCAGCGCGACAACCTGGCTGGGAAAAAGTCGCGCTGGCGGGGAAGCTATTGGCCGGCCGGTGCTAGAGCTGCAGCGTGGGGAGTGGTTCTGATTTTAATATAATTAAATACGAATACGTGACGCATTTTCCTTAATCCTTTGCCGGAAGATTGCCCTTGTTTCAATTTTAGCTGCGCACGTGCAAGATTTATCCTTTGTTGGTTGGCTTGCTCCATAGTTCTTTTAGTGTTATATTCATTTGTGTAATTTTAGTGATGAATAAAGGCCAAATAAGTTTACACATACTCTCGAACGTCTGTGATCCAAAATCAAAAACACAACAAAATATTGATTTTCTCCGGTTCGAGTTTTGCGCGCTCACAAATCCTCATCTGCTACCGGCAGCTTTCGCGCGCGAGAAAAAAAAAGATTTTGACAATAACAGTGTACTAAATACACTCTCATGCATCCACACTTACTCGCACATATACAATTAAATAACCAAATCGCTAAGTTGCACTTCATACCAAACCGTTAGGCTAAACAAAATGCCAGGCTACGATGCCTACCAGCCGCAATCGATACCATACTCGAGTCACCATGTAGCCGTCGTAAAGCAGTCCCGGCGTTGAAGTGAAATGACAACTTCACAAATAAACACTGCACTCTTCCACTACAACTCTACAACAACACGCGACGCAAATGACAATTATTTCTTCGACTTCCGTAAACGAGTAAGCTTCCTCAAGATCTGCAACAAATCGATCTCCAGATCTTCGCGTGTCTGTCGGACGTCAGTCTAAATCTCCGTCGTCCTCGGCTACCAAAATCCGGTTGACTTGTGCTCAAAAAAATGTTTCCTGGTGATGACAATCGATCCCGCACTTTCAGTCACATTCAACACTTTCTCCGGCGGCGTGCTACTCTAGAAAAGTACGATAATCCATCGAACCGAGACGAGTTAATTTTCATGTACGTGTTAACGGGATGACACGAAAATCACGAGTGCCTTCCCAATTGCCGCTCTCCCGGCTCGGAGGTCCGGTCCGATCTGCGTTCTGCAGTCACGTGACTCGCACCAAATTTAAAATCGTAACCGACGATTCAATTGCTCACTGGAATGTCACAGTATCTACAGATGTGCTACTCCGAGGGCTGTGGAATAGCTTGCGGCAGTGCAGCGCGCAGCAAAAACTAAATTTAACAATACTTACCGATGAGATCACTAAACGATTTTTGTTTTATCTTGTTGCTTCTTAAATTTATTACGAGATTAAAAAAAAATCAAAAAAATCAGGGTAGAAGTCGGTCAAAATCGTATTCGTTTATAAAAAAAGCTATTATAAAAAGGGATAAAAAGTTTTTTTCATAAATTTTTTAATTTTGTTAAAAAGTTAACTCATTTTTAGCAATGTTCATGTCTTTCAAAAATTTTTCAAGCTATACTTGAAGCGTAATATTTTTTTGAAAATAGTAAATTGCATGATTAAGAAATAAACAAATGAAGTTCAAAAAAACTAAATTGTGGAATATTGTTGTATTGATGGGTACTTTAAGAAAATGCAATAATAATTGATTTTCATGACTTCATGAAAAACGGTGTGCCCCCTTGAGGAATTTTCACTCTACGATTAATTGGTACAGAAAAGAATAATCAATTAAAAACAAGTCAAAGTCGATTTCAAATGATCAATCATGTTCATCTCTACTTTATATAAGAACTTATAATTTACAGAATTCATAGTTATGATGCATTGAACAAAAGAGTAAAAATTTGTGAACATTTTCTTTGAAACTATCAGTTAAAACTTTAAGATTTCATTCTAAACATAACTAGCATCCCTTGTCTCGGTTTTGCTCGAGATTCTCTAATCAGTTAACTGGTTGGTTAAGAAGATCAGTAAAGTAGAACTTAAGCGTGAACCTCAAAGGAAGACCCCTGTGATTCCCTGAATGCATTAACTTTAAATTAACTTTTTATTAACGATATCAATTGTTTTTGATAATTTGATTATAATGGATACAGTATTGAAATCATCCTTGGACGATTAAATTTTGCTGTGAAAAATTTCAAAACAATCGGTTCAGTAGTTTTCGTCGTCAGTGTCCAGAAAAAAATACGACTTTGCTTCAGAATAGTGGGTATTAAAATTGAAAACTTGAGCATAAAAGAAATCTTATTTATTTTCTGGATCTTCTTTGTGTTTTCTTTTTGAGTTATCGGTGTCCAAAGTTACAACGACTGGTGATGAATCTATAGATTTTTCAAGTTGTTTGGATTCATAACCATTTCTTTCATCCACCATCCATCTAGAGATCAGTAAATTTCTGCAGCTGAAATTTAATTAGCAACTTTAAAGATTTGATATTTATGTATGAAATAAATTTGTTATGATTGGATTGTATTATTTAATCTGGCCCACTTGAAAAGGTAAGAAGAGAGGTCTTGTTACTTAGTTTGATAGATGGATTTAGATACTGCATATTATTTCAAGTGAGAAAATAAAAAAAAAATCATGCATAGTACTTATTTATTACAGGATCAAGAAACACGGTAAAAACTAATGTTTTATTTGATTGGTCAATCTAAATTTTTATTTATCTTTATTTTATTTTATTTTATTCTCAAAGCTACAAACGAGTTCAATACAAGGTCTTATTTTTATAAGGTATTACAAATATTTTTTCCGACAACGGTGTCTTACTAAACGAAGTGAATTTCACTCGTGCTCATTCGTAACTGTCTGAACCTCCCACGTCTTATAAGGGACGAGCCCCTATTCTCTTCTGTTCAGCTTGTAGTCGGCCCGGCGCCGACTTCTCCCCTCCATGAACCCACGAAGTTCCCCTCACTCCGGTGGGACTTGCGGCGCGACATCATAAGCAAGCGCAAACTGACTCGGCAAGCTTAAGGCTCCTTTTGAAACCACATTAAAGCTTAAATAATTAGTCAAGAGTAAATCCCTAAAGAGACTTACTCTTTATTTATTATTTAAATGATTTGCGTTAGATTTTTCATCAAGGAAACCGAAGAAAACTGTTTGTTTTCGAAAGTTTTAAATTTTTCAACACAACCGAAATGATTGTTATGGGTGAAGTAATGTTCTCTATGTAAGCTAAGCTTTTTAGACGTTTAGTTTAGTGTACCTAGTCCTAGCTGAAGAGAGTCAATCTCGAAACTGATCCTACAGAATTCCCATTCTGTATCTAGATTAGTAATTCTCGATGCGGCGTCTGTATGATTATCCTTTGACGGTTCATATGTTGCAACAATCCAGAGATTTTTACTTTCACACCACTGCCAAATCTTTCTACTTTACTCATTTAAATCTTGAAATTGAACTCTTCCAGCTTTATTAATGTAAGCTATTGCAGTAGTACTATCGATTCGAAGTAAAATTTCACAATTACATGAATCATTAGCAAAACATTTTAAGGGGAACCATCGGCAAATTTTCAGCCTATAGAAATAATGGACCTAGAGGGCTGAAAATTTTTTCAACAAGCATTTTTACGTATCTCCATTGATGGTGCATCGAGTTTTGGCTAAAAATCATTTTTGACCTTTTTTAGGTACTTTTTTGAATTATTGTAAGGTTATCCCCTCAAGGGAATGCCAGTTGTAAGTTTATGCCTTACACTCAAAGCCAGACAGGCTTTTCCAAATAAAAGGTTCGGACTTTGAGAGTCTTCGGGAATTTAATCATTTAACTATGCGCACCGTATGAGCCAGCAGAGGCAGAGCTCAGTAAACGAGAGGGAGAGATACTCACACACTGCAACTGCGACTCCAAGAGTAATAAGCGAGCGCTAGCACAATTAATATTCACAATTAACGAATTAACAAAACGTGAGGCTTTCCTCGTTACGGCGGGAGCCGATAGCAGCTTAGCTTCCCGATTAATAAAATTAAGACAAACGCGGGGTCACTCGAAAGATCCACGCAGCCGCTTAGCTGCCACTCAACTAAGGCCCACCTCGTGTGTCGCCGACCGGCCAGCGGCATGGTGCTCTCTCCGTCTCTCTTACTCTCTCTATGAGGGCGTACGCTTGTTGCCCGAGCTGCTGCTCGCTGGTTTACAAAAATGCTGTAGTTTACAGCTGCAATTATTATTATCAATGCCCAGGGAAGTTGTACGGTTTTCGTGCACGTTACAGTACCTTAAAATTTATAGTTTTTCCTAGATAAAGAGCGTAAAAGTTGCGTTAAGCGAGAGAATTGAGCTATTGCTCTTACAAATAATTAAAAAAAAAATCTCAAATCGGTTGAGAAACAAAAAAGTAAATACAGTTTGAAGATGAGATGTTTATAAAATAATTTGCTCCGATCGCCAAGATCATATAAGGCTGGTTTATTTTTCCAAATATCCATGAATAAATGTTTGACATCGATGGAACTTTTTATATAGGGGTTTTTGCAAGCACTGAACTCAAATTTGACGTTAGTTTTTCAATTAGACCTATATTAAGGGAAGTACTTTTCTAAGGGAGGATGAAAAGTTAAAATTATTTTTTAATTATTGATAAAAATTGATTTAGGGGGTTTTTGCACACGCTAAACACGAATTTGATGTCCATTTTCAGTTTGATCTAAGCTAAGGGTAGCACTATTAGCTAAGGACAGGTAATTTTTTTTTACTTTTCAATAAAATTTGGTACATGGGGCATGGTTGTAAACTCGAGTCGAGAATCCAATATCGAGTAACTCGAGTCGAGTCGAGTCAAGTCTAGTCGACGCACAGCAGTTAATGCTTGTAATCTGCATACGCACAAGAAGTTTTTATAACAGAAGGGTGAAAAAATATTTCTGAGGAAGTTTGGACTCCGGAGGGGTCAGGGCGGACACCTGATGCACCTGGTGATACTTACGCCTTGGAGATGATTTCCCCAGGAAGTTTAGACAACAAAGGGACCAGGGTGGACACCTGGTGCAACTGGTATTAATTACGCCTTGGAGATGATTTCCCCAGGAAGTTTGGACTTCGGAGGAGTCAGGGCGGACACCTGGTGCACCTGGTGATACTTACGCCTTGGAGATGATTTCCCCAGGAAGTTTGGACTCCGGAGGGGCCTAAGTGGACACTCGATGCACCTAGTGATACTTACGCCATGGAGACGATTTCCCCAGGAAGTTTTGACTCCAAAGGTACCAGGGTGGACATTCGGTGCACCTAGTGATACTGACGCCTTGGCGATGATTCCCCCAGGAAGTTTTGACTCCAAAGTGGCCAGGGTGGGCACCTGGTGCAACTGGTATTAAATACGCCTTGGAAATGATTTTCCCAGGAAGTTTTGACTCCAAAGGGGCCAGGGCGGACACCTGGTGCAACTGGTATTAATTACGCCTTGGAGATGATTTCCCAAGAAAGTTTGGACTTCAGAGGAGTCAGGGTGGACACCTGGTGCTCTTGGTGAAACTTATGCCTTGGAGATGATTTCCCCAGGAAGTTTGGACCCTGGAGGGGCCAAAGTGGACACTCGGTGCACCTGGTGATACTTACGCCTTGGAGATGATTTCCCCAGGAAGTTTTGACTCCAAAGGGGCCAGGGCGGACACCTGGTGCAACTGGTATTAAATACGCCTTGGAGATGATTTCCCCAGAAAGTTTGGACTTCAGAGGAGTCAGGGCGGACACCTGGTGCTCCTGGTGATACTTACGCCTTGGAGATGATTTCCCCAGGAAGTTTGGACCCCGGAGGCTCGGGCAAACACCTGGTGCACCTGGTGATACTTACGCCTTGGAGATGATTTCCCCAGGAAGTTTGGACTCCGGAGGGGCCAGGATGGGCACTCGAGGCACCTGGTAATACTTACGCCTTGAAGATGATTTCGTCAGGAAGTTAGGACTCTGGGGAGGGGAGGGGGTCAGGGTGAACACCAGGTGCACCTGGTGATACTTACGCCTCGAAAATGATTTTCGTGTAGTTATTACCGGACACACCAAGTATTTTCCCTGACTCCTACGGGGTTAAAATTTCCTGAAAAAACATCTCGAAGTCGTAAGTATCACCAGGTGAACCAGGTGTCCACCCTGACCCTTCCGAAGTCCTAACTACCTAGGGAAATCATCTCCAAGGCGCATCACCAGGTGCACCAGGTGTTTGCCCTGACCCTCCGAAGTCAAAACTTCCTGGGGAAAATCATTTCCAACGGCGTCAGTATCACCAGGTGCACCAGGTGTCCACCCTGACCCTTCTGAAGTCCTAACTTCCTGGGGAAATCCTTTCCAAGGCGTAATTAATACCAGTTGCACCAGGTGTCCACCCTGACCCTTCTGAAGTCCTAACTTCCTGGGGAAATCCTTTCCAAGGCGTAATTAATACCAGTTGCACCAGGTGTCCACCCTGGCCTCTCCTGAGTTCCTGGGAATTCATTTCCAAGGCGTAAGTATCACCAGGTGCACCGAGTGTCCACTTTGGCCCCTCCGAAGTCAAAACTTCCTGGGGAAAATCATCTCCAAGGCGTCAGTATCATCAGGTGCACCAGGTGTCCACCCTGACCCTTCTGAAGTCCTAACTTCCTGGGGAAATCCTTTCCAAGGCGTAATTAATACCAGTGGCACCAGGTGTCCACCCTGGCCCCTCCGGAGTCCTTAATTCCTGGGGAATTCATCTCCAAGGCGTCAGTATCACCAGGTGCACCAGGTGTCCGCCCTGACTCCTCAGAGGCCAAACTTCCTTGGGAAATCATCTCCAAGGCGTAATTAATACCAGTTGCACCAGGTGTCCTCCCTGGTCCCTTTGGAGTCTAAACTTCCTGGGAAAATCATCTCCAAGGCGTAAGTATCACTAGGTGCACCAGGTGTCTGCCCTGACCCCTCCGGAGTCCAAACTTCCTCCGAAATATTTTTTCACCCTTCTGTTATAAAAACTTCTTGTGCGTATGCAGGTTACAAGCATAAGCTGCTGTGCGTAGACTAGACTTGACTCGACTCGACTCGAGTTACTCGATATTGGATTCTCGACTCGAGTTTACAACCATGACATGGGGGTTTTTTATACGCTAAACACGAATTTGACAAGCGTTTTTCAGTTTGACCTATACTAAGGGTAACGCTTATCTAATGGAAGATAATATTTTTTTCGTTGTTTAGTTGTAGATAAAAATTGGTATGCGGGAGTTTTTGCGTCTCATTTCTTTTAGTACAATACAGGCAACTTGAACTGTAAATAAAGTTGAGAACTAATTTTTTATAATATAGGTTACTTTAATTTTATTATAAACGAAAAAACAAAAAATGTACATATTTACAAATTTATTCACAAACAAGATATTTTACGTTTTATGACTATTTACAAATTTAAGTATTGAGCAACTAAAAATCATTTTTAGGTTGAAGATTTTGTAACAAATAAATTTTATTACGTACTGAATCAGCTATAAAACTCGTTGTTGCAAAAACCCCCACATACCAATTTTTATCTAGAACTAAATAAAGAAAAAAAAATTACCTGTCCTTAGCTAATAGTGCTACCCTTAGTTTAGGTCAAACTGAAAAATGCTAGTCAAATTCGTGTTTAGCGCACGCAAAAACTCCCGCGTACCAAATTTTATCGAAAAGTGAAAAAAAAATTACCTGTCTTAGCTTATAGTGCTACCCTTAGTTTAGGTTAAACTGAAAAATGGACCTCATATTCGTGTTTAGCGCGTGCAAAAACCCCCTAAATCAATTTTTATCAATAATTAAAAAAAAATTTTACTTTTTCATCCTCCTTTAGATAAGTACTGCCCTTAATAAAGGTCCAATTGAAAAACTAACATCAAATTCGAGTTCAGCGCTTGCAGAAACTATTATATACAAAGTTCCATCGATATCAAACATTTATTCATGGATATTTGGAAAAATAAACCAGCCTATTATGATCTTGGCAATCGGAGCAAATTATTTCATAAATTTCTCGTCTTTAAACTTGATCGACTTTTTTGTTTCTCGACTAATTTGAGATTTTTTTTTTTTTAATTGTTAGTAAGAGCAATAGCTCAATTCTCTCGCATGGGTTTGACCTTGACGCAATTTTTACGCTCTTTATCTAGGAAAAACTATAAATTTTTAGGTACAATAATTCAAAAAAGTACCTAAAAAAGGTCAAAAATGATTTGGTCAAAGGGAGAAACTTTTTTAACTAACTGAGCCAAAAATTCAATGTATTGAAAATTTTAACTGATTCTGTAATTGAAAAGCATAAAATGTCAATGCTCAGTACGTTTACTAATTTTTTTTTTTTTTTTTTTTTTTTTTTTTTTATTAATTAAAAGGAACTTTTTTGTTCTTGAAAAAAAATTGTTTATATAGAACTAAGATAACTCGTATGGAGTTATCTCAACACAATCCACGTTTGGAGGGTTATGTTTTAATTTTACTTAAATTGTTGATTTGAAGGAAATTTTTCCTCATAAGTACATACTTCGTTAGGAAGAATAGTAAAAATTTTGATTATTTGATATTGATCAATCTCGAAGTTTAATAACAATTAATTCCAACAATTTTTTTATTTACTGACTGAACAGTAATAGTTTTAATGTTAAAAATAAATTTTTTTAAAAGCTATAAAAATTTGGAATAAACAAAAAAACATAATATTATCGCATACCTCTCGTATTACAAGTACTATCCAACCAACTGTAGGTGATTAATAAGCTTTTGAAAATTATTACGTTGACAATAACAATACTTAAATTAGGTGTGCTAAAATAAAGGACGGTCAATTTTTATACGAAAATATTCAAAGCTTCTTATTTGAAATATTTTTCAATTTTTATTTTCAAACTTCGTATACGATTTCAATAATTTAGATTATTTTAAAATTTATTATTATAAAATTAATTTAATTTTTCAAATTTAAACTACAAATTACAAAAATTCAAATTTTTAAAGTATTTTGAATGAAACAGTTTTTTAACTCACCTTAAATAAATTTTTAAGATTTCTTTTGCCAACTCTTTCTAATTTTTTTTTTTTTATGTTACAACTTCTACACCGCATAGTTCATGACGAGCCTATCTTATACTGTTTAAACTTGTTTATAACAAAGTTGTCTGCAAGTTGCTTTTCACTAGCACGTGGCATCGTGGTTTTATTTTCTAGTCGTGATGTTTAAAGATAATTATTGAGAGAATAGAATGTCAATTAAGCAATGTCAAACTTTAAAGCTAAACAGGAATTTCTGTTTGATAAAAATAAGTGTATAATTTGCCAAGAAGAGAAAAAAGATGTGCCTGTAACATCTTCCGAAAATGAACGATTAAAAATTTTAGATTCTGCTAATTTAAAAAAATATGAGGCTTATTATCGTATACAATCTCTACCTTCTGAAGGTAAGTTAAAATTATCAGTTAAAACTAAGAAAAAATTGAATGAAAATATTTAAGAAGACTTCCGCGGGTAGGGCTGTGTCAAGTATGGGGACCCAAAAATTGAGAATATTTTTTATACTTTAATTCTTAAAATAAACATTTGAATGAAAAAAATGTATGTTTTAAAAGCTTTAATAATTAATTCAAATAATTAATGCATCGATTAATGCTGCATTCGTCTTGTAGTTTGCTTTTTTGCACTTTTTTTTCGTCTGTTTTTTTTTTCAATGAAAAGATAGGTTAGGATCTCATGATTTTGTAATTTTTATTGTTCATCTCTAAGTTTAATACGTTGACCTAAATTTTTTTTATAATAAAATATTAAAAGTGAAATAAAGTATTTGAAGTAATTTTTATAAAAGAATCCGTCTCCTCAGATTTTTAAGTGATATCAAAATCGTCGAGTCAAAACCATAAATTTTTTAAGTGTAATATCTAAAAATTGAAGTCGTCATCATAATAATTTTTTTTAGAACTGTACTCAGCGGTATAAGACCTTTCAAAATTATAGGAGTATTGATCTCGTGGAAAAAAGCCTCTTGAGCAGTCCTAAAAAAAATAGTCAATAATTTGTTCAGTCATATTGATAGTTGAATGCCGTTTTTCATACACAAAAAATAATTTTTTTTTATATATTTTTTATTATCATCTCAAACAACACAATTGTTACTCTAAATATATACTTAATTCTACGACTTCAGAAAGTATCGAGTGTGATACAAAAAGGCCTTTAGATAAAGACGATAATGAATTTGGTGAGGAAAAAATTTTAAGTTATGAAAGACGATCAAAAAGATTTTGCAAAGACTATTTCACAGGCGATAAAAAGTGTATTATATGCGGAAAAGAAAACAATAAGGGAGACTCATTTGGCTGAATTAGGAGAAAGTAGAGGAAAATTTTTATTTGAAACGTCTAGAATTTTACACGATAAGATTTTTACAAGAACTGCTTAGATAAATAGCCTAGAAGATGTTTTAAATGCAAAAATAAAATTTCACCAGAAATGTATGCGCAAGTATGAGAGAAGTCATGTCAAAGAAACGCGAAAAAATAATATTAATCTAAATAAAAATTCATTTGAAAAGAATGATGCTGAACAATCATCAGAAATGAATAGTGTTGAAAATTTGGCTAAAAATGACAGTGCTGAAACATCAATTGATAAGAATAGTGCTGTCAATGATGTCATTAAATTGATTGAACCCGACCTGCATTTGGGTAAAATTTACTCACTAAGTGACATTTCAAATCGTGTTATTGAAAAATACGGCTCAAATTTTTCAGTTCAACATAAAACCATCAAATCTTGCCTTCAAAAAAATTTGCTTTCAATTTCCGAAACAAAAAAAAAATCACAGCTTGTATTCATGCCAAAAATAAAAGCAGATGTTGAATTAAATTACAATGAAGATCCTGTTCGAGAAACTGCAAAAATTTTGAAAGAATCTTTGAAATTAGTCAAATTGGACTAGAGGACAAGTTTTGTGATGAAACCGACTTGAGATCTTCTTTTGAAGCAACGAAAATTCCAAAACAATTTTTATCGTTTTTTTCAGAATTTTTTGATATAAACGAAGGTGATATTACAAGAAACCAAGATGATCTTTTTAAAACCGAAAAATCTCTTAACAAAGCTAAAAAATCCTTAAGAATTAAGAGTTTGTTTCAGTATTTATATTTTATAAAAAATGGCGGGTTAAAGAAAACGCCTCTTCAAACTGTTCTAGGATTATTTGTGTGTAAAACAAACAAAAGCAAAACCACTATCTCAGTTTTGAATCGACTTGGATTGTCAATATCGTATGACCAAGTATTAAGAATAAGAGCCATAGTACAGTACCGTTACCTGAAAAAATAAAAAACTTGCGAAAAATTGCAAAAGTGATTCTGACTGTGAAAATGAGTTGTAAATATTATTTGAATTGTAGGAAAAAAATCTTACCAGTGTAGCATTTGCGATGACGGAATGGGGTGGTTTTTTAGGGGTAGAAAATCGTTTTTTTCATTTTTTGAAAAAATAATTGATTTTATCAAAAAAGTTTTAATGTAAAAGTTGTAGATAACATAAAAATCTACAACTTTTGTTCCATACATTTTTTTTCACAACCTCAAAATTTTCGAGAAAAATGCAAAAGACCGTTTTTTTGGTTTTTGATTTTTCCTGGCCACAAAAATTGTTTAATTAATACCGTACTAAGCTAAAGTAAAGCATTTTATATGTTAAATAAGTAGTTTTTTTTGTTTAAAAATATTTAATTGTTTACGAGATATTAACAAAAAATGCAAAAAATTTTTTTTTTAAAGCCATTTCCCGTTTAAACTTTTTCTAATAGAAAGTCCAGGTTGGTCTCATTTTGTTTGTCTAATTTTATATTTTTATTAAAAAAAAAAAAATTATGACCTCACCAGAGGAAAACATTGAAAAAAATCAAAAAAACCGAAAAATTTAATATTTTTTCAATAAAATTGATTTATTTGTTATAAATATTGTATTGATTAACAATATTTATGTTTTAAATTTATGTTGAATGCTAAGTACAATTTCCAACTAATAATTACAATAGAATTAAAAGTGATTGTTAAAAAATTCATCTTTAAATAAACAAAAAAGTATATTGTATATGGTATATAGTATGTGGTAAATAGTATATGGTATATACTCTTTGTACGAAATTTTAAAAATCAGAAGTAACATTTCATAAAATCTTTTCCTCGTCTCTTTGTTTAATGGCCAGAAAAAATCAAAAACCAAAAAAAAAGGTTTTTTGCATTTTTCTCGAAAATTTTGAGGTTACGAAAAAAATGTATAATACAAAAGTTGTAGATTTTTATGTTATCTACAACTTTTATAGTCAAACTTTTTTGATAAAAGCAATAGTTTTTTCAAAAAACGAAAAAAACGATTTTCCACCCCTAAAAAACCACCCCATTCCGTTATCGCAAATGCTACACTGGTAGGATTTTTTTCCTACAATTCGAATAATATTTACAACTCATTTTCACAGTCAGAATCACTTTTGCAATTTTTTTGACTAAATATATTATCGGTACTGTACTACCAGCTTAGCTGCGTATGCTTTTGAATCGCATAGCTTTACCAACGCATTTTCAACGAAATTTATTTGTTACGGCCGCCTTTGATAATTTTGGTTTTAACGAGGCAACAATTTCCGGAATAAATTCTACTCACGACACAGTTTCTGTTATTTTTCCTGAAAACTCTTCTATTTTTAGTAATCAATAAAAAAACATGCTTTTCTCTAAAAAGTTTTGAGAAATTATTTAAAAAACGGACTAAAAAGTAGAAAATAAAATTTTAATGCTGCTAAATTCTTTCAAAGTACTTCAAAAGATTTAATATAAATAGAACAAACGATGCATTAAAGCTTATAGTAATTTATCGGAGGCTCTAAAAAGATTACAGCTGAAAGAGTTTTTCACGGATGAAGTAAAAAAAAAATATTAGCAGAAAATTATTGACATTATTTTACTGCAGGAAAGTCTTTTAATAGAAAACTTTGATGAATGTCAAAAACTTTTCAAGGAATTGAAAAAAAATTGTTCCGATTTAATTTCTGAATTTTCAGAATTTATAATTCGTCGTTGTAACGAATCGGAGCAATTCAAATATTTGAATAATGTTTTAATTTTAATCGGTCTGATGCTAGATTCTGTGCGATCGGATCGAACAGGCGATTTCAACTTGCACGCAAAAACTTTTGAAAAATTACAACCTCTCTTTCATGTCTTTGATTGCGTAAATTATTCTAGGTGGTCATCAGTTTATGTTGAAGATTTGCACATGCTTAAAAAGAATGCTCCCGAAGTGTATTGGCAGTTTATGATGATGGTCGTTTGACAGTTAAAAAAAGAAAGCGGAACTCGGGTTCTGTGGAAGGAACGAAGTTCCCAACGCTTTTCCCCTGCAGTTACGCAAGTAGATCTCAGATGAAGTGTAGTTATCTGTATTTTTACGTAAATTGAATTCTTTTATCTCACCTGAAATTCACTTGAATTACTGCAGGAGAAAAGCGTCGAGAACTTCGTTCCTTCCACGGAACCCGAGTTCTGCTTTTTTTTTTTTAAATTTGTGATGGAGTTTCCATATTTTAAACAGTGTACTACGGGCTGAATCAGGTGTACACCCTGACTTCTCCGGAGTCAAAACTTTCTGGGGGAATCATCTTCAAGACGTTACTATTACCAAGGGCTCCAGGTGTCTATTCTGACTTCTCTGGAGTCAAAACTTTCTGGGGAAATCATCTCCAAGGCGTAACAACTACCAAGTGCACCATGTGTCCATCCTAACCCCTCTGGATTCAAAACTTCCTGGGGAAATTATTTCCAGGTTGTAGTTATCGTAAAATTCACTAGGTGTCTGTCTTGACTCTTCCGGAGTCAAAACTTAAATATTTTTACTAAAGGTATAGAGTTATACACAGCTTTTAGAAAAGAACGTTTTATTCAAAAAACCAAATCTCTAACTGATACAATACTACGTAACTGTTTATCTGACTTCAAAACTGCAGCCCAACTTGATGAATCACAGGTTAAAAAGAATAAAAAATCAACTAAATGTGAGACTCAGCGTATTCTTGCTCTATCTAATGCACGAAATTATCCCGTGGGGGAACTTTTAAAATATGACTTAACTTATAAAAATCCATTCTTTGACGAGAACGGTTATTTAAAGAAAGAAAGTGATAAAAGTAGTCTTGTTCGGGAGCTAGAAAAAAACTACTTGACGAAGATAAAATTTTTCAAAAATCTTACTCAAATGTCGATACTTGTTTATTTGTGGATGTGATGTTAGCGCTAAGAAAAACATCGTAGAAAGGAAAGAAATATCTTATAGATTTAGCAGAAAGTTTTCGAGCATCAATACTGAATATAGCAGCTTTGCAGAACACAACTAGGATTGATCTTGTATTTGATTCCTATTTTGATAAATCTATAAAAGCTTCGGAACACATAAGAAGAAAAAAATCTTACAGTATAAAGCGTCACGCCATTACCGAAAATATGCCTCTACCTCCGGAGCAAGAAAAATTTTGGAGTTCTTCAAAAAATAAGATATTATTACAAATTTTTATCCGAGATTTTATTAAAGATAAAGTAATAAAACAAATATATATAAATATAATAAAACAGTTAGCTGTTAACAATAAATATAACCCAAAAATTATCGATGAACTGTTAGCTAATGTTTCCGCTAAGAAAACTGATTTTCCCTTGACTGAACGGAATGATAGAGTTTTTCACGTTTTCAAATACATAGGGGACCTTTCGGATAATATTACTAAAATCTTCAAAAAATACGATGTGAATATTGCCTTTAAGACAGATAAAAATTTTCAAAAATCAATAAAAAATAATAAAGATAAGACAGAGAACAACAATAAATCAGGTGTTTACAAAAATCCTGTGGTAACTGTGATAAGAAATATATTGGACAGACTAGTAGATCTTTTGGCGCCAGAAATGATGACCATTTTAAAGAATTCGATAAATACCAACCTGACAAGTCTAATTATGCTAAACACCTGTTAGATCATAATCACAATTTTGATAAAAATATGAATATGGGTCAAAATAATACTTTTTTAAAAAACCGTCCGCACGAGGTTCACCGATTTCATTGCAATTTTTTTTGGTAAAATTACTATTTAATAGAAGACTTTTGCCACAAACTAGAGGTCTCTATCTTATTTCCGCTTGGTGCTAGATTTTTTCAAAGATTGAAAAATGGCCTATTTTTAAGCTGTTTTAAGCAATTTTAAGGTATTTTTCGAAAAATTCTAACTTTTGATCAAAATGAGATAGAAACCTCTAGTTTGCGAAAAAATTTTGTTCAAAATAAGTTCTTTTTCGTAAAAATATTTTCACAACATAGTTTCGTTATTTTTATAATAATACAGTTCTACACAGATATTGCTATTTTTGCTCATTTGCAGGTATCTTCAAACGACCATAGCTTTTTCTAGGCTAAATTTTTGTGCATATTAAAAAACTGTTAAATTTTTTTTATGAAGAAACAAAAATTTTGCGACCAACCGGAACCCTGTACGATCTTCCACTTCCAAGATACAGCTGTTTAAAGTTGTCAAAAAACACAAAAAAACGCGTTTTTTACGATATTCACACGCATTTTTGAACGGTTTCGACCTTTTTTTTTCTCTCAAAAATATGTGGAATCTTCTCTTCATATGTTTCCAAACAAGCTCCCATAGTAATTGTAGTGCGAATTTGGAGTTTTAGTTGATTTCAAAGCATACACTTTTGACACATTTTATGTGCTAAACTAGTGTTTTTTTAACAATATACACGCTACATTTAACTTTTTCGTTCGTTATAGATGTTTTGAAATCATTTTTTGACTAAAAACTATTCAAATTCCAGCCAAAATTATGTCACCTGCTTTGAAAAAATTGATACTCAACGAAATATTGATCTCAATATCAAAATGATATACTCCTTTTATTTAGTTTTTTAGTTTTTTGATTCGTTAAAAATCTATGTTCAAATATTGTAAATAATATACCACTTGTTTATTTATTTTTTTCTATTTTTGAAGTAACAAATAATTGATCATAGTTTCTCAATTATTCTGATAAAACAATCATGGATGACTATTGCTTACTCTGAAAAAAATGAGTCCAAATTAAAAATGTTATTTTTTGAATTCTATGAAGCATGCAACAATCTACCAATCTACATTCTACTTATAATTATATCCACTTATGAAAAAGAGAATAAGAGATTCGATTAGAAAGTCGAGTGATATATCGAATCGCAACTTGATCTTTGATTCTTGGAGCAAGAGCGCCCCCTTTCAGGCCTCTCAAAAGTGTGAACCAGCCAGACGCGCCAAATTTAAAATCTTCAGGCATGCTTGATTTGAATTTTTTGTTTTTTTTTTGTCCGTGCAGGTGTGGCAAATAGCATTCGCAATATTCCTTTACATGCATTAGCCATGCGTCATGGCGAAGCAATGTGCAATGTTTTACCCGCACTTCATCACCTAACTGGACCCGACTACACAAGTGCAAGGTTCCTGCCTTGCAGTGGTACCTCATTATATGTAACCTTTGTTTTTGTCAGTTAATTTCTTAATTTAGTTTTATTTATTTTTTTCATGGTATGGCCAAGTTGCAGTGAGCGCGTATATACGCGTCGAAATGAAATTTTATAATTCCCGCTCGCCCGTATTAATTGCTTGGAAAATCTCCCACCTCGCCAGGTCAAAGGCCAGAGTTCGGCATGTATCCCCACTACCATCAGCCAGGCCCCGGGCCGCTCTGTTGGGCAAAGGGATCGGGTTTTTCCGGTCTTTTAAAAGCTCGACTGCGCCACGGGAAGGACACTCAAAATCTTCCTATCTTCGAGTACACAATAAATCGTCTCATAAATTTATTGTACTTGAAGACATTCAAAACTTGTGCTACTCGCCGAGCAAAGAAGTTTGTTTTACATCCGCTTACCCCGACTAGTGTATACCAGGTCAACCAGGCGACCTTAAGCTTACGCGTAATCGTGACTCGGGATCGCAGCGCGCGAGAGGAGCAATCTGTGGTTTTTTGTTTCTGGTGGATTTTCTCTTCGGGTTCCTGCCAAACCAACCAGAAGTCGGTCGAGATCGTCGCTTTCTTGGGAACCAAGACGAATACCGAGCGGTACGCGGCCAAGAGATAGGAACCTCTTACGTAAGTCCTGCTCAAGTTGGCCATTTCGAATTTTTTTTCTTTTCTACTGGAGTACGTCCACAGCTGTCATCACATGCGGTGGGTCTAGCTCATGTCAGCTAGATAGAGCGGGAAATCAGCTAGATTTCTCAGTGGACAGAGCCCAGTACATTTTCCATGTAGCAGTCACGATAACGCGTTTTCTTTCTGCTTTCGATACCACCGGAATCTCGGGTTTTTTTTCTTTTTTTTTCGCTCACTGCAACGGGATTTCATTACCGTGATTTTTGAATTGTATTTCTGAAAAGTCCGGAACTTTGTAGCCGCACGCCGCATGGAAATAATCAAATGAATAAAAGTCTTTTTTTTTGGTATTTGCTGATGGATTTTGATTTCTGTTACTTCTGAGAAATAGTATTCTTATCATTATCATTTTTTTTTATTGAACTTCCAACGAGTAGTGACAACATAACCACCACGCACGAGTCCTGACGAGCTGCAGGTGCACGACGGCGCTATTAAAGGGAAAATATCGTCATTTAATTTCCCTCAAGGTAAGTTCCCATTCAGGGTTTTAAACGACCCCCGTGAATGAGAGTCTTCCAATGGTACCCTCGGGAATGGGACAGGTAACGTGGTAATTCGAATATAGCGCGTTACTCGGACGTTTTTCCTGGTTTAAGAACCGATTTGTGAAAGAAATTTTTTTTTTTTTGTGGCAAAGGGACAAACATCCAAATTTTTCAAGGTAGAATGAATGAATAAAATCGCGTGATAACCGGATAGATAGAAAATCGAAAATTCCATAATTTAATTGTAACCGTGATTTGTGGATTCGAGTCCCAACAAGGTTAAACCGCACATTCCTTTCTCGAGTTCTGGTTTGTTGATCAGCGAAATTGGGTTGGGAATAAATCGATTACGGTTGATAGAAATCATTCATTTAAATTTTCCGTATCCATACGGTGGTACCCTCATATTTACATTACGTCTTTCTGGCTAGCGTCGTGGAAGCTCGAGGAAAGATAATAATAACGTTGATCGAAACTGTCGATTGAATTAATTTAGCCCCAAAATTTAGAGGAGGGGGCTTATCGGGAGCGAGGCTTTTAAATTCCGTAGCATTTCCAATTTTTCCTTAGTGGATTTTAATTTGTTTTTGTTTTGAATTGGGCGAGAGAGAGGAAGTAAACAAAGCTCACACTGAAAATTTAAAGGGATACGCGTGTACTCATGATCGCGTCACGTATTTTGACGTGACGGCATTTAAGGTGAAGACGTAACCAGCGCTGGAAGTAAAAAGTGGCTATAAAAAATAAATAAAAGGGAAAATGTAAAAAAACGCGCTGTAGCGCGCTAGATAATAATTTTAGCTATTTTTTAAGCCTTGTTTGATGAAAATCGGTTAAAAAATAACTTCAGGAAACTTGGAAAATCGTTTTCCTCCCGTTAACCATGTGTAGCAGATCCTTGCGTCGTCTGCTACCGCACGCGTAGTAAATGCACGAACCGCACATGCACCCGTTCTCATAACCTTTAAAATTTATTTCCCTCAATGAAATTCTAAATTTTTTAAATTATCTATTTCATGCAGCACATGCAAAGAAAAAAAAATTTTAGTAAGCAATCATACAAGCAGCAGGCAGTGATAAATAATTCTTCTTTCTTCAATATTAATAAATTATTTCCCCAACTGTCTGAAATTTCTTGAATAATTATCTTGATATGGGTACTTTATTAGATCCTGTTTTTGTAGCAACCGTGTCGATTACTTTTCTTCTTATAATCATCTTCCTTTTTTTACTAACACTGAAAGCTTCTCTCTTGCCGTCACCCAGTAAGATAATTAATTATCAATAAAAGAAAAATTACATGCTTAGACTGATGAATATATTTTAAAAAATATAGTTTTCATGCATTTTAGTCAAGTATTAATAAAAAGCAGAAGAATATATCAAAACTAAATGAACCAAAGTAATCACAGAACTTACAGTTTACACTTGGTTTACACCTGTGTGCAGTGTGCAGTGCACCCGTCTGCACCAGAGTGACCGATCCCGGCCCAGGTAGTACCGCGAAATTTGAAAATCTTCCGGCACAGATCAGGCAAACAAAAAACTCAATAACGCTGGGCGCCCAGCTTTTTTTATGAACTAATAATTCAATAAATAAAATACCCCCTAATTTTACAACCCAATAACGCTGGGGGTACAAGTTTTTAATAAGTAAAAAAAATAATAAACAAATTAACCCCCAAGCCATACAACCCAATAACGCTGGGCGTCCGAGTTTTTTGTAATTAAAAAAATTAATAAACAAATTATTTCCCCAGTAATATAACCCAATAACGCTGGGCGTCCTGGTTTTTTATGAATAAAAAAATTAATAAACAAATTATCCCCCAAACTATACAACCCAATAATGCTGGGCATCCTCGTTTTTTTATCGATAAAAAAACTAATTATAAGATTATCCCCCAAGCTATACAACCCAATAACGCTGGGCGTCCGAATTTTTTATGAAAAAAAAAAATTAACTAACTATTGACCCATAAGTTAAACAACCCAATAACGCTGGGCATCTTAGTTATTTAAACAATAAAAAAATCTAAAAAACAAATTATATCCAAGCTATACAACCATAACGCTGGGCGTCTGTTTTTTTGTTGTTGTCAACGGTAATTTAATTCTGGACATATCAACTGCAGTTTTTCTGAATATCAAAGATAAGTGCCTCGTGATAGTCTATTAAATCATTTATTTGTTTATTAAGAGCCCCAAATTTTTCACTAGGTTTAACGATTAAGCCTGTTCATTTATTGAATTGTTAAATTAATTTTAAAAAGTCCCGTACTCCCAACGTTATTGGCTTGTAAAGCTTGAGGGATAATTTGTTATTTAGTATTTTTATTCATAAAATAACTAGGACGCCTAGCGTTATTGGGTTGTATAGTTTAGGGGATGATTTGTTTATTAGTTTTGTTACCTAGATAAAAAAAGTTAGGATGCCCAGCGTTATTGAGTTTTACAGATAAGGAGTAACTTGTTTAATAATTTTTTATTTACAAAAAACTCGGACGCCTAGCATTTTTGGGTTGTACAGCTTGGAAGATAATTTGTTTACTAATTTTTTTATTTATAAAAGATTAGGATGCCCAGCGTTATTTAGTTTTACTGCGAAGGGGTTTATTGTTTATTAATTTTTTTGCTTATAAAAAACTCGGATGCCCAGCGTTATTAGGTTGTAAAGCTTGGGGAATAATTTGTTTATTAATTTTTTTAATTATAAAAAACTCGGACGCCCAGCGTTATTGGGTTGTATAGTTTAGGGGATAATTTGTTTATTAGTTTTTTTATTGATAGAAAAACCAGGACGCCCAGCGTTATTGGGTTGTAAAGCTTGGGGGATAACTTGTTTATAAATTTTTTTGCTTATAAAAAACTCGCATGCCTAGCGTTATTGGGTTGTATAGTTTGGGAGATAATTTTTTCATTGGTTTTTTTATTGATAAAAAAACCAGGACGCCCAGATAAGGTCGAAACTTAAAATCTGATAAAACCAAGTATCGTTCTTTTTTTGAGGGTATAATTTTTATGAAAAAACCAATGGACCTATTGACTTGAAACTCTGGACCCTGCTTTCTAGTTATTTTAAATAAATTTAGAAATATTTTTTACACTTCTCATCAATTACTAAAGCAGATAAGGTCAAAACTTAAAATCTGATAAAACCAAGTATTGTTGTTTTTTTGAGGGTATAATTTTTATGAAAAAACCAATGGACCTATTGACTTGAAACTCTGGACCCTGCTTTCTAGTTATTTTAAATAAATTTAGAAATTTTTTTTTACACTTCTAATCAATTACTAAAGCAGATAAGGTCGAAACTTAAAATCTGATAAAACCAAGTATCGTTCTTTTTTTGAGGGTATAATTTTTATGAAAAAACCAATGGACCTATTGACTTGAAACTCTGGACCCTGCTTTCTAGTTATTTTAAATAAATTTAGAAATATTTTTTACACTTCTCATCAATTACTAAAGCAGATAAGGTCAAAACTTAAAATCTGATAAAACCAAGTATTGTTGTTTTTTTGAGGGTATAATTTTTATGAAAAAACCAATGGACCTATTGACTTGAAACTCTGGACCCTGCTTTCTAGTTATTTTAAATAAATTTAGAAATTTTTTTTTACACTTCTAATCAATTACTAAAGATGTTTAATAAACTTAATTACTAAAGCAGATAAGGTCAAAACTTAAAATCTGATAAAACCAAGTATCATTCTTTTTTTGAGGGTATAATTTTTATGAAAAAACCAATGGACTTATTGACTTGAAAATCTGGACCCTAATTAATAGAAAATCCTTTGACTAGAGAAAAGAGAGTAAAAAATTGTAGTGTTTATAAGTTGTGGGCAACTAAAATTTAATTTTATTATACTTATTGTGCCCTTAAGTACACAATTATTCTAAGCGTTGGTTTCCACAAATCTTCATCAAATTCAAAAAGCCACACTCAAATTTGAGAAAACAGCAAAAATTTATATTAGCAAAATTTATTTAAAAACAGCCGTTATACATTTACACCTATGATTCATGAACACAAGAGAGTTTTTTTCTTTTTTAGATATCTGGTAGTTATGAATTTCCACTTTTTATTTAAAAGTAATGTTTGATTAAAAATCTTCTACTAAATAAAAGTGAGTGAACAATTTTAGTTTTGATAAACTGTAATAGTTGTTAAAATTTAGTTTGATTTCTCTTATTGCACGCCAAGTATTAAAGAGAACGCAGCAACAGTCAAATTGGATGGAGGAGTCAACAAAAACATATTTAAGATAAATTTATTTAAAAGCATTAGTTTATTTACATCTACTATAGTTATGAACACTAGATAGCTCACAAGAAAATGATTGATTTTTTTACTATTTTTATTTATCCTATTGTCATGAATTAACACTTTATATTAAAAAGTAGTTTTTGTTTTTAGTTTTCACTAATAATTGTTGCTTGATGCATATAAAATTATTGGTTATATTTGGCAGTACTGCATCCTTCGCTCACTAGCAGCAACTAGCAGACGACATACACTACTACAATTTTGCTGAATAAGAAGAAAACCGATTTTCCAAGTTTCCTGAAGTTATTTGTTAACCAATTTTTATCAAATAAGGCTCAAAAAATAGCTAAAAATATTATCTAGCGCGCTACAGAGCGTTTTTTTACATTTTCTCTTTTATTTTTTTTTAAATTGCAATCGAAAAATTTTATGAAAACGCGGTTACGTCTTCACCTTAAACTTCCTGGAATTTTGTATATCGAGTTGCGTGGATTTTTTTTTTATTCGAGCTGTGAACTTGAGCTTTTTGAGACTTTCGTCAGCTGGGATGTTTAAGTCTGCTGATTGAAGTCTTGATTATATGTGAGAACATTTGTGGTTTAGTGATACTGGTCGATTGTTTGTGATTTTTCTTTATCTTTACTTATTTTAGCTCGGTTTTTCTTTTTTTTTTTTTTTCTTTTTCATTGTCGGTACTTTTGTCTGCTTGAGTACGGTCGAGTCGATGAGCATGGTGACTGGAAAGAAAGCAGCGAAAGCGGGTAGGAAGAATGCCGGGAAGCATGTGAACGATTTTCAGGATCGGGTAAGTTCGGAGTTAGAGTTGGGATGGGATCATCCGCGAGCGGCGCAACCTCCTGAGATCGCGATTACTCAAGCTAATCTTCGTGACGTAAGGGGGGTCGTGGCCGGGGAGGAAAATGAGTATATATTCCCTAACCCTCAGAGTTTAGCGCATTCGACGCTAAATGAGAGCCAAAGGAATGCGATCAACAGCCCAATGCTTCGCAGCGAAAGTCGCAGCTTCCCAATGAGCCTCGACGATATGCGTCGCGATCATAGAGATCCGGGCCGAACTTACGCGCACCCGTCTTGTTTGTGAGCAACGCAATGATCAGCGGGATGCACGGGTTACTGAAAACACGGATAATTTAAATCGTCTGCTGCGATGGGAAACTACTGTGAGGGCGGACATAGCAAGGGTGGATACGCGCGTGGGAGAGCTAGACGTGCGACTCGGAGTTGTGAGTGAGGCCCAACGCCGCTGGGACGACGTAATTGATGATTTGCGTGAAAACCTGGCCACGCAGGGGCAGACCATCGATCGTATGCTCGACATGCAGGGCAGTTTGATCGAAAGGGAGGAGGAGAGGTTAAACAATCGCCGATCGGGTGTCTTGCCGACAAATTCGACCGCCGCGCCTAATCAAGACAATTTTTTAGGGCGAGACCTGCCTCCGGGACAGCGCAACGCCGGGTTATCTCGGTCGCAGGACGTAAGGAATCATCCTGGTGTCATAGTACGTGCTGGGATTGATAATATTTCAAATCTGGGATCAGGCGTATGATCATCGCAACCGGGCTTCAAGAGCAACCTCCAGCTATGAATAATCATTCCGGGAATCTGAATGTTATGAGCGGGTTCAAGCTTGAGCTACCCACGTTTGAGGGTCTGCCGCGTGAGCGCCCGGCGCGCTTTTTGAAGCTTTTATCGGCTTATTTGGAAGCTATGAATGTCCCGGGATTTAGGGTGAAACACATCATTGAGCAATCGCTCAAGGGGCTGGCTCTGGATTGGTTCTTGTTCGCCAGTGATAATTTTGATAATTACGAGGATTTTTCGAGAGCTTTTTTACGACGCTTTTGGAGTGAGGAAATCCAGCTTGGAGTTAAACGCAAGCTGGAGTTCGGCCACTACACCGCGGTAGGGAATCTCAGTAAATCGGAGTACGCAATCAAACTGCTCAATGATGTCAAAGCCTTGGGTAATCCTCTGGAGGAGAGCTACATCGTGCAGTGCTTATCACGTCACTTCGACGAGCAAGTGCAGTCGGCAACGGTTACTCGTGGCATCATCGACCTCGATGCTTTTTTGTCATTGCTCGACCGGCTTGAGAGCCCGAACTCGCTAAACTCATCGTACGAAAACTGCCGTCGTGAGAACTTTGCAAGCACGTCGTTCGATCAACGACAGTCGACGCGTATTATGACAAATCCGGCTACAGGTCCGCGTGACAACCCCACTTTTCACGCGCCTACGCCCGTGAGGTCAAACAACAGTAACCAAAACACTCCATCTGCACAGTACAGGTCTAATGGAGGTGGTAATAACCAGGGGAACGGTCCTTGCTATCCGCCGCGTAACGCCCAGGTCAATGAAATTGTGATCGAGGAAATCACTGAGCCATCTGGGGAGAACGAGGGCAGTTTCCAGGAGGGAAACGCATACTAGTTGTAGTGGGAGAGTTGGACGTGGATCCTTTTTTTTCGCGCATATCCACACCCGCTACAACCGACCGGGAAATTAATGAGCGCGAGTTAGTAAACACCGATAGCTTTACACCTACATATGATTGCGAGTCCGATTCGAGTCCGCGTAAAGACGCAAGTGTGATATCGATTTTTGATTGCCCCCGGGATTTTTTGCTTGAGGAAGAGTCTGAGTCAGGCATCAAGCGAGCTGATGTAGAGCCCGTAGTCCCGATACGAGTGAATGGCGTGGAAATTAATGCATTTATTGACTCGGGCAGCAGTATCTCCTGCGTATCGGAAGATTTGTACAATGAACATCGCGAGTCTTGGAAAAGCTTGCCCACCGTTCCGGTCATAGGGCTGCAAGCTACAGGATTCGAAGGTGAGAAATCAGTTCGATTAAAGAGACAGTATTTCGCGCCGATCATAATTGGATCATCGGAATGTGAGAGCACACTAATGATCATTTCTAGATTGATTAGGCCCTGTATAATCGGTCGCGACATAATTAAGCGGTTGAATTTTAATATTAATATACAGGGTGACTGTTTGGATTTTTTTGAGAATAATTTGAGGTTGGATTTTTTAAAGAATCGGGGAGAGTTGGAAGATTTTGTGGGCGTTATTCGAAAGTCAAATTACAGTCCGGAACCCCACCTGGAGCATAACCATCCCTCCGATGAGGAAATTTGGGAGAAAGTGAACCCTATTAGCGAAATAAACGACGAAGAAAAGACACCCTTATTCAATCTGTTCCGCGAGTTTAAAGATGTTTTTAGTGACGTGCCGGGAAAGTTTAAAAATTATTCCTATAGCTTCAATATCCGTGATAAAACCCCTTACTTGGAGAAATCGTACCCGATTCCGCTGCATCAACGCGAAGCAGTGCAGAGAGAGATCGACCGGATGGTACTCTTCAGGGTTGTTGAGTATTGTAAAAGCCCGTATGTTAATCCACTGGTCTCAGTCGCGAAGAAGGATGGAAGTATTCGGCTGTGCCTGGACGCGCGGACACTGAATAACCGGATCGATCCCGATTACAATAACCCGGAGGGAATTGAGATTGTAATAAGCAGGTGCGAAGGGAAACCAATCATGTCAAGCTTTGACCTAAGTGCCGCTTTTTGGCAGATTGAGCTTGATCCCGAGTCCAGAGACATCACGGCGTTTATGCACAACGGGAGAGTGCTACGTTACACTGTAACGCCGTTTGGGACCAGGTACTCAATGGCTGCGCTTTTTGAGGCTGTTCGATGAATGCTTGAAGGTCTTGAAGACGTGCTAGACTTCGTGGATGATTTTTTGGTTCTTTCACGATCGGTCAGAGAGCATTTTTTGGTTTTGAGAAAATTGCTCATGGGAATTAGAGCAGCGGGTGCGACCGTGAAATTCTTGAAAGTAGAATTGTTCCGGAGAGGGATGAAATTCCTGGGGCACATTTTAACGCCAAACGGGGTGAAAATCGACCCTTCGAAGGTTCAAGGTATACGAGAATTTATCCCTCCACGGAATTTGAAACAATTACGGGGTTTCCTGGGGCTCGCGAACTTCACCGCGAAGTACACCAACCAGATCGCGCATGAATCGAGGCCTCTTTACGAACTTTTGAAAGCTGGGCGGAAATGGGAGTGGGGAAGTGCTCAGCAGACGGCTGTTGAGAGAATGAAAGACTTGTTTTGCAAAGACGCATGCCTTTATTACCCGGTCAAGGACCGTGAGTTTGTTCTTTTTACTGACGCGTCCGATTTTTGTATGGGGTCGTTGCTTTGCCAGGAAAATGAGGAAGGTTAGCTCAGGATAGTAGCGTGTGCGAGCAAGACTTTCAACCTGGCGGAACAATCTTATTTTGCCACAGAGAAAGAATTGAACGCGATAAAGTGGTCGTTAATTAAATATCGGATGTACCTCTTGGGTGGGAAAGTTGTGGTCAAAAGCGACCACAAGAGCCTCTAATTTCTTTTTAGTTGCCAGCATTTATCGGGTCGATTGTATCGTTGGGCTCTGTCTATCAGCGAGTTCGCTCCACGCATAGAGTATATTAAGGGCAAAGACAATATTGTCGCGGACGCGTTGAGTAGAATGGGAAATCCTGATGCATATCAGGGTACGAGAGCTCTGATTGCCTCGGCGATGCTTAAGGAGCCCAACGCCACGATGTGCAAGGTCATGAGGAACTTTCAGAAAGCACAAGGGGACGATGGGAGGCTGTCGGAGATAATCGGGAAATTGAACTCGAAAGAGGAAGTTCCGGGATACGAGATTATCGGAAATTTGTTATGTAAGAGCTTTAAAAAGCTCGATCCCAAAGTCATTGTGCCCACTGCATTATTGTCTGAACTGGTACGCTGCACTCACGAAGTGTACTGCCATCCGGGAGCTAAAAAAATGATAAAGCTTTTGAGTCCTGATTTTTTTTACCCGGGTTTGAAAGAATACATTTCGAGATTTGTGAGAACCTGTGATTCGTGCCAACGAAACAAAACGTACACGCAAAGCACAGCGGCGAAGTCGAGACCCATTTGGCCGAGAACTATAAGTGAGCTTGCTAGCGTGGATTTTATGGGCGCGCTACCCACGTCGATTGGGGGGGTCAAATTTATTTTAGCCGTCCACGACACGTTCTCGAAAAAGGTCAAGTTATACCCAATCAAGAGATCTACTACGCAGATAGTGATCCAGAAACTTTTTGGGAATTATATACCCACTCATGGAAAATTGGCCCGGATCTCATCAGATCATGGGTCCCAATTCACTTCGCCAACGTGGATTAATAAACTTACGAGCGAGGGTATCCGGGCGGTTTTCTGTGGTGTACGCCATGCACAGGGAAACATGGTGGAGCGCGTTAATAAAGAATTGGGTCGGTGCATACGCACGTTATCGTCAGATAAGCATAAAAATTGGGCTGCATGGGTTGGACTTATAGAATATACCCTTAACGAATTGCCACACCAAACTACCGGTTTCACCCCAAACGAGCTGCATTTCAATCGCGGCCTTGGAATAATTTGATCCCGGGTAAGCTTGTTATAAATTTACGTACGAGGAAAAATTGGAAATTGCGAGAGACAGAATGTCCCGAATCGGGCAAGTACGTGCCGATAAGTTTAACTCCGAACATAAATTGATTCACTACGAGAAAAATGACCAAGTACTCGTCAAAGCAAGCAATATTTCGAGCGCGATGGATAACACTATCGTGAAATTTTTGCCATTATATAATGGCCCATACAACGTGATTTCGCGATATCGTGAATGCACATATTTGTTGGCCAACTTGACGGGACAGCCAGTAAAAGGTTACTTTCACGGGTCATTCCTCCGCCCTTATTTTCCCAGGAATGGAGCAGCCGGCACAAAAGACGGGCAAGCAGATCCGCAGGAAGAGGCTGGCGAAGAAACAGCGACTCCGACGCTATATTAATCATCTCGAGAAGAATATCGAGCAGCTTACCAAGAAAATCGTGGAGCACTCGAAAAAAGGCCTTAAAAGGAACCTAAACGAACAGCGGCGAGTACGGCGGTATTAACGCAACTTCCGGAAGCTCAAGGATCTGATGCACGGACAGATCACCGAGCACTCGCAAGTCCACGAGTACCGCAAATACGAAGAATACCTCAAAACCCTGTCACCAGAGCAACAAATAAAAAAGAGCCTACTGCGCCGAGAGGTCATGGAAGCCACGTCAAAGGACCGCATCTACAATGAAGCCGGTGAGCAGACAGCAGAGACTTTCAGGGAGCACTACCGTTGCAGGATCCGTAACGAGGCTACATCGAAACAAAGCACTGCAGGGCCGACGGAGTACGAGCTAGACCCTGCTACCGCCTTCCCGATGACGTACGACCAGTTGCTGACCCACGACCAACTCGATCACGAAGGCATCTTAAAGACAAGATCATGGAGGCTAACCGTTAAGTGGCTAGGGTAAAATCTAAGTTGGAAGGAATCAAGGACACTCAGCGGCAAGAGGTGCAGGCCAGCGACGAAGATGAGGAGTATTTACAAATCGATGCACCACCATTCGAGCTGTGTTGAGACTACGTGTTTTGTGTAAGAGTGAAAAGAAAAAAAAAGAGAAAAGTTTTGTTTATATAAAGAACTGGTTGATTATTTATAAGTGCTACGAACTTTTACGTGCAAGTTTGAAAAAGAAAAAGTATCTATCAAGTCATTTTGTTTGAGATTTACCGCCTTTTATTGCCACGTGATTGGTCATGCGAGCGACCCACGCCAGAGCAGCCCAGAGTGACCAGTTTCCGCCCTCACCAGTCTTGCTACGACCGTGATGCCGCGACCACGCATCACGGGACTCAGCGCCGTCGTCGTAGATCGACCGCTTATCTACGAAGATTCTACCTACTTTACCTGAGGTTGAGAGACTCCCGGCCAAAACGGCAAGCTCTCTCTCCTCATTTGTATATATAGTTCAATAAATAGTTTAAGTGCAGCATGAAAACTATAAGTGTTGTGCTTTCCAAATAACCTCGCTTTTCACCTTTACCGCTCCCTCGTGATCGCGTTAAATATCCTTTTAACCTTGAGCGCATCCTCCGCGTTTCCCCAAACATTTGCTTTTTTCCGAGGAACTTTTCCCCACAAAGGATGCCAATTTGGCTCGCATGACTAATCACGTGGCAATAAAAGGCGGTAAATCTCAAACATTCTGCCTGCCTGAATCGACTGTAGTCGATTAATAATATCTGTGAACATACTGAAAATAAAAATAATATTAAGGGATGTATAAAAATAATTGTAGGTTAAGTCTGGGGTGGTTAGCAAGCGTACGATTAAACGTAGGGCTTACTGGGCAATTTTGGTAAGAGCTTGATGCTCTGTCCAAGGAAAATTCCTGGGTCGAAAACCCAACAGTTAAATAATGATACAGCCATGGTCTGAAGTCGAGGTATTTCAAGTGGCTGAACGCTTGGGATCGTGATTGGGGCCTGTACCTGGAGTGGTTCAGGTGGCTGAATTTTTGAGAATATAGCCGGCGTCTGAAGCTGGATTAGTTCAGGTAGCTGTACTTTCATCATGATTGCCAGAGCTTGGACTTTCATTGTTGCAGGTGGCTTAACTCTGGGGCTTTTAGCAGAGGCCTGAACTCTAAGCAGTTCAGGTGGCTGTTTTTCGAAAGCGATTGCCGGTGCCTAAGCCAAGACAGCCGCAGGTGGCTTGCTCTCGGAGAGGTTCGCTGGACCCTGGACTTGAAGTGTCTCAGGTGATTTTATCTTGGAGGGGATCGCTGAAGCCTGAATATGAACTAATTCAGGTGGCTGATTTTCAAAAGACGTGACCGGCGCCCGGGCTTTGGCTGCCGCAGGTGCCTGAGTTTTGAAAAGTGAGGCCAGAGCCTGAGCTTGGATTAGATCAGGTGGCTGGACTTCGAAATGAGTAGCCGAGGCCTGGACTTGAGGTCTCGCAGGTGGCTGAACCTTGAAATGAGTAGCCGAGGCCTGGACTTGAGGTGTCGCAGGTGGCTGAACCTTGAAATGAGTAGCCGAGGCCTGGACTTGAGGTGTCGCAGGTGGCTCAATTTTGAGAAATTGGATGTAGTCACACCACACATCATCAAAGGTGTCCTGCGTATGGTAGAACATGTCTTTGACGAAGTAGTCGTGGCCACGGTCTACATCCCGGCAGTTTCTTAAACTTTGATCATTTTGGATAAACTCTTGCCAGAGTTGTTCGAGACGCAGGATGCGCTTCTCTGCTAACTCATGAATCATCAAGGCTCCTTTTTGCTTAAAGGTTTCGAAATGAGTGACGATTCGATTTCGGATTATAGCTTGCCTGCTAAGGATTTGCGCAAATGAATTTGGTTTATTCATTTTGCAAGGTTGGGTGGTATTTGAAATAATTAATCAATAGGTAAAAGTTAAAACTATCTTTTGGCTTGGGAAAATTTAAATTGAAACACAATTTAAATTTGTTTTCTAAACTTGAGGCGATTGGGACACGGCAAAAAAAACATGAGTGGTGAAAATTTAAATTGAAACACAATTATTCTTTAAATGAAAGAATGGAAAAATATTCAAACTTATGAATATCACTAGTGGAACAATCTTTAATTGAAATACAATTAAGATGAGGAAATTATTCTTTAAACAAAAGAATGGAAAAAATATTCAAACTTATGAATATCACTGGTGGAACAATCTTTAATTGAAATACAATTAAGATGAGGCAATTATTCTTGAAACAAAAGAATGGAAAAAATATTCAAACTTATAAATATCACTGGTGGAACAATCTTTAATTGAAATACAATTAAGATGAGGCAATTATTCTTTAAACAAAAGAATGGAAAAAATATTCAAACTTATGAATATCACTGGTGGAACAATCTTTAATTGAAATAAAATTAAGATGAGGCAATTAATCTTTAAACAGAAGAATGGAAAAAATATTCAAACTTATGAAAATCACTGGTGGAACAATCTTTAATTGAAATACAATTAAGATGAGGCAATTATTCTTTAAACAAAAGAATGGAAAAAATATTCAAACTTATGACTATTACTGGTAAAGAATAATTTAAACTGAAATACAAATTAAATAAAAGAAAATCGAAAAATATTCAAACCTAAAATGGATAAAAAATTCAATTAGAATTTTTTGAAAATATATAATTGAAAAAATGAGACAATCAGTTGCTATTCAGCAATATAAATAATTTGAGCTTATACTATACTAATAAGGATTGGCAAAAATTGGTTCCAACGCTGACTCTAACAACCATACAAAACAGTACTTTTGAACCCAAGGCTATCGAAGAACTCTGGGAGTGCTGCTGCAGCTGTATGAGGACTCGAGGGCTACCAGTTGGTGAAGAAAGCCCCTTCGCTTGCTCTTACAGGTGCCAATGGTTGCTCAGATGTTGGCGAACAGTCAGCGTAGACTACAAGTTACCAGGTAGTTGCACCTGCAAATTCAATAGTGTAAGATAAGGTGGAACAAAATAAAATGAAATTAAGTATACAGATGATCTCAATATAAACAAAGGTAAAAATAGAAAAAATTATTCCCAATTTTATTGGTCAGTTGACCCTAAAATAATTAATTATTTGCCAAAATAATAGCAGCTGTAATCAATGATAGAGTAATCGGGTCAACTGACTATTTGATTTGGAAAAAGGTAAACATAAACAAACTTAAGAAAAGGCTATAAATTGAAAACAAGTGTAGCCAACTTTACCTAAACCGTTCAGAATCTAAACAAACAAACAAAAGAAAAAGAATATTAATTATTAAATTGCGCAACACAAGTTTGCGACTTGGAGCGGACCCACCGTATGAGCGGAGTCAGCTGATCGAGGTGCCTTCTCTCTCTCTCCCACTGCAGAGTGGCTGCAGTGCGGCAGATACGTGGTAGGCCGACGGGCTTCAGATAACAGCAAGCGGGAGTGTTGCTGTCTCCTTCTAATCCACCGTCGTCTAAGGTTTGGGTACTGGTTACGTGGGTGGCGTGCTAGGCTCCAGGGTAACCTGGATGGTGAGGTGCCAACAAGATGGTCGCTCTTGTTGGCCGATGAGTGCTCGCTGGACAGGCCGCCTTGGGCCAGCTGCGAGCGCGGCTTTCGGTTTGGAGAGGAGAGTCACGGAGCGCGATCGTCCGTCTCTCTTCCTCCCACGACGACTGTTGTCACTGACACGGAAGCGTGGCTGCGAGGCGGTGATACGCGCGCCACGGGTTAGTCGTCACTGGCATCTTCTTCGTTCGAACTGCAGAGAAGAAAATGGCCACGGCGTGGCACAAACTTCTCACTTTCCTTTTTCACTCGTGACGCGCCTTTTTTCGGGGAACTTTTCCCTACAAGGGATGCCAAATGTTTGGGAGTGTAAATTAACGCGAGTTAAAAGGGACGAGGAGAAGGCAGGAATCACTGGGCTTCAAATAAAACTAACACTGGCATTTAATAATGAACTTTAACTTTTGGTAAATTTATTTATCGGTTTCTAAGGGTTTACAATAGAGGAGAGTTATCACGCCGTTTTGACCGGGTGGCACTCTACCTCTGGCAATAGTCATTGACTTTAAGTAGCGGAGCCCACTAAACACGACTGCTCGCTTTCTTTAACTGATGCCGACTGCCCGCGGACGGAAGTCTTCGCGGCGACCACGCCTCGCGTGAGTCGCTCGGCTGATTTCGTACCGAAGTAGTCCAAACTAACGGCTTAAGCGCCAAAATTCAAATTTATATTATTAATTCTAAACATAATTCTAAAACAAATGATTTCCGAGACTTATTTTGAAGTTAAGCGCTTACTTAGCGAAACCCTTACACCTCTGAATGTGCTCCAAGCCTTGGAGCGGCCCACCAAGTACTGGTCCGACATTATTGTCTTCATGTTAGTTCGAAACATGCACAGTAACACTCGTCGCGATTGGGAGAAAAGTCTCGGAAAACACATGAAGTCGCCTACTATTGAGAGAGTAAAATCCTTTTTGGAAGCTCAAGCCTTAGTGTTTGAGTCTGTCGAGAGAATCGATAAACCTGCATTAGCCACTCTCCCTAGCACCCATAGGAAATCCGGTGCAACCACCACCACAGTGGCCTCGGTCGAGACTCCCAAGGCTTCTTCGAGAAGGAAGGAAAGGGATGACAAGAGGTGTAGCTTGTGCAACGAGGATCACACTCTCGCTCGTTGCCCCAGATTCAAGGAAAAGACACCAGCTGAAAGGAAAACAATTGTTTTTCAAAGGAGGCTGTGTCTTAACTGCTTCGGTCCTCATCACATGAGGGACTGCAAATCCAAATTTAGTTGTCAGCATTGCCAAGGTCAATACCATTCTTTGCTTCATTCTCCTTTTAAGGATAAACCTCCCGCTCCGATAACTACCTTGGTACCTGGTGGCCCTCCCAATACGGGAACCATTCCAGCTTCTAAGGCTAACATCCACTTGGACATTGGCGCTACGCCCTTCTTTAATGCGGCTACCACTCAAACCGAATATTACTCAACGGTCCTTTTAGGAACAGCACGTGTTTTCGTTAAAGGACCCGATGGTCGTAAAATAAAGGCTAGAGCTCTTATCGACAATTGCTCTCAGTCATCATTCATTTCTCAGAATTTGAGAGAACAACTTGGCCTAGTCTGCTCCTCCACCAACGCTCAAGTGTCTGCAGTTGGCCGTGTCCAGGCCGTCACTAGCCAAGCTATCACACATTTCCAAATTAGTCCGCATTTCGATTCTCGGTTTTCGTGTAAGGTTAAGGCATTGGTAGTACCACGGGTGTGTAACTACGTGCCCCCTCAGAAGCGCCAAGTTTCAGACATCTTGTATCTGTCACACCTCAACCTGGCCGATCCACAGTTCTTGGATAACGCTCAGATAGACGTGCTCTTAGGAGCCGAAAAACATGCTCGGATAGTCCAGGAGAGCGTAATCAGAGGCAAGCCCGATCAACCAATTGCCACTGCCACTCAGTTGGATTGGCTGATTTCTGGCCCGATTCCACTACTAAATTCGTATGTGTCCAATTCAGTGTCATTACACTGTGCAGACCATTCACTCAACTTCGATTGTCAAAGATTCTGGAAACAGGAGGAGCTGCCCTCCAAATCTAAGTACTCTCGCCCCGACGACGAGGAGTGCGAGCAGCACTATGTAAGAAACGTTAAGCGAGACCATTACGGCGGTTACGTCGTCAAGTTGCCTTTCAGATCATCCAAACCAACTTGAATTGGTAACTCCTACAGTAAGGCTGTCGCCATGTTAAGAAAGATGGAGCGGCGCTTCGAGAAGGATCCTGAGTATAAAGAATTGTACAGTGAGTTCATGATGGACTACATTTCCGCTGGTCACATGATCCCTGTGTCCCACGAGGATCCGATATTCAAGCCCCTGGAAAACAGCTTCTTCTTGCCTCATCATGGTGTGCTCAAACCAACTAGCTCAACTACTAAGCTTCGAGCTGTTTTCAATGGGCCGAGCAAAACTGACTTAAACATATCATTGAATGACTTACTCCACACTGGCCCTAATCTACTGCCAGAGCTCCCTGACTTAATTTGTGGATGGAGACTGTATAAATTCGTAATCGTTGCCGATATCAAGCAGATGTTTCGCCAAATGAAGGTCGACTCGGAAGACGTGCACTTTCAAGCTATCGTCTGGCGTTTCAATCCGAGCGATCCCCTTCAAATCTGGTACCTGCTGACTGTCAGCTATGGCTTGGGTTGTTCTTCATACCTGGCCATTCGTACTTTACGAGAGCTGGCCAAGGCCTATCGTAAAATCTACCCTCTGGCGGTACCTATCATCGACAATGAAAGCTACATGGATGACGAAACATCCGGTGGGCATACGCTTAAAGAAACCCTGGAGAAGAAATCCCAATTGATAGGTCTTCTCAAAGAGGGTGGCTTCGAGTTGAGAAAATGGCTGTCGAATTGCCCGGAAGTCCTGGCGGATCTGCCGCCAGACCACCTCACAACTAACCCAGAATCGGACTTGCCCTCGTCCACGGTGCTTGCTTTAGTTTGGAATTCTCTGGAAGATACGTTGAGATCCAACGTGAATTGCGAAATAAGTCCAGGTAGGCTCACTAAGCGACTAGTTCTGTCTAGCATTGCCAAAATTTTCGACCCCATGGGCTGGCTGGCCCCGGTCGTTGTATCTGCCAAAATATTTATGCAGTCCTTGTGGCTGCTGAAAGCTAATTGGGATGATCCACTCTTTGACGAATACGTCAGACAGTGGGAGCTTTGGATCTCGAAGTTGCCTGCCATGGGCTCCTTGCGTATACCTCGCTATTTGAACTACTCCCCTGAAACCTTGATCTGCGAGATTCATGGGTTTTCCGATGCGTCGGAGAGAGCTTACTCGGCTGCTGTCTACCTAAGATTCGTGAACCCTTCTGCAGTTCACTGCTCACTCCAGATCGCCAAAACGAGGGTAGCCCCACTCAAGACGCTGAGCGTTCCACGACTTGAGTTGGCTGGCGCTCATATTTTATCGAAATTGGTCAATCATCAACTTTCAATTTTTCCCATTAAAATTGACACTGTGCATCTCTGGTCAGATTCACGAGATGTCCTGTTTTGGCTTCGAGGCCACCCATCGCAATGGCAAACCTTCGTAGCCAACAGGTGCAGCGAAATTCAATCCTTGGTTCCAGATGCTTTCTGGCATCATGTCAAGTCCGCTGAAAATCCGGCCGACATTGCCTCGCGCGGGATGAATCCAGTGATGTTGTTGGATTGCAAATTGTGGTGGCAGGGCCCATCTTGGCTCTCAGAATCTTCAAGCCCTTGGTCTACAATTCCGGACGACTTGTCCTCTCACCATCCTACCCAGGTTAAAAAGACTAATATTGGCTTGTTCGCTCACGTCACAACCCAAACTGCGCTTCCCGAAATCTGGAGCTTGGGCCTTCGCTATTCCACTTTGGGAAGGCTGTTGCGAGTTACAGCTTATGTAATACGATTCGTTCGGAAATTATTTTTAAAGGTGCTCCATAAAAACTCGACCATTAGCTTTAAATTTTATAGTTTTTTGAATCTCCCCAGTTTCGAGAGCGATGTTTTGGAACCGACCGAACTGACTGACGCTTAATTGTTATGGGTTTACCATAATCAGCGTGCCTTTTTCAGTGACGAGATTAAGAGAATTATGACTACTTCCAAGCATGGTAGGAAACTACCAGTAGCACTCCTCAAGCTCAATCCAATCGTTAAAGACGGCCTTCTTAGGGTTGGTGGTCGTTTGGACCGTGCCCTACTCTCTTTTGACCAAAAACATCCGTTCATTTTGCCTGGCGACTGCTACTTAAGCCAGTTGCTTGTCCGGAAAGCCCATCTTGATACTCTCCATGGAGGAGTACAATTGACCTTGGGAACCCTCAGACAGGACGTGTGGATCATCAACGGTCGAAAGACTGTGAAGAAAGTGTTGGGAAATTGTAAATCCTGTCTGAAGTTTTTGCACCAGACAATGAATCCTCTCATGGAAGAGTTACCAAGCGTTCGTGTCACACCAGCTCGCCCCTTCGCCCACTCCGGCGTGGACTACGCTGGTCCCTTTTCGATTTGGCTAACCAAGAGTAGAGGTCGCGGCACCACGAAAGGTTATGTTTGTTTGTTCGTGTGTCTATGTATCTAAGCCATCCACTTAGAGCTCGCTGAGGATTATTCTACTCAATCCTTCATCGCTGCTTTCCACCGTTTCTCGTCTAGGAGAGGCCATTGTTCTCTACTCTATAGTGATCAGGGCACTAATTTCATCGGTGCTGACGCCGAGCTTCGCCAAATGTTCCGCGAATGTTCCATGTTCATGAGCGAATTTATCGATGTTTTTGCTCAATCGGGCACCCTTTGGAAATTCAACCCTCCAGGCGCCCCCTCATTTCGGGGGCATTTGGGAAGCTGGCGTCAAAGCCACGAAGCATCATCTACGTAGAGTGGTCGGGGACACCATTCTTACTTTCTCGGAAATGTCTACTCTACTTTGTCGCATTCAGGCTTGTCTAAATTCATGGCCTTTGTTGCCTCTTTCAGACGATCCCTCTGACCTGAAATTTCTAACTCCTTCACATTTCTTAATTTTAAGACCTTCTGCATTTTAATTACTTCTTAATTTTAAGACACACATGCATGGGGTCTACGGCCTAAGATATGCACTGCGCAAGTACGAACACACTGCAGCAGCCCACGAGGGTCAAGGCAAAACCGCATGAGGAGGGCATTTCGTGACATCACGGCCGTGCTAATAGCGGATATTCCGCTGAAAGAACAGATACTCTGATCTGACTCGGAAATTTCTGACTACAATTTTCGAAAAGAAATTCAGCACATTGGAAATAAAAAAACCGATAACTTTATAGCTCGACCATATTTCATGATGATTTTTTTTTAATTACTCCGCAGGTTGGCGGCTATGAGTAGACTGTGCGATAATAGTATTTTAATAACCTCTCTAACACTATTTTTTTCACTGGAGAACTAATCTAAAATCAAAATTCAATGTATATAAAGCCCTGCAGGCTTTCACGGCTATAGTTTTAAGTAAATAAAAACTCACTTGCCGTCAAAGCCCGATTAGGCTTTAGAATAAAATTTTTATTATGTGACTTATATCAATATCTTCAAGTAGATAAATAATAAAAAAATTTGCACACGGTTTGAAAAATGTATAAAATTATTTTAAATTTTATAAGGTGAAACACCCAATTCTAGTCCCCAAAAAAGAGGTCTTGGACTGAATTTTTGAGACTTGTGTTCAGAGGTACCCCGAATGTGGACCATGCAAATCTCATGCAAGAAGCGTGGATACCCCGATAAATCAGTGGCGGATCCAGGGGGGGGGGGGCAACGGGGGCGATCGCCCCCCCCCCCAAATTACTTGGCATGCCGACTTCAGAAAACGAATAATCAGTTATCTCCCAAGCTCTAAACCCCAAAATACCCTGGGCGCCCGAGTTCAACAAAAAAACTGGTTGGCTATCCCCCAAGCTCTAAACCCCAAAATACCCTGGGCGCCCGAGTTCAACAAAAAAACTGGTTGGCTATCCCCCAAGCTCTAAACCCCCAAATACCCTGGGCACCCGAGTTCAGCAAAAAAATTGATCGGCTATCCCCCAAGCTCTAAACCCCCAAATATCCTGGGCGCCCGAGTTCAACAAAAAAACTGGTTGGCTATCCCCCAAGCTCTAAACCCTTTAAACCCTGGGTGCCCGAGTTCAACAAAAAAACTTATCGGCTATCCCCCAAGCTCCAAACCCCCAATTATTAAAATACTCTATTACCCCAAATTATCCCACTCGGTAACCAGAGTTTTGGGGGCTTGAAGCTAGGGAGATAGCTGATCAGATTATTCATTGAACTCTACGTCCAAGGTTTTGGGGGTTTAAAGCTTGGGAGATAGCCGATAAGTTTGTTTGTTAAACTCGGACACCCAGGGTTTTGGAGGTTTAAAGCTTGGGGGATAGCCGATAAGTTTTTTTGTTGAACTTGGGCACCCATGGTATTTGGGAGGTTTAGAGCTTAGGGAATAGCCGACAAGTTTTTTCGTTGACCTCGGGCGTCCAGGGTTTTGAGAGTTTAGAGCTTGGGGGATAGCCGACCAGTTTTTTTGTTAACTCGGGCGCCCAGGGTATTTCGGGGTTTAGAGCTTGGGGGGTAGCCGACCAGTTTTTTTGTTGAACGTGGGCGTCCAGGGTATTTGGGGGTTTAGAGCTTGGGGGGTAGCCGATAAATTTTTTCGTTGACCTCGGCCGCCCAGAGTTTTGAGAGTTTAGAGCTATATATATATATATATATATAATTTTTTGTAGAACGCCCCCCCCCTTAAATGTTTGCTGGATCCGCCACTGCGATAAATGGACTCGTCAGTCAATTGTTTGATTTGACGGTCCATTAGTCGGGGTACATATTCGTCTATTATTTCTAAAAAAGAAAGTAAAGACGTCACCAGCGCTGTAAGTAAAAAGTGTCTATAAAAAAAATTAAAGGGAAAATGTAAAAAAACGCTCCGTAACGTGCTAGATAATATTTTTAGCTATTTTTTAAGTCAAATTACAGATGTATATATTAAGTCTTGGCCTCAAGAAATTTGAAAAATCGTTTCCCTCCCGTTAACCGTATGTAGCAGACCCTTATCGTCTGCTACTGCATGCGCACCCGTTCTCATAACCTTTAAAATTGATTTCTCTCATTGAAATTCTAAATTTTCTTAATTATTTATTTCGTGCAGCACATGCAAATAAAAAAAAATTAAACAAGTAATCATACAAGCATCAGGCAGAGATAAATAATTCTTCTTTCTTCAATATTAATAAATTACTTCCCCAATTGTCTAAAATGTCTTGAATAATTATCTTGATATGAGTACTTTATTAGATGCTGTTCTTGTAGCAACAGTGTCGAGTACTTTTCTTCTTCTTTTTCTTTTTCTTATCATCTTCCTTTTTTCACTAACACTCAAAGCTACTTTCTTGCCGTCACCCATTAAGATAATTGATTACCAATAAAAGAAAAATTACCTGCTTAGACTGATCAATATATTAAAAAAAATGGTAATTTTCATGCATTTTAGTAGAGTATTAAACAAAAAGCAGAAGAATACATCAAAACTAAATGAACTAAGATAATCAGAGAGCTAACAGTTCACACTTGGTTTACACCCGTATGCACCTTCGCTCACTAGCAGACGACATGCACTACTAAAATTTTGCTGAATAAGAAGAAAACGGATTTTCCAAGTTTCCTGAAGTTATTTGTTAGCTGATTTCCATCAAATAAGGCTTAAAAAATAGCTAAAAATATCTGGCGCGCTACAGAGCGTTTTTTTCAATGATCTGTTTTATTTTTTTTTTAAATTACAATCGACAAATTTTATGAAAACAAGGTTACGTCTTCACGTTAATCTTGAAACATCAAACTCAGCATTTATTATCGTAAGATTATTAAGCTGCTGCTGACTTATTGAAAATCTAAATCAATTCTTTGTGATTTTTAGTTTTGAAAATGTCCTTTCACAAGTACAATTTGTTGTCATTAAAACAAGATACATTCGAAGCATGATGCTAGTATTAGAAAATATCTGCAACTTTTTTTCAATGATCATTTGCAGCATTTTATTCCTGATACAAATTTTGTCTTTTTCATCTTCTGCATCAGGTTTATCTAAGTTTTTTACATGTTGCTCAAATAGCACTAATTCATTAATTAAAGCATCCTCAAAATCATCTTCACAAAATTCAAGAACCATTTTTGCATGATCTTTGATTTCTTTTTTTGATAAATTAGTTATATTTCTTAAAATCTAAAAATAGTCTTGTTTTCAGAAGTTCTCCTCGTCAGAGGCTGAGCTAGATGCGGGCTTATCAATTTTTCAAAAAGGAAGATCATAAAATTTAAAATATTCAGCAACATCTCAGTTATAAAATGAAATTCTTAATTATTTTAATAGCCAGTCAACCCATTCTCTAAGAAATTTAACAACTACTGATAAAGATAGTTAAAACTTATTTATTTGAAAAAAAATTAAAAAAAAAAAATTTCAAATTTAAAAAATTGTTTGCGTTTGACTGGTCGGCCTATTTTATCGCACGGGCCCTAGGCTGTAGCCTATGTAGCCTTTGACCCGGCGCTGAAGTGCCCATGAAACCACTCACCTAACCTTAAATAGAAAAAAAGGTGGCACTGAACTTTAATGAACTTTATGAGCGAAAACAAACTTTTGAAACAAGGTGCTACATAAAAACGCCTAATAGACAAAATACATGATGGCATACCACTACGTAAGAAATCTAACTGTTGAGGTAAGATCGACGAGTTGTGTTAATGCGCGGCAGAGTGCGCAGGCGACGGAAAGAGAAAGGAACGAGGCGCGGAGCCGGCAGTAAGACTGCGGCCGTCGTTGTGTAAACTTCTAATAGAAGAATTGAACAAAGCAAATTAGTTTCACCGCAGCTCTTATTGTTTAATGCTTTATTTGTATTTACCCTTCCCAATTTATAAATACTTTGTCAGGTTATCGGTCCAGATCACGCGTTTTGGGAAGTTTTTTTTTTTCTTGTGTTTTGTGAAAAGTGGTGAATAGCCCTTTCGTGCTCTTATCTGACAACGGCGGATCGTGGAGGAAATCGAGATTATATCATTAGTAAGCTTGGAAAGTAAGTGAATGAAAATAGAAGAAAAATAGATGAGTGGTGGTAGTTTTTTTTTGTGGAATTTGACTGTTGTTGTTTGTAGGGAAGAATCGATGAATTTTGGGTGAGTGGGAAATAGAAGTGCGATAATAGAGAGGAAGGAAATTGCGCGGTAAGGCAGGACTAGACCTGTTGAAGCTAGCCGGCTGCACGAGGCACCGGCGGCGGCAGGAACATCGGACGGTCGCATGCGGTGGGGGGGGGAGCGACGACTCTGTGTTCGAGCGTCACCTCCCGCACTGGGAATTTATGCAGAATTCTCGGAAGAGAGTTGAGATTTGTTGATGTAGACGCGAAATTTTTCTCGTTTTTTTTTTCTCTTTTCGTTGGGTGCGTTGCGGCTCATGTCGTGAATTTTTTTCTTTCTTTCTTTCTTTCTTCTGATTTTAGTGCACATTGTAGATTTTGTTGAATCTTGAAGTCTAGAGGGGAGAAATAGATGAAATAAAATAGTAGAAGTAAATGTACGGGCGCGGTTAGAATCAAGGTGTGAATATTTTCGGAAAATAAAATTAGATGAACTAGATGAAAAATTGAAGCAGACAAATTTCTTTACTTCAAGAGGTTCGATACAAACCGAGACTCATGACGGTGTAGCGTACGCATTGTTCGGGATATCGGAGGACGAGGCGGTGCGTATTCCACGGCTGTGCGGACGTTTGGCCAACTCCCCAGGGACCAGGCAAGCTGGAAATCACGAGGTCGGTCCGGGGAGACGTCCGGCCGGTTGAGGCTCGCATTGCTGAGTTTTAAGATTTTGAGTTACTCGACTAACTGCCAACTGCTGTACGGGCGGCAGGGACGTTCGGGGGATTATTTATGTGGCGTAGATAGAAGAAGCTCAAAATCGGAATTGATGGAATGTAAAATGTTTGGTTTTCATAGATGAATGGAGTTAAAGGGAATCTCTCAACTGTAGAGGAGGTCGATGAGGAAATACTGGATGAGAGTATTTTGGAGGACACCGGCGACGGTTCGACGAACGCAGACAGAAGTTCGGTGCTCGAGGACCAGGCAGTGCAGACGGCAGATCTAGCGGCAGGCGTGGAGCAAGCCACCCCGGCAGCCAAGAAGAGAAGATATATTTTCGACCCCATGCCAATCTACTTGAAACTGCAGGAGCGGAGAGAGAAATTATTGAATGAGATTTTCTGTAAATACGGAATAGATGACGCGTCGGGGAGGAAATATGGCGAGCTTCATCCATACCCTCCAGGTAAGAGAAATTGATGGTAAAATAGTAACTAAATATCTTTAATATTGAAGAGAATAAATAGAGTTCAGATCTGATTTTAATAGAGATAAAATCCAAACATTATATTGACGTTTTTCACAGGTTATGTTGAAGAGGTAGAATGGAAGGATGTACTTCGTAACGATGGGGTTAAAATAATTGAAGAGGCGAAAAACAGAGGAATTACTCTAATCGTGCCCGTGGACAACAATAATGATGATACTCTTGAGAAGGTGAATGATCAACAAACACCTGAAACCCAAAAACAACAGCAACAGCAAAATATGGAGGTTCAGCCAACTGGCCCGCCGCAGGATGCACGGCAAGATATTGAGGAACAGAGCGACGACCGACAGGAACGGCAACTACCACCTTTGCCAAACTTGATGGCTGCTCCAGCTGATCCGGTAAGTAGCCGGGCTGGTCTAGGAATGAACAGGGTTGATGTGACCGCGGAAACCTTGAGAGAATTGACCAAGTCGACCGAGGCTATGAGGAAGGCGAGCGAAGCGTTCGCGAAGATGTTAAGCTCGAGTTCTAACCTAAACAATAGAGGGGGAGCTTTGAATTCGACATTTTTAGAAAACTCGGGTGATTTGAGTGGGGACGCTCTGGAAAATAACGCGAGAAATAGTTTAAACGCAACTCTATCGGAATTCACTAGAAGCATAGAGATAAATAATTTAAATAGAAGCTCGGATAGAAGCACTCACAAACTAACTTCAAACTTTGATTTTATAATTTGGATTGATTCGTTGAGGTCGGAATTAACGCTCGCAGATTTATTAGATGTTATAGATGATAAAGTAAAACCGACCAAAACTTGTTCGGATGAATTACAGTTAAAACGTAAAAATAAAGTTCGTTATATGATAATAAACAGAGTAGATGAAAATTATTATAAAAGAATTTTGAACATAGAAGATCCGAAAGAAATAATTAAAAAGCTGAAAGAATATAGACGCGCGGAGCATAACGTAACGCCAGTGGCAATTAAATCTAAATTATATACTTTGACGATGAGACCGAAAGAAAGAGTGAATGGTTTTATAGAGCGGTTTGAACAATTAGTGAGACAGGTAGAGTTCGTAGAGGAAAAATCAATGTCACCCGAAGACCAAAAGGCAGCCTTTTACACAGCTGTGTCTGAGGCTATGCCAGAATTAGTTACCGCGGAAGTTTTGCAAACTATTAATAAACAAGACATGGACATAGAAGAAATGAAATTGTTTATTTTACAGCTGGAAGCATCCAGAGTCGTGACCCAATCCACAAATAGAGGACCAACAGTCAATGGAGCGCAATACAAGCGTCAGCTAATGGAGAACATCTGTTTTCGATGCGACCGTCCAGGTCACATCGCGAGAGACTGCCCCGAGGGAAGGACAGGATTGTACTTCTGCTATAATTGCAAAAGCATGCAGGATCATCAGGCGAGTGAGTGCAGATATCCACCAATAAGGTCAGTAGAAGAAAATAATATTAGAGGTGGTGGTAATAATCGTGCTAGAGGTTTTGTGAATAATGCAAGGGGCCGTGGGTCAAACAATAGAGGCGGATTCGGCCGTGGTCAAAATTATAGAGGCAGAGGTCAGAATTTTAATAATAGAGGTCAAGGCTATAGAGGTAAGGGAAATAATTTTAGGGGTAGGTACAGATATAATCCTTATGCGAAACCACACCAGCCTGGTCAACCTGGTCAGCAGCAGCAAGATAGGACGAACAATCCAAAGCCGAGAGTTAACCGAGCGAATGCAGGTATGCGCGGTGAGATTGAATGTGATAGTGGCGATATATTGTTTATAGCAGATTCAGGCGCGACAGAACACATTGTGGGCAAGGGCATAATTTTGACGAATTTTAAGAAAAGTAGAGGTGATGTTATTAGATGCGCAAATAAAAACAGCTCAGCTGACATAAAAATAGATGGTAAGGGAGATTTTATTTTAATTTCAAAAATAGATGAGAGTAAAATAATAAGATTATCGAATGTTATATCAGCCAGCGATGTGGGGGATGATTTGATTTCTTTGAGACGCTTCGCAGAAGCAGGTTTTGGGATCTATTTGGATGATGACGTTTTGAAAATTTTTGATAGAGTCACATATGAAATTTATTTATCCGGGAAGTACTTGAAACCTAACTGGGTAATCTCTTTGAGAGTAAACGGGAAGAATAGAGATAACGTTGAGAAGTGTGACCACTATACGTGCTGTGCAAGAATAGGAACAATAGAGGAGCTCCTCGATCAATTTCAAGTGGATGATGAGTTCCTGGGAATGTTGAGTTCGGGGGGAGAAGTAGAAGAGTGTACGGGAATTAAATCACATCTGCATGAGATTAGTCGGGAGAATATAGAGGAGCTGGCGAATCAAGACAACCAAACTGATAGAGAAATGATAGATTTTGACATGAATGAGAGCATTTTAGGTAGAAAAATCATAGATGCTGAAAAAATAAGTGCTTTAGACGATGTAAGGGAGAAATATATAAATGAACCATTGAATGCCGAGAACATTAATTACAAAGTAGATGAAGAGATGCTGTGGCACATGCGTCTGGGTCACGCATCGCTGCGGTATCTCAGACACTTGAAGAAAACAGTGCCTGAACTGAAGAACGTTAAATTTGGGGAGAATATTTTAGACTGTGAAGTGTGTATTTATGCTAAGATGAAAAAGAAGCCATTTGATGAGAAGCGCACGAGGGCAGATAGGCCACTGCAAATGATACACACCGACACTATGGGGGCAATAAAGCCAACTTCGTTTCCCGGCAGAAATAGATTTATTGTAGTATTTATATACGATTTTAATAGAATGGCAAAAATATATTGTTTGAAACGCAAGAACGAGTCCGGGGAAAGTTTGAGTAAATTTTTGGTGACGACGAGAAATTTATTAGGCAAAAATGAGAAGTTGTGTTATATCAGGTCAGATAGAGGTACAGAATTTACAGGCGAAAAATTTAGAGATATAATGATAAAAGAAGGTATAGAGTCAAACATGGGGCCAACATTCACCCCTTAGCATAACGGAGTCACGGAGAGGTTTAACGAAACTTTGCAGGTTAAAATAAGGTCGATGATGGTAGATGCCGGTTTACCTAAAACAATGTGGATGTTAGCTGCAGAGGCGTCGGTACATGTATATAACAGGTCACCACATTCATCTATAGATTTTGAAATACCGTTGAAAAAAATTTTGTAGAAGCGAAAAGTTGCATTTTGATAAGTTGAGAAGGTTTGGATTTTTGGCTTACGTGAGAATACCTATAGACTAGGGTAAATTCGCAGAAAGGGCGATCAGAGCAATACTAGTCGGATATGCACCGACTGGTTATGTTATGTGGCACCCGCCTACAGGAAACTTCATGAGTTCTAGACACGTCAGGTTCAATGAAAAAGTAGTGTATAAAGATGCGTACAAGAAGGACACAATAGATGAAGTTAAAGAATTAGAGGGTTGTGATTGTAGAGAGGAAATAAGCGATGAAAATTGGTTGAAAAATCTAAACATAAACGAAGAAATAGAGGAAGAAAAGGTTGTAGAGAAACCGAAGCGAGGCAGACCACCAAAACGTAAAATAATAGATGAACCCACGACCGAGTTAGGGACTGAGAAAACCAAACTAGCGGACAAACAAGTCAGAAAACAGCCCATGAGAAAACCTAAAGAAAATAGAGACTTTAAAATTTATGCGCGTAGAGTAAAGGAACCAGAGAAGTTAAATGACACGAGTTTTAAATTTTTTCAACCATCAGTCCTGAATTTAGAGTCAGTTGTTTTTAATTTGTTTAAAGAAAATATAACACCCGAAAAGGCTGTAGAGGAAGACGAATTAAAATTCGCAATGTTTGCCAAATTAAATAGAGACCCCACGAATTATAGAGAAGCTGTGAATTCTAAAGAAAAGTATGACTGGGAATGTGCTATGAAAGAAGAATTAAATTCGATGAGAGGAAATGATGTGTGGATTTTAGTAGATAGACCGGATAGAAGTAAAGCCAAAGTAATAGATAGTAGATGGATTTTTAAAAGAAAAATAAATGAAAACGGTGAAACTAATTTTAAAGCGAGGTTAGTGATTAGAGGATTCAAGGATCAGAATGAATACGAGCTTAGAGAGACATACGCGCCAGTGTCGATATTATCAATAGTTAGAACGGCTCTTGCAGCAATAAATAAATATGATCTAGAGGCATATCAAATGGACGTAAAAACCGCGTTTTTAAACGGAACATTAGAGGAAGAAATTTATATGGAAATACCAGAGGGAGTAGAGTGTGATGAGGAGACCAGAAAAACGAAAGTGTGTAAAGTGTTGAAAGCATTGTACGGATTGAAGGTGAGCCCAAAGAAGTGAAGTAGGAAATTTAAGGAAGAAGCAGAGAAGATGGGTTTTGAGACCGATGAGAACGAACCCTGTTTATTTACTTGGAGACATGAAGAAGACAGAGCTATTATAGTTCTGTATGTAGATGATATGATAATTGCATGTAACAAGATGGAAAAATTAGAAGAGATAAAAGCTATGTTGAGTAGTGTATTTAAGATGAAAGATTTAGGGGAACCTAAACTATTTTTGGGAATGAAGATTACAAGAGATAGAGAGAACAGAACCATAGAGATAACACAGAAAGAATATATAGAGAAGATACTACAGAGATTTGACTTAGAGAATTGCCAAGCGGTAAAGACACCCATGATGACGAGAGAGTGTCGTAAAAAGAAAATAGAAGTTAGAGGGGAGTTAGAACAGCCACCGAAGGCAAAAGTACCTTATAGAGAGGCGATAGGGAGTCTGTTGTACTTGGCGAACGTGTCGAGGCCAGATATCATCTATCACGTGAATTATTTAGCGAGACGACAGTTAGAAGCGACAACCGAAGATTGGGCAGATGTAGAGCGAGTGTTTAAGTACTTGAAAGGGACGATAGATGTAGGAATAACTTTTAGAGCCAGGAATGAAGGGATGGAAGCATGGACGGATGCGAGTTTCTGTGATAATGCGAACTCGATCTCCACGTGCGGTTATGTGGTGAAACTCTTTGGAGATCCAATCTCTTGGAGGAGCCATAAGCAGCATATTCCGCAGCCTTAGACGTGTGAAGCTGAGTACGTGACGATGAGCGAAACTTGCGGAGAAATAATATCCATAGACAAAGCGTATGGAGATATGATGGTGGAGACAAAATATCCAGCCCAAATTTGGTGTGATAATTTTGCTGCTGTGAGAAACACACAGATGGAAGGTTGTAATAAGTTAAAGTACTTTGACTGTAGTATAGAGGAAATAAAAGCAAACTTAGAGTTCAGAAAACTGAATGGTAGAAAGAGGGACATGACCGATAAACATGGAAATTTTGTAAAGTTCTGTTCGTCTAAGGGATATGTTAAAATAGGATGGATAAGTACCCATGATAACCCGGCAGATGTATTTACAAAGCCACTTGTACTTGATAAACATGCTAAATTTAGAGACATACTTTCAAATAGAGACTAGAATTAGATGTAGAATTAATCAAACCGATTTACCTATATTTGTTTTGTATATTTTCAGAGGATACTGGCGGAGACGAAACTAACGAATAAACCGAGGACAACACAGAATAGAAGGCGAAATCTCGCGTAAAAGGACTGAAATCATCAGTATTCAAACTATAGAAGGAGATTGACCAAAGTGTCTTTAAGTTTCAAGTGAAACTAAGAATTATAGAAGATTTATATTTTTATTATGTAGCTTTTAAGTTTTGGATAGTTAATCCTTTAGATAGAGTTTTTTTTTTAACTGTTTGCCAAGATTAATATTATAGTGTGACAAATGTCTTTTCTTTTGTAAAGCCTACTGGCTATTTTGATTACCTTTATTGTACCTTTATTTATGTTATTATAGCGGGTGACTAAATCTGTATAAGCGTGTGAGTTGATTGTATTCACAACTCCCCGATCGGGGGGAGTGTTGAGGTAAGATCGACGAGTTGTGTTAATGCGCGGCAGAGTGCGCAGGCGACGGAAAGAGAAAGGAACGATGCGCGGAGCCGGCAGTAAGACTGCGGCCGTCGTTGTGTAAACTTCTAATAGAAGAATTGAATAAAGCAAATTAGTTTCACCGCAGCTCTTATTGTTTAATGCTTTATTTGTATTCACCCTTCCCAATTTATAAATACTTTGTCACTAACCTCAGAATCACAAATGTGATACTTGTCCAAAATAATAATTCAGATTTCACAAAATTTTTAAAGGAGTAAAATACTTTTGGAATGTACTGAAAACAATTTAACGTTAAAAATGCTTCCTGTGATTATTTTTTCTTTTCCAAATACTTTAAGGCGTAACAATAGACCTGAAAAGGTTTTTCCCAGTAAGTATAGACTTCAAATGGGTCAGGGCAGACACCTGGTAATAAGCTCACCCTGGAGATGATTTCCCCAGGAAATTTTGACTCCGGATAGGTCTGGCTAAACACCTGATGCACCTGGTGAAAAGTACATCTTGGAGAAGATTTCCCCAGAAAGTTTTAACTACGGAGGGGTCAGGGTAGTCATCTGGTGACAAGTACATCGGCCCTGAAGATAATTTCTTCAGGAAGTTTTGACCTCAGAGGGGCCATGGCGAAGATGATTTCCTCTGTAAGTTTTTACTCCAAAGGGGTCAACGCAAACACCTAGTATACCTAGTAATAAGTAATCCCTGGTGACGACTTCCCCAGAAAGTTTTGACTCTGGATGGGTAGACATCTGGTGTATCTAGTGATAAGTTCATACCAGCTGTCTGCCCTGACCAATTCAGTGTCAAGGCTTCCTGAAAAAATCTTCTCCAACTTATCAGGTGTACTTATACAGGTATACTTATCAGGTGCACCAGGTGTCTACCCTTTGGAGTCAAAATTTTCTGAGCAAATCGGCTCCAGGATGTACTTAACTGTAGGCCTTAAAATATTTGGCAAAAAAAAAAATATACATGTCCGTTTTACGTGTGACACATGTGTGTCTATAATACAGCAGGGTCGTCATGAAAAAAAAAAAAAATATACATGTCCGTTTTACGTGTGGCATATGTGTGACTATACAGCAGGTTCGTTGCTCAGTAAACGTTCATGACATTTTTTTCTAATTTTAAACTATTCAATTGATTACTAACAAATTTTTTCTAAAAAAAGAGGTTGCAGCAAATAAGTTTCAAAAAAAAAAAATCTAGAAATTTAAAACAATAATAATTTAACTATAATTAATCGAACTGCCTTATTATAAAGTAAATTTGCATAAATTGATTATTAAAAAAGAATTTATAAAAATTTCTTTTTTCGAAAATTATCTAAGCAGCTGCTTGTCAGCTCCCCAAGCAGACATAACAAAGGTAATAAAATGTTTTGTTATTTTTAAAATGACATAACAAAAATTCTCTACGTAAAAAACACAAGTGAATATATTTGAATATTTCAATAAAAATATTCACAAATCGTTTTATGGTATACAAATAAAAAATTATTTTTTTCACCTATTGTATGAATGCCTATAAAAGTTTTTTATATGAAATTGTTAAGGGTAATTTACCAAGTAAACTATTTGACAACCAAGGCGCGAGTCCTCGTTCGTAAAAATCCAAAAGGAAGTGGATTCGATGGTGAATTAGAATCGTAACACAGCGGGTTGCTGTTTGCAACAACGATCTTTATTGTTAACATACACACGCACTGCCTTAGGAGTAGACAGGGCCTTTGCCCAGCAGATAACCAAGGACACTTACGAAATCAGCTTGCGTGCACAGTAACAATTACATACGCGACAATTGTCAATAGTTAAAAAGTATCGGCGCAAGTCGCTTGCTCGGCAGCACATTGAATCGCTGACCCACGTGAATCGATACGAAGGCTAGTCGTCAGCTGCTGCTCGAGCAAGACTACTCAGGCACACGTGTCGAGACAACGATTCGCCAGCCTACACGCACCTTGTCTTTGTTTCTCTGCTCTGTCGGGCGCGACTCTCTCGTTCTTCTGCCCCGGCGTCCGTTCCGTTGACTATAAACGGGCCTGATTCACTCAGGTACAAAATACTTACAAACTTATGAAATAAATCTGTAGGAAAAACCTCCAGGGGAGCAGTAGTGGGCTAAAAAACCGTTACAAAATAAATCTACTAAATATCAACCAAATATTTTTATGGTATATATGAGAGCAATTCTCCCAAAAAGTTGAACGGACTTTAAAAAAAATTTCTTTTTTCCTTTTAGTCGTAGTCTAAGTTTTTCTTTAACATCTTAATTTTATGAAACAAACTTTTTTTTTTACTTTTTTTACTTTTCTTATACTGGTTACATCAGTACTCTGTTAGGGAGTTTTTAAGGTGTTAAAGTGGCTTTTTAGTGTTTTTACATCATTCTTTAATCAGCTGTGAGCTTACATGGAGCAAAAGACAGTACTCTGTACGGACAAAAATTTTGAAGACCATTGATAAGTTTTTCATATGATATTCCCCTATCTTTACTTGTGATACAGTTGGTGTCCGTAACAAAAAAGTAGCAAAATCCGTAGACAAGCTCCCCCGGTGTATATCCCTCCCCCCCCTGATGATATTACTACTATTATTATAAGATAAATTTTAGTGTAAATAATCTAATTTTAAATCCGCGTGTACAGCAATACCTTAGGAGTATTTTTTAGTTAACTTGGAATGAAAATCATGATAAAAATAAAAACCTTAATTATTTATTATAAAAAATCAAAGTTCAGTTGTAAAATTTAATTAACATGTAAAGTTCATTAATAATAATGAAAAACAGATAGTAAAACACGTTTATTTCTGAGTACGTCTCGTCCATAACGATCGCCTGTCCCGTCCGCATTGCTAAAAATCACTAATATCTACAAATTAAAGGCATTTTTTAATTCAATTGTAGGTGCTTTTCATATTTTGAAAATTTCTAAAAGCCATACTGGTATTAGAACTTCAAATATTTTTTATTTTTCTTAAAATAAAAAATATTGAATTTTATTTTTTTTATCTTTTTTAAAAAAGAACCTGCAAAGTGGTCCTCAAAAATGACTTCTGTTTTTTGTCCTATTCGTGATGACACTTTTTTATTTTTATAAAATTAAGGAAAAATAATTTTTTTTTTAATTTAGCATATTTAAAGAAGTATTGATGCCTAGCTGCAGTAATTTTTCAAGAATTTCATGATCAATATTTATTGAATTTATAGTGGTTATAACAGAGTTTATAAAAGAATTATTAGAGTAGTTATAAGAGTTACATCCGTAACGAAAAGAATTGCTCTTTAGTGACACTTAGAGCAACAATTTTTAAGTATAATATTTGAGACAAGAATTAAATAATGGTAGAAATAAACAAAAAAGGCCTATTTTATTATTTTCAATAAGATACCATTCCGGTTCTATGGCATATTTTGCGCTAAAATTTTGGCTAAGCTCCTAAAAATAGTAACTATAACATACTAAAAAATGATTAAACTCGGTTGAACTCGTGCGCGATTTTGGCATAATTAGACAGCATGAGTCATAGCTCGCAACAACCACTGGCATACCTCGAGGCAGCGTTCTTGGTCCCGTTCTGTTACTTTTTTCATAAATGACCTCTGACTATGAAGTTGAAGCTACCCACCTGACAGTTTACCCGCCGGTCATTTTCGGTCATATTACATGATCAGCGTGATCACGAAAAAAAAGTGAGTCGATTGTTTTTTAAATGCGGCGGAGAAAGAGGTTACGTGCTCGAAAAGAACGTCGATGTTATTTTTAGGCCATAAATTTGGAATATAGTAAGAGAAAAACAATGAACTTTGAAATCAAATATTAAATTTAGAGAATAATAAAAACATTTAGAAAGTATTAAAAATGAATCTATCATTTTCTATAATTTATAAATAAAAAAAAGAAATATTTAAAACTTGTAACACTAAAAAAATGGGACTATTTAATTTAAAAATTAAATCTTTGATGCTCTGGCACTTCAAAGAATTGAGTTTGAAAAATTTTGAATGACATTTATTAAATTTTTCTGATGGAATTTAATAAAATAACTAATTTTTGTAGATGTGTAAAAATTTTCCACGCATAGAATCTCGTTTTGAATTAAGAAAATATGTTCCTTGTTAAGAAAAAACCTTAATCTTGAAGGGACACATCATAGTTTTTACTTGGATAGCCCTTAAAGCCAAGTTGAATTAAAAAAGTCAGATATTTTCACGTCTCAAAAACGTTTCACGCATAAAAATTTTGTTTTAATTTGGGAAAATGTATTCCTTATGAAAGGACGGACCGATCAAGACCTTAATCTCGAAGGTACACATCCTAATTTTTATTTGGGAAGCCCTTCAACTATAGTTAAATTGAAAAAATCAAATATTTTCCGGTCTAAATAATTTTTTACGCATAGAACCTTGTTTGAAATTACAAATATGTATTCCTTATTGAAGGATGGACCAATCAAGACCTTAATCTCTAAGGTACACATCCTAATTTTCATTTGGGAAACCTTTAAAGTCGAGTTAAATTGAAAGAATCAAATATTTCCACGTCTCAAAAATTTTTCACGCATAGTAACTTGATTTAAATTACAAATATGTATTCCTAATCGAAGGACGGACCGATCGAGACCTTCATCTCGAAGGGCCACATCCTAGTTTTTATATGGTAAGCCCTTAAAGTAGGTATAAATTGAAAAAATCAGATATTTTCGGGTCATAAAAAGTTTTCACGCATAGAACCTAGTTTTAAATAGCAAAAACTTACTTCTCATTGAAGGAGGGATCGATCAAGACCTGAACCTTAAAGGTACACATCCTAGTTTTTATTTGGGAAGCTCTTAAAATCGAGTTAAACTAAAAAATCAGATTTCCTCGTCATCTGATTTTTTCAATTTGACTCGAGTAAAGGTCTTGATCGTTCCCTTATAAAATTTGAAAACTATGATGTGTCCCTTCGAGATTAAAGTCTTGATCGGGCTCTCCTTTGATCAGGAATGAATTTTTGTTATTCAAAACGATTTTATGCGTTAAAACTTTTTGATATGGAAAATATTTGATTTTTTCAATTTATACCTACTTTAAGGGCTTCCCAAATAGAAACTACGATGTGTCCCTTCGAGATTAAGGTCTTCATCGATACCTGCTTGGATGAGGAATGAATTTTTGTTATTTAAAACAAGGTTTTATGCGTGAAAATTATTTAATACTTAAAAATATCTGATTTGTTTAATTTATACCTACTTTAAGGGCTTCCCAAATAAAAACTATGATGTGTCCCTTCGAGATTAAGGTCTTCATCGATACTTCTTTAGATGAGGAATAAATTTTTGTAATTTAAAACCAGATTCTATGCATGAAAACTTTTTGAGAGTTGAAAGTATCTGATTTTTTCAATTTATGCCTACTCTAAGGGCTTCCCAAATAAAAACTATGTTGTGTCCCTTCGAGATTTAGACTTTGATCTATCACTACTTTGATAAGGAATAAATTTTTGTTAATTTAAACCAACACATCCTAGTTTTTATTTGGGAAGCCCTTAACCTCGATTTAAATTGAAAAAATTGGATATTTTGCAGTCTCAAAAATGTTTCACACATAGATCCTAGTTTTAAATAGCAAAAATTTATTCCTCATTGAAGGAGGGACCGATCAAGACCTTAATCTCAAAGAGACACATCCTAGTTTTTTTTTGGGAAGCCCTTAAAGTAGGTATAAATGAAACAATCAGATATTTTCTAGTCTCAAAAAGTTTTCACGCATAGAAACTTGTTTTAAATAGCAAAAATGTATTCCTCATTAAATGAGGGACCGATCAAGACCCTAATCTCGAAGGGACACATCCTAGTTTTTATTTGGGAAGCCCCTAAAGTAGGTATCGATTGCGAAAATCAAAAATTTTCGGGTCATAAAAAGTTTTCACGCATAGACCCTAGTTTTAAATAGCAAAAACTTACTTCTCATTGAAGGAGGGATCGATCAAGACCTGAACCTTAAAGGTACACATCCTAAATTTTATTTGGGAAGCCCCTAAAGTAGGTATCGATTGAAAACATCAGATCTTTTCAGGTCATAAAAAGTTTTCACGCATAGAATCTTGTTTTAAATAACATAACTGTGTTCCTTATCCAAAGACGGACCAATCAAGACCCTAATCTCGAAGGGACACATCCTAGTTTTTATTTGGGAAGCCCTTAAACTCGATTTGAATTGAAAAAATTGAATATTATGCAGTCTCAAAAATGTTTCACACATAGGACCTAGTTTTAAATAGCAAAAATTTATTCCTCATTGAAGGAGGGACCGATCAAGACCTTAATCTCAAAGAGACACATCCTAGTTTTTTTTTGGGAAGCCCTTAAAGTAGGTATAAATGAAACAATCAGATATTTTCTAGTCTCAAAAAGTTTTCACGCATAGAAACTTGTTTTAAATAGCAAAAATGTATTCCTCATTAAATGAGGGACTGATCAAGACCTTAATCTCGAAAGGACACATCCTAGTTTTTATTTAGGAAGGCTTAAAGTGGACTTAAATGAAAAAAAATCGGATTTTTTTTGTCTCAAAAGTTTTTCACACATAGAATCTAGTTTTAAATAGCAAAAATTTATTCCTCATTGATGGAGGGACCAATCAAGACCCTAATCTCGAAGGGACACATCCTAGCTTTTATTTGGGAAGCCCTTAAACTCGATTTAAATTGGAAAAATTGGATATTTTGCAGTCTCAAAAATGTTTCACACATAGAACCTAGTTTTAAATAGCAAAAATTTATTCCTCAATGAAGGAGGGACCGATCAAGAACTTAATCTCGAAGAGACACATCCTAGTTTTTTTTTGGGAAGCCCTTAAAGTAGGTATAAATGAAACAATCAGATATTTTCTAGTCTCAAAAAGTTTTCACGCATAGAAACTTGTTTTAAATAGCAAAAATGTATTCCTCATTAAATGAGGGACTGATCAAGACCCTAATCTCGAAGGGACACATCCTAGTTTTTATTTGGGAAGCCCCTAAAGTAGGTATCAATTGAAAAAATCAGATATTTTCGGGTCATAAAAACTTTTTACGCATAGAATCTTGTTTTAAATTGAATAACTGTGTTCCTAATCCAAAGACGGACCAATTAAGACCCTAATCTCGAAGGGACACATCCTAGTTTTTATTTGGGAAGCCCTTAAACTCGATTTGAATTGAAAAAATTGAATATTATGCAGTCTCAAAAATGTTTCACACATAGAACCTAGTTTTAAATAGCAAAAAATTATTCCTCATTGAAGGAGGGACCGATCAAGACCTTAATGTCAAAGAGACACATCCTAGTTTTTTTTTGGGAAGCCCTTAAAGTAGGTATAAATGAAACAATCAGATATTTTTTAGTCTCAAAAAGTTTTCACGCATAGAAACTTGTTTTAAATAGCAAAAATGTATTCCTCATTAAATGAGGGACCTATCAAGACCCTAAATTTGAAGGGACACATCCAAGTTTTCATTTGGGAAGCCCCTAAAGTAGGTATCGATTGAAAAAATCAGATGATTTCGGGTCATAAAAAGTTTTCACGCATAGAACCTAGTTTTAAATAGCAAAAATTTACTTCTCATTGAAGGAGGGATCGATCAAGACCTGAACCTTAAAGGTACACATCCTAGTTTTTATTTGGGAAGCCCCTAAAGTAGGTATAAATGAAAAAATCAGATTTTTTCAGGTCATAAAAAGTTTTCACGCATAGAATCTTGTTTTAAATTACATAACTGTGTTCCTTATCCAAAGACGGACCAATTAAGACCCTAATCTCGAAGGGACACATCCTAGTTTTTATTTGGGAAGCCCTTAAACTCGATTTGAATTGAAAAAATTGAATATTATGCAGTCTCAAAAATGTTTCACACATAGAACCTAGTTTTATAGTTTTAAATAGCAAAAATTTATTCCTCATTGAAGGAGGGACCGATCAAGACCTTAATCTCAAAGAGACACATCCTAGTTTTTTTTTGGGAAGCCCTTAAAGTAGGTATAAATGAAACAATCAGATATTTTCTAGTCTCAAAAAGTTTTCACGCATAGAAACTTGTTTTAAATAGCAAAAATGTATTCCTCATTAAATGAGGGACTGATCAAGACCTTAATCTCGAAAGGACACATCCTAGTTTTTATTTAGGAAGGCTTAAAGTGGACTTAAATGAAAAAAAATCGGATTTTTTTTGTCTCAAAAGTTTTTCACACATAGAATCTAGTTTTAAATAGCAAAAATTTATTCCTCATTGATGGAGGGACCAATCAAGACCCTAATCTCGAAGGGACACATCCTAGCTTTTATTTGGGAAGCCCTTAAACTCGATTTAAATTGAAAAAATTGGATATTTTGCAGTCTCAAAAATGTTTCACACATAGAACCTAGTTTTAAATAGCAAAAATTTATTCCTCAATGAAGGAGGGACCGATCAAGAACTTAATCTCGAAGAGACACATCCTAGTTTTTTTTTGGGAAGCCCTTAAAGTAGGTATAAATGAAACAATCAGATATTTTCTAGTCTCAAAAAGTTTTCACGCATAGAAACTTGTTTTAAATAGCAAAAATGTATTCCTCATTAGATGAGGGACCGATCAAGACCCTAAATTTGAAGGGACACATCCTAGTTTTTATTTGGGAAGCCCCTAAAGTAGGTATCGATTGAAAACATCAGATCTTTTCAGGTCATAAAAAGTTTTCACGCATAGAATCTTGTTTTAAATAACATAACTGTGTTCCTTATCCAAAGACGGACCAATCAAGACCCTAATCTCGAAGGGACACATCCTAGTTTTTATTTGGGAAGCCCTTAAACTCGATTTGAATTGAAAAAATTGAATATTATGCAGTCTCAAAAATGTTTCACACATAGGACCTAGTTTTAAATAGCAAAAATTTATTCCTCATTGAAGGAGGGACCGATCAAGACCTTAATCTCAAAGAGACACATCCTAGTTTTTTTTTGGGAAGCCCTTAAAGTAGGTATAAATGAAACAATCAGATATTTTCTAGTCTCAAAAAGTTTTCACGCATAGAAACTTGTTTTAAATAGCAAAAATGTATTCCTCATTAAATGAGGGACTGATCAAGACCTTAATCTCGAAAGGACACATCCTAGTTTTTATTTAGGAAGGCTTAAAGTGGACTTAAATGAAAAAAAATCGGATTTTTTTTGTCTCAAAAGTTTTTCACACATAGAATCTAGTTTTAAATAGCAAAAATTTATTCCTCATTGATGGAGGGACCAATCAAGACCCTAATCTCGAAGGGACACATCCTAGCTTTTATTTGGGAAGCCCTTAAACTCGATTTAAATTGGAAAAATTGGATATTTTGCAGTCTCAAAAATGTTTCACACATAGAACCTAGTTTTAAATAGCAAAAATTTATTCCTCAATGAAGGAGGGACCGATCAAGAACTTAATCTCGAAGAGACACATCCTAGTTTTTTTTTGGGAAGCCCTTAAAGTAGGTATAAATGAAACAATCAGATATTTTCTAGTCTCAAAAAGTTTTCACGCATAGAAACTTGTTTTAAATAGCAAAAATGTATTCCTCATTAAATGAGGGACTGATCAAGACCCTAATCTCGAAGGGACACATCCTAGTTTTTATTTGGGAAGCCCCTAAAGTAGGTATCAATTGAAAAAATCAGATATTTTCGGGTCATAAAAACTTTTTACGCATAGAATCTTGTTTTAAATTGAATAACTGTGTTCCTAATCCAAAGACGGACCAATTAAGACCCTAATCTCGAAGGGACACATCCTAGTTTTTATTTGGGAAGCCCTTAAACTCGATTTGAATTGAAAAAATTGAATATTATGCAGTCTCAAAAATGTTTCACACATAGAACCTAGTTTTAAATAGCAAAAAATTATTCCTCATTGAAGGAGGGACCGATCAAGACCTTAATGTCAAAGAGACACATCCTAGTTTTTTTTTGGGAAGCCCTTAAAGTAGGTATAAATGAAACAATCAGATATTTTTTAGTCTCAAAAAGTTTTCACGCATAGAAACTTGTTTTAAATAGCAAAAATGTATTCCTCATTAAATGAGGGACCTATCAAGACCCTAAATTTGAAGGGACACATCCAAGTTTTCATTTGGGAAGCCCCTAAAGTAGGTATCGATTGAAAAAATCAGATGATTTCGGGTCATAAAAAGTTTTCACGCATAGAACCTAGTTTTAAATAGCAAAAATTTACTTCTCATTGAAGGAGGGATCGATCAAGACCTGAACCTTAAAGGTACACATCCTAGTTTTTATTTGGGAAGCCCCTAAAGTAGGTATAAATGAAAAAATCAGATTTTTTCAGGTCATAAAAAGTTTTCACGCATAGAATCTTGTTTTAAATTACATAACTGTGTTCCTTATCCAAAGACGGACCAATTAAGACCCTAATCTCGAAGGGACACATCCTAGTTTTTATTTGGGAAGCCCTTAAACTCGATTTGAATTGAAAAAATTGAATATTATGCAGTCTCAAAAATGTTTCACACATAGAACCTAGTTTTATAGTTTTAAATAGCAAAAATTTATTCCTCATTGAAGGAGGGACCGATCAAGACCTTAATCTCAAAGAGACACATCCTAGTTTTTTTTTGGGAAGCCCTTAAAGTAGGTATAAATGAAACAATCAGATATTTTCTAGTCTCAAAAAGTTTTCACGCATAGAAACTTGTTTTAAATAGCAAAAATGTATTCCTCATTAAATGAGGGACTGATCAAGACCTTAATCTCGAAAGGACACATCCTAGTTTTTATTTAGGAAGGCTTAAAGTGGACTTAAATGAAAAAAAATCGGATTTTTTTTGTCTCAAAAGTTTTTCACACATAGAATCTAGTTTTAAATAGCAAAAATTTATTCCTCATTGATGGAGGGACCAATCAAGACCCTAATCTCGAAGGGACACATCCTAGCTTTTATTTGGGAAGCCCTTAAACTCGATTTAAATTGAAAAAATTGGATATTTTGCAGTCTCAAAAATGTTTCACACATAGAACCTAGTTTTAAATAGCAAAAATTTATTCCTCAATGAAGGAGGGACCGATCAAGAACTTAATCTCGAAGAGACACATCCTAGTTTTTTTTTGGGAAGCCCTTAAAGTAGGTATAAATGAAACAATCAGATATTTTCTAGTCTCAAAAAGTTTTCACGCATAGAAACTTGTTTTAAATAGCAAAAATGTATTCCTCATTAGATGAGGGACCGATCAAGACCCTAAATTTGAAGGGACACATCCAAGTTTTTATTTGGGAAGCCCCTAAAGTAGGTATCGATTGAAAAAATCAGATATTTTCGGGTCATAAAAAGTTTTCACGCATAGAACCTAGTTTTAAATAGCAAAAATTTACTTCTCATTGAAGGAGGGATCGATCAAGACCTGAACCTTAAAGGTACACATCCTAGTTTTTATTTGGGAAGCCCCTAAAGTAGGTATAAATGAAAAAATCAGATCTTTTCAGGTCATAAAAAGTTTTCACGCATAGAATCTTGTTTTAAATTACATAACTGTGTTCCTTATCCAAAGACGGACCAATCAAGACCCTAATCTCGAAGGGACACATCCTAGTTTTTATTTGGGAAGCCCTTAAACTCGATTTGAATTGAAAAAATTGAATATTATGCAGTCTCAAAAATGTTTCACACATAGAACCTAGTTTTAAATAGCAAAAATTTATTCCTCATTGAAGGAGGGACCGATCAAGAACTTAATCTCGAAGGGACACATCCTAGTTTTTTTTTGGGAAGCCCCTAAAGTAGGTATCGATTGAAAAAATCAGATATTTTCGGGTCATAAAAAGTTTTCACGCATAGAACCTAGTTTTAAATAGCAAAAATTCACTCCTAATTGAAGGAGGGATCGATTAAGACCTAAACCTTAAAGATACACATCCTAGTTTATATTTGGTAAGCCCCTAAAGTAGGTATCGATTGAAAAAATCAGATATTTTCGGGTTATAATAAGTTTTTACGCATAGCATCTTGTTTTAAATTACATAACTGTGTTCCTTATCCAAAGACGGACCAATCAAGACCCCAATCTCGAAGGGACACATCCTAGTTTTTATTTGGGGAGCCCTTAAACTCGATTTAATCTGAAAAAATAGGATATTTTGCAGTCTCAGAAATGTTTCACACATAGAACCTAGTTTTAAATAGCAAAAATTTATTCCTCAATGAAGGAGGGACCGATCAAGAACTTAATCTCGAAGTGACACGTCCTAGTTTTTTTTTGGGAAGCCCTTAAAGTAGGGAAAATGAAACAATCAGATATTTTCTAGTCTCAAAAAGTTTTCACGCATAGAAACTTGTTTTAAATAGAAAAAATGTATTCCTCATTAAATAAGGGACCGATCAAGACCCTAATCTCGAAGGGACACATCCTAGTTTTTATTTGGGAAGCCCCTAAAGTAGGTATCGATTAAAAAAATCAGATATTTTCAGGTCATAAAAAGTTTTCACGCATAGAATCTTGGTTTAAATTACATAACTGTGTTCTTTATTCAAAGACGGACCAATCTAGACCCTAATCTCGAAGGGACACATCCTAGTTTTTATTTGGGAAGCCCTTAAACTCGATTTAATTTGAAAAAAATGAATATTTTGCAGTCTCAAAAATGTTTCACACATAGAACCTAGTTTTAAATAGCAAAAATTTATTCCTCATTGAAGGAGGGACCGATCAAGACCTTAATCTCAAAGAGACACATCCTAGTTTTTTTTGGGAAGCCCTTAAAGTAGGTATAAATGAAACAATCAGATATTTTCTAGTCTCAAAAAGTTTTCACGCATAGAAACTTGTTTTAAATAGCAAAAATGTATTCCTCATTAAATGAGGGACCGATCAAGACCCTAAATTTGAAGGGACACATCCAAGTTTTTATTTGGGAAGCCCCTAAAGAAGGTATCGATTGAAAAAATCAGATATTTTCGGGTCATAAAAAGTTTTCACGCATAGAACCTAGTTTTAAATAGCAAAAATTTACTTCTCATTGAAGGAGGGATCGATCAAGACCTGAACCTTAAAGGTACACATCCTAGTTTTTATTTGGGAAGCCCCTAAGTAGGTATCGATTGAAAAAATCAGATCTTTTCAGGTCATAAAAAGTTTTCACGCATAGAATCTTGGTTTAAATTACATAACTGTGTTCTTTATTCAAAGACGGACCAATCTAGACCCTAATCTCGAAGGGACACATCCTAGTTTTTATTTGGGGAGCCCTTAAACTCGATTTAATCTGAAAAAATAGGATATTTTGCAGTCTCAGAAATGTTTCACACATAGAACCTAGTTTTAAATAGCAAAAATTTATTCCTCAATGAAGGAGGGACCGATCAAGAACTTAATCTCGAAGTGACACGTCCTAGTTTTTTTTTGGGAAGCCCTTAAAGTAGGGAAAATGAAACAATCAGATATTTTCTAGTCTCAAAAAGTTTTCACGCATAGAAACTTGTTTTAAATAGAAAAAATGTATTCCTCATTAAATGAGGGACCGATCAAGACCCTAATCTTGAAGGGACACATCCTAGTTTTTATTTGGGAAGCCCCTAAAGTAGGTATCGATTGAAAAAATCAGATATTTTCTGGTCATAAAAAGTTTTCACGCATAGAATCTTGTTTTAAATAGCAAAAATTTACTCCTCATTGAAGGAGGGACCGATCAAGACCTGAACCTTAAAGGTACAGATCCTAGTTTTTATTTGGGAAGCCCCTAAAGTATGTATCGATTGAAAAAATCAGATATTTTCAGGTCATAAAAAGTTTTCACGCATAGAATCTTGTTTTAAATTACATAACTGTGTTCCTTATCCAAAGACGGAACAATCAAGACCCCAATCGCGAAGGGACACATCCTTGTTTTTATTTAGGAAGCCCTTAAGTAGACTTAAATTTAAAAAATTGGATATTTTGCAGTCTCAAAAATGTTTCACACATATAACCTTGTTATAAATTACATAAATGTATTCCTTATCAAAGGACGGACCGATCAAGACCTTAATTTCGAAGAGACACATCCTAGTTTTTTTTTGGGAAGCCCTTAAAGTAGGTATCGATTGAAAAAATCAGATATTTTCTAGTCTCAAAAAGTTTTCACGCATAGAAACTTGTTTTAAATAGCAAAAATGTATTCCTCATTAAATGAGGGACCGATCAAGACCCTAATCTCGAAGGGACACATCCTAGCTTTTATTTGGGAAGCACTTAAACTCGATTTAAATTGAAAAAATTGGATATTTTGCAGTCTCAAAAATGTTTCACACATAGAACCTAGTTTTAAATAGCAAAAATTTATTCCTCAATGAAAGAGGGACCGATCAAGAACTTAATCTCGAAGAGACACATCCTAGTTTTTTTTTGGGAAGCCCTTAAAGTAGGTATAAATGAAACAATCAGATATTTTCTAGTTTCAAAATGTTTTCACGCATAGAAACTTGTTTTAAATAGCAAAAATGTATTCCTCTTTAAATGAGGGACTGATCAAGACCCTAATCTCGAAGGGACACATCCTAGTTTTTATTTGGGAAGCCCCTAAAGTAGGTATCAATTGAAAAAATCAGATATTTTCGGGTCATAAAAACTTTTTACGCATAGAATCTTGTTTTAAATTGAATAAGTGTGTTCCTTATCCAAAGACGGACCAATCAAGACTCTAATCTCGAAGGGACACATCCTAGTTTTTATTTGGGAAGCCCTTAAACTCGATTTGAATTGAAAAAATTGAATATTATGCAGTCTCAGAAATGTTTCACACATAGAACCTAGTTTTAAATAGCAAAAATTTATTCCTCAATGAAGGAGGGACCGATCAAAACTTAATCTCGAAGGGACACATCCTAGTTTTTTTTTGGGAAGCCCTTAAAGTAGGGAAAATGAAACAATCAGATATTTTCTAGTCTCAAAAAGTTTTCACGCATAGAAACTTGTTTTAAATAGCAAAAATGTATTCCTCATTAAATAAGGGACCGATCAAGACCCTAATCTCGAAGGGACACATCCTAGTTTTTATTTGGGAAGCCCCTAAAGTAGGTATCGATTGAAAAAATCAGATATTTTCAGGTCATAAAAAGTTTTCACGCATAGAATCTTGTTTTAAATAGCAAAAATTTACTCCTCATTGAAGGAGGGACCGATCAAGACCTGAACCTTAAAGGTACAGATCCTAGTTTTTATTTGGGAAGCCCCTAAAGTAGGTATCGATTGAAAAAATCAGATATTTTCAGGTCATAAAAAGTTTTCACGCATAGAATCTTGTTTTAAATTACATAACTGTGTTCCTTATCCAAAGACGGAACAATCAAGACCCCAATCGCGAAGGGACACATCCTAGTTTTTATTTAGGAAGCCCTTATGTAGACTTAAATTTAAAAAATTGGATATTTTGCAGTCTCAAAAATGTTTCACACATATAACCTTGTTATAAATTACATAAATGTAATGTCCGTCCTTATCAAAGGACGGACCGATCAAGACCTTAATTTCGAAGGGACACATCCTAGTTTTTTTTTGGGAAGCCCTTAAAGTAGGTATCGATTGAAAAAATCAGATATTTTCAGGTCATAAAAAGTTTTCACGCATAGAACCTTGTTTTAAATAGCAAAAATTTATTCCTCATTGAAGGAGGGACCGATCAAGAACTTAATCTCGAAGGGACACATCCAAGTTTTCTTTTTGGAAGCCCTTAAAGTCGAGTTAAATTGAAAAAATCGGAAATTTTCCAGTCTCAAAATCTTTACACACATATAACTTTGCTATATTTACAAAAATGTATTCCTTATCAAAGGACGGACCAATCAAGACTTTAGTTTCAAAGGGACACATCCTAGTTTTTATTTGAGAAGCACTTCACGTAGACTTAAATTGAAAAAATCGGAAATTTGGAGTCTCAAAAATTTTTCATACATAGAACCTTGTTTTTATTAAATAAAATTAACTCCTCATCAATGGATGGACCAATCAAGACCTTAATCTCGGAGGGTCATATCCTCGTTTTTATATGGTAAGCTCTTAATAGGTATAAGTTGAAAAAATCAGATATTTTCCCCTCTCAAAAAGTTTTCACGCATATAACCTTGTTTTAAATTACAAATCTGTATTCCTTATGAAAGGACAAACTGATCCAGACCTTAATCTCGAAGGGACACATCCTAGTTTTTATTTGGGAAGCTTTTAAAGTTGACTTAAATTAAAGATATCAGATATTTTGCGGTCTCAAAAATTTTACATTCATAGAACCTTATTTTAAATATCAAAAATTTATTCTTCATTAAAAGAGGGGCCGATCAATACCTAAACTTCAAAGGTACACATCCTAGTTATTATTTGGGAAGCCCTTAAGATCGATTTAAATTGAAAAAATAGGATAATGTGCAGTCTCGGAAATTTTTTACACATAGAACCTTGTTATAAACCACAAAAATGTATTCCTTATCGAAGGATGAACCGATCGAGACCTTGATCTCGAAGGGACACATCCTAGTTTTTATTTGGGAAGCCCTTAAACTCGATTTAAATTGAAAAAATAGGATATTTTTCAGTCTCAAAAATTTTTCACACATAGAACTTTCTTTTGATTAAAAAAAATTAATTCTTTATCAAAGGAGGGACCGATCAAGACCGAAACCTCAAAGGTACACATCCTAGTTTTCATTAAGGAAGCCCTTAAAGTAGGTATAAGTTGAAAAAATTAGATATTTTCTCGTCTCAAAAAGTTTACAGGCATAGAACCTCTTAATAAATTAAGAAAATTTATTGTGAATAAATTTTTGTTATTAAAAACAAGGTTATAAACATCGAAAATTTTTGTGTCGCGAAAACGTCAGATTTTTTCAATTTATTCCTACTTTAAGGGCTTACTAAATAAAAACTAGGATGTGTCACTCCGAGATTAAGGTCTTGATCGTTTCGTCCTTTGATAAGGAATACATTTATGTAATTTCAAACAAGGTTCTATGTGTGAAAAATTTTCGAGACTGCAAAATATCCAACTTTTTCAATTTAACTCGACTTTAAGGACTTCCCAAATAAAAACTAGGATGTGTCCCTTCGAGATCAAGGTCTTGATTGGTCCCTCCTTCAATAAGGAGTATAGTTTTGTTATATAAAACAAGGTTCTATGCGTGGATACGTTTTGAGACTGGAAAATATCTGATTTTTTCAACTTGTACCTAATTTAAGGGCTTACTATATAAAAACTAGGATGTGTCCCTCCGAGATTAAGGTCTTGATTGGTCCATCCATTGATGAGGAGTTAATTTTTGTAATTCAAAACAAGGTTCTATGTTTGAAAAATTTTTGAGACTGCAAAATATCCGATTTTTTTAATTTAAGTCAACTTTAAGGGCTTCCCAAATAAAAACTAGGACGTTTTCCTTCGAGAATAAGGTTTTGATCGGTTTTTCTTTTAATAAGGAACATTTTTTCTTAATTTAAAAAGAGATTCTAAGCATGGAAAATCAAAAAAAAAAAAAAAAATCCTTAACAAAAATCAGTTTCATAGTCTTAGTCTTTTATTTGATTCTCTTAGAAAAATCTAATAAATGTCATTCAAAATTTTTCAAACTCAATTCTTTGAAGTGCCGAGCATCAAAGATTTAATTTTTAAATCAAATAGTCCTTTTTTTTAGTGTTACAAGTTTTAAATTTTTCTTTTTTTTATTTATAAATTATAGAAAATGATAGATTCATTTTTAATACTTTCTAAATGTTTTTATAATTCTCTAAATTTAATATTTGATTTCAAAGTTCATTGTTTTTCTCTTACTATATTCCAAATTTATAGCCTAAAAATAACATCGACGTTCTTTTCGAGCACGTAACCTCTTTCTCCGCCGCATTTAAAAAACAATCGACTCACTTTTTTTTCGTGATCACGCTGATCATGTAATATGACCGAAAATGACCGGCGGGTAAACTGTCAGGTGGGTAGCTTCAACTTCATCCTCTGACTTTATTCTTTGACTCCTTCTGGTCCATCGTTGCTAATGACTACACTGGGAAAAAATTGGGGAGGACTCTCCTCACGTGTCGTTCATGGGGATACACGACGCTGTGGAGACATCGAAACCCATATGCGAGGATCTAGATCCCCTCAGAAACTTTGCGTGATGTTTTCATAAACTGTTGAAATAGTGCTATTTTTACTTTAGGACAATCTCAATGCGTGAAAGACTTGTAAAGCACAAGACGTATCACTAGTGAAATATGGCACACATATAACCGACATAATGAGGATAAGCATCCAATTTTGAGGTTAGACTACGCCAAGATACTCAGTGATTGCTAAAAATATATAGGTATACAAACTGCTGCTCGAGGAACGTTTGCGCGTAGGGGATCCCCATGCACGACACGTGGGGAGAGTCATGCCCAATTTTTTCCCAGTGTACAACCTTTAAATCCATGCCCCCTTCGCACAACTCCTCTGCTTCCTATTCCTCATCTTTAAAGACGCTCAATCAGTTGCAGCCTGGGCCGTCACGAATCACCTTAATCTAAAACTTAACAAAACCAACTTGCCATCCTTGAAAGTGAGTCCAAACTCTCTAAGATTAACTTTGATTCCCTTCCCCCTATAATTAGAAATGGCCAAACCATTGCCTACCTTAACTCAATTAGTCTTTTGTTATTCATATCTCCTCCTCCCTCAACTTTCACAGGCAGATTAGTGAAACTTCGAAACGTGTTCACTATTCCCTGTACTCCCTCCGCCACTTCCACAAATCCCTCACTCGTGACACATGTTTTGAACTCCTCGAATGAATGAATTACTTTTAATTCAAGATTCAAAAATTTTTGATTTTATTTTAATTTTATTCAGGTTCAAAAATACAGAAAAAAGATTTTATTTGTATTACAAAAATGTCAAAGCGTTCTATGACAGTAAGCGAAGTGAAGTGTGTTTGACTAAAAAACATTTGATAGTAAAACCTTCGAAATAAACCAAACAAAACAATTCTAGCGTGCTAACCTATTCAAATAGTTTTGGTAGCCGAACATCTGCGTTCGAACCTAATGTTCTCCCGCACCGTGGTCCTTCCTATTTTGAGGGATAAAGGCACCCCCAGTCAATCCTTATTCGATCGACTGTGACGCGGCCTGTGTCATGAACTGTGATCACGACTAAAACTTCTTGAATAAAATAATCCAATAATAAAAACTTCATCTGGATTTAGACTAACACACTTTTACAAATTCTTACAATAAATTAAACAATATTTCAATGTATAAACTTGATTGTGTTCGCAAAATTTCTCCCCCCCCCCACAAAAAAATAGTACTTGCAAGATAAATTTTAAATATAACAACTATAGTCCGAAATTTGAGAAGATTTAACCAACTTTCTAGTAGGTCTGTTTGACAAAATAGACGCAGCCGTCCTCACGTCAGCCATTCTCACTTGTTTATCCTTACCAAGATTAATTCTAATTACTACGCCCCTCCTCCATTGATTCCGAGGTGCTTGGTCATCCATATTCAACACGTTTTCTTCTTCTTTAATGAGAGCTTCTTCCTCGTGCCATTTTTTTCTCGGAATCAGTGTTGGAAGGTATTCTCTTAACCACTTTTTCCAAAACAAATCAGTGTCCATTTCACTGATTTCCCACTGTTTCCGAGTGCATAATGAAATTTCATCGCCTTTACCAAATTTAAAAGTTCCCGATGAACTCTCTAACAAAAATGATTTGGCGTGAGGGCTTTATCGTCATCTGGATCTAGATACATGAGTTAACGGTCGAGGATTTACGCAATGTTCTATCCCGGCAAAAATTGTTTGAAGAGTTTCGTCTCTCGGAGCTTGCTCATTCAATGCAGCTGTAATCGCAGTTTTTACTGATGAAACAAGACTCTCTCACGTACCACCCATATTAGGTGGTCCGGGTGGAATATTAATTAAACTTATTCCATGCGGCAAATTCTTGCAGCTTTTGATTACAACGAGTTGACAAAACAATAACATCCTTCAACTCACTGCACATACCCTTGAAATTTTTTCCGTTCTCTGAGTAAACAGCTGTCAGTGTTTCTCGTCTAGCGATGAATCTTTTACAGGCTAAAATTGCAGAATCTGCATCTAAACTATGAGCAATCTCTAAATGTACTGCTCTCACTGACAAGCACATGAACAAAACGCTTAGCCTTTTCTCACGCCTTCAAAAAATTTTTACCTTCACGGGTCTGAAATAATCCACCCCGGAATTAGAAAATGGCCTTTCTCTATAAGCAGGTGCCATCGGGAGAAACGCTATTTTTGGATTAGCTGGTTTTGCGCACATCATCTTACACACATCGAACGGTCCCATAAAGAAAACCATATCCTTATCTTCCATCTCTCCACCCAATATTATCATCTCTGCTACATCCCCTCCCTGCCCACCTCTAAACCTCTACGTCCTTTGTCCCTTCCCCCAAATCGTTACAGTGTTTCTAAAGACTCCTCCAAAGTGATTTCAGTTGATTCTCAAAGAAAAGACTATACTTTAATCGGTTCAAATCAAACTATATCGAATGTTATTTATCAAATCATTTATTATACTATGTTATATTTTTGTACTGCAAAATGTATTTCCAAAGATGAGCAAGATAGGGATTCATCCCTCTGCTCGATAATAAAACATATCAACCAATCGCTTGCAGCAGTACGAGAACTCCAAGAGTCTGCTGCAGCGTACTCCTCCAATTTATAGACAAAGCGATGAAAAGCTCGTAAAGAATACTCTTTCCCCCGCTTCGTGCTCTGTCTGCTTTGACCAACTAACACCATGCTCACTAAATTTAGTTGGGCGCTATGTAAACATGTTGACAATGCGAAAAAAAAATCGGATTACCTTTGTGGCCCTGATAGCCTTGATGTTAGCCACTGCTAATTGCGCTGCTTACACGGTGCAGCGTGTGTGTGGATCTTCTACACACTTTTCTTCAATCTTGTATCTGAAAATAATCATGCTTCCACGGTCGAAAAGTTAGTTGTTTAAACTTAAATCACATTTATTTATTGTTAAAAAGATGCATTATATGAACTCATACCTGCAAAGATTATGATCAAAGTAAAATCCTGTAGAGCATTCCATTGCGTTCCGACAGTAACAAGAACAACTTTTTGGATCCCAAAATTTCTTATCATTATATCGATAACATTTCTCTTCTTCATCTAAATTTTTGCAGACACACCTACACTCTTTCTTTTTATATAGCTGTTTATCAGTGCAATCCTAAAATACAAATTATTTGATTGAATAATATTATTTTATGTACCAAGAAAGTAAAATGTTTATGCGCCCCATAACTATCTTTATTACACACTTGTACATAATTTCCGATTAAGGTGTGGTAAGCGATAGTTTATTTTATGTTTTATTCTTGTTTTTAAAGTGCTACTAAGCCTTGAATTTTTGAGGAAATTTCGAAGATTAATAATAGACAGTGAATAAAATTTGCTGAAAAAAAAATGCTCGAATAGAACGATTGACAGCTTAATTTGATACTTAATAACTTATTTTCTCAAGATTTCTCAACTTTCTCAATAACTTATCCTAAATAGCCCTGCTGAGTTCGCCTGGATACTAGGTTCAACCTCTAAACCAATTACCCAATAACCCAAATAACCCTACTAGATTTCCGTGGAACGTTGCTTTAACCTTCAAACCAGTAAAACATCTCATAACACCACTTGTGCTTCTGGTTCGGGGTGCGTTAAAAATTTAACATCATTATTTAAACGGATAACGTATTCTGAACGAGAGAGATTTTGATCGGCCTCGTATCTGCCACGCTCAAGTTTTGCACGGATTTGATTCTGTACCACCACAGACCAAAACCGATTAATAAACTTCCTTTTAAAATCAGAAAAATCATGAAAGTTCGACTCGGAAAATTCTAACAAATCACGGGCTATGTTTCTCAACGAATGTGAGAGGATGATTTGATACACAGAGAACGGAATACCCATGTCCTTCAAATAATTTTCAAAATCGGTCAAAAAACGCGTAAGCCTTTCACCTGCAGCGCCATTGAAAGTCGGTAAGTCCATTTTAACCCGTGGACCTCTGTTACCACCTCCACCCTGGTTAGATATTACAAGCTTCAACATGCACTGCGAGATATCACTGCGATCGTTTTTTACTTGCTGCGTGAGCTCGAAATTACTATTAATTACTTGGCACAGCGAATCACCATAACAGTTTAGCTTCTGCTCTATCGTGTGCACGCGCACTCCGACCTCGTTCATACGCACGTTCGTTTTCTCACTCTCTTCCGATAAAAAAAAAATGTCCCTAGTAGTTAAGGCTATACCGATCCTGGATACACCCCCTCGGAACCCACCCCCGTTCGGAGGAGGTTGAAAGGGTAATAGGGGGTGGGTAAGGTAATTGTGGGGGTGGTTTTGCTATTGGATTTTGAGTGGACCGTTGGTCTATGAGGGGTGGGTTTTTAGAGGTGGTTTTACTATTCGATTTTTGGATTGACCTATTGTCTATGAGGGTTGATTTTACTATTGGTGAAAAATGATTATTTTCCTGTTCGGCTTTTTAATTGACCGATTGTCTATAAAGAATTTTTTTTTTTTTTTGGGGGGGAGGGGGTGGTTTATTGTTGGTGAAAAATAATTATTAGATAATGTTAGATGGTTTTCTTGAGTATGAATTAGTGGCGACAGCGGCAGCAATAGCAGCAACGTTACTAGGTATAGTCGATATATGCGGTAGCTGCAGGCTGCAGCAGCCTGGTATAGTGTGCGAGTGTATCCTCGCACTCTCTCGCAGCAGCAACGTTACTAGGTATAGTCGATATATGCGGTAGCTGCAGGCTGCAGCAGCCTGGTATAGTGTGCGAGTGTATCCTCGCACTCTCTCGCAGCAGCAACGTTACTAGGTATAGTCGATATATGCGGTAGCTGCAGGCTGCAGCAGCCTGGTATAGTGTGCGAGTGTATCCTCGCACTCTCTCGCTCTCGATCGTTGCGCGCACGCGTAGCGTCTTGTAGCTAAGCAACGGAGTGTGGATGGTAGAAATGAACGCTGAAAGTTCTGTCCTGTCTCCGAATGCATGTGCCACGATGCCGGTGTTGCGTAGTAATTTTTATCATGTGCATGCGAGTTGTATCATCTCGATGGTAACCAACAGGATGTTGTGTCTCGGGATAAAATTCTTTTTTCACCCGTCACGTGGAAAATGTCATAGTGAACAATGGAATAGTTTTTGTTTTCTTTTTTTAACTCGCTATAGAGCAAAATTCAAGACATCGATACAGGATGCTGTGTCGTCTTATCGCTTGAAGACGAATAACAGTAGCTCGATCTTTAAAATGTTTTGTCTTTGGGTAAAATTTCCTTCTCGTTTGTCCTATGGAAGGGATTCATAGTGCAGTGGCTTTTGTTTTCTTTTTTTAATTTGCCTTATTATAAAGTTCGCGAGATGATTTTCATGCCACAGTTGTGTGTCGTCCGTCGGAAAGTTTGTGTCGGTAAAGTTTTTAGAAGTTAACAAATTTTTAGTTTTGTTATAACTCCTGTGAACATGGACTCAGAAAAAAAAGTGAAAATTTAGATTCTAGTGTGGAAGGATCTGCAAACTGTGATCAAAGTAGATCAAGGAGTATATCAAGATCATCGTCATCCTCTGGTTCCTCGTCGTCTGATTCATCAGGATCATCATCGTCGTCAGCCTCTAATAAAAATGAAACTATTGACATAAAAGGATTCAATAAATTGTTAAAGAAAATAAATAATCAAATTATCAGAGTAGATAAAAAGATAAATGAAGGTATAGTAAAATGAATAAATTAATTCAACTCTAACTTAAATTTTTTTTAACTGTTACTTTTTTTCTAGTTACAGACGATGAAGCTAAGACATCGGCAAAAATTAATAAAGAACTTGACACAAGTAAGTCTAACAAATTATTTAACTTATATTAAAAATTAATGAAAAAAAAAAAAAATCTTATAAAACTGAACGAGTCGATAAGTGGTGAAAATAGGATAAGAAGTAAGTTATTTTATATTTATAAACTAAAATATAAATAACTTTTTTTTTTTTTTTCAGTTGTCGAACAATTAAAAGCTGACTCTGAATTGAAGACAGTACTAGAACAAAGTAAGTAATTTTAAATAAATTCATAACAATTGTAAATAACAATAATAATAATAATTTTACTTTAGTACGGCTACGATCATGTGGAATATTCAACATTTTGAGTAGAATGCTTGAAGACATTAAAATACTAAGATTTCATGCAGAAAAAAAGCAAGGTAATCAAAAAAATAATAATAATAACATCAATAATCATTGAATATATTAATATAATAAAAATGAATAAATTTATTTTCCAGCGGATGGTTCACCATTCATAGATGCGGTCAAGGCGACCGCAGAAAAGATGACCAAGAAGAAAAACACTTTAAAGAAACCAGTGAAAATCACTCCTTCCTTAACAATGAGTTTTTCGGACCCGAAAGCCATTGAAAAGTCTAGTCTTAATCAGGTAAAATTTTTGTTTTTACTTTTTTTAATTATTTGTAATTCAATTTTTTTTTTTTCATAGAACAATATACGTATAAAATCGGATATTAAAATACCTTCAGAACTTGCAATTCAACAAGAAGTTTTAGAAAAAGTAAGTGAAACTATTAATTTTTGAATCATTAATTGAAATAAGACTAACGAATCAATTTTTACAGTTACATGCAGTTGGTCAACAACAAAGACTTAAAGTTGAATCAACTAATGCAAACACAAAAAATATAGTAAGTTTCATGTAAAATATATTTTAAAATTATATATTATAAAGTTGTATCTTATAAATAATATTTGTATAATTTGTCTAGATTCAAAAAGCATTTGAGTATGCTCAGGGGCATGAGCAACAAGCCCAACAAAAACAACAAGAACAACAAGAAGAATTAAAAAAATCGGTAAGTTCTTAATTTTTTTTCTTATGTAATAAAATAATAGTTTATAAATTTTTAACTCCATTTTTTTCTTTTCTTTTTTTTTTTTTAGACTGGTGATTCTTTTGAGGAAGAAATAGACTTAACAGATGAGTTGCGCGAACTCATGGACCAAAAAGGAATAGTCGAGAAAGCAGAAGAAGAAGAAAAAAATACATCATCGGTGAAAGCAGAAGCAGAAGCAGAAGCAGAAGCAGAAGCAGAAGCAGAAGCAGGAGAAGAAGATGGAAAAAAGAAAAGAAAGATGAAAAGAGAACTAACTGAAGAAAAAGAAAAAAGAAAACATAAGAAACAGAAGAAAGATAAAAAAAATAAAGAGTGATTGACGCTTTGTCAAGCACTCTTTATTTTTCTTATACTTTTACTATATAAGTATGTAATTAAAACTTACGTTTGGGGTAACATTTTTTGAAGAAAAATCTTTTTCATGTTTCCCTTGGTAAAAATTTTTGTTGCACCATCTAAATATTTTCTCAATACATCTGTTAATTGTTCATAAACTATTTCACCATAATTCCATTGAATACAATGAAAACACTTTTGCAAATAACGTGCAGTACATTTTTCTTCAGCTGTTAAATTATCCCAAGAAAATGGTGGTTTAAAAGTAAAAACCAACGGTAGAGTAGAATCGTTTAAGTTGAAAATAGCCAACTCTTTCACAATAAAGTCGTTTCTAGATTTTTGAAAGCCTTGAAAGTCTACAACAAACTGCATTTTAGATCTGCACTGTTAAACAATTTCAATATAACTAGATGGATAGGTAAAACTTTAACTTCTTTTATAGTGGTTCCCCCTCTCTTCTCCTATAAACTATTATCCTAAGCTATTATTATTATTCCTCCTATTATTATCCTAAACTTTTTCCCTCTCTCCTCCTCATTCTTTGATAAAATATAATGCAGTAAGTGTTCATCGGTCAGTTTTCTACTCATTTTTTCAAGTGTATCATCTCTCATTATTGTGAATTCATAAACATTTAAGTAGCAGAAGATTTACAATTATAAAAATAAGTTTATGTTATTCAATAAAAAATTAGTGATTATTAACTTAATAAAATTAGTGATTAGTGATAACTAAATTTAACTATGGATACCATTTTAGATAATTTGAATCACTTAAATAATGCAATCGTGTCAATAAATTCAGGTCTTGCTCAAACCAATGTTATTGAGGGGTGGTTGTCTATAGCAGAATTATCTATTGATATTTTGACAGACATCAATGTATAAAATAGAACCGATTTGTTGGCTAAATTTCTAATAATTAAAAAAAAGTTTAGAAATTTTTTAGAAAACTCGTATCAAAGTCATGAAAAGAATAATATTGACAGTGAATCAACGAGTCAAAAAAACGATGATGAATAATCAAATCCATTGGATGGATCGAAGAATTGATTGAAGATTTTACTGAAAATTCTAACATAATTATAAATAATCAAGACTTAAACGAGATTCAAAATAAGATTCATATATTGATTCAAGAGATTGATTTTCTACAACAGAAAATGCCATCTCTCACTAGACCTGAAAAAAAGAAGTGTGAAACTTTTTTAATCAAACTTATATCATTGAAACATAAATTTGAACATGCTATAAAAATTGGCGGTGGTGGTGATTTAGATATAAAAAAGGAGAATATTCGATATGATGACTTCGACTCAGCTTTTGAACGTCGTATACGAGCGGGTAATTTTATTTATTTATTGAATATAAACTTTTTTAACTCAATAATTCTATTTTTTTTTTTTTTTTTTTTTTTTTTTTTTTTCTATTATTTATAGGAGTAATATCAAACCTTGGTCATACAAAAAATTTAGACTCTTTTTTAGTAGATGCTTATAAACCCTTCCAAGACAAGGTTAAACAAGCTGTTGAAGAATTTGATGTAATCAATGTTAATGTTTTGTTAATGGCAGAGTTTGAGCTTCAGAAGGATGATACACCTAAACGCGAAGTAAAATACTTTTCTACGGAGAATGGAGTCGTAGTTGCTCTGTCAAACCTAGAACGTTTTTTTGATGAGAAAATTTCTTTACCGTTGCAACGTGATATACAAGAGTTTGAGACACGTGATTCTGGTTAGAGTTTAAAACAAATTATTAGTCTTACAATTAACATAAACAAACATGAACCTATTAGAGGAAGTTCTTACGTCAAACGACCTAAATCAATTGAAAATAAACATGCTGTTGACAATGTGAGAAACGAATTTGATAATTTTTGCTTTAAATGGGCAGTCTTATCAGCATATTATCCTCAAAAGCGAAATACTAATTATCTTCCGACATATCAAAATAAAGAAGCTTTAGGTGAAGTCAACTTTGAAGGACTGTCATTCCCAACACCACCCGAACAAGTAGAAATTTTTGAAAAAAATAATCCTAATATTTCAATACATCTTTATATTCTAAAAAAAAAAAATGATAAATTTGGAGTTTACCCTTACTATCTCACTCCAGAGAAGAAAGATAAACACTATCATTTATTGATATTTTATCCTGAAGAGTATTACATTGACGAAGATGCTGATGATTATATTGAAAAAAGTCTCGAAAACTCAACGGTAAATTTTAATTATCATTATACTTGGATTAAAAATTTACCTAAACTTCTTGGGAGACAGTACTCTAAACCAGGCCATAAAATCTATGTTTGTGACAGATGTATTCACTTTTGTCATGAAAAAAATAAGCTAGATACTCATGAAAAGGATTGTCGACTCATTAATAAATGTAAAATAACATTACCTAAAAATGAAGCTGAAGCAACTCTTTCTTTTAAGAATATTAACTATGCAGAGTGGGTACCAATTACTATTTATAGTGATATAGAATGTCTACTTAAAAAAATAGAAGTGCATCCTGAATCAGTTAGCGGAAAGTCCGTCAAAATTCAAGAACATCAAGCACATAGTATTGGATTTTACGTGAAAAATCGTTTTAGCAATGAGCTTAATGGTTATAGAAGTTATCGACAAGAAGAAGAAAATCAAGAGACTCCTGCTCAATGGTTTGTAAGATCATTAGAAGAACTGTGTCCAAAGATTCAAAAAGTATTCTCTACGAATGAGGCTATGATGCTTACATCACGCGATAAAGAAAACTTTAGGAGAGCACAAAAATGTCATATATGTAAAAAACCTTTTACTAAAGATTGTATCAAGGTTAGAGATCACTGTCACTTCACTTCAAAGTAAGAAAAAAAAAAAAAAAAAAAAAAAAAAATTATTATTAACATTAAAATGTTTAATTTAATTGCAGGTACCGCGGAGCTGCGCACCAAGTTTGCAACCTTTTCTACAAAAACGCTAGATATATTCCAATAATACTACATAACCTTTCTAAATTATGATTCACACTTTCTCACCAAAGAAATTGCAAATGATGAAATTTTAAAAGGAAACGTTCGAATCATAGCACAGAATGGAGAACGTTATATCTCTTTCACCAAATATGTTCAAGGAATGAATTTGAGTTTTAGATTCATTGATTCATTTAGATTTATGCCCTTGTCATTAGAAAAATTAGCTGGGATTGCAAAAAACTTTGAAATATTGGATGAAGAGTTTGCCAAAGATGGTTTTACAGATACTGAACTTTTGAAAAAAAAGGAGTCTTCCCTTATGAGTACATACAAAGTTTTGAACAGCTACGAGAGAATAAATTACCAGCTCCGTCAGAGTTTGCCAGTACTTTGACAAATAGTCAAAAAAGCAATGATGATTATGAACATGCTACAAAAGTGTGGAGTATGTATAACAAAGACAAGACTTTAGGCGGTTATTCAGATGTATATTTAAAAACAGATGTCTTGTTGCTTGCGTGTATATTTGAAAACTTTAGATCGACATGTATGAAATATTATAAATTAGATTCAGCTCATTTTTTAACGACACCCTCGTTGACTTGGAACGCGATGCTAAAACATACAGAAGTTGAACTAGAACTTCTTCAAGACATTGATATGTTAATGTTTATTGAGAGAGGTAAAAAGATCTTTAATTTTTTTTTTTTTTTTTTTTTTTAATAAACTTGAATAAAATACATTTTTACCGTAGGTATTCGAGGAGGAGTGAGTCAATGTTCGAACAGATACTCTAAGGCTAACAATATTTACATGGGAAAAGAAAATTATAACCCCAATGAAGACGATAAATACATAATTTTTCTAGATATAAATAATTTATATGGTAAAAATGATTATTATTGCATTGTTTTTACTGTTATTAACTTATTTTTCGTTTCTAGGATGGGCTATGACACAACCGCTTCCTTATAAAAACTTTGAGTGGGTAAAAAACCCTGAGGAAATTGATCCAGATGACTATCCTGATGAATTCAATTTAGAAGAATGTCCCGATGAGAGCAGTATTGGTCTCATTCTTGAAGTTGATTTAGAATGTCCTAATAATGAAAGGTATCACGATGATAACAAAGATCTACCATTCTGTCCAGAACATGGATCAGCTCCAGGGTCCACGCAAAAGAGATTAATGACACAATTAACAGACAAGAATCGATACGTTATACACTATAGAGCATTGAAGCAAGCAATAAAAAATGGAATGATACTCAAAAAAATACATAGAGCTTTAAAATTTGAACAAAAAGCATGGCTTAAAAAGTATGCATATTATAACACAGATATGAGAAAAGCAGCTACCACAGAGTTTGATATTCTCTTTTTCAAATTAATGATAAATGCAGTCTATGGTTCGTAGTAAAATTATTATAACTATTTATAATATTTCATGTAAAACTGTAACTATTATTTTCTAGGAAAGACCATGTAAAACAAACGAAACCATGAGGAAATTAAAATGGGTAATAAATGGGATGGACGTTATGGTGTTGGTGCTATGCTTTCAAATGCTGCATTCAAACGCTGCACAATTTTTTTTGATAAGCTGGTAGCAGTTCACATGAGGAAGTTAGACATTTACATGGATAAACTTATATACGTAGGTCTATCTGTTTTAGACCTCTCTAAAATCAAGTTATATGATTTTCACTATGAATTCATGAAAAAAAATCTAAAAGATGAGGCCAAATTATTGTACACAGACACAGACAGCCTTCTGTATGAAGTAAAAAACGTTAACATATATGATGTTATAAGAAAAAATCCTAAAGAGTTTGATACGAGTAACTATTCGATAGACAATGAATTTAGAATCGTTCCGGGCAACAAAAAAGTATTAGGTATCATGAAAGATGAATGCGGAGGTAAAATCATTACTGAATTCATAGGGATTCGCAGTAAACTTTATAATATTCAAGTTCAAGGGGTTAAACCTATTATGAAAGCCAAAGGTATTAAAAGTTGTCTTTTAAAGTCATGCTTCGTAAGTGAAGAAGTTAGAAAGTCAGTCATTGTTCCTGAAGACTTTAAAAAGTGTCTCATCGATAAAACAATTAAAAATGTTGTTCAGTGTAATATCCGTTCTAGAGATCATATTGTAAAAACTGAAAAGGTTAACAAGATTATATTAGATCCAGCTGACGAGAAACGATACTTGATCCCAGGACGTACCGATACTCTACCATGGGGTCACTACAAGGCAATCGATAAAGAAAAATTTAATGAACTAGACGAAGAAGACTTGGATTTATTGGGTACTATTGTAAATATAGACAATGATAGTCTTCTCCCCACTCTTTTTGAGAAAGAGGTGGTGCGAGAAACGTTTGAAATACAACCACATCACCCAGCAGAACTCATTCATCAGTGTCACACTCAGCCAAGACATCTCAAACGAAACTTAAACTTGTTGGAAGTGTCTACAGCAAAAAAATTTAAAGGTACTTTTTATTTTTAATTTTCTCATCATTATTTCAATATCACAAAGTACTTTTTTGAAATATTTCTTAGTAAAACAAAAAAAAAATGCTGTTCTATTGTTTTAGATGGATCTAACAAAACTCAATGAAGCAGGTTGCCGAGACAAAGCAACAAGCATCAAAGACTTAGATGTAACTCGCTCTTACATGGTTGTAGAGCTTAGAAACGTGGAAACTCAAAGATATGGACAGAAAATTAAGGCTGAGTTGGATGGTGGGATGTTTATATTCCTCCCAACCAATGTTTGCAAATACTTACAAAAAAACTTAACTGAATACATACAGCTCCAAGAAGCTGCAAATAAACTCAAGTTAATAGTTAAACCACTTGGTGGTTTTAAAATTAAATTTGAAATTGTATAGAATCAATAGACTAACTAGAAAAAATGTATACTCATTAAACCACTTGATAGTTTTGAAATTAATATTAATATTGAAATTATATAGAATCAATAGTTTAACTAGAAAAATGTATACTCGTCATAAAAATGTGATTATGTTAAAAAAAAAAAAAAAAAAAAAAAAAAGTTTTAAAATAAATTGAAAATTATCTAAATATTGTGTTTTCATTTCAAATTCCTTACTCAACTGCAACTAAATAATGAAATCTAATTCTTGATCATTTACTTATTTATTTAACAATTTTAATTGAATATTTTTATCTAATTTTAGGATTATAAAATAATGAAGCAATTTTTTATTTTCTAATCATTTATTTAATACAAATTTCTTTTTTACAAATTAAATAAAATACATTTTTTATTAATACACATGTTTAAAATCACTTAATTTTTTTACAATAACTTTTGTTTTTGATTTCAAGTAATTTCTTTTCTAAAATAGAGTTAATAATTAATCCAACTCTTTTGATTCTAAAACAAAAAAGTTCTCTATCACGAGCTGCTTGCTCCCACTCTCCTTGACGTGCCTTCTTGTGAGCATAAGACCAGTGATATATCGTACGTATTTGAGGATCTTCCTCAAATCGTACTTTTTTTTTAATTTTTTCATTACTGTACATAATGACTTTCGTTGAGAAGGTCTAACGATGAAATGAATATACATACAATGATGGATTCAAGTTTTATAAAATTTTCTTGTCAGTCCAACTGTTGTGAGAACTGTCAAATCCTAACCACTTAACGTATGCCTGCTTACCACGTCTTTTTAATACTTTTTCCACCAGATACACGTCAGAATACTTCACTTTTTGTAGTTCATGTTCATAGAATCCACCTTTGATTGGTTGGTCTTGATAATCTTTGAGATAATACATCACTGGATCGTATGTACCTACACGTTCTATAGAAAATATCTCTGTTGACCAATTGGGTATATATCCTTTTTCAAAAATTTGTTTGGTTTTACTGATTCGTACCTTATCGTTTACTTTAAACTTTTGTTTCTTTACTTTAACTCGACATAGATGTGAAAATTTTTTCAATACTTCAGTCTCATTTTCTTTTCTAACATTGATAGGTTTCATACCTATTGTTCGATGGTTGCTGTTATTGTAATTCTTAACAAGTTCACTTAACATGTTCAACCATTTATAGTTACCATTCAAACTAAATTTAATCCACATTTTTCTTTTGAGGGTACGATTGAATCGTTCAACGATAGAAGCTTTGAGATTAGAATAAGTAGAATATAAATTAATACCATATTTTTTCAGGAGTTTCTCAAAGTATGAATTATAAAATTCTTTACCCTGGTCTGTATGCAGATTCTTAGGCACACGCCCTTGTTTTAATATAGATTCCATAGCTTCTGTGACATCTTCACCATTTTTACGTTTTATAGGAACGGCCCAAGAATACTTTGAAAATACATCTATGACAGTCAACATATATCTATAACCTTTATTTTCACGAGCATAAGGTATCATTTCAACGAGATCCGCTTGCCAGGTTTCATCATATCCTCTAACATCAAATTTTCGACGTGTATAATTACGACGCGCAGGTTTATGAAGTTCTTCAACGATTCTTTTTCGTTCCATCTTTGATTGCTAGTGAAATTTCATCCAACTTTTGAGCAAGTTTTTCAATCTCAGTTTGAAAACTCTTCAATATTTTTTCTACAATTGAATTTTCTAGCTCTTGTGACAGCCTAAGAACCAAAGCTTCCAAATTGTTTGTTAAATCTTCTGTTATTTGGATATTATTATCTATCATTCGCTTCTTTAAAATATGTAAATTTACTGCATCGTATTCGTTTGATGAATCAGCAAGATTACAAAGTCTTTTTCTACCGATATCATACTGACCATCTTGGGTAAGTTTATAACCAATACCAGGTGGACCTCGGGGAGCTGTCACTGTAGCTGATTTTGTATCAGTTCGTCCGAACACGTCAACACTCATTCTGATACTGATAGAAAACATAAGAATTAGAATCTAATATATCCAGCCTCTTGAAGTTCCTCAATGATAGCTAAAATTTCATTGTCATGATTATTGTTAACAGCATTTCTTTCTGCTACAAGTAAACGAAGTCGATCTACTAATTCATTTGGGTCATCCCAAAATTTATAATCAATGACTGAGTGTCTATTGGCAACCTTGAATGATGATAAAGTTTTCCTATCAACAGTGTTCAACTTTGATAAAATACCACTACCTTTTGGATTAAACATAGGAGCAATGATATCATTGTATTTAGCACTGTTTGAATGATATCACATGTCTCCTTTTTTATTCAAATGTGCTCCCGATACTTCTAATATTTTTTTATAATTTGCTTTATCACTCTTTGTTACAGAATCAATAGGTGGACGTTTGAGAACAATCAATTCAGTTAGTCCAACCGTCCTTGGATATTTTTTATTACCAATAACAATATTATTATTTGTGAATGAAATTGGTAATTTACCTAGTTGAAAGTTACCATTAGGATTAACTTTTACTCCATAGATTTGATCCGTTGTAGTATCTTTTTTTTTAATAAGTCGAGTGTAATCATCATAGACAACAACAGAAGAGCTAACGTTTGGTTCAATTTGTTGTTCTATAATAGATTCATCTAAACTTGATTTAGAAAAATTCATTAGTTCATTCTCACCAAATTTAAATGAATTCTTTACTGGAGTACTATGATTAAATGAAGGAAGATTAAATTTAGAACCATTTGCATCAAGTATTGGAAAAGTAAAATCTAATTTTGGTTTTTCAGATACACTTTCGGGTTGATAAATTTCACTTTCATTTTTGAATAAAATATTTTGTTGAGTATCACTTTTGAGTGTTGGTTTTTTTATGATATTAGACGCAATTTTTGAAGAGGATCAACAATTGGTTGAAAAGTCTTTTTTAACACATCTTCTTCATCAGCTTTTTGATATTTTATCAATTTGTATTTTTTTTTAATAGAATCTCTTGCTTTTACAAGCTTATGAAGAATATCTTTTTGTTTCTGTAACTCTTTCATGTTAACACTTTGATGTATAAATGACGACTGAATAGACGTATTGAAAGTTTTATGTATTTATTAAAAAACAGTCAAATCCTTTTCTATATCGACCATCATTAATGGGATCATCTTTGATTATGACTAAAAAACCATATTTACTATCATTCCAGCACGTTGAGCACAGATCCTTGAATTAATTATAAACCATATCAGTATTGATATGATCATCGTAAAAATGTTTTAAATTTAATTCATCTTGTCGAAATACTACTAACACATTTACATTATCTCGAACTAAATGTTTAGGTATACGAGTATATGATTGGCATAAATAGAAACAATCAACATTTTTATGTCTACCCATGCAAAAGAAAGCTCTTACATTATCTTGTTTTTCAGTTGCTATATCATCGAATATCATCATAGAATTTGGAAGAGTGTCGTTTGGAGCGTGAACTTCATAGTGCTCACTGAAAGGAAAAAACTGTATACCTTTTAATGGTTCTAATAATTTTTTCAAATACACATACTTTGGTTGATTAAGAGACTTTGAGTATAGGTATATATTTTCAAACCGAACACCATTAGGCTCAGTAATTAGAGACATTAAGGTATTTGTTTTTCCACAGTTTGATGGTCCGCAAAAAACGGTTCGTATACTGTCTGGAAGTAAATTACCGTGTCGTTTGATTTTTTTATTTTGTTCCATTACAGAATCAAAATTATTTATAGGTAACTTGGAACTTTGTTCTTTAAAATTCATGTTGATTTGTTGTAGACTAATCAATGACTGAACAATTAAGGTATAAATATATCACTTTTATACAAAATTAATTCAAAGCTAATAGAATCTCCTTCAAGTGATGATCATTCACGGTAAAGGATTGGTAAACGATTTGATCAACAAACTACCTTTCGAAGCTCATATTCCAGGATATCAATACTGTGGACCAGGAACAAATTTAAAAAAGCGACTTGCCAGAGGAGACACGGGTATTAACCCATTGGACGCTGCTTGCAAGGAGCACGACATTGCTTATTCACAAAATTCAAATAACATTGAGCTTCGAAACTCAGCAGATCGAGTTCTTGCAGATAAAGCTTGGAGACGAGTTTTAGCCAAAGACGCTAGTTTGAGTGAAAAGGCAACTGCTTACGCTGTTGCTAATATGATGAAGATAAAAAATAAATTAGGAATGGGTGTTTCATTCAATAAAATAGTAAAAGCTGCATCAGTGGCAAAGTCGAAAGATAAAAAAGCTTCGGTTTTGATCCGCCAGGCTTTGAAAAAAGAAAGACTGTAAAAGGTGTTGGTGGGAAAAAAAAGTTAAGTTTCCTCGAATTCTTTCTATTCCAAAAAATAAAATTGGAGGGTGGTTAATACCTTTGTTTGCTGGATTAAGTGCAACAGGTGCACTGGCAGGTGGTGCAGCTGGTGTAACAAAAGCTGTCAATGATTATCATTCAGCTAAAGAACAGTTGGATGAGGCACGAAGACATAATAAAAAAATGGAGGCTATAGCTCTCGGTAAAGGAATGTGTCTTAAAAACTATAAATCAGGTTATGGTTTGTATCTTAAACATCAACAAACAGGTTATGGACTAAAACGTAAGAATTTGAAAAAAAAAAATCTCCATAGAAAATTTGAAATTGCCAAAAAGGGCACTATCAGACTGGGATATCGTTCAATATGCTAAAAAGTTAAAAATTCTTTATTTTAGAGGAGTATTCATGCGAGATTCCTTACCATCTACAGGACCTCTCATAAACGAGTCTGCTGTTTTAAATCTTGATGATTCCAAAGGATCAGGAACTCATTGGGTTGCATACAAGAAGCGAGGAGATAACGTCGTTTATTTTGATAGTTTTGGTGACCTACAACCACCAATAGATCTCATGCTATATTTAAGAGCATCAAACATCAAGTATAATTATGATAGATATCAAAATTTTGGCTCATACAACTGTGGTCACTTGTGTTTAAAATTTCTTTCTGAAACTATATAAGCTTAGTTTCAAGTTCATTAGTTTCATTGTTATTCCAACTGTCATGGATGGAACTTTGTCATTATTACTCAGTGGCAATTCATCAGTTTTAACATCTCGATATTTTCCACCAATTGAATTATCTCCTGATAAAAATTATTCTCTAGGATTGGTTGAGTTTTTAACTTACAATTCTATTCCAAATATCGATTTAGATAAAAACAAATTTTATATCGGTAATATTGAAATTACTTTTCCTATTGGTGCATACGACATTGTCGACATAAAAAAATTTTTGCAAAAAGAACTCGCTCCGAAAGGAATAACTTTGAGTTTGAAACCAATTAATAATACATTACAGGCTGTTATAAAGTCAAGCGAATCCATGGACTTTACAAAGAGTGACTCCAGAGGTTTATGGTTGGGATTTTCACCAAAAATTCTCGAAAAAAACATTAAGCACGAATCAGACTTACCTGTAAGTATTCTTAAAGTACAATCTGTTAGAATAGAGTGTAACATTGTCGGTGGATCATATTTAAACGATCAAAAAGTTCATACTATTCATCAGTTTTTCCCTAGAGTGAATCCTGGTTTCAAAATTATTGAAGTACCTGTGAAAATTATTTATCTTCCCATTACAGTAAAAAGTATTGATTACTTAGAACTACGTGTAGTTGATCAAGACGGAAATTTGGTCAATTTTCAGGACGAAGAAATAACTATTAGAATTCATATAAATCTTTGTAATGGGTATTGTTTATGATTCAAAGAAAAAATATATAAATGAATCAACATGGAAATCGTCAATCAGTCAACATCGAAAAGTCAAGGTGTTAACACAAAAAAACCTCAGTTTTCTCAAAAGGATAGGACTGAAAGTCATTCGTGGTGGTGTTGCTTAAATTTTTGTTGCAATGGCCGAAATTCTAAGTATTCAATCTCCGATCGTCTTCGACGATTCCGTAAAAAATTATGAGTTTCATACTCATCAGCCTTATACAATCTCCGAGTATAAAAATACCGATGAGATTCGAATATCCATTCAACATCAGGACCTGTGTGTTCTTCCTTCGCAAAGCTTATTGCATATTAGTGGTAAAATTACTGCTGAAAATGGTACTCGTTTAAGCAATACGCAATTAGTTAATAACGCAATCTGTCATCTGTTTGAGGAGTTTCGTTATGAGCTAAATGGTGTAGAGATTGATAAATGTAAAAATCCTGGTATAACATGTACTATGAAAGGAGCATTATCGTTTACACAAAGTCAAAAATATATGTTAGAAAATAATGGTTGGAAAATTGAAAACAATTCTAATTTTCCGGATTACGAAGGTAACTTTGATATTGTTATACCTTTGAACATGCTCTTTGGATTTGCAGATGATTACAATAAAATTGTTGTGAATATGAAACATGAACTCATTCTCGTTCGATCGAGAAACGATTCAAATGCTGTTTTACAAGTTAACGTAGCAGCGACTCAAGAAGCACCGGTTAAATATGAAGATTTTAAATTGGTTTTGAAAAGAATTGAATGGTTAATGCCCTATGTAACTGTATCTGATAAATTCAAAATTAATCTTTTAAATTTCCTGGGTAAAAATCAATCCATTGACATGAGTTTTAGAACATGGGAACTTTATGAGTATCCCCAGCTTCCAACTTCTAATCGTCATGTTTGGACGGTTAAAACTTCTAATCAGTTAGAGAAACCTAGATTTATTATTTTATATTTTCAAACTAATCGTAAAGATCACAAAGGTAATAATGCAAGCTATTTTGATCATTGTAATATTAGTAATGTTAAACTCTATCTCAACTCACAATATTATCCTTATGGTAATTTAAATCTTCATTTAAGACATAATCAATACTCTATCTTGTATGATATGTTCGTTAAATTTCGAAATTCTTATTACAACAAAGATCCTGAACCTTTTATAACAAAGGAACATTTTAAGGAATATATGACCCTTATAGTCATTGATTGTTCTAAACAAGACGAATCCTTGAAAAATGCTCCAGTTGATATTAGACTTGAATTTGAAACTAGAGAAAATATCCCTGCTAATACTGCTGCATATTGTCTTATTCTTCACGATCGTATTGTTCAATACAATCCTATGTCGGGAGATGTTCGAAAGCTTGTTTAAAAATGTATAAATACAAAAGTTCACAACATTATACATTCATTTGTTCATCATGGAGCGAAGAGAACTCAACTCTCAAAAAACCCCTTTAATATCTAATGATTCGAAGAAAAATTATAAAAGTTATTATTTTTCAAAAGAATCTGTGAAAAAAGAGGAACCCCTAAAAAAGTATGACTATAAGTATGAAAAAATGAAACTTGATGGTCGTTCAGAAAAATGCGATAATGGTTTCAGAACTAAAACGTACATAAGTCAATTTTAAAACTCGTAAGTAATACAGAGAGTAAATTGGGGAGATAAAGCAAGTAAGGATGTATCTCACAGAAAAGAGCGTTGGTCGGAGCTCTTTTCACTCTCTCTATTATTACTAATCCGTTCCTCATACACAAACAATTAATCTAAAAATCAAATAGTAAAACCACACTCAAAATCAACTTCTCATAGACAAATAGTCAATCTAAAAATAGAATAGTAAAACCGTCCCTCAGAGACAAACAATCTCTCAACAACCCCTCGTAGACAATAGGTCAATCCAAAAATCGAATAGTAAAACCACCCCTAAAAACCCACCCCTCATAGACCAACGGTCCACTCAAAATCCAATAGCAAAACCATCCCCTATTACCCTTTCAACCCCTCCGAATGGGGGTGGGTAATCATTTTTCACCAATAGTAAAACCAACCCTCATAGACAATAGGTCAATCCAAAAATCGAATAGTAAAACCACCCCTAAAAACCCACCCCTCATAGACCAACGGTCCACTCAAAATCCAATAGCAAAACCACCCCCACAATTACCTTACCCACCCTCTATTACCTTTCAACCCCCTCCGAACGGGGGTGGGTTCCGAGGGGGTGTATCCAGGATCGGTATAGCCTTAACTACTGTCCCTCGAATTCTGAACTACTGAATAAATCACTTCAATCACGCGATCATTCACGGGATTTAAATACTCAAAATTGGTTTTACCCAATGAATCGACTCGATCGACAACCTCCGACAATTTCTGTACCTGCCCTTCGGTTTGCTTTTGTTGTGACCGGAATTATTTCATAATAACAGCCGTCTCTTTCAACTTAGTGGACCACTCTTCCCCTAAATCAAACAACATATGATCACCATTATAGTTTTCAACAACTTTATTGATCGGTCGATCAATCTCTAGCAATGTTTTATCAAGGAGCTCGTCACTATTTTGTGACATGTTTCCGGTACTCTCGTCACTTGTTTCGACAATGATAGCTGGAACCTCACCGTTCACCGTACTATTGATAATATTATGGTTGCTTGCCACTCTGCGTACCCTTGTCGCCATTTGTCCTAAATCAGACTTGGATACATCAGGTAACCAAGCCATAAAATCGCGAATAAAATTCCTCTCGTCACGCACACCTACACTGGGATGCACCTATGATCCAGTCAGCTCGGCGTTAAACACAGCACGTACGTTATCATCAAATTCGCGCCTTCCCGTATCGTCATGCTGAGGCTGCCTGTTTCGCACTTAACGCTATATGCCTAGAAAAAAGTGCGGAAGCAGCGGACTGCGGACGCAATCGTGAGTGCGCGCGTGATATAAGATGAATGCGTGTACTTGCATACCTTAAAATAACTCAATTTTATTATTATTATTATTTAAATAAACCAAATAACCCATTTCTATTTTACTTTTAAACTTTCTTTTTATTGCTTAAAAAAACCAAATAACCCATGGCTCTTTTTTATTCAAATAAACCAAATAATCCTATTATATTTCAATTTGTAACTCTCTTATTGTAATTAAAAAACCAAATAACCCATTTCTATTTCACTTTTAAACTTTCTTTTTATTGCTTGAAAAACCAAATAACCCATTTCTCTTTTTATTATTTAAATAAACCAAATAACCCAATTCCATTTATAATTTTAACTCTCTTTATATTATTTAAAATAAAAAAGGCCGAATAATTATGAAATATTTTTTTAAAAATCTATCTAATATACATGTAAAACAACGGGAAAAAAAAAATTTGAGTCCGAGGATCGAACCCACGACTCTTGGCATGAGAGTCCTATACCTGGATAACTAAGCCATTAAGCTTGTTATTTTCTTGAAACTATAGAGCACAAAGATTTAAATTAAAGATTTGACACATACGCCATCTATATACAATCATCGTCACTGCATTCATTCTGCAATCTGCTCCCTCCGCACTTTTTTCTAGGCATATAGCGTTTAGTCCTGTTTTGCGATTCCCCTACTAAGTCATTCATATGGTTGGTTGGAATCGCTTGCTTCAACCGTTCCGACTGTCGCGTAGTTTGGCTCGGCTTTTTACCTTTCTTGCCTCTGCCTGATTGCATTTTGTAAATCTAACAGTTATTTTACTAAATAGAATAATTAATTATTAACAACTTGATTTCATTTAATCTTAGTGAACTTCTTACTTAAAACTAGTGACAAGTAATCAAAATGAGTCTCTCTAACCGCACGATGATACGTACGTGCAGCGCACGTACGTTCAGTGAAAAAATTTCACACTGAAAATTCGCGAACGTACGTGCAGTTTTCCCGGACGTACGTGCACTTTCTGTACTCAAAACGCACGTGCAGGTCTACGGACGTACGTGCACTTCCTGTACTCAAAACGTATGTGCACTTTTTATACTCAAAACGTACGCGCAGGTCTACGGACGTATGTACACTTCCTGTACTCAAAACGTACGTGCAGGTCTACGGACGTACGTGCACTTCCTGTACTCAAAACGTACGTGCACTTTCTGTACTCAAAACGTACATGCAGGTCTACAGACGTACGTGCACTTCCTGTACTCAAAACGTACGTGCACTTTCTGTACTCGAAACGTACGTGCAGGTCTACGGACGTACGTGCACTTCCTGTACTCAAAACGTACGTGCAGGTCTACGGACGTACGTGCACTTTCTGTACTCAAAACGTACGTGCAGGTCTACGGACGTACGTGCACTTCCTGTACTCAAAACGTACGTGAACTTTCTGTACTTAAAACGTATGTGCAGGTCTAGGGACGTACGTACACTTTCTGTACTCAAAACGTACGTGCAGCAGTGGGACATACGTTTAGTTTTCCCATTTAAAAACGTACGTTTGAGCAAAAAAAGTGCAGGTACGTTCAGATTCTGAACGTACGTTACACAAAAGTGCACGTACGTTTACTGGTGGACCGTACGTCTACACGGAAAATTGAGCAGAATGCCTAGCGTTCAATTTTAAAGGAGTGGAACTCAGCGATCTCAACGGGGACGGGACACTCGCGCGGAACTCAAAAAAATTGAAAAATGTGAAAAAAAAAAATATTAAAAAAATTTTTTTTTTCAAACCAACAGTAAAAAAAAAATAAAAAAAAATGAAGTTACAATAAAAAAATAATTAAAAAAAATTTTTATTTATGAATAACTTTCATTTAAAATAGTGAGCATCCACAGATTGCAATCACAAAAAAATCATGATTACATAAACTAAAAAGATGAGATAAAGTTTTTAATAATTATAAAATAGACTAAGATTATTAATTGTACTATTTTGAAAAAATAATTCGGTGAAAAATAAAATTTATGAATGTTTATTGTTGTAAAGAATATCAGTAGCAGTCGGTATCTAGCGTAAAACGGCGCAATCAGTTTGTTTTCTTTATACTGTTTTAATTTTGAGATAAATGTTGCTAAGTATAAGGAATAATTTGATTTATTGAAAAAATTGTTATTTTAATTTGTATTTTAAATATGAAAGTCAAGCCTGTTTTAATTACTCAATGTTTTCACCTGCTCTAACCAAAGCCAATTTATTTTATTATTATTATTTTTTTATTATTATTATTATTTTTTTTTTTTACTTGTTTCATCAAAACAAAACCTTGGTATTTATAAAAATTAGAATTTACTGTTGGGATTATTGTAGAGGTAGATCAAATTAGTGAAACACTTTGTGGTTAATTAATAGTATTAAATTATTATTCAATAGTAAGGTTACAAATTATCCGCATGCGAGCATCGTGCTCCGCATCGGTCAGCGGTTCGTACAGTACTCGACTGGTCACGTCGCATGACGTAGTTACGTGATGTGCTCTTGCTCACACATACACGTATTCTATTCGTGTTCACCGTCGGTCGTCGAGACAATAGATGGTGACACGATTCTAATATTATAATATTTAGCTCTATTTCAACACGCCTCCTTAAATTTATAATATTTGTTTTCTTTTGTTACGGAGTGGACCACCATTCGCTCGTAAATATTTCGGCTCATTCGCTCAACTTTAAATTGATAGACTACATGGCCCCATCTATGAGTCTAGGCGAGGACTTTAGTCCCAATTCTCACTCCCGCGCGCCGTAGTGCTCGGCAGTACCGCTGTCGCCGTTGCTGCTGCCACAGGCCTCGCGTGCTGGCTTCTGGTTTTGGTGCTCAAGTGTGTGTGTGTACAGCAGAGAGTTCTCCCGGCTTTTTCACGGTTCTTCTCAACGGCTCTTCTCATCGCCTTTTTCACAAGGTAGTCCCGGAACCTGCCTTTTCACCGTGCACCAGCTCATCTGGACGATCACAGACAGTAATTCTGTGATCATCAACAACCTCGGAGCCGCGCCATTACCACGTGTACCAGTTACTCTTCACCGGTGGTCCACGGAGAATTTGTCTGGTTCAAGGACAATCCTCACTCATCGAACATCTCCAGGTATTCAGTTGCAAGGAACAGTCATTTCCTTGCCCCTTCTCACTTTTCATTTTCTCTAGCACAGAATTTACGACTCTGTGCTGATTTCGTCTATCTCAATGTGCACAAGCACGTAGCCATTTTGGCCATTTTCTCTCTCTCTCTCTCTCTCTCTCTCTATCGGGCTATCTCTTTCTATTTTCAAGGCCACTCTCTGCTGCTACTGGACCAACGCTCACACCTTTTAATGTAAATAAGAAAACTCTCATAATTTAAGTTCAAATCAATATCGGTGTTTACATTTACTTATGACTTGACTGTTACGCTCGGGCCTCTCTCTCTCTTCAAGAAAACGCTCGTGAATAGACGGTTTCACTCGCCATTTTGTGAAACTTCTCGGGTTTCTCTTGGTTCTTTCTCGTGACTCTTTCTCATCATCCTCAACGTAGTCATCTCATCAGTACAGTCAACTCGACGAATCATCTACTTGGTGTTGGCTCAACTCGGGAGACATTTGATCTTCACTTAACTCAAACGGCTTGGCTCAATTCAATTCTTGGGTTAATTGCTCAGCAAGGAGAGCTTTCACGGCGTGGCATCTTTAGGTATTTCACTCAGAACCGGTAACAATAATTTACCGGTGCTTTTACATTGCCCTTCTCACAGCCAGAAAATCAATAAAATTACTGTGCATTCTCTTGCTCTCTCTCTCTTTTCTTTGTGCTGTCTTACACGCAGCCATTTTCTTTTCTACTCTTTTCAAGGCCATTCTCTGTTGCTTTGTTTACCTCAACTGTACTCAAGCAAAACTCTTATTTATGGTTTGAATTAATATAATCAAATTCGTCAAGAGTTTTGACTAGGCGATTTCTCAAATTAGTTAAGTTTCTTTACACGGAAATTAATGCTGGCAATTCTCAATTCAACATATCCTCATATCTCAGTTTCTCTCTTTAATCAGTTATTATTCTCTCTCTCAAGCTCATTCTCAGCTCATTTGCATTAATTTATTAAATTCAACTTAACCTTCTGGATAGTTCTCTTAAGTATACTACACTGATTTATTTTATCTCATTTTACATTTCAACTGGACCTGGCTCAATAGTGATTCTCCATAATTTATAATTAAATTATTTTATACTTTGATGATTTGTCTTATTCTATTTTATAGTAATGAGCTCATGTTATCAACATCAAACTTATTAATCTGTCAATACACATTAACTACTTAAATTTCATACTTGTTGATTAATTATTAAGAGATTTAATGAAAGTTATTAAACTTGAACCTTTTTTTGTAAATAATAATATATTCTTAGAGAAAAAAATTCAAATAAACTTAATTAATGGTCTACTCAATTTATTTGACAACCCTCCCCTACCAGCTTTTAATCCGGCAAATAAAAATAAAATTAATGAAACAGTAAATCCGCAACATCTTTCTACATTTATTTCATTATTTCATAATAGTTTAAATTTAATCAGTTTCAAAAAAAAATTTACAATAATTTCAGGGCTTTGCAATTTTTAATAAATTTATTTTTATCAAGACTTCTAGTCAGGATATCAGCAATATTATTCTGTGACTCTACCTTCAAAATCTATAACTTTCTTTTCATAATTTTCGTTAACAAAATGGTATTGAACCTCTATGTGTTTAGAGTTCTTTATAAAATTTCCAAATTTCGCGATTAACAAAGCACCTGAATCATCTTCAAAAAATTTTATTGGTTTAATAAATTTAATATCAAATGATTCACTGTCACGGTCTATGAAAACATCCGTCCACACGATCGATATTGATTATCCGTGTGGACGTGGGCCAGCAGCTGACACTCAGCAGCTGGCGGACCATTCCGGAACGGACCGACCGTTAGAGGTCGGACCGGGTAGAACGGGACGGAAGCGCGCCAGTCGTGTGTAGAACGTTAGCACGGATCTTTTCCTCCGCTTGACTTTTCCTCATTTAGAATATTTATTAATTCTGAGAAATTTAGTTTATTTTGATTACGATTTTAGCTTGGGGAATAGCCCCGCCCACTGCCGGCATTTGACAGCTAGCCCGCGTACGCGTCTCCCCAAGCATGTCTGTTTAATTATTTACAGGTACTAGCAACGGCTGCAGGAGTACTCAGGAGCAAGTACTCGGAAGTTTTATATGCGTACAGTTGCTGGTCCAACAACGCGGATCGTTGTTGTTTTTCCCCAGACGAGCACTGTTACATCACTTAGAAGATTTCTAATAAATAAAATTTCAGTCACTGCTTCGGACATAGCAGTATACTCCACAAAGGTTGAACATTTTGTAACGAAGTTTTGTTTTCTCGATTTCCAAAATACAACATCTTTAAACAAACGTATTACAAATCCGGTAGTCGATCTTCTATCTATGCTATCGCCTGCATAGTCTAAATCTACCATACAATCTAAGTTTGCATTTTTTTCCTTATCGGTGTAAGTTAATTTTAAATCTCTAGTTTTAATAAGATATTTCAAAACTCTCATAGCGTATTTAAAATGTGTTTCATTGTAGCAGTTCTGGAATTGACTAAGATAATTCACGGTAAAAGAAATATCAGGTCTTGTACCTGAGCTAATATACAATAATTCACCAATTAAATTTCTATATTTTATTCTTTCGTCGATTTCAGAAGCTTGCTCTAGCTTAAGATTATTCTCCATAGGAGTGTCGTATAATTTTGCATTTTCTAACCTGTAGTTTACGGATAAAGATTCTATATATTTTGTTTGACTTAATGTCATTATATTCCTCTCATCATTATAACTCACATCAATTCCTATATAATTACTGATTTTACCCATGTCTTTCATAATAAATTTATTCATCAGTTTCGATTCAATATCCTTAATTTTAGATTTATCTTGACAACATATTAACAAATCATCAAACAAAACTAATATGTATATAGGATCTTTCTTTGTTTTGTTAACATATAAGCATTGATCATAATTACTTCTAGTAAAATTCAGTCTTTCAACATAATCATTAAAACAATCGTACCAAACTCTAGAACTTTCTCTAAGACCATAAAGTGCCTTTTTCAGTTTGCATGCTCTATCTTTCCCCGTCTCAAAACCTTATGGTTCGCGAATATAAACTTCTGACTTTACATTGCCATTTAGAAAGGCTGTTTCTACATCCATCTGATTAATAAATAAATTATTAGCGCAAGAATAACTTAACAAAATTTTCAAGGTTTGCATTTTGCCTACTGACGAATAAACATTCTCAGTATAATGTTTGTGTTAAAAGCCTCTAGCAACTAAACGCGCTTTATATATATTATTATTTTTCTTTGTGAAAATCCATTTCACATCAATAATTTTCTTATCTTTCGGCTTTTTTACAACAGTCCAAGTTTCATTTTTATTCAAACTTATTATTTCATTTTCCATAGCTTTTTGCCATTCTAAAGATTCTATGGAGTTCAACGCCTCCTCAACTGTACTAGGTACACTTGCATCTACACAATTTACATATATAAAATTAGTTACAGGATTTCCATATCTTTCAATAGGATTCTTTCTACGATCTGATTTCCTAACTGGCATTAAATTTTCATTCTGTTTATTCTTAATTTCATTCGGACTTTGCCTAGCTTTGTTCTGACTTATTTCACTGTTTTCATCAATTTCAATTCTATTCTCATTATTAATTTCATTTCCGTTACCATTTTCGATTCCAATCTCACTATCATTACTTTCATTATCATTATTTTCACTCTCTAAATCGAAATTTATAAAATTTCCTCCAGAATTTAAATTTTCATTAACTTTATCATCCTTCCTTTCTAAACAAATTAATTCGGTTCTATCTTCAATAACTTGTACATGTCTGGCATTTATAATTCTGCCTTTAATCAAAACTCTATAACAATTATTATTATACCCCACTTAAACTCCTAATTGGCTTTTATCTTGTCACTTATTTTTTCTTAAAACTTCTGGTATTCTCACAAATACTCTACTCCCATAAATTTTCAAATGTTTAACATTAGGCTTTTTCCCAAAAAATATCTGATAAGGTGATTTGTTTACAATAGTGTTGGCCAATGTTTGATTCTTTAAATAAGCAACTGTATTAATAATTTCTGGCCAATATCTCAAATTTATTTTAGCTTCTCGCATTAAACATGTACCAATATCCATTGCAGATCTATTGTACCTTTGCGCTACTCCATTCAATTTGTGGACGTAGGGTGGACAAGTTATTAATTTAATCCCTTTATATTTAATAAAATTAAAAATTTCTTTATTTATATATTATTTGCCATTATCACATTGAAATTTTTTAATTTTTTTATTCAGCTGATTTTCAACAAGATTGACATATTCTATAAAGCAATGAATAGTCTCTGTTGAAATATAGCTAAATATTATAATATTAGAATCGTGTCACCATCTATTGTCTCGACGCCCGACGGTGAACACGAATAGAATATGTGGATGTGTGAGCGAGAGCACATCACGTAACTACGTCACGCGACGCGACGCGACCAGTCGAGTACTGTACTAGCAGCTGACCGGTGCGGAGCACGATGCTCGCATGCGGATAATTTGTAATCTTACTATTAAATAATAATTAAATACTATTAATTAACCACAAAGTGTTTCACTAATCTGATCTACCTCTACAATAATCCCAACATGGTAGCAGAGAACGTAGTTTAGTGTAAAAAGAAAGTGTGGTTGTTAAAGTGAAAACATGTGCTCCTGAAAATTTTTGTTCTACTTCTTGTACAATAGAGGAAAAGAATTAATTGAAAATATAGCTGTGATTGATTATAGCTTAGAAGCTAAATAAGTAAGAGGCGTGAAAAGCCTGTAGAAAAAATCTGTGTAAAAGGTTGATGCACGAGGATTAAAATTAGTGGAACTGCATGGCGTGTTGCGAGGTTATGCGAGCGCATGGCGAAAATTGAGGTTAAGCACATGTTGAGATTTTTAAAATCGAGTTTCAAATAAATGAACAGTGAGCAATTAAATGATTAATTATTTTGAGAGTTTTTGAAAAGTGAAGGACATGACTAATAATAAACTTTGTGAAAAATAATAAAAAATAAGGTTAACTAAATGTTTAATTGGTATAATTTAAAAAAACAAAATAAAGAACAAGAAATAAATAATCTTTTGAAAGAAATAAATGATCCAAATTTTAGATTAAGCAAAGATCAAAAAAATTATTTAAGAAAAATATTTTTAAAAAATTTAAAGGAAGTTTTGATTTTAAAAAATATAGTAGATAAAAAAGAAAATAAAACAAATTTAAAAATAAAAATGGCTAGGAAAAAATCTAATGATTTTAATGATGGAATTGACATGTTTGATGGTCAAGAGTTCGAGAATTGGAAATTTAGAGTTTTAATGATGCTAGATTGCAAAGATTGTTTAGAACAAGTAGAACGAGAAAGAACTTTAAATGATGATGAAGATGTTTGGAATAAAAAAGAAAAGTTAGCAAGAGCATTTATAATAAGTAAAATTTCTAATAAACAATTAGAACATATAAAAGAGTGCAAATCAAGTCTCGAGATAGTAAATAAATTAAAATCAATGTATGAAACAAAATCTACTGCACTACAAATAATAAATAGAAATAAAATCGAATCCATAAAATTAAAACAGTGCATTACAGTGGAAGAATTTTTTGTAAAATTTGAAACAGCGTGCAATCATTATACAGCCGCTGGTGGACCATTATCAGAGTCAGAAAAATTAAGACACATGCTAAATGCTTTACCAAGCAATTATAGCTATATTGGTGATTATCTGGGTTTATTGCCAGAACAACAAAGAACTGTGGACTATGTTAAATCAAAAATAAAAGAAAAAAGTTTAAAAACAAATGAACAAAGTGAACCATACACAATACAAAGGTAAAAGGAGTTTGCTACAACTGCAACAAACCTGGACATTTGCAAAAACATTGCAAACAAAATAAATATGGACAATTTGGTCACCACGGCAGTGAACGAGGCAGAGGTGCTTATCAGCAACAGCACTACAGAGAACAAAGTGGTTCTCAACGAGGCAACTACAGAGGCAACTACAGAGGCAACAACTTCAGAGGCCAAAGCAGAGGCAGAGGCAGCAATCAACATAGAGCTGAGTCAACGGATAACCAGAGCGACGACAACTCTTTTGCAGTATGGTTTACAGAATTCAATATAAACAAGATAAATGAGGTGAAGGTAAACAATTGTGATAATCTTAATGATAATTATAATAAATTAGATTGGTTGTTAGATAGTGGTTGTACACATCATGTTGTAAATTCTGATAAATATTTTAGTCATTCTGTAAATTTAGATAACCCGACTCAAGTAAACTTGCCAAATGGTGATTGTATTAATGCAACAAAGAAAGGTAATATGAAAGTTTATTTTAAAAGCTGTTATGGTAAAAAATTAATTGAATTAAAAAATGTATTTTATGTAGAAGGTATTAAAAAAAATTTGTTAAGTTATCATCAAATTGCTGAAAATTCGATTCTTCATTCTAGTGATGATTATATTGAAATATATACTAAAAAACAACAATTAATTACAGTTGCATATGCTATCAATGATCTTTATTATTTAGAAAGTTTTATAGAAAATAAATTTATTAATGAAGGCATTTACACTAATACAGTAAAATTAACTGAAAAGAAAAAATGGCATAGAGCCTTGGGGCATTTCAATTTTTCAAATAAATTAGAAAATTTTATATTATTAGATGGGTTACCAGAAAATTTGGAAAAAACTGATATGAAATGTGCTATTTGCATAAAAAGTAAAATGGCAAATGTTCCTTTCGAAAATGATGCAACAAGTTCCTCTGAAATTCTTGAATTAATCCATACAGATTTGAATGGACCCCATACAACTTTAGGTTATAATGGTGAGAAATATTTTTTGACATTTGTTGATGATTACAGTAAATGTACCAAAATTCTTTGCATAAGAAGTAAGTCAGAAACCATTCATTTTCTATAGAATATGTCTTGTTGAAAATCAACTGAATAAAAAGATTAAGAAAATTAAACGTGATAATGGTAGAGAATATTTAAATAGAGAAATTTTTGATTTTATTAAGTAAAAAGGGATTAAATTAATAACTTGTCCACCCTACGTCCACGAATTAAATGAAGTAGCGGAAAGGTACAATAGATCTGCAATTGATATTGGTAGATGTTTAATGAATGAAGCTAAAATAAATTTAAGGTATTGGCCAGAAATTATAAATACAGTTGCTTATTTAAAGAATCGAACATTGGCCAACACTATTGAAAACTAATCACCTTATCAGATATTTTTTGGTAAAAAGCCTAATGTTAAACATTTGAAAGAAAGGGAGTAGAGTATTTGTGAGAACACCAGAAGTTTTAAGAAAAAATAAGTGGCAAGATAAAAGCCAATTAGGAGTTTAAGTGGGATATAATAATAATTGTTATAGAGTTTTGATTAAAGGCAGAATTATAAATGCCAGACATGTACAAGTTATTGAAGATAGAACCGAATTAATTTGTTTAGAAAGGAAGGATGATAAACTTAATGAAAATTTAAATTCTGGAGGAAATTTTATAAATTTTGATTTATGGAGTGAAAATAATGATAATGAAAGTAATGATAGTGAGATTGAAATCGAAAATGGTAACGGGAATGAAATTAATAATGAAAGTAAAATTGAAATTGATGAAAACAGTGAAATAAGTCAGACCGAAAATAGACAAAGTCCAAATGAAATTAAAGATAAACAAAATGAAAATTTAATGCCAGTTAGGAAAATGAAATAAAAAGCTATGGAAAATGAAATAAAAAGTTTGAATAAAAATGAAACTTGGACTGTTGTAAAAAAGCCGAAAAATAAGAAAATTATTGATGTAAAACGGATTTTCATGAAGAAAAATGATACTATATATAAAGCGCGTTTAGTTGCTAGAGGCTTTCAACAGAAAGATTATATTGAAAATGTTTATTCGCCAGTAGGCAAAATGCAAACCTTGAGAATTTTGTAAAGTTATTCATCGGCTAATAATTTATTTCTTAATCAGATGGATGTAGAAACAGTTTTCTAAGTGGCAAAGTAAAATCAGAAGTTTATTTTCGCGAACCACAAGGTTTTGAGACAGGAAAAAATAGAGCATGCAGACTGAAAAAGGCACTTTATGGTCTTAGAGAAAGTTCTAGAGTTTGGTACGATTGTTTTAATGATGATGTTGAAAAACTGAATTTTACCAGGAGTAATCATGATCAATGCTTATATGTACACAAAACAGGGAAAGATTCTGTATATATATATATATATGTATCTTCCTATATTATATAGTTATATCCAGGAGGAGCTCTTTTTTTTTTGGCTCCTCCGGGAGGAGCTCAGAAAATTACGGCTCCTCCGGGAGGAGCCCCTTAAAACATGTTAAATATAAGGTTTTTTGAAGGTTTTGAGGTGCTCCTCCGGGAGGAGCTCTTAATTTTAAAAGCTCCTCCCGGAGGAGCCAATTTTAGTAGCTCCTCCCGGAGGAGCACCTTAAAACGTCAAAAACCCTTATATTTAACATGTTTTTAGGGGCTCCTCCGGGAGGAGCCAAAAAAAAAGAGCTCCTCCCGGAGGAGCACCTCAAAACCTTCAAAAAACCTTATATTCAACATATTTTAAGGGGCTCCTCCCGGAGGAGCCGTTATTTTCAGAGCTCTTCCCGGAGGAGCCCCTTGATACGTCAAAAAACCTTATTTTTATTATGTTTGAAGTGGGCTCCTCCCGGAGGAGCCGTAGTTTAAAGAGCTCCTCCCGGAGGAGCACCTCAAAACCTTCAAAAAACCTTATATTTAACATGTTTTAAGGGGCTCCTCCCGGAGGAGCCGTAATTTCCAGAGCTCCTCCCGGAGGAGCATCTCAAAACGTCAATAAATCTTATATTCAACATGTTTGAAGGGGCTCCTCCCGGTGGAGTTGATTTTAAATTATAGGAGCTTCTGCTGTACGAGCACCTTAACTGTCAAAAAACTCCATATTTAACCTCTTTGAAGGGCGCTTTTCCTAGAGGAGTCGTAATTTTAAAAGCCCTTTTCAAAGAAGTACTTCAAAACGGTTAAATAATATTATATTTAACATGTTTCAAATACTTTAAGTATTTTAACTTACTATTTAATTTTTTTAACTATTTTTTTAGACTCACCATAGTATAAAATTTTCTTTTTTCAATTTAAATCATATTTAACAATTTTACCTAAACATGTTTGAACTTTTATTCAATACACAAACCCAACTCAAAAAACATGTTAAATATTAACTGTCAAAAAACTTCATATTTTATAACTATTTTTATGGGGGTTGGCGAGCGAAGCGAGCAGGGGGGTACCCCCTAGTCTATATATATATATATATATAAGTTTTTGTTGATATTTGTTATTATGTTGTAGAAATAAATCTAAAATTGAAGAAATTAAATCAAAACTGATGGACCTTGAGAAATGGATTTTAGAATAAAAAGATTATTCAAGAATAAATTATATTCTTCAAGTGATTGAAAAAACAAAGTAAAAAGTGGATATGCCGTCCATTTTTAATGGGACTTGAGGTTATAAAAATTATACTAAGTTTATTATTGAAAGATTATAATTTTCCGTCCAAAAGCTTTGTAAATAATGATTCCATTATTTAAACTATTGAAATTAAGACTTTTTAAAATGAGCTGCTTTAAATTTGGAGGGTTCACCTAAAATTTCGAATCGTTTAATTATCGGGAACTACCCCAAATGGCTGCAGAGAGAGGGATGAAACGTGAAATAAATTATAAAAATTCAAATAAAAAAAAGGAGTGCACTTCTAAGACCCTAAAACCCTGGGCGCCTGAGTTCAAAAAAAAGTTAATTGGCTACCCCTCGAGCTCTAAGCCCCAAAAACCGTGGGCACCCAAGTTCAACAAAAATGCTGATTGGCTACCCCCCAAGCTCTGAGCCCCCAAAACCCTGGGTGGCCAAGTTCAACAAAAATGCTTATTGGCTTCCTCCCAAGCTCTAAGCCCCCAAAACCCTGGGTGGCTGAATTCAACAGAAATGCTGATTGGCTACCTCCCAAGCTCTAAGCCACCAAAACCCTGGGCGCTCGAGTTTAAAAAAAATGCTGATTGGCTACCCACCAAGCTCTAAGTCCACAAAACCCTGTGTGCCCAGGTTCAACTAAGAAGCGGATTGGCTACTCCCAAAGCTCTAAGCTCCCTAAACCCTGGGCGCCTGAGCTCAACAAAAATGCTAATTGGCTACCCCCTAAGTTCTAAGCCCCCAAAAACCTAGGCACCCGAGTTCAACAAAAATGCTGATTGGCTACCCCCAAAAACCCTGGGTGGCCGAGTTCAACAAAAATGCTGATTGGCTACCCCCCAAGCTCTGAGCCCCCAAACCCCTGGGCGCTCGAGTTCAACAAAAATGTTGATTGGCTACGCCTCAAGCTCTGAGCCCCCGAAACCCTGGGTGACCGAGTTCAACAAAAATGCTGATTGGCTACCTCCCAAGCTCCAAGCCACCAAAGCCGTAGGCGCCCTAATTCAACAAAAATGCTGATTGGCTACCCCCCAAGCTCTGAGCCCCCAAAACCCTGGGCGCTAGAGTTCGACAAAAATGTTGATTGGCTACCCCCCAAGCCCTAAGCCCCGAAAACTCTGGGTCGTTGAGTTCAACAAAAATGCTGATTGGCTACCGCCCAAGCTCTAAGCTCCCCAAAACCCTGGGCTGCTGTTCAACAAAAATGCTGATTTGCTACCTCCCAAGATCTAAGCCCCCAAAACCCCGGGCGCCCGAGTTCAACAAAAATTCTGAAGTAAACAAAACAAATATTTATTAAAACTTTTGAAAAATAACTTTATGAACAAAAAATAAGTTTCATTCATTAAACACAAAGCTTTAGTAAGCAGCACCTTTTTTTTAAATTGAGAAAAATTTTTCAAGTTCTGTGTTATGTAAAAAATAAAAATTTTATTTTAAAGTTTATATAAGATACAATGAAACCTTATACAATTTTTTTTAGACAGCTGTTAAAACAATTATTTTGAATTTCGCAGGAAAAAATGATCATTTTTAATTACAATGCAAACTTTATAGTATTTTTGTAATATGTAAATTAATAAAATAAGCAAGATATTATAAAAAAGCCTCAATTGAGTTCAAATGTTTATCAAGGATCTAAGTCGCACCAAATATTCCGAGTCGTTTTATTATCGGGAACTACCCCAACTAGCTGCAGAGAGGGGAATAGAACGTGAAATAAATTATAAAAATTCAAATAAAAAAAGGAGTGTAATTCTAAGACCCAAAACCCTAGGTGGCCGGGTTCAACAAAAATGCTTTGGGCTATCCCCCAAGCTCTAAGCCCCCAAGACCCTAGCGCCCCAGTTCAACAACGAACCTGATTGGCTACCCCCCAAGCTGCAAGCCCCCAAAACCCTGGGCAGACGAGTTCAACTATAAAAATAATCAGCTATGCCCCAAGCTTTAAGTCCCCAAAACCCTGGGTGACCAAGTTCAATCAGCTTCTTTGTTGAACGGCCGCCCAGGGTTTTAGGGAGCTTAGAGCTTGAGGGGTAGCCAATCAGCTTCTTAGTTGAACTTGGGCGCGCAGGGTTTTGGTGGCTTAGAGGTTGGGAGGTAGCCAATCAGCATTTTTGTTGAATTCGGGCGCCTACGGCTTTGGTGGCTTAGAGCTTGGGAGGTAGCCAATCAGCATTTTTGTTGAACTCGGTCACCCAGGGTTCCGGGGGCTCAGAGCTTGGGGCGTAGCCAATCAGCATTTTTGTTGAACTCAACGACCCAGAGTTTTGGAGGCTTAGTGCTTGGGGGGTAGCCAATCAGCATTTTTGTTGAACCCGGCCACCTAGGGTTTTGGGTCTTAGAATTACACTCCTTTCTTTATTTGAATTTTTATAATTTATTTCACGTTCTATTCCCCTCTCTGCAGCTAGTTGGGGTAGTTCCCGATAATAAAACGACTCGGAATATTTGGTGCGACTTAGATCCTTGATAAACATTTGAACTCAATTGAGGCTTTTTTATAATATCTTGCTTATTTTATTCATTTACATATTACAAAAATACTATAAAGTTTGCATTGTAATTAAAAATGATCATTTTTTCCTGCGAAATTCAAAATAATTGTTTTAACAGCTGTCTAAAAAAAATTGTATAAGGTTTCATTGTATCTCATATAAACTTTAAAATAAAATTTTTATTTTTTACATAACACAGAACTTGAAAAATTTTTCTCAATTTAAAAAAAAGGTGCTGCTTACTAAAGCTTTGTGTTTAATGAATGAAACTTATTTTTTGTTCATAAAGTTATTTTTCAAAAGTTTTAATAAATATTTGTTTTGTTTACTTCTTGTTTTAATCGACAGTACTTATTTTTCTCGATACACTATATCAGTTATTAATGTATTGGCTTGTAATTATAAAAAGCTTATTTAATAACATACATTATGACTACTTACTTTTTAATAAGTTTTAGATAATCATTTTAACGAAAAACATCATTCGCAAAATTTTTTTTTGCAAAAATTAAAGATTATTGCTGCTTATTTTGGTTCTTTCAGTTTACTTTCAGTTTACTACTTTCACATTAAAAAACTAAAGTTCGCTACACTTTGTCTTCTGCTAATTAAAAAAAAAAGTATTAAAAATAATGACAATATCTTATTTTGACAGGTTTGATAAAAAATGTCATGGCATACAAAAAAAAAATGAATTAACCAATAGCCTTAATTCAGATATTCATACTCAAATAAATGTCAGAGATCACCACCCCCTTTTTTTAGCTCACATCCCATTAAATTTTGACAGCAATAATAAAAATTGAAAAAACTTAAAAATTACAAATAAACTATGCAAAGCCCGTCACTGAGTCAATGGTATCAAAATAGTCCTTGACATTACCAAGAATGAAAATTTCTCCTAATTTTCAAAAATTTTCTTTTTTGACGGCATAGCCTTTAAAGAGTCTTTATATTGTTTTTAATGCCAAAAAAATTTTTTTCTTTCACTACCAAACATTTTTCAACAATTTTTCACTCCATGCATTTAAGGTGGGGTTGACACTGTTGAAATGTGTGAGTTACCGAACACAATAACAAGAGTGTGTGTGTGTGAGCCGAGCGAGCTCAAGCCTGCGAGATGCGCAAGGTGCGTGCGCGTACTACTTTGTTGCTGTTGCTTGTCGGGAACGCATGTTGTGAACATGCAGTGTATTATATTACTTTACCTTATTTAATAATTACATATAAAATAAACCAACACTTATTATTCATGATCCACTAAACCCTCTATTCCAACAGCCACCACCTTTATTTTATCCCAGTCCCATTTAATTTTGACGGCATTAATATAAAATGAAAAAACATTCGAAAAATAAATAAAACATGCAAATCCCGTCACCAAGTTGATGATATCAAAATGATCTCTCAGATTACCGAGAATCAAGATTTTTCCTGTGGCCCAGTCCCAATTTTTTTTTGACGGCAATAGATTTTATTATTATTTCTTATGATTATCTTTGAAAAAAAACGCAAAGCTGTCATCAAACTTTCGATACTAAAATAGCACTTCTGGTCCAAGGATTATTTTATCTACGACGGTCACTTGTCCCACCAGAAATTGACGGGCCATTTTCCCTGATTCCCAGAATACTCAAAAAGGTAATTGAAGAGGGCTCAAGAGGGATTATTATTGTCCCTTACTGGACCAGTCAACCATGGTACCCAGTATTTATGAGACTGGTAGCATCAGAACCGTTACTCTTGAATTTCTCTGATTCATTATTGTTGTCTCCTTGCAAGAAAATGATACATCCTCTAGTCTCCAACCTTACCCTGGTTTCAGCAGTGCATCAAGGCAGATGTATGAAAAACAAGACTTGAGAGCAGACACAATTGGAATTCTGACGAGGTGCATTAAGTCTAGTACCAGCAAGCAACACAATTCTTACTTACAATTTTGGTGGAATTTTTGTGCAAAAAATAAAATCAGCCCTTTCAAGGCAAGCGAGAAGGACATACTTACCTGCCTTACAGATAAGTACAATGAGAGTGCTTCCTAAAGTACACTTAATACTCTCAGGTCTGCAATATCTCAAATCAATCTTGTAAATACCTCTAATAGTTTACTCTTTCATAGATTTTTTAAAGCTGTTTTCTTGGAGAGACCTCCCACCGCTAAGTATAAAACAACTTGGGATGTAGACAGAGTGTTTGCAGAATTAAAGTCCTGGGGTGAAAACCGCAACCTGGATTTAAAAAGACTTACCTTAAAACTCACCTTGACCAAAACATCCAGACCAGGTATGCAACCGTATGCTTTATTTCCTTATTTTGGTCAGACAGAACTTTGCATTGTCAGAGCTCTAAGAGCTTATATAAATGCAGCTAACGTAGTAGGTGGGGCGAAATTCCCCAAGCTAAATTCAAAACACAAAAAAAAATAAGCAAAGAGAATATTATCCTCTTGAAAACTCCTAATCGAGGAAAAGACGAAAGGAGGAACAGAGTTATTTATCTGAATAACGAACGAAAAAAATTAATTTTATTTCTTAATTTATTAACCAAAACAACAACAAAAAGTTTACAATAAAATCATTGGACGTGTTCTATGACTAAGTCAAATCGAGCGATCGGCCGAACAAAGAAAAAAAAGTAAACAAACAACTCTGCCAGGTGACTACGCATGTTGGCTAGCAAGTTTCTACGCGTAAATTCTATTGAGAATTTGCGCGTAGAACCTTTGAGAATAAAATCAGACAGGGAGAGAAGAATCTATCGACGATTTCTCTCCCTCTGCACACAGCACTCTCGCGCACTCGCTCGCACACGATCGCGGGGTTCACAAACCTTTCTCGCTGGTGTGGAGATCTCCAGGGTCGCAGGGGTGATTGTCCGCTGTAACTGCACACACACACTCTTTCTTGCACAGCACCCTCGGTCCGCGATGTCGAAATTCACAAAATCGAGACACAAGACGTGGTCCACGATACAAAATCTTTTTCGAACAACGAAAACCAAGTGTTCGCTTTGGCGTTTTACACACGTCTGGCGCGCGTCGGTCCCATTCTACCCGGTCCGACCACTAACGGTCGGTGGGTTCCGGAATGGTCCGCCAGCAGCCGACCGTCAGCTGCTGGCCCTCGTCCACACAAAAAATCAATATCGTTCGTGGGGACGGAGATTTTCAGCGACCGCGACATACAATCAATTATTTATAAAAAAATATTGCTCATAACACAGAACAAGCTGGTCTGCTCAGCAGCTCCGCAGTCAGCTGTAGTCAGCTGTAGAAATAATATTTTTACTCAGTTCCTAAAATAGTTTTTCTTTGAAGCGTCCTAACCTAAAACCAAAAATCAAAGTATATAAAGCCCTGCAGGCTTTCACGGCAGTCGGTTTGAAAATAAAACCAATTCGCCGTTAAAGCCCGATTGGGCTTTAGGATTCAATAACTTTTCCGTGTAGTTTTTATCATTTTAACTTTTTTTGCTATAATTACGTTTACATTTATTTTTTTTCTTTAACTTAACTTATCCTCGTCACTGGTGTACTATGTGAGAATGAAGAGAGGATTGCGTGAAATGACAGGCATCGTGATTCAAGTACGATCGACTCTTCATTGCAATCAGCATTAACCCTTACAAGGTTTTACGTACTCAGCTATATGCTCATACGATTACTCTACAAACTATTTCGCAATATCATTTTCAAAAAAAATTAATAATGTTCGGTTTGATTATAATATTCATTTATAAAAATTTTTATTACCTTTTCTTTGATTTTACAATCGCATTGACATCGTATATGTTCTTCTAATGGTATCACTTCTTTGAGCTTCATAATTTTCCCCGTAGCTTTATTAAGCTTCATAACAGAAATCTGAGAAAAAAATATTATCTTAAAAATTTGTGAACTAAGCTGTAAAATTTGAGAAAGTTGATACTAAATTAATTTAAAGATATTTAAACTACATATTTTTTTGTTGATTCGTAAAAACTTTTTAAGATTCGTTCTAGTTCAAACTTTGGAACATAATTTAAATAAAAAGTAAAGGGTAAAGAAAAATTTTACAAATAATATCTGCGTTAATTAAATATTTATTTCCATTAACCATTCAAACTATGCGTTCAAAGTATTTCAAAATAAATTTCAATAAAAATAGAATCTTAAAACAAAAAGACAATATAATAATAGTCAGCGGTCTCGCTTACTGCTCCCTTGCTTGTTGCTCTGCTGGGCGCGACTCACTCACTCTTCTGCTCCTACAGGCTATAAATGGGTGTGATATTTATCAGGTACGCGGTTCCTACCAGCTACACGGTAAAAAGTTTTGGTCGGTGAGCGCCCCACTAGGCTAATGGATGAACTGAACTTGGGTCGTTGATCGACCAAGTCTGGCCGCTGAGCGATCAACGACCCAAGCGGGCCTGTCATTGACTTAGACGGGTCAGACACTAACCTATAAAATAGTTTTTTTTTTTTTTGTTTTGAAGAGGCTGCACCATGGTTTAGAAATTTAGTGTATAGTGATATTTTAAATAACTAAGCACAAAAACAGAACATCTTCATTTGTTTCATAATTGTTCATTTAACTGGACTTTGTTTTCTTCACAATGACTGACGAAATTCTTCAAGAACTTAAATTAATTTTTAAATTTTTTACATCAATCAATTTTAATTTTGAAAGAAATATTTTTATTTTTTTAATGAATACTTTCCGTCAAATATATTTATATTTAATAGTATATTATTCCCAGAGGGACTAAAGTTTGCAGTGGAGGCCCGCTGTCATTGCAGCCCGAGACGAAGTCAAGAGCTGCAAATACGTGGGCCTCCTCAGCAAACTTTAGTCTTGAGGGATATATGCACTTTTTTAAAGTCCGTTGATCACAAAAAATAACTTGATTTCCTCCGATTAAAGCCAAAAGAACAAAATGTACTCCTGAAGCGCCAGCGGCCGACACGCAGCCAGCCGCCATGTTGTGTCCTGAGCGCTAGCGAGGGCATGCAGTAGGCCGGGTGCGCGTTGGTCGATGGCGCAGGGAGTACATTTCGTTCTTTTGGCTTGCGTCGGAGGGACACAAGTTATTACTTGTAATCAACGAGGTTAAAAAAAATTATATGATTTCGATTGTTGTTATATTCATATTATCAAAAAATAAATAAAAAAGGAATAATTGTTGACATTAAATTTAAAATCACGGCGCTTTGTATCACGCATTACAAAGTTTTAGTCGAAATGCGCCACATTTGATTGATGGATTCGTATCATGTGCCTGACATCAACTCTGGCCTCTCAGCAACCAATTTTGGTTGCTGAGCGGCCAGAGTTGGATCGCTGCGCGCCTAACCCAGTTCGCCTGCTGACCCACACCACTAGTCGGTGGCAGCACCAGTGTAGTTCAGCCACTAACCTAAGCTTTTTACCGTATACAGAAAAAAAATTTTGGGGAAGCTGTAGGGAGCTAAATGACCGTTACAACGCCGCTGCCCCAGAGGCTGGTAGACTAAGTTTACGAGTGTACCAGCTCGATCAATGCTTCCTAGACTAAAGTTTTTTCCGCAAAAATAAACATATGTTCACAAAAACTTATAGAATAATAAAAAATGTTCAAATATAAAAAAGAAAAAAGAAAAATATTAATATCCTACCCCGCTTACTCCTTTTTATTCTCATAACCATTCATACTTTCCTTACACAACTTTTAATTGAATTCACGATGGAAATCGCAAAAAAATGTAAAGGGATGAAATAAATCAAAAATTTATAAAACTATTATGTACTTTGGGAATAAGGATAAGAAAGATAAAAATAGGGAAAAACTTATAAATTCTCATATTGGAAAATAGTATATTTCTTCGCAAGGCAAGGAGGTTGGATTTGCGTGCCTGGGATGAGCATCCAGCCTCCCTGCCGTGTGAAGCATACGATTTTTTCTGCTCTAGTGCCGATAGTACGCCCAAAATTTATAAAAGCTGCTAAAATATGGAACTACAATAAAAGCCCCTGTGACTCAGCAACCAGCCATACTATTTTTAGTGCTGTTAACAACAGCGCTCCACACGGTCACTTTACATTGTTTTGAGGAAGCTGAGAGGAGCTGATGTAATTCAATAAACACTCACACAAAAATTTTCCACTCACTAGTCAAAATTTCAGCTTATCTAATGCCACTTCAAAGCTTATCTAAGCTTTCAAAATTAAAAAACCTATGAATTTCTGTTGAAGTTTTTTTTTCAATCATGATTTTGAATAATTCCTTGAATTGAAAATTTATTTTTAGATTATTCAAGCATACTGAATACTATTTTTATCTTAAATATTTCATTTTAAAAGGGAAAATTACACGGGAAAAATAACAAACAAGATTGGAGGTCAAAAAAAATTTTTACAAGAAATCACCGGACTGGTTCAGTGTGCGTGAGTGCTCATGAGTTATTCTCTGGGACACCCAGTTGAAAAAGCTGAGTGTTAAGTTGATCGCTCGATTTACGAGCTTCTGATAGTCGTTAATATTGGCTATAAACAGACGTCTTGAGTTCCTATACAAGAATCTTAGTCACCCGTCGTGGAGTAAAGAATTGAAAGAATTAGTTTGTTTGAGGAAAACTAACGCGAGTTAAGAGGGACGAGGAGAAGGCGGGAATCACTGAGGTTTCAAAAGAAACTAACACTCTCAATTAATTATGAACTTGAACTTGGCTTATGTATTTCTAGGTTTTAAGGTTTACAGTAGAGGAGAGTGGTCACGCCGTTTTGACCAGGTGGCACTCTACCTCTGGAAATAGTTATCGACTTTAAATAGCGGAGCACACTAGACGAGACTGCTCGCTTTCTCTAGCTGATCGCAACTGCTTGCGGATGGAAGTCTTCTCGGCGACCACGCCTCGCGTGAGTCGCTCGGCTTTCGACCGATTTTCGACCGAGGTAGTCCAAACTAACGGCTTAAGCGCCAAAATTCAAATTTACACTATTAATTCTAAACATTCCACCCACCTTAATTGTGCGGGCATGGATTAATTATTGATGGTCTTATTCACGGGCTGAAGTAACACTAAGTTGCAAGCTCCAACTTCCACAGCTGGAGGGTCCGTCTGGCGAGTTTCTGTGGGCACTTAGAGGAGCAGCTTCACTGACGGTCAGCGAAGCTTGGAATTGGCCGTCCTCAGCTCACACACCCGATTGTCACCCTGAGGATCAGGGTAGGTCTCTATTACACGCACCAAAGGCCACTGTCCAGGTGGTGTGTTTTCAGCTTTGATATATACCACGTCCCCTGGTTGGAAGGAACGAGAGCAAGTTCTCCATTTTTCCCTTGGCTGCAGGGAAGACAGGTACTCATTGCGCCAGCGAACCCAAAAATGCTGCATTTTCTGGGAAATGATCTGCCACCTACGGCCCACAGGAACGTTTTCGGTTGTGAAGTCTGGTTCTGAAATCAAATGAGAAGGTCTTAAAATTAAGAAATGTGAAGGAGTTAGAAAATTCAGGTCAGAGGGATTGTCTGAAAGAGGCAACAAAGGCCGTGAATTCAGACAAGCCTCAATGCGACAAAGTAGAGTAGACATTTCCGAGAAAGTAAGAATGGTTTCCCCGACCACTCTACGTAGATGATGATTCGTGGCTTTGACGCCAGCTTCCCAAATGCCCCCGAAATAGGGGGCGCCTGGAGGGTTGAATTTCCAAAGGGTGCCCGATTGAGCAAAAACATCGATAAATTCGCTCATGAACATGGAACATTCGCGGAACATTTGGCGAAGCTCGGCGTCAGCACCGATGAAATTAGTGCCCTGATCACTATAGAGTAGAGAACAATGGCCTCTCCTAGACGAGAAACGGTGGAAAGCAGCGATGAAGGATTGAGTAGAATAATCCTCAGCGAGCTCTAAGTGGATGGCTTAGATACATAGACACACGAACAAACAAACATAACCTTTCGTGGTGCCGCGACCTCTACTCTTGGTTAGCCGAATTGAAAAGGGACCAGCGTAGTCCACGCCGGAGTGGGCGAAAGGGCGAGCTGGTGTGATACGAACACTGGGTAACTCTCCCATGAGAGGATTCATTGTCTGGTGTGAAAACTTCAGACAGGATTTACAATTTCCCAACACTTTCTTCACAGTTTTACGACCATTGATGATCCACAAGTCCTGTCTGAGTGTTCCCAAGGTCAATTGTACTCTTCCATGGAGAATGTCAAGATGGGCTTTCCGGACAAGCAACTGGCTTAAGTGGCAGTTGCCGGGCAAAATGAACGGATGTTTTTGGTCAAAAGAGAGTAGGGCACGATCCAAACGACCACCAACCCTAAGAAGGCCGTCTTTAACGATTGGATTGAGCTTGAGGAGAGCTCCGGGTAGTTTCCTACCATGCTTGGAAGTAGTCAAAATTCTCGCAATCTCATCTCGGAAAAAGGCACGCTGGTTATGGTAAACCCATAACAATTTGGCGTTTATCAGTTTGATCGGTTCCAAAGCGTCGCTCTCGAAACTGGAGAGATTCAAAAAACTATAAAACTTAAAACTAATATTCGAGATTTTATGGAGCACCTTTAAAAACAATTTCCGAACGAATCGTATGACATAAGCGGTAACTCGCAACAGCCTTCCCAAAGTGGAATAACGAAGGCCCAAGCTCCAGATTTCGGGAAGCGCAGTTTGGGCTGTGACGTGAGAAGCCAAACCAATATTAGTTTTTTTAACCTGAGTAGGATGGTGAGAGGACAAGTCATCCGGAATTGTAGACCTAGAGCTTGATGATTCTGAGAGCCAAGATGGGCTCTGCCACCACAATTTGTACTCCGACAACAACTCTGGATTCATCCCGCACGAAGCAATGTCAGCAGGATTTTAAGCGGACTTGACGTGATGCCAGAAAGCATCTGGAACCAAGGATTGAATTTCGCTGCACCTGTTGGCTACAAAGGCTTGCCATTGCGTTGGGTGTACTCTAAGCTAAAACAGGACATCTCGTGAATCAGACCAGAGATGCACAGTGTCGATTTTGATGGGCAAAATTGAAAGTTGATGATTGACCAATTTCGATAGAATATGAGCGCCAGCCAACTCAAGTCGTGGAACGCTCAGCGTTTTGAGTGGGGCTACCCTCGTTTTGGCGATCTGGAGTGAGCAGTGAACTGCAGAAGGATTCACGAATCTTAGGTAGACAGCAGCCGAGTAAGCTCTCTCCGACGCATCGGAAAATCCATGAATCTCGCAGATCAAGGTTTCAGGAGAGTAGTTCAGATATCGAGGTACACGCAAGGAGCCCATGGCAGGCAGTTTCGAGATCCAAAGCTCCCACTGTCTGACATATTCGTCAGGGAGAGGATCATCCCAATTAGCCTTTAGCAACCACAAGGACTGCATAAATATTTTGGCAGATATAACGACCGGGGCCAGCCAGCCCATGGGGTCGAAAATTTTGGCAATGCTAGACAGAACTAGTCGCTTAGTGGGCCTACCAGGACTAATTTCGCAATTCACGTTGGATCTCAACGTATCTTCTACAGAGTTCCAAACTAAACCGAGCACCGTGGACGAGGACATGTCCTCGAAGACCGATTTCGGGTTGGTTGCGAGGTGATCTAGCGGCAGATCCGCCAGAACTTCCGGACAATTCGACAGCCATTACCACAACTCGAAGCCACCCTCCTTGAGAAGACCTATCAATTGGGGTTTTTTCTCCAGGGTTTCTTTAAGTGTATGTGCGCTGGAAGTTTCGTCATCCATGTAGCTTTCATTGTCAATGATAGGTACCGCCAGAGGGTAGATTTTTCGATAGACCTGGGCCAGTTCTCGTAGAGTACGAATGGCTAGGTATGAAGAACAACCCAAGCCATAGCTGACAGTCAGCAGGTATCAGATTCGAAGGGGGTCGCTCGGATTGAAACGTCAGACGACAGCTTGAAAATGCACGTCTTCTGGATCGACCTTAATTTGGCGAAACATCTGCTTGATATCTGCAACGAAGACGAATTTATACAGTCTCCAGCCACAAATTAAGTCAGGGATCTCTGGCAATAGATTAGGGCCAGTGTGGAGTAAGTCATTCAATAATATGTTTAAGTCCATTTTACTCGACCCATTTAAAACGGCTCGAAGCTTTGAAGTTGAGCTAGTTGGTTTGAGCACACCATGATGAGGCAAGAAAAAGCTGTTTTCCAGGGGCTTGAATATCGGATCCTCGTAGGACACAGGGATCATGTGACCAGCGGAAATGTAGTCCTTCATGAACTCACTGTACAAATCTTTAAACTCAGGATCCTTCTCAAAGCGCCGCTCCATCTTCCTTAACATAGCGACAGCCTTACTGTAGGAGTTACCAATTCGAATTGGTTTGGATGATTTGAAGGGCAAATTGACGACGTAACGGCCGTCATGGTCTCGCTTAACGTTTCTTACATAGTGCTGCTCGCACTCCTCGTCGTCGGGGTGAGAGTACTTAGATTTGGAGGGCAGCTCCTCCTGTTTCCAGAATCTTTGACAATCGAAGTTGAGTGAATGGTCTGCACAGTGTAACGACACTGCATTGGACACGTACGAACTTAGTAGTGGAATCGAGTCAGAAATCAGCCACCCTAACCGAGTGGCAGTGGCAATTGGTTGATCAGATTTGCCTCTGATTACGCTCTCCTGGACTATCCAAGCATGTACTTCGGCTCTTAAGAGCACGTCTATCTGAGCGTTATTCAAGAACTGTGGATTGGCCAGGTTGAGGTGTGACAGATACAAGAGGTCCGAAACCAGGCGCTTCTGAGGGGGCACGTAGTTACACACCCGTGATACTAGCAATGCCTTAACCTCACATGAAAATCGAGAATTGAAATGTGGACTGACTCGGAAGTGTGTGAGAGCTTGGCTAGTCACGGGTTGGATGCCGCCTACTCCCGAGACTTGAGCGTTGGTTGAGGAGCAAACCAGGCCAAGTTGTTCTCTCACCCTCTGAGAGATGAAGGACGACTGAGAGCAATTGTCGATCAGTGCCCTAACTTGAATTTTCTGACCATCGGACCCCTTTATAAACACACGAGCTGTACCTAAGAGTACTGTCGAGTATTGTTCGGACTGAGCGGTAGCCCCGTTGAAGAAGGGCGTAGTGCCTACGTTGAATTGAGTGTTGGTATTAGAGGCTGAATGGTTTCCCGTATTGGGATGACCACCAGGTGCCAAGTTTGTTGTCGGAGCAGGAGGTTTGTCCTCAACAGGATTATGAATCAAGGAATGGTGTAGACCTTGACAATGAACACAGCTAAATTTGGCTTTGCAGTCCTTCACGTGGTGATGACCGAAGCAGTTGAAATACAGCCGCCTTTGAGTAACAATTGTTCTCCGTTCAGCAGGTGTCTTCGATTTGGGGTAACGAGCGAGGACGTGCTCCTCGTTTCATACGCTACACCACTTGTAGTCCCCTTCCCTCTTGTTCGACGAAGGCTTGGGAGTCTCGACCGAGGCCAAGTCCGCGGTAGTTCCACTGGATTTCCTAGGGGTGCTAGGAGTAGTGACTAAGGGAGGTTTTGTGGTTCTCTCGACCGACTCAAACACTAAAGCTTGGGCTTCCAAAAAGTATTTCACTCTTTCAAGAGAGGGCGCCTTCATGTGTTTGCCAAGACTTTTCTCCCAATCTTGACGAGTGTTACTGTCCATGTTTCGAACCAACATGAACACAATAAGGTCGGACCAATATTTGGTGGGACGCTTCAAAGCTTGAAGCGCATTCAAAGGGGTACCGGTTTCACAAAGTAAGCGTTTAACCTCAAAATAAGTTTCGGAAGCCATAGGCTTGACAGCAAATAAATCGGCTATGTAGTTGTGAACCAAACGACACTCGTTTTCGTAGAAAAGTTTCAACGTCTCCCAAGCTGGTGCATAATTCTTTTCAGAAATGGGCAAGTCCTTAATGACGTCGAGGGCTTCGCTCGTCAAGTAGGATCGAAGGCAAGTCAATTTAATAACGTCGGGAATTTGCTGACTATAGACCAGAGATACAAACATATCCCGGAAATGGGGCCAGTCAGCGTACTTACCCGAAAACGTGGGTAATTGATCTCTTCTGAGCTTAAATCACCGACATTTTGGTGGAACCCTTCTTGAAGAAATTGTCATAGTGATTCGCAATGTGAGCCCGAACGGTGAGCTGCTTAGAGATTAGTCCCTCCATTTTGAATTGGCAAGCCAAGCGAAACTCTATTGAGAAAGTATTCGAATATCATCGGATGGTGAGGGTAGAAATAGTACCTAAACAGCAACTAAGCCAGGCAGGTGGCTAGTTTTGAAGGAAAACCCTAACATAATTGCTAATGAAAGTTGAAAAAAAATGAAGAAAGTGAAAATCGAAATATAAAGGTAGAAGAAGAAAGGTAAAAAGATAAACAAATAACAAGAGAAAAAAAGAAATAAAATTCCCTAAACAACTCTAATTGGGTTGAGTGGGGGCGAGGGTTAGTAGGCAGTTGGATTGATCTTTTAAATAAAAAGATCAAAAGGTGTTCAAACAAGCTGAACACCGCTTAGAGATGAAAACAAACCAAAGGGTGATTATAGTTAGTACGCATTACAGTTGGGTATAGTGGGCGAAATGATTGTCTTGAGGAAATTGGTCTTGAAACAAACCTAAAATGGATAAAAAAATTCAATTAGAATTTTTGAAAATATAAAATTGGAAAATTGAGACAATCAATATGGCTTCAGCAATATAAATAATTTGAGATTATACTATATGAATAAGGATTGGCCAAATTTGGTTCCAACGCTGACTCTGACAACCATGAAAAACAGTAATTTTGAACCCAAGGCTTTCGAAGAACACAGAGATTGCTGCTGCAGCTGTATGGGCACACGAGGACTACCAGATGGTGAAGAAAGTCCCTTCGCTCGCTCCTACAGGTACCAAAGGTTGCTCGGATGTGGTTAGACAGTCAGTGTAGACCTCAGTTTAACAGGTATGTACTTTCACCTGCAAATTTAATTGTGTAAGAGAAGGTAGAGCAATAAATAAAATTAAATTTTCATATGATCTCCAGATTAACGAGAAAAAATATTCCTTATTTTGATACTAACTTGACCATAAAATAGTCACTTATTTGTTAAAATTGTTGCAGCTGTGCTTAATTATTGAGTAATTAAGTCAACTGACTGTTTGTTTTGGCTAGATGAAATGAATAAATTTAAGAAAAGGCAAAATAAAATTGAAAACAATGTAGTAAACTTTACCCACACCGTTCAAAGGCTAAACAAACAAAAAAGGAATTGAAATTATTAAATTGCGCAACACAAGTTTGCGACTTGGAGCGGACCCACCGTATTAGCGGAGTCAGCTGGTCGAGTTGGCGCCTTCCTTCTCTCTCTTTCCTACTGCAGGGGGGCTGCAGTGCAGCAGCCCGATGGTCTTCAGCTGACAGCAAGCGGTGTTGCCGAGTCGCCTTCTGATCCACCGTCGTCTTCGTTGTTGGTCGAGCCGTCGAGCATCTTTGTTCCTCCGTGGCTCGGGCAGCAGGTGAGTCTCCTCCCCTTTTCCAATATGGCCGTGCTGCTTCAATTCGCTCTCCGGTGAGGCGTCGATAGCCATTTGCTGTGTTGAAAATGGCAGAGTTGACATACTTCTCCTCTTCCTATTTTTTTCTACACTCGCCTTTCTTACGACGCGCCTTTTTTTCCGGGGAACTTATCTCCACCAGGGATGCCAAAAATGTTTGAGGAAAACTAACGCGAGTTTAAAGGGACGAGGAGAAGGCGGGAATCACTGGGGTTTCAAAAGAAACTAACACTCTCAATTAATTATGAACTCGAACTTTGCTTATGTATTTCTAGGTTTTAAGGTTTACAGTAGAGGAGAGTGGTCACGCCGTTTTGACCGGGTGGCACTCTACCTCTGGAAATAGTTATCGACTTTAAAGAGCGGAGCATACTAGATACGACTGCTCGCTTTCTCTAGCTGATCGCGACTGCCTGCGGACGGAAGTCTTCTCGGTGACCACGCCTCGCGTGAGTCGCTCGGCTGACTTTCGACCGAGGTAGTCCAAACTAACGGCTTAAGCGCCAAAATTCAAATTCACACTATTAATTCTAAACATAGTTGCTTGTAGGATAGGCGTAAATCCTAAACTTGAAATTGAACGACTTGCGAGTCTTTTTCTGGCAAGTATGTTTTTTTCCAATGAAAATATTCATGTGTGCCATGAGGCTCGTGACCTAGCGCTACGAAGGCTCAGGAAATCGACAGGCGGGTCCTTGACCGACGTTCATCGATAGACGTGGAAGGTTCACAAGTTACATGTCTAACAGCACTCCCGAGACCCCGAAGCTAAGAATACAGTTTTTGGCTGTATAAATTTTCTTGACAAGACTTTTGTAAACAAACCATAGATTTTATTCAAAAAAACAAAAGCCAACAGATTTTACAGTTAAATTCCCGAAACTTACTCTAGACAAGATATAGTGTAATGTAAGGAACTGATTTATCATTCGTGTGAATCTACTCGATCAGAAAGATTGTCAGGGCGCTAGCTAGGGCCTCGTTAATTGCCCCGAGAGCATAGTAAGGCCCTCGTTAGAATTGTAACGGGGCATTCACGGGGCGAGACTTAGGGCCTAATAAAGTTCAGTTGAAACAGTGTTTTTGGTATTTAGATTTCGAGGTTATAACTAATTCCAAATGTATAAACAACAACTTGGACAATAAAATCTTGATAGTGTCGTGTCGGCACCAGCTCCCCTTTTTAAAATTAAAATAATTTTAAGCTAATTCTTAAGTTATTTACAAATTATTCAATTATTACTTAAGGGGGGGACTCAGTGTAAATTAGCATATTTTTAATGATTTTTTTTTTCAACTTAAATTTATTTTACATTAACGAAATTGAACACCAAAGTTTATATACATTTCAAGAATATAAAAAATTTTTTTTTTTTTTTTTTCCCAAGATGGCGGTGCAGCGTCGTTTCGCGCGAGAGGTCTTTTTTTTCGGCCCACACTTTCACGCCTTTCCTGTTGATCTGAAACAAAAAAAAAAAAAGAAATGCGTTAAAAACCTTTTTTTCTTTAGTTTGAACCTAAATAGAAAAAAAAAATTTTTTTTTTGACAAAAATATAAGAAAAAGAAAAAAAGTAACCTCTTTTTTTTAACTTATTTGTTTAAAAAAAAGGGGTTTTAAACAATTTTTTTTTTCTCGATTTAGGTTCAGACTATTAAAATTATTATAAAGAAAGTTTCTGCCAAGTTGCAACTAAATCGATTGATTTGTTTTGAAATGAGAATGTGGGCCAATTTGAAAAATGCAGTTTCGAGAAAAACGCGATTAAAGTTTTCAAAAGGTGTATTGACTTTTTTTTTTTAAACTTACGTTTTAGTCAGCTATTCCTGGACCATACAACATGTCATCTACGGTCAGATCATCATCTTCCAGGTTTAAAAGATGCTCTTTTCGAGCTTTTCGGGCTTCGTGGGTTGATTCAGAGCGGCGCTTACTTTTTTTGCTGTCCCTGCGCTTGTTAATAAACATAGCATACTTGTAGCTGCGCTCTCCAATTTCGATCCCTAAGAGTTGCATAATCCATAAAATAGCTAGGTAACCTTCGTTGAAAATAGCTCCTCCCAAAAATGCTGCAATTTCAACAGTTTCAAACCCAGAATGCAGGTGTTTTGGTGCAAATTTCCAAATAATGGAGTTGAGGCTCTCATTAGCATTCTGGGTGTAACCACCCAAGCAGCGTTGCAGTAGATCGTCTACCATTCTCGAAAACATAGTTCAAAAGAGAAGCCTCTTCCTTTAAATCTTACCTGACCGAATAAAGAGGTCGAAGGAACAATAGAAATGAGCCCTACTCCCTAAGCCGCTCGAGTCGAGCAGCATCACGTATGCGCTCGACTCGAGCGCTCCGCCTTACCTACCTCTGTAAAATAATTCATAACTTAAAAACTAGTCATGATATTGCTTTAAAATTTTGAAACAGTATTTTTGAGATGTTTTAGAGTAATTTTAAGCAAAAAAAAAAATCGACTTTTTTTTTTTTTTTACACTGAGTCCCCCCCTTAAGGGGGTACATATACCTAAAATTTTTCAAAAAATCAATTTTCAGGTTTTTGTGTTTTTTGATGTACTTTTACATCAGCTTTCAAATGCCGCAAACCGCGTTTCTTAATTCGTTAAGGGAAAAAAGTTACAGTTAATTTAATAAAGACATTCAATTTATTAAATTAACGTTGAAATGGCTTTTTTTGAAATTCAAGAATTTCAAGTCAGTTCTAGTAGCAGAAATACTTTCTACGATACTATAGGTACAAATGCTTTTTCGATGTATTTTTTCCTTTTTAAATTTTCGCAATGTAGGAATAGTTTTTTTTTTATCCACGAACAGAACTGTAAGTATTTATATCGTTTTCGTCTAATAAAAGCGATGAAAAAACAGAAAATTTTTTTATCTGTGATTAGATTTTTTCCGTGACATAATATCTTAATAATGAAAATTAAGAATGACAGATTAACTTTCATTTCAAGTCTAATGCTAAAACAATTTATTCAGTTAGAATCGATCGCATAAAAAAATTTATAACCTTTATGACATAATATATGACATATATTACCTGTACGAGTCTACTTTAAAATATTACACCAATATCGATCTATCGATATCAAATTAGGTATTTCTACAGCGTTGCAAGTTCATGACGACTTTTTTGTTCTTTGAGTCATCTTTCTAGTGAAATTCTACTTTACTTGGTTTTGTTTTTGTTATTATTTCAATCTGAAGTAAATAAGTTAGTTTTATTCAAAAAAAAAATTTAAGAATAAATGACCAATTCTTATCAGGTAAACTAATGAAGTTTTTTAGTTATTAAAAAAAAGGTGTTTATGTGCAAATGTGAAGTGAAAAAATAATTCTGTGATTTAAAATTAAAGATAATTTTTAGATAATTGCATGTGAAGACTCCGCTGACTCAAAGTCTTAACTTGCTCGTGGTGCCTAATAGTGTGTGATCTGTGTTTTTGATAAAAAAGCTAATTGGGTCACTTTAGGAGCAGGAGAAAAAAAATAAAGTATCCGGCTATGTGCAAAAGAGTATTTACATCAAGCAAGAGTCCTGTGACAAGATATTTTCAAGATCTAAATGTTTATGTGTTGGTGTGTTACATTTTATTCATCAAAATCTGTTCAGAACTTTAAAAGCCATTTTCTCAAATATGTGATTTTTGAGAAAATGAGGGCATTGCTCGTAAAGCCAAAATTTTTCCAGACAGCAGATGGACCCAGGACTTTGCACACTTGTTGTACATGTGAACCCTCATGAGTGCAACCTCAGGCAACCAAATCTAAGCATTATTTAGCTGATGGCACACCATAAATTGACTAAAATGATAAAACCTATCAAAATTTTAACCACACTAAGCAATTTTAGAGTATGCAAGTAGCTTAATAGTGCTTGGATTTGGTTGCCTGAGGTTCCGCTCATGAGTGTTCACATGTACAACAACTATGCCAAGTCCTGGGTCCATCCGCTTTAAGGAAAATTTTTGACTTTACGAGCAATGAACTTTCATAGCCTAAATAAGCTGAATTTCATAACACTTATAAAAACACTTATGTTAATTTTCTAAATGTAAAAAATTATGTAAAAATGTGTATATATTATAGAAAAAAAATATCTTTTTAAATAAATCATTTTTAAAAAACTTACAAAATTTTTTCTGAGTTTTTTTTTTTAGGTATATGTACCCCCTTAAATAAGATAAATTTGTAAGTATAAATAAGAGAGAGAGAGAATAAAAAGAAGAAAAAGAGAGAGAGAGAGAGAGGAAAAGCGAACAGGAGCTGGGAAAAAGAAGAGAGGGAGAGGACAAAAGAAACGCGTCAGCACGGGACGCCTGGCTGAGTGAAGGAAAAGCCAGCAGCGGACCCCAACAATAGAGCGTCACGGCAAGGAGGCGGGAGGCCATAAACAATTCCCCGCGACCGCCGGTCAGTGACATTGACCCAATGAGGCCTCAAGGAATCGGGTCCCATAATATTTTAGGCGGACTTTACTTGTAGGAGAGGGAGTCCACACATGAGGAATATTATAATAAATTAGGCCAAGGCCAAGCCCTCGTAACGTTTGTAATGGTTTGGTTTTGATAATAAATAGATTTTCTTAGTAGTCTTTCGGGTTCGGTAGTTTTATTAATTATCCTCCTCTCAGTTGTTCGAATCACCTACCCGGTTATAAAAAAGGGTGAAGTAGATTCAAATTAAGTAAATAGATCTGTCCCGATTTCGGGACATGACACTGGTGCATCAGCCGTTTTATTTAAATAACTGAGAGATTAAATAAATAAGAGAGTTAATATTTAAAAAAAAAAAAAAAAAAAAAAAAATAGAGAGATGAGGGTTTTTCTTCAGTCGGTCCGATTTTCGTTGAAAAAAAAAAAAAAAAAAAAAGAGTTCCGGTACTAAAATAGAAAAAAGTAGAAAAAGTTTTTCCAAGTTCAATAATAAATAAAATATAAATAATTATAAATATACAAAAAAAGGGGTCATTACGAGAAATTAAATTGTGTTCAAATAATAATAATAAACAAATTAGTAAAGATTTTATTTTGAAATTTTTCTCTACAATGCTTACTTTTTGCGTTAAAAATCGTCAAAGTTTTAAAAAATGCAATTTTTACGATTTTTAACCTCGAAATACTATGTGAAAAAATTTATTTTTTTACACTATTAAAGGGTGTACTCGTTGTCTAGGACCTACTTAACAATATCCATAATAACTTTTATGTGATTGTTGGTTCTAAGTACTTTTTTCAATTGCCAAAAAAGCGTTCGCGCTAACTGCTACGCAGCCTTAACTCGAGGAGCGCTTGTTGATGCCCGGTACTTCTTCGCTCAGTTTTCATTGAACTTCAAGTTTTTGCCAATAATTTTTACGTATTGTTCAGCAAGAATTTTGAAGATTATATTATAAATATTAATAACTGTGAAAAAATTTATTATTAATTAGCTTCTAATGAAAATCTTTTTACCATAAAAACATTTCTTATCATTTTTTTAAAGGAAAAAACATGTTAAGAGGATCAATCATTACTTTTTTTTTTCTAATTATTATTTCAAAAAGCAAGTTTTTATGCATTTTAGTTGACAGTAATGCAGTAATTAGACTTAGTAAACTTGCATCACCGTCGTGTAGTACAGTTAAATTTTAAATAATATTAATAATATTTTCTTGTAAAACTTTTTCTAGAAACGAAGAAGAAGATCTCAACGTAGAAACAATCTACATTTTTGAAAATACTATTTATGGTTTAATTTACGAATTCTGTGCTTAGTAACGCGTCCTCTGCAGCAGATTTTTGTTTTGTTGGTATCAGCAAAAGTTGAAATTCTCTTATCCCCCTCACATGAATTAGTTCCTAACTGCACGGGTCAAGTATGAACCACAAAACACTGTATTTGCAAATCTTTGGGAGTAGCATGTTGCGTGTTTTGCAAATGCCAAAAGAATAATACTTGTAAGAACAAATTTAATCTTGATAATTTAGAAAGCGATGAAGATTCAAACTGGTAAAAAAATACAGGGCACTTGTAAATAAATTTAATGTAGTATTAGAATTAACTACATTAAAATTATTCGAAAAAAATTAATAAAGTTATTCAAATAAATATTAATTAATTTTCAAACCCAAAAAAAAATTAATCGTTTTAAAGCAGTAAATAATTAAATACTAGTTGTTTACCCTCGATTTTATGTGATTGCTTGATTTTCAAAATTATATTTCCGAGTCTGTATAAACTTTAATTTGAATGCATAAAAATTCGAGTTTGTGTTTCATCGGAACAATAATTTTTAAAATTTTATTTTAAAAAACTACTGTAAAAGAAGATGACATTAATTACTTCAAGATGTAAGTTCTTATTTAATTCAAATGTCCAGTTATCTGAATACAAAAAATGCAATTTTTTAAATCATACCTTTTTTTAAAACGGAAAGTTTGAGTTGTAGAAAAAAATTCTTATCAAAATATTTTCTCCTTATTTTTTCATTAAATTGCTGTTATCTAAAATGCATTAAAAATTGCTTTTTGAAACAAAAATTAGAAAAAAGTAATGATTGATCCTCTTAACATGTTTTTTCCTTTAAAAAAATGATAAGAAATGTTTTTATGGTAAAAAGATTTTCATTAGAAGCTAATTAATAATAAATTTTTTCACAGTTATTAATATTTATAATATAATCTTCAAAATTCTTGCCGAACAATACGTAAAAATTATTGGCAAAAACTTGAAGTTCAATGAAAACTAAGCAAAGAAGTACCGGGCATCAACAAGCGCTCCTCGAGTTAAGGCTGCGTAGCGGTTAGCGCGCACGCTTTTTTGGCAATTGAAAAAAGTACTTAAAACCAACACTCACATAAAAGTTATTATGGATATTGTTAAGTAGGTCCTAGACAACGAGTACATCCTTTAAAAGTGTAAAAAAATAAATTTTTTCACATAGTATTTCGAGGTTAAAAATCGTAAAAATCGCATTTTTTAAAACTTTGACGATTTTTAACGCAAAAAATAAGCATTGTAGAGAAAAATTTCACAGAACATTTTTTTTTGTTTTAAGTCAAAAAACTCGAAAAAATTTTTTATTTACCAAAAAAACGTTGTTTTCTTAATTGTTATTAAAATTTGTTAATAACAAATTATCTGACAACTTTTGACCCTTCCAACCTCGATATTCGTGTTCATCGGGCCAAAATACTTGGAAATCATTCAAAAAAGTGAGCCGAACATAAAATCCTACAAAATCGGCCTCTGCCCCCGGACTATATCTGAGAGAGCGTAAAAAAATTAGGTCATGCAGCAGAAAATTTTAAAGTCTCGAAAAAAGGCAGTATTGAAAAAATAGAAGACCTGCTAATGGTTTGGATTGAATAAAATAACCACAAAAGGATTCCAGTGAGTACTCTGGCTATCAGGGAGCAAGCAATTAATTCTTATAAATTCTAAAATCGGAAGTACGGATGCAACGAAAAAGAAAATTTCACTGCAAGCAAAGGCTGGTTTGAAAGATTTAAAGATTGGTTGGATTTACACAACGCAAAATTCAGTGGTGAGGCGGCATCTGCTGGTTATGAAGCTGCCGCTCAGCAATTGAAAGCAGAAGAGGCTGCGAAAAATTTGTCGCCAGCACAAGTTTTTAATTGCGATGAAACAGGTTTGTAAATAATTTTTTAGTCTAGTCTATTTTTGGTTAGTTTGTTTTAAAACGTGCTTAATAATATTATTCGGCAGGTTGATTTTGGTAAAGAATGCCAAGTCGAACGTTTCCAAGAAAAGCAGAAAAGACAGCATCCGAATTCAAGGAAGCTTAAGATCGTTTCTCACTATTGTTTTGTGCTAATGCAGTGGAAAGTTTTAGATGCAAACCTATGCTTGTTAACAGATTTGAAACACCAGGCGCACTAAAAAATAAGAGAAAAGAATACTTGCCGGTTTTTGAGCGACTGGGTAACAAAGATTTGTGAAGAGTGGTTTATTCAAAGTTTCATCCAAGAAATAAAAGACTTTTTAACTAAACAAAACTTGGCTTTTAAAATTTTGCTCTTGATGGATAATGCGCCATCTCATTCTAAAACTTTATCTGAAGCACACCCTGATGTAGAAATACTATTTCTCCCCCAAAACACCATCTTTAAGATCGATGGACCAAACTGTAATTTCCACTTTAAATACTTATTATTCAAGACGAGTATTAAATGGAATTCTGGATGTTATAAATACACCCGATATTGATTCGAAAAGTAACAAGCCAGAAGATCGGTCGCATACTGTCAAACTTTATAATTTTATGATTTTAAACACAATCAAATTCGTAGAAGCATCTTGGTCTGAAGTTCATGAGCCAACCCTAAATAAATGTTAGAGGAAGCTGTGGCCTAAAGCTGTTCGCGACATTGCTCCAGTAACAAGTTTTTATCAGGAACTGCCTGAAATTGTTAACATTGTTAACAGGATTGGCGAAGAAAGATTTTAGGATATCAGACAGGAAGAATTTTTTGATATTATTTTACCCGACCAAGAGCAACTGCTGCCTGAAGAGATCGACGAAATCTTGAATGAGTCTGCGGAAATAATAGAGGATACTGTTGGGATTTTCGTATCAGAGGATTAAGAATTCGTAGATCGTTATATTAACTATTTTTTATGAATAAGTATAAGTGTAGTATAGTTTACAAGTTAATAACGTGCGTCTCGATGCACATGGTGTCTCTTACGGATGACTCTTTGCAACTGCCACAAGTTGCGCCGTTCACGCATGTGTCGCTCACGCATACTGGTACTGCGCGCGCGCACACATACACACACACACACACACGCGCGCTCGCGCGCACGCGCGGACGTGCCGCTCTTCCGTTGAAGCGGAGATTTACCTTATTTTCCAACACACCTCCTTAAATTTTCGCTTCAACAATTTAAACAATTTCATTATTTTATTCGTTCATTCACAGTGTCATTATAATAATGTCACATGCTTATGCAATTCTTTGAACTTTCATTTATTTAATAATTTAATAAATGAAGGGGTTCAAGAAGCATACTAAGGTAAACAACCCCTGGTCGATAATTTATGCGAGCCTACGTGAGAAACTTTTAATTTTGATAAAAGCTGCCTCCTTACGCCACGTGCCCACCCCCTGAAATCAATTATGGGTGTACCTGCGCATATTTTTGGCAGCTTGGACAGGTATATAAAGACCGTGTCCAGTGCCCAGTAGTCAGTCCGTCAGTCAGTAAGTTAGTTATCCGCAGGGTAGTCAGTCAGTCTGGTCAGTTGTCTCTGACTATTCAATTCTATCTTTTTGTAACAATGCTTAAGATTCGGTGTTTTTACTTATTAAATGTTCTCAGTGTAAATCTTGAGTTATTCCTTAACTATCCTTCAAATTTAAGTTTAAGTAATTATTTCTTAATTAATCTTCATTACCGGAGCTTGATCACCGTTGGACCGATCATCGTCTACTAGGATTTCAGGAACACCGTAAGTACAACTCACTAGCTTTAAGACTCTCAACAGCAAAGGTATTTGCAGGGCCACACGCTGGCACACGGGTTGATCCCAGGACTCTCGTAGTCTCTGGTTTAACATAATAAAGGTTTAAAACATCATCAACCTTTAAAAAATTGGGGGTTCGTCAAAAACTTGCGATTATCGATGCTATTGATATGTCTTCTAATAATACTAATAAAAATTCTGCTTATAATGAAGCTAAAGTAATTTTGTTTAATCAAGCTAATCAATTACATCCGGAAAAATTTATAAATATTGATGATATTAGAAGACATAATAGATCTTTTCGTGGATCGGTACAGAAACTTAGCTGGTTGGAATTTACCACAAAGCACATTTAATTTTTGAAAGATACGTCAGTAAAACTAAAATTGAATTAGTATTACGGGATCCGGAATTCGTAAAAGTATTGTTAAATACTTTTACGAATTGTTTTTTTTTATAATCACATAAACTCGGCTACTATAATTGAATATATAATAGAAGAATGCTCGCTTAAAATTAAAGAAATAAATAATTATAAACCAGAAGAAACTCTTGGCTTAATCAATGAATTAAATGTAACCGAGGATAGGAAAAAACAAAAATACGAGGATAAAAAAATTATACGAGAAAATGAGGAAAAGTTAAAAGACGATAAATTTTACAAATCACTAAGTAATTTTGACAAACAAAATCCGGAAGAAAATTCAAAAATAAGTAAAACCCTTGATGATCATACGTTTTGATTGTTTAAGTCCAACGTTTGAGGATTTAGCTTCTAATTAATTATTTACTTATTTAAATAAAAATAAAGATCGTGACGGTAGAAATTCTGAAAGTATTCAAGATAAATTGAACGAGAATAGAAAATTCATAACGGCTTTTCCTAAAATTAATCAAAAAACGCTGAAATTGAGTGAACGTTCATTTTTCGCATCAACAAATAATAGATTCTCAAATACGGTACCAAATTCAATAAACATGTCTAATTCATCTATCGGTGCGGTAAAAAATATATCGATTAAAGACGCAATTTCAATAATTCCAGTTTTTAATGATCAAAATATAAGCCTATTCTCATTTTTTGAGGGTTGTAGAAGTGCTAAGGACATTATTCCATCTGACTGTGAGTGTAAGTTAGCTAAATTAGGGGGGGGGGGGTCTGAGCGGTCAAAAAATGATGATTTTTCGATGATTTATAGTGAAGCTCCTATTTATTATAATTTAATAAGAATTCATATACATTTCATACAACATTCAAAGAACATTCTGTCAAAATTTCAGATCAAAATATTAAAAATTGAGGCAATGGGAGCCAACCAAACAAGGCGCTTCAAAAAAAAGATGAGTTGCGGTGAAGGCTGAACTCGCGAACGGTTCATCTGAAATCAAAAAATAAAGTAGATTTAGTTAATATATTAGTTTTTCTCGCCCCCTAGTAGGATCAATTTCATTTTTTTTCAATTTTGAAGTTTTGGCGACGTTTTGAAGCCAAAACACTGTTTTTTGGTCACCAAAACCGGCCATTTTATGGCTAAAACTCGGCCAAAAAAAAAAAAAAAAAAAAAAAGTATCTCACTAGGGGGCGGGTTTTTTATGCATTAAAGACGTATGTTTAATTCTAGAAAGATCGGTGCAGTAGTTTTCAAATGAGAACTTTCACCGACTTTGAAAAATAGTGTTTCGAGAAAAACGCGTTTGAAGTTTTCGGTACGAAAAAAGTGAAGAAAAACTATTTAATTTACAACTTACACTGAATCATCTATTCCAGCTCCATAAAGTAAGTCACCAGCAGCTTCAGCAATGTCCAGGGCATCTTTTTGTCCTTGTCTTCGCCGAATTCTACCTTCTTTGGTTTGAGCGGCGCTTTCGGAGTCGGCTTTCATACCTGCTCCGCTCGAAGGCCCCAGACTTAAAACTCTGTAACTTTGTGAGTTTTGCTCCAAACCCTTAGAAATTTTAACACAGCATTCTTGAAATGTTTTTGTTACGGAGGGGACCACTATTCGCTCGTAAATATTTCGGCTCATTCGCTCAACTTTAAATTGATAGACTACATGGCTCCATCTATGAGTCTAGGCGGGGACTTTAGTCCCAGTTCTTACTCCCGCGCGCCGTAGTGCTGGGCAGTACCGCTGTCGCCGTTGCTGCTGCCTCAGGCCTCGCGTGCTGGCTTCTGGTTTTGGTGCTCAAGTGTGTGTGTGTGCAGCAGAGAGTTCTCCCGGCTTTTTCACGGTTCTTCTCAACGGCTCTTCTCATCGCCTTTTTCACCAGGCAGTCCCGGAACCTGCCGTTTCACCGTGCACCAGCTCATCCGGACGATCACTGACAGTAATTCTGTGATCATCAACAACCTCGGAGCCGCGCCATTACCACGGGTATCAGCTGCTCTTCACCGGTGGTCCACGGAGAATTTGTCTGGTTCAAGGACAATCCTCACTCATCGAACATCTCCAGGTATTCAGGTGCAAGGAACAGTCATTTCCTTGCCCCTTCTCATTTTTCATTTTCTCTAGCACAGAATTTACGACTCTGTGCTGATTTTGTCTATCTCAATGTGCACAAGCACGTAGCCATTTCGGCCATTTTCTCTCTCTCTCTCTCTATCGGGCTATCTCTCTCTATTTTCAAGGCCACTCTCTGCTGCTACTCGACCAACGCTCACACCTTTTAACGTAAATAAGAAAACTCTCATAATTTAAGTTCAAATCAATATCGGTGTTTACATTTACTCATGACTTGACTGTTACGCTCGGGCCTCTCTCTCTCTCTTCAAGACAACGCTCGTGAATAGACGGTTGCATTCGCCATTTTGTGAAACTTCTCGGGTTTCTCTTGGTTCTTTCTCGTGACTCTTTCTCATCATCCTCAACGTAGTCATCTCATCAGTACAGTCAACTCGACAAATCATCTACTTGGTGTTGGCTCAACTCGGAAGACATTTGATCTTCAATTAACTCAAACGGCTTGGCTCAATTCAATTCTTGGGTTACTTGCTCAGCAAGGAGAGCTTTCACGGCGTGGCATCTTTAGGTATTTCGCTCAGAACCGGTAACAATAATTTACCGGTGCTTTTACATTGTCCTTTTCACAGCCAGAAAATCAATAAAATTACTGTGCATTCTCTTGCCCTCTCTCTCTCTTTTCTTTGTGCTGTCTTACACGCAGCCATTTTCTTTTCTACTCTTTTCAAGGCCATTCTCTGTTGCTTTGTTTACCTCAACTGTACTCAAGCAAAACTCGTATTTATGGCTTGAATTAATATAATCAAGTCCATAAAGAGTTTTGATTAGGCGGTTTCTCAAATTAATTAATTTTCTTTACACGGAAATTAATGCTGGCAATTCTCAATTCAACATATTCTCATATCTCAGTTTCTCTCTTTAATTAATTATTATTCTCCTCTCAACGCTCAACTGGTCTACTCTCAAAAGGATCTACTCATCTTTAACAATCACCCAAGGACTCCGCTCAACAACAAAGAGGTTTTATCATAACTGCAAGCTCATTCATCAAGGTATACATCAACTCAAATGAGTTGATTGCAACTCTTTATTATTGTAAATATTCAAGGAAGGTGTATACTATTGGTTAACTCAACCCAGAAGGTCTGTAAATACTGTAAATAAATAATCAAAATTGTATATAATGGTAACTAATGGTTTACTCAATTTATTTGACAACCCTCCCCTACTAGCTTTTAATCCGGCAAATAAAAATAAAAATTAATATTACGGCAAATCCGTAACAGTTTTACTACAAGAAAAAATAAAAAAAAAATTCGATTTTTCAAAAATTGCCAGACCCTACCCCCCCTTAATTAAATTTAAGTTAGCAGGGGAAGCAGCTAAAAGTGTTGAAGGGAAAAATTTTAATTCTCTAGCAGAATTAGAAAAATACCTTGAAGGATTATTTGGGTCTACAGAAACCTTACTACATCTAAGCGGTGAGCTAGCAAACATTAAACAACAGTGTGGCGAAAAAAAAAAAAAAAAAAAAAAATACTCGAATCGTGTTAGAGCTGTTGCGCAAGAAATAAAAGGTATTGCATATGCACGGACACTCGAAAAGGACTTGATAACATGTTTTTTGAGAGGGCTTCAATGGGTAATAAAAGCTAGAATGGTCACTAATATAGACAGTTGCATAGACGAAGCAATTAGAGAGGCTATTGCTAAAGAGAGAGAATATAATTATTATGAACAGGAACAACTAAATGAAATAAAACCGACAGCGGTAAAGAGCTGGTTCCGGTCTCAGTAAAATTAATTGATGGGGAGCTTCAGTTAAAATGTCAAATTTTCAAAAAAAAATGGTCATGTGGCAGAAACTTGTTTTCAAAGATATAAAAAAGAAAATTTTAATTATAATCAATTTACAAATAAACAAAGAGACAATCGCTTTAGTAATTTTTCTCGTGAAAATATAAATTTTAACTTTAATAAAAATAATCAATCGATCAATAATTCATCACAATTTAATGAACCTAGAAATTTTAGAATCATCAGGGTGATCAAAACTCAAGTTCGCGAATTTATACTTAGAAAGACAGCAAAAAACGTACCCAAATAATGAACGCCCATTAATGTGTGCTTATTGTCAAGGTATTGGTCATACGGTCATACAATCAAGCGGTGTTATAAAAGATCAGCTAATAATGATAGGATACTGCAGGAAAACGCACAATGTCTCCAGAAATCAGGTGTGATCGAGGAGACTACAGACGCAATGCGCCTACGAAAGGAAAATTAAATTAAATTTATATTAAGCGCATGAATCTTACTTATAATGATAAAACTCCCACAATTTTATTAATAAATCGACTTAATAGTAATAAAATTGACTTCATTTCGGACTCCGGTGCGGGCCCAAATTTAATTAAATTGGGTAATATTCCAAGAAATATCAAAATTGATACTATCATTATTTTAGAATTGCGTTGGATTTCAAATATAAGTATATATACGCTCGGAAAAGTACGAATTCAATTTTCAAATTTTTCTATTGAATTTCATTTAATTGAAAATTCTTTCCCGATCAAAGAAGGAGGTCTTCTTAGGGCAGAATTTTTTAGAAAATTCAATGTGAATATTGATTTTAAGAATAAGCGAATCGTTTCAGATCTTTTTAATATACGCTTTATACAAACGAAAGAAATATTGATTACAAACTCCTCCTCGGATAGCTTGTCTTGAAATAAAAAAACCTATATGGATATTGTAAAAGATAGAATCACACCTAATAAAATTGTTAAAGAATATGAAAAAATGAGAAAGAATGAGTCGAAATTTAAGTTTTATTCTAAAGATTCTCTAAGGACATTGAATTTTAATGCATTCTACGTGCCATTTACGAGTGCAAATTTAAATACCATACCATGTGATAACCTTGCCTTTAAAAATGATTTAAATACAAACTCCGTACCACTTGAAAATTTTAATCAATATACTATATCGAGTAAGGATTTTGTCTCAAATGAAAATGAAAATTCAAATTTATGCTCCATATAGAATTAAAATACTATTTTTAGTAATACGTCGGATACAAATAATGATGAAACTGAAGTCTTGAGTAAAGAAATTAAATTTAAAAACTTAAAAATGAGTGATAAATTTACAAGTTCTAAACTTATTGAATTAAAAAATGATCTCAATATGGAAAAAACCATTTTATTAAAAAAGTCTGCGCAGACGATTCTGAATTGGATTTTGGGAAATCAGCTGAAACTAAACATCATAAAAACCCTTTTTCTTCTTTAGACTCTAGTTGTCATGAAATCAATAGAGATCATAAAGAAACAATGTTAAAAAATCTTAAACAAAGCACTAGTGTTATAAATAAAGAAAATATAAGTTCAAGTTCAAATTCTTATTCAACTATAGATCTCATAAGTTCTATAGAAAATATAAATGCAGAGCAAACTAAAAATGTTATAAATTCAATAAAAAATTCTAAAATAAATGAAAATTTTGATAATTATACTTTGAGATTAATAAAAAATTATGAAGAATCAGGATCTGAAATAAAGCCTGATCAAGCTTCTATTTCTAAAGGCAAGTTAAAAACTAATCATTTTGAAAACAAAAACTTTGAGGTATCTACTGATGCGTTGAAAGTTGATGATCTTTGTGAATCTGAAATTATTGATAATAATAGAAAAATTAGTGAGGGTACGAAAGACGAAAATATTGTTAAAGTAAACTGTGTGAAAAATAAAGTTATGAAAAAATACAATAAATTACAGTATGAAACTGAGTCCGAAGGGTGTGGCCAAATCGATGCGAGGAACGTGTGTGAAACAAAACAAGCAAGAGCAAGAAGTCTAAAAAATTGTTGCTCTAGGTGCGATTGGAAAAGTTATTCCCAGTTTTCTAATTAAATATTGAGTTGATCTGTACAAAAAAAATTTCTAAATATTCTTCAATCAATTCTACAGGCGGCTCTTCTCTTGTTTTTTGCTAATTGTTAATGGTTTTTTGAACAGAAATGTTTAAAAAAACAAACAAACTTTTCCAATCGCACCTAGAGCAACAATTTTTTAGACTTCATTCCAACTTTTCTTCTTAAATATTGCAGTAATTCTTACAAAAAAAATTTCTAAATATTCTTCAATCAATTCTACAGGCGGCTCTTCTCTTCTTTTTTTGAATAAATTAGTATTTATTTTTAAATAAATATGCGAAAACAAAATATCGATATATATACAGTTTCTTTCCCGTTTCCCCTGTCATGTATCGATCCCCATAAAGATCCCATATTCCCAAGTTGCAACAGACTTACTTATAATCCGCCTAAAAGGAGTTAGGGAGGGGGCCACGGAAATTGCAATTAAGCATTTTGCTAGCTGGCACCTCCGCTCTGCTGGAACAGGTGGGGCGAAGTAGCTTCCCTCGCTGCTTAGCCGCTCTCCCAAACCACTCTCGTCCCCGACACTCGAGTGGTTCGACCGAAAGCTAGCAGCGATCGAAGACCACGTGCAGCACACCTGGACAAGCAGAGCCGGATCAGGCAAGGATCCGTCAGTGCAATATCGCCTCGCCATCACCATTGGATAAGGTCCCGGAAGGTCCAGAGAACCTCCCGTGAACGATCAACTGCCCGGATACTCTGGTAATTTTAAGGTAGATTATTGTAATATTCAACTCTGTCGGAGGACATTAAACTCATTAAATTGTAACCTTTCACCATTTGTTTTTCAATTAAACAATATCACCTTACCTTACTTTATTTCATTTTATTAACCTAATCAAAAGCCAGACAACAAGGGGACGGGACAACTACGTAAGTAGTTGTTCCAAAAAGACGAAGATCCTACCCCTTTTAAAATAATAGGATTATAAATCCGTGACACCCCTTAATACAATTAAATTACCTGTCAATTATCAAATGACCATCCGAAAATAAAGGAAATGCTTGCGTTATTAGTTGAAATAAAAAGCGTGTTGGAGGATTAGAGTATAATTCATGGTCTGCCTATAAAGCATGTCTTAAAATGCGAAGCGGATAATTTGAGAATGAATAAAATTAAAAAATTATTGAATTTGAAACACTTATCTCCTGAAGAAAATACTGCAGTGTTGGAACAAGTTGAAGAATTTCAGGATATTTTTTATCTTAAGGGAGATAAACTTTCAGGTACACCTGTGCTGGAATTAATGATACCTACTATTGATGATATTCCAATATCATCTAAACAATATCGATTACCTCCAATACACAGAGAAGGAATTAACCGGCAGGTGGATAAATTATTGGAAGATGGGATCATTGAGCCATCTACTTCACCCTGGTGTAGTCCTTGTTTTTTAGTTCCTAAACCGGAAGACATGCTAGGCCGGAAACAATATTGCATGGTGATTGATTACAGAGCTTTAAATTTAAAAACAATATCAGATTCTCATCCTCTTAGAAATATTACTGAGATTCTTGACCGATTAGAAGGTTTTAAATGTTTTTTGTCTTTGATTTGAAGTCATCATACCACCAAATCAAGATAAATGAAAAATACCGGTATAAAACAGCTTTCGCTACGACTAAGGGATTATTTCATTTTACTAGAGATAGTTTTGAACTTAAAACAATGCCAGCAAAATTTTCTAGGACTTTAGCCATCGCATTGGCGGGATTAATTGATTCAGTATTGTTTTGTTACATTGATGATATTATAGTATATTCAAAAAATTTCAAAGAACACATAGTAAGATTAAAACTTTTTTTTGAAAGATTGCGTTCTGCAGTATTTAAATTACAATCAGAAAAATGTGATTTCTTAAAAAAAGAGGTTACTTATTTAGGAGACGTTATAACTACGGAAGGACTTAAGCCAAATCCCAAAACGTTAATAGCGGTTAAAAATTTTAAAACTCCCACTACACCAAAACAAATTAAAATGTTTTTAGGACAAGCTGGATTTTATCAAAGATTTATTAAAGACTTTTCAAAAACTGCAAAACCCTAAGCAAATTCATGGCAAAAAGATGTAGAGTTCAAATGGGATAAAGAAACTCAAGAAGCTTTTGAGTGTTTGAAAAATTCACTTTGTGAAGAACCTCTTTTGATTTATCCTGATATTTCAAAAGAATTTAACTTAACAACTGATGCGAGTGGATATGCAATTGGTGCTATTTTAAGTCAGGGACCCATCTCCGAGGATAAAACAGTGGCTTATTATTCACGAGTAATGACACCAGTAGAAAGAAGATACGACACTTTCAATAAAGAAGGTTTAGCACTTGTTTACTCCATCAAACATTTTCGGCCTTACCTTTTACACAAAAAATTTAATTTAATAACTGATCATAAAGCTTTAGTTTGGATGCAAACACATAAAGAAGCGAATTCTCGAATAACGAGATGGCGAATAGAACTTACTGAATATTATTTTACAATTATTTATAAACCAGGAATAAATAATCCGGCAGATGCCTTATCCAGATGTCCCGTAGAAGGTGCTGATAATGATAAATCTGTAGATGAGGAAGATGACTTTTATTATGTTGAACTAGCACAGCCGTGCGAGCAGTTAAACGGGGAAGGAAGCGATCAATACCTGCCCACCACAACAGGTAGGCCGGACGCGAAGCATGTGTATGTTATGACTAGAGCTCAGGTGCGCGAGCAGCAGGAGCCTACTAAGTGCGTGAGTGGACGCATGCAGGAGGAGCCCATCCAAATTTCAACGCTGCCAGCGAGAAAACGAGGAAGACTGACGAAACAGAAAAATATCATGCAGACGCAGCAAGAAGATGTAGTGGAAAAAAAAAGTAGTGATCATGTATTATTAATTTTTCAATGAATAGGTCAATTGATAATTATAGTCCTGAGTCTATTAATAATGATTTTACATTAAACGAATTATTTAGTGAATTACGTACAGAATCAACCAATTTTATAAATGAGGATCAAACACTTAATGCCTTAATTACTTGCAGAGAAAATTTATTCATGCGGAAAGACAATTATTTATATTTTATCGATTCTTCAAGAAAATCTTGTGATGAAGGAGCTAAGCAGCTAGAAAAAATTAATAAACTACCACATTTGAAAAATATTGAAGTATGCAAACCACTGGTAGTTAAAGTTGGTGTTAGGTTTCATGTTGCACTTCCTATAAGAGGAGAAACTCCAATAAGCTTAGTTTTTATAGACAAAAACTTAGATATTTTATTTTCTAAATAGAAAAATAAGCTTCTAGAAATTCAAATTAATTCAATTAGTATGGCTAAATTAGAGTATATTGAAAATCTTGAATGGTCTAAGATAGCTCAAAAATTGTAAACCTTATTGAATAATTTTTCAACTAAATTAATTATATGCTTGAATTTGATAAATTATCCAGCTTTGGAAGATCGACAGGATATAATTCAAGAATGTCATGAATCTGCGGTTGGGGGTCATCGAGCTACAGTGAAAACGCTGAAAAGAATCAGGCAACGATTTTATTGGGAAAATTTGAAAGAAGAAGTCCAAAGTTTTATAAGAAATTGTCAAGAGTGTCAATTGAAAAAATTAGTAAGAGTCCGTACCCATCAACCTATGCATATTTCAGATACTCCAAATTGTCTTGAAAAATGGGCCATGGACATAGTTGATCCCCTTCCTATAACTAACTCAGGAAATGAATATATTATTACTTTTCAAGATTTATTTTCAAAATTGTCAGTAGCTGAATCATTACAGACAGCAACCGTTGTAGATGTGGCAAATGCACTCATTAAGAAGGTAATATGCGTGTTTGGTAGCCCAACAGTAATATTGACAGATCAGGGCAGAAATTTTTTGTCAAGCCTAATGAAAAGAGTTGCTAAAGGTTTTAGAATTAAACAAATAAAAACCACAGCACTTCATCCAGAATCAAACGGCTCGCTTGAACGCTCACATTGGAGTTTAATTCAATTTCTGAAGTTTTTTACACATAAGAATAATAAAAACTGGGATGAATATGTCAATCTAGCAATTTTAAATTTTAATACGTTAGATAGTGAGTCGACTTTACATACTCCGTTTGAATTAGTGTTTGGAAAATTAGTGGGTCTACCAACTAACCATGCAATCATAGAAAAAGATTGTGCACCAACATATCAAGGCTATATGCAAAATTTAATTTTGAGGCTCAACGAAATACAAAAAATTGCTCGTGAAAATTTAGTTAAATCAAAATTAAGATCGAAGAAATATTATGATAAAAAACAAATGAGAAATCATTTAAAACCGGATCGTATGTATTTTTAGCAAGCGGACCTAAACCTAAAAATTCGGAAATCGCTGGTCAGGTCCTCACCTTGTATTAGAAGTTCTAAATAATGAAAATTTTAAAATACAAATATCTGAGAAGGAGGGTAAAGTTGTGCATACAAATAGACTTAGAAAATCTTATATTGAAGTAGAATAAAACCATATAATTTTGCATGAATTATACATATAATTAAGTAGTATTCTGATTCATCAAACTTTTTCTTTCCTTCTCCTATAATACACATTAGGGTGGGCCGAAAATGAAAAATTTTAGAATTTTGACACGCCTGAGGTCTCAAAAGTTGTCTTTTAACATGAAAATAAGAAAAAAAATTTGTACACGCAAAAAAAAAAAATTTTAGGTTTGCCCAAAGCCCTTGAAGTTTTAGTAAAATTTGTTTAAAATGAGCTAATTTAAAAAAACATGTTTTTTTTTCAATACTCGATTACTTTGCGAAAAAAAATCGTAGGGACGCGAATAAAAAAAGAAAATAAAGCTCTTTAGTTGTAGTTTAAGTCTCTATAAATTAGAACATCATGAAAAAATTTTGGAAACTGTTTCGCAAGTACAAACTTCATACTTTTTTTTCTTTGTTTGTAGTGGTTGTAACCCGAAAATCGCTGAAATGTGATTTTTTTTTTAAATATTAATAACTTTGATAAAAAAACCGTAGAGATACGAATAAATAAAGAAAATAAAGCTCTTAAGTGGTACTTTAAGCATACGTAAACTAAAATACCATAAAAAAATTTTGGTAGCTGTTTCATGAATGGAAGTATGCTATTTTTTTGTAAATTTTTTTTTTTTAATGGTAAAACTCGTCTATTTTCTTTAAACTTCAATATCTCTGCTAGAAAAAATCATGGAAACACGATTAAAAAAAAGAATTGAAGCTGTTTAATTGAATTTTAAGCTTACGTAATACAAAATTGTATAAAAAATCGTAAAACTAGTTAATAAAAGGTTTTCGTCAATATTTCTAGTTATTTTGCCAAATTTCAACATATTTGTATGAAAAACTTTAAAATTTTTCTACTTAAATGATCGTTTTGAACGTTTGAGTATTGACATTTTCACTAGTATTTAAATAATGAAACAGTACTTTTTCATGAAAAAACTCCATACTTATGACAAATGGTTTATTACTTTATTTATAGATTTTGAAAAAACTTCGCTACATAGGAAAAAAATATTTTACTAATGTATAGTTATGACTAATAGTTTATTACTTTATTTGTATAAATGAAAACGCCATCTAATGAAAAATTGTTCAACTAATGTGTATAAAAAAGTAAGAAATGTACGGATTTTTAAAAATTACATGAACATTTTCGAGTAAAAACCAATAAACTGATAAAATATATAAAAAAACTTTTTTCGAAAATTTTATAGAAAAATTTTAAAGTTTTTTATACAAATATGTTGAAATTTGGCAAAATAACTAGAAATATCGACGAAAACCTTTTGTTACATAGTTTTATGATTTTTTATGCAAATTTGTATTACATAAGCTTAAAATTCAATTAAACAGCTTCAATTCTTTTTTTATTCGTGTTTCCATGATTTTTTCCAGCAGAGATATTGAAGTTTAAAGAAAAAAAAACGAGTTTTACCATTTTAGAAAAAAAATTTACCAAAAAATAGCATACTTCCATTCATGAAACAGCTACCAAAATTGTTTTATGGTATTTTAGTTTACATAGGCTTAAAGTACCACTTAAGAGATTTCTTTTCTTTTTTTATTCGTATCTCTACGGTTTTTTTCTCAAAGTTATTAATAATTTTTAAAAAAAATCGCATTTCAGCGATTTTTGGGTTACAACCACTACAAACAAAGAAAAAAAGTATGAAGTTTGTACTTGCGAAACAGTTTCCAAAATTTTTTTATGATGTTCCAATTTATAGAGGCTTAAACTACAACTAAAGAGCTTTATTTTCTTTTTTTATTCGCGTCTCTACGATTTTTTTTCGCAAAGTAATCGAGTATTGAAAAAAAAAAAACATGTTTTTTAAAATTAGCTCATTTTAAACAAATTTTACTAAAACTTCAAGGGCTTTGGGCAAACCTTAAATTTTTTTTTTTTTGCGAGTTCAAAATTTTTTTCTTATTTTCTTGTGAAAAGATAACTTTTGAGACCTCAGGCGTGTCAAAATTCCAAAATTTTTCTTTTTCGGCCCACCCTAATACACATTATTATGATTGGTTAGTATTACAAAATTTTAAACAAATAATTATTATCCACCAGAACAACTTAAGTAGTAAAGTTAATTCACCTGCATGTGAATGACGTATCTTAGTACTAAACCCACATTAATATATGTTGATGTTGCAGATGAATATATGGAAGAGCAGCAACCTACTACTACCACTCCAAATTATAATTGAGAACAGTTATGGTCTGATTGGATATGATTGCTCGCAGAGAATTACTAATCTGACTACTTTTTCATTGTTGCAAGATGCAGAGTGTGATTTGGAAGAGCCAAAAATTAACAATAGCAAGATTCATATTCGACTGTTGCAAATTAATGAATTTGAGTCTATACATGTTAAATTTTGCAAGATTCGAATTTTTCGTGACGTAGAAAAATGTGGTTGGTTGTCACATAGATTAACTAAACACAGAGGAATGATTAGTTACTTAATCGAAATTTCTTGTGAGCCATGTGAACAAATGCACTTGCATAGAAAATTTAAAAACTGTGCTGAAATAATTCAGAATTTAAAGCCAAACAACACGGTAGAGTATCCAATGATGTTTGTGGGTACAATTGATGAAGACGGTGACTGTAAGAACCCAGGACATAGTTATGGAACTTTTGAGGACGTAATCGTAAGAGGATTTTTAACCATCTCACTTCTCGATTATACGGCAACTGTTAATTTAAACACAAATGAGGTGATTTAAAATTCAGGGGCACGTTGTAAATTGACTGATACTAAATGCCAAGATATAGAAGCAGGATCTGCATTTTGGAATACCTTACCAAGAGGGTCATGCGAAGAACACTAATATGTTCAAATGGAGGTGTAAATAAAATAATAGACGAGGCTAATGAAAAACATCCAACTTACATCATGGAGTCAAACGATATTACATTTGCATTTACTAGCTTGGGAACTACTATAGAATGTTCTCACCGATTATTTCGAACGGAAGATCCAAAACTATTTATTCTTGAGGGGGAGGACGCTGACGATTTTCATTCAGTGAAAACAGCATCGGTTAGAAATCTTGATGAGTTTACATACTTTAATTCCAAATTTGTCTTCATGGAAAAACACATTAAAGGACAGATAAGACATTTATATCGAGATTTGCTGCTACACAAATGCGAACTGAGAGAAGAGTCATTCAAAATGCGCTAAGCATAGCAGTATCTGCACCTGATATGTTTGCTTACATTATTACAAAAAAATTCGGCTATTACGCCCTTACCTCAGGTGAGGTGACCTATCTCTGTAAGTGCACACAGGTTGAAATTTCTAGACGCAATGCAAGTAAATGTTATCAAGAATTGCCAGTAGAAAAAGATGGCAAAGATCTTTTCTTAACTCCAAGGACTCACATCTTGAAACAGTTCGGCACTGAAATAGCTTGTAACGCTCTGGTTCCACCAATGTTTTTATTGGAAGATTCCTGGTACACTGTTTTACCTAATTATATTTCTAATATTAAAGAACTAATTATTCTTAAACCAACTACCAAACGTACTTGGAATTATACTGATCCGATTGATCTGGCAAAAAGTGCAATATTCAGAAGTTATTCAGAAGGTACAATTATTCAGAAGTTCAAGCGTTAAGGCATCCAATTTTATTTTCTGTTGATAGACAAGCAGTGCTCAATAATGTAGCACTTGGAGTAACTGGGAGAAAAATTTCAAGTGAAGGTTTTTCTTTCGCAGGGTTACTAGACAAAAGTACCTTAAATAAACTAGCAGATAGTACTTTAACTCGAATTTTGGGTCGATTTCTAAATTTTGGTTCTGCTGGTGCAGGAGTAATAGCTTTATTTATAATTGCAAGATTTATTAAAATGGTGATTGACACAGTGGTTCATGGATTAATACTTTACTCTATTTTTGGTTTTTCGTTGCACATTTTAGGCGCCATATGGAATTCAGTGACTCAACTTTTGATTCATTTGAGCAGCGATTGGGACAAGGAGGAAGAAGTCGTTAAAAAAACACGAGAGAACTAAGAAGAATCTAATAAACCTAATGCACCTGCAGCTATGAATTTGGCACAGGAAACTGTAACTATTCCACTAATGTTTAATATTATGTTGAACCAATAGTAATGGATAAATATATTCTAGTAAATATTACTACAAACCAAATGTACCCGGATCCAAACCGTACAATTGAGCCTACTCCCAAACGCAGGAGACCGGATGAAGGCGATGACGTCTGTTCTGGATTGACCGGTCTATTGATTTTATTTTGTTTGCCAGATTAAGCTGGTAGGGAAGGGTTGTTAAATAAGAGTTGAGAAAGACACAATTTAATAAAAACAGTGTTAATTATTTTTGAATTTCAACACAGCACTTAATTTTACAAGCAAAAGCCATAAGCGCAAAGGACCTGAGACCCATTTGCCTGTCATCCTTCGTACTTAAGACACTAGAAAGGTTGGTTGACAGGTACTTGAAGGAAAAGCATCTGGTCGATCGACCGCTGCACTGTAGACAACATGCCTACCAGGCAGGCAAGTCTGTAGATACGGCACTCATAGAGGCGGAATCATGGATAAGGAAAGGTATTGGAAACAAAGGATATGTGTTGGCAGCTCTGCTGGACATTGAAGGCGCATTCAACCACACCAGGGTGGAAAGCATCCGCAAGGGTGCGGAGGATCATGCCGTCTCACCCACACTGGTGAGATGGATGAGCCACATGTTGAGCACTAGGAGCCTGCTTGCCACATGGGGCGACCGCACCCAAGTTGGTAAGGTTGGTGAAAGGATGCCACAGGGAGGAGTACTGTCTCCCACAATGTGGTGTCTGGTCGTTGATACCCTGCTGAGACTGCTGGACGAAGCCGGCATTTTTGCCTTGGCATATGCCGACGATGTTCTCATCCTCGCTAGAGCCGACGACCTAGATGTAGTGGCGGGCCTGATGCAATTAGCACTCGGAATCGTCGAGAAATGGTGCAAAGGAGTTCACTTGACAGTGAACCCAAGCAAAGTCGGGGTCATGTGCTTTACAACCAGATACAAGGTGGGCCTAATCAAGGACCTACACCTCATGGGCAGGACATTGAACCTGACCAATGAGATCAAGTACCTGGGAGTAACGTTTGACTCCAAGCTCAGCTGGAAAAGGCACCTCGAGGCTACCTGCGGAAAGGTGATACAGTCCTTCTGGGCATGCCAGGAGAGCTTTCGGCAGGACATGGGGACTGGAACCCGAGAAGATACACTGGCTGTACACAGCCGTGTTGAAACCTAGGCTACTACACGGGGCGGCCGTATGGTCACCCTGGGTAGCTAAGGCAAAGGACGCTAGAACGGCATTAAGCCGTGTACAGGCCCTAGTCCTGAGAGGAATGACAGGATGTATGGGCACTACACAGCTGGCAGCGATGGAACGCCTAACAGGAACCCCTCCGATTGATCTAATGGTTAGATGCAACCTTTAAGGTCATGTGTCGATACGAGGGCAATGCGGGAGTCGACCACCTGACGGACCGGCAGGTAGCCAGAGGTTTGAATCAGGGGAAGCTACCCAAACTCGACCACACGACTCGGAGCATCAACTTCGACAAGCCGTTTAGAGTCGAAACAGGCAGCAGGGCCGACTGGCAGTGAGGACAGCACAGGTATACCGGACAAGGGGTCGTCTGGTTCACAGACGGCTCGAAACGGGCAGAGGGGGTTGGAGCTGGAGCCTGGAGACAAGGCTCCACCAGGGAGATTGCGCTACACCTGGACGACTTCACCACAGTCTTCCAAGCTGAGGTGAGGGCGATTACAGAGTGCGCGCGAGTCACCCTGACGGAAGCGCACAGGAAAGGACCAGTCACGATTTGCTCGGATAGCAAAGCGGCGCTCTTAGCGCTGAAAGACTTGACCACAAACTCCAGAGAAGTAGCCCTCTGCAAAGAGGCACTGGAGAGGCTTACACCGAACCACTGTGTCACCCTACTATTTAGCGAAACCACTGCCAGACCCACGAGAGGGCGCTAGCATTGGCCAACTGGATACGTCCTCGTCGTGCTAAATGGGCAACGTTTTGTTCGAACGCGACAAAGTGGCCAAAATTCAGCTCTGGTTTGGCATGTTGCCTTGAGATAACTTGTCCCTCGTTGTATGCTGTTCGAACGCGAGGTAGCAAAATGACTCGTCATCTTAGTGACGTTAATTAAAGGTAGCAATTGACTCGTCATTTTAGTGACGCTAAACTTCTCAATCGAACGCAGAGCCTCTGGGGGAAGTATAGCTTGTTGTTTAGTACCTCAGGCAGTTGACTGAAGAGACTCCAGCCGATTTGGCTAGTTGCGGTTTACTGCCGTGTACGGGGCTAGGTTAGGTGGGAGCCTGTGATACTAGGGATGGCTTAACTTGTGCACGGATAATTGCTTGTCAAAGACGCAAAAGCAAGAGTAATGAGCGGCGCAAATGGAATCAGATGACTGTAGTTGGCCTTCTCGGGGATCTTCCAATGTCTGTAATCTCGTCACTAACAACCAGCTCTAAGGAGTATAAATGGAAGATCTTCCATGAACGTATAAAGAAACATCGTGAAAACCTTAATAGGATACCAAGGTGTCGAAGGTTTGGCACCTTTCGACGCTCCTCGTGCTAATTTATGAATTTCCCAACGGCCTCAAAGTGCGAAGATTTAATTTCTTCATATGCGCTTGATGACTGGTCCAAACCGGGAGCCTGAACGCCAAGTCGAACACTCGGGACTGAGAACCCCGTGATGGACGATTTACTGAAGGGATGGCAGCGTCCAAACTGCTACGGGGTGGCTTCTCGCTTTTACCCTAGTTAGAGTCGTTGGACCTCGACGACTCTTGTGGTCACCTTGGTGATAACAATTGGTTACCTATACGCTGGATGTGCTCCATGTTTGAGGTAACATGGGTGTTAGGTGTATAGATCTAAGGCTGCGCTTGACCGCGTGATCGAGAGTGGTTTGTTCAATAACTCAACCCTGGTATGGAGTCCAGCAAAAACTTTCCGAATCCCTACGCTCTAGCGTCACAGCCCTGGGGTGTATGATTGGACGGATTCCAATAGATGTGACAGTGCTGAGTTTGAAATAATGATAACGCCTGTAGCTAGTATCTTCTCCCTTAAAGGAGGGCATAGCCCTCTGAGTAAAGGGAGGCACGAGTCAGATGAGAAAGCACAAACCAAAATCGAAAGCAAATTGTCTATTGTTAACTCCGACGATGGGCTCTTATCGAAAAGGAGTGATGGATGGCAAACCCGAAGTCCGTGAAGGAACTTGGAATGTCAGATCCAGATCCAAAAGAAAGCAAAAATCTGGCATTTTTGTCAAGTTCCCTCTTACACAGGGAGGAGAACTTGGAGGCTCACAGTCCAAGGGTGTGATGGGGCTTGGAACACACGGCCTTGAAATTGGTGCTGTGACTTCTCGCGATTTCGAAGATCCAGAGGATCCTTATTGCGGAAGTCAAGAGGCGCGTCATCAGGCGTTTAGTGGAGTTATTACTCAGAACTCTGTGGAAACCTCTGTTGGACCTCAACTGGTTAGTAAGGAATCTCCTGAATCCCGAACTGATTTTCATGACGATGATAACCGCTATGATGATGTCCCTCAGCCTCTCTTAAAGCGTCGACGAATTTTGACCAGCTCGAGAATACACCTCTCATCCGATGATATCGGACTTGAGGTAGCGTGCTCGCAACCGGGTTGTGAAGTTAAACCTAGAGTTCACGACAAGGCCGGTGTCAATTTGGTTACGGAGGATAGCGAAGGTCCAAAGGATCTTTATCACCGTGACCTCTTTGACCTTCCCTATGAGCCTAGTAGGGTAAGTTCTTAATCACTGGTGGAAAACCCCGAAAGGTCCGATGTGGTTAGTAAGCGTAAAGCTGAATCCCACCAAGACGATCTCAATAATGATGACGGCATAGCTAGGGAAGACGCAGAGCCACCTCGGAGGAGCTCTCGAGATAGCTTTGCCAATACCGACCCTGGTGACCTTTCCCAAAGTGTACCAAGGCAAGTTGACTCTAACTCTCCAAGTATGAAGATCATGCAGGTAAACTGCCAGAGATCTTCAACAGCTGTCTGCGACTTAATGCAGATAGCCTTCGAGGCAGGAGTACAAATTTGTCTATTGTAGGAAACTCATATGGCCTTTGGTCGTCCGGTCGGTCTACCATCTGGCCTTTCTGTGTTCGAACTAAGAATGGTAAAGCGGCCATAGTTGTGTTGCAGGAAGAAATCTCTGCTATCCTTGCGGAACTGTGTTCCTTCGATAATGGTGTTTGTATTAACACTTAGAGTCCCTTCGGGGAGCTTTTATTGGTCTCTTTGTATTGCCCTCCGAGCCAGGATATCCTTCAGAGTCTGGATTACCTTGATGATATTGTTGCACACGCGGCAGGACGTAGGATTCTGATCGGGAAGGACTCGAACGCAATCTCTGATCTATGGCATAGCAAAGATAGCCTTGGCAAAAAGGCTGGTCACAATGCCGAGAGTAGGGGAGAAATGCTATCCGATTGGTTCCTGGCGTCTAGACAAGAGGTATTGAACGAACCTAGCAAGGCCTATACTTTTGTAGGACCGAGAGGATTTTCAGACATTGATGTGACCCTGGTTGGAGGCGATTGGGGGGACCATGGTAAGGTGGCGAGATTTTCCTGGAAAATTTTAGAGGGATGGGGGCTGAGTGACCACAACCCAATTGAGATTGGAATTGAGGGCACTTCAGACCTAAGCACCACTGAGCTCTTACCATCCGAAAGGAGATGGAACACTAAGGACGCGGATTGGTCAGCTTATACGAGTTATGTTAAGCTCTGCGCAAATGATTACGGCATTGAGCTGTTCAATCTACTTAGGGTCGAGGACAAAGTTGATTTGCTGTGTGCATGGATTACTGAAGCTAACGACAAATTCCTCAAAAGTACCTCGCGCTCGAAAAGACCACAGAGTCTCAAGTGATGGAACTCTGAGTTATTCAAACTCAGGGCCAAGACCCAAAAATTTAAAGGGAAAAGCCAGAGGGAGAGGAAAAGATCGGGTAACAAGGATGGGCGTAGTTGGAGAAAGTGGAGGAAATCAGCTAAGAAATACGTTTCCTCGCTTAGATCTGCCAAACTTCGAAATTGGCAGAATTTCGTAAGTGAGACAGGAAATAGGAATCCTTGGGGGCCAGTATATAGTCTGCAAGGGCAAATCTCAGAGAGACACTTTGTCGAGCCTAAGAACTGCAAATGGACAGACTCAAACGTGGGTTGAAAGCGCTGAAACTCTGTTGAAGGAATTCTTTCCTCCGGGTAGCAGCGAACCTCTGGAAGGTGATAACGACGATAACGATGATGCCCCAGTCGATTTCACAATCGACGAGATGATTTACTCCATCGAGCGAATGTCGGTGGGGAAGGCTCCAGGCCCGGATGGAATCTCTAATGAAGTCCTTAAAATGGTCTGGACGGTTATCCCTGAGTTCATGCGGAGCGTCTATAATGCTTGTATTCGTTCCGGATGTTTCCCACCGAAAAGAAAAGCTGCCCGGGTGGTTGTGCTTAAGAAGGGACTTGAGAAAGACCCGACTGATCCACGCTCATACCGGCCCATTTGCTTACTCGATGGCCTGGGAAAGCTTTTGGAGCGAATAATGGTCCTTAGGCTCGAGGTTGTTATGTACAATGGATGGAACAAATTTCAATTTGGCTTCGTTGAAGGTAAATCATGCGAAGACGCATTGGCTGAGTTGTCTCGTCTCACCAGGGAGGCCGCTGGAAATTATGTAGTTGGAATCTTCGTAGATTTCAAGGGCGTTTTCGACAATCTGTTATGGGATTACGCTCTATCCCGCTTGAAAGAAGTTGGCTGCTCCGAGGCTGATCTAAAACTGTGGCGAAGCTATTTTTTCAACCGTACGGTATATATGAGAGGCCCTACCGAAAAGGTTGAAAGGAAGGCCAAGCGTGGGTATCCGCAAGGATCTATCAGCGGACCTACCATTTGGAGGCTCTGTATGGATGAGCTATTGAACCTTCTGACCAGACTTAATATGAAGTTCATTGCCTTCGCGGACGATCTGGTTCTCATAATTGAAGCCTGTACCAGGGTAGCTCTTATTAAAGCCATAGCCGAAATTATGCGCCGAGTCTACGACTGGGAGCAGAAATCCGGTGTAGAGATCTCCGAAACCAAGACAGTAGCCATGGACCTCGTGGGAGATAGAAATCTCACCAAGACAAAAGCGGTCGAGGTAAAGAATGCGAGTGGCGATACTGTGGCTAGGGTCGATTTTAGGAGCGAAGTGAAGTATCTCGGCATTAACTTCACAACTGGCTTGGGCCTGAATTCCCACATCAAGAAATTGGAGAAGAAGGTCCTTGCCTCAATTGGTAAGTTTAGAAGGGTCTTGAGGAAGGAGTGGGGATTGAATTCTAAGACTGCTCTATTCATCTTCAAGGGGACTCCGCTACCTGCAGTAATGTACGATGCGAGTACCTGGTATAGAAGGCTGTGCGACAATAAAAAGTTAGCTGAGACGATGCAGCGTTATCAAAGGAAGGTGCTCTTGGCAAGCCTGAACACCTGCAGAACCGTCTCTACTGAAACTTTATAAGTTCTCGCGGGAAGTCTCCCATGAAACCTTGATTGTATAAGACACGCAAACCTATATAAAGCCCGGAAAGACATACCAATGCAGGAGGGCGATTTGGTCACAACAGCTGAAGTCTCTGGACTCGTATTCAGCGCTTAAAAGCGATTGATAAATGACAGGGCAGATCTCAGATGGCAGCAGAGGTGGGATGCTTCGTCCAAAGGCAGAGTGACTTATGAATGGCTGAAAGGAGTTAAATCCTCGCCTTTTAGAACGGACTTCAAGTTAAATCTTGAATTGAGTTACCTGTTGACAGGACACGGAAGCTTGAATGCTTTCCGATTTGCACGCAAGTTTTCCGATTCCCCTGCTTGCCCATGTGGATTCATTCGCGAAGATTGGATCCATGTGCTCTGTGACTGCACTCTCTATTCGAGTGAAAGAGACCTCGAGAGCATGGGTATTTTTAGACAATCGGAGCCTGATCATGGATGGGACGTAAGCTTTGCCCTCTAGAACAAGCAGACGTATGAGAAATTATGCAAGTTTGCTGAATTCATTTTTAGGAATAGGCCACGACAGGCAATCTCTACTGATCCTGACTGGTCAGTGACCCTGTCTGGTCATAACGAGATTGATCCTGCCCTTGATCCCAATATCGAGGGTGGACATCACGGTATCTATTCTCAGGAGCAGATACGAACTGCGGCTGGGCTAGAACAGAGCACGCCTGACCATGGCCATCAAAACTGGGAACCTCTTGGGATGCAGCTGCGATCGAGCTTGAAATACATTCAATGAATGAGAGTCTTGTTCCTGCTAAAACTATTTCCCAATAAGCCCTTTCGGGCGAGAGGTGGTAGCAAATACTCTTGGGACTGGGAGTAATTTACTCGCCTAAGTCCAACTCTGGCATAGCATCTCGCCTTGAGATAACTCATCTCTCGTCGTATGCTGTTCGAACGCGAGGTAGCAAAATGACTCGTCATTTTAGTGACGCAAATGGTAGCACATTGCCCCGTCATTTCAGTGACGTCTTCGAACGAGTAAATCGATTTCCTGCGGGCGGTCGTGATCTGTGGTCGAGCTGTGAGAATGACTCGCTGTGAAGGTATGCTTCTTTAACCTCTCATGTTAAAACTCCTGATTCGAATTCACGGTGGCCACTACCATAGTATGGTGAGATACTTTAGTGGCGCTCGTAAGAGAGGGTAAAATCTACCAAGGGTGTACCGATTTCCAAGCCGGGATTAACGAGCACATAGAGGTGGTAGTAGCGTGGGGGCGGCTTCGGCCGAATTATGCTTCTCCCATTCCACCTCATTGGGCTTGTTCTTCCTGATCGGTCGAATGGGTCTGAACTCTTGGTGGCAGTGGTACTTCTGTCGTATGACAGCAAGCAAGGGTGTCCAGCGAGTGGCGTCAACAGTGGGCTATGGCTCGACGTTCGTGGTTCTGGACGAAATTGCGCGTTAAGGTTGCGTCTAGCCTGGTGTCAGACTCGTCGTCGACCAGGTCAACCGGGTTCCTGGCCCGTCTTAGCCAGGATGAAAGAGCACCCGAATGGTGTGACACGTGAAAACCCCAACAAAGGGTCCGTTCAACTGTGCTCACTTATTTTTGATCGGAAATTTGTAGGCGAGCCGAACGGACGGCCTTCGGGCCTCCCGAAGAGGTAAGCCGCGCAGGAGGACGTAATCCGAGACCCAATGGCCAAGTGGCCCGTGCGGGTAAGCTCACGCAGGTATCGCACGTTAATCCAAATAAACAATACTGTGTCCAAATGAACAAATGAACCCTACTATGGGTGCCAGGACACTCGATGATAACAGGTAACGAGAAGGCAGATAGGCTCGCAAACCGCGGTGCACTAGACATCAGGGCCGACCACTGCAGTGTGGGAATGCCCGACTGCTCACTGCACAACGCCTCTGCCCTCTGGATGGCAAAGGAAGAGGATCGAAGGTGGGCCGATCACCAGGGGCTGAGGCAGTCAAAAGCCCTTATCGGAGAACGGCCGCCAAAGGAATGGCTGCGTGACCTAAGGAAGACCGGTAGGAGAAAACTAGGAATGGTCATCGGATGGCTCACGGGCCACTGGAAGGTGAGACACCATCTAACCAAGATAGGGATAGGGGAGATCTCAGTATGCAGGTGGTGTGGAGAAGAAGCCGAGACGACGGAACACCTCCTATGTGAGTGTCCTGCCTGGGCCACACTCCGGACCAGTAGGCTTGACAGACCCATCATAGATCTGTGGGATCTGAGGGAAGCCAGCCTGACGGCAATCATGGCGGTAATTGGCCCCATAGACAGGGCCATGGACAAGGAGTGAGTAAGGCAGGGAATTTCAGCACAATGGGTGTATACCTGAGTGCTGGGGTTACATGTTCCCGAGCAGGGACCGCTAACCCCTCCCACCCTAAACCTAACCTACTACAAACCAAATGTACCCGGATCTAAACCGTACAATTGAGCCTACTCCCTCGCCTACTCCCAAACGCAGGAGACCGGATGAAGGCGATGACGTCTGTTCTGGATTGACCGGTCTATTAATTTTACTTTGTTTGCCAGATTAAGCTGGTAGGAGAGGGTTGTTAAATAAAAGTTGAGAAAGGCACAATTTAATAAAAACAGTGTTAATTATTTTTTAATTTCAACACAGCACTTAATTTTACAAACAAAAAAATTCAAATAATTATAACATTACACTTGGTGAGTTTCATACAGATTAATAAAGATTAGTCTAAAGAGAAAAACTGAGAGGTGAGAATATCATACGTTTGGATTGAGAATTTTCCAGAATTTATTTCCGTGTAAAGAAAATTAATTAATGTGAGAAAACACCTAGTCAAAACTCTTTACGGATTTGATTATATTAATTCAAAAACGTTAACACGAGTTGGATAGAATAAAGGTGAGATAAACAAAACAACAGAGAATAGCCTTGAAAAGAGAGATTTTGATTTGATTTTGATTTTGATAATTTTATTGAATGTACATTATGTTGTACAAAATACAAAGATGATCAACAAGTAAACCATCAATGGTTAACAATAGTAAAATAATAAATAATAAAATAATAAAATGAAATAAAATAAACATAATAATAATAATAAAATAATAAAATGAAATAAAATAAACATAATAATAATAATAAAATAATAAAATGAAATAAAATAAACATAATAATAATAATAATAAAATAATGAAAATAATAAAAATAAAAATAAAGTTTTACATCAAGATATAACAATATTTGGTAATCTACTTTAACAAAATTTAATTTAATTCAAACTAAACCAGTGCCTGCAAAATGTCTTTGCAAATCAGCCATCAGTAGAACAACAAATCCTCACACAGTTTAAGCACAGGTTGATCAGCGGCACAGAGTACTCAACCTTCTCCCTCGGTAGTAAAGATGCGTGATTTGATGAGATGTTTAAAGGTTGCAAATGATGATGCCTGGCGAATATGAAGGGGTAAACTATTCCAGATGTAGGCAGATGATACATGAAAGGAGCTTTTCAAGCACTCTGTGCGGCAGGAGGGAATAATCAGCGCATCCCAAGCGTGCTGATTCACCACCCTCTTCGGACGCGAGCTGTGCTTTTCAATAAAAAATTTCGCCAAATAAGACGGAATTCCCGAATTCAGCATTCTATAGAGCAAACAGGCCGCAAAGTAGTCTCCACGACCCGACATTCGGAGCCAGCCAAGCTTACGTCTGAAAGGAGTGATGTGATCGCTCTTCCTAACCATCATAATCACATAACCATCGAGTGCAACAAGCGTGTCCTCAATCGAAGGGCTCAGCCAGGTCTCAGCAACAGCTATCAGATATATCAAGGGCTGCGTCAATAGAAAAAGCCTGACCTGCTCAATATGGCCGCGCAGAGAGTTCGCATTAAAATAACAGACACGAAGTCTGCCCCCCTGCTTCCGCACAGAATACTGAGAGGTGTGAGTAAAAATATTAAGATTTGATTACTTTTTACAGATGGAAGAAACAAACAATGCACCTCAGATTTTTTCGTTAGACACTGGACCTAACGTGAATCCATGATTAAATTTATGGAGAGACGTAATTAGAACCTATGAAAGAGTTCATTCTGCTGGAATGTATAGAATAGTTTGCCGGAATTGCTATAAATGTGTGTTAACATATCCGGGAAGAGTAATTTTTTCTATGGTCATTTTGAGAGTAATGTCGGAGTTCATAAATTCTCATACAGCAATATCATGCTCAATTTACAGAAAAATGATATTATTTAAGCAGTGTAGAAATGACCAAAAGATAAAAAATACGGGTGAATATTCTCTGAAAACTAAAGGTAGGGTGACTATCCAAGTACTATCCAAAGGTTTAGAGCACTTTGCGCTGTCATTTTCACACGACATGACTGTTAGTACGATTGAAGGATACAATAAAATGCAATGTGAATTTGAAGAACAGACATTGGGTCAAACTGCACCTAAAAATTCGAAGGTGTTGCAAGAGAACGTAAAAGCTAAAAAAGGTACTCAAAAGCAAGTTTCAAGTATCGCAATTTCTACCAATAAAAATACAAGTACTGATCAAAATGTAGGACAACCTAATATGAATCAAACTGTTACAACAGAAATTGCAACTCAAGTTTCGTTTTCAGTAAAAAAAACTATAAATTCTGATACACATGTAAATTATGCGCAATCAAGTAGTTATTTAAATCAAAGTCCGTTTGTAATATATAACTCATTGAGTTATAGTAATATTAATTATAGAGCACAGTTGGTTTTTACACCCCGAAATTATACTCTTTTTGACAAACCAGATGATCTAAAACAACCTACATTTTCGATGAATTTTGATAAAACAAACCATGCAATGACATTAAATAATAATGATAATATTCCTAATGCAGCTATGAGCAGTAAGAATTCGAAAGAAGTTGTAACTGAAAATGTGACTTCCTTAAATCATCCATTCTTGAAGACTTTACTTGTCCATGTATATTGTAACCCAAATATACTAAAAATTGACTTTAAAAACCTTAATTTTTCATAGTTAAAACCATTCAAAAAATTTTTATAATAATTTTTATTCCAAAGTACTTGGAAAAACGAAAAAAATGCGAGGTTCGAGATATTTCAAAGTGCAATTGATACGGCCCAAGGAGGAATTTTTTGAAAGTGAGGCCAAAAACTGCTTTTTGTAGGAAACAGCCTACTTTTTAACAGAGGGGTTATATGGGAAGTAGGTGAAAAAAGGCCCATTCTGGAAAAAGAACACTGAAGGGCTTGTTTTTATGATGAATAAGAACTGTGTGCAAAGTTTCATGAAAATCCAGGTCCCAAAGGACGAACCATCTCCTTGTAAGTTGGATACCAATTCAAGCATGCTGTTCGACTACAAAGAAGAATTACGTATTGCAACGGATACGTTTACTATTACTACGGTAATTAATTTAGATCCATTCTCAAAATTATTCGATCAATTATTAATTGTATCAAGTAAAATTGTGGATTCAAAAGCATATAATAGAACAAAAGACTCTGTAACATTATTACAATTTTCTAATTATTATAAAAAAAAGAATCTAATTTGCAGTCTTCAAAATAAATATAACGATTTAATTGAACCATACAATTTTATGGCAGAAGATCAAGAAAGTTTTGCTAAGGAAGTTCTTAATACTTTTAATTTACTTAAGAAAGAACATATTAATTTAAGCATGGAAAGCAGCCATAACAATATTTTTTTTATCATAAACGAGATCTCAAAAACAATGACAAGAATGAATGATACTTACTCAAGACTTATTGGATATATAAAACCATGGAATCAAGAACGTAATAGTACAATAAAAGATATTAAATTTTTAGACGTAGCAGTGAACCAGATGATTTTATAATGTGAAGATTATATGAATGCATTAACATTATTAAATAAAATTTTTTTGAATAGAAGCAGTTTACTTTTATGGAATTTTTACTAAAACATTTAAATCAAAACCAAAAACTACCAAGTAGTTTCAGTCAGATTAAAAGCAATAAATGAGGATACATTATTAAAATTGAAAGAATTAAAATTGATAAAATATCGAACATTTTGATTTTAAGATTGAGAATATCTTTAATTGAAAAAACAGCTTTCCGAGTTAATGATATTGTTCAAACACCTTTATTTACAAAGACAAGGAATTCAATTTTTCTTAAATACATACAGATAATCAGTTTATGTCAGTGGATGAGGTTACGAAGAATTATATTTATCTGTCAATGTTCGGCCGACTCAACAGCAAAATTATTAAAAATACACGTCTGTATATGGGTAACAATCCGATCTCAAATCAATCAAGTTGCGAAGCTAATATGTTTTTTTATGAAGAAACTCATAAATGTTCAGTCAAAACTGAATTAAGTCAAAATAACTATTTCATTCACTAAACAACTTACTCAAACGAATGGTTTTTTTCAACAGCAGCTAATCAATATGTGCGTGCAGTATGTAATAAATGTGAGCAGCCATTCACCTTGAAGGGGATGTACATTTTTAGAGTACCAAAAGCCTGCAAGATTATGACTAATAACAGCATATACAGAAATAATTTTAATCATTATAAGGAAAAATATGTTTTTGCGAGTGCAAATATTTATAGTTAAAAAGAACATATAAATAACAGTACTCAAGTATCTAATATTAATAATAACAGGTAATAATTGAAATAAATAATCAACATCAGCATTTAATATTCATAACAATCACTTTAATAAAAGGTGTCCTAATTTTACTAGGAGCATTAATTGATCCATATGCTTGGTACAAAAAACGATCGCAAAATACAAATATCAAAGAAGAAAACATTTATGTTTAAATGGCGAATTTAGATCCTAATCTTAGATGCTCTTTCAAAGGCCCGGGTTATGATATACCGAAAAGTTTTGTTGGGTTTGATAGAATAAGTTTACCACTACCAACACCTCCTAAAAATGCAGTGATTGAAAAAGAAATAAAAACTCCCGTTGAAATTGAAAACTAATTAATAATCGCATTCAAAATTATCGTCTTATTTATTTTAAAAATTATCGTGTTAAGAAACTTTTCTTCTTTTAATTAAGGAAATAATAATAATTCAAAAAAATAATCATTGTTCTAAGTTCTTAAATTGTTTTCTTAATAAATGAACTAAATTTAAATAAAGTCAACAATCTAATAGATAGTAATAATAAATATTATGACGTAAAAGTTAACATAACACTAAAACTTTTAATATTAAAATTAATTTTGATACTTAAGCAGACTTATTTTAATTTATTTATAAATTATAAATGATACAGTATAAATATTTTGTTTTTCAGAATGGAAGAGCGGTTTAAAATGATAGTGCCACTTAAAATTATGGGAATAAATGCGATACAAATTGAGATTGAATTATTACACGCGCTGAGGAATTATAATATGGTAAAATTCAACATGGTTTTTGACAATTGCTGCTGTTTGAAAGAAACTGATGTAGAGACAGTCTGGAGGAAAGCTATTGAAGTAAATAATTCATTAGCAGTGCTTAACCCATTAGGTCCCAAGAGTTATGAATTTTTTTTTGTACTTTGAGCTTATAAATCAAAGCGAAAAAGTTAAAAAATAATTTAAAAAATACCCTACCCCCCTATTTTTGGATATGCCCTACACGATGGCATTGTTTAAAATACTCAAAAATAACATTTTAATTAGTTAATAAGCAAATTAAAAAAAAAAATGAAAATTTTTACGTTATTTTTTTTTTTCAAGCTGGTGAACAATGCCAAAAAAATTATTTTTGCCCTCAAAAAGTTGACCACGGGTGTTCACATTAGTTGAGCTTTTCTTGCATATTTGATTTTTTTGGTTTCGATTTTTTTTAAACAAAATGGCGGACTAAAAACTTCAACGCCAATAATTGTACGGCAGCGCATGGTTGAATCAATACCGAAAAATTACTTTTTATAAAAAATGACTGTGGTTCCTAAGATTTTTATGGTCGCTGATTATGAATCTGAGATCAGAATATCAAAATTGTAAGAATTGGGCCCAATACCATAGGACCCAATACTCAAAGTTAAGATTTTATAAAAACAAAAAATATCATCATATTTTACGTAGAATTTCAAGATCAAAGTATACTTGGTCGTTTTTCGAAAAAAATCATCATTTTCGAGTAAAAAATCAAAAAAAGTTCAAAGTATTGGATTTACTTCCAGAGATCCACAACAGCTCGTCCCCGTGTGCCTGTAACGAATTGAACACAACTTTTGAGATGGCAAAAATATATTTACGAGGTTTTTGGGTTGCTGATAGTGTATCTGAGGTAAAAACATGAAAATCCCAAATATAGAGCCCAATACCGTAGGACCCAATAGTAAAAATTGAGATATCATAAAAATAAAAAATGCCATCTTATTCTGCGCAAAATTTCAAGATCAAAGTATACTTGGTCGTTTTTCGAAGAAAATCGTCATTTTCGAGTAAAAAATCAAAAAAAGTTCAAAGTATTGGATTTACTTTCATAGATCCACAACAGCTCGTCCCCTTGTGCCTGTAACGAATTGAACACAACTTTTGAGATGGCAAAAATATATTTTGGGTAGCTAATAGGGTATCTGAGGTAATAACATGAAAATTCCAAATAAAGGGACTCAAGGACATGCAGCACCACGTGGTTTTAAAAAAATTTTTTACTTTTTGTTTTTTATTTCGTCGATCTTTTTATACGACGTAACTCACGTGAAATGATTAGAATGCAGGATCTCTGCACAGATTTTTTATCTCATTTTTTATTTTTATGATATCTCAATTTTTACTATTGGGCCCTACGGTATTGGGCCTTATACTTGGGATTTTCATGTTTTTACCTCAGATACACTATCAGCAACCCAAAAACCTCGTAAATATATTTTTGCCATCTCAAAAGTTGTGTTCAATTCGTTACAGGCACACGGGGACGAGCTGTTGTGGATCTCTGGAAGTAAATCCAATACTTTGAACTTTTTTTGATTTTTTACTCGAAAATGATGATTTTTTTCGAAAAACGACCAAGTATACTTTGATCTTGAAATTCTACGTAAAATATGATGATATTTTTTGTTTTTATAAAATCTTAACTTTGAGTATTGGGTCCTATGGTATTGGGCCCAATTCTTACAATTTTGATATTCTGATCTCAGATTCATAATCAGCGACCACAAAAATCAAAGGAGCCTCAGTCATTTTTTATAAAAAGTAATTTTTCGGTATTTATTCAACCATGCGCTGCCGTACAATTATTGGCGTTGAAGTTTTTAGTCCGCCCTTTTGTTTAAAAAAATCGAAACCAAAAAAATCAAATATGCACGTAAAGTTCAACTAATGTGAACACCCGTGGTCAACTTTTTGAGGGCAAAAATAATTTTTTTGGCATTGTTCACCAGCTTGAAAAAAAAAAATGACGTAAAAATTTTCATTTTTTTTTTTAATTTGTTTATTAACAAATTAAAATGTTATTTTTGAGTATTTTAAACAATGCCATCGTGTAGGGCATATCCGAAAATAGGGGGGTAGGGTATTTTTTAAATTATTTTTCGCTTTGATTTATAAGCTCAAAGTACAAAAAAAAATTCATAACTCTTGGGACCTAATGGGTTAAATTAGTTTCAGTCATACATAAAATTTTGGATTGTGAAAAAGTAACTAATGTAGTAGTTACTATAATTGAATTAAACTCTGAAGAGTATTTAAGAGAATTATTACCAATTAAGACTGATATAAATTCATTCGACTCACGTGGCACAACTCCATTACAAGCTGCAATTGAATCAGGTAATCCAATTTTATTTGACATATTAATAAATCATGGCGCAGATATTTAATTCCAAAATGGTGACGGAGAAACACCGTTGATGACAGCCATTCGTTACAGTTCATGGAGAAATTTCAATGTTTTACTTGACTTAGGTGTTGATATTCATGTTGAGAATGATAGAGGTGCAAACTGTATATTTATTGCAGTTCTCGCAAGAATAGAAATACTTAAAAAATTAATAACATTAGGATCCGACGTTAACTGCATAAGCAGTAGGAGAGAACCACCATTATCTTTCGTCTGCAAACAAATAGATAAACCGCATCATGCAATTCTGTTATTGGAAGAAGGTGCAAATGTACAGTTTGCGGATAGTTGCGGAAATACTCCACTACATAAAGCTGCTAAGGGCAGACACGAAGGTCTAGTAGAGGCCCTAATAGTAGCAGGTGCGGAAGTAAATAAAGTAAATTCTAATGATGAAACGCCTTTGATAATAGCAGCAAAAGCTGGTGAACCACGTATGGTATGAATATTAATTCGATTTAACGCTAATATAAATTATGAGGATGAATACAAAAGGAATGCTCTGTTGTATTCGTATGAGTCGCCGTTTGCCGGTGCAACTAAAGTATTATTAAGAAACGGAGCTGATTTATTTTATTGGCCTTATGAGGAGCCCTTTTTACACACAGAAAAAATACATTTTAAACAAAATTATAAAATTGGTAAATTTTTGTGTCATCCAAATCAAAAAAATCAATATGATAAAATTAATTTAGTTAATTTGCTAAGTAATAATTACCATCTTTTTACTATATTGATTGAATTAAAAATATGAATAATGTAAATTTCTGGATGAGGTTAACTGTTTTCGATATATATTTCAGTCCATACCTTAAATTGATAAATTTTTTCAGAAAAGAAAATCAAAATAAATCAGTGAGTATTCAAAAAGTTAAAAAATTTGATCTCCATAAAGATAGGTTATAAGCAGGGCCGCAACAACCCATGTAAGCTAGGGGGTGTCCTGATCAATTTTTTTCCTTACACCCCCTAGTATTTTCAGGGGGTGTCAACGAAATTGTACAATCCTAAGTCAAGCATTAAACCTCAATATGCCTAAGCGCCTTGGGCGCCTGAGTTCAACAAAAAAACTTATCAGTTATCTCCCAAGCTCTGAATCCCCAAATACCCTGGGCGACCGAGTTCAACAAAACAATGATCAGCTATCCCCCAAGCTCTAAACTCCCAAAACCCTGGGCGTCCGAGTTCAGCAAAAAAACTAATCAGCTATCCCCCAAGCTCCAAACCCCCAAATACCCAGGGCGCCCGAGTTCAACAAAAAAATAATCAGCTATATCCCCCAGGCTCTAAACCCCCAAATACCCAGGGCGCCCGAGTTCAACAAAAAAATAATCAGCTATATCCCCCAGGCTCTAAACCCCCAAATACCCTGGGCGCCCGAGTTCAACAAAAAAACTAATCAGCTATCCCCTAAGCTCTAAACCCCCAAATACCCTGGGCGCCCGAGTTCAACAAAAAAACTAATCAGCTATCCCCTAAGCTCTAAACCCCCAAATACCCTGGGCGCCCGAGTTCAACAAAAAAACTAATCAGCTATCCCCCAAGCTCTAAACCCCCAAAACCCTGGGCGTCCGAGTTCAGCAAAAAAACTTATTGGCTTTCCCCCAAGCTCTGAATCCCCAAATACCCAGGGCGCCCGTGTTCAATAAAAAAAACTGAGCAGCTATACCCCAAGCTCCAAACCCCCCAGAATCCCTGGGCACCCGAGTTCAATTGAACGAAATTTTTTTTGTTGCAACAAAAAAAATTATCAACAAATTTTTTTTTCTAACTAGAAAATAAAATCCACAACCTTATTGTGGAACAAAAAAAAAAAGAAAAAAAAAAAAAAAAAAAACACTTTTTTATGGACTTGAAATTCAATTATATAAAGTACGCTTAACTTCGAGCTTAACTTCTAAAATTATTCCACTCGGTCACCAGAGTTTAAGGAGGTTTAGAGCTTGGGGGATAGCCGATCAGTTTTTTTGTTTACCTCGGGCGCCCAGGGTCTTGGGGGTTTAGAGCTTGGGGGATAAATGATCAGTTTTTTTTATTGAACTCGATGCCCAGGGTTTTGGGGGGTTTAGAGCTTGGAGGATAGCCGATCAGTTTTTTCGTTGACCTCGGGCGCCCAGGGTTTTGGGAGCTTAGAGCTTGGGGGATAAATGATCAGTTTTTTTTTTATTGAACTCGATGTCCAGGGTTTGAGGGGGTTTAGAGCTTGGGGGATAGCCGATCAGTTTTTTCGTTGACCTCGGGCGCCCAGGGTTTTGGGGGTTTAGAGCTTGGGGGATAAATGATCAGTTTTTTTTTATTGAACTCAATGTCCAGGGTTTTGGGGGGTTTAGAGCTTGGGGGATAACCGATTAGTTTTTTCGTTGACCTCGGGCGCCCAGGCTTTTGGGGGCTTAGAGCTTGGGGGATAGCTGATCAGTTTTTTGGTTGAACTCGGGTGCCCAGGGTTTTGAGGGTTTAGAGCTTGGGGGATAGCCGATAAGTTTTTTCGTTGAACTTGGGCGTCCAGGGTATTTGGGGATTCAGAGCTTGGGGGATAGCCGATCAGTTTTTTTGTTGAACTCGGGTGCCCTTTTGAGGGTTTAGAGCTTGGGGGATAGCTGATCAGTTTTTTTTTTTTTTTGAAATCGATGCCCAGGGTTTTGTGGGTTCAGAGCTTGGGGGATAGCCGATTATTTTTTTTGTTGAACTCGGTCGCCCAGGGTAATTGGGGGTTTAGAGCTTAGGGGATACCTGATTAGTTTTTTTGTTTAACTCGGGCGCCCAGGGTTTTGGAGGTTTAAGGCTTGAGACTTTAAATTCCGTGGACACCCCCAAGGAACTGTAGAGGGTGTCGTCTACTAGCCCAGGGGGTGTCCTGACACCTCTGCCCCCCCCCCCGTTGTTGCGCGCCTGGTTATAAGATATGGAAAAAAAATCAATAAAATAAACTTAGCAGCACCCTGGTTGGTCACTACACTAGAAAAAAATAGGTTAGCATTACAAGAGATCTTAATACTAATTCCTAACACAGTAATTGAAACAAATTTGATTGATATGCTAAATACTTCAATTAAATTTCATGATAACCCAAATGCAAAAAATTTAATTAATTTAGGAATACCAATTGGTATGGATAAAAATGAATATTCACCCCTTCAGAAAAGCATTTTAGTAGATAATTACGAAATTTTTAAATTTATATTTAAAAAAGGAATACAAATAAATGCAGTAAACAATAGTAATGGTGATTCAGCACTATTTACAGCAGTCATTCATCATAAATTTTACGCAGCGGATTAATTATTAAGAAAAGGAGCAAACACGAATTTATTAAATAAAAATAAGGAATCAGCATTAATGATAGCAGCGGCTGGCAGTGAAATCTTTGAAGAATTATTAAACTATGAAGTAAATTACGATGTAAGTGACAATGATGGAAGCACTGCACTACATTTGGCAGCATTATATAAGGTTACAGGTTTTAAATATGTTCAGTTATGACTAAAAAAAGAGCAAATATTGACGCTAAAAATAAAAATGAAGAAATTGCCTTGCACCTAGCAGTGAAAGAGGATAGTTATAAAGTTGTACATGAATTATTAAGAAACAACACATTGATAGATCCAAAAGATAAAAATGGAAATACACCGCTCATGTTGGCAGTAAAGTTAGGTTATGAGGAAATGGTTATGAACCATGTGTCCATGTTCAACTGTATGCGAATTAATTGATGCACCAAATATTTATGAAAGAGTCTCTTATTTTAACAGTTTCCAATCAGTATGACACGATTAACATTGAATTATGAATTAGCTATTCAAAAATTAAAATATCCAAAAAAAGGTAGAGCTCGTAAAGTTCAAAAAATTGAACGAAACAGCACTTAATTAATTCAATAGTCATTCAAGAATAAATATATTTTATTTAATGAGCACGCATGCGCTCATAAATATTATTTAATCTTAGTATTATAAATAATATTATCATGAAAACTATAGCAAATTTACCAATTGGATAATCTGTCAAATGCAAATTTACAATGCTAAAAAAAAAAAAAGAAGAAGAAGAGAAAAAAAAGAGAAGAAGAGGAGGAAGAAAACTACACAATGCAGCCATGCAGCCACAAACTTCAAACTTCCAAGGGCGCGCCCCGTAAAGAAAGATACCATCGACACCAGCATCATCGATCGTCAACGTTAAGCTATTGCGGCTAATTTACGATCACCCGACACGCTTAAAATTTTCATTAGCTGGACTTCAAGAGTGGAATTTTAGGTTTACTACCTTGTTTTTCTCAAAACCACCTTTTTTTTCTTTACAAAAAAAAAAAAAAAAAAGGAGGAGGAAAGGTGGAAAGCCGAAATGCAAAGCTACAAGGGTGGATCAGTTTCCTTTAGAGTGTCGTCAAATACAGTGTAAAAAAAAAAAAAAAAAAAACAAAACAAAACAAAACAAAACAAAACAAACAAACAAACAAACAAAAATGTACAGGCAGGAACACAAGGATAAAGGAATAGTTAAATCACAAGTTGAAAAAAGAGGTCTGTGTTGTGCGATCTTATAAACGAAGGTCGATGGCAGTATTAAATTGTGCGATGAACCCCATGATGGTTGGAAGAAGTATTGTATTCACCACCATAAAATCAAGTTGGAGCGAGTAGAGAGGTATCACTACTCGAGACGGTGGGGAGATTTTTACTTTAATGACTAAGAAGAATATCTGGAGTTTCGTGCCTACGATGAAATAAGGCAAGCGTTTAATGAAGTAAATAATGCTATCGCAAGTTGGTTTGAATGGAAGGAGTGAATAGAATATCCATTCGACTGGAATCTGGTCACCGATGGAGGACATCGTGACGCTATTAAAATGCGCTTTAACGTCGCAGCAGGGGTCTTAGATATGAAACAAGAATATCCTCAACTTTTCGAGGACTTTCTCCGTAGACTCCTGTACAGTGGAAGGAATGAGAAAAATACTTTCCCAAAAGCAGAAGTCACTGGTGGCGACTATGAACATGGGAATTACTGGGATCCAGAAAACAATGGATGGCCAGAACCTCAAGAGGAAGATTCTTCTAGTGCTAAGATGTTTAGTGAAAGAATGAATGGTATTTGGTTTAAAATAAGTATGGTGGTGTGTAGTGTGATGCTGATTATGGTATGTTTTTATTTGTATTTTTGAAAAAAATAAATAATTTTTTTTTTTTTAATAGGAAGCAAATTATAGAAAAATTACGCGAAAATTTTTTTTTCCTCTTAAACTTTTAATGAAAAGTTAAAAAAAAAAAAAAAAAAACACTAATAATAAAAAAAAAAAAAAAGAAAACCAAAAAATAGAATTATACAATATAATTATTATGCAAACTTGATCTTAATTTAAACAATTTTTTAATTGCAGATTTATAATTGTCAAAGTAAGTTTTTTAAATATGCTAAATTTTTAGATGTTAAATGTATTTTTTGTGTGGCATTGTCATGTATCGATCTCCATAAAAATCCCACATTCCCAAGTTGCAACAGACTTACTTAAAATCCGCCTGAAAGGAGTTAGGGAAGGGGCCGCGCAAACTGCGATTCAGCACTTTGTTAGCTGACGCCTCCGCTCTGCTTGAGCAGGTGGGGCGAAGTAGCTTCCTTCCACTACTTAGCCGCGCTCTTAAACTACTCTCGTCCCCGACACTCGAGTGGTTTGATCGCGAGTAGCCAAACGATTTAAGCCACGTGAAGCACGAGGATCTCACCCCTTTTAAAAAGAACTACGTCAAGGATTATAAATCCATGACATAAATGGCATCCCTTGTGGGGATCTTAAACCTTGTTGCCTGACTATCTTAATTGGTTCTCTCTGAATAATTAAAATTAAAAACCTAGTTAAAATTGTTAATATATTTCTAAAAACAAAAATTAATTAATAATTTTCCCTTTCAAAATTTATAATATTAAAAATTAATATAAAAAAAAAAAAAGGAAAAATCTTTTATTATCTGATACTTGCCAATTTTGACGAATGGTTGAAAGAAAAATTCTCTTTCAAGACAAATTGTGACACTTTTTTTTGCCGACCTCGACATTTTTGGCTAATTTAATGACACACTTACACACACAAACGCTTTCGGAATCTGACCCGCTCGTCGCGCTGAATTTGACCCGCTTATAGTGCATACATTTCACGTTTTATTAACTGGAGTTTCGCGAATTATCGCGACGTTAGATTCGTTTTTTTTGTATAAAATTTATAAGAATTCAATATGGCTGATCTTGCGAACCCTTTGGATGAAAAAAGATGCCCTTGCAGACAAAGACCAAAAGAAAGCGGCTGAATTACATCACGCCCGCTGGATGGCCGAAAATATGTCGACAATGGCAGCTACGTTAAACGAGTCACGAACCGCGTTCGCGAATGTTCAAGCATCAGCACTGATGCAAAGCGCTCTTACTGCAATCCCTTTTTACACCGGTTCCACACCCCTGCAACCATGACTGCAGGACGTGGAAAGCTACGACCAACGAATTACAGACGCAACCCTGAAAGAACTTTTACTTCAAGGAGTTAGACCAGCTCCGGAAACATCTTCAGGACCGTTTTTCTCAAAAACGATCCCTATCTTATTACCTTAACCTTATTTCAGACTCTTATATGAGACAGAACGAATCTGTTTTAAATTTTCACGATAGACTCTCAGCTATAGTCCGCGCTGCCACGAAACTAAAAAACAAAGGAGTAGATGACGAGGACATTAAGAGACATAATAAGGCCCTTTTCGAAGACCTTGCTACCGAATATTTCATTCGCGGATTACCTTCTGTTATACGTAATCAGATGTCTAACCATAACCCTGTTAATTTTTCCGAAGCCTTAAGCGCAGCTCTGAACGCGAAGGAATGGGTTAACATCGAAGCACCTAACCGTGCCGGCGTAGAGTATTCCCCCACCCAAAAACCGCCTCCGCGATCGCGATCTCCTAGCCCTTATGGACGACCTGGGACACCCGAAAGAGAAACATCTCACTACCGCCATAACGTTAAATTCTCTGATTTTAACGACCCCCGAAATAGAAACATCTCATATTCTTATGACCTTAACGATATAAAAATCCCTAGAACAATGACCTACACAGCAGAAGGTAAACTGGATGCTCACCCTTCTCTGCGTTACGAAAAACCTTCGAGTATCTTGAAAAACCCAGAAAGACAGAGCCGATCCGATCATTCCGTACCATCAGATCGTTACTCCCGCCCTAGGTCTGAGAGCCCTAGAGGTCATTACCCTAATAGGTAGACAAGCCCCTTTTCCCATCCCTTCCCTTATCAAAATTTTCAACCTTATATGCCCTATTATCCTCCTATGCCCTACTACTACTACACCCCAGTGCCTATGCCCCCTTTTGACTCGCCCTATCCTATTTCCGCAACACCAGCTTACTTCCCTAAAAATTATTATGAAAAGCAGCCTGGTAGTCTCGGATCCCCAGGTCCTTACATCCCTACTCCACAAGCCCCGACTCCAACGAATATTCCCACAAATATCTCCCCTAGCGTATATTTAAACTGGAGACAAGCTCGTCCGGACGGCGCATCTGCGAGCTTCCCCCGCTCTCTGAGCCCCAAGCGCCGATCGGTGAAAACATTCAAAACGAGAGAGTACGGAGAGTCTGCGGTGAGAAAACCGCACCAACCATAAAAATTAAAAATCACCTATTCAAAAAGGGCGTCGTAACATGTTCCGCTGCACAAACCAATGAAGTGAATGTCATCAAAGCTTTTGTTCTTAAAGACTCGGTTTTCTACTATCCTCGGCCTCCCATTACAATCCAGGGAGAAAATAATAATCAAGTCGAAGCTCATGGAAAAATTACAATTCGTATTTGTAAACAAAAACATATATTGCACCTAATTCACGATGATGCCCCTTTCTTACAAAATGGTGTTATCAGCAAAAGAACTTTGAAGAAACTCCGGAGACTTAAGCAAGCCGGGAAAATGAAAAATCTTCCCGATTCTTTTCTTGAAGGCCTATCCTCAGACTCAGATCGCTCTGAATCAGAAACCCTTTCCGAATATTCAACCAACCGGAGAAGCAACACCCCTAATTTAAATGAACCTACTAACGATTTCGACACGTATTCACCTCAAATTTACAATCCTAGAAACCATAGAGAAAGAAAGAAAATTTCGTACGGCTCACCTAAGATCGAAATTATTAATGACATATTGAAAGCTGGAAAAGGGCGCGTTTTAATTGACAGCTGCGCAGATGTGAGTGTAATTAAAATTCAATCTCTAAATCCCACGTTTAAAATCAATAAAAATCCTACTCTTCAACTGACCGGGATCGGAGCAGAACTTGTCTACACTCTTGGCACTGTTACTGTCCAAGAAAGGGACGGCAGAAAACACCATTTGCACGTCCTCCCTGAAAGTTTTTCGCTCAAAGAAGATGCCATTCTTGGCTCTCGTTATTTCCAAATTGAAAAGGGCCAAATCGACTTGGCCAATAATCAATTAATCACTCAAAATGGCACTCAAAACATTTGCTTCTCCAGCGCTACAGACAACAGCGATTCCGAATCTTCTGAGTCCCCTACAGAATCTTCTGACTCTCGACGAACACCTCAAAGTCAAAACACCATTCCCGACATTCAACGTCCAGCAAAATACCTTCGACTATTTTTCATTATAAAGCTCTTCGAAAACAAGGTAAAGCTCTGTTCACAAGATACACGTTGCCAGCACGTTGAAAAGTTGCGATAGAAATTCCTGTGTCGGAAAGCTCTCCAAGAGGGGAGGCGTATCTTCCCCGAATACAAACCCCTACCGGAATATTTATCGGTGAGTCAGCCGTTACCCATGAAAAAGGTTCATGTTACGTGTTAGCGATTAACACGAAAAACAAACCTCAAGAAGTCGAAATACCTGTGTAAGATCTGTATCCCTTTGAACTCGATAGTTCCGACGACTTCTTCGATTCTGAGGCTGAAGGAACGCCTTGTCCTCCTGAACAAAGAGTACCTCGAATATTTGACCTTCTGAAAAGAAAACATCTCGACAAAGCAGCCTTAGCTCAATTGAAGAGAGTGGTTGAACGCTATTCATATCTCTTCATGTTACCTGGCGACGACCCTCCTCGCACACATCTAGTACAACATACCATTCCGTTAACCAGTGACAAACCGATATATACACGTCAATATCATTATCCTTCAAAATTGCACGAAGAAATTAGAAGGCAAGTAGACGACTTGCTAGAGAAAAGAATCATCCAACCCTCCTCCAGCCCTTGGAACTCACCTTTATGGATAGTTCCAAAACGGCCTGGCCCTGACGGTAAAAATCAACATCGTCTTGTTATTGATTACAGAAAGCTTAACGAATTCTCAATTCCAGACGCCTATCCACTCCCAAACGTTCAAGAAATACTGGAGTCCCTAGGCAAGTCCAAATACTTTTCGGTTTTTGATCTTGTTAACAGATTCCACCAAATATCTATGCACCCGGATGACAGAGCTAAAACCGCCTTCTCAACGCCTTATGGGAATTTTGAATTCACAGCCATGCCTTTTGAACTTTGCTGTGCTCCCCCGACATTCCAAAGATTGATGGACACCATCATGACCGGATTACAAGGAATCGAATTGTTCATTTACCTAGATGTAAAGCTGAAAAATACTACACCCGCCGATCAAGCAAACGCCGAAAGCTCTACCTCAGAGATAGAAACTTCAGACGAAACCGAAAGCGCCTCTGACGCGCCTGTACCCTTGCAAAGCCGATCTTTAATACCTAGTTTGGTAGAACCACTCAACACAAGAACCACATCTCCTGCCTCCGAGTCTGAAGTCAGCAACCAAGAACAAGATGAGATTTCTGGCATAAGTGAGTTCGATGAAACCATGGAACCATCAGATAGTTTTGAAGATGTAGTCGCCCATTTCCCAAAACCCGCATCAAGAAAGGCGTTTTTTGATTCTCTATCAAAAAGAGTGAAACCTCCAGCAAATGATGATGACTCCTCATCTTCTGATGAAGAAGAACTCTACGAGACTACCCCTGAAAAATCAAATTTGGAACTCCAAGCTCAGCTCAAACCTTCCAACTTCAACTCTAAGGAGAAAGAAGAGTTTATCGAAGGATTTAATTCTTCGTGGTGGAACTCTGGAAAATGGGAAAAACTCCTCGAAAATTTCGACCTAGGAGCTTACTATCACGAAGCGGATCACTCTGTAGTCTACAGTGATCTAGGCTCTTTGGAATATGATCTTATTGCCGCAGACAATAGACAAAATTTGAACAATACACAATCTTTGTTAGACTTAGATAAATAACAACTGACCGATGAGTCAGAATTCGAAAATCCTCCCTTATCGTCCACTCTCATCACACCTAAAATACCCCCAACAACTTTTGATAACCCTTTCAATCTCGAAAACACCAAAATCATGTCTAGCGATGATTCCGACTCTTCAACAAATTCCGCAAAGACTATCACACTAGATCATAAGCTAGCCCCATCGAAAAACTGTCTAAACCCTCAAGAGAATGTTACTCGCCCTCGAGATATCGCCGAAACGACCCCTCAATCCTCGCAGCTAGAATTTCCTACAAAACAACCTAATTCAAATTTGATGCCTAAAAATTTGAAAACTACTACGGCTAATATTAATAATGATATTTTCACATGCGTTAAAACCATTCCGCCAATTATACCCCCAATCCTAAATCCTTTTAACACCCCGATCAAACCCCCTTCACGACTAACAGTGAGACTCACCCGAGACGCCCTCAAGGGACATAAAGATAACATAATACATTTTATCCCTGCGAATTTGAACCTAGACACACCTAACAACCAACTTCTTGTCGAATTAGAGCTAATTTCAAAAAGCGAACTCAAAGATCTGAACCCTACGGTTGGCAATGTTCTTGTCTCTAAAACCCGAGGCCGAACTATCTTCTTCTTGGTAGTTACAGAAACCGAAAGAAATCCCATCAAGCAAAGTTCTTTGAAAGAATGCTTACACAATCTTTATCATCTTTTGCTCGAGAAAGAAATATCATCGGTTCGTATGTCACGAAAAGGCGAACTCACAGACGCACTACCACTTGGAACTCTATATCGAGAAGTCCGAGACGCTCTCAAAGACATACCCATGACGCTAACGATCTGTCTAGGTGCCTGCATAACACCCCCACCTGAATCCAGCAACACCATCCTAAAAGAATGCCACGATAGTCTATTTGGAGGACATCGTGGAGTAGAGAAAACTTACAGAAGAGTGAGGGAAAAATATACACGGCCTGGTTTGCGTAAAGATATAGTCGATTACATTCATCGATGTCGAATATGCCAAGAGTTTAAGCTCATAGGTTATCGCACCAAAGAACCCATGGTAATTACCGATACGCCCGCAGAACCGTTCTTTAAAGTGGCTTTCGACGCGGTCGGACCTATGCCTCGAACTGTGAGTGACAATGCTTACATAATCGATACTACAATAATCAAACACTAGAAATTTCACGCTTAATCAGTCGTGTTGAAAACATTTCCGAACAAAACTTGGCCATAAACAAAGAATTGCAATTAGCGAACGTTACCAAGATGGTGGTTCGATTACTCATACGAACTTGACGAACTACAAAGAGGTTATGAAACCTTGTTAGAAGTTATTCAAACCACCGCAAAAGGACGTCCACACCCTCTTCTGTTAACTTTTTCCCAAATGTCCAATCTACTTCTAAAAATTAACAATTTCTTAATGGAACAAAAATTATTCTAAATACATACAAGAAAGTAAAATTTATCGGTAGCTTAAATTACTTTCACATGAAGTTGAGCGAATTACCAAAAACTTTTGGGTTACCGGCGAGCCAAAAGAAGGGATATTTCCCTTATGTTTTTAACACAGTTGAAAATCAGGAGTACATCGGACGGATTCCTGACATTCAATTTTACGAACCTAATTCGATGAGCGTAGAAGAGCGTGGGAAATTTTTTAAGTGGTACAATAATCAAACCACAAACGAGATTGTTTTTGACTTTAAAAACGAATCTGTTGAATATTGCCAAAGCGTGTTTAGCTTTCCGCGATATTTTCTTAAAAGTTGGTGCTACAGACCCGTTTGTAGCAGCAACAACGATAGCTTCGGCTTGCTCGCAAGTTTTTCGAAAAAACTTTTAAAAAAAAAACATGATAGCGATTATACCACCGAACGGGTATAATCACTTTGATACTCAATCACAAAAAGCCATTGAATGGTTGGTGTACAACGAAAAGATTTTTGGTCGACCGATTATTCATGCTGGTCACGCACGTGAATTTCGTTTACCCGAAAATTATTTGGTTGATAGATTTTTACCATCAAACACCGACCATAAAGGAACCGTATTTGAGTATCAAGGGTGTTATTACCACGGATGTATAAAGTGTTTTGAATCAGATCGAGATATTCCTCGGGGAAAAAACAAAAAATCGTTCAACGAGATGTTTTTAGCCACAAAAGAGAAAATTTCCAATATAAAATCATTAGGCTACGAGGTTCAAGAAATTTGGGAGCACGAGTTACCGAGCAAAAAAAAAGACCCAGAGCTTCAAAAATTTTTTAAAAATCACCCACGCGTTAATAGCGTAAAATTAAACCCCCGCGATGCGTTTTTTGGCGGTAGAACCAAAAATTTTATTACATCCTATAGCGTCAGTAATAACGAAAAAATATCTTACAGTGATATTACATCGATGTACCCTTTTTTATGCAAAACAGGTATCTTTCCCTTGTCACACCCACAGATATTCAAAGGCTCTGAGTGCGAGGCTTTAAACGGTGGTGATAAAAATAATTTATCGGATATTCATGGTTTGGTCAAGTGTAAAGTTCTACCTCCACGTGACTTATACATTCCGCTTTTACCTATAAAAATGCACGGAAAATTATTATTTTCACTGTGTCGATCGTGTTGCGAAGGCTTAAATAACGGTGAGTGCACGCATGAAACACCAAAAGAGCGCGAGTTCACTGGGGTATCGGTGACCGAAGAGCTCCGTAAAGCTGTTGAATTAGGATACGTTATTACAGAAGTTTTCGTAATTTGGGAATTTGAGATTACCGCTTACGATAAAACAACTGGGTCGGGAGGATGATTTGTAGAGTATATTAACACGTTTTTAAAAATAAAGCAGGAAGCCAGCGGTTGGCCCGTTGACTGCACCGATGAAGCGTCAAAACAAAAGTACTTACAGGATTACAAAGACGCGGAAGGCATCGATTTAGAATATGAAAAAATTAAAAAAAATCCAGGGTTACGTGCAGTCACTAAACTAGCACTCAACTCATTTTTGGGCAAGCTGGGCCAGCGCGACGGTCAAAAACGTACCGATATAGTTGAGACTCAAGAAAAACTTTTAAAATTATTGTGCGATCCAGAAAAAGAAGTTTTTAATATTCTCCCCACCAACAACAAAGTTTTATATGTAAATTAGGAGTTTAGAGACGATGTTGTCCCTACAACCAGTTATACTAACGTTGTAATAGCCGCTTTTGTAACAGCTCAAGCATGTCTAAAATTGTACAGTTATTAAGAAAAACTTTCAGGTCGTGCTCTTTATTGCGACACTGGTTCATGTATTTTTGTCAATAATTCCGCTAACCCAAATGAATATTCACCACTTCTAGGACCGTTTCTCGGTGATATGACTAATGAACTCGAAAGCTATGGTCCCGGCTCATATATCCAAGAGTTTATTTCGGGCGGGCCAAAGCTATGGTCATCGTGTGATATCACCGACTACTTGTGCTTCAAATGAGTGTGTAAAAGTAAAAGGTATTACGCTAAACTATAACAATATAAAAAAAATTAACTTTGATAGTATTAAAAATTTAATCCACCATGCGTTCATATCACCCAACGATTCAATCGAACTAAAGTTTAAAGCTATCAGACGTTTACCGACTCACGAAGTTGTTACACGCAATGAGCAAAAAACGTGCTCGGTAGTTTAAAAAAAAAGACGATTCATTAATCACACTGAATCCGTACCTTTTGCTTTCAAAAGAATAACCATGTAAAAAAAAATGACTGGTGTATATATAATTGAGTGTAGTTGTAGTTTCGAAATTGTAAATACTCAAAAATTTCTGTGTAAATATAAAACAACATGTTTGTAAAATATTATTCTAGTAATCCTAAAAAAGATGGTTACACAAAAATAATTTGTAAAAAATTGAATAAAATTGTACTACAAAACACTTGTAATAATGATTTAAAATAAATTCAGTGTACAAAAATACTTTTTCCATTTCATCGCCCACAATTAACGTTAAATCTATAAATATTTTAAAATCAAACTTTATCAAAAATTAAACGCAGCGTAACGCTGAATTTTCAAAATCCACATACACGCCCATTTTCCTCACCCGTAAAAATAAAAAACCAACATCCTTTTCATCCCGCTAACTACCACACAGTGGGACAAAACCCCCGCCCGCACCGCTATTCACCACAAGGCCCCATTCTTCCCCTCACTCCGGTGGGCCCCGCGCACCTCACTCCGTGACGTCACGTCTATCTCGCACTAACCGGGGTCGTCTACTTATTTATATTCGACTAAAGATTTGAAATTGACCTTTTGTAGAGATTTAAATGCAGATTTGATTGATTGTTAAGTTGATGCTGATTGGGCAGGTGATAAAGTAGATAGAAAATCTACAACTGGATATATTAACAAAAGCGTTGAGTAGAATGAAGTTTGAAAGATTCCGTGGAAGTTTGCAAACTGTTTAAAGTAAGATTAGAAAGAAAATTATTATTGTATACGAATAAAATATCACTATGTGTGAACTAAGATAATTATTATAATGATACTGTGAATGAACGAATAAAATAATAAAATTGTTTAAAATTGTTGAAGCGAAAATTTAAGAAGGTGTGTTGAAATAAGGTAAATCTCCGCTTCAACGGGAGAGTGGCGCGTACATATGTATGTGTGTGTGCACGAGTATGCGTGAGTGACACATGCGTGAACGGCGCTGCTTGTAGCAGTCGCAAAGAGTCGTCCGTAAGAGACACCACGTGCATCGGGACGCACGTTATTAATGTGTAAACTAAACTACAATTATAATTATTAATAAATAATAGTTAATATAACGATCTACGAATTATTAATCCTCTGATACGAAAATCCCAACAAGTAGTTAAGGCTATACCGATCCTGGATACACCCCCTTGAAATCCACCCCGTTCGGAGGGGGTTGAAAGGGTAATAGGGGGTGGGTAAGGTAATTGTGGGGGGTGGTTTTGCTATTGGATTTTGAGTGGACCGTTGGTCTATGAGGGGTGGGTTTTTAGGGGTGGTTTTACCATTCGATTTTTGGATTGACCTATTGTCTACGAGGGGTTGTTGAGAGATTGTTTGTCTCTGAGGGACGGTTTTACTATTCTATTTTTAGATTGACTATTTGTCTATGAGAAGTTGATTTTGAGTGTGTCTTACTATTTGATATTTAGATTAATTGTTTGTGTATGAGGAGCGGATTAGTAATAATAGAGAGAGAGAAAAGAGCTCCGACCAACGCTCTTTTCTGTGAGATACATCCTTACTTGCTTTATCTCCCCAATTTACTCTCTTTATTACTTACGAGTTTTTAAATTGACTTATGTACGTTTTAGTTCTAAAACCATTATCGCATTTTTCTGAACGACCATCAAGTTTCATTTTTTCGTACTTATAGTCATACTTTTTTAGGGGTTCCTCTTTTTTCACAGATTCTTTTGAAAAATCATAACTTTTATAATTTTTCTTCGAATCATTAGATATTAAAGGGATTTTTTGAGAGTTGAGTTCTCTTCGCTCCATGATGAACAAATGAATGTATAATGTTGTGAACTTTTGTATTCATACATTTTTAAACAAGCTTTCGAACATCTCCCGACATAGGATTGTATTGAACAATACGATCGTGAAGAATAAGACAATATGCAGCAGTATTAGCAGGGATATTTTCTCTAGTTTCAAATCCAAGTCTAATATCAACTGGAGCATTTTTCAAGGATTCATCTTGTTTAGAACAATCAATGACTATAAGGGTCATATGTTCCTTAAAATGTTCCTTTGTTATAAAAGGTTCAGGATCTTTGTTGTAATAAGAATTTCGAAATTTAACGAACATATCATACAAGATAGAGTATTGATTATGACTAAAATCAAGACCATACGGATAATATTGTGAGTTGAGATAGAGTTTAACATTACTAATATTACAATGATCAAAATAGCTTGCATTATTACCTTTGTGATCTTTACGATTAGTTTGAAAACTTAAAATAATAAATCTAGGTTTCTCTAACTGATTAGAAGTTTTAACCGTCCAAACATGACGATTAGAAGTTGGAAGCTGGGGATACTCATAAAGTTCCCATGTTCTAAACTCATGTCAATGGATTGATTTTTACCCAGGAAATTTAAAAGATTAATTTTGAATTTATCAGATACAGTTACATAGGGCATTAACCATTCAATTCTTTTCAAAACCAGTTTAAAATCTTCATATTTAACCAGTGCTTCTGGAGTCGCTACTACGTTAACTTGTAAAACAGCATTCGAATCGTTTCTCGATCGAACGAGAATGAGTTCATGTTTCATAGTCACAACAATTTTATTGTAATCATCTGCAAATCCAAAGAGCTTGTTCAAAGGTATAACAATATCAAAGTTACCTTCGTTATCCGGAAAATTAGAATAGTTTTCAATTTTCCAACCATTATTTTCTAACATATATTTTTGACTTTGTGTAAACGATAATGCTCCTTTCATAGTACATGTTATACCAGGATTTTTACATTTATCAATCTGTACACCATTTAGCTCATAACGAAACTCCTCAAACAGATGGCAGATAGCGTTATTAACTAATTGCGTATTGCTTAAACGAGTACCATTTTCAGCTGTTATTTTACCACTAATATGCAATAAGCTTTGCGAAGGAAGAACACACAGGTCCTGATGTTGAATGGATATTCGAATCTCATCGGTATTTTTATACTCGGAGATTGTATAAGGCTGATGAGTATGAAACTCATAATTTTTTACGGAATCGTCGAAGACGATCGGAGATTGAATACTTAGAATTTCGGCCATTGCAACAAAAAATTAAGCAACACCACCACGAATGACTTTTAATCCTATCCTTTCGAGAAAACTGAGGTTTTTTTGTGTTAACACGTTGACTTTTCGATGTTGACTGATTGACGATTTCCATGTTGATTCGTTTAAATATTTTTTCTTTGAATCATAAACAATACCCATTACAAAGATTTAATATGAATTCTAATAGTTATTTCTTCGTCCTGAAAATTGACCAAATTTCCATCTTGATCAACTACACGTAGTTCTAAGTAATCAATACTTTTTACTGTAATGGGAAGATAAATAATTTTCACAGGTACTTCAATAATTTTGAAACCAGGATTAACTCTAGGGAAAAACTGATGAATAGTATGAACTTTTTGATCGTTTAAATATGATCGACCGACAATGTTACACTCTATTCTAACTGATTGTACTTTAAGAATACTTACAGGTAAGTCTGATTCGTGCTTAATGTTTTTTTCGAGAATTTTTGGTGAAAATCCCAACCATAAACCTATGGAGTCACTCTTTGTAAAGTCGATGGATTCGCTTGACTTTATAACAGCCTGTAATGTATTATCATTTGGTTTCAAACTCAAAGTTATTCCTTTCGGAGCGAGTTCTTTTTGCAAAAATTTTTCTATGTCGACAATGACGTATGCACCAATAGGAATAGTAATTTCAATATTACCGATATAAAATTTGTTTTTATCTGCATCGATATTTGGAATAGAATTGTAAGTTTAAACTCAACCAATCCTAGAGAATAATTTTTATCAGGAGATAATTCAATTGGTGGAAAATATCGAGATGTTAAAACTGATGAATTGCCACTGAGTAATAATGACAAAGTTCCATCCATGACAGTTGGAATAACAATGAAACTAATGAACTTGAAACTAAGCTTATATAGTTTCAGAAAGAAATTTTTAACACAAGTGACTACAGTTGTATGAGCCAAAATCTTGATATCTATCATAATTATACTTGATGTTTGATGCTCTTAAATATAGCATGAGATCTATTGGTGGTTGTAGGTCACCAAAACTATCGAAATAAACGACGTTATCTCCTCGCTTCTTGTATGCAACCCAATGAGTTCCTTTGGAATCATCAAGATTTAAAACAGCAGACTCGTTTATGAGAGGTCCTGTAGATGGTAAGGAATCTCGCATGAATACTCCTCTAAAATAAAGAATTTTTAACTTTTTAGCATATTGAACGATATCCCAGTCTGATAGTGATAGAAGTGCCCTTTTTGGCAATTTCAAATTTTCTATGGAGATTTTTTTTTTTCAAATTCTTACGTTTTAGTCCATAACCTGTTTGTTGATGTTCAAGATGCAAACCATAACCTGATTTATAGTTTTTAAGACACATTCCTTTACCGAGAGCTATAGCCTCCATTTTTTTATTATGTCTTCGTGCCTCATCCAACTGTTCTTTAGCTGAATGATAATCATTGAAAGCTTTTGTTACACCAGCTGCACCACCTGCCAGTGCACCTGTCGCACTTAATCCAGCAAACAAAGGTATTAACCACCCACCAATTTTATTTTTTGGAATAGAAAGAATTCGAGGAAACTTAACTTTTTTTTCCCACCAACACCTTTTACAGTCTTTCTTTTTTCAAAGCCTGGCGGATCAAAACCGAAGCTTTTTTATCTTTCGACTTTGTCACTGATGCAGCTTTTACTATTTTATTGAATGAAACACCCATTCCTAATTTATTTTTTATCTTCATCATATTAGCAACAGCGTAAGCAGTTGCCTTTTCACTCAAACTAGCGTCATTGGCTAAAACTCGTCTCCAAGCTTTATCTGCAAGAACTCGATCTGCTGAGTTTCGAAGCTCAATGTTATTTGAATTTTGTGAATAAGCAATGTCGTGCTCCTTGCAAGCAGCGTCCAATGGGTTAATACCCGTGTCTCCTCTGGCAAGTCGCTTTTTTAAATTTGTTCCTGGTCCACAGTATTGATATCCTGGAATATGAGCTTCGAAAGGTAGTTTGTTGATCAAATCGCTTACCAATCCTTTACCGTGAATGATCATCACTCGAAGGAGATTCTATTAGCACTGAATTAATTTTGTATAAAAGTGATATATTTATACCTTAATTGTTCAGTCATTGATTAGTCTACAACAAATCAACATGAATTTTAAAGAACAAAGTTCCAAGTTACCTATAAATAATTTTGATTCTGTAATGGAACAAAATAAAAAAATCAAACGACACGGTAATTTACTTCCAGACAGTATACGAACCGTTTTTTGCGGACCATCAAACTGTGGAAAAACAAAAACCTTAATGTCTCTAATTACTGAGCCTAATGGTGTTCGGTTTGAAAATATATACCTATACTCAAAGTCTCTTAATCAACCAAAGTATGTGTATTTGAAAAAATTATTAGAACCATTAAAAGGTATACAGTTTTTTCCTTTCAGTGAGCACGATGAAGTTCGACTTCCAAACGACACTCTTCCAAATTCTATGATGATATTCGATGATATAGCAACTGAAAAACAAGATAATGTAAGAGCTTTCTTTTGCATGGGTAGACATAAAAATGTTGATTGTTTCTATTTATGCCAATCATATACTCGTATACCTAAACATTTAGTTCGAGATAATGTAAATGTGTTAGTAGTATTTCGACAAGATGAACTAAATTTAAAACATATTTACGATGATCATGTCAATACTGATATGGTTTATAATTAATTCAAGGATCTGTGCTCAACGTGCTGGAATGATAGTAAATATGGTTTTTTAGTCATAATCAAAGATGATCCCATTAATGATGGTCGATATAGAAAAGGATTTGACTGTTTTTTAATAAATACATAAAACTTTCAATACGTCTATTCAGTCGTCATTTATACATCAAAGTGTTAACATGAAAGAGTTACAGAAACAAAAAGATATTCTTCATAAGCTTGTAAAAGCAAGAGATTCTATTAAAAAAAAATACAAATTGATAAAATATCAAAAATCTGATGAAGAAGATGTGTTAAAAAAGACTTTTCAACCAATTGTTGATCCTCTTCAAAAAATTGCGTCTAATATCATAAAAAAACTAACACTCAAAAGTGATACTCAACAAAATATTTTATTCAAAAATGAAAGTGAAATTTATCAACCCGAAAGTGTATCTGAAAAACCAAAATTAGATTTTACTTTTCCAATACTTGATGCAAATGATTCTAAATTTAATCTTCCTTCATTTAATCATAGTACTCCAGTAAAGAATTCATTTAAATTTGGTGAGAATGAACTAATGAATTTTTCTAAATCAAGTTTAGATGAATCTATTATAGAACAACAAATTGAACCAAACGTTAGCTCTTCTGTTGTTGTCTATGATGATTACACTCGACTTATTAAAAAAAAAGATACTACAACGGATCAAATCTATGGAGTAAAAGTTAATCCTAATGGTAACTTTCAACTAGGTAAATTACCAATTTCATTCACAAATAATAATATTGTTGTTGGTAATAAAAAATATCCAAGGACGGTTGGACGAACTGAATTGATTGTTCTCAAACGTCCACCTATTGATTCTGTAACAAAGAGTGATAAAGCAAATTATAAAAAAATATTAGAAGTATCGGGAGCACATTTGAATAAAAAAGGAGACATGCGATATCATTCAAACAGTGCTAAATACAATGATATCATTGCTCCTATGTTTAATCCAAAAGGTAGTGGTATTTTATCAAAGTTGAACACTGTTGATAGGAAAACTTTATCATCATTCAAGGTTGCCAATAGACACTCAGTCATTGATTATAAATTTTGGGATGACCCAAATGAATTAGTAGATCGACTTCGTTTACTTGTAGCAGAAAGAAATGCTGTTAACAATAATCATGACAATGAAATTTTAGCTATCATTGAGGAACTTCAAGAGGCTGGATATATTAGATTCTAATTCTTATGTTTTCTATCAGTATCAGAATGAGTGTTGACGTGTTCGGACGAACTGATACAAAATCAGCTACAGTGACAGCTCCCCGAGGTCCACCTGGTATTGGTTATAAACTTACCCAAGATGGTCAGTATGATATCGTTAGAAAAAGACTTTGTAATCTTGCTGATTCATCAAACGAATACGATGCAGTAAATTTACATATTTTAAAGAAGCGAATGATAGATAATAATATCCAAATAACAGAAGATTTAACAAACAATTTGGAAGCTTTGGTTCTTAGGCTGTCACAAGAGCTAGAAAATTCAATTGTAGAAAAAATATTGAAGAGTTTTCAAACTGAGATTGAAAAACTTGCTCAAAAGTTGGATGAAATTTCACTAGCAATCAAAGATGGAACGAAAAAGAATCGTTGAAGAACTTCATAAACCTGCGCGTCGTAATTATACACGTCGAAAATTTGATGTTAGAGGATATGATGAAACCTGGCAAGCGGATCTCGTTGAAATGATACCTTATGCTCGTGAAAATAAAGGTTATAGATATATGTTGACTGTCATAGATGTATTTTCAAAGTTTTCTTGGGCCGTTCCTATAAAACGTAAAAATGGTGAAGATGTCACAGAAGCTATGGAATCTATATTAAAACAAGGGCGTGTGCCTAAAAATCTGCATACAGACCAGGGTAAAGAATTTTATAATTCATACTTTGAGAAACTCATGAAAAAATATGGTATTAATTTATATTCTACTTATTCTAATCTCAAAGCTTCTATCGTTGAACGATTCAATCGTACCCTCAAAAGAAAAATGTGGATTAAATTTAGTTTGAATGGTAACTATAAATGGTTGAACATGTTAAGTGAACTTGTTAAGAATTACAATAACAGCAACCATCGAACAATAGGTATGAAACCTATCGATGTTAGAAAAGAAAATGAGACTGAAGTATTGAAAAAATTTTCACATCTATGTCGAGTTAAAGTAAAGAAACAAAAGTTTAAAGTAAACGATAAGGTACGAATCAGTAAAGCCAAACAAATTTTTGAAAAAGGATATATACCCAATTGGTCAACAGAGATATTTTCTATAGAACGTGTAGGTACATACGATCCAGTGATGTATTATCTCAAAGATTATCAAGACCAACCAATCAAAGGTGGATTCTATGAACATGAACTACAAAAAGTGAAGTATTCTGACGTATATCTGGTGGAAAAAGTATTAAGAAGACGTAGTAAGCAGGCACACGTTAAGTGGTTAGGTTTTGACAGTTCTCACAACAGTTGGACTGACAAGAAAATTTTATAAAACTTGTATCCATCATTGTATGTATATTCATTTCATCATTAGACCTTCTCAACGAAAGTCATTATGTACAGTAATGAAAAAATAAAAAAAAAGTACGATTTGAGGAAGATCCTCAAATACGTACGATATATCACTGGTCTTATGCTCACAAGAAGGCACGTCAAGGAGAATGGGAGCAAGCAGCTCGTGATAGAGAACGTTTTTGTTTTAGAATCAAAAGAGTTGGATTAATTATTAACTCTATTTTAGAAAAGAAATTACTTGAAATCAAAAACAAAAGTTATTGTAAAAAAATTAAGTGATTTTAAACATGTGTATTAATAAAAAATGTATTTTATTTAATTGGTAAAAAAGAAATTTGTATTAAATAAATGATTAGAAAATAAAAAATTGCTTTATTATTTTATAATCCTAAAATTAGATAAAAATATTCAATTAAAATTGTTAAATAAATAAGTAAATGATCAAGAATTAGATTTCATTATTTAGTTGCAGTTGAGTAAGGAATTTGAAATGAAAACAAAATATTTATATAATTTTCAATTTATTTTAAAACTTTTTTTTTTTTTTTTTTTTTTTTTTAACATAATCACATTTTTATGACGAGTATACATTTTTCTAGTTAAACTATTGATTCTATATAATTTCAATATTAATATTAATTTCAAAACTATCAAGTGGTTTAATGAGTATACATTTTTTCTAGTTAGTCTATTGATTCTATACAATTTCAAATTTAATTTTAAAACCACCAAGTGGTTTAACTATTAACTTGAGTTTATTTGCAGCTTCTTGGAGCTGTATGTATTCAGTTAAGTTTTTTTGTAAGTATTTGCAAACATTGGTTGGGAGGAATATAAACATCCCACCATCCAACTCAGCCACAATTTTCTGTCCATATCTTTGAGTTTCCACGTTTCTAAGCTCTACAACCATGTAAGAGCGAGTTACATCTAAGTCTTTGATGCTTGTTGCTTTGTCTCGGCAACCTGCTTCATTGAGTTTTGTTAGATCCATCTAAAACAATAGAACAGCATTTTTTTTTTGTTTTACTAAGAAATATTTCAAAAAAGTACTTTGTGATATTGAAATAATGATGAGAAAATTAAAAATAAAAAGTACCTTTAAATTTTTTTGCTGTAGACACTTCCAACAAGTTTAAGTTTCGTTTGAGATGTCTTGGCTGAGTGTGACACTGATGAATGAGTTCTGCTGGGTGATGTGGTTGTATTTCAAACGTTTCTCGCACCACCTCTTTCTCAAAAAGAGTGGGGAGAAGACTATCATTGTCTATATTTACAATAGTACCCAATAAATCCAAGTCTTCTTCGTCTAGTTCATTAAATTTTTCTTTATCGATTGCCTTGTAGTGACCCCATGGTAGAGTATCGGTACGTCCTGGGATCAAGTATCGTTTCTCGTCAGCTGGATCTAATATAATCTTGTTAACCTTTTCAGTTTTTACAATATGATCTCTAGAACGGATATTACACTGAACAACATTTTTAATTGTTTTATCGATGAGACACTTTTTAAAGTCTTCAGGAACAATGACTGACTTTCTAACTTCTTCACTTACGAAGCATGACTTTAAAAGACAACTTTTAATACCTTTGGCTTTCATAATAGGTTTAACCCCTTGAACTTGAATATTATAAAGTTTACTGCGAATCCCTATGAATTCAGTAATGATTTTACCTTCGCATTCGTCTTTCATGATACTTAATACTTTTTTGTTGCCCGGAACGATTCCAAATTCATTGTCTATCGAATAGTTACTCGTATCAAACTCTTTAGGATTTTTTTCATAACATCATATATGTTAACGTTTTTTACTTCATACAGAAGGCTGTCTGTGTCCTTGTACAATAATTTGGCCTGATCTTTTAGATTTTTCTTCATGAATTCATAGTGAAAATCATATAACTTGATTTTAGCAAGGTCTAAAACAGATAGACCTACGTATATAGGTTTATCCATGTAAATGTCTAACTTCCTTATGTGAACTGCTGCCAGCTTATCAAAAAAAATTGTGCAGCGTTTGAATGCAGCATTTGAAAGCATAGCACCAACACCATAACGTCCATCCCATTTATTACCCATTTTAATTTCCTCATGGTTTCGTTTGTTTTCCTTGGTCTTTCCAAGAAAATAATAGTTATAGTTTTACATGAAATATTATAAACAGTTATTATAATTTTACTACGAACCATAGACTGCATTAATCATTAATTTGAAAAAGAGAATATCAAACTCTGTGGTAGCTGCTTTTCTCATATCTGTGTTATAAACTACATACTTTTTAAGCCATGCTTTTTGTTCAAATTTTAAAGCTCTATGTATTTTTTTGAGTATCATTCCATTTTTTATTGCTTGCTTCAATGCTCTATAGTGTATAACGTATCGATTCTTGTCTGTTAATTGTGTCATTAATCTCTTTTGCGTGGACCCTGGAGCTGATCCATGTTCTGGACAGAATGGTAGATCTTTGTGATCATCGTGATACCTTTCATTATTAGGACATTCTAAATCAACTTCAAGAATGAGACCAATACTGCTCTCATCGGGACATTCTTCTAAATTGAATTCGTCAGGATAGTCATCTAGATCAATTTCCTCAGGGTTTTTTACCCACTATAAGTTTTTATAAGGAAGCGGTTGTGTCATAGCCCATCCTAGAAACGAAAAATAAGTTAATAACAGTAAAAACAATGCAAAAATAATCATTTTCACCATATAAATTATTTATATCTGGAAAAATTATGTATTTATCGTCTTCATTGGGGTTATAATTTTCTTTTCCCATGTAAATATTGTTAGCCTTAGAGTATCTGTTCGAACATTGACTCACTCCTCCTCGAATACCTACGGTAAAAATGTATTTTATTCAAGTTTATTAAAAAAAAAAAAAAAAAAAAAAAATTAAAGATCTTTTTACCTCTCTCAATAAATATTAACATATCAATGTCTTGAAGAAGTTCTAGTTCAACTTCTGTATGTTTCAGCATCGCGTTCCAAGTCAACGAGGGTGTCGTTAAAAAATGAGCTGCATCTAATTTATAATATTTCATACATGTCGATCTAAAGTTTTCAAATATACACGCAAGCAACAAGACATCTGTTTTTAAATATACATCTGAATAACCGCCTAAAGTCTTGTCTTTGTTATACATACTCCATACTTTTGTAGCATGTTCATAATCATCATTGCTTATTTTAATATTTGTCAAAGTACTTGCGAACTCTGACGGAGCTGGTAATTTATTCTCTCGTAGCTGTTCAAAACTTTGTATGTACTCATAAGGGAAGACTCCTTTTTTTTCAAAAGTTCAGTATTTTTAAAACCATCTTTGGCAAACTCTTCATCCAATATTTCAAAGTTTTTTGCAATCCCAGCTAATTTTTCTAATGACAAGGGCATAAATCTAAATGAATCAATGAATCTAAAACTCAAATTCATTCCTTGAACATATTTGGTGGAAGAGATATAACGCTCTCCATTCTGTGCTATGATTCGAACGTTTCCTTTTAAAATTTCATCATTTGCAATTTCTTTGATGAGAAAGTGCGAATCATAATTTGAAAGGTTATGTAGTATTATTGGAATACATCTAGCGTTTTTGTAGAAAAGGTTGTAAACTTGGTGCGCAGCTCCGTGGTACCTGCAATTAAATTAAACATTTTAATGTTAGTAATAATTTTAATTTCATTTTAACCCTAAAATGCGCCTTTTATACGCGTCTAGGGGCCTGCTAGAAATAACTAAAATCACCTTTTAAGAGCGTCCTCAAAAGTTACTAGATAACGCTAGCAACGCCATCTATTGATGAAATTTAAAAAACCCATACCTTACACTTGCTCTTTATGCTCACATAGAACCTGCAGGGCAGGTGTAATTTTTTGTTAATTATTTGCAGTAGAATAATTATTTTTAACAGTATTGATTATTAGGTAAATAAAATTATCAATCTGTTTAATTTATTATATTTTAATTAAAATATATTTAAATGAATTGATGGAAATGAAATGAATAGCTGCAAAAAATATTTTATTTTAATAAAATTTTTAAAGTTTACTGAACATTGGTCTACCTACATAAAAATGTATATGATTAATTTAGTACAGTTGTACATATACTATGTCACGGTCGGTAAAAATGTTCGTCCACATGATCGGTATCGATTATCCGTGTGGACGTGGGCCAGCAGCTGACGCTCAGCAGCTGGCGGACCATTCCGGAACGGACCGACTGTCAGAGGTCGGACCGGGTAGAACGGGACTGAAACGCGGCAGTCTTGCGTAGGCTGTTAGCACGGACGCTCGATTTTCTCTTCGACTTCTTCATTTTCGAAGTCAGAGAGAAAAAGTACTGTAATCGCGAGTCGCGTTGAGGTTTTTGTTATACACGACGTCGTGAAGGAGTGCTGCAGATGAGTGTGTGCTGGTTTCGTAGACCACCCGTCTTCGCTTGGAGATCTCCACCCGCGCCTGTAAAGGTTTGTGTAACCGCGGTCGAGTGCAGATAGAGTGAAGGAGTGCGTTGCGAGAAGGGAGAGAACTTGTGATTTTTCTCTCCCGGTCTGGATTTATTTCCTGAAGATTCTACGTGTGAATTCTCGATAGAACTCACACGTAGAAACTTGCGAGCCGGCGCGCGTAGCCGCCCGGCAGATTACTTTGTTTACATTCGACTCTCTTTGTTCGGCCACTCGCGCGATCGGCCGAACTTTAGATTTTAAATTCTAAGATCGCGACAATTAATTTTTGTATTATTATTATTTTTTATTATTTTTTTTGTTAATAAATTGTAAGTTAAAATTAATTGCTGTTCCGGGTTTTTCTTTATTAAAAACTGAATCTTTTTCCTCCGCTCGACTTTTCCTCATTTAGGGAATTTATTGATTCCGAGAAATTTATTTTATTTTGACTTTAGCTTGGGGAATAGCCCCGCCCACTGCCGGCATTTGACAGCTAGCCCGCGTACGCGTCTCCCCAAGCATGTCTGTTTAATCGTTTACAGGTACTAGCAACGGCTGCAGGAGTACTCAGGAGCGAGTTCTCGGGAATTTTATGTACGTGCAGTTGCTGGTCCGACAACGCAGATTGTCGTTGTTTTTCCCCGGACGAGCACTGTTACAACTATAGTTACAGCATTACTATAATAATTGAAACACATTTTATGTTTTACATTGATATTTTATTCTAATAAATATTCTAAAAAAAATTTCAAAGTTTAAACAAAATTTTACTTATAAACTGTCTACTACTGATCAACTACAACTGATCAACAAGAAGAAAAAAATGTGTAAAATGAAAGTTATTTATCAGAAATAACATTAATGGTAACGCTACAATTAAAAAACTTAAAAATAGAGTTTCCCGCTTGAAAGTCAACTTTTGATCCATGTGATTCTTGTTGTACATGATGATCATCACTAACCCGAGAATTTCTTTGCACTCTCACTCTATCTTCACAGATATTGCTATGGTTGATATTTTCTTGATTTTCTTGATGAAAATTATTTGTTTGATTTTCAAAATCATCATTAAAACTTGATTGATTTTCATAATCTTTTAAATAAGTATTTTGGTTTTTCATTGGTTGACCTTCATAAGAATCATATGGAGCTGATGAGGATTTAGCTATTTTCAAAGTTTGTTTAATCAAGGATGGAGTTTTGAAACTGTGAGAATCTAAAGATGGTTTGTCGACAACATGCATGGAACGCTGAATTGTGCCTGATTCTGACACATCACTATTAATTGGTTCATCATCAAAATAAGATACTACTTGTGGATTTAAATTTTTACAAGTAGTAGCAGCTGAATGATCACTAACAATTCTTGGCACTGAAGCAGTAACAATAGTAGTAGTCGACTCATCACTTATTAAGTTTGACACTGAATCAGTTCTAGTAGTAGATGGTGTAACAGTGGTAGTCGATGTCAATGCAGAACTACTAGATCTGGAGAATTGCGGAAGATTTGCATTGACTATTACATGACCAACCTGTGTCTTGTTACCGATTGATTGGTTATAGTATCCTCTGACAGTGGTAGCAGATTTCCAAACTCCAAAGTTTTGCAGTTGAGAGGTTGAAGCACCAGCTTCAACATAAATTGTTGCTGAAGTCCTCCGTATACAATGGCTGGTGTATTTATCTGGGTCAGGCAAATTTAAATATTCTGCAACAACTTTAGGAACTGAACTAACTGTGTGAATTCCAAGAGGCAAATTTATATATTTTCCAGCTCTTTTGGTTAAAAAAAGGCGATCACTGCTTACTATGACTTCTGACCTAAGCTGCAAATATTTCTTGCAAATATTGTAAAAATTTCCTACAACGGTAAATGACCTCTCTACATAGGTTTTTGTTTATGGAATAGTAACTAGAAAACTTGTACCACTTCCTTCTTTATCTTTTAATTCAACTATATTCTTAAGTGTCAAATCTGATAATTCCTTTCTACGGCAACAACCACTTACACCAATAACAAGTATTACCTGAAATTGTAAATATTTATTATAATTATGAATAAATAGTAAAATATATTTAGATTCATAAAAACAAACCTTAGTAACAAGATAAGTGTCATCAGGGACAAATGCACAAAATTTTGCTACTTCTTCAGATGTAAATAATTTTGCTTTTTTAGCTTTATATCCTTTGTGCTGTTGCTTGATATATGAGATGACCTTCGAAAATTGACTAATGTCTATTCTATCATATAACTGCACACACGCTTTTATCATAGAAAAATATGCCCATAAAGTGGATGAACAATACTTTTTTGATAAAGTATCAAAATAACAAAGCATGACGTCTTCACAAAAAACTTTATTTTTTCCTCTGACACCTTTCTCTGCAGCCCAAGATTTGTAATCATTGTAGCGTTTAGTATGTATAATTCTTGATTTTGATGGTAATAAATCTAATGATATAATTTGGGCTGCTTTCTATAACCACCAACGGAATGTACTCCCCATTATCTTCATCCAAATCTTCAACATTGGAAGTCATACTTGATTGAAATCAAACTATTTGTTCAATTTTAAAACTACTGCAATAAAGTCAATAATTTGGGCACTTTTTTTTCTAATCAATAACTTATAAAAAATTCGTCGCGAGACGCAATAGCAACAACTAACGAGTCAGAAGGTTTTACGCTATGCGCATGCGCTACTATGCTACTCTCCGGTCTCCCGCGAGTCTCTCTTTCTTTCTCTCTCTCTCTCAATATATATAAGAATACACTATGATATAAAAGCAAAATGTACGCCTGCTTTTGTAACTAGACTCGTCTGGGGTCTAGTCATAACCTAGTAAACATAAATACTTTGAATTTTTAATAATTTTTTCAATGGTTGCGCATTTTCGGGAACTCATGAAATAAAATAGTATACTTAATTCGTCCGTAAAATGCATGATTAAAGTACTCCTGCAGCGGCGGCGGCTCCGCAGTCGTACTTTAATCATGCATTTTACGGACTTATGAAGTAATATACTATTTTTTTTTTTTTCTTACTTTGAAGTGAAGTGACAGTGATCTCTAACCTTGATACAATCTTTAGTAAAAGGTTTTTTACATATATGACATTTTTGTGCTCTCCTAAAGTTTTCTTTAATCGCGTGATGTAAGCATCATAGCCTCATTCGTAGAGAATACTTTTTGAATCTTTGGACACAGTTCTTCTAATGATCTTACAAACCATTGAGCAGGAGTCTCTTGATTTTCTTCTTCTTGTCGATAACTTCTATAACCATTAAGCTCATTGCTAAAACGATTTTTCACGTAAAATCCAATACTATGTGCTTGATGTTCTTGAATTTTGACGGACTTTCCGCTAACTGATTCAGGATGCACTTCTATTTTTTTAAGTAGACATTCTATATCACTATAAATAGTAATTGGTACCCACTCTGCATAGTTAACATTCTTAAAAGAAAGAGTTGCTTCAGCTTCATTTTTAGGTAATGTTATTTTACATTTATTAATGAGTCGACAATCCTTTTCATGAGTATCTAGCTTATTTTTTTCATGAAAAAAGTGAATACATCTGTCACAAACATAGATTTTATGGCCTGTTTTAGAGTACTGTCTCCCAAGAAGTTTAGGTAAATTTTTAATCCAAGTATAATGATAATTAAAATTTACCGTTGAGTTTTCGAGACTTTTTTCAATATAATCATCAGCATCTTCGTCAATGTAATACTCTTCAGGATAAACTATCAATAAATGATAGTGTTTATCTTTCTTCTCTGGAGTGAGATAGTAAGGGTAAACTCCAAATTTATCATTTTTTTTTTTAAGAATATAAAGATGTATTGAAATATTAGGATTATTTTTTTCAAAAATTTCTACTTGTTCGGGTGGTGTTGGGAATGACAGTCCTTCAAAGTTGACTTCACCTAAAGCTTCTTTATTTTGATATGTCGGAAGATAATTAGTATTTCGGTTTTGAGAATAATATGCTGATAAGACTGCCCATTTAAAGCAAAAATTATCAAATTCGTTTCTCACATTGACAACGGCATGTTTATTTTCAATTGATTTAGGTAGTTTGACGTAAGAACTTCCTCTAATAGGTTCATGTTTGCTTATGTTAATTGTAAGACTAATAATTTGTTTTAAACTCCAACCAGAATCACGTGTCTCAAACTCTTGTATATCACGTTGCAACGGTAAAGAAATTTTCTCATCAAAAAAACGTTCTAGGTTTGACAGAGCAACTACGACTCCATTCTCCGTAGAAAAGTATTTTACTTCGCGTTTAGGTGTATCATCCTTCTGAAGCTCAAACTCTGCCATTAACATAACATTAACATTGATTACATCAAATTCTTCAACAGCTTGTTTAACCTTGTCTTGGAAGGGTTTATAAGCATCTACTAAAAAAGAGTCTAAATCTTTATGACCAAGGTTTGATATTACTCCTATAAATAATAGAAAAAAAAAAAAAAAATAGAATTATTGAGTTAAAAAAGTTTATATTAAATAAATAAATAAAATTACCCGCTCGTATACGACGTTCAAAAGCTGAGTCGAAGTCATCATATCGAATATTCTCCTTTTTTATATCTAAATCACCATCACCACCAATTTTTATAGCATGTTCAAATTTATGTTTCAATGATATAAGTTTGCATAAAAAAGTTTCACACTTCTTTTTTTCAGGTCTAGTGAGAGATGGCATTTTCTGTTGTAGAAAATCAATCTCTTGAATTAATATATGAATCTTATTTTGAATCTCGTTTAAGTCTTGATTATTTATAATTAGAAAGTGTCTAGGTACCATCGCCGTGTACCGTATTCGGTGCACGGTGCACGGTACACGGTACCAAATAAGAGTTACTTTAGACACTCTGTGAATTTAAGTGGGTTATTTAGGATGGGTAATTAGATTTAAAGTAAAAACTAGTAGTTTTTTAAACTTAAATGGGTTATTTGGAATAAATTATAGGATCTAAAGTAAAAAGCTGCCGTGTACCGTGTACCGTGTACGGTACACGGCGATGGTACCTAGACACAACCAATTAGAAAGTGTCATATAATATAATTATATTAGAATTTTCAGTAAAATCTTCAATCAATTCTTCGAATCCATCCAATGGATTTGATGATTCATCATCGTTTTTTTGACTCGTTGATTCACTGTCAATATTATTCTCTTCATGACTTTAATACGAGTTTTCTAAAAAATTTCTAAACTTTTTTTTAACTATTAGAAATTTAGCCAAAAAATCGGTTTTATTTTGTACATTGATGTCTGTCAAAATATCAATAGATAGTTCTGCTATAGACAACCACCCCTCAATAACATTGGTTTGAGCAAGACCTGAATTTATTGACACGATTGCATTATTTAAGTGATGCAAAGTATCTAAAATGGTATCCATGGTTAAATTTAGTTTTCACTAATCACTAATTTTATAAATTTAATAATCACTAATTTTTTATTGAATAACATAAACTTATTTTTATAATTGTAAATCTTCTGCTACTTAAATGTTTATGAATTCACAATAATGAGAGATGACACACTTTAAAGAAGGAGTAGAAAACTGACCGATGAACACTTACTGCATTATATTTTATCAAAGAATGAGGAGGAGAGAGGGAAATAGTTTAGGATAATAATAGGAGGAATAATAATAATAGCTTAGGATAATAGTTTATAGGAGAAGAGAGGGGGAACCACTATAAAAGAAGTTAAAGTTTTACCTATCCATCTAGTTATATTGAAATTGTTTAACAGTGCAGATCTAAAATGCAGTTTGTTGTAGACTTTCAAGGCTTTCAAAAATCTAGAAACGACTTTATTGTGAAAGAGTTGGCTATTTTCAACTTAGACGATTCTACTCTACCGCTGGTTTTTACTTTTAAACCACCATTTTCTTGGGATAATTTAACAGCTGAAGAAAAATGTACTGCACGTTATTTGCAAAAGTGTTTTCATTATATTCAATGGAATTATGGTGAAATAGTTTATGAACAATTAACAGATGTATTGAAAAAATATTTAGATGGTGCAACAAAAATTTTTACCAAGGGAAACATGAAAAAGATTTTTCTTCAAAAAATGTTATCCCAAACGTAAGTTTTAATTACATACTTATTCGAATGCTTATTTATTTAATTTAAATATCAATCATTTTTTCTTTTTTTAAATTACAGACTAGTAATTGATTTAGAAATCTATGGTTGTCCTTCTCTCAAAAGTCTTGGCTGTTCTAAGGATGATTTTTGCTGTAATCATAAGGATTATTCACCTTTTTTTAAGTGTGCTGCAAAGAACGCTTCTAAACTGAAGTCTTGGATCAATGTTAACAAACCTCGAATAATAGATGACATAGATGAAATTGATGAAGAATGTAATGATTTTTTAAGTTCTTCACTACGATCTTTTTCATATTTTTCATGAAATTGTAAAGATCAAATGAAATTTTAAATAAAGAGAAAGTAAAAAGGAGTATAAAATTGTTTATTTATTTATTTATTCATTATAAGACATTGGTATAAATGTATGCACATGTATGTATGTATGTATGTGTATAAAATAGTTTTAAAAGCAATTAGTCAAAAAATAGTAATAATAATAATAATAATAATAATAATAATAATAATAATAATAATATTAATAAAAATAGTCTAAAAATAACGCTAAATATATATTTTTTTTAAATATTGATAAATAAGTTCATGTATAAAATAGTTATAAAAGCAGTCTTAAAAAGTATAACAAAAATAGTGTTACAATAGAACAAAAAAGTATAAAAATAATGCTAAAATAGTTTCAAAATAGCATAAAAATAATGCTTAAATAGTTTCAAAATAGCATGAAAATTTGAAAAAAAAAAAACTTTAATTATTTATTCATCTACTCAAAGATATTGATAAATATGTTTAAAATAACTAGAAAGCAGTTTTTAAAAGTATAACAAAATAGTGTTAAAATTAAATAGAAAAGTATAAAAATAATGCTAACATAGAAAAATAAAAATAGTAATAAAATAGTATTAAAATAGTGCGAAAATTTTTTTAAAAATAATGCTAAAAATAGAAAAATAAAAATAGTATTAAATAGGCGCGAAAATTTTTAAAAAATATAGTAAAAGTATAAGAAAAATAAAGAGTGCTTGACAAAGCGTCAATCACTCTTTATTTTTTTTATCTTTCTTCTGTTTCTTATGTTTTCTTTTTTCTTTTTCTTCAGTTAGTTCTCTTTTCATCTTTCTTTTCTTCTTTCCATCTTCTTCTCCTGCTTCTGCTTCTGCTTCTGCTTCTGCTTTCACCGATGATGTATTTTTTTCTTCGTCTTCTGCTTTCTCGACTATTCGTTTTTGGTCCATGAGTTCGCGCAACTCATCTGTTAAGTCTATTGCTTCCTCAAAAGAATCACCAGTCTAAAAAAAAAAAAAAAGAAAAGAAAAAAATTGAGTTAAAAATTTATAAACTATTATTTATTACATAAGACAAAAATTAAGAACTCACCGATTTTTTTAATTCTTCTTGTTGTTCTTGTTGTTTTTGTTGTGCTTGTTGCTCATGCCCCTGAGCATACTCAAATGCTTTTTGAATCTAGACAAATCATATAAATATAATTTATAAGATACAACTTTATAATATATAATTTTGAAATATATTTTATATGAAACTTACTATATTTTTTGTGTTTGCATTAGTTGATTCAACTTTAAGTCTTTGTTGTTGACCAAAAGCATGTAACTGTAAAAATTGATTCGTTAGTCTTATTTCAATTAATGATTCAAAAATTAATAGTTTTACTTACTTTTTCTAAAACTTCTTGTTGAATTGCAAGTTCTGAAGGTATTTTAATATCCGATTTTATACGTATATTGTTCTATAAAAAAAAAAAAAAAATTGAATTACAAATAATTAAAAAAAGTAAAAACAAAAATTTTACCTGATTAAGACTAGACTTTTCAATGGCTTTCGGGTCCGAAAAACTCATTGTTAAGGAAGGAGTGATTTTCACAGGTTTCTTTACCGTGTTTTTCTTCTTGGTCATCTTTTCTGCGGTCGCCTTGACCGCATCTATGAATGGTGAACCATCCGCTGGAAAATAAATTTATTCATTTTTATTATATTAATATATTCAATGATTATTAATGTTATTATTATTATTTTTTTTTTATTACCTTGCTTTTTTTCTGCATGAAATCTTAGTATTTTAATGTCTTCAAGCATTCTACTCAAAATGTTGAATATTCCACATGATCGTAGCCGTACTAAAATAAAATTATTATTATTATTATTATTATTTACAATTGCTGTGAATTTATTTAAAATTACTTACTTTGTTCTAGTACTGTCTTCAATTCAGAGTCAGCTTTTAATTGTTCCACAACTGAAAAAAAAAAAAAAGTTATTTGTATTTTAGTTTATAAATATAAAATAACTTACTTCTTATCCTATTTTCACCACTTATCGACTCGTTCAGTTTTATAAGATCCCTTTTAACTGAAACAGAAAAAATTTTTTTTTTTTTTTTTTCATTAATTTTTAATATAAGTTAAAAAATTTGTTAGACTTACTTGTGTCAAGTTCTTTATTAATTTTTGCCGATGTCTTAGCTTCATCATCTGTAACTAGAAAAAAAGTAACAGTTAAAAAAATTTAAGTTAGAGTTGAATTAATTTATTCATTTTACTATACCTTCATTTATCTTTTTATCTACTCGGATAATTTGATTATTTATTTTCTTTAACAATTTATTGAATCCTTTTATGTCAATAGTTTCATTTTTATTAGAGGCTGACGACGATGACGATCCTGATGAATCAGACGACGAGGAACCAGAGGACGACGATGATCTTGATATACTCCTTGATCTACTTTGATCACAGTTTGCAGATCCTTCCACACTAGAATCTAAATTTTCACTTTTTTTTCTGAGTCCATGTTCACAGGAGTTATAACAAAACTAAAAATTTGTTAACTTCTAAAAACTTTACCGACACAAACTTTCCGACGGACGACACACAACTGTGGCATGAAAATCATCTCGCGAACTTTATAATAAGGCAAATTAAAAAAAGAAAACAAAAGCCACTGCACTATGAATCCCTTCCATAGGACAAACGAGAAGGAAATTTTATCCAAAGACAAAACATTTTAAAGATCGAGCTACTGTTATTCGTCTTCAAGCGATAAGACGACACAGCATCCTGTATCGATGTCTTGAATTTTGCTCTATAACGAGTAAAAAAAGGAAACAAAAACTATTCCATTGTTCACTATGACATTTTCCACGTGACGGGTTAGAAAAGAATTTTATCTCGAGACACAACATCGTGTTGGTTACCATCGAGATGATACAACTCGCATGCACATGATAAAAATTACTACGCAACACCGGCATCGTGGCACATGCATTCGGAGAGAGGACAGAACTTTCAGCGTTCATTTCTACCATCCACACTCCGTTGCTTAGCTACAAGACGCTACGCGTGCGCGCAACGATCGAGAGCGAGAGAGTGCGAGGATACACTCGCACACTATACCAGGCTGCTGCAGCCTGCAGCTACCGCATATATCGACTATACCTAGTAACGTTGCTGCTGCGAGAGAGTGCGAGGATACACTCGCACACTATACCAGGCTGCTGCAGCCTGCAGCTACCGCATATATCGACTATACCTAGTAACGTTGCTGCTGCGAGAGAGTGCGAGGATACACTCGCACACTATACCAGGCTGCTGCAGCCTGCAGCTACCGCATATATCGACTATACCTAGTAACGTTGCTGCTGCGAGAGAGTGCGAGGATACACTCGCACACTGTACCATGCTGCTGCAGCCTGCAGCTACCGCATATATCGACTATACCTAGAAACGTTGCTGCTATTGCTGCCGCTGTCGCCACTAATTCATACTCAAGAAAACCATCTTATATTATCTAATAATTATTTTTCACCAATAATAAACCACCCCCTCCCCCCAAAAAAAAACAAAAAAATTCCTTATAGACAATCGGTCAATTAAAAAACCGAACAGTAAAATAATCATTTTTCACCAATAGTAAAACCAACCCTCATAGACTCAATAGGTCAATCCAAAAATCGAATAGTAAAACCACCCCTAAAAACCCACCCCTCATAGTCCTACGGTCCACTCAAAATCCAATTGCAAAACCACCCCCCACAATTACGGTAATTGAATTACCTTACCCACCCCCTATTACCCTTTCAACCCCCTCCGAACGGGGGCGGGTTCCGAGGGGGTGTATCCAGGATCGGTATAGCCTTAACTACTCCAACAATAAACATTCGCTTTTACATCATTATTATTACGCATTACCTGCGCCAAAAACGAACCTGGAAACTCTCGTTCATTGTTGTACTGCCGCGGCCGCGGCTGTGTCCACCGCGCGTCGTCTGCTGCTGCTGCTGTCGGCTTTGCCGTCCTCGTGCACCTCCTTTATTGTATGCACCAGCTCCTCTTTGACCACCTCAACCTGGTCCTTCCAACCAAGGATCGTTGCTGTCAATTTTCTTGTGGCCCGGCTCGCCACAACCACAACAAATTAAATTTTTCCGTTAGACTTTAAAAACACTTGCTTTCTTTTTACTGGAGTCATTATTATACTTAGTTTTCCACATCACTATTTTTCTTTTTATAAAGTCACAGTTTCTGTCTTCTTCTTTTAGCACATCAATCAAATCACTAATATAACTCAAAGAGTCAGGTAGAGTCTTGAGCATATAATTTAATTTTTCTGGCTCACTCACATTTCCACCAGCACTTTTTAATTCGTTCACAGTTTTTTCAAAATCTAAAAAGAATGTACTCGAGTCTTCGTAGTCTTTTAATCTTATTTTATCAAGTTTATTTCGTATACAAATCTGTAGTGTTCTCAATTCTTTTAAATACGTTTTATCAAACACTTTCATTATTTTCACTCATGGCTTTATCATTTTTTTCTTGCCCCTCTTCTAGTTCATCAGTAACGACTCTATCTCTTTGTGCTGGTTCATCACATATCTTAATTTTCAATGCCACAAGACTCGTTTTTTTTAAATGCTGTAGTCGTGACCGTCAAAAATTTGCACTCCTCGGTTTAGACATTTTTGTTATTTTTATTTTCTGTACAAATTTAGGTTTATTTATTACTCGGTCGAGAACCAAAATTCTTTTTAAACCTTTCAGAAAAATTTTTCGTAAATAATTTATATTGTTCCGGATTGACCGGTCTATTAGATTCATTTTATTTGCCAGATTAAACTGGGAGGGGAGGGTTGTATAAAAAGTAACCAGAGAACACACTTGATAAAAACAATAACAATTTTATTAATAAATAACAGTACTTAATTTACAAAGAAATTAAAATAATAGTAAAATTACACTTGGTGAGTTTCATACAGTTTAAATTAATAAATGATTAAAAAATTAAGGTAAAGTGACACGTAGCAGGTTATGAAAGTAGAATATTCCAGAATTAATTTCCGTGCAAAAGAAATTAATTAATTTGAGAAATAACCATCTAAACAACTCATCACAGATTTGATTATACTAATTCAAAAAGTAAACACGAGTTAACTAGAATTTTAAGAGGTAACCAATGATTGAGAATGGCCTTGAAAGACAAGAGAGCGAGAGAGAGATGGCCGAGAGAAATTCTAATAGCATTTTGTTGCATTAGCCGAAGAACGAAATTAAATGAGAAAATATTACAGGTTATGAACTGAGAAATTCCAAGATATTTAATTTCTGTGTAATGATACTAATAAGAGTGAGAAAAATCAATTAAGTTAAAACTTCTTACTGATTTGATAATATTTTTTCAAAACGTAAACAAGAGTTGACTGGTTTATTGATTAGGTAAACAAAGAGCTGAGAATGGCCTTAAAAAAGAAAGAGAGAGAGAGAGAGAGAGAGCGATAGCCAAGAGAAATTCAAGTAGCAGCAGAGAATGGCCTTGAGAAGATAAAGAAAAGAAAATGGCAGCGTGCATGGAGGCACTTTTAAAAATCAAAGATAACACACAGTAACTACTTACTGTGCATTGATTACACTGAGTGACTCAAGTAAATTATTGTTACTTGAGCCAAAAAATACCTGGAGATGTCCTGTGAGATGTTCAGTGAGGAAAATGATCAGTGTACTGAGCTCCTTGGTTAGCCAAAATGAAGTTGACGATGAATGCTCGCTGACAACAAAGATGAAACAGTGACTGCAATATTATTGATTGCAGTCGTTAAGATGATTAGAACCACAATCACACCTCACAATACCTTCACTGGAAACCATTAATGAGATGAACTCGAGAAAACCACAAGAAAATTTCGATAAAATCAATGAAAACTCTCTGCTGCGTGCTATGAGAAGCGCCAAAAACGAGAAGAGAACTGAAGAAGAGCAGCAGGCCCCCGCCAGGCTGGCGGCGTCAGCTACAGCAGCAGCGCCAGCTGCACAGACGGCAGCGCGAGAGCACCAGCACCATGTAGTTCTGCATGGTCCAAGAGATGGCACCACGCAGTCTACAAACTATTGATTTTTTGCTCGACGATGTGTACGGAGTGAAATTATTGTTTACTCCACAACATCTATCTTCTAATTTTAACTCAAAATTTGAATTATTCACAATTTCGTTTAATTCATGTTCGTTCAATTTTTCTTTATTTAACTCGTTGCCCATTTAACAATTTACAGTACTCAATTTTAATTCAGACATGTGCTCACTTAACCTCACTTTTACCATGCGTTCGTTTAGCTAAACAACCCACCACGTGCTTGCAAGATTTTAACTCCACGTGCATTCGATAATCGCACGGAGTTTTCCTCAAATTCTTTTTGCCATTTAAACACTTCTTTTTGAAACTTGGCCGGAGTAATATTATTTTCTGTGCCCCTGGAACACTAGACACATAAAAGGTAAAAGATTTTCAGAGCACATTTTTTTTCTCACCGCACGTTCCAACTACACTTACTTATTGTTCGTTCAAAAGCAACTTCTGGCCTGCTACCATGTTGGGATTCTCGTATCAGAGGATTAAGAATTCGTAGATCATTATATTAACTATTATTTATTAATAAGTATAAGTGTAGTTTAGTTTACAAGTTAATAACGTGCGTCTCGATGCACGTGGTGTCTCTTACGGACGACTCTTTGAAACTGCCACAAGCAGTGCCGTTCACGCATGTGTCGCTCTCGCATACTTGCACTGCACACACACACGCGCGCGCACGCGCGCGTGCGTGCCACCCTTCCCTTGAAGTGGAGATTTACCTTATTTCCCAGCAGATACATCGAAAGATGACTCGAGTTCTTCAGTTTTCGCACAACAAACAGTTGGAAAAATCATAAATTAATAAATGATGCAGTAGATTTGGCGCAGGAGCATGATCCAATAATTTCAAGAAGTTTACAATTCAAAAGAATATGTGAATCGGCTCTAACATCATACAAAAGTCTGAAATGATAAATTCTATTCACACTTTAAACCCAGCCGCGAAAATTCTTTATTTTTCTATTCGGGCGAATGATGTTTTTCTTGATTGGGGTGACAAGCGATGATACAGACAGGCATTGACCACTGCAGTTGCAGGTCGCTGTGTCAATGTTAACTAGTCTACAAAGGTTGAAAAAAATAAACGGAAAGCTTTTATATAGTTTAAGTGAATATAATTTTTTAATTAATCTACCTTAGACGTAACTGAAGTTCAATTGTTCAATTGTAATTGTATGAAAGTCACTTGCTCGAAATCACAATAAAATCCTCACTTTTTGACTCGAATATACGAATTTTAAAGCCAAAACAAAAATGGCATGCTAACCTCTCTCACTACTTCCACTTGAACTTCATTATTTTTGAAGCCTATGAGTATAAATAAAAAAATTACTTTTATTTTCTTGTACTTATAAATTTTTCAACATATTTTATGGATCAAGTAATGGAATAAACATAACCACTTTTATCCATAAATCTGAAATTATAATATTTTGAAAAATTTTGAGATTCTCTAGACTATGTTGTTCTTAAATAAAATGAATTATGAATCTATTCAAATTCATTTTTTTTTTTTTTTTACTTTTGATGTTTGCGCATGTTGAGTACTATGTGCAGTAAATAGCGAGCAATTTTTCGTCAAATTTTTTTTTAATTTTAATTTTATTTGCTAGACTCGGGTAATCATGTATTTCATGTCATGGATGCTCTGAAACATGGAATAAATTTTTTGTGCTGGGTTACCAACTACTATCCAATTAAGTTTTCAAAAAAATTTTTAATTGATAATTTTAATTATTAAAAAGGCTAGTTGAAATTTTCAGGTCTGCTTAAGAAAACTTAAAACAAAAAATATACCTGGTAATTATTTATTTCTGTATGATCAGGTTGACAAGATAGAAGTTCATGATTGCAACATCCACCGCAGCGTTTGATTCGAACACAGCTTGGAAAGTAGATTTCCGTAGGATCTGGATTTTCTTTTACAGGTATTACTTGAGACTCTGGCATACATAATGCTGGGTGAACTTTTTTTGCGTCAGATCGTTGTACTATTCCAAATTCATCCAAAACTATAAATCAATTTATTTTTAAATTAAAAAAAAAAACTTTTTCATTTATTAATATATAAAATGACATTAACCCTTTTACAGGCCGAAGGTTTTGGGAAGTCAGGAGAAGAAACGGATTGCATTTTTGGTGTTTCCGATAATTTCTGGACACGGAACTACTATTAGTTTAAAAAAATTCATGTTGACAGCCGAGATATGACAGCTGTCAACACTTGAATGTCAAAATTTCGAACAAAAAAAAATACTACCATCATCTACGTTCAATTTCATGATGAAAGTATAGAAATGATTTTTTTGCTAAAACCCTCCCTTTTTGAGCAAATCATCAACACAGATTGAAACTTTGGATCCTACTGAAGTAAAACTTCGTACTCCAGGCCGATGAAGAGGGACGACTTTCTCAAAATTGTAATGAGGTTTTTTGAAGTTTTTTTGCTCGCTGATCATGAATCTGTCATTAGTTTTGAAAAATACTCATTGACAGCCGAGATATGACAGCTGTCAACACTTGAATGTCAAAATTTCGAACAAAAAAAATACTCCCATCATCTACGTACAATTTCATGATGAAAGTATACACGGAGAGAAAAATGACCGTATTTTACGGGCGTGAAGACGCCCCGAGAAACACGGGCGAAGAGCACCCGTAAAAAACGGGCATAAGACCGAACTTAACAAGCTAGATCAGTTATAAATGCATCCGATGGTGGCGCTCAGATGTGATCATCTGATTTTGGTCGGTCTTTTCGCCCATGTTTCTCGGGGCAACTTCACGCCCGTAAAATACAGTCATTTTCCTCTCCGTGTATATAAAAATAGTTTTTTTGCTAAAACTTTTCCTTTTTGAGTAAATCATCAACAAAGATTGAAACTTTGGATCTTACTGAAGTAAAACATCGTACTCCAGGCCGATGAAAAGAGATGACTTTCTCAAAATTGTAATGAGGTTTTTTGAAGTTTTTTTGCTCGCTGATCATGAATCTGTCATCAGTTTTGAAAAATACTCATTGATAGCCAAGATATGACAGCTGTCAAAACTTGAATGTCAAAATTTCAAACAAAAAAAAATACTACCATCATCTACGTTCAATTTCATGATGAAAGTATAGAAATGGTTTTTTTGCTAAAACCCTTCCTTTTTGAGTAAATCATCAACAAAGATTGAAACTTTGGATCTTACTGAAGTAAAACATCGTACTCCAGGCCGATGAAGAGGGATGACTTTTTTAAAATTGTAATGAGGTTTTTTGAAGTTTTTTGGCTCGCTGATCATGAATCTGTCATTAGTTTTGAAAAATACTCATTGATAGCCGAGATATGACAGCTGTCAACACTTGAATGTCCAAATTTCAAACAAAAAAAAATACTACCATCATCTACGTTCAATTTCATGATGAAAGTATAAAAATGGTTTTTTTGCAAAAACCCCTTTTTTTGAGTAAATCATCAACAAAGATTAAAACTTTGGATCTTACTGAAGTTAAACTTCGTACTCCAGGCCGATGAAGAGGGATGACTTTTTTAAAATTGTAATGAGGTTTTTTGAAGTTTTTTGGCTCGCTGATCATGAATCTGTCATTAGTTTTGGAATATACTTATTGACAGCCGAGATATGATAGCTGTCAATACCTAAATGTCGAAGATTTTGGAAATAAATAGTTTCTTTCTTACATTTAAAATTTTTTTTGACTTCAAAAAAATATTCAAGAATAGTGATGATTCAAGATACAAATTCATAAGTTTTTCAGGCTTGGTTTTTGTGTATATAAATAAAGAAATAAAAAATTTCAAAGATTATTCAATTTTTTACAATATTTACAATCGTTTATTGACGTCATTTCTAACCATTTGTTGTTTACAAAGGATCAAAATTACTGAATGTATAATTTTTGGAAAATTCATAATTTTTACGTCATCAGAACCAATTGACGTTCAAGTAAATCTTCGAATATTTATCGTAAAAATGGTGGCTTTTCAATAATGTACTATGAAATTGATGTGGCAATCATGAACGCGTTTATCCACATGAAAGTACACAACGAAAACTATGGTGGAGATCGACTGTGATTCTGATTGGAGTTTTCTAAGCAATTGATAGGAAACTACAACGGAAGAAAACAGAACAGATTGGATACTTTGTAAACAATAAATGATTAGAACTGAAAATTCGTCGGCCTGGAGTACGAAGCTTTACTTGAGTAAGTCCGAAGTTTCAATATTTGTTGTTGTTTGACTCGAAAAGGGAGTGATTTAGCAAAAAACTGTTTCCATACTTTGATCATGAAATTGAACGTAGGTGATGGTGGTACTTTCTTTGGTTCGAAATTTAAACATTCAAGTGTTTACAGCTGTCATATCTCGGCTGTCAATAAGTATTTTTCAAAACTAATGACAGATTCATGATCAGCGAGCAAAAAAACTTCAAAACGACGCTTGAGTTCAAGAAGGTGTCAACTCAAAATTTTTTTTAATAACATGACAACTCAGAATTTTTTTTATTAACATGACAACTCAGAATTTTTCTTATTAACATGACAACTCAGAATTTTTTTTATTAACATGATAACTCAAAATTTTTTTTATAAACATGACAACTCGAAGGAAATTTTCTTTTAGAAAATTTTTTTCCGAAAGTAATAGTTCAATGAGATCGCTTAACACTGATTTGAGATTATTTTTTTATTTTTTCCTCTACTGATTAAATCCTTTTAGTAAAACCATTAAAAAAACAAATTTTGTCTGTAAGCTGAAAAATATACAATATTATTAGGTATTTTTCTCCATGAACACGGATCTACCGTTATTATGTTAACCAATCTTTAAAATTAAAAGAAATACCTCAAAAGTTATAACTTTTTCAACTCATTTGCTTGAAAAATAAAACGACAATCCGTTTTCTTTTTAATAATTATGCTAGTAAACCTAAATTAGCGAGAAAAAAAAAATAATAGAAGAATCGATTGATGCTACCAGGTTCCTCAGATTTTCTAAATTTGAATGATCCTATAAATAAAGGAATTTTGTACATTTTTTCCGACTGCAGTTTTCGAGCGAGCGTTCTTTCGCCATTCCCAATAGTGTTGATTTAAAAATTGTATACCAAGTACGCATCAAGAACAAAAAGTAGCGCGCGCGAAAATTTTGAGTTGTCATGTTAATATAAAAAATTCTGAGTTGTCATGTTAACGAGGAAAATACCTAATAATATTATATATTTTTCAGCTTACAGACAAAATTTGTTTTTTTAATGGTTTTACTAAAAGGATTTAATCAGTAGAGGAAAAAATAAAAAAATAATCTCAAATCAGTGTTAAGCGATCTCATTGAACTATTACTTTCGGAAAAAAATTTTCTAAAAGAAAATTTCCTTCGAGTTGTCATGTTTATAAAAAAAATTTTGAGTTATCACGTTAATAAAAAAAATTCTGAGTTGTCATGTTAATAAGAAAAATTCTGAGTTGTCATGTTAATAAAAAAAATTCTGAGTTGTCATGTTATTAAAAAAAATTTTGAGTTGACACCTTCTTGAACTCAAGCGTCGAAAAAACCTCATTACAATTTTGAGAAAGTCATCTCTTTTCATCGGCCTGGAGTAGTTTTACTTCAGTAGGATCCAAAGTTTTAATCTTTGTTGATGATTTACTCAAAAAGGGAGGGCTTTAGCAAAAAAATCATTTCTATACTTTCATCATAAAATTGAACGTAGATGATGGTAGTATTTTTTTGGTTCGAAATTTTGACATTCAAGTGTTGACAGCTGTCATATCTTGGCTGTCAACATGAGTTTTTTTAAACTTATAGTAGTTCCGTGTTTAGAAATTATCGGAAACACCAAAAATGCCATTCGTTTCTTCTCCTGACTTCCCAAAACCTTCGGCCTGTAAAAGGGTTAACAAATAATTTTGTTATACATTTACCCTTACTACTATTGAAACAAACATTATTAAATTGGTTGAAGCAAAATCGAAGCCATTTTTAACATATTAAAATATTTCGATTTCCGACGTCAACAACACTAATTTCAACGTTGTTATACGATTTTTTTAAATTTTTGATTTTATCGGAAATGCTATTTGTAAATAAAACTTTTACTGATGAAATTTGAGAATTTCTTGTTGCGACTTTTTTAAATTTACTCAACTATTCAAAATTTGTTTAATTCTTGATTATTCTATTCAAACAAATAAAAATGATGAAACCTATAAAAAATAAAGAACACAATGCAATGAATTCAGAAAATTTAAGTTAATAGAACCGAAGAAGACGGTATTAAGAGGACATAGGCTCCCGAGGCAAGAGAGCAGAGCAAGACAACCCAGAAAGCCTTGGGAATAAGAAAGGGCGCTATTTTTTTTTTTTTTTATATAAAGCATTTATTTATCCTTTCAGAATATTATGCTCAAAAAGGGCGCTATTATCCTAAAACTGAAAAACTGTCAGAGGACAATGGCGTGCAGATCAATGGAATCGAGAACACGATGGATCAAGCCGTTATCAAAATAGCTAAAGATCCCACGGATCGAAATACTTTTATTCATGTCTTGGTAACACGGCAGTTGCAACTACGGGGATTTTCAAAGATTCGGAACTCAGAGCCATTTTGTAAACAAGATATTTTGATTTCGCATAAAACTTCGAAATCTGTGAAAATAACTATTACGAAGAGGAAGAAAGACGCAAAAATCAGAAAATTCCTCCTCTTCCTGAGAATGTTAGGGGGTAAAGTATCACAAAGTCTACTGTGAAAACTGCCACAGAGCTGATGAGTACATGGGTTATAATCAATGTTTGGGTTGATAGCTAGTTTTTTAGATGCCACAAATGTAGGGTAGTTCACTTTTTCTAAAAAGTCTGTATCTTTTTGGGGCTCACAACAATAAAAATATTGCTTATTGTCATGAAAAATGACCCTCTAATTTTTTTAAATGTTTTGGTAACGTTTTTAAGGTTGCGCTATGCGTTTCAAGTTCGAACTCTACACTTTTTCGGTAATTTATACACATTATAGGACCAATTACGACTACAGGGGTATTCGTAGACACAGCCACGGTCCTTTGTCTAATTAAAGCTCTATAACATATTATTATTATTATTATTTTTATTATTATTTTTATTATTATTATTATTATTATTATTATTATTACTATTATTATTATTATTATTATTATTATTATTATTATTATTATTATTATTATTATTATTATTATCATCATCAGCCTGTCATGTCAAAGATACTTCGAAATCAACAAAAATAAAAACCTGTACTATTTGTAGTAAAGTCTATCATTCTAGTTGTTCAAAAAGAACAACAGATTTAGTCATTATTAAGTAAAACTCTACTCATCTGTAAAGCAGATGAAAACATAACCTCAATACTTAGCAATTATTATTATTATTATTATTCTTTATTTCGAGCATAGGGTAGACACCCTGCCACCTTCGTGTTTGCTGTACAGACTAGTAATTCATTTTAATTTATAAATGTCACAATATTATCACACAAGTAAATTATACATAATATATACAGAATGTACATGGTAATTTTCAACAAAGTAGTTCATTTGGTGACATATTGATGATAGCAAGTTCTTTTGCTAGGTTGAATTATGATGATCTTAAGAATGAAAATTTTGAAAGTGTGAGATTTAAAATAAAATAAAATCAAAATTCATGAGTGTTTTTTTGTAATAGAAAAATTAAAATCTCAGAAAGATATTTTTTTAAACAGTACAATCACATCAAATTATGACAGTGAATATACACAAGACCAGTCTCTGTCAGATGAATGTGTTGAATGCTGCTACAATAAATTATTAGCTAAAAAACTACATGTGAAAATAAACTGCTTAAGGAGCTGAACAAGAATAACTTACTTAGCTAACAGCTGACCTCACAAACAAACAATCTATCCTTTGCCAAGATAGCATCAGATTATAAACAAAGCTCAGTACAAAGAATATTTACAGTTAATACAGTGCCTGAAATAATAGTGAACTGTAGTAAACCAAACTCTTAAGATGACCACATGAATAATCCGTGTGCCGTAAGAACGTTGCTTACGGCCGGTTACGGCTCCTTACAGCTCCTTACGGCTGCTTACGGACACCCAACGGCTCTTGGAGGTTATGTTTTCGTGCCATAGGGTGTCTCCTATAAGTTGAAAGAAATATGAAGGATATTGCCTCAGTTGAACAGGTGAACAAAAACCATCCTAGGAAGAAAATTATTGGAATATTCAGTGACGTTAACAATTAGAAGCTTGAGAGTGACTTGAACGTAAGAAACTTTTCTGACTTAACATATGTATGAAAAGACAATCTTTCATTTATATGAAGATAGAAAAGGACTGAGCTTAATCATAGAATCTACTTGTCAGATCATGTACCTACCCAAAAATTTTAATATCAAAGTTATGTGATATATGTGGCAGGTATCATCATGGTATGAATAAGTTCCATAAATGCACTAATAAGACATACCTTTTTTGCTCTGGCAAATACAGCACAAGCAAGTATAGGAAAAAAAACTAAACAATGCGTGACCTGCACTTATTATAAAAATGAACGTGGATGTCGTTAAAAAAATCTCCTCCCCTGGGGGCTGTAGGACCTTGTCCTGCGCCGCCAAAGTTTCTGGCGGCCTGGTGGGGAGGCCTAGTCGGTCGACTCACGGCGAGAGGAACGGGACCGTAGTATGAGTGTTTTTGGCTCCCTATAAACGGGACGTCCAGGCGCATGAGTTGCCCCCTATAAACGGGGGACCAGGAATGAATGTTTTTGGCAACCCGAGAAGGGTTCGTCCAGGCGAGTGGGTCGGTCCCTTGCTTCTCGCTAAGAGTAGGCTGGCGACCAACAAACAGCCCTCCATCCAGGGTGGCGGTCTGGATAGGTACAGACACCTCTCATCCCGACAACGCGGTATTTGGGATGAGATGACACGCACACACACACATACACTTACACATTCACACAGCGGCGTGGGGTGTTTCCCCAGCTGCGAATCCCAAAGTCAGGCGTGGTAAATTCGAGGGTTAGTAGGATGTGGTGGGTTCAGGGGATAAACTAGGACTGGCGTGCCTGAGCCAACGGACAGTACAGGGGCCCGGGTAGGTCATAACCAGACCACCTGGCTGCCTCACCAGCCATCGAAAAATCCCCGGAGCAGTGGTGCTGCCAGCTGGTGACCGGACTGGGACCGCATCACTGAGGAGGGGAGGGGGGCACCCCGGCGGCCACCACATCAAGCGGACCCTCGACAGACCACGCCCCGCTGAAGGACAAGCAATGACGGGACACACCTCTTCACCGACCACTACACAACACACCCGCACAAACAAACAAAGAACAATGATAATGCAAAATAAAAGTAAGGGAAGCGAAAAAGCACCGACCATTGAGGCAACGTGGGTTCCCACCCCCATGGATACAGCAGAACAAAGCCCGGACCTCGCCCCCATGGGAGCCGGGGACACCGGACGGAACACGATCGTGACAACTTTTGCACGGTCTCAAGACTCCACCCTCTCGGGGGCTGGGGATCCGGCCAGACGGAGGTTAATCGACGGGACCCCGCCTAATACACAGACCGGCAAGGGGCTACCGGCGCTAGCGGTCAATGGGCCCTGACGAGGGACTCCGCCCCGAAGGAGGAAGGGGACATCTTGACAGAAGGTAAAAAGAAAAAGAAGAGGGTGAGGAAAAGGACTAGCCACGGCAGGAGGACCCAGAAGAAGGATGCAGAGCTGGAGCTGTCCCCTGAGCGGCCGACCCCGGCTGTTAAGAGGATACACTCTGACGGCTCGACACCCAGGGAGATCAAGCGCGTGGCCAAGGAGAAGACGAAACGGGGGTTACCTACAGTCGAGCAGTGGCCACGAAACTTCGATGGGCTATTAACCCTGCAGGCTACCCCATCGTTTGGCTTATATCAACGCAAGCCAGCATGGTCAGATCCGCCCTTGAGGCGGAAACTGACAACATCTAAGAGGATGGCCACTACTTACAATTCAACTGTGGACAGGTCAACTGGGAGACGCAGGGTGCACTCGTCCCAAGTAAAACTATTCCGTAGAATTTCTACAAAAATTTTGTTGAAAATTGGGCATATAAAACTTCTATAAAAATTTTGGAGAAATTAAACAGATTTTCGAAAAAAAATTTAAGGACAAGAGAAACATTACCCCACGAAGATTGGACTCCCGGGCGGTCAAAAGGGAGGGTGGAAGAGGGTCATCTTGTGAATAGTATAGCGATTACGCCTAGGAGATGATTTACTCAGGTATTTGTCACTCTCGTGAGATTGGGATTGATCTTAGTGGAGCATACCTGATATGACGATGAGAGGAACACAGTGATTTATCTGGGAAGTCACGATTTCCAGACAATCAAGGAAGATACGTGGTGGACCAGGAGGAAAATACGCCCTGGAGATGATTTCTCAAGGATATTCAAACTACCCAGAGGTCAGTGGAATGACAAGCATATCACGCCACGATCGAGCACTGTAGGTGATAATATGACTCCAGGTTGGTCTAGGCGAAAACCAGGCGCACTGCTCAGTAATTACAACCTGGTGATGATTTGACCTAGAAGTTCGGACTCCCGAGCGGTCACGATTAATTGAGATAATTCATCCGTAAATACTTGAACCCTAAGCTGTGGGGCAGTACGAACGCACTATGTGGCGAATTCGTATTTATTGATGATTTCTCTAGGAAGTTTTGGCTAGAGAAAAGTTACGGTTGACACCTGGTGCACCAGATTACGGTTTTGCCTTGAAGATGATTTTGCTTGGAAGTTTTGACTGGACAAAGGTTAAAGTTGATACCTGGTGCACCAGATGGTGGTTATGCCCTGAAGATGATTTCTTCAAGAAGTTTTGATAAGAGAAAAAATTACAGGTGACACCTGGTGCACCAGATTGTAGTTCTGCCCTGAAGATGATTTCTTCAGGAAGTTTTGACTGAAAAAAAGGTTATAGTTGAGACCTGGTGCATCAAATGGTGGTTATGCCCTGAAGATGATTTCTCCAGGAAGTTTTGACTGAAAAAAGGTTATAGTTGACACCTGGTGCACCAGATGGTGGTTATGCTCTGAAGATGATTTCTTCAGGAAGTTTTGAAAAGAAAATAAATTACAGGTGACACCTGGTGCACCAGATTGTAGTTCTGCCCTGAAGATGATTTCTTCAGGAAGTTTTGACTGAAAAAAAGGTTATAGTTGACACCTGATGCATCAATGGTGGTTATGCCCTGAAGATGATTTCTTCATGAAATTTTGACTGGAAAAAGGTTTAAGTTGACACCTGGTGCACCAGATGGTGGTTATGCCCTGAAGATGATTTCTTTAGGAAGTCTTGACAAGAGAGAAGTTACAGTTCACACCTAGTGCACCAGATGGTAGTTTTGCTCTGATGATGATTTAAGTTAAGATGATGATCAAACGCTGGAGTCGGTTTAATTAGAAAGTTTGGTCTACCTGTCGATGAGAAGTGGCATTTTCTGTACTAGACGAATCGTGTTGTCTACTGAGGTTCTTTCCTCGTGTGGTTTGGCTGTGTTAACAAATAAACAAGCAAAGTAAATAATGAATAAGCAAAACTCATTTGCTGAGTAGATCAATTTAAAGTTTATTTACAATATTTATGTAAATTATTTAGTTACAATTTTTTTCTATGACATTTGGAGGTAAGCATATGTAATCTGGCGCTAGTAAACATTTGCCTTCGATTTCTTCAACACGTAGTACATGAATGCAGTAAGTTCTACGGTATGGAAATATGTATTTTTCGAAACTGATACCTAATTCACTGTGAATGATTTGTTCATCTTTAGCATTCAAATATACGAGTTCTTGGACAACTGCATTTATTTTAGATTGGCTGTAAATGAAAAATTTTATTACACCGAATTTTCTTTTTTTGTTCCAATAAATACAATTATTAATTCGTTGATTTTGGCGTGTATACATTTCGGAAGTAAATATTTCTTTTTTTTTTTACACCTCATAAAAATTTGGCTTTTTTCTAAATTTAAGTTATATTTAATAAGGTCATCTTTAACCATACCCGCTATAGCAGATAGTTCTTTCTTAGACGCTTTGTTACAAGGAGCTCCAAGAACAACCTCACTCTAATTTTTTTTTAATCTTTTTAAATTCAATTTATGTTTTAATGCATAGTGTGCGTTAATAATTTTAATCGTGTTTAATATTTCTATGTCGATATTATATCCGTGATTGATTCGTTTGAAGTAACCGTTCGCATCCTCAAATGGAAAAGTGGACCATGCCCACAATGGACCCCAGCATCGTACAAACTGTGCTGCATGAGTTAACTGATGTGAATTGTAAGAACACTTATCGATACCGTAAAGTTTTTGTAAATTGATTGTAAATATGTATAAAATAGATTCCGCTAAGTCAACTTCACATTCTTGTATTTCCGACTTTAATAAAATTTTTGAAGCATACGAAAGAAGTAGAAAATGGTTGTAATATTTTGATGGTAATACAATTTTTAGTACTATAGGTCCGAAAAATAATAAAAAACTTCGTAGCTCTGAAGCTTTCCAAAATTTGATGTCATCTTAAGATCGAGGGATGCGAGGAATATAGTCTGGTGGTTTAATATTTCGTAAAAGTTCATTAAGCAGTTTCCGTCTTTCTGGTCTTATATACCATGGTTTGTCAGATTCTAACATTAGCTTCAACAGCATTCTTAATACTCCTAATAAGAAAGCGTGCTGATAATCTGGCACTAATGAGATTGACAAATCGAAAAAAGGTATTAATGACACAACTGATACTCCTTTTACCCCCTTAACATGACACAATCTATTCAAAGTAGTTTCTTTGCCCTGTTTCAACATGCTCTCGTTCGTTCTCAACTGGATCTCATCATCATACGTCGGGTATACTCTAGTGTGACCTTTTTCTGTGGAAACCGTTTTTCCAGGATGTTCACATGCAAAGCATCCGTTTTCCCCATTGAATTGCATGAGATTTTGAACATTAGCTCGATCTGGTACATCTACGGAGGCAATAGGTGCTATGACAGAAGAATGAACGATTTCATTTGTTTTCGAATTGTACCAATCGAATTCTTCTCGTACATTGTTTTTTATCTATCTATTTACAAAAGGCGTGAGAAAGGAATTCATCCCAGGTTTTTTTTCTTTACTACAGTATAACCCAGTGATAAATTGAAAATTTCTACGATTATCGGGAGGGACGTTTAGAATTTGAACCTGGATTGGCCACATTTGTCCCTTAGAGCTAGTCGAATAAGGTACTCCGTCTGTATTCCACAACAGCACCACGTCATATTTTCCTTTGAAATTTTTTACTACTGTAATATATTGTTTTCCTGAACATATATCAAATATTACATCGTGATTATGTATTTTTTTGTTTTCATTGTACAAATCTATGTAGTCAGCTAAATTTCTACATTCAAATGCATTTTTCAGTAAGCTAGGAGGTTATAATCAAGAAACGAATCATTAGTTTTTTCACTTTTACAATTGTCACAAACCTTGTTTTTTACATTAGGATGTAATTTTTTAAGATGATATCCACACTCATGGCAAATTTTATGTTTAGTGATATTTTCAGATTCTGACGGTAAAAGCTTATCTATAATCTTATCAATAAAATACCTTGACTTTGGTAAGCGATTTTCCCGAGGAACTAAAATCTGTAATAACTCTAATAAATTTTCCAACGCTTTCTTAGTTATGCAGTTATCGATAAAATATTCAAAAATGTGATGAACGGCTTCTCCCACTTTCAAATCCGCATCTGCATAAACATTTTTCTTCATCCAAGCATCTTCTGAATTTTCATCAAAAACATAATGGCTCATGTCAAAATGATTATTTGTTGTAAAATTATTTTGACCTTGCGACGATGACTCTGAAGTTTCATAATTTCATGAGCTTATTCTATCAATTTCTATTGGAGACTCATTTAAACGGTTAGACGAATTATAAGCTCCTTGGACCCTCTGTAAAAATCGCATATTTGTTAGGATTATAAAAATTAGTTTGTTATAGGGCGTTATTTAAACAAGCGGACTCGGAAATACAACCCACGTTGATTTGTCGAGTTCACTGTATAGCCTCTATAAGCTCTGCCACACGCCAACAAGCTTCCTGAAAAAGGAGAAAAATCCGTCCGCGATAATAAATCCCTAAACGGTTTATCAATCGGGGAGGGCGCGACAGCTCGTCACGCTTTGGAGAAGGGCTTCTAGACTTCCCCCGTCAACCGATTTACGTCTCTGTTTGGTCTGTCTGGCTTTGTTTGAATTCTGGGGCTTCGGGCCCGATGGCTTGCCAGAGTTCTTATACTTAGCCTGAATTTGAGACATCAATTTCTCCAGGCGGCTCATCACCGAGGCGTCGTCAGACTTGCCTCCCATAGCCATTGCGGCTCCGTAAATTTTCGGTTTCTTTGCCTTGCTTTCTCTATATGCCAGATTTGGCCAAAGAGACGTTGATGGTGACGGTGGTGGTCTATATGATATTTCACTAACCGTTGTTTTCTCGACCTCTACCGCTTGGCTCAATAAGCCCTTAACCGACTTCACTTCGTCTCGCCTAATTTGTCCAAGCAAATTTGGTCGCATATTCGTAAACATGAAGTCAACTCTCTCCATCTAGGTAGATACAGGTCTCATTTTCAGTAACAACGACTGTAGGCATGTCAGGAAATCTCGCACTGACTCTTCTGCCCCTTGTGTACGATTGGTAGCCTCTACGCGTAGGCTTTGTTGATAATCACCAATGCCGTACCAATCACGGGCTTCTTGACAGAACTTTGCCCAGGTGTCGATGATTGATTTATTATCCCGGTACCATGTCGACGTCAAACCACTCAAGAGTATTGGTAATGCATCTAGTAATTGTTTCTCTGTCAGTCCAGCTAGTTCATTACCCTCGCCGACTTGAATAAAAAATTGCTCGATACTTGACTCATTACCACCGTCAAACTTAATGTTCCACCTTCGGACGATCGAGCCAATGTCGACAGGCTTTTCTAACCTATGCGGGTCAAAACTATCCTGTCGTAACGTAGGTAATTCGACTTGTCGGAGCTCTCGCATACGCTCCAACTCAGCCGTCAACTGCTTTAATTTGGTCTTGGATTTTCCGTTCTGCACTAGACATCAAAGTTCTGTTAATAGGGCTCGAACTGTCTCTCTCGTGCATCGACGTATCACCAGAATTCACCCTAGGCCCCTGAGCATGGTTAGTATTTTCTGTAGAAATACTACACTCATCCATAGAATGCTGCAAAATGCCGAGCCTTATTGTACTGGACACCTGTCCATTTGTTTGCCGGTTACGGTCAGCTAAACAATTTCGGTCGTCCTTTTCCTTGATGACCCTTATCCTCTCTTGCAGTTTCTTAAATTCTCCCGTAAACTCCTGCATTGTCCTCAGGAGGTCGTCAATCATACCGCTATCACGGTTGTTTGTTTCTTCAGCCGCAGCCCTGTCAGCCTTCTCACGGCTCCTGATAGTCGCCTGCACAGACTGAATGTGCGCTGCCACCTTCATCACGCTTTTGTCCATCAAGACGGCTAGGGGGTGTTCCCCAGTTGTGATAAATTTGTGTATAAAATTGTCGAGCCCGATTTTTCCCACATGGTAGTGGCTATAAATTCGGCCCGCATCTCTTCGCACTTGACTTTGACTTCGTCATGGTCGTCAGACTCATCTTCAATAAAGTCCTCAGCCGAATAATTGCCATGCAGCCACTTTATCAGTGTGTCGTGTCTTTGACGTGTCGAACCGTCTGGCTTAAGCTGTAAATCGCGTAAAGCCTCGTCGACTACGTCTCCATCCTCAGCGACCACCCATGAATAGACTAGGTCTTCCTTCACCTGCTGATCAATCCTAAAAATAACAAAAAGAAACCTAATCCCTTGTGACAGTACTACACACTCTAGTTTAATTTAATTTTACAATCGCAATGATAATCAAAGAATATATTTTTCAATCTCCGACAATCCTGGAAGAAAGAAAAAAAATTTTTATATTTCTGAGTTTAGTCCAAAACAAAGCGATATTCGAAAAAAAAAATCGAATAGGCTTAACAACCTGCCGACTCGCAAAAGGTTTCGACAAAAACCCAAGGTCGGCTGAAAAAAAAAAAAAACAAAAAAAAAAACAAAACAAAAAAATTTCGGCTGTTCTAACCCATGTTGGAACACCGATTTTTGTCCTCAGAATTATAAATTACAGTTGCTACTAATCACTAGTTAGTAGCACGCTGTAAAAAAAAATCAAAAACAAAAATTCATCAAAAATTGCAAAAATAAAATATTATTTCTTAATCCGCTAAACACTCGTTAACTGTCACGATTCTGGGTTTCTAACAAAGTGGAAAGATAAATAAATCAAAACAACATCAAAATCATAAATTTTACACTTTGTAATTACAGCGCAAGAAAACAAACTCTCACACACTCTAACCGATACTATGTTTTTCTTTAAATCGCGACGACCAACCTTGAGGTTGGTTGGTAGCAGTATTTCACTACTGCACTCGTCTTCACACACACTATTGAGCACCCTGACGTAGGTACTCGAATTTAAAAACCCACCATGTTGTTGGGCGCCATGTTATAGGGCGTTATTTAAACAAGCGGACTCGGGAATACAACCCACGTTGATTTGTCGAGTCCACTGTATAGCCTCTATAAGCTCTGCCGCAGTCAGCCACACGCCGACAAGCTTCCTGAAAAAGGAGAAAAATCCGTCCGCGATAATAAATCCCTAAACAGTTTATCAATCGGGGAGGGCGCGACAGCTCGTTGAATTCGGTAGGTGGGCGCGGGCTAGAGAAATTGAGCGCGTGGAACACCGGTCAGCAAAATAATTGCAACTCAAAAAATTAATTTTTAATATTTAATGACAAAAATTAACTGAAAACTAATACAAAAATTGATGCTTAACATGGTGATAAATTCTAAATAAATACTCGTGCGATCGAGTATTTCAATCAACAACAAAGAGTTATCAGTGCTCTCCGAACTGATCTGCGCGCGCATACAACAACCTGCTGCTATCGGCAGCTCACATGCGCGGTATATTTTACGGTCGATTTCAATCACTCACACTCACACACAATAACGGTTATCGTCGCTTAGTAAATAACAACTTATTAGGACGCCGCAGGTGCACCTGTTATAGGTCGTTAGGCTGAAACTCTAGCCTCCAAGCTAGACGCCCAAAACGTAGACCGCTATGCCTTGCTGCCGGCGTACGTTTCAGTGTCGTCGGCTCGTTGTCACAGGATACCAAGTTGTCCGAGGATGACAATCCTGTCAAGGTCTTGGTTTCGTTTCGGCAATAACTCCCGAGCACGCACGACACAACAAAACCGATCTTTTACTCGTAATTTCAATAACCCGGTGTAGTTTCGAATCGTCACGATACGTACTCGAACGCGTGCGGCGATTGGAATGACTCCGGTCCTCCCTCTACCCAGCCCGATATTCTACCGATTCCCGCGCGTTTCATTCCCACTCGTGCCGCGTTCTAACGGTCGCGCAGCGAACATGAATTTAATTCAATGTCGTCGCGATTAATCAACTCGACCGTTACTAGTTATTTATTTATTTATTATTATTTTATTAAATTTATTCCCTAGAATTTCTAAAGCTATTAAAAATGTTAAAAATCCCGTAAAATACCACATTCCTGTATTATGTTAAAGTAAAAATTTGCTACATTATTAATCATACGAAAAATTAAAAAAGTCTGTAAAGATTCCTTAAAAATAATATTAATTACCTCCTAATTCGGTTATCCTAAAATTGAAAGAAAAAGAATATAGATTTTTTTTTTTTTTTTAAACTTAAAATTATTCGAGGGCACGGAAAAAATAGATCTGGTGCACACACCGCTGAATTCAGCGATGTGGGCACCGTGGCAAGTCGCGGTGGTTCCACCGCAGAGTTGACCATGCATCCACGGCTAGAGTAGTGGTAAAAAGCAGCAAGGCTAGGGAGCGGTGGATTACCTGTATTATGATTAAATTTTAAGCCTGGTTTTTTTAATTCAAAGTTTTAGGTTACAAACTGTGAACTTTTTATTTTTAATTGATAATTACTCGGCCTGAAATAACTTTAAAAATATCTGGACCATTCTATTAGCAGGGAAAAGAATTCAAAAATATGCTGCTAAAATTTCATTAAAAAATATTCAGTAGTTTACGATTTTTTGCGAGTTAAACGTCAAATTAATATATTGAATAAAAATCAAGTTTTGGCTTTAAATCGCAAGAAATCGTAAACTACTGAATATTTTAAATGAAATTTTAGCAGCATATTTTTTAACTCTTTACACTACTAATAGAATGGTCCAGATATTTTTAAAGTTATTTCAGGCTGAGTAATTATCAATTAAAAATAAAAAGTTCACAGTTTGTAACCTAAAGGTTTGAATTAAAAAACGAGGCATAAAATTTAAAATTTGAAAAAACTTCCCTCGAGAAAGTTTTTCATTACGCTTGAAAGGAGCTTTCTGGAAAGTTTCAAAGCGATTTATCAAACAGGTAAGCAATGACAGCACATTTAAAAATAGCGGATGCGCCCGCTGCAGAGATTGTGAGCGACTAAGCGGCCGCCGGTGCCGGTAACACAGGTAATCCAGCGCTCGCTGGCTTTGCAGCTTTTCACCGCTACTCTAGCCGTGGATGCATCGTCAACTCTGCGGTGGAACCACCGCGACTTGCTGCGGTGCTCACATCGCTGAATTTAGCGGTGTATGCACGACATCTATTTTTTCCGTATAAAATAATCCCATTAATGACGATAATATTACTGCTGGAGTGGATATCACAGCATTTCTAAACAAAAAAAAAAATGATTAAATATTTACTTCATTGCTTTGATTAGTTATTGATCCATTCAATCTTTGAGAATCGTATTTTTTCTATCTATATAATGTGCTTCTTGGTATTTGTTTAGCCTAGGAAAAATTAATTTTATTATTTTAACAGTAAGGCTTTTTCACAAGTGGAAAGCTTTACTACGATTAAATGAAATGACGCTTATAATTTTTTTTTTTTTTTCAAATTACAAAACTTTCTGTTGTAGCCGAAAAAAGTATGTACAATTTTGCAAATTGATTCAATACGTATATTTGTAAAAATGTACTTACGCCGTTTTTACTTCGTTGATACTTTTTATATTTTGAAACACCATTTAATAAACATCTAGTAAGCCCCATTGGATAAATCAATAAAAAAAAAAATATTTATTTTCAATTTAAAAATCTCCAACAACTATGTTAGAATGAAAAATTATTTATCCTTAGTACAAAAAAAATAAATCTGACTTAATCGAACACAAAAAGTGAATAACGTTTGTCACAGGTCTCGAATTAAGGAATTTAATTGCTCGGAGGATCGTGATTGATCACGAGAACCCACGGCGATCGTCGTCCGCACTCCTCCGAAATGCTGACAAAATGCACTTTCTGTGCATACGACAATTCATCGATTTTTCTTCAATCCTGAAAATTGGGGGGAAGACGCGTACGCGAACTAATGTTATTATTACGTGGCGCGGCTGCTCTCCTTCGTCGGTATTTGCGTGAGTTTACGTGGACCGATCGCAGGAACACGGGTAAACACAATTAATAATCAAATGTAATTTTTAATAATTTTAATTAACAATAAAAATAAAAAAATCAAAAGTTACATGATATCTCAAATTAATTCTACCCGATTGTTTACAAACAAGTAAACCCGAATGACTCAAAGTCTTAAGTCGACGAAAATTGATTTTACAAAAATTAAGTTCGTCGTCTGTGTTGTGGTCGCTACTAACACACTGACGCACACACACACTCTCGCGCTCGTCTGCTTGCTGCAGCGCGCCAAAAGAACAAAGGCGTGGACTAACTCCGATACAAAATCTAAGTACTTACAGTAGTGATCAAAATTATAGAGAACCCCCAAATTTCATACTTCAGTCTTTAAGTTTTTATGCTTTTATACGACTGCAAACACTTAAATATTTTTATAAATGCCTGAAACTTTTTTTTTTCACTTAAACTACATAAAAACTGGAAAGAAGAAGTTTTACTTAACTTAAATTCAATAAAAAAATTAACTTTTTCCTCCATTTTTATTGAAAAGTTCATTTTTCAAAAAACAGCTAATTTTTGCTTTTTTAAAAACTTGCGTAGTATATTTCAACCAGTTAAAAACATCCGAAAATATTGTAAATTTTTTTTCTTTTCTTTTTAGTATTCAAAACCAACGAAAAAAATTTTCAAGTTGATTGGTGCAAAATGGTTCAAACCACAAGCAAATAACTCATTTTTTTAATCATTGTAAAATTACCGATTTTTCATGATTTTACATAATTTAATGCCTTAATCTCATATTTTTTTTCAGTATTACAGGTAAATTTGAATAAAAACACTAAATTAATAATAATTTAACTAATTTAATTTTAAATTGAAGAAAATCTTACAGAAAATCACCGTAAGTTTTAAAATTTTACAAATTTTTCAACACAATTGATCTTTGCAAAGAAAACGTTATTTTTGTAATAGTTGCTATGTATAAAGTATACTTTTTAAAATGTTTTTACCTTTCGTTAACAATTCAGTATAAATCTAAAGTAAGCTTATTTTAATTAAATATATTATTTGAATTCTTCGGATCCGAATTATATACTTGCGACGTCTATTCAATCGGTAGATAATATACCTGCCTTACCGACTGAGCAGTTATTATACACAAAATGATAATTTTTAATGTTTATTAGTAACTGTAATCATGGGCAGAAGAGCAATATCTGAGTCAACAAAGTGGCAAATCGTAGGATTATTTAAGGGAGGGAAAAATCAGTGTGAGATATCTAGAATTCTAAAAGTGAGTAGGCATTGTGTTCAAAATACTATTAAGTCTTACACCAGCGCGAAAACCGTAAAAGTTAAAAAAGGTGCTGCGAGACCAAGGATGACAAGCGATCGAATAGACAGAATAATTATTAAAAAAGTAAAAAAAGAATGCACTGTTACAGCAAATACTATAAAAAATCAATTAACTAATGAACTGAATGTAAAAGTTTCAAGAGTAACAGTAAATAGGCGCTTGCTTGAAAATAATTTAAAGTCTGCTGTCACAGTTCGTAAACCACTTCTGACTGCAAAAAATCGTAAAGCTCGTTATGAATGGTGCAAAGATAAACTATCATGGACTGTTGAGAAGTGGAATCTAGTTTTGTTTAGCGATGAATCCTCTTTTCAATTATTTTCCAACGGACCGAGAAGAGTGAGACGTTCTAGTATTGAAAAATATAATGCAGATTGCATCGCTCCCAGGGTTCAAAAAGGTGGTGGATCTATTATGATTTGGGGCTGTTTGTCAGGAAAAGGAATAGGAGAATTAAAGTTTGTGCAAGGAACTGTTAACAGCGAAAAATACATCGACTTGATGAAGGACTACATGCTTCCGTCAAAAACAAAAATCTTTGGACGTCGAAAAGTTTGGTACTTTCAACAGGACAACGCCCCCTGTCATACCTCAAAGAAAACTATGCACTGGTTCAAAGATAACAAAATACCAGTCTTAGATTGGCAAGCCCGTTCGCCTGACTTAAATATAATTGAAAATGCTTGGGATCAATTAGAAATGATGATCAAAGATAAGAATCTGAGAAGTCTTGATGATTTAAAAAGAGAAATTGCAGCAGCTTGGCAAACTTTAATGAACAAGTAAGTATTGGACTTACTGAAAAAACGTTCCATAAAAACGATCTCGTTTCGGAGCAGAGTATGACCCCCATATGAAATTTGGCTCATTTGTTGGGTTCTTCAAAATAAGTATTTTGGCCGAATATTAAGTGATCATTTTCAACCCCTTCGAACTTATAGCTCTTGGAACATTTTGGTGGTTGATATTTTCAAAAACTCATAATTCGAGAACATTGGATCAGGACGATTTTCTTTTTAAATACGCGTTTTGACTTGAAGTTTTACGTAAAAATTACAAATCACAACAGAAATAAATCCTAAAAATTTGCAATTAAAAATTTTTAATTCAAATTTCTGACCGAGGGGATAAATCGATTTTTCAAAATTAAAATTGTAATCAAAGTAAAATACTATTTTCCTCCGAAACTCCGATAAAAAATCAAAGTGATCTCAATTAGAAACAAAGATATGAATTTGTAAAATTGCGTCGTCGCATCAGTGAATGCGTGCAGACAATAATCTGCCCCGCGCTTTGACGCTGTGTAATGACGACGCAACTCCAAAAATTCAAGTAAAAACGTGTATTTAAAAAAAAATCGTCCCGATCCGATGTTCCCAAATTATGAGTTTTTGAAAATATCAACCCCTAAAATATGAACAACTTCAAATATGAACACTTAATATACGGCCAAAATACTTATTTTGAACAACCCAATACATGAGCCAAATTTTAAATAGGGGTCATACTCTGCTCCGAAACGAGACTGTTATTACTCATGTAAGTATATTCATACTCAACTTTGTATTGCCCAACGAAATTTCAAATTAGTTAAGATGATGACTTTGTATTGATAATTCGGGCATTTAAATAATTAAAAATCTAGTGAATATCATTTCACCTAGAGTATTCCCTTAGTTTTTAAATAAATGAAAAAAATTGAGAAGAATAAAATTGTCCCAGGTGAGATTCGAACACACGACCTCCTGCATTCCGGGCAGTCGCTCTACCACTGAGCTACCGGGCGATTGTGTGTTCATACTCTTCTAGTCAAATTTATTTTCTTCTCAATTAAAAACCCGATTCCCCGTACCCACCCATTTTTCCCATTGCGACCTACCTCTCAATCAGGGTCGATATTACTCATGTAAGTATATTCATACTCAACTTTGTATTGCCCAACGAAATTTCAAATTAGTTAAGATGATGACTTTGTATTGATAATTCGGGCATTTAAATAATTAAAAATCTAGTGAATATCATTTCACCTAGAGTATTCCCTTAGTTTTTAAATAAATGAAAAAAAGAGACTGTTATTAGATGGAACGTCTTTTAAAAGATTCATGAAAAATTTTCAATTTATTTTATTTACATTATAAGTGAAAAAAATATTAAAGTCATAAAAATTGATTTCGATAAAATGATTTTGTATTCTAATGCTACGAATTTTTTTTAGAATGTTGAGTTGATCAGTGGAACAGGTATTTACATCAATAAAATAGCTTTACAAGATGTTACAGTAAACTCTGCTTCTCAAAACGTGTTAGCAAGGGGCCTTCTTGTCAATATTTTTACCGAGCAAGCATTAGCTGAATGTTCTTTGGCAGGAATAAATGCTCGAGCAGGTCGGAGACCTGCGTTAAATAAAAAAGCAAAAGATGTCTTGTTAAGTAAAAGAACACTAATAAAATATTTTTTAAATTCTACTACAATTGGTAGAAACTCTGTTTTTAATTTCAGGTTTCGTTCGACAGTTTGCAGCGTATAAAAATTGGAAAGCGAAAGATGATTCCATTGTGAAAACCAGTTTGACAAGCAAGCTTACAGAAATTCGAAGTACTCTTAAGATGAATGAATTATCAAGTTGGAATTCTGATATTCAAGTCATAGATTTTCATTCTACATAAATCATAACTATTTCTATTAGGTGTGTTAGATATTACAATATTTAAGAACTAAAAAATGAATATGTAATAAAAACTATGTAATCAATAAATTTAAAACACTATTTTTTGTTATTTTTCTTTCTAAAATAAAAAAAGACAAGACAGATACAAGTCAGTTGAAAAATATAATAATAATCAGAATTTCTCATCTCAATCAAAAATTGGCAGGTTAACATGTTAGTTAACTGTTCAGTAAAAAGTTTTTCACTGGGAACTTGGAGTCATAAATCTATGGCTACGTGATTATTTGTTTATGGCTTGACTTATAAAGTATCACGATTATCCAATTGAAAATCTTAATCTAATGCTAGGTTTATACCCAGACAGATTGAGTGTCAAAACTAACTGAAGGAAATCATTTCCAGGACATAAAAACCGCATAGTGCACCAGGTGTCTTTTTTTCCAGTCAAAACTTCCTGAAGAAATCATCTTCAGGGCAGAACCACAATCTGGTGCACCAGGTGTGAACTGTAACTTCTCTCTTGTCAAGACTTCCTGAAGAAATCATGTTCAGGGCATAACCACCAGCTGGTGCTCCAGGTACCAATTGCAACTTTTCTCTTCTCAAAAATTCCTGGAAAAATCATCTCCAGAGCAAGACTACCATTTGGTGCACCAGGTGTCAACTCTAACCTTTTTTCAGTCAAAACTTCCTGAAGAAATCATCTTCAGGGCAGAACTACAATCTGGTGCACCATGTGTCACCTGTAATTTATTCTCTTGTCAAAACTTCCTGAAGAAATCATCTTCAGGGCATAACCACCAGCTGGTGCTCCAGGTACCAATTGTAACTTTTCTCTTGTCAAAACTTCCTGGAGAAATCATCTTCAGGGCATAACCACCATTTGATGCACCAGGTGTCAACGATAACCTTTATTTCAGTCAAAACTTCCTGAAGAAATCATCTTCAGGGCAGAACTACAATCTGGTGTACCAGGTGTCACCTGTAATTTTTTCTCTTATCAAAACTTCCTGAAGAAATCATGTTCAGGGTAGAACCACCATCTGGTGCAACAGGTGTCAACTTTAACCTTTGTCCAGTCAAAACTTCCAAGCAAAATCATCTTCAGAGCCAAACCGTAATCTGGTGCACCAGGTGTCAACCGTAACTTTTTTCTAGCCAAAACTTCCTAGAGAAATCATCAATAAATACGAATTCGCTACATAGCGCGTTCGTACTGTCCCACAGCTTAGGGTTCACGTATTTACGGATGAATTATCTCAATTAATCGTGACCGCTCGGGAGTCCGAACTTCTAGGTCAAATCATCACCAGGTTGTAATTACTGTGCAGTGCGCCTGGTTTTCGCCTAGACCAACCTTGAGTCGTATAATCACCTACAGTCCTCGATCGTGGCGTGATATGCTTGTCATTCCACTGACCTCTGGGTAGTTTGAATATCCTTGAGAAATCACCTTCGGGGCGTATTTTTCCCCTGGTCCACCACGTATCTTCCTTGATTGTCTGGAAATCGTGACTTCCCGGATAAATCACTGTGTTCCTCTCATCGTCATATCAGGTATGCTCCACTAAGATCAATGCCAATCTCATGAGAGTGGCAAATACCTGAATAAATCATCTCCTAGGTGTAATCGCTATACTATTCACAAGATGACCCTCTTCCACCCTCCCTTTAGACCGCCCGGGAGTCCAAACTTCGTGGGGTAATGTTTCTCTTGTCCTCAAATTTTTTTTCGAAAATCTGTTGAATTTCTACAAAATTTTTATAGAAGTTTTATATGCCCAATTTTCAACAAAATTTTTGTAGAAATTCTACGGAATAGTTTTACTTGGGGTGTACGACTGCAACACCAGTGTGGACGTGGATTGGTTGCGGGAGAAGGCCTCAAGATGGACTTCATTGGAGAACGCCACGCTCAACATCATCGAGTAAGGCGATCTCATAAAATTTAAAAGGATTGCCCTATACGTTGCGGGGGTCATAGACTCCCAGACCGCACTCACACGTCTGAGACGCCAGAATCCTACTCTTAAAGTGGATTCCTGGACTCTCATTGGCACCAAGGTAATCCCAGCGAAGGAAAAGCAGCCGGACGAGACCCTGCTAAATATCACTGTGGAGGAGACGGAGATTCAGGCCCTGAAGGCACTCAAGCTCAGGCCGTTCTGCAGTGGAAGCAGGGCCCACGCGATCCTGGTTGCGGACAAAAATAGAGATGACAGATAGGAGAGATGCTGGGAGCGGAAATATTGGAATACACGATCCCCCCCTGCACTCAAAGGTTAGTCTCTGACTCCACCCTAATGGTGGGCCCATGGAGAAGGGATTGGGGTGATCGAGACTCAGGGCATGCCCGTATGGCACCGTCCACTATCTCGTTCACCCAGATCAATCTGCACCACTGCAAAAAGCGCTTTGGCCGCTCTAGTCAAACGCACGGCCGAGGTGCAAACAAGTATAGCGTTTATCCAGGAACACTGGACAAGGGCAGGCAGGATAACAGGACTAAACGCATGCGGCATCCGTTTTAGTTGGGACGGAGACTCAGCGAGGGCTGCCTTGATTGTAAAGGGGCTCACCGCGGAAGCCTGGGCTCCCTTCTGTGACAGGGACACCGCAACCGCGGCAGTTAAGTACAAGGATGGGAAAGAAAGAGGGAGGCAACTGGTAGCGGCCTCGGCATACTTCCCACATGAGAAGGATGATCTACCCCCACAAAGGGTTGTGGACCTGATCAAGACATGCAAGTTCAAGAGATTGGACCTACTGCTGGCATGCGACGCAAACCCACACCATACGGTGTAGAGAAGCTCGGATTGCAACAGCAGGGGGGATGCGCTATTGGGCTTTCTGGTGGGCATCAACCTGGAGATTCTGAATAAGGGAGGGAAACTGACCTTTCGGGACAAAAGGCGCAAAGAGGTCATCGATATTACCCTGGCTACGATCGGACTGGCAACGTTAGTGAAAGAATGGAGGGTTTCAGACGAACCCTCCATGTCAGACCACAGCTACATCACTTTCTTGATTAAGGGAAAAACTATCGGCAGACTCTTCTGGAGGAACCCCAGGAACACAAACTGGGAGGAATACAGGACCGACTTAGCCAGGAGAATTGCAAGTTTTCCTGGGAGATACGGTACCCCGATTGAACTCGAGCACTGCACAGAGTCTCTTCAAGAGGCACTGGTGACGTCCTTCGAGAACAACTGTAGGATTAGCAAGAAAGGTAAGAGTCAGGAATGCCCATGGTGGACACCTGAACTCACGGCCCTCAGGAAGGAAGTAAGAAGACTCTACAACAGGTCTGACAAGACCAAAAGGAAGGTGGATGAAGACGCCTACAGACAGGCACAGAGGCTGTACAAAAAGGAGTTAGAAAAGGCGCGTGCACAGAGCCGGCAGGATTACTGCACGGAGCAAAAGGGCGTTGCAGAGACATCCAGGCTCTGCCATATCCTGCGGAACGGTCCGAGTCAGACGCCAGGTATGATGAAGCTAGAATCGGGACAGTGGGCTGAAAGTGGCGCAGATTGCCTCAAGGCGCTGCTGGAGACCTATTTCCCCGACTTCAGGGAAGGTAATGAACACCACAGGGCACGCAACGCAACTACCGGTAGACGGGATTGGGAACTGTCCAGGACCATCACGACCCCGGAGAGAGTCAGGTGGGATATCGGCCCCTTTGACCCGTTCAAGGCTGCCGAGCCAGATAGTATCTTCCCGGCCCTTCTTCAAAGAGTGCTAGAGGAACTGTCAAGCCCATTAGTCAAACTCTTCAGAGCTTGCCTGGCCCTCGGATATATCCCGACCTGCTGAAGGACAGCGAAGGTGGTTTTTATACCAAAACCAGGTAAAGTGGCCACAAGTACAAAGGACCACAGACCCATTTGTCTGTCATCCTTCAAACTAAAGACACTAGAAAGGCTAGTAGACAGGTACTCAAAGGAAAAACCTCTGGTCAATCGACGCTGCACTGTAGACAACATGTTCACCGGGTAGGCAAGTCTGTGGATACAGCACTCATAGAGGCGGAATCATGGATAAGGAAAGGTATGGAAAACAAAGGATATGTGTTAGCAGCCCTGCTGGACATTGAAGGCGCGTTCCACCACACCAAGGTGGGAAGCATCCGCAACGGTGCGGAGGATCATGCTGTCCCACCCACACTGGTAAGATGGATGAGCCATATGTTGAGCACTAGAAGTCTGCTTGCGACGTGGGGCGACCGTACCCGGGTCGGTAGGGTTGGGAAAGGATGCCCACAGGGAGTAGTACTGTCTCCCACAATGTGGTGCCTAGTCGTTGATACTCTGCTAAAACTGCTGGACGAAGCTGGCATTTTTACCTTGGCATATGCCGACGATTTTCTCATCCTCGCTAGAGCTGACGACCTAGATGTAGTGGCGGGCCTGATGCAATTAGCATTCGGGATCGTCGAGAAATGGTGCAAAGAAGTTCACTTGACAGTGAACCCAAGCAAAGTTGGGGTCATGTGCATTACAACTAGATACAAGGTGGACCCCATCAAGGGCCTACACCTCATGGGCAGGACATTGGACTTGACCAATGAGATCAAGTACCTGGCAGTAACGTTTGACTCCAAGCTAAGTTGGTAAAGGCACCTAGAAGCAACCTGCGGAAAGGTGATACAGTCCTTCTGGGCATGCAGGAGAGCTTTCGGCAGGACATGGGGACTGGATCCCGAGAAGATACACTGGCTGTACACAGCCGTGTTGAAACCTAGGCTACACGGGGCGAACGTCTGGGCACCTCGGGTAGCTAAGGCGAAGGACGCTAGAACGGCACTAAGCCGTGCACAGGCCCTAGTCCTGAGAGGCATGATGGGATGCATGGGCACTACAGCGCTGGCAGCGATGGAACGCCTGACAGGAACCCCTCCGCTTGACCTCGTGGTTAGATGTGTGGTCTTTAAGGCCGTCTGTCGATACGAGGGCAACGCGGGAGTTGACCATCAGACAAATCGGCAGATAGCCAGAGGTTTGAATCAGGGGAAGCTATCCAAACTTGACCACACGGCTCGGAGCATCAACTTCGACAAACCGTTCAGAGTCAAAACGGGCAGCAGGGCCTACTGGCAGAGAGGACGGTACAGGTATACCGAACAGGGGGTCGTCTGGTTCACAGATGGCTCCAAACGAGCAGAGGGGGTAAGAGCAGGAGCCTTGAGACAAGGCTGCACCAGGGAGATTGCGCTACACCTGGACGACTTCTTCAATGTCTTTCAAGCTGACGTGAGGGCGATTACGGAGTGTGCACGGATCACCCTGATGGAAGCGCACAGAAAAGGACCAGTCACGATTTGTTCCAATAGCAAAGCGGCGCTCTTAGCGCTGAAAGACTGGACTACAAACTCCAGAGAAGTAGTCCTCTGCAAAGAGGCACTGAAGAGGCTTACACTGAACCACTGTGTCACCCCACTATTTAGCGAAACCACTGCCATTTTGCGAAACTACTGCCAGGTTCCCTCTAACCGTGAGGAGGCGCTGGCGTTGGCCAACTGGATATCTCCACAATGGTGCTAAATAGGCAACGTTTTGATTTGAACGCGACAAAGCGGCTAAAATCCAGCTCTGGTTTAGCATTTCGCCTTGAGATAAATTATCTCTCGTCGTATGCTGTTCGAACGCGAGGTAGCAATTGACTCGTCATTTTAGTGACGTAAAGTGGTAGCACAATGACTCGTCATTTTAGTAGTGGCGTTAACTTCTCATTCAAATGCAGAGCCTCTAAGGGAAATACAGCTCGCTGTTTAGTATCTTAGTCAGTTGACTGAAAAGACTCCAGCCATTGTGGCGAGCTTCGATTTGCTGCCGTGCTCGTGGCCGAGGATAGGTAGGAGCCCGTGATTCTAAGGATGGCTTAACCTGAGCATGGATAATTGCTTATCAAAGACGAAAAAGCAAGAGCAATGAGGGCGTTAAATGGAATCAGATAACTGTAGTTGGCCTTCTTGAGGATCTTCCAAAGCCAGTAATCTCGTCACTAACAACCAGCTCTAAGGAGTATAAATGGAAGATCTTCCGAGAACGTATAAGGAGACATCGTGGAATCCTTACCAGGATACCAAGGTGCCGAGGGTCTTGCACCCCTCTGCGCTGCTCAGGCTTATAAGCAATTTCCACAACGGCCTTAGCGCGAAGACTTAATTGCTTCTCATGCGCGCTAAATAAGGACCAAACCGTGGAGCCCGAACGCCAAATTGGACACATGGAACTGAGAACCCCGCGATGGAAGATTTACTGAAGGGATAGCAGCCTCAGAACTGCTACGGGTTGGCTTCCCGATTTTACCCAACCCAGAGACGTTGGATCTCGACGGCTCTCGTGGTCACCTTGGTGATCACAATAGGGTTGGCAACCGGTACTTTAAAAATATATTTTTTCAAAAATACTCGATTTTTAATGAATTCTAACATTTTTTTTAGAATTTTTAAATCAAAATTGAACAAGAAGAAAATTAAGAAAAGTTTTTAAAACTACGGGTTGATGACGTCATTAACCCGAAATTCCATTAAAAGTATATCTATATATATTGAAATTTAAAAAAATTAAAACAATTGTAATTCCTTTAATTTTAGTTTTTTTTTTTTAAAGAAAAAATACGTGTCGATTATTTTTTGATATTTTTAATAAATAAGCAAAAAAATATTATAAATTTCAAAAAGTTGCCAACCCTATTGGTAATCTATATGCTGGATGTGTTCTGTGTCCGAGGTAACATGGGTGTTTGGCATATAGACCCAAGGCTGCGCTTGATCGCGTGATCGAAAGTTGGTTGGCTCAATAACTCAACCCTGGTATGAAGTCCAGTAAAAATTTCCCGAATCCCCATGCTCTAGCGTCACAGCCCCGGGACGAATGATTGGACGGATTCCAATAGATGTGACAGTGCTGAGTTTTGAAATAATGACACATGTAATTGATGTTTTCTCTCCCTTAAAGGAGGGCCTCGCCCTCTGAGTAAAGGGAGGCACAAACCAGATGAAGTTACAAAAACAAAAATCGAAAGCGAAAGATTGTCTATCATTAATTCCGACTCTTGTCAAAAAGGAGTGAAGGGTGGCGCACCCGAACTCCGTAAAGGAAGTTGGAATGCCAAATCCAGAAGAAAGCCAAAGTCTGGCGCTTTTGTCAAGTTACCTCTCAGGCAGAGAGCATTACTTGGCGGCCCGAGGGTGTGATAGGGCCTAGAACCCACGATCTTGAAACTGGTGCTGCGACTTCTCGCGATTACGAAGGTCAAGAGGATCCTTATTGCGAAAGTCAAGAAGAGGCGCGTCATCAGGCATTTAGTGGGGTTAGTACTCAGAACTCTGTGGAAATCCCTGTTAAACTTCAACCGGTTAGTAAGGAATCTCCTGAATCCCGCGCTGATTTTCATGACGATGATAACTGCTATGATAATGTCCCTCAGCCTCTTTTAAAGCGTCGACGAATTATGACCAACTCGAGATTACTCCTCTCACCCGAAAAAATCGGGCTTGAAGTAGTGTGCTCGCGAACGGATTGTGAGGTAGGACCTAGAGTTCACGACAATACCGGTGTCAACTTGGTTGCGGAGGATAACGAAGGTCCTGATGATCCTTATCGCTACAACCTCTTTGACTCTCCCAATGCGTCTAGAAGGGTTGGAACTCAATCACTTGCGGAAAACTCCGAGAAGTCCGGAGTGGTTAGTAAGCGTAAAGCTGAATCCCACAAAGGCGATCTCAATAACGATGACGGCGTAGCTAGGGAAGACGTAGAGCCGCCTCAAAAGCGATCTTGAGATAGCTTTGCCAATACTTACCCTGTTGACCTTTCTCAAAGTGTACCAAGGCAGATTGACTCCAACTTACCGTCTATGAAGATCATGGAGGTAAACTGCCAGAGATCTTCAACTGCTGTCTGCGACTTAATGCAGAAAGCCCTCGAAGCAGGAGTACAAATCTATCTACTGCAAGAGACCCATATGGCCTTTAGTCGTTCGGTCGGTCTTTCGTCTGGCCTTTCAGTGTTTGTAACTAAAAATGGTAAAGCGGCCATAGTTGTGTTACAGGAAGAGATCTCTGCCATCCTTGTGGAACTAGATTCCTTCGATAATGGTGTTTGTATTAATACTAGGGGTCCCTTCGGGGAGCTCTTACTAGTTTCTCTGTATTGTCCTCCGAGCCAGGATGTTCACCAGAGTCTGAATTACCTTGATGATGTCGTTGCACACGTGGCAGCCCGATCTCAAAAGGCGGCACGGCAAAGATCCGTTCCGGGCCCGGTTGCCGTGTTGCCGGACCACGGATCGGATGTGGCATGTAACGCTAATCCGGACCCGGCACGGATGATTTGCCGTGCGAGTTGCCGTTTGATCAGATATATATACACATTCTATATAGACGCCATATATGTTGTCTACTGTATCATTCATAAAAAACAATTGTAAATTGCTTAAATTACATTCATAAATTCATGAATGTAATAATTAAAAATAAATTAAATTTGAAACAGCCAATACAGTATGAGTTATATACCACCAGTATAAATATATGTATACCATACAGCATACATCCTGAAAAATTTTTAACTACAAACAATTATTTTTCAAAGTAAGAGTGGCAGGTAGTTAATAAAAAATAAATTAATACAGAATTAATTTTCATTTTTCTACATTATTAAACTGAGAGTACTTTTGATTTTGAAGAAGTTTTATAGTCAAAACTTTTAAATATAATACACACAGAATAAGAATAAACTTTATATAAATATTAGCTCAGTATATCTGGTTTTACAAGTAAAATATTCGTTGGAAACCTGAATTGCAATTGAGACATTGACTTTAGATGTTGTTACCTAGGCTTTGATACTGATTAATATAAATGAGTCGAATGTAGAGGTTATGTTACTCGTCATACAACAATCATACACCAATGAATAAATATTTTTCAAGATTCAAGAATTATTATTAAAACAAATTATTCTGGTTAATACCTTTAACTTTATTAACTTATACTTAATATAATAGTATTATTTTAGAAATAACGACACTGCAACGAATATCACCGTGTAATTATGACTGTTTACACACTGGTATATTCACACACTGACACAAATATTTACAATATACATATTATATCACACGGCAACTCGCACGACTGTATTGGCTGTTTCAAATTTAATTTATTTTTAATTATTACATTCCTAAATTTATAAATGTAATTTTAGCAATTTACAATTGTTTTTTATGAATGATACAGCAGACAACATATTTGGCGTATATATAGAATGTGTATACATATCTGATCAAACGGCAACTCGCACGGCAAATCATCCGTGCCGGGTCCGGATTAGCGTTACAAGCCGTGCACGGGCCACGCACGGCAAACGGGCCCGGAACGGATAATCTTACACGGCTGCCGTGCCACCATTTGAGATCGAGAGGTTATAGGATTTTGATCGGAATGGATTCGAATGCGATCTCTGACCTATGGCATAGTAAAGACAGTCTTGACGTGAAGGCTGGGCACATTGCCGCAGTTAGAGGAGAAACCCTATCCGATTGGATTCTAACGTCTAGACTAGAGGTATTGAACGAACCTAGCGAGGCCTATACCTTTGTAGGACCGAGAGGATTTTCGGACATTGATGTGACCCTGTTTGGAGGCGATTGGGGGAACATAACAAGGTGGCAAGATTTTCCTGGAAAATTCTAGAGGGATGGGAGCTGAGTGACCACAACCCAATTGAAATTGGAATTGAGGGCACTTCAGACCTAAATACCACTGAGCTCTTGCCGTCCGAAAAAGGATGGAACTCTAAGGACGCGGACTGGTCAGCCTATACAAGTTATGTTAAGCTTTGCGCTAATGATTACGGCATTGAGCCATTTAATCAACTTGGGGTCAAGGAAAAAGTTGATTTACCATGTGAGTGGATCACTGTAGCTAATGACAAATTCCTCAAAAGTACCTCACGCTTGAAAAGACCACAGAGTCTCAAGTGGTGGTACTCTGAGTTATTCAAACTCAGGGCCCGGACCCGTGAATTTAGAAGGGAATACCAGAAGGAGAGGAAAAGATCGGGTGATAGGGATGGGCGTAATCGGAGAAAGTGGAGGAAATCAGCTAAGAAGAACGCTTTCTCGCTTAAATCTGCCAAACTTCGAAATTGGCAGAAATTCGTGAGTGAGACGGGAAATAGGAATCCTTGGGGACCGGTATTCGAAGTCTGAAATGGCAAGTCACAGAGAGACACTTTGTCGAGCCTAAAAACTGCAAATGGCCAGACTCAAACGTGAGCCGAAAGCGCTGAAACTCTGTTGAAGGAATTCTTTCCTCCGGGTAACAGCGAACCTCTAGAAGGCGATAACGACAATAACGATGACACCCCAGTCGATCTCACGATCGACGAAATGATCTACTCCATCAAGCGAATGTCGGTGGGGAAAACCCCAGGCCCCGACGGAATCTCGAATGAAGTCCTAAAAAAGGTCTGGGCGGTTATCCCTGAGTTCTTAAGGAACGTGCACAGCTCTTGTATTCGTTCCAGGTGTTTCCCACCGAAATGGAAAACGGCTCGTATGGTTGTGCTCAAAAAGAGACTTGATAAAGACCCTGCTGATCCACGCTCATATCAGCCGATTTGCTTACCAGGTGGCCTGGGAAAGCTTCTGGAACGAATAATGATCCTTAAGCTTGAGGTCGTGATGTACAACAGATGGAACAAATTTCAATTTGGCTTCGTTGAAGGTAAATCTTGCGAAGATGCGTTGACTGAGTTGTCGCGTATCAACAGGGAGGCTACTGGAAATAATGTAGTTGGGATCTTCGTAGATTTCAAAGGCGTTTTCGACAATTTGCTGTAGGATTACGCTCTAGCCCGCTTGAAAGAAGTTGGTTGCTCCGAAGCTGATCTAAAACTGTGGCAAAGCTATTTTAGCGACCGAACGGTATATATGAGAAGCGCTACTGAGAAGGTAGAAAGGAAAGCCAAGCACCTGGTTCTCATAATTGAAGCCTGTACCAGGGCAGCTCTTATTGCAGCCATAGCTTAAATTATGCGCCGAGTCTACGACTGGAGGCAGAAATCCGGTGTGGAGATCTCCGAGACCAAGACAGTTGCCATGGACCTCGTTGGAGATAGAATCCTCTCCAAGACCAAAGCGGTCGAGGTAAACAATGCGAATGGCGATACTGTGGCAAGGGTCAGCTTTAAGAGCGAAATGAAGTATCTCGGCATCAACTTCACAGCTTGCTTGGGTCTACATTCTTATATCAAGAATTTGGACAAGAAGGTCCTTGCCTCGATTGGTAACTTTAGAAGGGTCCTGAGAAAGGATTGGGGATTGAGTTCCAAAACCGCCCTATTTATCTTCACGGGGACTCTGCTACTTGCAGTAATGTACGGTGCGAGTGCCTGGTATAGAAGGCTGTGCGACAATAAAAAGCTAGCTGAGACGGTGCAGTATTATCAAAGGAAGGTGCTCCTAGCAAGCTTAAATACCTGCAGATCCATTTCTACTGAAGCTTTACAAGTTCTCGCGGGAAGCCTCCCGTGGGACCTTGATTGTATGAGACACGCAAATCTATACAAAGCCCGAAAAAACATGCCGATGCAAGAAGGCGATTTGGTCACGACGGCTGAAATTTCTGGACTCACCTCCAGTGCTCAAAAAAGGCTAATTGATGACAGGGCTGATCTCAGATGGCAGCAAAGATGGAATGCTTCGTCCAAAGGTAGAGTAACTTACGAGTGGCTGAAAGGAGTATCCTCGCCCTTTCGAATGGGCTTCAAGTTGAATCTTGAACTGAGTTACCTACTGACGGGACACGGAAGCTTAAATGCTTTCCGATTCAAACGGAAGTTTTCCGATACCTCAGCTTGCCCATGTGTGTTCATTCGTGAAGATTGGATTCATGTGCTCTGTGACTGCGAACTCTATTCAAGTGAAAGAGACCTTAAGAGCATGGGGATTTTAAGGTATACAAACCCTGAACAAGGACGGGATGTGAGCGGTGCCTTTCAGAGCAAATAGACGTATGAGAAATTATACGAGTTTGCCAGATTCATTTTTAAGAACAGACCCAGGCAGGCGGTTTCTACTGATCCTGCCTGGTCTGTGGCCTCAACAGGTCATGACGGAAATGATTCTGCCCTTGATACCAGCAACGGGGGTGGACATCACGGTACTCGCTCTCCGGAGCGGATACGAACTGCGGTCTTGCCAGATCAAAGCATGCCTGACCAAAGTCATTGAAACTGGGGTCCCTCCAGGATGCAGCTGTGGTCGAGCACGAAAGGCGTTCAATGAACGAGAGCCTCGACCGCACTAAGTCCTATTTCCCAAAAAGCCCTTTCGGGTGGGAGGTGGTAGCAAATACTCTCTTGGGACTAGGGGGTAATTTACTCGCCTAAGTCCAGCTCAACTCGAAACCAACTCTAGTCGACAAACTCCTACAGATTTTGGACTAGTTGCCTGTGGGTATGCTTGATGGGATGAACTCACTGTGAAAGTATCTCGTAATGTAGAAAAAAAAATTTCATATTCCAAAAACTCCTAATCAAATTCGAACGCACGGTGGCCACTGCCAAGGTAAGGTGATGTTACCCCAGTGATGCTCGCAAGGGAGGATAAACCCACCAAGGGCGTACCGATTCCAAGCCGGGGATTCAGTGTGTCGTTACGCTATTCCCTATCGGTCGAATGGGTCTGGACTCTTGGGGGCAGTGGTTTCACCCCTGTCGTATTGACAGCTAGCAAGGGGCCGAGCGAGTGGCATCAATTATGGGCTGAAGCTCAGCGTTCATGAATCTGGGTGAAATTGCGCGTGAAGGTTGCGACTAGCTTGAGTTGGAATCGTTGTCGCTCGGGTCAACCAGGTTCCTGGCCTGTCTTAGCCAGGATAAAAGAGCACTTGAATGGTGTGACATGTGAACGCCCCTACAAAGGGTCCGGTCTTGAGATGCTCACCCGCTCAAGATCGGAAATTTGTAGGCAAGCCGAACGGATTGCTTTCGGGTTTTCCAAAGAGGTAAGCCGCGCAGGAGGACGTAATCCGGTACCCCATTGGCCCAGGGGGCCCGTGCTTTAAAGCTCACGCAGAGAAAGCACATTTAACTAATAAACACTCTGTGTCACCCTACTATGGGTGCCGGGACATTCGATGATCACAGGAAACGAGAAGGCAGATAGGCTCGCAAACCATGGAGCACTAGGCAACAGGGCCGACCACTGCAGTGTGGGAATGCCCGACTTTTCACTGCACAACGCCTTTGCCCTCTGGATGGCAGAGGAAGAAGATCGGAGATGAGCCGATCACCAGGGGCTGAGGCAGTCAAAAGTCCTTATCGGTGAATGGTCGCCTAAGGAATGGCTACGTGACCTAAGGAAGACCGGTTGGAGGAAACTCAGAATGGTCATCGGATGGCTTACGGGCCACTGGAAGGTGAGACACTATCTATCCAAGATAGGGATAGGGGAGGTCTCAGAATTTAGGTAGTGTGGAGGAGCAGCCGAAACGACGCGACACCTCCTATGTGAGTGTCCCGCCCAGGCTACACTCCAGACCAGTAGGCTTGGCAGACCCATCATTGATCTGGAGGATCTAAGAGAAGCCAGCCTTACGGTAATCATGATGGTAATTGGCCCCATAGACAGGGCCATGGATAAGGAGTGAGTAAGGCAAGGAACTCAGCACAATGGGTGTATACCTGAGTGCTGGGGTTGCATGTTCCCAAGAAGGGACCGCTAACCCCTCCCACCCCATACCTAACCTAACCTAACCTAAAAAAATCTAGGGGAGACCTCAACCGTGAGACCCATTAAAATCGAAATTGAAGACCTTCGTAAGACAAAAGACGGTTCAGCACGTGCGCCTACAAATTCCCAAATAAGCAGGTGGAGCTCTGGGCGGAGGAGCAGCGCTGCAGCTGCGTTGCCGCGTACAGAGGGAAGTCCGCTCGCAGGCGCTATGTTACTAAGTGAAATTTTTTTTCAGGCATTTTTACACTGCCGTCCAATGTGACGGATTTCGCGTGAAATTCAGAAGCAAGTACAAATCAAATATAGTGATCACCGCTCATAGTGACCATTTCACATGAACTTTTAATAAAGTTAATTAGTTTAAAAAATATAGGACGTGTCAGTGTGCACCTGCTTCATACTGCGGAATGTTTGAGCTACGAAATCTCTCAAGCTTTTTTTATTTAAATACAATACAGAGCTAAGGGGCCATCCATTAATGATGTCACGGTCAAAGGGGGGGGGAGGGGTTCTTGAATTCGTGACCAAATGTGACAGGGGGGAGGGGGTCAGAGCAATAGCCTGTAACGTCACGGAAGAAAAAAGTTTTTTAATAATAAATTAGTATCGCTTTTAACATCAACAAAGCTGGGAAAAAAAGAAAGTTACACGTGATATAATAAAAGCATCTGATCAGCAAAGAATTAATAAAACTAAGAAAAAAATACTATTAATAAATGAAAATGCACGATAAAATTATAGAAATTAAAAATTTTTTTCATCCAGTTTCAGTAACATAAAAAAATACGTATTTATTTTAAGTCTAGAATCCTCTGCCCAAAAATTTAAATCATGTGATTCAAATATATTTTTAAACTCTTTGATCACTGGAACTTGCATCCCGAGGTTTTTACTCTATTATGAAGAGATTTGGCAACGCTGCACGTGTTTGCGGGAGTTATGTTGCAGCCGACGAAGGGAACGTTTACGCGTGCACGTTTGCGCGGTCATAACCTATATTACTTACTAGTCTCACGCGCGTATTTATACAAGCTTGCGGTATAAAATTAAAAAATCTTTATCTCTATTTTTTAAAATTACAAAAAGCAGATTGCAGTTCTTTAATTGAACAGTTCAGTCACAATATTTTAGTTGTCACCTTACACTTGATTCTTGTTCATAAAAAAAATTATGAAATATGTCGTACGATAATTTGTACCGAGCTGTCAAGGCAAGATATCCTAATTCGCCTGTTGCGTTTCAGCAAGAAAAAACGAATCTTTTATGGAGACAAATAAAAGAAAAGTATTCAGATAAAAAAGATCAAATCCATCAAGCAGAACTAGCAATACGAGAACTGCAAAATGAGGTTGCAGCCCGAAAAGCAAAAGCAACGCTTTATTTTTATGGACAGGTACTTGATTATTTTTACATAATTAATTAATTTTGTGAGTTTTTTGTTTTTATATAAAAAAAAATAGTTGTAGAGTATCCGCTTAATTTTTAACAAAATGTTACGTCGTAATAATTATCCTTTTTTTAACAATTGATTTTTCAATTAAAAATTCCAGCAACTAAAAATCGACTCTTATTGATTAATAAAAAACTAGTAATTATTGACCTTTAAAGTTATTAATTAATCTAAAAAAAAAGTTCAGATTTACTTTTATAGTATGTCTCAGTAACTTTATCAGTTTGTTCTATTAAAATAATAAATCACTAGTTTTTATTATTTAACTATTATTATTGATTGTAATTTTTTTCAATAAAAGGGAAAAAAACGTAAAATATCTGAATCATCGAATACAGAAGTTATTCATACAGAGCCTAATCCAAATGAATCACCAGAAAATAATTCTGCACCAGTTGAAAAGATGGTTTCAACAAATTTAAATGAAGAAAAACTTCTTGAAAGTGAAAAATCTGAAAGACCTACACCTGCGCAAACGGCTGCAAAAAATAAAATTTCCGAAATAGAATCCAAATTACAAGCCTTATTCAATGTAAAGAATTCTGGCCTAGGAACTGAAGATAACGATAAGCTGATCAAAAAATTTAAAAAAGACCTTGAAGCTGAAAAAGCTAGTTTGAAAATAAAAGTTCAAGATGCAGCTCGGCAAAAAAGATACCGCTCAATTAAGAGTCAAAAAATCAAGGAAGTAATATCTACAGTTCCCGAAGCTGCTGAAATTTTGAAACAAAAATCTTCGTCCGGGCGACCACGTATAGAAATCAGTCAGCCAGATTTTTTAAAAACAATTATTGAAATTGTCACTCATGGATGTGGGGCTGACGATCGCCGAAGAACGGAAATGATACGTACCTGTAAAACCCTAGACGATGTTCTTACTCGATTAAAAAGAGAAAATTACAAAGTGAGTAGGAGTGCTCTTTATTTACGATTCATTCCACGACGAGCAGATTCTTCTGAAGGAAAAAGACACGTGAAAACCGTTCCTGTAAAATTGATTAAGGCTCAAACAAGTGAACATAAATATCACAGCGATACTCAGTTTGCTATGGCCACGATTAGAGCGTTGGAATCTTTAGCATCTGTCCTTGGTCCAAGCCAAATATTTTTTTTATCTCAAGACGACAAATCCAGAATCCCTTTAGGGATTACCGCAGCAAATAAACAAGCTGCCGTGGTGATGCATATGGATTATCGTATCACGTTACCTGATCATGATTGGGTAAAAGCAGCTAAACACAGATTAATTCCGTCAGTATATGCAGGTAAAGTTTTTGAAAATTTTTCGGGATAAATTTTTAAACTATTTTAAAAAACTCAAAATTATTTATATAAACTTATAAACTTAACTTTTATAATTGAAACATTTTTTTTTATTTTTTTAGACTTTTTAATGAAAAAATTAATTTAGTAAATGCTTGATTGATATTTAGAAATTGTTGACACACAATTATTTTTAAAATTTTTACTTTTAGGTATCGAGGTTAAGAGCAATGGTCTTGGTCTGCCTGAAATGGTATCTTACTCTGGGCCAACATTTATTGCAATCAGAAGCGGAAAGCATAGCTCTTCAACGGCTCACACTCATGCTGAAGACATGAACAAACTTTTAAGTTTGACCGAGTTTGAATGTTTATGCAAAACAAGCACAGGAGCGATAAAACCAGTGATTATAATTACAGTCGACGGTGGTCCTGATGAATGTCCAAGATATGAAAAAACCATCAGACATAACATCGCGCATTTTAAAAAATATGATCTGGACGCACTGCTTGTCGCAACAAACGCACCCGGTCGCAGTGCATATAATCGGGTTGAGCGCAGAATGGCTCCTTTGAGTCATGAATTATCGGGTCTTATTTTAGATCATGAACACTTTGGTAGCCACTTGGACAATAGTGGCAAAACTGTCGATGAAGAATTAGAAAAAAAAAACTTTAAGTTTGCCGGTGATCTTCTTTCTCAAGTATGGAATGAGTTGAAAATTGACAACCACCCCGTCGTAGCTATGTATGTAGACCCAGAGAAAGAAAATGCACCTGATAGCGCAACTGCCGAAATCGATCCAACCTGGTATCAACAACATGTGAGGGAATCTCAGTATTTTCTACAAATCATTAAATGTACCAACTTGTCGTGTTGCCGTCCTTTTCGGAGCAACATTCGAGATCTTCTCCCTGAAGGATTTTTGCCACCACCAACTAAAGTTAAACAAACTGAAAAAGGACTGGAAATAACAAAAGCTACGGATTCAAGTGCAAAATTTATGCCGCTGTTGGTTCAATTGTCCTACAAAAATAAAGAATTCGATTTTTCCAAGGTAACAATTAATTAATAAATCCTTTACTTTTAATTAAATTATTTTGTACTGATTTTGTATAAATATTGAAAAATATTCTGTCATTACCAAAATCAAAATTATTTTAAAGAATATGATTTTTTACTAGGTTTTATAAAAATAATTTGTTACTTTTTTCAGACTGCCTACGATATGCACTGTCCTTCAATTGAATCACAGATAAAAGATCGAACGTATGAAAAATGCGGTTTATATTTTGCTTCAAAAAAATCAGTAGACATGCATATAAAAAAATATCATAATAGAAATGATTCGATGACATGCTCTCGGATTCGCCCAGTAAATATTATTCATCGGCGTAATCATGAAGCTCTCTGCATTATTCGTACGGATGAAAATAGTGAAGATGCAGAGTGGATAAATATCGATGATATTGAACCTTCAATCATCGATGAACTTGAAACTTCGAACAGTGATCAAGATGATAATGAGAGTGACAGCACAGAACTAATCAACAAAAATTCAAATCAACAAAAACCCTTTCCAGTCATCGAAAATCTTTCAGATTGGATGACCAGTCCTTGGGAGCAAGAATAAAATAATTTTAAAAGTATTTTATCTTCAAAATTGATCAATATACCAAAAATTAGTTAAATAAGAATTATAGTAATTTATTATTCAGGTGCTTTTGTGTTTCTTATTGAAAATAAAAAAATAAATTTTTTTTTAAGTAGTCTTTTTTTCAATAAAAATTGGGGGGGTCTACTTGCGTATCGTGACGTCTTTAAGGGGGGGAGGAGTATTGGTTTTGTGACCAACTGTGACAAAGGGGAGGGAGGGGGTGTAAAAAGCCAAAAATTAGCGTGACATCATTAATGGATGGCCCCTAATTCCTTTAAGGGGGTACATATACCTAAAATTTTTCAAAAAATCAATTTTCAGTTTTTTGTGTTTTTTGATGCACTTTTACATCAGCTTTCAAATTCCGAAAACCGCGTTTCTTGATTCGTTAAGGAAAAAAAGTTACAGTTAATTTAATAAAGACATTCAATTTATTAAATTACCGTTGAAATGGCTTTTTTTGAAATTCAAGAATTTTAAGTCCGTTCTAGTAGCAAAAATACTTTCTACGATACTATAGGTACAAATGCTTTTTCGATGTATTTTTTCCTTTTTTAATTTTCGCAATGTGGGTATAATTTTTTTTTTATCCACGAACAGAACTGTAAGTATTTATATCGTTTTCATCTAATAAAAGCGATGAAAAAACAGAAAATTTTGTTATCTGTGATTAGATTTTTTCCGCGACACAATATCTTAATAATGAAAGTTAAGAATGACAGATTAACTTTCATTTCAAGTCTAATGCTAAAAACAATTTATTAAGTTAGAATCGATCGCATCAAAAAGTTTATAACCTTTATGACATAATAAATGACATATATTACCTCTACGAGTCTACTTTAGTATATTACACCAATTAGTATCGAATATCGATCTATCGATATCAAATTAGGTATTTCTGCAGCGTTAAAAGTTCGCGACGACTTTTTTGTTCTTTGAGTCATCTTTCGAGTGAAATTCTATTTCACTTGGTTTTGTTTTAGTTACTATTTCAATCTGAAGTAAATAAGTTAGTTTTATTAGAAAAAAAAAAAAAATTAAGAATAAATGACCAATTCTTACCAGGTAAACTAATGAAGTTTTTTAATTGTTAAAAAAAATGTGTTTATGTACAAATGTGAAGTGAAAAAATAATTCTGTGATTTGAAATTAAAGATAATTTTTAGATAATTGCATGTGAAGACTCCGCTGACTCAAAGTCTTAACTTGGTCTTGGTGACTAATAGTGTGTGATCTGTGTTTTTGATAAAAAAGCTAATTGGGTCACTTTAGGAGCAGGAGAAAAAAAATAAAGTATCTGGCTGTGTGCAAAAGAGTATTTACATCAAGCAAGAGTCCTGTGACAAGATATTTTCAAAATATAAATGTTTATGTGTTGATGTGTTACATTTTATTCATCAAAATCTGTTCAGAACTTTAAAAGCCATTTTCTCAAATATGTGATTTTTGAGAAAATGAGGGCATTGCTCGTAGAGCCAAAATTTTTCCAGACAGCGGATGGACCCAGGACTTTGCACACTTGTTGTACATGTGAACCCTCGTGAGCGCAACCTCAGGCAACCAAATATAAGCATTATTAAGCTGATGGCACACCAGAAATTGACTAAAATGATAAAAACTATCAAAATTTTAACCACCCTAAGCAATTTTAGAGTATGCAAGTAGCTTAATAGTGCTTGGATTTGGTTGCCTGAGGTTCCGCTCATGATGGTTCACATGTACAACAACTATGCCAAGTCCTGGGTCCATCCGCTTTAAGGAAAAATTTTGACTTTACGAGCAATGAATTTTTATAGCCTAAATAAGCTGAATTTTATAACACTTATAAAAACACTTATTTTAATTTTTTAAATTTAAAAAACTATGTAAAAATGTGTGTATATTATGGGAAAAAAATATCTTTTTGAATTAATAATTTTTAAAAGACTTACAAATTTTTTCTGAGTTTTTTTTTTTAGGTATATGTACCCCCTTAAGTTGATTAAATCGTGCATCATATTTTTATTGAAAATAATAAACAGCAAAATAAATTTAAATATTAGTAATTGAAAATTGCGAGGATCACCGGTGGGCTTAAGCAGACTTTCGAAATCAGCGTAGATCACATGACTCACTTTGTCCATATTTTTAAAATTTTGAAACTTGAGTTTATTGTCTTTTTCACTCGGAAGTTCAAACTGTTGACAGATGACTCTATGATCAACCAGTTTTTGTTCAGTGTCATAGTAGTGTAAGCAGCGGTCACAAAAGTACTTCTTACCGTTGTGGTCAGTCAACTGCTTACCAACCAATCGACTCAAATCTTTGATCCAGACATAATGACTCTTCGGGATGTTGTTCATGAGTTCATTGAGTTCTTCATTTTCATCGTAGTAGTGATCTTGAACATGAAGCAAATGAACGTGAGTGGGTTTGTAACAGTCGGTAACATGAGCCGTACACACTTCAAACTGGTTACCACGCTTCTTCAGAACAAAGATGTTTACAGAGACATCGTTCTGTCTCTCAAACTGTTTCACTTGTTTCATCTTTACTGGAAACGATATACCCGGAAAATTGAGTTCATTGTAATAGGGTGTATAATTACCAACACGACTAGCATGTCCGTCAACTGGATGTAAAGCGGAAAGAATCGCCCAACGGAAACATTCATCGTCTTCATTATCGATATTAATACAAGCTTGCTTCTTGAAAATGGGGGTTAGTAACGGAATGTAAGAGCCAGCATGCATCGGTTGGTAGTGCTTCATGATAACCACCATGCTTAGAATCTGTCGCAAGGTCCAACCTGATCCACAGCCTTCAAAGTCTTCTATTTGGTGCAGCACAGGATCGATAACGTTTTGATCGTACTACTCGCGCAAATTGGTCGTCTCAAATATAGGTTGACTCGCGGTGTTGAAATGTTTCACTTCATTGGTCTCAATGTCACTTTTCAAAATCACATACTCCGATGAGAGTTCAACATTAACCATCAAAGCATTATGAATTTTTAAAGAATCACTAACCTTTTCCTTGAACAATGTCCTAGAGTCCTGGAGGAAAGATTTCACATCTTTATGCACTAAGTTTATTATGATTCCAGATTTAATATGATTCTGGAAAACACTTGGCATTTCTTCCCACTTCACCGTGTCCTTAGGTAACTCAGCCGGTTATACTTCATCAGGAACCCCTGGCTCTCCTTCAGCAACAGGTTGAACTTTGTCAGGAACCACAATCTCTCCTTCGGCAACAGGTTCCACTTCACCAGGAACCACTAGCTCTCCTCCAGTTATCAACAACAAATTTTCAAGTCTTTTTTTAATGTTGGAAAGTTGAAAGACGTAGGCTGCACACTTTCGCTTCTGATGAACGGTTAAATCCCCAGAAACAAGCAAATTCTGGAGAATACCTTTCATTTCCACAGACTTATCCAACCATTGCTGCAGCTCGACGTTGTCCGCTGAATCAGCATGTTGCTGAAGAGAATTCAGGAGAGCCTTAATGTTGACACCAAAGTACTCGAGTGAAGACATGATGACAAACAGGAACACTAATTGACTTAAAGCACAAAACACTGTTTTAATAGAGTACTAGTCGACTCGAAGCACCAAAGTGAACTATTGAAAGAGATTGGAGAGTGCTCCGTTTTATACCCTCTGTGATAAGAGAGGGGAGAGCCAAGTACACGAATCTACTCTAAAATTTTTGGAATCTACAGTGATGAGAATTAAATACAAATTTCGTGGAAATGCAGAGCAGCCGTCACATCAAGAACCAAGCACACGAATCTACTCTAAAATTTTAGGAATCTACAGTGATGAGAATTGAAGACAAATTTCGTGAAAATACAGAGCAGCTGCAACCCCTCCCATAGCAGGGGGTAAGGCATATAAACTGCGACCCTCTTCACTCTCGTCATCATTCCAACTTGGACAATCAACCATGGCTGAATACGTAGTGGACATCCAGTGCTCCAGGAGATCTTCCAACCTGCTCGAAGTGAAGGAATTGGCCATCATCCCCGTGGACGACCTGAGGCTCCCGACCATCTGTCTGTTCCAACCATCGTGTGCTTTGGGGAAACTTCTGGAGGAGGAGCAGAGGACAAACCGTTCGTTGGAGAGGCATTACCATGGCATCCCTTGGAGTTCCGGCTTCGTCCCGTTCACAGCCTGCACCAGGGTGATCCAGGGTGCCCTCCGAGATGCTACCCGGGTCTACACCAAGGGCTCCGAGAAGAAGAAGATTCTTGAATCCTTCCTTCCCGGAATGTAAGTTCTTTTTAATATCTAACTTACCTGACCTAAGTTAAACTTACCTACCCAACTTACCCTACCTAAGTTAAACTTACCCACCTAACTTATCTGACCTCAGTTAAACTTACCTGACCTAAGTTAAACTTACCCACCTAACTTACCTGACCTAAGTTCAACTTACCTATCCTAACTTACATAATCTAACCTACCCAAGCTCATCTTTACCTTAAACATCTTTTCTGTTATAGGTTGGTGGTTGATATGGACGAAATCTGGTGTCCATCTTTGAAAACCCTGGAGAAGACCTTCACATTCTTCTGCGACTACCACCCTCTTCGACCTGGTGCAGTCTGTGCTGTGGCGAATGGTTACGCCTTGAAGACCTGGTTGGTCAAACGTCGGACCTGGTTGATCGAATCAAGAGAAGGACGAGACGAAGTGGACACGATGTATCGTGAAGTTAGCAATGGATCTCAAGATATAAGAACTTTCTAATTTATTAAAATTACTCCATTATATTTAATGTTCGTCATAATTATGATAATATATATTTATTTTAGATTAATATTGTTTTTTAATTTCACATAACCTTAAAATAAATTATTTACTTATACTAAAATTACTAAATAATTTACTTTTCCTGACTACAACATAGCATATAACTCTATTAGTCCACATTAGTATCAGTGGCTAAGGGGGTAGAGTGTCGGCCTGGCATGCCTGGGGTCGTGGGTTCGAATCCCGCTTCAATAAAAATTTTTTCTTTGATAATTTAATTTAAAAAATAATATTATTAATATATGATACTAATTAAGAATAAAAATATCAATAAATAATTAAATAAACAAAATAATATTAAATTATTTAAAGTAATATGAAAATAATATAAAACAGTTGGAAAAGTAGTTTAATTAAAGTCATGGTGCATGCTAGCTAAATGGCTCAGGTGGTAGTGTGTCTGCCTGTCGTGCCTGGGATCGTCGGTTCGAATCTCGGTTGAACCAATTTTTTTTTCTTTAAAAATTTTATTAAAAATAATTTTCAAATTTAAATATCATCAATGAATTGAATAAATATGAAAAAATTCATTGAAATATTATTAAAAATGAATCAAGCTAGCAGCTAACCAGCAGCGGCTAGCCCCTAGCACGACCCCAGCCCTCACCCTCAAAAAGTACGAGAGTTCTGCGCCGAAAAAGGTACGAGAGCACGGGGCCAAAAACAGTACGAGAGAACGGCCCCAAAAAGTACGAGAGAGCGAGCTCAAAAAAGTACGAGAGAGCGGGACCAAAAAGTCAAGAGAGAGCGGGACCAAAAAAGTACGAGAGAGCGGGAGCAAAAAGTCACGAGAGAGCGGGACCAAAAAGTACGAGAGAGCGGGACCAAAAAGTACGAGAGAGCGGAACCAAAAAAGTACGAGGGAGCGGGACCAAAAAAAGTACGAGAGAGCGGGACCATGGTCCCGTTCTCTCTTTGCTATACTACTAAGACCGAAAAAAATGTGAATAACTCGCTCATATCGCTTCACGTAAATTTAAATTAAAAATTGGTATTTTCGAATTCAGCAATATTTCTGCGATCTGTCAAAAATCTATAACGCTCCATTTCTCAAATTATTAATTTAAATTTTTTTTTAAATCCTCAACTCCATTCACCAATAGCCTCCTAGATACGTGAGGAAGCAGCTTAGTAAATTATTTATGTAATAATTAACATCATCTCCTATCTTATTAGTTTGTAACTAAATTTATACTTCAAAAACTTTGTCAACTTGTAACTACTTTGAATATTGTTTTGAACTTCCCCAGCCAAAAAGCTTTTTCAAAGCCTAATGAAAAAGCTCGCTGGAAGTTTTTTCAAACTTAAATTTTCATGCTCGTATTTTTAATTCGAAACTTTAGATTAGAAACTGTAAATTTTTGATTTTCAATAGTTAATCACTCCACTTCAAAGCACTTTACAAATATCTGGACTATTTCATCAGCAGCGGAAAGACTTCAAGAAAATAATGCTAAAACGACAATGAAAATTTAAATTACAAAAAACTTTCAGCAAGGAAGTCTTTGTTAGGCTTTGAAGAAGCTTTTTAAAAAGTTTCGAAAGAGTATTCAAAATGGGTAAAAATTAACAGCATTTTTGAAATAGCGGATGGTCCTGCCTGATTTTCGAGCGTTTCGGCTGCTAAGGTAGTTATTGCACCCAGGTCCTCAATTGTTAAAATTCAATAAAAAATGGAATTACGAAACAAGTATGATTTTAATCACCCCAAAGTTTTTGCAGAATATTATTTAATTTCAATTTTCTATAGAGTTATGTAGACGAAGATGAAAGATCGGTATATGTCATTTGTTTCTGACTGACTTGTAAACACAGCCGCGCGTGCTTGTTACCTGCAGCAGCCTTCCAGCCTATCCGGTATATTAACATCATTTATATCTATTCAAACAATAGTCTTATCGTGTGATTTGAAAATGGGCATAGCCTGTACTTGTAATACGTGTTATTGAGTTTTTTAAGTGTTTATATTTGTAAAGACAAAAATCCGTGCATAATAACCTTAATTTCGTTATCAAAGTGCACAGCTGATTACACGTGCAACTTTTGTAACCAAATTTTACATTCTAAATGTAGTTGGAAAATACAAATAATATTAGTTCATAAACTAATTGATCATAATGTTACAGAAGAAAACTTTTACGTGTAACGAGTGTAATAAAGTTTTTACCACAAAGTTTTCTTTGATTAGACATATCGGATGCACTCATAATGCTATTAATAAAAGTGTTAAATTAGATAAAAAATATTCGTGCGAGGTGTGCAAAAAAGTTTTTTCCAAATCGTTCAATTTGAAACGACACATCGAATCTGCGCATGATGATATTAAACGTTTCGTAAGATTATTTTATAAAAACTTCACTTTACGCACATACTACTAAGTAGGAATTGACGTAAATTAGCAAATTATATTTTTTCAGAAATGTTCAAACTTTTCAATTAGTTTTTCACGCGCCGATGACTTGAAAAGACATGCATCTACCGAGTACCGACAAAAACGAGCAAATCAGGGATCAAGGCCTTATTTAATTAATAATGATCGTAAATTATTTGTGAGTATCTTTATTTACTTATTTTATTCTTATTAACTTTTAAATTATTATATCTTATGATTAAACTTTTAAAAAGAATTGAATTTTAACTAAATAAAAAATTAAATTATTGAAATTAACATAAAAAATGACTTACATACTGAATTATGGTCAAATTTTAACATAAAATTATTGCAGGAATGCCCTCAGTGTCAAAAGAAGTTTTCCCGGCGATCGAACATGATTGAGCATTTCAAGAGAATACATGAAAGTCGCAAAAATAATTTTCTTTCAGGAATGTCAACACTGTGGCAGCAAAATGTCACGCAAAAGTAGACTTATAAGCCACATTCAGACATTTCACTCTGGTTATTCTCCAAAATTTGTAAGATAATTAGTTTGTTATTTAAATGAAAAAATAGTGTCGAGCCATTATTTGTCTAAAATTTTTTTTTTATTTAGCATTATTGCGCTGTCTTTGGTTGTAATCGCTCTTTTTCCAACATGAGTTCTGTTATCAACCATTATAAAATCGATCATGATCAAGATATAGCTGAAGAAGAAAAGATTTTCGATTCACTTGAAGACTTTTTTGTAACATGCACTAAAATCAGGCACCTCGATGATGTTTTTTTGTCACAGATCTGGAAAAACCATCGTCAAGTCTGATTCCAACAGAGAAAGAAGTGTTGAAATAAGAGCAAATTTATGCTTGTATGATTGAATGATGAAATGCTGACAGGAGAAATTCCTCCGAGCATTGAACTATATATGTGTAAATGCTTAGTCGTACTTTAAGAAAGAGTATTTATACAGGCGCTAAGTTGTAACGTGTACGCCACTCGGTAGACCACTATCGAGACGTCAGAATGTCAGTTTCTATAATTGTATTATTCTGTAACAAATATAAATAAATAAATTTTCTTTAAGTCACTAATTTTAACATGGTAGCAGAGCAAAGTTTTTGAAAACGGAAAAGTGACTATTTTTAAAGTGTTCTCAAGTGAAACTGAGATACCACGTTGCTTCGAACGTGAAGAGGTTTGGAAAGAATTTTAAATGAGCCTATTAGAAAAAAAAATCAGTGCTTGAATGAATTAAGCTTGGCAGGTATAAATTTAGTGCCAAAGGAAGATTTAATAAAAACTTTAAGTAAATTGCCACCTAGAAAAATTTTGCAATATTTTAATACAGATGAACTGAAAAGACTTTGTAAAGGCACAAAGGAAGAAAATACTGTAGCGACAAATTCAAGAGATGAAATAATAGAAATTCTGCTACATTATAAACGAGAACAAATATATCGTGACGCACATGAAACTGATTTAAGAAAAATAGGAAAATTTCTAGTTGAAGAAATTCAAACCCGTCATAGTGCTAATTTGGAACATAAAGATAAACTAATTAAAGAGCTAACTATGTCGCAAAACGAAGACGCAAGATTCCATATCTTTGATGGAAGGAATTATAGCATTTGGAAAATAAGGATACTCCAATACTTGAAAACAAAAAAGTGTGCAGAACCAGTAGTTCGAGAGGCTTTGACATCAGATTCACAATAAAATTGGTCCGACATGAACGAGAAAGCAATAAACTACATTTATTGCAGTATAAGCAACGATTTATTAGAATTTTTGAGCGAAGAAGAGAGAAAATCTGCTCGGAAAATAATGCAGAAGTTTGACAAAATGCATCTAAAAGAATCTACAGCAATGCAAATCTGTGTGAGAAACAAGCTTGACCAGATGAAATTAAAAAATTATGACAATTCAAGTTTATTTTTCTGTGATTTTGAGAAGACTATAAATGACTTAAAAAATGCTGGAGAAAAAGTCACCAAGGAAGAAAAATTAAATTACATGCTCAGAACTTTGCCAGAAGCTACATTGGAGATCTGGTAGATGCTCTATCAACAGAGGATAGAAGTTGTGAGTTCTTAAAAAATAATATAAGCATGTGGGAAACCCGAAACTTGAGTAAATCAAATAAGAAAAAGTGTAGTGCATTTCAAGCAGAAAGTTCAAATAAATTCACATGCTATGGGTGTGGTAAGCCCGGACACTTGAAGAGAAATTGTAGAGACAAGTGGACCAAAAACAACAATACATTTTGGCAAGGAGGTGCACAAGAAGCACCACAGCAGAAACAGCAACAACGGCTGCAGTCTCAGCAGGTTGCAGCAGACCTTTTAAGGTCGCGGCGGCAGAGGTGGTTGACAACACTCAAATCGCGGAGGTAGGAACTGGCAGCCCCGCGACGATAGAGCGACTCAGCACAACGCAAGGTATAGTAACACCGAAAACGACAACACGGATGATCAGGTAAAAAACTCTTTTTTGCGCATTTAACAGACGGTGATAAAATCGATAGTCATGTTGTTGATATATATAATTGTGATACAAATAAAATAGATTGGATATTAGATAGTGGTTGCTCAGACCACATTATTAATGATGAATCCTATTTTTGCGAATCAATAGTTTTGAAAAAGCCAATTAATGTCAAGGTTGGTGACGGTAGAATTTTGAAAGGCACGAAAGTTGGTAAAATTTTAACTTATTTTGAAGTGAACGGGATTAAGCATAAAACAAAAATATCCAATGTATTTTATGTAGCTGAGATGGATAAAAATTTGTTGAGTTTTGCGAAAATTACGAATGAAAATAAAATAATGTCTGTCGGAAATACGTCGAAAATATATAATAGTAAGAATACTTTAATTGCAGTAGCTTGCAAAGAAAATGGGTTGTATAAAATAAGTAGTTATTTTGATGTGAGAGTGTGTTATTCGTCGGAGAAAATTTACAAAAACATGACACAGAAAGAAAGGTTTCATAGAATTTTCGGACACGTAAATTTTAAATATTTGGAGGAAATGTGTAAGAATAAATTGGTCGATGGGTTACCAGAAAAATTAGAGTCAGTAAATTTGAAGTGTGGGACGTGCATAAAGAATAAATTGCATAATTTATCTTTAGAAAATAATAGAAGTAGAGCCACCGAGATTTTAGAGTTCGTACATACAGATCTAAATGGGCCGCATAATACAACGGGTTTTGATGATTCAAAATATTTTTTAACTTTTATTGACGATTACAGTAAGTGTGCATTAATTTATACAATTAAATTAAAGTCAGATGTTTTTGATTGCTTCGTGGATTATATTAATAAAGTTGAAAATCTTACCGGAAAAAGAATTAAAAAGTTAAGATGTGATAATGGAAGAGAATATTTAAATCGCGATATTGACAATTTAATAAAAGAGAAAGGGATTTTACTTGAATCGTGTCCTCCTAACGTGCATGAATTAAATGGGACTGCGGAAAGATATAATAGGACGATTATGGATTCCGCGAGATGTTTATTTTTTGAAGCAAACGTGAATCGTAGATACTGGCCGGAGGTAGTTAAAGCCGCAGCTTATTTAAAAAATAGAACTATTGCAAATACGATTGAAAATAAGACATCTTATGAAATTTTCCTCGGGAAGAAACCTAATTTGAAAACTTTACGTTTATATGGGAGTAAAATTTTTGTGTGGGTTCCCGAAAATAAAAGAAATACCGAATGGTATAGAAAGGCCGATTTAGGGATCCCACTTGGTTACGACCACGTTGGATACAGAGTTTTGTTAAACGGTAAAATAGTTAGAGCCAGACATGTTGATATAATTGAAAATGATAAAAATTTGATTGGTTTTAGAGGCAATGATAACAGTGATTACAAGGATGATGAAACTTTAAGTCATGAAATCCAAAATTCTGAATCCAACGAGGGTAGGGAAAAGGTAGATTCTGCTGAACAAGAGAGTAACCATGATAATGTTGAGTTAAATGAAAATCGTTTAGATAGGCCGCAAAGAGAAAGAAAAAAACCAGATTGGTATGGGATAAATAGAGATTCAAATTACGTTTATGTAAATGTAGTTGGCGCAGATAGTCCTTCTACCTACGAGGAGGCAGTAGAGTGCGAGGAAAATGATTTATGGAAAGAAGCTATGGATAGGGAAATGAATAGTTTGATGAAAAATAAAACGTGGAAATTAGTAGATAGACCTGGAGATAAGAAGATTCTAGATTTAAAATGGGTGTTAACAAAAAAATCTGATAACCGAAAAAAAGCTAGACTTGTAGTTAGAGGCTTCCAACAAACTGAAGTACTGGAAGATTTGTGTTCACCGGTAGCTAGAATTCAAACATTGAAATTATTATTATCCTTTTGTTGTCAAAATAATTATTGATAATCCAGATGGATGTAGAAACAGCTTTTTTAAATGGTTTCGTAAAGTCAGAAGTATTTGTAAAACAACCAATGGGTTATCAAGACGGTTCAAATAGAGTTTACAAATTAATTAAAGCATTATACGGGTTGAGAGAGAGCCCGAGAACTTGGTATGAATGTTTTGATGATTTTATGAAGGAACTAGGATTTCAACGAAGCGAGAGTGACTATTGTTTATATGTAAAGTGTGAAAAGAATGAAAAAATTTATTTAATATTATTTGTTGATGACTTATTAATTTGTGGAAAAAATAAGGGAAGGATTGAACAAATTAAAAATAAATTATCAAATAAATTTTCTATGAAAGATTTGGGTGAAGTGAGCACTTATTTGGGAATAAACATTAATTATGATTATGAAAAATGTAATATGACACTGGACCAAAGTGACTATATAGAATCATTGGCCAGAAAATATAATATTGTAAATGCAAAATTATATGTATAATGCACCTATTGAACAAAATTTAAGTGTAGAACCTGCACAGCCAGCATCAAATAACCTAAAATATAGAAACTTGATCGGTGCATTATTATTTATTAGCACGAGTACGAGAATTGATATAAGTTATGCCGTAAATTATTTAAGTAGATTTCAAAATAGCTACGATGAAACTCATTATAAATACGCGTTGAGAATTTTGAAGTACTTATATTTGACAAGAAATCTTAAATTAACCTACGAAAGAAATTTAAATGCTGACGTGTTAGACTGCTTTGTTGATGCTGACTGGGCTGGTGATAAGGTAGATAGAAAATCTACTACTGGTTATATTGTAAGATTGTCTAGAAATGTGATTTATTGGAAATAAAGCAAACAAGGAAGTGTAACTAAATCTTCAACAGCTGCTGAATATGTGGCTTTATCAGAAGCAGGGAGTGAAATAAATGTGGTGAAAAATCTATTGAAAGATTTTAGTGTTGTGTTCGAAAAACCGATTAATGTGTATGAAGATAATTCTGGAGCGATAGCTATTGCAAAATTTGGTAATTTAACTAAAAATTCAGAAACAAAAAATATTTTTTCAATCTACAAAAAAAACAAATAAAAATAAAAATATTAAAAATTAAATTTATGAACAGTCACAGTCCGTCAACTCGAATGATATTTACTCACTTCGTTAGAAATGGTTAGAAATTAAATCCATGTTAATAGTTACCATAATTTACAAAATATTATTTGATAATGTAAAAAATTATGATTATTATTTTTTAATCGTATACATAAATATCATTATATATAAATATAAATTATTCATCTGTATGTGATTGTAACTGATGCATTTGTCAAATATAACAATTTTAGGTATGATTTATTTAATTGCTTTTTATTATTAAACTTGATTGCCCTGGAATGTAGAGTCGCAATAGTTTGGGGAAGAAGTAATGATTTTTATCCATGATTTTTTATTTTTTTAACTCAAATGTTATGGGGTTTCATTTATTCAACCTAGCTGTCACTTGATGAATTATTTCTTTGATTATTTTTCATTAAAATAATTAATTAAAATTATTTAATTATAAAAACTATTTAATCAATAAATCTTATTGTTAATAATTGTATTCAAGTAGTTAACTGTATCAATTCGCAATGATGTTTTGAATGAGGTAATTTTCTACATTGAACAAAAATTTTCAATTACTAATATTTAAATTTATTTTGCAGTTTATTATTTTCAATAAAAATATGATGTACGATTTAATCAACTAAAAGGAATTAGCTCTGTATTGTATTTAAATAAAAAAAGCTTGAGAGATTTCGTAGCTCAAACATTCCGCAGTATGAAGCAGGTGCACACTGACACGTCCTATATTTTTTAAACTAATTAACTTTATTAAAAGTTCATGTGAAATGGTCACTATGAGCGGTGATCACTATATTTGATTTGTACTTGCTTCTGAATTTCACGCGATACCCACCACATTGGACGGCAGTGTAAAAATGTCTGAAAAAAAATTTCACTAAGTAACATAGCGTCTGCGGGCGGACTTCCCTCTGTACGCGGCAACGCAGCTGCAGCGCCGCTCCTCCGCTCGGAGCTCCGCCTGCACATTTGGGAAAACAAAGGCCGCACGTCGGTTCAGCACTGTTGTACATAGTTGTTATGTTGAGTAAAGTGAATATGTTCACTGAATGTTCAGTCCGACTAAAGATAACATATATATATTAAAAAGGGTATCGATATTCTGCTCAAGGGACTAAGCTTTATGTTCAGAGCATACTTTTCGACCGAGCATAAGTTTCAGGTTGTACGGCGGGCTAGTACCAGAGATGCGCAGTGAAGTGAAGAGTGAATTTAAGTCGAAACGACTTCACTTCACTTGAGTTGGGAGTTGCGCATAGCGTGACCGTGTGCGCTGTGTATATAAACATACGTAAAATGGACTTGAACAATTTTTTTCTTTGCTTAATATTTTGACATCTATAAAGTCAGGGTGAACACCTGATTCACTTGATGCTGGCTTCGGTTTGGAGATGATTTCCCCAAGAAGTTTTGACCCAGGAAGGGTCAGGATGGACTCTTGGTGCCCTTGGTGATAGTTACGCTTTGAGGACGATTTCTACAGGAAGTTTTGACTCGGAGAAGGTCAGGAAAGACACCTCGTGCCCTTGGTGATATTTACACCTTGAAGATGATTTCCCCAGGAAGTTTTGACTCCGGAAGGGTCTGGGTAGACTCCTGGTGCAACTGGTATTAATTACGTCTAGGAGTTGATTTCCCCAGGAAGTTTGAACTTCGGAAGGATCAGGGCAGACACCTGGTGCACCTGGTGATACTGACGCCTTGGAGATGATTTCCCCAGGAAGTTTTGACTTCGGAGGGTCAGGGTGAACACCTGGTGCACCTGGTGATACTAACGCCTTGGAGATGATTTCCCCAGAATGTTTTGACTTTGGAAGGTCAGGGCGAACACCTGGTGCACCTGGTGATACTTACGCCTTGGAGATGATTTACTCAGGAAGTTTTGACTCCAAAGGCGCTAGGGTGGGTGTACCTGGTGCAACTGGTATTAATTATGCCTTGGAGATGATTTCCCCAGGAAGTTTGGACTTCAGAAGGGTCAGAGCGAACACCTGGTGCAACTGGTGATAGTTGTGCCTTGGAGATGATTTCCCCAGGAAGTTTCGACTCCGGAGGGGTCGAGGCGAACACCTGGTGCGATTGATGATACTTACGACTTGGAGATGATTTCCCCAGGAAGTTTGGACTCCGGAGAGGCCAGGGTGGATACTCGGTGCACCTCGTGATACTTGCGCCTTGGAGATAATTTTCCCAGGAAATTAAGATTACAAAAGAGCCAGGATGAACATCTGGTACAATTGGTATTAATTACGCCTTGGAGATGATTTCCCCTAGAAGTAAGGACTCTGGGTTGGTCAGAGTGTACACCAGGAACACCTGGTGATACTTGCGCCTCGAAAATGATTTTCCCAGGAAATTTTGATCCCAGCGGGTTCACATCATCAAGTTAACTATTAGAATAGCATCTTCAGAGTGTAGTTATTACCGGGCACACCAAGTATTTTCCCTGACCTTTACGAAGTCAAAATTTCCTGGGAAAATCATCTCCGAGTCGTCAGTATAACCCGGTGCACCAGGTGTCCACCCTGACCCCTCTGGAGTCGAAACTTCCTGGGGAAGTCATCTCCAAGTTGACAGTGTCACCAGGTGCACCAGGTGTCCACCCTGACCCCTCCGGAGTCGAAACTTCCTGGGGAAATCATCTCCAAGGCGTAATTAATACCAGTTGCACAAGTTGTCTACCCTGGCCCGTTTGGTGTCAAAACTTCCTGGGGAAATCATCTCCAAGGCGCAAGTATCACGAGGTGCACCAAGTGTTCACCCTGACCCTCCAAAGTCAAAACTTCTTTGGGAAATCATCTCCAAGGCGTCAGTATCACTAGGTGCACCAGGTGTCCGCCCTGACCCCTCCGAAGTCCAAACTTCCTGGGGATATCATCTCCAAGGCACAATTAATACCAGTTGCATCAGGTGTCAACCCTGGCCCCTTCCTAGTCAAAACTCCCCGGGGAAATCGTCCTCAAAGCGTAAGTCTCACCAAAAGCACCAGGAGTACACCCTGACCCTTAAGGAGTCAAAACTTCCTGAGGTTATCATCCTCAAGGTGTAAATATCATCAAGGGCACCGGGTGTCCTTTTTGGCCCCTTCCGAGTCAAAACTTCCTGGGGAAATCGTCCTCAAAGCGTAACTATCACCAAGTGTACCAGGAGTCCAGCCTGACCCTTCCGGAGTCAAAATTTGCTGGGGAAATCATCTCCATAGCGAAGCTATTATCAAGTGAACCAGGTATTCACCCTGATTTTATAGATTTCAAAATATTAAGCAAAGAAAAAATTTATATATATATATATATACATATAAATAGATTAAGCGGTTACTATCGTGACAAAAAATCCATATAGTGGTCACTATCCTGATTTTGTGTTACTATCATGACATGTCATGATAGTAACACGTGTTTAAATTCGAGTTCCAGGCAAAACTAAGTTCCAGGAATTGGGTGATGGGTTATTTGGGATGGGTTATTTTGGTTGAACCGCGCAAACCTAGAAAAATTTTTTATTGATGGGTTATTTTGGAAAAAAAATAAAAAAAAGATGGGTTATTTTGGTTTTTTTGAATACGTGGGTGGATTGCGCGTGATTTGCGCTTGAGGAGGGATATTTTTGTTTTAGGTATTTTTATAAAAATCATTGTGTAAACAGTCATTGAAAATGTCTGTCATGATAGTATACGGCTCATTTTTGTATATATATATATATATATATAGCGCACAGCGTCACACTATGCGCAACTCCCAACTCAAGTGAAGTGAAGTCGTTTCGACTTAAGTTCACTCTTCACTTCACTACACACCTCTGGCTAGTACAGGAATCCCACAAGCTTGACAACCCAATAACAATGGGTACAGCGATAAATACATTATTTGTCATAAACAAATAAGTAACCAGCAAGCTTGAAACCCCTGTAACGCTGGAAAAATAGATGAATAAACATTTTTTATAAACAATTAAATAAACCGCCAAGCTCTAAGCCCCAATGACGCTGGAAAAAGCGATTAATTTATTATTTTTCATAAACAATTAAATAAACTGCCAAGCTCTAAACCCCTATAACGCTGGAAAAACAGATAAAGAAATTATAATTTATAAACAATTAATTAAACCCCCAAGCTCTAAACCCCCATAATGCTGAGGAGAGCGACAAATAAATTATTTTTTATAAACACTCAAATAAACCGACAAGCTCTAAACCCCCATAACGCTGTGGAGAGCGATAAATAAATTGTTTTTTATAAACAATCAAATAAACCGACAAGCTCTGAACTCCCATAACGCTGAGGAGAGCGACAAATAAATAATTTTTTATAAACAATTATTTAAACCGCCAAGCTCTTAACCCCCATAAAGCTGGGGATAGCGATAAATAAATTATTTTTTATAAACAATTAAATAAACCGACAAGCTCTAAGCCCCCATAACGCTGAGGAGAGCGACAAATAAATAATTTGTTATTAACAATTATTTAAACTGCCAAGCTCTAAACCCCCATAAAGCTGGAGGCTTAGAGCTTGGGGGGTAGCCGATCATTTTTTTTTTGAACTCGGGCGTCCAGGGTCTTGGGGGCTTAGAGCTTGAGGGGTAGCCGATCAGCTTTTTAGTTGAACTCAGGCGCCCAGCGTTATGAGGGTTTAGAGCTTGTCAGTTTATTCAATTGTTTATAAAAAATAGTTTATTTGTCGCTCTCCCCAGCTTTATGGGGGTTTATAGCTTGTCGGTTCATTTAATTTTTTATAAAAAATAATTTATTTATCGCTCTCCCCAGCGTTATGGGGGTTCAGAGCTTGTCGGTTCATTTAATTGTTTATAAAAAATTATTTATTTATCGCTCTCCCCAACGTTATGGGGGTTCAGAGCTTGGAGGTTTAATTAATTGTTTATAAATAATAGTTTATTTATCTATTTTTCCAGCGTTATGGGGGTTTAGAGCTTGGTGGTTTAATTAATTTTTCATAAAAACTTATTTATTTGTCGCTCTGCTCAGCGTTAGGGGAGTTCAAGAGTTTGTCGGTTTATTTAATTGTTTATAAAAAATTATTCATTAAAAAAGTACTCATCGGAACATTCCCCGCGGTCGGACTCAATATTTCAAAATTCAAAATTCCCTGTTTTACTCTTGTTTTATTGATTGATTAAAATTGTAGCGTACTTTTCTTTTTAAAATGAATCCAAAAATTGAAGGTAACAAACTGTTTTATAACGGTTTTATTTATTATCATTCAAAGTATCGCACGCAGTGGGAGTGCGTACGAATAAAAACTGGTGAATGCAAAGCTCGCGCTGTAACAAATAATCCAGCCGAGGGTGAAGAGTTAGTTGTTAAAAAAGCATCTCAGCACCATCATCCACCTAATTTTAATGAGGTCAAGGCAGAGTAGGTTAGGTCCAACCTGAAAAAAAAGGCGTTGAGTCATCCTGAAGTCATACTTTCTGAGCTAGTTCAGACCGAATTAAGTGGCCTTTCTAAAGGTAAATAGACTGCACTATTATGTATGAACGATACTTAATTCTATTGACTGCAGGTGTTCTTTGTCAACTCTAGTACTTTGTAGTCCAGAGTTTTGAATTTTTCTGTAGAAACTTTATTTGAGATAGAAAAAGCTGCAGGTTACCTGAACTTTCGGAAACACGTCGTCGCAAGCATTAAGTATGCCTTTTCCGAAGTCAGCTATGATTTTATCTGGCCCAAGGTCAATTCGATATAGTCAATAGCTGCAGATTCCGATGCGTAGCGAACATTATTACATGGCCTTCCTCTTCATCATATTCTGGGCAGCCGGAGTCGAAAATTGAGAAATTTTCATCGGCCATGGTACGTTGATAAATTTCGGGTAGGACGTTGAAGTTTCTTAGAGACGTTGGATTTCGGGGTAAGTCTTTGTTGAGCGTCCTATTTATTAACTTTGTCAAACTATCCCTTGACGAGAGTTGACAAAGAACACTTGCAGTCAATTGAATTAAGTATCGTTTATACATAATAATGCAGTCTATTTACCTTCAGAAAGGCCACTTAATTCGGGCTGAACTAGCTCAGAAGGTATGACTTCAGGATGACTCAACGCCTTTTTTTTCAGGTTGGACCTAACCTACTCTGCCTTGACCTCATTAAAATTAGGTGGATGATGGTGCTGAGATGCTTTTTTAACAACTAACTCTTCACCCTCGGCTGTATTATTTGTTACAGCGCGAGCTTTGCATTCACCAGTTTTTATTCGTACGCACTCCCACTGCGTGCGATACTTCGAATGATAACAAATAAAACCGTTGTAAAACAGTTTGTTACCTTCAATTTTTGGATTCATTTTGAAAAGAAAAGTACGCTACAATTTTAATCATTAAATAAAACAAGAGTAAAACAGGGAATTTTGAATTTTGAAATATTGAGTCTGACCACGGGAAATGTTCCGATGAGTACAATTTTTCGGTTGCTACGGGAACTGAGAATGTTACTATTCAAAAAATAGAAGTGAAACATTGACTGCTGGAAAATTAAATCCAGAAAAAGGGCCTGCCAGAACAGTTCAAGCCGGAAAACTGGAGCCGAAAAAATGTACCACAATCGATCGTTGGCTAGATAGTCTTCAATCACCCACCATCTTCATATCCGTGGTTCCATCCTATCGAATACGAAAGTTACATCAGGAATCGAGTACCTGTCTCCCGGTCTCCTGTTAGTCGGCGTTTGTCCACAGTTTGCGACTTCTAGCTCCAGGTTGGCGGCCATTTCCAACAGCTGCTTCCCCTTCGTGTTTATTTCCAACATCCGACACTAGATCTCTCTGTCGTTAAAGTTGTCGTTAAAGTAACAGGGAATTTTGAATTTTGAAATATTGAGTCTGACCGCGGGAAATGTTCCGATGAGTACAATTTTTCGGTTGCTACGGGAACTGAGAATGTTACTATTTAAAAAATAGAAGTGAAACATTGACCTGCCGGAAAATTAAAACCGGAAAAAGGACCTGCCAGGACATTTCAAGCCGGAAAAATGTCCCACAATCCTTGAAACTGATTAGACGCCTATACGATGAGACTTTCTGAATGTATGTACCATAAAAAAAAGTTTTTACCAAGATTTTGAGGGTAAAATGATCATGGGTTTTTAGGACTTTTTTGGGGTCTTGAGAGACTTAAAAGTTTAATTTACTATTCCATAAAAACTTGAACTTATTGGCTCTTTCTGACTCTACAGAATAAAATTCATGTTCCATTTCAGAAATATTAGAGTAGAGAGATTCTTAGGGCCCAAAATAAGGCCCAAGACCCACTTTTGTCAAGCTTTACTTACTATTAAGCGTTAAAAAGCCCTTTCATTTTGCGTGCTCTACTAAGAAGCATGCGTGACCTGTTATTTTAAGTTACAGATTAATAGGCCCTACGGGGCCTCAAACGGGCCCAAAAAAATTTCCAAAAAATACCTCAAAATCGTAAAAATTTTCGCTCTTTTCAAACCTAGAGTAAGAACTCAAAAAAAAAAATAATATTCCCACTATAAATAATGGACTTGAGACCCATAGGGTCCAAAATAAAGCTTGAGGCCCAATTTCGTTAGGCCTAGCTGATCAATCATTTTGTTTTAAGAAACTTTCCAATCGTATATGCTTTACTGAAATGAATACCTTTGCTGTTATTTCAAACTATTTTTAAAGAGGCCCAAAAAAAATTCCAAAAATACCTAAAAATCGTAAAATTCTTCGCTCTTTTCAAATTTGGGATCAATAATAAAAGTCTTCATTTAAAAAAAAAACCCCGTGGTGCCCAAACTAAAGCATCTGGCCCAATTTTGTTAGACCCATCTTAATAGCCCCAAAAATCATGAAACTTATGTCTCTACATTTATTTTGATTTTGGTCTTTCCAAGCGATTTATTAAGGTAAATCGATTACAATGACTCACGCTGTATACCAATCATAAAAGTTGGTATCAATTATCTATCTATAAAAGAGAGATAGCGCCATTTTGGTGAGATTTCCGATGTAAGATTTTATTCGTGAGCTGATTGGTGGAGCAGTTTTTAAAATATTCGAAAAGTGCCTTTTGAGGTTACAATGATTGTTTTTTACCTATGCGCGCTTGCACCGCGCTGAGTGGTACTAGTGAATATAAAGATCGGCTTCCATTGTAAGTATGAAGGTTTGTTACTAATAATTTATTGATAACAACTTATTTTTTTAAATTAATTATTGTACGAAATGTTTTTATTTTATCATTAATCGTTACAGTCATCAAATAAAAATTTTTTCTTTATTTTCTATAAAATTCATTTAGAAGTAGTCATCAATATCATCGTTGCTACAAAAATCAAGTCTTTTAAAAAAATTGAATTTATTCAATATATATAGAGAAGTATTCGTGTTTTAGTTAACGCTACTTACAAGGAGAGGTCACACCCTCCGGGTCACCGATCTTGACGAAACTTTGGGGATCGTTTTCTTATACCAAAAGATGAAGAAATCTACCAATCATCCCGTCTAATGGGCCTTTTATACCTAGTTCCTACATAGCTTATATCGTATTTTTAGCTCTTTTTGGGTTTTTTTGCGAATTTTCAAAAAATTCCTGTTCGTAGCCTATTGCACTTACAAAATTCTGCAACCCCGCATTTTTTTTGTTTTTTCATCTTCTTTTGAGAAAAAATATTTTTAAATCTAATTTTGAAGAAATAGTCCATGTAAAATTAAGGTAATCAAAAGCATTTTTTTACTGTTTTTTTGGTTTTTTGAACTTAAACTGTACGTCGTCAGCCTTATCAAAATTATGTCTAAAAATATTTTTTCTAAAAAATTCATAAAAAAATAAAGAAAATGCGGGGTTGCAGAATTCTGTAAGTGCAATAGGCTTTGAGCAGGAATTTTTTGAAAATTGGCACAAATAACCACAAAAGTCGCACTAAAGTGTTAAAAGTGTCAAAACAAGCTGATTTTCAAAAAATTCCTGCTCAAAGCCTATTGCACTTACAGAATTCTGCAACCCCGCATTTTCTTTATTTTTTTATGAATTTTTTAGAAAAAATATTTTTAGACATAATTTTGATAAGGCTGACGACGTACAGTTTAAGTTCAAAAAACCAAAAAAACAGTAAAAAAATGCTTTTGATTACCTTAATTTTACATGGACTATTTCTTCAAAATTAGATTTAAAAATATTTTTTCTCAAAAGAAGATGAAAAAACAAAAAAAATGCGGGGTTGCAGAATTTTGTAAGTGCAATAGGCTACGAACAGGAATTTTTTGAAAATTCGCAAAAAAACCCAAAAAGAGCTAAAAATACGATATAAGCTATGTAGGAACTAGGTATAAAAGGCCCATTAGACGGGATGATTGGTAGATTTCTTCATCTTTTGGTATAAGAAAACGATCCCCAAAGTTTCGTCAAGATCGGTGACCCGGAGGGTGTGACCTCTCCTTGTAAGTAGCGTTAACTTCAAGGTGTAAATATCGCCAAAGGCACCGAGTGTCTTTCCCTACCTTTTCCGAGTCAAAACTTCCTGGTGAAATCGTCCTCAAAGCGTAACTATCACCAAGGGTACTAAGAGTCTACCCTGACCCTTCCTGGGTCAAAACTTCCTGGCAAAATCATCTCCATAGCGAAGCTATTATCAAGTGAACCAGGTATTCACCCTGATTTTATAGATTTCAAAATATTAAGCAAAGAAAAAATTTATATATATATATATATACATATAAATAGATTAAGCGGTTACTATCGTGACAAAAAATCCATATAGTGGTCACTATCCTGATTTTGTGTTACTATCATGACATGTCATGATAGTAACACGTGTTTAAATTCGAGTTCCAGGCAAAACTAAGTTCCAGGAATCAGCTTGTTTTGACACTTTTAACACTTTAGTGCGACTTTTGTGGTTATTTGTGCCAATTTTCAAAAAATTCCTGCTCAAAGCCTATTGCACTTACAGAATTCTGCAACCCCGCATTTTCTTTATTTTTTTATGAATTTTTTAGAAAAAATATTTTTAGACATAATTTTGATAAGGCTGACGACGTACAGTTTAAGTTCAAAAAACCAAAAAAACAGTAAAAAAATGCTTTTGATTACCTTAATTTTACATGGACTATTTCTTCAAAATTAGATTTAAAAATATTTTTTCTCAAAAGAAGATGAAAAAACAAAAAAAATGCGGGGTTGCAGAATTTTGTAAGTGCAATAGGCTACGAACAGGAATTTTTTGAAAATTCGCAAAAAAACCCAAAAAGAGCTAAAAATACGATATAAGCTATGTAGGAACTAGGTATAAAAGGCCCATTAGACGGGATGATTGGTAGATTTCTTCATCTTTTGGTATAAGAAAACGATCCCCAAAGTTTCGTCAAGATCGGTGACCCGGAGGGTGTGACCTCTCCTTGTTAGTTAACAAAATTTAATATTACTTATTTATGCATAAAAATTTTTCTTCTAAAATAATGATGCATAACTTACATTGGAATGTTTTGACTGGCTCTAATGGTAGCTCTTTAAAAAAACTAAAAAATTCTTCATCTGTCTCAGCAGCACTGATTTTTTTCGCTAACTCCAATTTTTTCTGAAATATGAAAAAAAGGAAAAAAATTGAAATAAAAATTAAAGTAAACTATCGTAATAGGGAAGTCAGAAAAATGTTTCCATTATATTAAGAAATTTAATTTTATCGTCATCGTCGAATTAATTTTTCACAAAAAAGTGACGTCATGGATCTACTAGATGTTGAGTGCTTGGGTATTTTTAGGAATGCTGGTTACGAACTTGACATGAATTTTGAAAATTGACCTACTTAAGGGTTGCTTGTTTCAAGTACAAATTAATTTTTAAGAATATTTTATTAATTATAATCTTTTGGGGTTCTTTAAGATGCCAATTATAAATCAGAGCTTTGTTTATTAAATGAAGTGTTTGGTTTTCTAATTGTTCGTAGATTATTTAGGTAGTCGTAGATTATGTAGGTGTTTCTTGTAGTTGGTCTTAACGAACTTTATTGATGGTAAGAAATTTACATTTGCTGACGTTTCGCTATCGTTAGCAAGATAGCCTTTTCAAAGCTGAAAATTTTACAAAAGAAAAACAAGCGAGATACTAAAATAATGTTATACAAGATTTATAAAATTTAAGTAAAATTTGAATACAATTTGAAAATTTATAGGTACTTTAAGTTAATGGACAAGTTTTTAATTAACACTCATAGAATGAAGTCTTAGATTATAATAGAGTCATGGCTGACTTCAACAACAGGTGCGCAAAGACTGAGAGTAACTAATTTTCGCAATTAAAATTGTACAGATGATGGGTGAGAAAAGGAGAAAGCTTAAGAGTAAAAGGGGTTGGGATTGTATGTAAACAAAGTTTGTAAGTGCTGACTGTTCATTTAAAAATAAAGAAAAATTTTGATATTATTTGAATTTAAAGGTTCTTACTAATAATTAAGTCTACTGTTTTTTTGTATTCTGATTTAAGACAAAGAGTGTCGGTTTTCTTATTAATATTGTCAGAATAATAATGAATGTTCAACATTTCTAAGAATCTTCTTTTATAGACATTAGGTTCTTTATCCAAGATCTTAACATTATCAAAATCAAAGGCATGCGATTTACTATTGCAATGGAAAGCCAAAACTGAAAAATTATTGTTGTTTATGTGACCATGTTCCGACATCCTTCTTCTTAGCGTTCTCCCTGTCTCACCTATATACATTTTTTCGCAATTTTTACATTTAAGTTTCTACATGACATTAACGTGATCTAGTTTGGCCATAGAATCTTTACCTAGGGTAAAATTTTTTTTAAATTTATTAACATTTCTATATATTACTATAAGGTTAAATTTTCTGAAAATATATTGGATTTTAGGAGTAAGGTATTTATGAAAAGGTAAAATTATGACGCCAGAGTCATTATGATTATCATTGATCATTTTAATTCTTTTGTCTATCAGTGGCAGCACAAATTTCATAGGATAATTATTATTAGACAAGAGAGACTTAATTTTTTCAAGATAAGGGTTGTGAAATTCAGGGCTAGAAAGTTTAAGAGCTTTATGTACCAAAGAGAAAATGATTGCTTTCTTTTGGTGTAAAGGTTGGGTTGAAAAAAAATTAATATATCAGCCTGACGCCGTAACTTTCTGATACCAGTTAGTAAAAATGTTACCATCACTATTTTTAATCGTAATATCGAGAAAATTCAGCTCATGCTTGTCGTTTTCAATCTCTGTGGTGAACTAAATAAGCTTGTTGAAACTGTTAAAACAGCAAGTCAATTTTTTCAATTCTTCGTGTGTGCAGATAACAAAAACATCATCCACGTAACGACGGTAAAAAAGATTGCTTATTTTCAATTTGTCCAAACAAGCTTTATTTATTTACTAAAGGTTCAGTCAAATCTACTTAATTGAAGCAAATATTAATTTTTTTAAGATTTATTTTAAACTCACAAGATGTTATGACATGCGGAGAACCAAATTGGACCAGACTCTGGAATTTGGTTTCTCATACCAAATGATGAAGCAAACCACCGGTAGCTCATTCCAATGGCCCTTTTAAAGTTGTTCGCTCACTATGCTACTTTTAAAAAAAAAAACCATTTTTTACCTAATTTATAATAATAGCCCACAGAGAGTTTCTTCATTTCTGCTTGTTGAAACTTGAGCAAACTTTGGAATTTGCTTTTTCATACTCAAAAATAACTGAATTTACTCTTCAATAGAGCCTGTGGATGCATTAAGAGTCATTCGTTATTATAAAAATTTTACAAAAAACTGCTTTTTTTCACTTAAACAGCTTGTCGACATAGAACTTTTTTCTTGCCATCAGAGTATTAAAATCATATTTACAATGCTTTTCAAATATCAGTTTACAAATTCACCATTAATATAACTGTTGTCACACAATCACTCACTTATAAGGACACTTGAGTAGTTTGACGTCTACTTTTCTACTACAGTTGACTTTGTAAACCAGTTTTTAATTATCTTCAGGTTTGACTGTAATAAAGTGCAACTGTTAAATTAATATTTTATCCATACACAACCAAGTTTGTGTATTTAATGCTTTTCCTCTTCTTTTTTATTTCTTATCTTTTTAGTGATTGTTTCATATCCAATTAATTCAACCAAGCCAATTCAATTCATCTGTGCATTCTTCCTGAAATATAATAATGACACAAAGTATCATGTTTTTTTTTTGAAAAATTAAAAAAATGAATATACTTATCTAAATCTAGTTTTTTGGGGTGTATTTCTCATCAGCAACTGGATCCTGATTAAAATGGAAATAAATCTTTATTAAATAGTTGAATCAAAATAAATGTAAACATGATGTAGCTTTATTTTTTAAACTCTAACTTTAGGTTAATTTGAAGAAATGAACTGTATCAATAATGAACGGAATCTTTATTTATTAACTTTAAGCAATTATTTTAACCACCATAACTGTAACATTGAAAACTTTATTCTGATCGTTAATTTTTTTTGTACCTATTTTGAAGCAGACGAGGTGTTTCGATCGACCACAAAAAAACCGCGATTCAAATCAACGCGTCGGTAAGGTAGAAAACGAACATACCAATCGATTTACAAATTTTCATTAAAATTTTTATAGAATATATCTTTCTAATACTAATTATTTACAGTTATTGAAATAAAAAAATTTGTATGTACTATTTCTTTTTAATTTTTGCACTTAAAAATTTTTGTAGAAGCTTATGATAACCAATTTTTGAGTGCAATCGTTTTTTATGCTGTTGAATATTTAAAAAGTAATAATTTTATTTAAGAGAATCACGGTATGCAAGAAAATCAGGAAATTATTTCTATTGGCACTGACCTTGCAGAAAACATTTTAACTTATTTCAACTTAATAAAAAAAGAAGAATCTGATAAATTATTTTACATTTCTGAATTAGAAAACATTGATCATGATTGCAGTGAGCCCATGATTACTGACCAAGATTTAGAACAAGAGTCAATAGGTAAAAAAAACTAAAAATACTCATGATGTTACTAAAAAAAAATTAAGGAATAAATTTAATTTTTTTACCTAAAATTTATAAATATTATTCTTTTTAAATAAATTATTTTCAAATAAACTATTGTCATTGCATTATTAAGGGTGAAATTCAAGTTTCTTTTTACATTTTCAAACAGATTCAGAAAACACTAGCCAATCAAATGAAAACAGTGACACTGAATACCAACTTGAGATTATAATTTTATTCCTTTAGACAAAAAAATAAAAATTTATAATCGAGCTCAAACTCACCCTAATTGGACTTTAGCCTCTATAAAAAAAAAAACGGTGGAGCTTGTTTGTCTAGACTTGATACCTTAGCTAAATGGAAAGGAGATATTTAATCTGGAGGGACAAAGTTTGATAAGTTCAAAAGTATTAATGAATATGTAATATCTAAATTTGAAGAATTTAGAAAAAAAGAAATAATAAATCAGCTCATGTTACTACAAGAAATTTAAGAGAATGGGCATTGCAAAAAGCTATGGAATATCATCCAGAAACAATTTCATTTACAGCGTCAACGTCTTGGGTTACTAAAATTAAAAAAGATTACCATATTGGTCAAAGAGCAGCTACCCGTTATGTTAAACTAACAGAGCAACGCTCTGTGGAAGAATTATATCAGACTGTTACTCGATTCCAAGACGAATGTAGATCATTGATTTGTTCCTTCGATCCAGATTTTGTTTTAAACACTGATCAAATGAGAAATAAGTATAGAGTCAATATGAAAAGGACACTTGAATTTAGAGGAACTAAGGCTGTAGAGGTATGTTTAGGAGATATGAATAAAGTCGCACACTCTTACACTTCTCAATACACTATTACTTCTTCTGGTAAAGTATTGAGAAAAGTTTTTATTTGTCTCCAAGAGACAACTGGAAATTCTTTTGGACCACAAGTGCAAAAGCAGGTTGATGCCCTCAAGTGTGAATTTAAAAATGTATATGTAGTTTGCTCCAAATCAGGAAAATTAACTGCCCAACATTTTAATGAGTACTTAGAAAAAGTTTTAAAGCCTTATGTTAAGGAAGAAAAATTTCTTTTAATTTTAGATAGTTGGTCCGGCCAGTCCAAAGATGAATATTTTGACAGGTTCAAAAACAGCCAAGGAGAATTAACATGTGAAAGAAAAATTTACTACCAGGCTGTACGCCTTATGCCCAGCCATTGGATACAGTAATGCATAGACAACTAAAAATTTTGATCAAAGAAATGCAAAATGGGACTTGCCTCATGCAACAACAAAGACAAATAAACTCTAGACTTGATGCTATAAAAATACAATCTATTGTATTACATTTGATAAGTGCACCAATTTTTACAAATTTGGTCCAATATGCGTGGTATGAGTCAAAACTTATTAATGACCGTGAACTTTATTCAAATGTGAAAGAAGTTTGCTTCCCTGAGGCACATAAGCTGAAGCCATGCAGTGTTGAATCATGTACTAGATTAAACTTTATCAAATGTTCATGGTGTAAGCAATTTTTTTGTTTTCCATGTATATATGATAAATATCATCCAAAAAGTTGTGAAGAGTACTTTAGTACTAAATAAATATTTATGTATTTTATTATTAGTTAAAATTTTAATACTTTGTAGTAACATGAAAAATAAATTGTCTACTCTATTTTTTTGTATATATGCTTTTTTCCTACTTTTTTACCTCACATCACAAAGTAATACTTATAAAAAATCGGTCTGTCTCGAGTCTCGATAATTTACAGCACCTATAGCGATTATTAAGTAAACTTTGAGTTTTTTAAAATGGATGCCCGAATCTGACCAATCCACAAGCATATCTACGAAATGATCACATCGTTGCAAATACCATGGGCAGCTCAGTTGTCTGCTTGTCTAGTCAAATACCATTATAATAGCTCAGCTGTCTGTATGGTCGACCTCGTCGTCGACTATGCAAAAAATAAAATGATCATCGCATAAAAAATATTTTTAAAGTAAATTCCGTTCATTTTTGATACAGTTTGTTTCTTCAAAATAATCTAAAGTTAGAGTTTAAAAATAAAGCTAAATCATGTTTACATTTATTTTGATTCAACTATTTGATAAAAATTTATTTCAATTTTAATCAGGATCCAGTTGCTGATAAGAAATACACCCCAAAAAACTAGATTTAGATAAGTATGTTCATTTTTTTTAATTTTTCAAAAAAAAAAAAAAATGATACTTTGTGTCATTATTATATTTCAGGAAGAATGCACAGATGAATTGAATTGGCTTGGTTGAATTAATTGGACATGAAACAATCACTAAAAAGATAAGAAATAAAAAAGAAGAGGAAAAGCATTAAATACACAAACTTGGTTTTGTATGGATGGAATATTAATTAAACAGTTGTACTTTATTACAGTCAAACCTGAAGATAATTAAAAACTGGTTTACAAAGTCAACTGTAGTAGAAAAGTAGACGTCAAACTACTTAAGTGTCCTTATAAGTGAGTGATTGTTTGACAACAGTTATATTAATGGTGAATTTGTAAACTGATATTTGAAAAGCATTGTAAATATGATTTTAATACTCTGATGGCAAGAAAAAAGTTCTATGTCGACAAGCTGTTTAAGGGGAAGTCAGGCGAGTTTTTTTGATGAATAGATTTTAATTAAGAAAATATTTTTAAAAAAGGGCTCTGTAGCAGGGTAGAGAAATTAAAAAGCTGTAATTTAAAAAAAAAATCATGAAAATTGATTAAAAATTCACTGAGTAAAACGCAGAACGGCAGTTGAAGATTTTTTTTCGTCAATCGCGGCAGCCATGTCGTCGTCTGCCGCTGTTGCTGTGCGTGGCTATGCGCATCTAACCTACAAGTTTGTAAAACTTTATGACTGCCTTACGGCTTACTCCTCAGCTACCTCTCCTCAATAAATCAAATTCGTAGTAAAAATTATCTTGCAAAATCAAATATATATGTGATGAAAAATCAAAATAATGAAATAAGCTGAAACTCAAAAATACTTATTCATTACACTCAATACAAGGCTGAACATGTGTCAATTGAAAAAAAGAATCATACAGCAAAATCACTAATTTTATGAAAAAATTTTTTTCTTAAATAAAACTCTTCAGCTGCATTATAAACAATTCATGTTTCTTCAATTATTTCTTCAATATTTACTCTTGATTTGCTTCAGTACGTAAAAATTTCAATACTTTTCTTCATGTAAAGTAGGTCTCTTGAATTATAAAAATTTCAAATACAAGTAATATTTCAATAAAATAGTTATTTTATCAATATCTGTATTAAAAAAAAAAAAAAAAAAAAAAAAAAATCATAAAATTAAACAAATCTTGAAAGAGTTGTAATCAGGTTTATTTTTATAAGCTTCACTCACACAAAGTTTATTATTGCTACAAATTCTTTAAGATTTACTTGGCTGACAATAAAGCTGAACTATAATTGTTTTTGTGTAAAGTCAACCATGCCTGTGAACATTGACATTTGCTCTTGCTGGGACACCACTTACTTTAGCCTACTTGATAACTAAAAATTGGAACAGTAGCTGCAATCACTCATGCAATCAGAACTTTCTTGAACTAATGAGATTTTATCAAATGAATTGACTTGACGCTTTGGAACAGTTCAAATGTAAAGTAAGTTGTAGGTCTCCCAGCAAGAGCAAATGTCAATGCTCACAGGCATGGTTGCCTTGCACAAAAAAAATCATAGTACACCTTTATTGTCAGCCAAGAAAATCTTAAGATTTTATGACAATAATAAACTTTGTATGTAGCTCATAAAAATGAACCAGATTAAATTTTTTCAAGATCTGTTTAATTTTGTCTCTATAAGTCATATACAAGAATCAAAAGTTTAGAATCTTCAAAGCGAGTAAGACAAGTTTTCAATAGTTATAAGTCATTTTTAAAACCATAAAAGATTCTTGAAGATAAATCAACTAAAAAAAGTATAAAGCTAATATTTTTTCATCATTTGTAAAATTTAAATTTTCAAAAATGTATAAAAGCTATTGAAAACTTGTCTTGCTTTAAAAATTTTAAGGTCTTGAGTTTAACATACCCTCAGTGACTATGTTAATGACAAACTTTATCACCTCTAATGTAACGGCTTAGGGTCAACAAATTTCAAAAACTACCAAAAATTATTGACAACTTGTCCCTCTCGCTTTGAAGTCCTTGAATCTCATATAACCACAGAGACAAAATGAAACAAATTTAGAATAAAATGTGATTGGGTTTATTTCCCTAAGCTCTACTAACAGTTACAAAGTTTTTTACAACTTTTTTAAGATTTACTTGGCTGACTATCAATGCAATTACCTTAGGAGGCAAATGTAATATAATGACAACCAAACTATGCCCATGGTCATTGACATCTGAACTTTTCCAAAGTTTGAAGTCAATTCATTTGATAAAATTTCATTAGTTCAAGAGAGTTTTAACTGCAGCTACTTTTTCAATTTTTAGTTATCAAGTAGGATAAAGTAAGTCTTAGGTCTCCCAGCAAGAGCAAATGATGTTCACAGGCATGGTTCACTTTACACACAAAAAAATTATATTTTACCTTTTCTGTCAGCCGAGTAAATTTTAAAGATTTTATGGCAATAATAAACTTTGGGCGATTGGAGTTCTTAAAAATAAATTTAATTATAAACCTTTCAAGATCTGTTTAATTTAGTCTCTGTGCTAAGAGTCAAAAGATTAAAATCTTCAAGCGAGTAAGACAAGTTTTCAATAGTTGTAAGTATTGAAGTAAAACAAGTATTCAATAGTTATAAAATTTTAAAACTAAAAAAGAATTTTTGATAAATAAATCAATTGAAAAAGTAGAAAAAAAATATTTTTAAACTATTTATAAAATTTAGAATTTCTAAAATGACTAAAAATTGTTTAAAACTTGTTACTTGCTTTGAAGTTTCTAAGATCTTGACTCTAATATACCCTCAGAGGCTGTGTCAATAAAAAACTTTATCAGTGTTTATCACCTCAAGTATGTAATTGGCTGGCTTAGTTCATACATTTCAAACCTGACTAAGGATTATTGAAATCTTGTCCTACCAGCTTTGAAGATTCTAAGCTCTTGGCTCTCACTTTGCAACTGTTTGAAATTACTTATAAAAACATAAATACAACAAAAACGTGGGTTACAACAAATTTGTTACTTTTTGATTGCATGATTAGAAATTTGTTGGTTAGAATTACGTACGCGCGGTCTCACGCACAGCAACGCACTGAAGCAGCAGTGGCGTCTGCTGTCACGGCTGATGCGGCCGTCGAAAAAAAATACCAAATTACCGTTCTGCGTTTTTCTCGGACAATTTTCAACGAATTTTGATGCAGTTTTTTTTAAAATGTAGCTTTTCAATGTCGCTACCCTGCTACAGAGCCCTTTTTTGAATTTACCCCCTCGATTTTTTTTTTTTAATTTTAACTAACTACCATTGGACCCTCGCCTGACTTCCCCTTAAGTGAAAAAAAGCAGTTTTTTGTAAAATATTTATTATAACTAATGACTCTTAATGCATCCACAGGCTCTATTGAAAAGTAAATTCAGTTATTTTTGAGTATGAAAAAGCAAATTCCAAAGTTTGCTCAAGTTTCAACAAGCAGAAATGAAGAAACTCTCTGTGGGCTATTATTATAAATTAGGTAAAAAATGGTTTTTTTTTTTAAAAGTAGCATAGTGAGCGAACAACTTTAAAAGGGCCATTGGAATGAGCTACCGGTGGTTTGCTTCATCATTTGGTATGAGAAACCAAATTGCAGAGTCTGGTCCAATTTGGTTCTCCGCATGTCATAACATCTCCTTGTTAGTATGGATTCTCTAATCAAAATTTTACCTCTAGGGTTACCTCTTTCCGAAATTTTTTTATTAAAAACGTAAATTAGGGCGTTGACGAACAGAGGGAATAGGGGGTACCCCCTCTCCTATATATATCTTCCTATATTATATAGTTATATCCAGGAGGAGCTCTTTTTTTTTTGGCTCCTCCCGGAGGAGCCGAAATTTCCAGAGCTCCTCCCGGAGGAGCACCTCAAAACGTCAATAAACCTTATATTCAACATGTTTTAAGGGGCTCCTCCCGGAGGAAATGATTTTAAATTATAGGAGCTTCTCCTGTACGAGCACCTTAACTGTCAAAAAACTCCATATTTCACCTCTTTGAAGGGCGCTTTCCCAAGAGGAGTCGTAATTTTAAAAGCCCTTTTTAAAGGAGTACTTCAAAACGGTTAAAAAATATTATATTTAACATGTTTCAAGTATTTGAAGTATTTTAACTTACTATTTAATTTTTATAACTATTTTTTTAGACTCACCATAATAACATTTTCTTTTTTCAATTTAAATCATATTCAACAATTTTACCTAAACATGTTTGAACTTTTATTCAATACACAAACTCAACTCAAAAAACATGTTAAATATTAACTGTGAAAAAACTCTATATTTTATAACTATTTTTATGGGGGTTGGCGAGCGAAGCGAGCAGGGGGGTACCCCCTAGTATATATATATATATATTACGGACCGATCCGTAAACAATTAAATCCCGGGAGTACTCCTGCTGTCGTCTTTGTACCTGTAAATAACCTTGGGGAGACGCGTACGCGGACTAGCTTTCAAATGCCGGTAGTGGGCTGGGCTATTCCCCAAGCCAAAATAACAATCAAAATAAATCAAGCTTCCCAGAAATAATAAATACTCTAAGCGAGAAAAAGGCAAGTGGAGGAAAGAAAAATTTGTTTCGGAATAACTACTCTCAAAGAACAATTAATTTTAATTCACAATTTATTAACAAAAAAAAGGTAACAAAAAGAATAATACAAAATTAATTGTCGCAATCATATAATTCAAAATCTAAAGTTCGGCCGATCGCGCGAGTGGCCGAACAAAGAGAGTCGAATGTAAACAAAACAATCTGCCAGGCGACTACGCGCGCCGGCTCGCAAGTTTCTACGTGTGAGTACTCTCGAGAATTCACACGTAGAACCTTCAGGAAATAAACCCAGACCGGGAGAGAATAATCCACGGGTTCTGTCCCTTATCACCCAGCACACCTTTACATACACTTCACGCTTTCTCGCGGGGAGTACAAACCTTTACGCCACGCGAGTGGAGATCTCCGTGAAGCAGGGGCCTCGGGTTTTTCGTTTGCAAACCACAAACTCACACACTCGTGCACGTCACACTCTCCACGACTTCACAAGTCGTAGCGAAAAAAAAAACTCTCCGTGAGTCACGATTACAAATCTTTTCTCTAACAAAGAAAACAACGAGAGAGAGACGGAGTGTCTAGCCTAAGTTATCAAAGTAGACACGCGCGCTTTCGCCTCGTTCCAGCCGGTCCGACCGCTAATGACAAGATATAGAACGAAAAACAAGAGTATACATCTCACAAATTTCGTTAATTTACAGGTATTTTTGAGATGACTGATTCTGATTTGTGGTTTCTGGTTTTTGGCCCTGGTTCGTCCACCTTCTTGAAGTGCAGCTAGGAGAGCTACAACCTGTTTGGGAAGCACGTCACATGAATGAACAGAAGGAAGAAGTTTGGAAAGATCGTGCTATCTTTGAATTGGTCGATAATACAGAAAGAAAGACTTCTGAAACTGACTGCTCTTCTCAAGGTTTTTAGGCCAAGGTTTTTCCTTGAGCTCAGGACTTGGTATAATTTGTCGGAGCAGGGATGGAGAATGGATCCATGGAAAGTTATTCCCATCTCTATCGCAGATGAAAGGAAGATCTTTTAAAAGTTTCAGAAGTGTTTTGAATGAAAATGTTTGATCTGTATGATGTGACTGCATCCGGAAAGTATTGTTAATTAAGATCAATTTTTGTGAATAGTGTTGAAATATTGTAAATAATAGTTAAGTAGTATGAACAATGGCAAGTTTATTGTGAAAGATATTTAGTTTCAAATATTGTAAATATGAGTACTTGGATATTTTTTTTTATTTGTCGAGGACGACAATTAAAGAAGGGAGGGAATAATGTTATGAATGTGTTCGAATTTGGAACGTATCTGATTGTCACGTCGTTGTCATGTATATATTCGAATGTTTATGTTGTTGTTTATCTGTAAGTTTAGAGGTTCGGTCGCGATGTTGTTGAATGATTAAGTTGTAAATATAGTTGAAGTAGTTGTTTTATTTAATAATAACCTACGTGATTATTACAATATATATATATATATATAAGATATATATATATTGAGTATAAATTAAAAATAAAAACCAATAACCCACCCCAAATAAGCCCCTAGGTTCGCCTGGATAATATATCGTTGGCCCGAACGAAAAAAAACACCTGCCAAAAAATCCGGTAAAACAGTAACAGTACTAGTTTTTCAAGAAAAAAGTAACAAATTTTTTTTTTACAAGAAAACTGAAACAAGTTAACAATTTTCCGGGATAAATGTAACAATAACAAAATCGGCCAATATATGAGCCACATTTTTCCGAGAAAAATGTACTTAGTATATTTTTTCCGTGATAACCATAACGATCAATAAAAAGGGAAAATTTCCGAGAGTAAAGTAACGGGTACACTTTTTCCGGTTGAAATGTAACGTTTAAGTGATAAACGATTAAAATAATATTTTTTTATGTGAGAATCTACAATATCAATGCTAACTTGTTTAAAGCAGGCCAGGGAGCTTTTCCCGAGGCAATCGTAACTTTAGAACTTTTTTCCAGGTAAAGCTAAAGCATAACGTTGAGTCGTCCAACGATTGAGATAGTATTTTTCCAGGTGAAAGTTTTGTGGAAACTTATTAACAATAGAATAGGATGCTGTTTCCCAAAGAAAAAGTAACGAGTTAAATTTTTCCATGTAAAATGTAACCTCACTCCCTTGAACTACTTTATCCAAGAAACCGGTAACATTATTTAAGAAAACTAGTGAAAAAAAAGTTACTGGAATTTTTTTCATGGAAAACATGACGTATGCATCTTTTCCCGGGTATATTGTAACAACCACCTCGGACAACTCTACCAAACCAGCAACAAGATCAATTCTATCTTGTATAAAAGTACTGATATTTTTTCCTTCATAAAATACCGTATTTTTATCGGTAATCACCTTAACGTTACATTTCACTCGGAGAAAAGTACCAACCATAAGATTTACTCGGAAAAATCTCCCTTCTCTGGTTTAAGGTAAAGACGTAGCAGCGTTGGATGTAAAAAGTGGCTATAAAATATAAATAAAAGGGAAAATGTAAAAAAACGCTCTGTAGCGCGCTAAGTGCTATTTTTAGCAATTTTTTGATCCTAATTACAGATTTATCTATCAAGTATTGGCCTCAGGAAACTTGGAAAATCGTTTTCCTCCCGTTAACCATGTAAAGCAGACCCTTGCATCGTCTGCTACCGCACGCTGAGTAAATGCACGAACCGCACATGCACTGCATTCCCATAACCTTTAAAATTTATTTCATGCAACAACATATGCAAAGAAAAATATAAATTAGAAATTCGAAAAGCAGCAGGCAGAAATAAATTATTCTTCATTCTTCAATAATTATTAATTATTTCTCCAACTGCTTAATTAATAACCTACAAATCATGCACAAAAATTAATTACCATCTTCATAAATATTATTCACTTTTTCGGGTACTTTATTAGATGCTGTTCTTCTTTTTCTTTTTCTTTTTCTTTTTCTTATTGTCTTCCTTTTACTAACACTTTGAGCTACTCTCTTGCAGTCTCCCAGTAAGATAATTGATTATCAATAAAAGAAAAATTACATGCTTAAACTGATATTTTAAAAAATAGTAATTTTCATGCATTTGAGTCAAGTATCAATCAAAAAGCAGAAGAATCTAGACTACTGAGAATTAATAAAAACTAAATGAACCAAAATAATCAGAGAACTTACAGTTTACATTTGGTGTACTGTATCCGTGTGCACCTTCGCTCACTAGCAGACGACATACACTACTACAATTTTGCTGAATAAGAAGAAAACCGATTTTCAAAATTTCCTGAAGTTATTTGTTAACCGATTTTCATCAAATAAGGCTTAAAAAATAGCTTAAAATATTATCCAGCGCGCTACAGAGCGTTTTTTTCAATTTTCTCTTTATTTTTTTTTAAAACTGCAATCGACAAATTTTATGAAAACACGGTAACGTCTTCACCTTAAGTAAGTTGGATAAGTAGGGGTGCTTGTGCGAGGGGGGGGGGGGCATGTGTGCGAATAGAAATGGTAAGAATGAATTTAAAGTCAAATAAAATGTGGCATATTTAAAAAAAATATTTTTAAATAGCTAATTATTAAATAAGTAAATTTGTCATCTCAGTTTTTGATTTAAAATTAAAACAATTAAACTAAAAATCATTAGCATGTTCTAAATTTGCACTATCGTCCGAACTTGGCGTCTGTGTTGTCATTCCGGGCGCTTGTGCGAACGACCTAACTTTTTAATAAGCAGACGATTTCAATAACCTCTCATTTGCTGGTTACAAAAAATTGCTTATTCTGTTGGCTTGTCCTGAAAAATTGTTAAATTTTTTTTGTGAATTTAATCTTAAAAATAATAAAATTCAGACTATCCGGTAGAAGTAATCCCAAAAAATTTAAAAGTCGAAAATACATGCGTAACTTTTTTAGCTGTGGGTCTGAATGCTGTGGGTACAACAAAGATTTTTACATGAATTTTAAAGTAGGAAGAAAATTAAATTTTCTTTAATAAAATTTTTAGAATCAAAGAATAATCGATAAAGTTTGGAAATGACAAATATAGAAACATCTTTAAAATTCAAAAAATTAAATAAAACTCTAAACTAAGATTTTATGTATCCACGGCCAAATAAAAGTCGTCTGCTATTAAAAAGCCTTATTGCTCAATGCAATCTGCTTGGAGCTTCTTCGATTTTTTTTTACAACTTTTGACTTAAAATATATATTACTATAAACAAACTCATTCAGTTTTTTAAAATACTGTTAATAAAGAAATGTCAATGTAACCTCTACATTCAATTTTGTAGCTCGCACGATCACCCTCGCACAAACAGCCTCGCACTAACGGCCTTGCGTTCGCACAATCACCCTGACTTTTTTTTTTTTTAACTTAATTATTTTATTAAAAAATGTTTTTATTGTATCAGGAAATTTCAGAGTTACTTCTAAATAGTTCAAATATTTATTTTAAAAAAAAAAGTTGAAATTTTTAATATCGTTTTTTATTTACTAGCTGTCAAAGTCATGGGTACAACTCAAATTCGCACAAGCGCCCTTACTTACCCTATTGTAAATTTCTCTTTAAAAAACGTTTTTACATTCGATGATTACCTCAACGTTACACTTTACCTGGAAAAAAGTTCTCAATGCTACGATTTCCTCGGGAAAAACTCCCTGGCCAACTTTAAACAAGTTAGCATTGATATTGTAAATTTTTATTTAAAAAATATTTTTACATTCGATGATTTCCTCAACGTTACACTTTACTCGGAAAAAAGTCCCAACGTTACGATTTCCTCGGATAAAGCTGCCTTCTCTGGTTTAAGTAAGTTGGCATGGATATTGCTAATTTTTCCTTAAAAAATATTTTTATAATCGATGATTACCTCAACGTTACACTTTACTCGGAAAAAAGTTCTCAACGTTACGATTTCCTCGTGAAAATCTCCTTTCTTTGGTTTAAGTAAGTTGGCATGGATATTGCTAATTTTTCCTTAAAAAATATCTTTATATTCGATGATTTCCTCAACGTTACACTTTACTCGGAAAAAAGTTTTCAACGTTACGATTTCCTCGGGAAAATCTCCTTTCTTTGGTATAAGTAAGTTGGCATGGATATTGTACATTTTTATTTAAAAAACATTTAAAAATTCGATGATTTCCTCATCGTTACATTGGGGGCAATATTTGGGACAAGTTCCCCATGAGCCTGACGGTTCAGCGCTGGTCTTTTGATTAATTCGAATGGGGCATATACCCTGGGTTTCCCGTACTCCACATGAAGCAGCTCCGTTGATTTCGATTGGTACTTATCGATATTAAAAATTACTCAAATTGACTTGCTTCGCAAGTCCCTCGGGCCCTAGGAGAGCCCTACGAGAGTATCGCCTATATGCACGAAAAGTACTATTTGATTTCAGTTCTTTCATTGGTTCATTTTCAAAAAAAATTATCATTTTCAGCGTATACTTTTTTATTTAGAGTCATTTTAAAAAAACCAATCGCGGTAAATATTACTTTTTTAAAAGTATTTTTTAAAGATTTTATTGCGTATTCGGTAAATATTTAAATGTACTTCCTTTTTGTCAACAAGTTCAAAAAAATCAACCTCCATAAATTAATCGTTAATATTGTTAAAAAATATATCTTAATAGAAGATTTCATATTCTTAACAAATTGTAAATAATTTAACTCTAGCTAAGATATATTCAGCTATTCTGATGTAAATAGAAGCACGCCATAAACCAAAAGTCCTTGGTAAATCAATTTCATATGTAAAAAAAAAAAAAATTTATTTTGGTATTTACCTATTTTTTAATTGTACATTGCATAACTTTACTTAAATTTAAATTTACATCTAAGGTGATGACCATAGGAGCAACAAAGATATCATTTATTTTACACTTTAAATTAAAACTAAACAAATTATTATCAAATTTTTTTCTATAATTAGTTAAAATTATCACAGTATATTAGTTATAAATTCTACCAGTTATTTCGATAAGAGTGTTTACCACTGTTTTTCATTGCCATCAATTATTCATAAAAAATCATGTGTAGGAAAGCCGAAATAACTAAATCCATTTACAGTTCCTAAGACATGTACTCTTAGCGCATAAGCATCAATCATAACTAATTTACTGTCTAAGCAGTAAGAGTGAGCCAAAGTAGACACGCTCACCACAGACGTCACGTCCGGTTTAATCTACAGAAAGCGCAGGCAGAGAGACCGGATGCTTGAAACTGAAATCAAATTCCCCTGACTACCGTGAGCCAAAGGAAATCAGTGTTTCGAAAAATGAAACGTTCATAACTTTTCAATGCGGGCTTTTTTCGGGATGAGTTTTTTAAAATTACTCAGAGGATCGTTAGCTACACGCGAGATATACAGGGTGGCGTAAATTAATCGAAACGCGCATATATCTCGAAATGGAAGCTTTGTGGTAAAAAGTTTTTTGGATAAAAGTTGTTTGGTTTGGAGGGGGAAACAAAATGGCGGCTTCGGTTTAGGGCCCGGGGCCTTATGTTGGGCCCTACGGACCCAAAGTCCGGTTTTTTAAATGGGAACCCCTATTTTTTTTACCAAATTCGAAAAGAGCAGAAAATTTTACGATTTTGGGTATTTTTTGAAATTTTTTTTAGGCCTTGTGGAAGCCGCGTAGGGCCCGTGTCTCTTTTACTCTGCTTAAATCCGAAAGAAGCCTTTTTTGTATGGCACATGTAATGTAAAAGTGTTTTAGTTTAAAATTTCCAATAAAATGGGCCCAAAAAATTGGGCTCGGGATCTCATATTGGGCCCTACGGACCCAAAGTCCGGTTTTTAAATGGGAACCCCTATTTTTTTTACCAAATTCGAAAAGAGCAGAAAATTTTACGATTTTGGGTATTTTTTGAAATTTTTTTGGGCCCTAATGAGGCCCAGCGAGCTCCGAAAAATCACATTTATCATTGACAGAGTTATTTTCAAGAAAAAGTATTTTCTCGAAAAACATAGTTAAAGATTGTTAATGAAAAAAAAAACTAACTCATAATTAAACGAATTATGTGAGTTCTAAAAACCCGATAGATGAAAAAATTTTTTCACTTAATTTAGAGTTTAATTATCAATTATTGATTTTTTATTTTCTACAGCATATCGGATAGTTAAGCTTGAAATAATGGCACATTTAATAAAATTCATTAATTGCTTTATTTATTTATTCATTTATTTATAAATTCATTTATGTATCAAAAAAATTATTTTACTTATGTATCGTGTGCAACTAAGTTCCTATTTACTCATGTATCGTGTGCAGTTCGCAGGCTTTCACTGCAGAGAATGTGATGGAGTAGACTCCGTCACTGTTCAAAAACCCGCGGGTCTCGCTCTAGGGAGCAGCCGCTAGGCAGCGAGCGTCTCCCACAACCAAAGCGGTGGGAGTTTAGTTCCCGCTGTCACCGTTACGAGGCCCCGACTCAAGTCCGCCCCGCAAGAGAGACAGACGGGTCGGGAGTACATAGCCCGGCGACCGGCCAGGTAAAGGCAAGCTGTTATTCCAGTCGTCATTGTTCCTACGATCCTGGTGGAAGAAGAGCTTCTCGGCTGCGCTGGGTGCGACCTCCAGCCCTAGCGACGGACGCGAATTTAAAGTCCGACGGATCACATAAGTGTGACGCGTTTGTATGCGCACAATTACGTGATCGACAGTCATTTGATTGTTATAGATTTTGCTCGATCGTATGTTGAGGCGCGAGATGTCTCCTACTGGGTACGCGATTAATTATGGCCCCTCCGGCTTTGGACACACTTGTGTCATATGAATGACCCCCCAGTAGACGTGACGTACGGAGAATCTATTTACTCTCCACCGGTAACCCAGAGTTTAGTGGTGACCGACCGAGGGTAAGTAGCCTCCATATTTAAGACAGACTACTGTAACGTGAGAGACAGTTTCTGATCACGACCAACGTTTCTTTTTCAGGAATACACCTACGGGTGAGCCGGGCGACGGATAGATGCCATTAGTTTTCTTCTTGACCGATCGACAGTCTTTGTACAGTACTTATTTATAATAAAACACTTGATTTAACTATACATTACCATTCTTATTATTTACCCAGACTAATTCCCATCTACCAACGCTGAGCACGGGCGCAACCAGCTCGCGTACCAGTCCTCGTTCCACGACCTAAACCTCTTTTTGTTACAAGAATAATAATGTTTGTTTGTTGTTTATTTTTACTTTTAATTTTTCAACTAAATTGGGGCTTGCTGGACCTAGATAGGGTCCAAAAAATATTTTCAAAATAATTTAAAATCTTGAAATTGTCCGCTCTTTCAGAATCTGCTGAAAAAATTGGGTTTATGTCCATAAGACCCAATAAGAGGCCCCAGCCCAATTTTTTTGGGCCAATCATGTTGAAAATCTTAAACTAAAAAACTTTGTGCATGTGTTTCACAAAAAATACTCTTTCTCGAAAATAATGCTGTCAATGATAAATGTGATTTTTCGGAGCTTGCTGGGCCTCATAAAGGTAAAAAAAAAATTTCAAAAATTACCTAATAATAGTAAAATTTCCCGCTCTTTCCGAATTTTGTAAAAAAATTCCCATTTAATAGGGGTTCCCATTTCAAAACCGGACTTTGGGTCCATAGGGTCCAATATGAGATCCCGAGCTCAATTTTTCTGGGCCTATTTGATTGGAAATTTTAAACTAAAAAACTTTTGCATTACATGTGCCATACAAAAAAGGCTTTTTTTCGGATTTAAGCAGAGTCAAAGAGAAACGGGCCCTACGCGGCCTCCACAAGGCCCAAAAAAAATTTCAAAAAATACCCAAAAATCGCAAAATTTTCCGCTCTTTCCAAATTTGGTAAAAAAAATAGGGGTTCCCATTTAAAAAACCGGACTTTGGGTCCGTAGAGTCCAACACAAGGCCCCGGGCCCAAACCCAAAGCGGCCATTTTTTTTCCTCCTCCAAACCAAACAACTTTTATCTAAAAACTTTTTTTCACAAAGCTTCTATTTCGAGATATATGCGCGTTTTGATTAATTTAAGCCACCCTGTATAATTTAAATGAAAAAATCGAAATAATGAAAGTTGGCGCTCAGCTGCGGGGCGAAGTAGACGTGCACCGGTGATGAAGTCTCCGTGATAAGTTTTTACGATATGACTGATTTCGGTTTGATTTTTATATAATACAACAGTTATTTGTGCAAACTTTAAGCTTTTTATATAAAAAAATAAAATAAAATAAACAAAAATATTATACCAGTTAAATGATTCAATCATGGCGACTGGATGCTCATCTGCATCAGGTCAGTCGATCTACTATGAATGCCATCCTAAGCAGAAATTCGCCTCTGTTATTTGCCTTATTTGTGAGAAAGTATTTCATAGGTCTAATTTTAATCGATATGAAAACACTTCATATATCAGTGACATATTTGTGATTTGTAATCAGCCTCCAGTTGTTGACATAAACTCCACATGCAGTAAGGGACTGTTGAGTGAACCAGTGAGAATATTAATTGCGCAAATCAAGTTGAAAGAGAAGGACAATGCTATGAGTTTTTTTCAAGAGAGCATTATTAACTCAACAAAGATGTTTCTAAAGAAGCGTTTGATATGTCTATACTGCAGGAGGATGAATTATTGCAGGCTATCAAGGTTGAAAATACACTCCCGAGGCAACTTAACGCCGAGCTTGTAGATAAAAATCTGTTACTGAAGGATATATTAAAAAGCAAGACTAATGAACAATCCAACCAAGCTCCTTCTTTTTCTTCATTCATTAAAGCCAAAACTTCGAGCGAACCTAAACCACTAATCAAAAAACTTAAAATTATTATTTATGCTAAGAAGGAAGATCTGAAGAAAAATGCTTACTCATCTGTTGCCTCTTCTTTACAAAACAAAATAATCTTACCTATTCAAAACATTCACTCGAAGAAGGATTCTAGTATTGTGGTTAAATGTAATAACATAAGTGATGTTAACAATGCAGAAAATAGTCTCAAAAATAAACTTGGTGAAAATTTTACCATTGAGATAGAAAAACTTAACAAACCCAAAATTAAAGTGATTGGAATTGAAAACTCTATGGACCTGGAAGAATTACAGGATGAGTGTGAGAAATTTTACAGATCTTGATAGTAAATGTGAGATAGTTCATACTTTTGAAAGTGTTGGTGATGGAAAAAGAAGGAGGTCAGCTATTATTGACCCCTAATATCTACACCAGAATTAGAGCAAATAATTACAAAGTATTCGTTGGCCATCAGTGCTTAAAAGTATTTGATGTTCTCAATATCCAACGCTGCCTAAATAGGGAAGATGAATAAAATAATTATTTAGTTTAATTAGCTTAATTGAGTAGTAGATCGAAAACTAATCTACACATATTTTTTCTTCTTGAAACGAAATAAAAATTGAAGGTGTTATGGGCGTTGGAAATTATTGAAATATTCATATGTACAAATAAACTAGCCATGTAAATTAGCAGTTATGACGTCATGATTACTAAAATTCAAAAAATCATATTTCTGGTAATTTTGATCGAAAAATTGTTTAAAAAATTTTAAAATTCATTAAAAATCGAGAAATTTCAGAAAAAATTATTACTGAAAAGTCGTCATCATCCCCATTGGGCTCAATTTGGTAATGGAGCCAAAAATTGCAGGAATGAAGTTTTTGTGTTAGATGTGCAGGTAATCATACTGTTACAGAGGGCCTTAGTAATACAAACAATTAAATCAAATTGCACGTGAAAACTGGGCTAATATAACTAACATTCAAGATGCTTCAACATCAAATGCTACTGCAAAAAATAAATATAATTGTTACAGTAAGTGTACACTGAGAAAAAAATTTCATTGAATCTATGAAAAAAATATTGCCTCAATGAAAAAATTTCATCACCGGCTAGTGATATAATTTTGTACATTAAATAAAAAAAAATTATATTTACTCAATGAAATATTTCATTTTAAAATTGTAAATTTTATACTTGCTCAAAACAATATTCAATTCTTTCAATGAATTATTTCATTGGATCAGTTATTGAATTGCACATATTAGTTTCAATTAACCTTGTGTCAATGAATTTTATAGTGCTACAATGAAATATTTCATTGACCGAAAGAAATATTTCCTTTTCATAATTGCAAAAGTTTATTTTTTTCAATTGATCGATGAAATATTTCATTCAATTAATGAATTGAGAAATCCATATAATTTTTCATGATTCTCCTGCTATGGATTTTCTAGTCCTGCAATGAAATATTTCATTGACCCTGAGAAATATTTCCTTCTCATAGTTGCAAAAATTTATTTTTTTCAATTGATCGATGAAATATTTTATTGAATTAATGAATTGAGTAATCCATATAATTTTTTATGATTCTCCGGGTATGGATTTTCTAGCCCTGCAATGAAATATTTCATTGACCCTAAGAAATATTTCCTTACCATAATTGCAAAACTTTATTTTTTTCAATTTATCGATGAAATATTTCATTGAATTAATGAATTGAGTAATCCATACAATTTTTTATGATTCTCCGGGTATGGATTTTCTAGCCCTACAATGAAATATTTCATTGACCCAAAGAAATATTTCCTTACCATAATTGCAAAAGTTTATTTTTTACAATTGATCGATGAAATATTTCATTGAATTAATGAATTGAGAAATCCATATAATTTATTATGATTCTCCAGCTATGGATTTTCTAGCCCTACAATGAAATAATCCATTGAATTAATGAATTAATTATTTCATTCAAGTTTATATTGTTATTATTCTGTTATGGTTTTTGGAACCCTACAATGAAATATTTGATTAACGCAAAGAAATATGATTTACATATAATAGAATAAATTTGTATTGTTGATTTACCGATGAAATAATTTATCGAATTAATGAATTAATTATTTCTTTTGAGGGAAGGGAGGGGTGTATGAGTTAAATAAAAATCGCAAAAAAAAGAAAAATTATTGAACAGAACAAAATAATCGAAAACGGATTTTTTTAGTTTACCGTATTTATTTCTATTAAACTTAAGTTTATAAACTACATAATAAAATATATAGAACTTACAAACTTTTCAAATCAAACATAAATTCTTCTTATCGATTAATCTTACAATCAAATACTCCCAAATAAAAAGTGATTTTTAATATTTACTTCAGTAAAAAAAAAAAAAAAAATTTTTATATTAGATAATTTCGAATCATTAAGTATAAAAATTTTTTCATTAACCCTTAAAGTACACACCAGAATCCAGAACTGTCCCACTGACAGTTATGTGGGGTATTTTGGACCCCGTGTGTACTTTAAGGGTTAAGTTCAAAGTTAAGTTTTAAGAAAATTATCAATTTTTATTTGCTATATAATTTAACTTTTAAAAATCACTTTTTTAATGATGTAACTATTTTAAAATTACTAAATAGTCTTATAAATCTTAAATTGACTTTGGCATAAAAGATTTTGTACAAATTATACTTGACAAGTTTTATCAGATGATAAAAGTTAAAAATATTGTAACTATACAGTAACAAAATTTTACTACTGATTCATATAAACATAAATATTTTTTAAACATCTATAACTGTAAAGGGGGCAAGTTTAATCTGAACGAGTTCTGAGTATCCTATAAAATTGCGTGCAATCTTACTCAAACAAAAATGCTAATATTTTATAAAACATATTACAACATAATAAAAGCAATGTATATTTATTACATTAACTTTTTTCAAATTAAAAATTCTAATATTTAAAAAATTTTATGAAACGACTAAACTAATAAAACGATTAATTGAATCTTTTTTTATTTCTTTTCAATAATATTTCAAAAAGGAACGTATATTTTTTCATCGGCCATGAGATGCTCCGTTTTCGGAATATAATCCGTAAGTTCTTTTTGTTTAATTATCTCCCAATCATTTAAAACTTTAATTTCTTTCGCGCATACATGTTTGTTTATTTTAACAACGACAACTTTTTTGTACAAAAAAAAACGTCACTGTTGACTTTATCAATTAATATATACTGAATTTTCCCCAAAGAATTTTCAACAGTAATTATATGATTTGGTTTGTACATAGTACCATTTACGCGGATCCAATTAACATACACGCACTCATCGAGTAACAAACTTGTTAGAATAAGATGTTTAAATATATAAAACTCTGGTAAAAACTGAATATTTGGAAATTCAGGTCCCGAATCTAAACGAAGTAAAAACCCTCTTTTTTGAAAAAATCGATCATTCAACTGTAACTGATGTTTGATAGAGACAGTTTTAGGGGGATTAACTCTTGATGATAGTTTAGTAACGTATTTAACAAACTGGTGTTTTCCCTCAAAGCGCATGCATGAGAATTGTTTTAAAGGAGCTAGTTGTTTAATCACTTGAGGATAATGAAGTAATATATGAAACTTCGGCTTTAGATTTTCTTGAGATAACTTTTTGTAAAGAGTATGATGATCACTTATCACATTTGTTAAATGACTCAGAGAGTCCTCGGTAAATGATGGAGCGTAAACGCTTTGAATTATCTCTCTCAACAATATATACAATCGCCAATGCTGATCATTTTTTGGAATTAAATCACCGATTAGAATACCGAAATTTTCAACTAAGAATTTCATTTCGGAGGCCGTCAAAATTAAGTGTTTTTTTAGGATAGTATCAATACTTATTTTGGGAAAAATATTCTTATCGCTCATTAAACTTTTGTCAAAACACGACAGTCTTTCATTAAAACGAGTCATATCAAAGTATTTTTTAATAACTACAAAAAAATAAAAAATTAATCCCATTACGTACCGGCAAATCCCTTCTAAAAGATCGTGCATCAGATCAAAGCAAATACATTTAATGAAGTGATAATACGGTATTTGATTAAACAAACACTCCTCTTTAATCCCGTTACTTAAGTTTTTACAATCATTTTCATAATTTTGAAGCGTTCTAATTAGTGTTAAGTTCATTTGTTCTGAAGTTTCTTTATCTACAGTACAGTAACGACAGAAATTATGAGCATTAAAAGATTTCGAAAATCCTAGAACACTATTTGCTCCTAAATTGTCACCAATAATTGAAAAAATTAAAAATGAAACCTTTACAATTTTGTTATTAATATTTAACTCAATTCCATTTCGAACTAAATCACTTAATCTTTCAATTAATTGTTCAAAAATGATCTCGTTACCGAGATCTTTATGAATTTCGGTGCTATACAGCATTAACAAAAAAATATTTTCTAATTGACTGTCGAATTCTTCCGGAATTCCTAAAATTGAACAATAAAAAGCACCAATCTTATGAATTATTCGTCGAGTCCCAATAGGATTATTTATTTCAAGATCATCATTAAATAGCAACAACAAAAGCAATATTTCCGTTTTTATTAATTTTCTCAAAGATTTGTATAATTGACCAGTAAACAAAGAATCTAATTTATTGCTTTGTGAACATTTTTCTATGTTTTTTAAAATAGTATCTAAAACTCCCGGGAGTTCTAAAAATTTTTTTAATACTTTTTCAATTGGGATCAATTGAATATCTCTGTAAAACTCCACAATACGACTTTTTTGTTTGAGTGTGCGAGTTTTTAAGATAGTTTCGACGTTAAATTTCTCAGGTAAAATAAGGCAATTCTTTTTTTTTTTAAATTCGAAAACTAAATGTTCAGTTTTAAAATTATCAAAAGCTGTTTCTAAAATTGATATCATTACCGACAAGTCTTTTGTATTTTAAAATTTATTTTTTATTAACTGTAGACAAGAGGAATTAAATTCTGTAATACTTTTTATGAAATACATAACTGTTTCGCAATTTAAATTAATTTTAGAATACAATTTAGAGACAAATAAAGCGCTTTTATTAAGAATGATTTCAGAAAATTGTATGTTTGTCATTGATTCTTTTAAAGGAGCAATTTCACTAATTTCATTTAGAAATTCTAAACATTCATTACTATTTACACTTAAATCAGAAGAAGAAATTGAGTTCTCGATAGGAATATCGTTAATACTAAAATCATCAGTAAGATCATCAATTGTTAAATCATCATGGTTTGCTTCGCTTGTTTATCTAGTTGCATTTTTTTCGTAATGTGATTTAAAAGCATGTTGTTTATAAGTGTAAATATTCCCAAATTTTCTCATGCAATTTTTATAGTTACATTTAACTTCGTAATCCATTTTAGCTTTATGTTTTTATTTAACATGGTTAAGAAAATCAGTTTTAGATTTCAAAGAGTTGCAAAACGGACACTGAATCATTTTTAATTTTATAAAAATTTTACGAATTATTAAAAATTTTAGTTCAGTATTGAGATTAAATATTAGTATTTGACAATCGCAAATAATATTAAAATAAGATAATTTTTTTTTACTCGATGAATGCGTGCTTATTATTTAAACTAATAATATCAATCAATAATTTGTCCTTGATGAAAAGAGATCATTTCTTTATAAATTAAAAAAAAAAAAAACAATTACAAAACCATAGACAAATGTGTTGTACTTGCTGCCAAAGGTGCGCAGAGTTTGGAAGTTCCCATTAGTCGAGATCATTTCTTTATCAATAAAAAAAAAACCATAGAAATCATAGACTTATGTTTTGTACTTGCTGCCAAAGATGCGTAGAGTCTGGGAGTTCCCATTAGTCGATACCACATGCTTAAGCACCGGTTTCATCTGCAAAAATTACTATTATTGTTGTTAGTATTAATACTACTACTTCTACTTGTTTTGACTAGCTAATTAGACTGCTCGTACGCATTAATAATTTTAGGAAACTAACCTTCGTCTTCTGAAACTTCAGCTTCAGATGTTTGTTCGGTTGTAACAGCAATTGTAGTATTTGAATTTTTGAATTGCTCGAGGACATCAGCTATATTGTTCAACAAATCATCTTTTTCAGTTTCAAATTTATACAAACATACTTGTAAAATTTCCCAAATATGTTTGCTTTGCACTGGATAAGCTAAGTCAAATACATTAAATATCTTAAAACAGATGTCTAGGGCCTGTAGAACACTTTGTACAGCATATAGTGTTTGATCAATGCAAACAAATGTATTGCTGATATGTTCAAAATTTTTCCCAACTACAATTATATACGGCTGGAGCGGGAGCTTTTTATTTTTCATAAATTCAATACGTTCTCTTTTAACTGTCTCCGAGTCTCCTTGAAGCTACAAAAAAGAAAAAAAAAAAATTAATTTTGTTAACTTTAAAATTAGTTGAAATGTAATAAATTTTCAAACCTTAACGAGCATAAGAAAGCTGTCTTTGCTATCTCCAATAGAGATTTTCCATCTCGGTTTACTTAACACAGCTTTTGATGCAATCATATGGTGAATCAAATGAAGTTGACAAGCTAATTTAGTTTCTAAAAAAAAAAGGATGTCTTAATATTGTCCTATACTGTAGTGTTTATTTTCTCAAAATTAAATTGTGAAAAAAAATCTTCGAAAATAAATTTTAACCCTTAAAGGCCACACCCAAATCCAGAACTGCCACACTGACAGTTATGTGGGGTCATTCTGACCCCGTGTGGCATTTAAGGGTTAAATAATAACCCTTCATAAATGAATAGCAAATTTTTAAAAATACGGTCACAAATAAAATTTAACTCATGATTTTACATATTCTTAAAACTGAGTCCTTCAAATTTAATTCTAAAAAATAAATCTCATTCGTTAAAATTAAATGTTCCAATTTTTTTTCTCAAATTACTTATTAATGTCTTGAAAAATTCTCGAAATTTAATAATTTCTTATAAAAATATTACATCAACTTTATTATTAAAATTTTAATGTTCAACAATGTCAAAGGTGTTTTTATCGAAAAATCTGAATCACTTTTTATGCAAAGAGAAAAATTTTTCTTTATAAGACTATTTTTAATATTTATTTAATGATCCACTAAAAAATTTTTTACTTATATTGTTTATCTAAATAAAAAAATCATATAAACACAGCAAGCAGGATTTAAGTGTAACAAAAAAAAGTATTCAAATACATTAATTTCTATCCACATAAAAATATTTTAAATTTTATAAATAATTAAATACAAATTTAAGTTTATATTTAAAATAATGTATGTAGAAAATATACTAAATATTTTAATAATTTCAATACATGAAGAAACAAAAATTTTAACTGTTTTAGCGGCTAAGCGAACCGAACGAGCAGCTGAGATTTATATACATATACTAAATCCCCCCCCCCTTTCAAAGTATATTTGTCATTATTTAACGTCAAGTTCAAAATAGTTACCATTACTAGCTGATTTGGAGTTGTGAATATTCATTAAATTTTCAGATGTTTTTTCTTTTTTTGGATGAGGTCGTAGAATGATTAACCGGTTAAAAAATGAGAACCATGTATCGTAGCTTACACAAACATCTGTCAGCTGAAGTAGTTCAAAATCTATTGCAATTAATTTATAAGAAACTGGCTGTTGAAGTATTTGCCATTCTTCAAAAATTTTAACTAGGTTTAGATTATTTGCTTCGTTTGAATAATTATTCATTCTATAATTAAAAGTTTTTTTCCATTGCTGTAATGATAGATTAATGGGGTTGTTTGCATTGTTTTTCAAATAGTCCACTGCATCCAACACGTCTGATTCTAGTTGTTAAAAATTTAATAATATAGTATGTAAAAAAATTGGTACCAGTAATTTAAAACACCCTTATAGAACATAACCTTTTAAAAACGTTTTTAAAAAGGTTTTTCCAAAACCAAAAAACGTTTTGAAATTAGGCTTGAAAACGTTTTGAAAATCTTTTGCAAACGTCAAAATGTCCGTTTTGGATACAAAATATAATTAGGAAAAAGGTTTTTCCCAAAATGTTTCAGAAACGTTTTGGAATAGTTTTCGACAAAACGTTTGTAAAACATTTCAAAAATGTTATAGAAACATTTTTCTGTGTTCAATTAAAATGAAAAAGGCTTTTTCCAGAATGTTTCAGAAACGTTTTTTAATAGTTTTCGACAAAACGTTGGCGAAACATTTCAAAAATGTTATAGGAACTTTTTTTTTTGGCTCATTTAAAGAGTAATATTATTAAATAGGTTTCTATAAAGTCTATTTAGAAATCGAATTAACTTTTGATTATTCGAAATTATAATCTCTTACATTTTTTTGAAAGAAGGTTAAAAATTTAATTTATTATTTGAACGATTACTATTCATAAACATATAGATGAAAACAAAATTATTACCAAAAATAAGTATGTGCATAAATTTTTATTTTTCAAATTAACAATCATAAATAAATCTACAGTCGTTCGTGGCAATTTTTCATAGTTTAACAAAAATATTTTAATCAATTATAAGTAAAATTTTTAAATAATTACCGACTTAAATAATATCTTTTAGTTTTGAATGTAGAGACGGAGGCGAATATATGTAAAGTTTTAGGGTGTGCCCACACTAGATGCAGTGGACGACGCGTACGGACAACACAAGCAGGCGATTTTAAATGCTTTTGTGCAGTTTTAGCAGCCAATTATTTTTACAGGCAACATTTTTTTTCGGAAAGATTAAAATTAAGTAATCAAAATAATGATTATTAACATAATTTTATAACAATTTTTTCTTCAATCAAATTCGCACGCGTTTTGCGCACTCGTCCGCGTCTTGTGACTAGTGTAGACACACACACACACACACACACGCTCTTTTTTCTGACGTTCGCTTGAGCAGCGCGCTTAATCATTAGAAAAATTAAATTAAATTATAAATTGAAAAATTAAAATAATTTTAGACGAAATTGTTTTCATTGATGACAGCTACTCCAGCCTGGCTTGTTTTTGCTGTTTCCTGAAAAATCATAATAATTAAAATAAATAAAATGTTTGAAATATAATATTATAATATTATTGTCAGAGAATAAGTATTTATTACCTTTGTTTCGTGGCTGTAAGTGCCGTTTCTCTTGCTGGTGCCTGCTTCAGCCATTTTCCTATTGAATATTTGATGTTATTTTCTGAATAATTTGGATATGCTGTTGTGACTGCAACTGAACGCATGAAGTTGTTTAATATACTTTACAAATTGAATTTGATTAAGCAGATATAATCATTTGTTTGAAATCATTCAGGGAAAAAATCGAGGGGAATTTAAACTTTTTAGTGTTAAATTATAAAAATACGATAAAGAATTTTTAATAATAATGATCTTACTTTGAATCGGTTCCAGCAAATTTAATTGCGAAAAGTTTTTTTTTTCCTTTTGCCCATAGTAGCTGTAAGTCTTCGCGAATTTAAGTTCAAGGATTTTGTACAAAATATTAAATACCATTTTATGACCATTTTCTCCACCAATCCAGATCATGTAGGAGACCTAAGTAGAAATATTTTCAATATTAATTAGTTGATAAAAGCTTAAAAACCGTAAGTATTATGTTGTTTATTAAATTTTTTTTTTTTTCCTTTTTTCTTTTTTTCTAAATTTCTCAGCATTTCTTGATTTATTAATGCCAAATATTCATAGATAGTTCAAATCAAAGTTACTCACAAGCTTGGCCTTGAAGCTTCGATCTTCATCAAGTTTACGTTCCAGTGCTTCAAGCTGGTCTTCTGTGACGATCTTAAATAATTGTTGGATTTTCATCACTTCTTCAAAGGGTATCAAAGAATTACGTTGATTGTCTGAAGATGGGCTGCTTGCAGTCGTAAGTATTTCGAGAATCTGCTGCTGCATCACTGGAAGTATGGTACGTTTCTTAATTTTTTTTATTTATTTGCAATCATACACTTACTTTAAATACGTTACTTACTCGCATTGTGCACTTGCAGATCTTGAGACGGCATTTCATTGAGATCTTTTTCGGTTAAAAAATGCTCATATTTTCTTTTTCTTATAGTTTTTGAAACTGAAACATGTTTGAAAAAAAAAATAAATAAATGAATAAATAAATAATTACGGAATCAATAATCTTATTATATTGATTAAAAAAAAAAAAAATTATATTTAATTTCAAATTACCTAATGGGGGATGCGATGGTTTTGACGAACCTGATTCATTAGTATTTTGGTGTTGTTGCCTCGTAGAATTTATTGTAGAGACTTCTGGCACATCTGTAAACGTTAGAAGACACTGAATTAAACGTTATGATAATAATTCATTTGAAATAAATAAAAACTCATTTGGGTAGAAGTCCTTTCAGGATTTTAAATAATAGTTTAAATAACTTTTAAAGAATTAAATTTTAATTTATATAATATTTATTTCATGCAAACCTCGTTTATTCGTTGACGAAGAACTTGGCATTTTTAGCTCTACTCTTTCTTTTTCATCCCTCTTCTCATAATGCTGCATTTCTTCATCAAAGTCATCATCTTGAAAAATTCAGAAATTAATTTTAATTTTTTTAAAAGTTAAATGAACTCATAAATTAAAACGGTAAACTAATATTAACATTAACTGCAACAAAACTTTTAAACATCTCACCTGGTTCATCAAATGAGGGGGGTCTTCCTATAGCTTCATTATTGAACTCTTCTTCAATTAAACGCTTATTGCGGTAGACCCTCTTAGACTTGTTTGAATTTTTTGCGATAAAAGCGTCCCTTTCTCCATCATCATCATCATCATCGTCATCATCATCCTTCTCTTCTCCTGATCCTGTGCATAAAAATTTAATTAAAATAAGTAAAATCTTTTAAAAAATTAAAGTAGGTTCAACGAGCTGATTCAGTTTGAGCAATTCAAACGTATAAATAAAAATAAGCTTAATAATTTTCATGGAATATTTCTCAAAGACTGCGTACTTTGGATTCGTATATTTTTTAAGGAGGAAGCATACCCTAAACGATCAAAAAAAAAAGGAAATTTTTGTTAATTTAATTTGAAAAAATTAATATTGTTGATGTCATTTATTCTCCATATAATTAAGAAATATTTGAAGGATTTTCTGTAATTTTTTCATGTAAAAATATTAATAAACAAGCCGATGCCAGCGCTTCTTCGGAGACGCCTTCGCCTTACGATTTTTCGCGGTGAGCAACGCCATTTTTTTCAGGATCATCAAAAATCAATTTTGAAAAAAGATTCTGTTAGACAATAGTTTTATCCTGCAGGTAATAACACGAGGATTTCATTTTATTTTATTTTTTGACGGTTTGGCGGTTATTTAAATTAAAAAGTCGGTTTTTCGGCTGAAAAATCTGCCATTATTTCGGTGCCATGTCCGTAAATATTAAAATATTTAAAAATCCTCGTGTTATTACCTGGAAAAATATATATTAAAGAAGTAGCTAAAATTTTGGAACGATCGGTGCAATGGTTGCAAAGATATTTTGCTCAGCGACTTCAAATATACTAGTTTTGAGAAAAACGCGTTTAAAGTTTTGAAAATAATATAAGCGCGCTAAAAGACTTTGCACAAAAACAGCTGTAACTTTACGAGATTAATTCGGAATGGTTTGAAATTTTAACACAAGATTTTTGAGATGCTGCACTTAAAGAAGAAGAAACAAACAAATTGATTTTTTGTAACATCCAATTGTACCCCCCCCCCCCCAAATAAGTTTAAAATCTACTGTAAAATTAATTTGTATTCATTCTAAGTATAATTTTCACCGGGGACGATTTCCTTTTTTTGAAAAATTTTCATAGACACAAAAATTTTATAACTTAATCAAAAAATAATGCAACTTTCATATTAACCTTGATTCTCGGTGACAAAGTCATCGTCATATATTTTCTTCGCACGGTGCTTCCGGCCTCCTTTTGCGTTGAGGGTTTGATAAGTTTCCTTTACGTCAGAATTTTCAATTGCTATTTTCACCTTCTCTGCAGCTTCTTGATAACTTTTAGTCTCTGTAAATAAAAAAAAAAAAAAAAAAAACGATAGAAAATAAATTAAATTACCCCAACAAACATAAGGAAATGACTTTAAAAATGAAATCCCCGATAAATTACTGATCAAAAAACACTCTTGAAATAGGCTTAAAGGGATGACGAGCTGGCTCAAAACGTATTACATAAATTGCGTCTTTAATTTTAATTGAATCTTAATAAATTGTGATTTTTTGAAATCTTCATGATACTAAATAAAACGCTACGAAGCGTTTTTTTTTCAATTTTTAGCTTATTTTTAATTTTATTTAACAATTTAAGGGCCCTCCGTCACTCCTCAATTAATTAATCATTATTTTTTAAATGTTTTTTTTTTCTTTTTTTTACGTGTTAATATTATGTAATACCTACCGGTATCCCACATGATCTTGGAGACGGGGTACCGCTTCCAGCTAGTAGGTGGAGCAGCCCTACTTGAGATCATTTTCATTAATTTTACCCCGTCTAGTTGGTTCGGCCTGGGAAACCAGGCGTAGAATTCCTCGTCTCCTTCGGCGTCTTCTAGTATCCAAAAATCTGGCAGGGCTTCTATCGACGTTTTCCCTCCAGGTGCGTCGAATTCAACTAAATAGAAAAACCCGTTGTCATCAAAATGCCGCATGATGAAAAAATTTTTCTGTAAACAGAAAAATATGTAATTAATCAAAAAGTTTAATAACTCATAAATTTTTTTGAACTTAAAATTTAATATTATGAAATTAGTTTATTCGACAAACAACAACTTTTGGACTATCTGAAAGTTTTAAAGAGTCGTGAAAGCTTTGCACCGAGCGACCCGTCGGCAGGATATACTTAGTCGGTAACTGTTGAAAATTTAAAAATTTCTAACTTAAAACATTTTTTGTTGTCTTTTATTATAACAAGATCTAAGTACCTACCAATTCGCGCGGCATAAAATAAAAATTGTTATTTCATATAATATTTACTTAATTTTGAGTGTCTTACTTCATACCTGAACTAACTAAGTTTGATTATGCAGTCAGCATATTTCTTTGTTAGTCTTTTCATACATGTATATATATTTTTTTCTTCATTTTACTCAATTCAAATTCAAACTTATTCAAATTAATTTAAAAAATTATTTTATTTTCAATGTTCCCGTTTTTTTTTTTTTTTTTAACTCAAAACTAAAACCTAAAAAAAAAATTCTTAAAATTTTGCTCTAAGTTTTGGCAATCGCGCAATTTTACTAAGAAAAAAATATAAGAATAGTAATAAAAAGTTGTGTAAGCTCACCTTTGATTTGCACAAAAACTAATACACCACAGCACTGAAAAGAAATTGACGTTCGGGCTTTCTGGATAAACTGTTTGCCGAATACACGAACTGCGCTACTCGAGAGCGTGGGCTCAACTGCAGGTCCGGCGCTGCAGTTGAGCCCTAAAGGCCATAGGGCATAGGGCATTGGGTCCTGCCCCCACCCTTCTTACAACTTCCCTTCACAGGCGTCGGAGTTTTGAGCTTTCTGCCGTATAGAATGCTTCGCTAACCAGAAGGATTCGTGATTTTCTTTCAAAAATTTTTATACTTTTAGCATGAAAAATGTTTTATGTTTTAAATCTTTGCCTTGGAATAATAATTCCCTAAAATAGCTTATTTTCAACGATGGTACCAAAAAATTTGGAAAAAAGTTTTTTACACACTTTAATAAGTTTTTTTTTAATTTTGGATCCCCGATTTCGTTACATTTTTTCGTATAACTAGCGATTTACTTAATATTTTGTATAAAACCCATACGTAAGAAATAATTAGGTCTTATCAAGATGCATCTTTTAAAAAAAAAATGGTCTCAATTGATTGTATAGAAAAAAAGTAAATCAATTTTTAAAATTACTTTTAAAAGGAAAAAAAAAAAACATTTTTTTGTTTCTTAGTCCCAAAAAAAGTAAATTTAAAAAATTAAAAAGGAATATTAAAATGTACGCGAAATTTTCGCGTATCTTTTATACTTGCTCATTTTTTGATTTGACGCACTGATTTAGAGTTAAAAATTTATTAAATGTTCGAATTTTATACATAAATCTCTTTTTTTCACTCGAATCCCAAAATCGAACTATTTTTTTTCTATTCAACCAATTTGGATCTTTTTTTTTCTTTTTTAAAGATGCGTCTTAAAAAGACCTAATTTCTTACGTATGGGTTTTATACAAAATATTAAGGCGCTAGTTATACGAAAAAATGTAAGAAAATCGGGGATCGCAATCGTAGTGCAGCCGTAAATTACCGATCTTCGGCCTTTTCAAGTCCGACACGCGTCTTGCTGGAAAAGGAAGGAAGGGGGAAAAGAAGAAACTGCAGAAGTGAAATCGTTTAGTAGCTGCTATTTACTCCTCTTGAGAAACACTACACGTGGGAAGCATGATGCCTCATTTAGTTTTGGAAAAATCGCAGTGCAACCTTGAAAAACTCACTACGTACCTCTTAAGTCTCGTGAGAAAAGACGCAAGAGAGCCAGCGCTGCAGTCCACATCCGCGCGTAAAGTAAGCCTCGGAAGTTATTCAAGGTTGCGTGCAGTGATTTTCCAAAACTTGTGAACGAGGGTCAGTTTCTGCAGCCATCATGCACTTCTTAAGATGAAGAATATAAGCAAACAACATCATAGTTGAATTACCTCCGAATTTAAAAATTTTTCTGCAATTTTCCTTTTGAAATAAACTTAATAAAAAAAACTTATATATAATATAAATTAAGTCTTTGAGAGAATCAAAAATTTTTTTTTATAAAAATTATGTAAAAATTAGCGGAGCTACAACTGATTGCATATAAAAATTGGCCCACAACATAACTTTGCATTTTACCTTCGCCTTCTCTTACGTACTAAAGTTAAATGTGCACCACGAATATTTTACGTGCGGGTGAAGTTAACATCGAAGATTGTATCAGGTAAAAAAAAATTTATATTAAACAGGAAAAATACGAAGGTTAAGTTGAGGAAAAAAATCTAAAATAGGTTGTCTTATGGTACTCGAGTTTAAGTTTTGAGAGCTCCTGTCCACCGCGTAGCAACAAGGCTGTAAATCAGAACAACGCGCTCCAGGCTTCCAGGGCTATAACATCCTCTTTATCTTTCTTTCCGCAGACTCTTATCGCTCATGTTCTCTATATTCATGGTGTTTTAAACGTTCCGCATGCCGGATTTTTTGCTTCTGGTTATTTGCTCGTATAGTTGATAGTGAAAAATCAACTATATGTACATTCAATTTTTAACTGACAGTGTAAACCTTTTCAGTTTTTTATTATACACGGTGCAGAAATTTTTTAATTAGCTTGAAATCATCAGTATGCCTAATCATTTTGCCACGATTTAGCAAGAGAACCCGACAGGAGGTCGCATCTTCTTTATTCTAAGAGACAATATCCAGTAGCTGCTGATCGGTGTATGACACTCAAAAGTCCAGTACGTGTCTTCGAAAAATTACGGAGTAGAGGTAATTCAACTCTGATGTTGTTTGCTTATATTCTTCATCTTAAGAAGTGCATGATGGCTGCAGAAACTGACCCTCGTTCACAAGTTTTGGAAAATCACTGCACGCAACCTTGAATAACTTCCGAGGCTTACTTTACGCGCGGATGTGGACTGCAGCGCTGGCTCTCTTGCGTCTTTTCTCACGAGACTTAAGAGGTACGTAGTGAGTTTTTCAAGGTTGCACTGCGATTTTTCCAAAACTAAATGAGGCATCATGCTTCCCACGTGTAGTGTTTCTCAAGAGGAGTAAATAGCAGCTACTAAACGATTTCACTTCTGCAGTTTCTTCTTTTCCCCCTTCCTTCCTTTTCCAGCAAGACGCGTGTCGGACTTGAAAAGGCCGAAGATCGGTAATTTACGGCTGCACTACGATTGCGATCCCCGATTTTCTTACATTTTTTCGTATAACTAGCGCCTTAATATTTTGTATAAAACCCATACGTAAGAAATTAGGTCTTTTTAAGACGCATCTTTAAAAAAGAAAAAAAAAGATCCAAATTGGTTGAATAGAAAAAAAATAGTTCGATTTTGGGATTCGAGTGAAAAAAAGAGATTTATGTCGGATGTATAAAATTCGAACATTTAATAAATTTTTAACTCTAAATCAGTGCGTCAAATCAAAAAATGAGCAAGTATAAAAGATACGCGAAAATTTCGCGTACATTTTAATATTCCTTTTTAATTTTTTAAATTTACTTTTTTTGGGACTAAGAAACAAAAAAATGTTTTTTTTTTTCCTTTTAAAAGTAATTTTAAAAATTGATTTACTTTTTTTCTATACAATCAATTGAGACCATTTTTTTTTTAAAAGATGCATCTTGATAAGACCTAATTATTTCTTACGTATGGGTTTTATACAAAATATTAAGTAAATCGCTAGTTATACGAAAAAATGTAACGAAATCGGGGATCCAAAATTAAAAAAAAACTTATTAAAGTGTGTAAAAAACTTTTTTCCAAATTTTTTGGTACCATCGTTGAAAATAAGCTATTTTAGGGAATTATTATTCCAAGGCAAAGATTTAAAACATAAAACATTTTTCATGCTAAAAGTATAAAAATTTTTGAAAGAAAATCACGAATCCTTCTGGTTAGCGAAGCATTCTATACGGCAGAAAGCTCAAAACTCCGACGCCTGTGAAGGGAAGTTGTAAGAAGGGTGGGGGCAGGACCCAATGCCCTATGCCCTATGGCCTTTAGGGCTCAACTGCAGCGCCGGACCTGCAGTTGAGCCCACGCTCTCGAGTAGCGCAGTTCGTGTATTCGGCAAACAGTTTATCCAGAAAGCCCGAACGTCAATTTCTTTTCAGTGCTGTGGTGTATTAGTTTTTGTGCAAATCAAAGGTGAGCTTACACAACTTTTTATTACTATTCTTATATTTTTTTCTTAGTAAAATTGCGCGATTGCCAAAACTTAGAGCAAAATTTTAAGAATTTTTTTTTTAGGTTTTAGTTTTGAGTTAAAAAAAAAAAAAAAACGGGAACATTGAAAATAAAATAATTTTTTAAATTAATTTGAATAAGTTTGAATTTGAATTGAGTAAAATGAAGAAAAAAATATATATACATGTATGAAAAGACTAACAAAGAAATATGCTGACTGCATAATCAAACTTAGTTAGTTCAGGTATGAAGTAAGACACTCAAAATTAAGTAAATATTATATGAAATAACAATTTTTATTTTATGCCGCGCGAATTGGTAGGTACTTAGATCTTGTTATAATAAAAGACAACAAAAAATGTTTTAAGTTAGAAATTTTTAAATTTTCAACAGTTACCGACTAAGTATATCCTGCCGACGGGTCGCTCGGTGCAAAGCTTTCACGACTCTTTAAAACTTTCAGATAGTCCAAAAGTTGTTGTTTGTCGAATAAACTAATTTCATAATATTAAATTTTAAGTTCAAAAAAATTTATGAGTTATTAAACTTTTTGATTAATTACATATTTTTCTGTTTACAGAAAAATTTTTTCATCATGCGGCATTTTGATGACAACGGGTTTTTCTATTTAGTTGAATTCGACGCACCTGGAGGGAAAACGTCGATAGAAGCCCTGCCAGATTTTTGGATACTAGAAGACGCCGAAGGAGACGAGGAATTCTACGCCTGGTTTCCCAGGCCGAACCAACTAGACGGGGTAAAATTAATGAAAATGATCTCAAGTAGGGCTGCTCCACCTACTAGCTGGAAGCGGTACCCCGTCTCCAAGATCATGTGGGATACCGGTAGGTATTACATAATATTAACACGTAAAAAAAAGAAAAAAAAAACATTTAAAAAATAATGATTAATTAATTGAGGAGTGACGGAGGGCCCTTAAATTGTTAAATAAAATTAAAAATAAGCTAAAAATTGAAAAAAAAAACGCTTCGTAGCGTTTTATTTAGTATCATGAAGATTTCAAAAAATCACAATTTATTAAGATTCAATTAAAATTAAAGACGCAATTTATGTAATACGTTTTGAGCCAGCTCGTCATCCCTTTAAGCCTATTTCAAGAGTGTTTTTTGATCAGTAATTTATCGGGGATTTCATTTTTAAAGTCATTTCCTTATGTTTGTTGGGGTAATTTAATTTATTTTCTATCGTTTTTTTTTTTTTTTTTTTATTTACAGAGACTAAAAGTTATCAAGAAGCTGCAGAGAAGGTGAAAATAGCAATTGAAAATTCTGACGTAAAGGAAACTTATCAAACCCTCAACGCAAAAGGAGGCCGGAAGCACCGTGCGAAGAAAATATATGACGATGACTTTGTCACCGAGAATCAAGGTTAATATGAAAGTTGCATTATTTTTTGATTAAGTTATAAAATTTTTGTGTCTATGAAAATTTTTCAAAAAAAGGAAATCGTCCCCGGTGAAAATTATACTTAGAATGAATACAAATTAATTTTACAGTAGATTTTAAACTTATTTGGGGGGGGGGGGGGTACAATTGGATGTTACAAAAAATCAATTTGTTTGTTTCTTCTTCTTTAAGTGCAGCATCTCAAAAATCTTGTGTTAAAATTTCAAACCATTCCGAATTAATCTCGTAAAGTTACAGCTGTTTTTGTGCAAAGTCTTTTAGCGCGCTTATATTATTTTCAAAACTTTAAACGCGTTTTTCTCAAAACTAGTATATTTGAAGTCGCTGAGCAAAATATCTTTGCAACCATTGCACCGATCGTTCCAAAATTTTAGCTACTTCTTTAATATATATTTTTCCAGGTAATAACACGAGGATTTTTAAATATTTTAATATTTACGGACATGGCACCGAAATAATGGCAGATTTTTCAGCCGAAAAACCGACTTTTTAATTTAAATAACCGCCAAACCGTCAAAAAATAAAATAAAATGAAATCCTCGTGTTATTACCTGCAGGATAAAACTATTGTCTAACAGAATCTTTTTTCAAAATTGATTTTTGATGATCCTGAAAAAAATGGCGTTGCTCACCGCGAAAAATCGTAAGGCGAAGGCGTCTCCGAAGAAGCGCTGGCATCGGCTTGTTTATTAATATTTTTACATGAAAAAATTACAGAAAATCCTTCAAATATTTCTTAATTATATGGAGAATAAATGACATCAACAATATTAATTTTTTCAAATTAAATTAACAAAAATTTCCTTTTTTTTTTGATCGTTTAGGGTATGCTTCCTCCTTAAAAAATATACGAATCCAAAGTACGCAGTCTTTGAGAAATATTCCATGAAAATTATTAAGCTTATTTTTATTTATACGTTTGAATTGCTCAAACTGAATCAGCTCGTTGAACCTACTTTAATTTTTTAAAAGATTTTACTTATTTTAATTAAATTTTTATGCACAGGATCAGGAGAAGAGAAGGATGATGATGACGATGATGATGATGATGATGGAGAAAGGGACGCTTTTATCGCAAAAAATTCAAACAAGTCTAAGAGGGTCTACCGCAATAAGCGTTTAATTGAAGAAGAGTTCAATAATGAAGCTATAGGAAGACCCCCCTCATTTGATGAACCAGGTGAGATGTTTAAAAGTTTTGTTGCAGTTAATGTTAATATTAGTTTACCGTTTTAATTTATGAGTTCATTTAACTTTTAAAAAAATTAAAATTAATTTCTGAATTTTTCAAGATGATGACTTTGATGAAGAAATGCAGCATTATGAGAAGAGGGATGAAAAAGAAAGAGTAGAGCTAAAAATGCCAAGTTCTTCGTCAACGAATAAACGAGGTTTGCATGAAATAAATATTATATAAATTAAAATTTAATTCTTTAAAAGTTATTTAAACTATTATTTAAAATCCTGAAAGGACTTCTACCCAAATGAGTTTTTATTTATTTCAAATGAATTATTATCATAACGTTTAATTCAGTGTCTTCTAACGTTTACAGATGTGCCAGAAGTCTCTACAATAAATTCTACGAGGCAACAACACCAAAATACTAATGAATCAGGTTCGTCAAAACCATCGCATCCCCCATTAGGTAATTTGAAATTAAATATAATTTTTTTTTTTTTTAATCAATATAATAAGATTATTGATTCCGTAATTATTTATTTATTCATTTATTTATTTTTTTTTTCAAACATGTTTCAGTTTCAAAAACTATAAGAAAAAGAAAATATGAGCATTTTTTAACCGAAAAAGATCTCAATGAAATGCCGTCTCAAGATCTGCAAGTGCACAATGCGAGTAAGTAACGTATTTAAAGTAAGTGTATGATTGCAAATAAATAAAAAAAATTAAGAAACGTACCATACTTCCAGTGATGCAGCAGCAGATTCTCGAAATACTTACGACTGCAAGCAGCCCATCTTCAGACAATCAACGTAATTCTTTGATACCCTTTGAAGAAGTGATGAAAATCCAACAATTATTTAAGATCGTCACAGAAGACCAGCTTGAAGCACTGGAACGTAAACTTGATGAAGATCGAAGCTTCAAGGCCAAGCTTGTGAGTAACTTTGATTTGAACTATCTATGAATATTTGGCATTAATAAATCAAGAAATGCTGAGAAATTTAGAAAAAAAGAAAAAAGGAAAAAAAAAAAAATTTAATAAACAACATAATACTTACGGTTTTTAAGCTTTTATCAACTAATTAATATTGAAAATATTTCTACTTAGGTCTCCTACATGATCTGGATTGGTGGAGAAAATGGTCATAAAATGGTATTTAATATTTTGTACAAAATCCTTGAACTTAAATTCGCGAAGACTTACAGCTACTATGGGCAAAAGGAAAAAAAAAACTTTTCGCAATTAAATTTGCTGGAACCGATTCAAAGTAAGATCATTATTATTAAAAATTCTTTATCGTATTTTTATAATTTAACACTAAAAAGTTTAAATTCCCCTCGATTTTTTCCCTGAATGATTTCAAACAAATGATTATATCTGCTTAATCAAATTCAATTTGTAAAGTATATTAAACAACTTCATGCGTTCAGTTGCAGTCACAACAGCATATCCAAATTATTCAGAAAATAACATCAAATATTCAATAGGAAAATGGCTGAAGCAGGCACCAGCAAGAGAAACGGCACTTACAGCCACGAAACAAAGGTAATAAATACTTATTCTCTGACAATAATATTATAATATTATATTTCAAACATTTTATTTATTTTAATTATTATGATTTTTCAGGAAACAGCAAAAACAAGCCAGGCTGGAGTAGCTGTCATCAATGAAAACAATTTCGTCTAAAATTATTTTAATTTTTCAATTTATAATTTAATTTAATTTTTCTAATGATTAAGCGCGCTGCTCAAGCGAACGTCAGAAAAAAGAGCGTGTGTGTGTGTGTGTGTGTGTCTACACTAGTCACAAGACGCGGACGAGTGCGCAAAACGCGTGCGAATTTGATTGAAGAAAAAATTGTTATAAAATTATGTTAATAATCATTATTTTGATTACTTAATTTTAATCTTTCCGAAAAAAAATGTTGCCTGTAAAAATAATTGGCTGCTAAAACTGCACAAAAGCATTTAAAATCGCCTGCTTGTGTTGTCCGTACGCGTCGTCCACTGCATCTAGTGTGGGCACACCCTAAAACTTTACATATATTCGCCTCCGTCTCTACATTCAAAACTAAAAGATATTATTTAAGTCGGTAATTATTTAAAAATTTTACTTATAATTGATTAAAATATTTTTGTTAAACTATGAAAAATTGCCACGAACGACTGTAGATTTATTTATGATTGTTAATTTGAAAAATAAAAATTTATGCACATACTTATTTTTGGTAATAATTTTGTTTTCATCTATATGTTTATGAATAGTAATCGTTCAAATAATAAATTAAATTTTTAACCTTCTTTCAAAAAAATGTAAGAGATTATAATTTCGAATAATCAAAAGTTAATTCGATTTCTAAATAGACTTTATAGAAACCTATTTAATAATATTACTCTTTAAATGAGCCAAAAAAAAAAGTTCCTATAACATTTTTGAAATGTTTCGCCAACGTTTTGTCGAAAACTATTAAAAAACGTTTCTGAAACATTCTGGAAAAAGCCTTTTTCATTTTAATTGAACACAGAAAAATGTTTCTATAACATTTTTGAAATGTTTTACAAACGTTTTGTCGAAAACTATTCCAAAACGTTTCTGAAACATTTTGGGAAAAACCTTTTTCCTAATTATATTTTGTATCCAAAACGGACATTTTGACGTTTGCAAAAGATTTTCAAAACGTTTTCAAGCCTAATTTCAAAACGTTTTTTGGTTTTGGAAAAACCTTTTTAAAAACGTTTTTAAAAGGTTATGTTCTATAAGGGCAATATTAACGAGGCTTCGGCGCTACAATCACGTCCAAATGTTTGTGAAGAGTCATTTTTCATTACATTTCTTCATACAATACATATGAAAAAACAAAATATTTGTAGTACTTAAGTTTATTTTAGCTAAAATTTGACTTTGATTCCACTTCTGTTTTTTTTCTAGACTTAATAAAAAATTTGAATGTTCTATAACAAGTTTTTTAATTTTTTTTTCGTCCCTCTAACCTCAAAATCGGAACTTCGCCCCTTGTTTTCGGTTAGAAGGACAAAAAATAGTATGTTTCCCTTAGGCTCGAGGGTTCGATTTAGCTTTGGCTTGGGTTGCAAACCTCTCGGAGGCCAAATCTAACCATCTCGCCCGCGGGAATAATATACTATTTCTTAAAAGTTAGTTCGTCAAGTAACATTTTTTTTTTATTTTAATTATATAGAAGTGTAATTCGGTCTATATGATAAGTTTCAAACGAAGTTCCCTGGAATTTTTTCGACTAGATTTTTTAGATTTTTCGATACCCACCGAAGCCTCTTTAAATTTTAGATAAATATTAATTTACCAGGATGACTGTCAGGTGGAAAAGTTCGGCGTTTCGACTTAACATTTGTTTGTGTCTCTTTTCGTGTTTTTTTTTCGCTCAACAGCTGCCTCAGGTTTCTAAACTTTATAACCAATTTTCCACTACTTTTTTCTGACTTATTTTTGGTTGAAAATTGAATGGGTACAGGGGGTACATAATATGTAGCAGTACATTCTGAACTGAATTCTATTTTAATTTGTTTTGCAATGTGATTAAAAATTACGTCTCGACACCTATAACAAACAATATATTATTAGTTATATAAATTACTTTCATCAGTAAAAAATAATAATACTCACTGTCTTGTTAATGTACGTAATTCATCAATTAAAATGTCAACTAATTGGGTTCTATGTTTAGGCTCAAATCGATCTCCATTATTTTCATAAACTCTGATAAGGTTTTGACCTTTTTCACTTTTTTTTAAAATGCTCTATATACTTTTAAAATGATCAATAATAAGATTGTCATTTAAATCGAAAGCTGGATGATCATTATTTTGATTACCAGAAGATTTCATTCGCTTCGGTGGTACTGGTTGATCCTAAAAATAATTTTTTTACAAATAATGTTGATGATGTTATTTATATAGATAAAAATATCTTCATTTCATTGTGAAAATAAAAAAACATTAAAAAAAAATAGAATTAAAATAGCGAGAAAAATAGTTATTGTTTAAAATAAGAAAACATTTTTTTTATCTATAAAGAGGAGCCAAATCAAGTCAGATTGTACACAAAAATCTGGTGACTTTCTCCACTCAAAAACCCAACAAAATTTTAAAAGATTTTCATCAGTTTTGTCTGACAAAAATTTTTCGTTTCTGTTTTTGTTTTTTTTTTTTTTTTTTTTTTTTTTTTTTTTTTTATAGTTGGATTTTTTTTCCATTGTTTGCCAAATTTTTGGTAAAAAAAAAATTTGTTTACAAAATTCTTTTCATTTTTAAAAAGGGGTATTTTTGTTTTAGAAACTATAAGTTGAGTGAATACAGTAAGGGTGATTTGCAAGCGTTATTAAATGTGGAACTCGCTAGGAAATGGGTGACCGGAAAATTCACAAAAATATTTTAGTGTACAAATTGAGAAAGTCACTACTAGATGTTTGTATACACAATTTTCTTGTGTATAAACCTATTTATAATTAAACATCATTATTATTAGATAATAAACCTCACTGATAATTTAAAGTTTTTAATTATTTAGAAAAAACTTACTGAATCATCATCTTCGTCATTGATAGGATTTATATTTTTAAAATAGTCAGAACATTTCAATACAAAGCGAGTTCGTGGGCCATCTTTTGGGATGAGTTTCTCTAAGGTTTTGTAACTGAGACCTATGAATTCAGCAATCGAAACTTCGTTTTCTTAAAAATAAAAATGTATACTATAGATTGCTTGAAGGCAGGTGAATTGATTTTGTAATCTAATATTTAATGTTGAATCATGTTGTATTAGAGTTATAAATAAACGAAGCTTTAGCTTTTTTTTTTTTAATTATAACTTTATACACTTATTAAAATAGAATTTAGAATAAGATATATATCAAAATAAACATTTCTTAATAGTTGTTTTTATAAATCGGCTTTAAAGCAAAAACAAAGTTGTATTTTTTTTATAGATACTTATAAAAATAATTTATTTGAGGCTACAAATAATATTCAATTCAATTGATTTTTAATTTAGGTTAGCATTGTGGTAAAATGAGCCCATATCAGTTAAAAAATAAAAATAAATATAATAATAATTATATTATTTATTTAAAAAGAATATTTTTAACCCATTCTTTTTTACATTATTGATAGAACAAAAACTAAAGTTTGTAGAAACAGCTGACTAGATTAAAATCATGAAAAGTGCATGCTTGCACCAAATACAGTGGAAACAAATACACACATGTATTTATATGGTGCTAGTTTAGTGATAACTACTATGAATAAATAAATATACGATTTGATAAAAAATAAGTTTTCTCTTAAAAATACATACATTGTGTTTAAAAAAAAAAAAAAAAAAAAAAAAAGAAGAGTAGTTAATAAACATTTGTATTTATTTAATGTAGTAATTATGATTATTACTAAATTAACACTATAAAGCTTTTTATTAGCAGAAGACACATTTTATTTACTATTGAAATAGCTTGGGGTATTTTAAAAACTAAAAATTTTGTGCTCTTTTCTGGATTTTCAACATTTCATACTTAATTTAATAAAAAAATCTGAAGACATTTTTCTGCTTATGTTGGTAGAATCAGCAAGTTTTAGTTTAGCCCTCCAATAAAGGTTGTCTGCTATTAAAAAACCTTTTTCTAATCCAGAACTGCATCAAGTAAACACTAGTCAATCATATGTAATTGTAATTTTTAAATGATTCATGCAATCAAACGAAGGGTATTCGACTTCGATTGAGCACCAAGTTGAAAACCCCTTGCAATTAGCTTAATCTATTATAACATATACTTTACTAGGATTATACTCTTTAATTTTTAAACTCTTCTACTTTTTTAAGATTATATTATTATAAATAATAAATTGAATTAATATGAATACTCTTCAAATTATTGTAAGACCGCAAGACAATTATTCAGTTTTGTTCAGATACAAATTCGTTATCTTTTTTTTACTATATTTCAATTTTGGATTGAATCAATCATTAAATTTACATATTATTAATTCAAAAATAATTTGCAAAGGGCTTTGGTCTAGTTGTAGTTGTTAACATGAATCATTATGAAATTAAAAAATTAAAATAAAAAATTTCAATCAAACTACTACAAAACCTTTTTGTTTTGGAATACAAATATTTTGTATCATTTAAGTGCATCATGTATCTTGCCAATTTTTGTAGTAGTTTGATTGAAATTTTTTAATTTTATTAAGTTAAATTTATAGCAAAAAATGACGAAATAATGTTTCTCAAAATAATGATAGTTTTGTACTGATCCAAAGAATATTTTTTTCGAATATTTATTTTTATAATTCAGTTAATTACTAATTTAATTGAATCAATAATCTTATTTCATTGAGGCCATGATAAGTTTCTGAAATTCAATGAAATGTTTGGTCAATGTTTGGTAGCTTTAAGTAAGCGTATCAATAAGGTTTAGTCGTTGAAGTAATGAAATATTTCATCAGTACAATATAATTTGTAATTTTCAATTTACTAAAATTCTGGCAATTTTAATGTATTATATGACATTGAAATATATGAATTACTTTCAATTTTTTTTCAAGAATTCTCGAAACCTAACTTATCAGCTCGAAGGAAATATTCCTTGAAAACAAATGTTTTCTTCTTTTGAAATTACTTATTGCAATTATAAAATGTTAGTTACGATTTATAACATTTTTTTCAGATTAAAATCGGAACCTTTATACTAATGAAGAGTGCTACACATGAAACTTTGCTTTTTTCAATTTTTTTTTCATTCGGCATTTTTATGTATAAAAAACCAAAAAAAAAGGTGTATTATTCACTGACCTTTGAAATTGTCGATGTAAATAGCGAGATTCCATTCCTTCAATAGGTTTCCTGTAGCTTCATCCATGATAAGCTTCTAAAGGTGAGTAGCTACTTTGCGTGCGAATAGAACTTTGGTCCAAACTTAACGGTTTTTTTTATTTTTCAACAATGTGGGATTTCACTTCACCATTGAAACAAAACTTCCGAAAAGTTTTTTTTTTTCGAAAAGTATAATTAATTTGTTAGAGTGAATAAAATGGTTACGTACTCGTACATGAATTATAAAGACACAATCACGTCAGCACGTGAGCTAAGCCGGGAAACACTGCGGCCTCGTGCACGTCGCGCCGGTCGAACGGAAGAAGACGAGGAAGAAGAATGACTGTTGTGTCACGTGACGCAATATGGCGGGCCAGCCGCTTCCACCGACCACCGGTTTAAGCGTTGAGAGTTGAGACCGTAAATTATTACGATTCAAGTAAATCAAATTTGAAACGAATTAATTAAATTCTATATATATATATATATATACACTAGGGGGGTACCCCCCTGCTCGCTTCGCTCGCCAACCCCCCAGAATTAAATGCTTGAATCTACACTATATATCTTTTCTAATAAAATAGTAATAAGTATACTTGAATTACAAATGAATTTATTTTCAACTTATTAATTTTAAATTACTTAATGCAGTTTTCCACACCACCCAGGAGGCACTTGCAAGGCGCGTTGGGTTTTTTTTTCAACAATTTTGAAAATTTTTTCATATTTAATTAAGAACAAAAAGAAACTATATGTGGAACCCTTTGCCAGTAGCCGTACAAACCACATATAATTCATTTTAAAAAACTTTTCTCTTTAATAATTTTCAATTCTATATTTATGAAAAAAAATAAATATTTATAATTATATTCTTCCGTTAAAATTTTTAATTTTTTGATTTAATAATTTTTAAATCTATTTTCTTGAAAAAAATATCTGTAATATCAAAAAATCTTCCGTTTTAATAATTCAATTATTTTTCATATATTATATAAATAGATTAAGCGGTCACTATCGTGACAAAAAATCCAAAAAGTGGTCACTATCCTGACTATAATTATAATATATTAATAAAATTATTTTTTAATGATAATTTTATGATTGTATTATTAAATTAAAAATTAATGTTATTTATTATAACATTATATTAAAAAAAATTATTTATCTCATGTGAGAGTTATTAACAATTTAATTTTAAGACAAATATAAATTAATTACTGTGTTACTATATTACTATATTACTTTTTTTTTTTTTATTAATCTATATCCTTTCATTAAATCTTCTAATTCCATAAGTTCGTTTTGATTTATTTGTTTTACATCATCTAATGTCTTAATTTTAATGTAATATGTAATTTCTGAAATACAAATTAAAATTTTATTTATGAATAAATTTTTATATAACTCATTCAACGTATCCTCGATGAAATCAGTAATAAATTCGTTGTTGAAATCCTCGCCTTCATATTACTTTATATAAAATAAAAAAGAAGATATTGGCATTAACCTAAGCTACGTATTTCTTTCTTAGTGACTATAGCGCTTAAAATAGTTATTTTTAAACTTTAATTCATATTTCATAACCTATAACAGCCAGAGACATGCTGATTGCAAAATAAAGGCATATACTGTATACATTGATTAACTTTGATTTTGACTACCGTCTGTAAAAACTATTTATTTGCATTTTATTCATTATGTTAAGGTAATTACCGCAAAAATTGAGTTTCTTAAAAAATCTCTATAACTTTGCACAGAGTTAGTTTCTTTGTGTCCGCAACATGTTAGTATTTTGCAAATAATTCCAAGCGGGGATAAATTTTGAGATATTAAGCTCAGAAGTTTCAACTTTTCACGTGTGATTCCTATGCTAAGCGCGTAAAATGGATCAAATTTAGAGGTTATTCTTGGATTGCAAATTCAATTTTCTTAAAATATTTAAAAAAAACAGATCTTCTTCAGCAACAGCTTTCAATTTTCCCTCCTGCTAGATTCTAATAACTATATTCTATGTTACCTATATATACATGGGTTGTAACTACCTTAACCGACCCCATAAGATCAATTCTAAATTTGTTGCAGATACAATTTCGATGTATGGCCGGAGGAATTTAAATTAGATGATTGATTATCGGAAGCACTAAAAATTGATTTTAATTATTTACACTAAAGCATGCAAAGCACTAAAAATTGATTTTAACTATTTTAATAATATTAATTTAAGGATGAAATTTTTATAATATTTATTTAAGTATGAAAATAAAATTTGAAATTTTTACCATTTGCAGTATTTTAACAAAAAATTTTGAGTTCCAACTTCAAAAATTGAGTTTAAATGTTGAGAACAAATTTTGCCAAAACCACACATGTCAGTGCTGTTAAAAAAAAATTAAATAATAAGAAATTAAAAAAAAAATAAAAATAAAAAAAAACTTTAATGTAAAAAATAAATTACTCAATTAGTTTTCCGCAATCAGGACAAACTTTTTTAAAAAAATCTTCAACACAAAATCTGCAACTCATTTTTACTTTTTAACACTTCAATATAAAGTTAATAATACAATTTTGTATGGATAGGTTATTGAAATAATTTTCAACGATAAAATAAAGAACCAGTGTCGAAAGCGATTATTTTTATGGCCCGGCGGATGGCTAAGTTCAGGTTATTGAAGTGAAAATTACCGGCGAGTGGTGAGATTCACGTTGAACTTGAAAAGATCGAACGTTATCGATGTTTGATCACTCAGCATTAAGAAAGTAATAAACTAAAAAAGATATAACTTTAAAAACCTGAAAAATGAAACATAAAAAAATTTTAAACCATCGCACCATAGGCGCAAGATTTAGTTGTTAAGAACTATACTGAAGTATAAGTTATAAAGAATATTTAAAAAAATTTTTAAAAAAGAACAGATCGATGAAGATGTTAAATTTTTTATTTCAATATTGTCAATTGAATATTGTTTATTTTAATATTGTTTGTTGAATATATTTTTATGGCCCGGCGGATGGCTAAGTTCAGGTTATTGAAGTGAAAATTACCGGCGAGTGGTGAGATTCACGTTGAACTTGAAAAGATCGAACGTTATCGATGTTTGATCATTCAGCATTAAGAAAGTAATAAATTAAAAAAGATATAATTTTAAAAACCTGAAAAATGAAACATAAAAAAATTTTAAACCATCTCACCATAGGCGCAAGATTTAGTTGTTAAGAACTATACTAAAGTATAAGTTATAAAGAATATTTAAAAAAATTTAAAAAAAAGAACAGATCGATGAAGATGTTAAATTTTTTATTTAAATATTGTCAATTGAATATTGTTTATTTTAATATTGTTTGTTGAATATTAATGTAGTAATAGATTTAATTCGAGAAAGATAGGAAGAACGCTTAAAATTTATTTTTAAATTTGTAATTTATAATATGAATCCGATGAAGATTATTAGTCCAGAAAAAATTATTTTCAGTTTGTATTTATAGCTAAATTTATTTTATGGATTTAATTTAAAATATTTAAAATTTAAAATATTAACTTTTATGGATCTTCCTAACCTAACGAAATCCTTAACTGATCTTTAATTGGGTCGTTTACCTTAAATAACATTTTTACAAATGAGGAGGTTGTAAAAAAGAGAGAGGGTGGGAGCGGGGTGGGAGTGGGGTGGGAGCGGAATAAAAGTGCAGTTTTTGACCTATTTTACGGTATAAAATGAAGAATTAAGGGTGGGAGCGGGGTGGGAGCGGAATGGGGTGAGAAAAAAAAGGGCGAGAAAGGGCGGGGGTGGGAGCGGGGTGGGAGCGGAATAAAAATGCAGTTTTTGACCTATTTTACGGTCTAAAATGAAAAATTAAGGGTGGGAGCGGGGTGGGAGCGAAGAGCAAATTACAACTATATAATATAGTAAGATATATATATATATATTAAATAAGATTTTAATTAACAAAATTAAAAATTATTTTTATTTAGACATCATTTGTTCTGACCACAACATTGTACTGATATCAATCAAGTCAATGAAATATATCATTACTGCAGGTCGTCCTTCCAATAACACCATTTTCCAAGAATTACAGATGAGTACTTTTAACGGACACTGAAAAATCTTAGAAAAAAAGATAAAACTTTTGCCCGAGCTTGGTGGTATTGAGAGGTCGATCTGTATGATATGTAAAAATGTAAAATATCATCGAATCAAAGGAATTTTTGTTATCTGTTACCATTTTTATTCATACGAATATTTTTAATATTATAAACTTTCATTGATTAGTAAAAGTGTTGAATCAATACAATATTTAAATACTTAATACAAAGTTAAATTTTGAAGTAAATATCAAGAAAAAATATCATCAAACCAATGAAATAATTTCATTGACGTAAATACAATTCTTTTGAGAAAATTAAATATATTTAAATTAAATGCATGATTCAATATACAGCTGAAAAAACAACGAAATAATGATTTCCAGGCAATGAAACTTCTGAATATATTCAAAGAATATTTTTATTCTGAATTTTTGTTTTATACTGTGAAGAATTTTTATCCATTGCCACAATAATTTAATCTTTAAGTCAATGAAATAATGCATTGGAAATCATATATGATTTTTAATTAACAGCCAGTGTCAAATGTGATTAAACGAATACAATGGTTCATTGATAGAAAAAAAATCTGCGCTTTTTGGAAGACATTTATTTTAAAAATTATACCTACCTGTTACAAATAGCTATACACATAATATTATAAAATGATCCTTTTTTTTTAACTTTAATATAAATAAATTTTAAATTTCTTACGATTAACTAAATTATTGAGTCAATGAAATATGTCATTTATCAAAAGCTAAAGCTTTCTACGGATCGCCAATAATTAATTGCACTGAATCAATTTACTTATTTCATTGATGATATAACACGTTTCTGCCACTCAATGAAATAATTTTTAGCTTCAAGTAACTAACAAATTGAAATTACCACAAAGAAAAAAAAAATACATTTTCTGTTGAGTGATTATATTCGATTATACAGTCAAAGTTTAATTTCATTGAATTTAAAAATAAAATAAAATTTTTGAAGTTAATAAAACCAATATTGCATGAATAGAATATTTCATTGCCGCTATGCGATATTTTATTATTTTTTAAAAGAAATTTAGATGAAATAAAAATTATTGTTTCACAATAATAATTTCATTAAAAATAAAACAATAAAATTGAATTAAAGAAATATTTCATTGGAGTTACGGTTGAAGAAAAGTTACTTACGTTAATGAAATATTACATTAGTTTTGAAGTAATATTTCATTGATCTAATGAAATTCAGTTTATCACCCGATATTTCATTGATTCAATATACATCTTATTGAATCAATGAAATTTTTTTCTCAGTGTAGTGTATGTGTGTGAGCGCATAGCGCTGAATGTGCAGAATACTGCATCGCAGGTGTATTATAACGAATAAAGAATTAGTCGTAATGGAACCACGGTAGTTGTCAATTATCCCGATCCTCTCTTGTCCAACTTATAGTACAGTAAGTACCTCGATAAAATTATCAAGCATGCTTCAATAAATTTTGATAGAAGTGAAGTATCTAAAAAAAGTAACAATCCAAGAAAATTTTGGAAATTTATCAACAGCAATGTCATGGATCTATAATCCTTGACGTAGTTATTTTTAAAAGGGGTGAGATCCTCGTCTTTTTAGAACAACTACTTACGTAGTGGCCCCGTCTCCTTGTTATCTGACTCTTAATGGGTGAATAAAATAAAGTAGAGTAAAAGATAATAGAATGATTTAGAAGTATTGTTTATTAGAAGGAGTGAAAGTTTACAATTTAATGATGAGTTTAATGTCCTCCAACAGAGTTAAAGATTACAATAAAATACCTTATAAACTACCGGAGTTGTCCGGGCTGTTCGATGTTCTCGGGAAGTTCTCTGGGCCTTCCGGGACCTTAACCTACTGCAATGGCGAAGGCGATCTTGCACTAACGGATCCTTGCCGGCTCCGGCTCTACTTGTCCAGGTGTGCTTCACGTGGCTTAAATCGCTTGGCTACTCGCGATCAAACCACTCGAGTGTCGGGGACGAGAGTGGTTTGGGAGCGCGGCTAAGTAGCGGAAGGAAGTTAGTTCGCCCCACCTGTTCAAGCAGAGCGGAGGCGTCAGCTAACAAAGTGCTTAATTGCAGTTTGCGCGGCCCCTTCCCTAACTCCTTTAAGGCGTATTATAAGTAAGTCTGTTGCAACTTGAAAAAGTAGGATTTTTATGGAGATCGATACATGACATGCCTCCCCTCATAGTCCATTGTTGCCCTCGACAATGCAGGGTTGGACGACTGTAGGAGTGCAGTCCTTGTATCGAAGATAGAAAATGTATCGATCATCTCGAACGTGTGAATTTTGGTGGATGACGGTGGGCACGCACCTTAGTAAAAAATTTTCCTTTTTTTTTTTTTTTTTTTTTGAATGACTATTATTTTTATAAAAAAAGTTAGTTCAAGTGGTAGCGTTTTGGGTGTAATTTCTAACCGATGTTCGAAGGGATCGGTAGTTTTTGAGTTGTTATAATTGTTGCATAACAATGATCACAGGGTGGGAAAGAGTTGGTTGAAGGTGGGTAAGAATATCGTAATTTTTGAGTTAGAAGCCCAAAATTTTTGAAATATTTAAATGAAAATCTCAAATAGCTAGTTGTTTTAGCTAAGTGCTTAGTAGAGATTTTTGCGTTGCTTGCGCAAGCCAACTAACAGGGATTTAGGCATAGTAAAATAATTATTGCTCTATATTGCGTGGTTATCGGGCGCTGGAGCAAAAAAAAATTCTGTATGGATTGGTTAATATTTGGAGTGGGAAGTTGCATCGACTTATATATTCATTCATTAATTGCCAGGAGTGAGGGAAGTTCACAGTTTTCGCCGTGATTTTCAGTTCGCTAATTAGTTTAGTAAAAAGTATTTATAACGTTCGATGAAAATTCTGTAATATATATGATGGTGTTGAGCGCAACTGTTTTGAAGTTGCAATTTAGATTTTAGACTGTCGCATTACAGTCAAAATTAAAAAAATAAAAAAATAAATAAAATTGCATAATATTATCAATAAAAAAAAATTATTCTTCAAGTTCCTAAACGATTTGAATTTTAATTTGTCATTGTTTAGTTCACTATGAAACTTTAAATTCAATATAAGTATTTTGTCTTAGTGTTTTAAAATTTTTACATTTGTTTAAATATTTGCGCTCGAAAAAAAATTTATAAATTAGCAGGGAGTTTCGGTGAAATCAGTGCTTACAACACTCCGTTTGACTGATTTAGACTGAGTTTTGCTTTAATTAGTCGAAAATAATTAAATAAGTTTCAAATTTATTTGATAAAATTTTTGAGTTTAGTGTATAGAATTAAATTATTTATAATTGACGTAACTTAGATTTTTGCAATAAGTATTTTACATTATGTGTGTTACGGAAAAATTTACAAATAAAGCCTATTTTGAATTTCGATTCATAGAGATTGTACAATAAATATTAAAAATTAATATTACAGCAGATATAAAAAAAAATTTTAAAAGTGATAATGGAGTTAAATTAGCTTGAGCCAAAGTTTTTACCAAATGTTAACAATATTTAAGTATCATATAAATTTGTTAAACTTAAAATAATGTCTGAGTGTTAATTAAAATTTAAATTCTTAAAATGCACTTTATTTAGTACACAAAATTGTCTGAGAAAAGTTTATATTTTACTAGTGAAGCTGCTTCTTTCCTTGATGCGAATGTTGCTGTATCGTTGTCTTTGGAATCGGTTGGTCGGCAGATCGACGGTTACGTACGTGAGTATAGTGCGAATAGGTGAAAACGGTGACGTTGCAGCGGTGCGCTCATCAAATTATATCATGCTAAGTTGCCGGTTTTGATAAATGTGCTGTTACTGGTGCATTCAGTAGGTGCTCCAGCCGGTACTACATCGATCGGAAAGCTAGTTGTACTCGCAGTATGGTTAGTTTACAAGGGTTGTTCAACTCTTCGAGGTGCATTAAAAGGTAAATACTTTCACATTTGTTATAAATCAATCATTGTTTGTTTAAAAAAAAAATTAAATCATTCATCTGATACCTGAGTATCGACGGATAGTAAAAAAGAATTCTTTTCTTGGAACTTCGGCGTGTTTGTGAGTATAATACTTTGATTGTTACTATTTTTATTAAGTAATTGTCAGAGTTAAGTCGTCAACTGTCGTTATTTCATAAATTAATTGTTTACAGGTTGTATTGAAAGATTCGTGGGTGTGGCTGTATGGTTGGGTCGCGTGCTGCAGGTGCATTGCGGGTGAGTCTGGTGGAAGAGTCGACCGCGGCTGGAGGTATAGCGAGTCTGCATGCAGCAGGCGCACTCAGCAGGCCAGTGGTCGCGAAGATTCATGGCTATGGTAGACTCTTAAGCGTGTTTCCGGATGGACAGTTGATCAAATTTGGTTTGAAAATGAAGTGTTTCTTTTTATTTTTGTCTATCTAATTTTGCTAAAATTATTAATAACTTCCGAAGATAGGATAGTATATTCATTCATTTAAAATTATTATCATCATTATTTTTAATTATTTAATTATTTATATATTTCATTATTATTATCATTGGCTTTTTTTCTATTATTTTTTCTTTTATTTTGTATTTTTTTTATTTTATTTAACTTGTTCATTTATTCATTTATTTATTTGTTTATATATATATATATATACTCAAATTTTTTATTTTATTTATTTGTTTATTTTTTATTTATTTATTTTTTTCAACGTTTTGTTTTGTTTTTCATGACTCTGCGACGTGAAGCGGTGGTTTTGTATTCGAGTCTGGTGCTTTGGGAGAGGTTGTGGGCATTGTCGAGATTTGTGGAGGTGAGTCCACGTGGATTACGATGTCTGCTGTTTTTTGAGTGGGAGGCAAGCTGTGAGTCTCATTACGAGAAGTATCGACCTGATGATTTACTTTACATGTGCATGATTTTGGGATGTATTCTTCTTCATTTGCTTTCATGTCCCGTTTATTTTCCTTTTTTTTGTTGCAGATGAAGAAGAAGGTCAAGATCTTTTCGATTTGAAGAAATCTATCTAACAGGATTTTTAGGACCAATGTCAACACGACTGAGGATCCCAAGCCGATGGCCACGAGCGAATGTGTTCGTTTTTGCTCCGTTCGTCGGACATGGATCGAGGGGTTTAGTAGATTTGTCGTAATTTCTTTTGTTGATTTGTTTGGATGATTCTAAACTTTTCAATGCCATCTCTCGAATTTCAGCAATTCTCGTTGCTAAATCGTTAATGTAACCATTATATGTGTCGTTATCGAAGTCGTCTAGGCATCCTGAAGGGGTTCTAGGATTTCGTCCCATGGCTATTTCGTAAGGGGTAAAACCTGTGAAAGAGTGAACTGAGGAATTGTATTCCATCATGGCGAAGGGAACTAGCTCGCCCCAGTCTTGATACTTAGGGGTGTTAGTCCTCAAGTAGACTTTCAAGACAGCATGACTTCTTTCCAACGACGCGTTCGACTGGGGGTGGAAAGATGTCATCGTTTTTAGACGACAGTCAAGCAAGCTTTTGAGATTTTTGATGAGTCTATTCCTAAAGCTTTTACCTTGATCGCTCAAGATAATTTTAGGTACTCCATGAGTGGCTATAAGATGTTTAGCTAGGACTTGTGCCACAGTTAGCGCTTTAAGATTAGCTACAGGTACCGCTACACAAAATTTTGAAAATAAACATTGCATAGTGATTATGTAAGCATTGCCACTCACAGTTCGAGGCATAGGTCCGACCGCGTCGATAGCCACTTTAAAGAACGGCTCTACGGGCGTATCCGTAATTACCATGGGTTCTTTGGTGCGATAACCTATGAGCTTAAACTCTTGGCATATTCGACATCGATGAATGTAATCTTTACGCAAACCGGGCCAAGTAAATTTTTCCCTCACTCTTCTGTAAGTTTTCTCTACTCCACGATGTCCTCCAAATAGACTATCGTGGCATTTTTTTAGGATGGTGTTGCAGGATTCAGGTGAGGGTGTTATGCAGGCTCCTAGACAGATCGTTAGCGTCATGGGTATGTCTTTGAGAGCGTCTTGGACTTCTTGATATAAAGTTCCACGTGGTAGTGCGTCTGTGAGTTCGCCTTTTCGTGACATACGAACCGATGATATTTCTTTCTCGAGCAGTAGATGATGAAGATTGTATAAGCATTCTTTCAAAGAACTTTGCTTAGTGGGATTTCTTTCGGTTTCTGTAACTACCAAGGAGAAGATAGTTTGGCCTCGGGTTTTAGAGACAAGAACATTGCCAACCGTAGGGTTCAGATCTTTGAGTTCGCTTTTTGAAATTAGCTCTAATTCGGCAAGAAGTTGGTTGTTAGATGTGTTAAGGTTCAAATTCGCAGGGATAAAATGTATTATGTTATCTTTATGTCCCGTGAGGCCGTCTCGGGTGAGTCTCACTGTTAGTCGTGTAGGGGGTTTGATCGGGGTGTTAAAAGGATTTAGGATTGGAAGTATAATTGGCGGAATGGTTTTAACGCTTGTGAAAATATAATTATTAATGTAAGCCGTAGTAGTATTCGAATTTTTAGGCATCAAATTTGAATTAGATTATTTTGTAGGAAATTCTAGCTGCGAGGATTGAAGGATCGTTTCGGTGATATCTCGAGGGCGAGTAACCTTCTCTTGAGGGTTTAGACAGTTTTTCGATGGGGCTAGCTTATGATCTAGCGTGATAGTCTTTGCGGAATTTGTTGAAGAGTCGGAATCATCGCTAGACATGATTTTGATGTTTTCGAGATTGAAAGTGTTATCAAAAGTTGTTGGGGGTATTTTAGGTGTGATGAGAGTGGACGATAAGGGAGGATTTTTGAATTCTGAGTCATTGGTCAGTTGCCATTTATCTAAGTCTAACAAAGATTGTGTATTGTTCAAATTTTGTCTATTGTCTGCGTCAATAAGATCATTTTCCAAACAGCCTGGATCACTGTGGACCACAGACTGATCCGCTTCGTGATAGTTAGCTCCTAGGTCGAAATTTTCGAGGAGTTTTTCCCATTTTCCGGAGTCCCACCACAAAGAATTAAATCCTTCAATAAACTCTTCTTTCTTCTTAGAGTTGAAGTTGGAAGGTTTGAGCTGAGCTTGGAGTTTCAAATTTGATTTTTCAGGGGTAGTCTCGTAGAGTTCTTCTTCATCAGAAGATGAGGAGTCATCATCATTTACTGGAGGTTTCACTCTTTTTGATAGAGAATCAAAAAATGCCTTTCTTGATGCGGGTTTTGGGAAATGGGCAACTACATCTTCAAAACTATCTGATGGTACCATGGTTTCATCGAACTCGCTTATACCAGATATCTCATCTTGTTCTTGGTTGCTGACTTCAGACAAAAGCAGGAGATGTGGTTGTTGTGTTGGTTAAAGATCGGCTTTGCAAGGGTACAGGTACGTAGGAGGCGCTTTCGGTTTCGTCTGAAGTTTCTATCTCTGAGGTAGAGCTTTCGGCGTTTGCTTGATCGGCGGGTGTAGTATTTTTCAGCTTTACATCTAGGTAAATGAACAATTCGATTCCTTGTAATCCAGTCATGACGGCGTCCATCAATCTTTGGAATGTCGGGGGAGCACAGCAAAGTCCAAAAGGCATAGCTGTGAATTCAAAATGCCCGTAAGGCGTTGAGAAGGCGGTTTTAGCTCTGTCATCAGGGTGCATAGGTATTTGGTGGAATCCGTTGACAAGATCAAAAACCGAAAAGTATTTGGACTTCCCTAGGGAATCCAGTATTTCTTGAACGTTTGGGATTGGATAGGCGTCCGGAATTGATAATTCGTTAAGCTTTCTGTAATCAATAACAAGACGATGTTGATTTTTACCGTCAGCGCCAGGCCGTTTGGAACTATCTATAAAGGTGAGTTCCAAGAGTTGGAGGAGGGTTGGATGATTCCTTTCTTTAGCAAGTCGTCTACTTGCCTTCTAATTTCTTCGTGCAATTTTGGAGGATAACGATATTGACGTGTATATATCGGTTTGTCACTGGTTAACGGAATGGTATGTTGTACTAGATGTGTGCGAGGAGGGTCGTCGCCAGGTAACATGAAGAGATATGGAAAGCGTTCAACCGTTGAGGTTCGTTTTTCGTGTTAATCGCTAACACGTAACATGAACCTTTTTCATGGGTTACGGCTGACTCACCGATAAATATTCCGGTAGGGGTTTGTATTCGGGGAAGATACACCTCCCCTCTTGGAGAGCTTTGCGACGCAGGAATTTCTATCGCAACTTTACAACGTGCTGGCAACGTGTATCTTGTGGACAGAGCTTTACCTTGTTTTCGACGAGCTTTATAATGGAAAATAGTTGAAGGTATTTTGCTGGACGTAGGTTGAATGTCGGGATTGGTTTTTTTGACTTTGAGGTGTTCGTCGAGAGTCAGAAGATTCTGTAGGGGACTCGGAAGATTCGGAATCGCTGTTGTCTGTAGCGCTGGAGAAGCAAATGTTTTGAGTGTCATTTTGAGTGATTATTGGCCAAGTCGATTTGGCCCTTTTCAATTTGGAGATAACGAGAGCCGAGAATGGCATCTTTTTTGAGCGAAGAACTTTCAGGGAGGACGTGCAAATGGTGTTTTCTACCGTCCCTTTCTTTGAAAGTAACAGTACCAAGAATGTAGACAGGTTCTGCTTCGATCCCGGTCAGTTGAAGAGTACGATTTTTATTGATTTTATACGTGGGATTTAGAGATTGAATTTTAATTACACTCACGTCTGCGTCGGTGTCAATTAAAACTTGCCCTTTTCCAGCTTTAAATATGTCATTAACAATTTCGATCTTACTATATTCGAAATGTTGACAACCTTTCGAATATATTCATCCAACCTTGATTGAAAATATGGTTGCCACTTTAAATGTAAACACAAGAAGTCTTGGAGATATTTTTCATTACATTCAAGATACATACCATCATGACACACATTATTTATGTAAGACATTAATTTCTTTCAAAAAACGTTTGGCTTTTAGCGTACTAAGAAGAAAATTTCTTTCTATGTGCAAATTACATTATGTTTTTCCTCACCACATCATCCACAGAATGAAAAACTTCAATTCTTTACATCTTTATAATTCTAATCGAAATAAAAACTTCATCAAAATTTTAAATAATTTCAAATTTAAATTATTAATAGTTGAAATCAGAGACATTTATTCTTATATCCGTAAACTTGATAAGAAGATTGACAATTTAGAAAACAAAGTTAGTGATTTGATTGACGAAAATATAAAAAATCATTTCAATTCACAGTTATCACATATTTTTAAATTAAACAATCACAATTTTGGACAGAAATTTAGGAGAAAACTTAATAATTTGATTAGTGTCTCTGTCAATGCTGGAAACAATACAGATAATGCTCATGCAAATTATAAAGATGTTAATAATAATTCTACTAATATTTCATGCGGTACTCAGATATTGCCTGCCAATACTGTGGATGATATACATAATTATAATACCAATGATAATAACCTTATTAATCTCACTGATTGTAACATTCCCACGCCAGTTGAAGAAATTTTATCTTATGGTCCAAAATTTAATATTTTTAAATCAAATTTAGAAAAGAGTGATATTGTGCATGTAGTTAAAAATTTGGAAAACAATTTGAGATATATTAATGCACCTTCTGAGTTGAAAGATAATATACGCTTTTCATGCAACAACATTCTAGTCAATAATATTAATAAAAAACATAGAATTAGTATTGAACAAAGAAAGTTTGACCAGAAAGTATTAGAAACTAGACATTTCATCAAAAATAATCCACAATTAATGTTTATTGAATCCGACAAGAGTAATATGACTGTCTGCATTGAGAAGGCAGAGTATTTTAGAAAGTCGGAAGAACTGCTCGATGACAAAGAAACATATTTGACTTCTGATCATTTCCCTAACAAAAAAAAACTTCCCATTAACATCATGAATGATGCGGTTTCAACATTTTTACACAAGCTTCACACACAGAATTTATTATTTAGAAAATATAGAAACAAAACTAAACCTAATGACAACCCTTTCACTTTTACTGAGACTGAACTGCCTAAAATGTATTGCTTACCTAAGCTACATAAGCCTGGTATTCCTTTCAGACCAATTATTTCAACCATAAATTCCTCAATTCATCTTTTACCAAAAATTATTCTTCATGAAATACAAAAATGTAAATTCACTTCTAATACATCAGTCAAAAATAGTTTTGAACTCATCAAAAAATTAAAAAATTCTCACATACCAGATAATTATAAACTAATTTCTTTAGATGTTAAATCTCTTTTCACTAGTATTCCACATCATTTAGTTAAACTTTCTTTAGATAAAAGATTTCACCAGATAAATAACCACTGTAAAATACCTTTTGTTGACATAGTTGAGGGAGTTGATATTTTTATTTTATCTTTTTTTTCTTCAATTTCATTTGATTCCACAGCCAAAATTGCCCTTTACAATATAATGATTGACAAAGTGAATACAGAAGTAAAAGAATGAAAAGAAAAAAAATCATTTAAGAATGTTCATATGTATATTATAGTAAAAGATAAATTAGAAACATACTAACAATGAATATAACATAATAGTACAGCATAAAAGCAGATAAAAATCACAATAAAATAAAAATAAAATTGGTCCTCAAAATGGAAGTCTGAGGCGCAGCCAAAAAAAAAGTGCGTAAGTTCAGATATTTTTGACCAAAATAACGCGTATTTAAGGAGTTTTTGGCTGCGACTCGCTGCGCCTCAAGGAAAAAAATTATGCCCTTCAACTATATAATATAGTAAGATCCTAAAGTGCGGTAGCACTTTAACGGCGAGTTGGTTTTTAAACACCGACTCCCGTAAAAGCGTACCGCTTTATATACTTTAAATTTTCTGTTTTAAGTTATGTCGTTCACTATAAAACAATATTAGGATGATTATTTTTCTTTTATTTAATATCCCGCGCCTAGCCAATGATCCCCCGAATAATTAAAAAAAAAATTTGTCCCGAAAAAGTTCCACGTTAAAAAGTTATCAGCGTTTCAATTTTCAACTTGCTGATTTCTCTTTGCTGCCGATTCAGGAGATTTCCATTCAGACCAGCGTTTCCGTATCCGGTTTTGCATGCTCCCCTGCAAGACGCTGCGCCGCGGCCTAACTCGCTCTGTCTCACTCTTGCAGCCTGCAGCAAGGCACGGCATGCGAGCAGGATGCGCAGGCGAGGTGCGCGTATGCAAAAGGCCGACGGCCTCACATGGTGCAGAAGCAAGCAGCTGATCTGTTATTTAGAAATTTCATAAAATTATTAAGTGTTGATCTTGACTTGACAGTTGACACTAGTATCAATCAATTAACAAGATCAAGTGATTTTAATAAATGGTTTTTTAAAACAATTACTTTACAATCAAAAAGTTTTTTACTACAATTCTTGATAAATCATCTGTGTTGTGTTATTGTGTATCATTGAGTGAATGAATTGTGTCTAGTTTGGGTGATATAGGTTATATTGATTAAGAATTAATTCCAAAACAATTTGACTTAATCAAACTGGTTTTTTATCGATGCTAATTGAATACAGTTAAATTGTAGTTAAATAAAAAAAATTTGATTATCAAATTATTAAAAAGGTGTTGCTATAAAGACCCTTAAATATTATCTTTTTTTTTTAAACTAAAAAATTACCATTCTATTCTATTGAATCGGTTTTACTAAACTCCATAAGACAGTCATGCTGATAGTTTTTTTTCTCCTAAGAATACTGATATTTTTGTAGTCAATTTTTTAAACTGCTTCAAAATACAATTGTAATCAGATTAACTTAAGCCCTTGTTTTATTTCACTGTAAAAGTATAATTTCCCATATTAGTCTATATCGCAGGGATTTTTTGGCTAATATCATTCAAATGAATAAGTTTTATTGAATACAGAGACTCAGGCGACTAATTTTTTTCCCAAACTATTAATATAACATAAAGGGCACTGTTCTTTGATTCAGATTCAAATGAAATAAAAAGTAAAATTTGTTTAGTTAATTTTTTTAGTTTAAAAAAAAAGGCTTATTTGAGTTTAAAAAAATAACTTATTGTTAATTTCCTTAGAAGTTTATGACTTTCATTTTGTGATCTCTGTAATCAGAGAACTAGTAACAATTAAGTTAAATCCAGCAGGAAAGAGCTTTAATCATAGTAAAAAAAAAAAAAAAAAAATTTTTAATTATTTTCTATACTATAGATGGCAAAATTTTAGTCAATCAAAACTACTTTTGAAAATTTTTGCTGACAAAAATTTGTACATACATACCACACACAGCTATTCATGAGAATTTCAGGTTAATATTAAAAATTTTTGTTTTTTTAATTACAATAAAATTGAGTTTTTTTTATAAAAAAATTTTTTTCAATCACTAAAAAATACATTGTTTCGTTAAAAAAAAAGTTTTTTATTTTTTTTTAAGTCGACCCCCCCCCCCCCCCATATCCCCCGGCATCATCCGACCCAAAGAAACACGGCATAGGTAGTCCCCTTCACTGCGTAAATAACTATTGAAACTTTATCATTACGTGACTACGTGCCCTAGATTATTTTCGACTAGCGGTTTTTTTTTTTTTTTTTTTTTAAAGAATAATTATTAATTATCATTATTAATTATAAAAATGTATGAAACTTATGATTTGTGGTCTGCCTTGCGAAAGAAACAAAATCTAACAAAAACATACCTTTAAAAAAGTAAAAATTAACGGCGAGTGGTTTTTATCTGTCTGAATCTATCTAACAAAGTAAATTTCTTTGATCCGTCAAAGTAGCATCATAAAAAAGTAATTAATTGATAGAATTTCTTAACTTTCAAAAATATATGATCATTCTAAAATTAAAAGTTATATTTTATTTATATTTGTAGTTTACTTTATACTAATCTACATAATTTATTGTTTACAATTTTAAGGCTTTACTATTGACAGAAGTAAACTATTGACTGAAATAAAATCAGACAATAATAACGACAAGTTTTTCTTCGTGCCTGTATTGATTAAATTAACTTATTAAACTTTATGCAAATTATCAAGATTTATAATATTAATTAATTCTTTACAATTTTTATTATTTGTAATATAAACTATTGCCTGAAGTAAAATCAGGAAATAATAACGACGAGTTTTACTGCGTTCCTTTATGAACTTAAATATTTATAATATAAATATTTAATAAATAATTTGTTTATTAAGTTTTAAAAATTTAAATTAAAAAAGGGAGTTTCTATGTCGATAAAACCATTTTGATACTCGACGAACCCATTTCTTTGCCGTTTATACAAAAACAGAAGGTCATATTAGCAAAACACTGCCCATATTCAGTTTTTCGTTAAAATAAAGGAAATTGTTATCTTCCTTTAAGTGCAACGTTATAAATTTTAGTTTGAGACTGCATGGGTTCGTCAAGTATCAAAATGGTTTTATCGACATAGAAACTACCTTTTTTAATTTAAATTTTTAAAACTTAATAAACAAATTATTTATTAAATATTTATATTATAAATATTTAAGTTCATAAAGGAACGCAGTAAAACTCGTCGTTATTATTTCCTGATTTTACTTCAGGCAATAGTTTATATTACAAATAATAAAAATTGTAAAGAATTAATTAATATTATAAATCTTGATAAATTGCATAAAGTTTAATAAGTTAATTTAGTCAATACAGGCACGAAGAAAAATTTGTCGTTATAATTGTCTGATTTTATTTCAGTCAATAGTTTACTTCTGTCAATAGTAAAGCCTTAAAATTGTAAACAATAAATTATGTAGATTAGTATAGAGTAAACTACAAATATAAATAAAATATAACTTTTAATTTTAGAAAGATCATATATTTTTGAAAGTTAAGAAATTCTATCAATTAATTACTTTTTTATGATAATTTATACTTACGTTCTAGTATTCTTTATGATTTCGTTTTTCATTATATTGATTAAAAATTAATGGATATTAAACTAATATTGAATAATAATATTGAGTAAAAAGTATTATTTTTTTTAAAATTCATAAAATTAAACTATATTATTTGTTTATATTTCATTAATAAAAGTATAAATATCATTGATTAACTGTAAAATAAGCATTATGAATAATATTGTTCTCAACTTCAATAAGCAGTGGTAAATAGGATGTATTTTGTAGTAATGTCATTTCCCATTTTGTAGAAGCACAAGAATGTAGGGTGTTCCCAACTTGTAGAAGAGGTTGCCCTTTTATCATGTGTTTTGTTCCCAACTTGTATTCACCCATGCAACTGGCCTCACTAATTTTAGGCAAAAAAATGTTTTGAAAATATTTTTATCGAATATAAATAAAAAATGGTACATGGATCTTTATGATGGCGTCAATTACGAATTAGACTTAGAACTACACATCCTAATTCAAATTTAACCCAGTTGTAGTCAAAATTAATTTTTTCATCAAAATTTTATCAAACTTACAATTAAAATACTATTTGAAGGTTTCGATATAAAATTAGACATAAATTTTTGAATGTATTATGCATGACTTATACTGCTTTACGGAGGTTCCCTATTATCTACGTAAGTCAAATGTGTATTTGACTACAGTAGTCATCTGCTCATTGGCTCAGCTACTTTCTAACCTCTGTATGAGCCAATGAGAAGTCATATTTACAAGAATATAAAATCAATTGTTTATAATTATTGCTACAGGCTCCTAATGAATGTTTTGAAACAAGTATAATCAAAGTCTGATTTTTTCCGATTTTTGTGCGTAGTTACATTAAAATCTGTCGGCTGGAAATCAAGTATTTGCTGTTTTAGTAAATTTCCCATTAGAACCCATGCAAATTTGTGAAATTTGAAATGTTAATGACTTTTTTCACAAGTTCCTCAGGGCTTTGAAATTTTAGCTGAGCTACTTTTATACTAAAAACTATGTGTTCATTTAATTTGGACAAAATCTGTGGGCTAGATCTATTTGGTCGGGAACCTCCTTAAGGTAAAAATTGATCTTTCATTACACTTTTAGCTGAAAATTTGTTTCATAGGGTTTTCAATTAATCATTAATACAAAAATCATACATCTTTTTTTAGTTTAATTTCTCATAAGGAATCATTCTATTATTTAATTAATTTCTAAAATATTAAATAAAAAACATAAAAGATTTTAATTTCAAGTTTAATACTTATATTCATTGTCTCGTTTTCATTACTTTCAATATATGATATTCTGTATGTATAATTTTAATTCGATGTTTGATAAAATTATAATATATTTTTTTTTAATTCAAAATTCAAAAAATAAATTTGAAATAGTTTACAACTTTGCAAGCGTTAGCGCGAGGAGGTATAAAAGTTAGAATTTTTAAAGGCTTAGAATTCATAAAATCAATCTGGGGCCGCTTCATGGTCAAATGGATATTGTATAATTTATTTATTTATTTTTTTTATTTTTTTATTTTTTTCAATTATTTTCGATATTTATTTGTATTTATTACTTTATTTTAATTCACAACTAGCCCCTCTAAGCGCGCTGCAAGCAATAGTAACCTCAAAATGCACTTTACGAATATTTTAAAAATTTCTCCACCAATCAGCTCATGAATAAAAAGTTTACGCAAGATGGCGATAGCTCTCATTTATAATGGATTATTTATGTTGAAAATAAATTTTCATCTTTCAAAATTCAATGATAAAAAAATAATCGTTGCACTGTTTAAATAACTCTTTCATTTAAAATTTCTTTCTGTATAACAGGGTGATATTTCAAAATTATTGAAACAAAATCATTGTTTAAATAATATAAAGCATATTTTTTAAACTGTTAATCTCAAAACATTAATGACAAAATAACTGTAAAGTTTTAAGAAATTAATAAATACAAATGAATCCCAAAAAAAAAAAGATAAATAAATCGATCCAGTGTTACACTTTTCTTGCGACAGTGGACCAGGGTGAACCTATTACCACTCGAGAACTTGCTGTTTAAAAAATCTGTATTATATTACTGGCGTCATAAGCAAAAGACTCCGTAACTTCTATCTGACACTTTTCGAGAACTTTGTGTTTGAAGTTTGAAATCTATTAAACGTTAGACTTAATTAAATCATTACAGAAACAAAATGACGATAATTAACGTGACTAGTTAATGAATATTTTACACATTTTTTATCCATCTTTCAAAATATTTATTCAAAAATTGCATGAAATTATTTTAAAGTAAAAATAATTGTAAAATTTATTCTCATAGTTTATGAGATTGACCATAATAAACTAACTATTTTTTGTTGAATAAAATTTACCAGAACTTTTAGGTAGATGAAATTAAAAAAAAAAGAAAAAATTTATTTAAAAAACTAAATATTTCAATTTCAAACATATAGTCCAGGAGCGCTGGCATGAATTTTATTCAAAAGTGTGACAAAATTGTAGCAGGTAAAGAATACTCAGAAGTTGTTATTGACGATGTACAATATGTGGGAAAAATGTTTGGCGGACACCAAAAGTGGTCTATTTTAAATGGGGTCGATTTTTAGGGGAAAATTGGGGTTGTTCAGAGAATATCCGGTTTTCCGGAAAATCTATGCGTTTTATGAACAACATCGGAATGTAAAAGTTGTAGGCACTTAAAAAATGAACATTTTTTATGATCTGAGTTTTTCCAGAAAAGTCAATATTTTCCGAGAAAAATGTGAAAAACATAAGATTTCCTTTTTCGATGCATCCCAGGCACAAAAATTTTTTAAACTTCATAATTTTTGGTGAAAGTGAAGGTTTTTATGTGAAAAATTTTTCATAATTTTTTTGTGCAAAAATATCAAACCATTTCCGAGAAATTAAGTATTTTTCGCAAAAAAGCGTTAAACTTCAAAATTTTAAAAGGATTATCAAATTTGATGTTAAAAATTTCTGTCAGGGCACTTTTTTTCGTTGAAACGTCTACTTTCCGAAAAAGAAAAAAAAATGTATACTACAAGAGGAAATTTTTTGTTAAAAAAACTGAAAAAATCCTTGTTAAAAAAACTGTCGGACTGTGCAACAAAACACAGTCGGAAAATTATCGACAATTTTGAAACACTAGGGAGTATTACGACTGAAATTTTTTTTTTCCACATAGTTGTAAAAATCTACATAGTTTTTTTTTATTTTTAAATTTTATTTAATGCTCTCAATTGTTTAAACAATAAATAATTAAATTATACTTTTTTTCTTACAGCCTACCAACATGAAATTTGAAACTTTTATGAGCAGAACAGCATTTTTTAACAATAAATTAGATCAAACAAGAAAGAAATAATAAAAATTTTGATAATTTTGATGTAAAAAAAAGGATTTTTTCGGTTTTTTCGATTTTAACAAAAAATTTCCTCTTGTAGTATACATTTTTTTTTTTCTTTTTCGGAAAGTAGACGTTTCAACGAAAAAAAAGTGCCCTGACAGAAATTTTTAAAATCAAATTTGATAACCCTTTTAAAATTTTGAAGTTTAACGCTTTTTTGCGAAAAATACTTAATTTCTCGGAAATGGTTTGATATTTTTGCACAAAAAAATTATGAAAAATTTTTCACATAAAAACCTTCACTTTCACCAAAAATTATGAAGTTTAAAAAATGTTTGTGCCTGGGATGCATCGAAAAAGGAAATCTTATGTTTTTCACATTTTTCTCGGAAAATATTGACTTTTCTGGAAAAATTCATATCATAAAAAATGTTCATTTTTTAAGTGCCTACAACTTTTACATTCCGATGTTGTTCATAAAACGCATAGATTTTCCGGAAAACCGGATATTCTCTGAACAACCCCAATTTCCCCCTAAAAATCGACCCCATTTAAAATAGACCACTTTTGGTGTCCGCCAAACATTTTTCCCACATATTGTACATCGTCAATAACAACTTCTGAGTATTCTTTACCTGCTACAATTTTCTTTGGTCGCGAAAAACTAGCGCTCCTGGACTAATATATGAAGTTACGGACCCTTTTGCTTAGGGCGGCAGATTATTAAACAGTGGTTTTGTTTAAATAATTATTCAAACACTACTTAAATTACTTAAACAGTGGTTTTGTTTAAATAATTTTAAAATTTAATCCTCTTATGAAGAGAAAGAATTTAAACGATACATTGTTTCGAAAATACTCCGATTATCCCTGTATAAAAGAGAGCTATCGCCATCTTGCGTAAGTGTAAGATTTTTTATTCGTGAGCTGATTGGTGAAGAAGTTTTTAAAATATTCGAAAAGTGCATTTTGAGGTTACTCTTATTGTTTTTTCCCATGCACGCTTGAAGCGTGCTCAGAAGAGCTAGTATTTATAAATTATAACTTTTGAAATTCTAAAAAAAAAAAACAAGGTAAAAATGCATTTTAATTTCAATAGGTACTTGTGAATTAAAATAAATTAATAATTACCAACTAATACTAAAAATAGATAAAAATAAAAAAAAAAGATGCTTATTTCAAAACCAAAAAATTTGAAGTTATATACAAGTTGCGCTCGAGATAGCAGAACTCTGAGTTATCGTTTTAAAATTCTTGCAATTATTTTCCGCAAGTAAACCATTTTTATTTTGGTAAAGTAATTTTAAACAGATCTTGTAAATCTGGGTGTCATCCGAGCCAGATTTGCACACGAAAACCTCATATGGTGGCAACACTTCAAAAATTTAAATTATTATAAAAATGTTTTTTTTTACGGAACTAATGAAAAAAAGTTTTGTAGGACGTGAAACTACGGGACACTTTTTTTTGTGCCTAAAAACAAAAGGGTTATAGGGAGGATTTTTGGTTCAAAAAGGTTTTAAGGGGAATTTTTGAATTTTCGTTTCTCCTAGCGTGAATGGGGCCTACCTTTGCGATACTCATTTATTTCACTAATTATTAAAATTAATAATGTTGTATTGTAGATCAACTTTGTATTGCCTAGGAGTGATTAAATAGTATATTACAGTCCTGAGGGAGTCAAAAATGAGTTAGCCTTTAGCAAACCCAAATTGATGTCCGAGCCGAAGGCGAGGTCATCAAAGGTTTGCTAAAGGTTAGCTCATTTTTGCGCTCCCAAGGGCTGTATACTATTTTTCACGCTAGTAGTCGGAAAGTACAATATTCGTTTCCGGTACGAGCCCGAAAATTGTACTTTCGGGCTACTAGCGTGAAAAATTAATAATGATTCACTAGCTTATATTGGGGTACTCTAACTTGATACGGCCCTGTTTGCGTAAAGAGAATTATAAAACCACATGTACTGATGATATTTTTTAGGTTTTTACCATTTTCATAAGAGTTTTTGGCTCAATAATCTTCATTTTTTCTTTTAAATACCAAATTAAGTAATATAAATCAATAAAAATAAAATTACCACTATAAAGTTATTAAATACTTCATTAGACTTTGACATAAAACCAGAAAACACTATTTCACTAGAGTTTCGAACTGGGGAAGTCTCAAATTTATTGGTCAGTCCAACTTTGCATAGCAGCAACATAAGAAACACAGGTGCCAACATTTTACAAACATTAACTCTGACAAACTTGTCGAAAAAAAAACAAAACAAAAGGACTTAAACACTTCAAAATTACTTCTGGGAAACGTCTACTTTAATCAAATGTCAAAGATCGCACTGTATTAATCTGATGCAAAAATTGTCATTAGAGTACTGCATGAAAACTCTCCAAAAATTCTTTCACATACTTACAGCCGAAGCAAGAACAAAATTAATAAGTATTAGTCACGAGGTGTAGAACATCATACAAGGAGGAGCAATATACACATAGACACATATATTTAATGACTTTTGAGCTGTGTTCAACAAGTATAGGCGCAGTATCACCGTGCCACGACAAACTCTCTCTCTCTCTCTCTCTCTCTCTCTCTCATTCACTCACTTACTCACTCACTCAATTACTCTGGCCTCTGCACTCCTGTGCCCTTTATAAAAAGTCAGTTAAGTTCAATTTAAATCATTTTTTATTTTTATTGATTTTAATTTTTTTTATTTTTTCATTTTTATTGAGGAACCAGATGTATTCAATTAAAATAAACTGTTTCCAATCCTATTCAACTTTATAATTGAATTAAATTGACACGGATTTTCAATGGAATTCAATTGAAATAAACTTAATGTAATGGTTTTTCATTCAAACTATTTTCAACTGATTTTAATTGTAAAAAACAAGTTTATTATTCAATTGATAGTGTGGCCTAATTATAATTAAAAAACCATGATTTTGTGGAAAAAATCAAACTTAAATGAAGAAAAAAAAATCTTTGCGTAAAGGGGTACTCTAAAATGCCACTATAACTATTTTGGGTCAGCTAAAAAATTTGCAAAATTTGTTTAAAAAATCATGAAAAACTGTGGTTGATAGTTTTTGCATGTACAGACGTGGATATTGTTTTAATAAAAATATTGTTTTAATAAAAAAGTCTTTCGGATAAAAGTTGAAAGTTTTTTAGTAGTTTGATCGGTTGGAATAATTCCGGTATGGATACGTTTGTTTGTTTATAAATAAAGTCATAATAATACAGTACAATAAATTCGTCGTTATTTCATTGATTTTTTTCTCTATTAAATTAAGGTGGTTTTCTGCCAAATACATGACAACAGAGAATCAGCTCAATTTTCTAGAAATGTTTCTACGAAGTCTGATCAAAATTGACCATATATATAGTTTAAAAGTTACAGCTAGTTAAAGATTGAATTTTTTTAATTACGGCCTACTATACGTACGGCCGGTACGCTGAAAAAGTGTATTAAATTATTAATATTTGTCTTCTTACAATAGAGATCCTTTAGAAAAACCACATACTTATAGTTTCAGTATCAAAGAATTCATTTCTTGAAACTGCAAAAAATTGACTTTCTAGGAATTTCACAATAATTTTACAAAATATAATTTTCACGTGAATAACCTCCAAAACTGCGGTATTCACAGGTGAGGTTAAAAGTTTTAAAAAATTTATTGTTATTATTGTCGATGTTTTTTTGGTAGAAAATAATTTCAGAAGCCATAAAAAGTTAAAAAATAAATTTTAATAACAAATTGTTAGTAATTTGGTGTAATAATTATTTTAGTCTTTAACTTCCCTGCTGTGTAGCCACACATGCGGCAACGTAAAGTTTAAACAAAAATTTTTTGGTCTACAATAAATATTTTAATCAAATAATAAATGAATAAATAAATAAATAAATTATCAAAGTTACGACAATAATATTTTCCCAAATATCTACGTATATACCTGTCGGGTGCTCGGGTCAACCACCGGAGCCCCCCCCCCCCATCAGTCACCCAAGGTCCCGAGCACCGGCTACGGGAAAAAGTTCCTGGAGAAGTCGCCCAGGGTGTAAAAACAGGGGTTCCGGTGTTCGACCCGGGGCCCCCCCGTAAGCAGGGTTGGGTCGGTGTATTACACTGGTAAGCCAACTGGTGTTTTAAGTGACTTATGGTGTATTCTGGCCTATTGAAAATTTTTAGGATACCTTGAAAGAAAAATTGAAAAAAAAAAAGAATAAGAGTTAAAAAAAATATTTTGCAGATGTTAGTACGTATTTATATAGATAAATCATTCTGGATCAATAAAATAAACATAAAAAAATGTTTGTAAACTGTGAGTTAACCTGTTTGAGGTTAAGTGCTCATGTATTAAAGTAAACATAGGCATGAAAATTACTTTTTCCAGGCAAAATTGAGGTCTTGTAAAAGTTTAAATCAACTACGTGAATAAATATAAAGGAGAACAAGTATAAAAATAATATTGGTGAGTTGAAAAAGTGAAATGTATGCATGCAAAATAGTAAGAGCACTCCCTGCTACGAAAAATCCATTGAAGTCCATTGAAAATTTTAATGGTTTTCAATCGGTTTTTCAATCAGGACTTTTAATAGGCGTTTCGCCGATTGGTTTCGATTGGGGAAGGAATTGTTATTGAAGTCGATTAAAATCTATTGAATAGTAGGATGGAAATCCATTGATTTCGATTGAAAAATTGAATGGATTCTAATGGGTATCTCAATCGGTACTTTTAATAGGCACTTTGCCGATTTGTTTCGATTGAATGATGAAGACCAATAGAAATTTATGTTAACCAATGTTTCTTAGCGGACTGTAATTTTTGATTAAGTTAATTTTAAAAGCGCGATCGCTAGGGATTGAAGTGAAAAGAAGGGAATAGTTCAAGAACAACACTTTGTAGTTTATGCTGAACTAACACTTAATTTATTACACTTGTAAAGAAAGGGGGTATTTACAAGAGAGATTGAGGAGAGAACACTCGCCGTCTTTGCCGGGAGCTTCTCTGCCTCACACATCGTCGCAAGTTGATATGTTCATGGTGGCGCGACTGATGGATCCAAGCACTCGACGCGAATGGGAGAAGAACCTTGGAAGGACTACGAGCCCTCCTACGCTTGACAGGTTGAAGTCATTTCTTCAGGGGCAAGCATTGATCTACGAAGCAGTCGAAGAATCCTCTGGCACGATACCTAAGCCTGCTAGCGCTGCAAGAAAGCCAACCTTGAACTCCTCTTTTCAGACTTCTAGCCCACAAAAGAAGGAGAAAAAGAAGAAAGAGGATAGCAAAAAATGTCCTGCCTGCGGGGAGAAGCATTATCTGAACAGATGCCCCGTCTTCAAACTAAAAACTCTAGCTGAAAAACGCTCCATTGTAAACGAGCAAAGACTCTGCTCTAATTGTTTTGGTCATCATAACGTTAATGAATGTCAATCTACATTCACTTGCTTTGTCTGCAAATCCAAGCACCATACGTTGTTGCACAACCCTAAGAAAGACAACATAACCTCACCTATTTCGCAGCAAGCCACTAACAATCAAGCTAACCCAGTTGTCGCACAGCCTTCCAGTGCTTGGCAAACACAAAATTCTCAATATCGCGCCAATCCGGCTGCTGCACAGCCCGCCAGTGGATTTCAACCACAAGCCACTACTCCATCTTTGAACCCTGGAGCTTCGAGCTTTAACGGCGCTTCACTGGCTTACGGTAGCCATACTGGTGTTTTGCTGGGCACCGCTCAAATAATTGTTCAAGGACCCAGAAAACAGAAAATAAAAGCTTCTTAGCACCTCTACTTATGCTCCGGTGTCGTCTGTAGGTGGCTTCCAATCAGTCACAGGCAGGCAAGTTACTAACTTTACTGTGAGGCCACACTTTAGTTCAAGGTTTTCGTGTGAAGTTAAAGCTCTCGTAGTACCTCAGGTGTGTTCTTACATTCCGCCGCATTCCGAAGTCCGTGCTAATTTCGATCATTTGTCGAATCTAAACTTAGCTGATCCAGCTTTTTTGAATGACACCCAGATTGACGTGTTGCTTGGCGCGGATATATACGCTTTGATTATTCAAGAGGGCGTCGTCAAGGGAAAGCCAGATGAACCCATCGCCACCTCCTCTATGTTGGGTTGGTTAGTCGCTGGCTCAATCCCGCTAAGTTCCAATGTAACTAGCTGCGTTACCACTCATTCCTTTCATTGTGCTCAAAGCGATACATTGTCAGGAATCCTACAAAAATTTTGGGAACAGGAAGAATTGCCATCCAAAAAGCTGCTTACGCCCGATGAAGAAAAGTGTTAGAAGCACTACACTGAAAACACGAAGCGAGAAGTCGATGGACGATACTGCGTTAAGTTACCTTTTAAGAAACCGGTAGATGCTCCCCTTGGCAACTCGTACAATAAGGCAGTATCAATGTTAAAGCGAATGGAAGAAAAATTCGATGTTGATCCTGAATTCAAAGGTTTATACTTCGATTTCATTAATGAATACATCGCCAGCGGTCATATGATTGAAATACCCTACGATTCTCCTCTTCTCAAGCCGTTGGAAGACACCTTTTTTCTACCTCACCATGCGGTACTGAAACCCTCCAGTACAACCACCAAACTCAGAACTGTGTTCAATGGTTCTAGTAAAACCAACACGGGCATTTCCTTGAACAGCCTATTACACACTGGTCCCAATCTTCTTCCAAAGTTGCCAGACCTGATGATAACCTGGAGATTATACAAATACGTTTTTGTGGCTGACATAAAGCAAATGTTTCGACAAATTTTGCTTAACTCAGAAAATTGGCACTATCAAGCTATTGTATGGAGATTCAACCCGAACGATCCAATTCAAGTTTACTACTTAGTCACCGTAACGTACGGTTTAGTCTGTTCTGCCTTCCTTGCCTCTCGTACACTCCAGCAGCTGGCTGCAGATTATCAATTCAGGTACGCGCTAGCCTTTCTGATCATACTGTATGAAATATACATGGACGATGTTCTGTCTGGTGGCCACACCATTCAAGAAGCCATCGACAAACAAGCGCAGCTTATTAATCTCCTTAAAGAGGGCGGGTTTGAGCTTAGAAAATGGCTCTCGAACGACCCAGAAATTTTGGCTCATTACCCGAGGATCATCTTGCCACCGATCCCAACGCGATTTTCGAAGCCTCATCCTCGTTCGCGGTTTTGGGACTCCAGTGGCAAGCTAAAGATGATACCTTCACCTTTGATTTGAAGTATTCGCCCATAGAGGGCCCCCTGAGAAAACGTGCAGTTTTATCGAAACTGGCGCAAATCTTTGATCCCATGGGCTGGTTAGCCCCGGTAACCATCTCTGCCAAGATTTTTATGCAGTCTCTTTGGCTGTTGAAATGTGGCTGGGATGACCCCCTACCGCCAGATTACGTCAATCAATGGGAGGCATGGACCTCCAAACTACCGTTTATTAACTCATTGTCCATCCCTAGGTACGTGCGATATTCGCCGGACGTAGAATTTTGTGAAGTTCAAGGGTTTGCCGACGCGTCCGATAAAGCTTGCTCAGCAGTCGTCTACCTACGGTTGATTCGTCAAGGAGAGGTGGAATGCTCTCTGCAGATCGCCAAAACGAAAGTGGCCCCCTTGAAAAAATTAAGCACCCCAAAGCTAGAATTATTAGCTGCTTACATGTTATCCAAGCTAGTCCACCACTTTGCAACAAAACTACCCGCCAAAATTGACGCAATCCACCTTTGGTCCGACTCCAAGGACGTGCTGTTTTGGCTCAGAAGCCATCCTGCGAAATGGAAAACCTTCGTCGCCAACAGATGTTCCGCCATACACGGCTTCACGCCCAAAGCTTATTGGCACCATGTAAAATCAGCCGACAATCCCGCTGATGTTGCATCTCGTGGAATAAGCCCAGATTTATTGTCTACTCATCCATTATGGTGGCATGGCCCTTCATGGCTACGCACAATCACCACACCCTGGAACACAGCTCCTGATCAGTTATTGGAGCACAATCCAATCGAGGAAAAAACCATGAAAATAGGTTTGGTCACAAACACCGCAATCTGCCTCGTCACCCCAGAACGTCAAATGTGGTCCGTATGTTGTAAATATTCATCTTTGACAACTCTACTTCGAGTTACAGCTTATGCCCTGCGCTTTGTGTACAAACTTTATCGTAAAGTCATTGTGCGAAAATCGGTGCACGGTAGCTTCACATTTTACAGCTTTTTGAACTTCACTGATGTAAATGAAGAGTTCTTATCCTCAAAAGAACTGCAGAACTCAAAACTTCTGTGGACATATCATTGTCAGCAAACCTACCTGTCGGAAGACATAAATAACCTCAAAAAACACAAAGCAACTTCAAAATCCTTAAGGGGTCTGAGCACATTCTTGCAGAGTGAAGAGTTTGAATCGAACTCAATGGTTTTGAATGGATTTTTCGTAGCAGGGCTTGTTAGTTTAAGTAAAATTATTAGTTAAAAAGTGATGAGATTTCATAAATGAAAAAAATATTTTTAGAACTAATTAAAAAATAGTAAAGTGGCTTGTAAATATATTTTAAAGAATGTAGATGTAATGAAACAAAAAAAAACATTTCAAGCAGTTCATGTTTAACCCGCCCAGCTGAAAAAATCCATATGGAAATCCATATGGAAATCCATGCAGTACCCCATACGGAAATCCATATCGAAATCCATATGGAATTTCGTATGGTAAATTGAAACCGATTTCCATATGGATTTCCATATGGATTTTCAAAAGCAATGATTTTTTTTTTTTTAAATAATTTTTTTTTTCTAAACTTTTTTATTATTTAATAATAATTAAAAAAAATTGATAAGCATAATTATTTTTATGCCTTTTTCCAAAATAATATTTATTGTACATCTTTTCTCCTTATCCAGATTTTTTTTTTTTTTCAATTCAATTCTTTTCATTTTGATTTTATTAATATTTTAAAAATTAATTTTTTACTATCTTCATATTTTATTTTGATTATTGATAATTATTGATAGTTATATAATCTAATGTAACCAAACAGTATAATTAATTATGATTTTTTTTCAATTTGATTAATTATTTTTTTGAAGTATTATCGATTATCGTGTCTGCTGCTCGGGAGTCAAAAAAGCAGAAAAAGCATACGAAAAAGCAAGCGAAACATAGATTGTGGAAAGGCTATCGTTGGGGCGGTTTTAAGATTTGATTTTGAGGTGTGACCAAAAAAAAAATGCGTAGGGCACGCAATTTTCGAGCATAGACTACGTGGAGTTTGAGAGCGTAGCCTATACGCTCGACGCGAATGCGTGATCTACGCCTTGTCAAGTGCGCAAAACGCGCAAGGGCTCCACTCAATATCTAAAAAATTATAATATTGTTTATTAAGTAAAAAGTTGTGTTGATTAGAAAAGTAAATAGTAGCAATAGCATAATAAACTACTCCAAAAATTGATAGAATAAATTTGGTTACTCAGGATTCACTAAAAACAGAAAAAAGCAACTATTGTTTTGTTAGAAACTTTCTGCGACTAACTGTATACATACTCATGAACTAAAATCTTTTTGTCATCCATTGATAAAATTACTATATCACATATTAATATTTTACTATCTTCATATTTTATTTTGATTATTGATAATTATTGATAGTTCAATAATCTAATGTAACCAAACAGTATAATTAATTGTGATTTTTTTTCAATTTGATTAATTATTTTTTTGAAGTATAATATACTGGAAAAATTAATAATTTACACAAGTTTTTCAAGTAAAATTTATTTTTATTTTTTAACATGTGATTTATAATATGTGATATAGTAATTTTATCAATGGATGACAAAAAGATTTGAGTACATGAGTATATATGGGTCATTCCGGAGATTTTTTAAAATTCCTTGCGGAGGGGGGTCGGCAAATCTTTTTGGGAATATTTTTCCTCGAAAGTTCTATATAAAACAAGAAGTTTACCCCTCGAGAAAATTTTTTTTTTATGTTGTGCTTGGCGCTGGAATTTTTCAAAGCTCGAAAAAAGGCCTACTTTTACGTCATTTTTTGAAAAATCTAGCTCAAAGCAGAAATAAGATAAAAAGGTGCGGTTTGCAGGAAAATTTTAAGAATAATCAGTAGTTTATGTAAAAAATATGTCGAACAAATTTTTTTTACATTTTACCCCTTTCCCATCGGTTTTAAAAATGAACTTTTTTCTCTATTTTATAGGTATCTTTCAGCAGCTGTAGCTTCTTTCCCGTGCATTTTTCCTCTATGTATATGATCGTACGGTTTTTAGCTCTTAAAAAGACAAAAAATTTGCGTCCATCCGCGACTCAGTCCGATGCTTCATTCTCGAGATACAACTGTTTAAAGATTGCAAGAAATTTTAAAAATGAGTTTTTCGCAATTTTATTATAGCTGCCATACTGTTCTATCATAGAATTTTTCAATTTTTTTTGCATAAAAAGTTACTTTTATTTGTATATTAAAAGCCCTCAAAATTTCAGGAGGGTGTTTTTTATTTATTCCGAATAATAATGTTTCGAAAAACCTTATTTTTAAGGTTATTTTAAAGTACTTGTGTGGTTATAGAATTCACAACTCGGTTGATTTAATTCTTTATCCAGCCATTTTTTATTTTTAATAACAAATAATATTTATAAACAATTAAATTTTCTTTCATTGAAGCTATTTAGACATTAAACTTTATAAATTATCAAAATAAAAACAGGTATTTAAGCTTTAAAACGTTAATTTATTATTCTACACTTATGCTATGCAACCTAGTTTTTTTATTCATTTTTTTTAAGAATAATTATGTTTAATAAAATTTGACCTTATTCTTTGACCAAAAATGTTACCTTTGTTTCTTTTTTAAGTGATATTTATTTTATAAATTTAACCGTTTTAGATTCAGTATCGTCTGAGGTCATTTTTACTCTCATACTTGTCTCATCAAGTGGCTCAAAGTAATGATACTTTGTAGTGTTGACGATGGTCTTAGCAGATTTAATTCTGCTTTCTAAAAACAGATGTCTTGTTTTTATAGTCTCTTTGTCTACCCATAAGTATCTGAAAAAAAATAAAAAATAAAAAATAACAAACAAAAAAATTAGTTCAGAGTAATTATGACTAAGATTTTAGTCATAATGATCAAGATTTTTTAGTAACAATTTTTAACAAAAAAAAAATTTTGTAAGTGAGAAAAATTTTAATGGAAATTTTTTTTAGTAATTTCAAGAAAATGACACGTACTCAAAGAAAAAAAAATTATGAAAATTAAATTTGCTTGCATGTTGCTCGAATACAAAAAAAAATCTAATTAAAATGTTTATTATCTGAGGAAATTATAAATACAAATTTTAACCTAAAGCTTGTAAAACTAAATTTACTGGTAAACTTCTTATTGATTATTAAGTATAATATAAATTTTGAAACTGAGGCCTCTTACTTTATTGAAGAATGATTTTCATTTAAATAATTGAACATATCCAAAGGACTAGTAATCTGTTTATCTGCTGATCTTTGCAGTGACGCTTTTCTAACTTTACGTTTGGCAACAGCACCAATGCCATCACACACGTTCTTACCGTGGTTTGTGGCAAAAAAGTTGTGTGTACAACTTTAAAACCAAAATCTGACTCATGGAAACAAACGTTAGCAAAATTATTTCTGGAAAAAAGTAAAAGGTTATAAATTGATTAATTTTGATATTTTAACTAAATAATTTAATCACTTGTTTTTGTACTGGCTAGGTGCCCCATCTGAAAAATATATGATTTTTTTTAACCATGGGTAGTCCTCTCTCAGTACAGAAGTAAGTTTTTCTTGAAAGCTATTGACAGAACTAGCAATATGATCATTACAATCACTAATGACACATAAACCTTTGAACAGAATTTGATTTGAGCCTGGTATTTTGTAATAAACACCAAAGGGCTGCAATGTAGCTTGAATATTGTTAAAATAAAATGCTTGAACTGAATCTTGGGCTATGAAAGAGTAGTTTTCAGCATAATCCATAACGATTAAGCAAGTATTTGAATCTAAATTTTTTTTTTATTTCAGCAAATTGTAATTTTTGATTTTCAGCTACCTAATGATGTTTGGTCAAATTAAAAATTTCTGTAGCCAGTTCTTGGATAAAAGTATCTTTTTTTTCACTTATTTTTTGAAGGGTAGTTCTGACGAAAGTATCCTTTGGATCATTTTTTTCAGTTGGTTTCCAAGTACAGTAAGTAATTTTGTCATTAGTAAAAGAAAGACTGGTGTGCAAAATTTGAAGAATCTTGTTTTTACCTGGACATCTTTTACATGCATGTGTCATGCACTTTTTATCATCAACCGAGCAAAAACATTCATCAAAAATATCTTTGTATGACAAATTAGAGTCTAATGCATGCAATTTTAATTTCACATTTTTGTGGTAAATACATACACACACACTGTGTGTGCCTGACCCTCCTGCTGATACACATTTTTTCGGGCGCAAACTTGCAAACAATGTAAGTTTAGGAATTTTTTCAAAATCACTAAGTTCAACCCACTTATTATAAAGATCTTTGAGATTATATAATAAAAGCCGCTTTTGAAGTTTTTCTTTTTCACCGGTTTTTGGATTAGATACACTGAGACATTCTTTTGTACCAGCACAAATTCTGCTATTTCTGTCGTCTCCATAAAAACTTTGAATGTTTTCCAAAAGTTCAGAAGAGTACATCTCATACAGTAGTGATCAAAATTATAAGGCACCCCCTAAAATTCGTCTGTTTCAAGTTAATATTTTGACTTTGTGCATGCCTGCACGTGTTTAAATATTTTAGTATTCATCTCTAAAATTTTTTTTGTTCAAAACAAGTTCAGTACTTGAAAAAAAAACGTTTACTTTATATTAATTCGTCTTTCCAATCAATTTTTATCCTCTTTTAAGCTTCAAATGACTTTATTTAAAAAACAGCTAAATTTAGTTCTTTTATGATCTAGATAGTGTTTTGTAAAAATTCTATAAACACCTAAGTGAATAATATATTTTTTTTCGCGTTTCTCCGATGTTCAATTTTATCGAAAAAAATTTTCAAGCTGATTAATAGAAAAATGTTCAAGCCACAAAGAAAAAATACATTTTTTTAAACTTGAAAAAACATTGATTTTTTGTACTTTTACATTGTTTTTCGCTTAAATTTGCTTTTTTTTTATTAATTTGGGAGGTAAAAATTATATTGAACTGATATTTGATGAATTTTAAGCTAATTCAATTTATTATGAATCAAAATCTTACAGAGAATTTAAAAAAAATATGTTAAAAAACAGTTTTTCTACTACAGTTAAATTTCACAAAAATAACTTCAATTTGTATTTAATTGATTACAAGTAATAGTATTAATTTATTTTTAGAAATAATTATTATAATCATTTTTATTATTTCATATAATATCTTTTTAATATATTTAGTAATTAGTTTATCCTTCTTTAGTACTTAGTTTATCCTCCTTTAGCCTCAAAGCAAGCGCGAACTCTTCGGACCATAGATTCTGCAAGTTTTTTACAGTAACTCGGACCCAATTTTTGCCAGGCTACAGCAATCTCTCGTTTTAAATCTTCCAAATTTCTCAAGTGTTTGTCTTTGATCATTATCTCTATTTGATCCCAAGCATTCTCAATTATATTCAAATCTGGAGAACGTGCTGGCCAATCTAGTACAGGTATTTTATTATCATTAAACCATCGCATCGTTTTCTTTGATTTGTGACACGGAGCGTTGTCTTGTTGGTAATACCTAATTTTTTGACGTCCATAAACCTTTATTTTTGATGGAAGCATAAAATTTTCCATAGTCTCGATGTATTTTTGCTTTTCACTGTACCTTGCACAAATTGAAGTTCTCCTTTTCCTTTTCCTGACAGGCAACCCCAAACCATAATTGATCCACCACCTTTCTGCACTCTTGGAGCAAGGCAATCAGGATTGTATTTTTCACTGCTGGTACGTCTTATTCGCTTTGGTCTGTTTGAAAAAAGTTGGAAGCTAGATTCATCGCTAAAAAGAACTAAATTCCATTTTTCAAACGTCCATGATAGCTTGTCTTTGCACCATTAATACCTAGCTTTTCAGTTTTTTGCAGTTAGAAGAAGCTTACGAGTTGCGACAGCAGATTTCATGTTCTTCTCAAGCAAACGTCTATTAACTGTTACTCGAGACACTTTTACATTAAGTTCTTCATTTATTTGATTTTTGATATTGTTTGCTGTAACTGCACGATTATTCTTTGCCTTTTAAATAATAATTCAATCAATCTGGTTACTTGTTATTCTTGGCCTGCCAGCGCCACTTTTCACTTTTACGGATTTCACGATTTCATACGTCTTAATGGTGTTTTAAACGCAACACCTACTAACTTTTAATATTTTTGAAATTTGACTCTGATTTTTTCCTCCTTTCAACAATCCTATAATCTGCCACTTAATTTTATCAGAAACTGCTTTTCTTCCCCTGATGAAAGTTATGCAAGCTTATAAACATTTAAAAAACTAATTTATCAATAATGACGGCTCGGTCGGTAATGTAGATAAATTCTTTAGCGATCGAACAATTAACGCTACTGGCATTCTAATTCTACGAATTTGAAAAATTACTTCAAGTTGAATAAACTCTCTGAAACTTCTAACTGAATATTAAAATTAATGAAAAAGTCAATTCGATAAATATATTGCTTGTAATCAATTAAATACAAATTGAAGTTATTTTTGTGAAATTTGGCTGTATTAGAAAAACTGTTTTTTAACATATTTTTTTTAAATTCTCTGTAAGATTTTGATTCATAATAAATTGAATTAGTTTAAAATTCATCAAATATCAGTTTAATATAATTTTTACCTCCCAAATTAATAAAAAAAGCAAATTTAAGCGAAAAACAATGTATAAGTACAAAAAATCAATGTTTTTTCAAGTTTAAAAAAATGTACTTTTTCTTTGTAGCTTGAACATTTTTCTATTAATCAGCTTGAAAATTTTTTTCGATAAACTTGAACATCGGAGAAACGCGAAAAAAAATATATTATTCACTTAGGTGTTTATAGAATTTTTACAAAACACTATCTAGATCATAAAAGAACTAAATTTAGCTGTTTTTTAAATAAAGTCATTTGAAGCTTAAAAGAGGATAAAAATTGATTGGAAAGACGAATTAATATAAAGTAAACGTTTTTTTTTTTTCAAGTACTGAACTTGTTTTGAACAAAAAAAATTTTAGAGATGAATACTAAAATATTTAAACACGTGCAGGCATGCGCAAAGTCAAAATATTAACTTGAAACAGGCGAATTTTAGGGGGTGCCTTATAATTTTGATCACTACTGTATGTTTTTCTTATTGGTTCGGCCCAAACACCTGAAAACATATTTTGAAAATTAAGAAACTGTAGGGAAGGTAAATATTATATTGAAAAATATTTTAAAAATACTATTTCTGTTTGAATTTGATTTGTAAACAAAATTTTTAACTTTTTTAATAATTGAGAATAGATTTACTACAAATTTATTTTTAAGTCAATTCTAGAAAATTATAAAGATTTAAGATACTCTCCATGATTTTCTCTTAATTCTAATGATTTCCTGTAGATGTATCTTGATCAATTAAAATGTTCAATAACATGACAATATTTCCAAGTAGCAGGCAGTAGTGTAAGTAGACGTATTTTTTCTTTATTATTCGATTGGTTGAATAACATAATTAGATTATGAATAATTTGATTAAAATTCGTACTATTAGCAATTTTTTCCTGGAGATTAATCTTTTCACTTATGTTTACGTTATAGACATCGCTGATTTTTAATGCTAATTTCTGACCAGCGTCATGTAATAATTCAATAAATTTTTTTTCAAGGCGCTGTTTTGTTAATTTACCAGTCTCAGGAAGAGAAATATCCAAACTTTCTAGAATTTTTGACAGATCAAAAATTTCCGTTTCCTTATCTCGCTTATCTTGACTCTCAGTTTGATATGTAGATCCACTAGATTTCTGGGTTTCAGTCAGGGACTCAGATTGAGATTGAAGCTGGGACTCGTTGTCAGACTGCATGGGTTCAGACTTACTCTGAGATGGATGAGGTTCAACTTTTTTTTCATCAGATTCGACAAGTTGATAATTTTCTTCTAATTTTGTTTTTTTTGAAGGCTGAATCATTGTAGAAACCATTTTATAGCAAGAAATACATAACTTTTGTCCAGGTTTTAAAAATGTGTTTGTTGACAGTTCGAAATCTTGCGTAACATTTAGAGTAATTAATTTCAAACCGTTGGTAATACTTTTATTATGTTTAGAAAAAGGATCACAGCATTTTTTTTGCCTTTCTGAGTAGTAATCCAAGTAATGACTACGATGAAAGTTACATATAAATCGATCACGATCCAATAAAGTATTTTCAATTCTAAGTTCAAGAGTAGCCACTTCAGAATTTGAAAAATCTTTTAAACTAATTAAATCAGGATGATTTTTGTAATGACGTTGGTGACACTCTTCTTGGGTGATAAATCCAATATAACATGTAGCATTACTCATGGTTATGATGAAGTTTTTTTACATTTCTTCTTTTTCAAACACTTTAAAAAACGCTAAAATATTGAGTAGATAAAAAATGACTTGCTGAATAAAATATTACATTATTACAAAACAAAGTAAAAAGCTAGCTGGTGACAACTGACAACACAACTCTAGTACTCTACGGTAAGTAAATAACGTGAAGTTGTCAGGTTTCCAGACAAACCTTAACTCAATTTGTTGAGTGTGGCGCTACCGTCGGTTTGGCGCGAAATTCAATTTCTTTTGGTAACATTTTTTTTTTATTACGGTAAAATATCTGTTTTTATTTTGATAATTTATAAAGTTTAATGTCTAAAAAGCTTCAATGAAAGAAAATTTAATTGTTTATAAATCTTATTTGTTATTAAAAATAAAAAATGGCTGGATAAGGAATTAAAATCAACCGAGTTGTGAATTCTATAACCACACAAGTGCTTTAAAATAACCTTAAAAATAAGGTTTTTCGAAACATTATTACTCGGAATAAAAAAAAACACCCTCCTGAAATTTTGAAGGCTTTTAATATACTGTTTGGATTTCGCGCTAGTTTCGCACGGCGCTGGTCAACCGAGCCTCAGGCGTCCCGACGCCACTCTGACCAGAGTTCCGCCGGCGCGGGCTGGCAGTCGTCGCTGAACCGCGTTCAGCTCGAGAACCGTTATCTAGCAGCTGAAGTGTTTTTTTAGTTTAAGAATATCAACTTGCGACGATGTGTGAGGCAGAGAAGCTCCCGGCAAAAACGGCGAGTGTTCTCTCCTCAATCTCTCTTGTAAATACCCCCTTTCTTTACAAGTGTAATAAATTAAGTTTTAGTTCAGCATAAACTACAAAGTGTTGTTCTTGAACCATCCCCTTTTTTCACTACAATCCTCGCGATCGCGCTTTTAAAATTAAATTAATCAAGAATTACAGTCCGCTAAGAAACATTGGTCCTTATGATCGCCAGATAGGATCGGCAAAAGTGAAGCGTGTGAAAAAAGTGAGAAAAATCGACGCCGCGGCCTTGCACAGCGGCCATTTTGAGGTGCTCCGGAAAGACGAGACGCCAACGGCACCATAGATGAGCTGTGCCGCGGCCATTGCAGGAGATCGCCGACGCTCTCTCTCTCACCACAGGCATCCAGCAGGCCGCAGCGAGTTGAGTGAATGCGTGCGCACCCAGAGGCCCACAGCGACGCACCTGTAAACAACCAACGCCGAGGCAATGACAAAGCGAAGCGACGAGGCACGACGACGCTTCGACGGTGCAGAGGAGACTCCACGAAACTGGCAGCGATTTTTAAGACACCGACACATAGAAGTCTGAAGCAAACGTGAACGTTGACTTGGTGGTGCCCCGAAAAATTCCACAGCACAGCGCTGGAAGCAACGCGCTAGCTCCACCCTACCACAACAAGCAAGCAGCAACCAGGCATCACACAGGCACGGCGGCAACACAGCTGACTGCACTCCAAAATATCATCTGGTCGCCTGGACGCCGCTGGATATCACTCCTACGGTGTGGTCGCTCCATTGCTTTTTATTTCTTGTTATTCAAGGCTAATAATAATTTCTTTCTTTGTTTATCACTTTGGCTCACAAGTTTGAAAAATTTTTCATTGTTTTTTTTTATATATTGTAACGGTCGAATTAATTAACGCAGCGATGTTGAATTAATTTCATGTTCGCCGCGCGACCGTTAGAACGCTGCACGAGTGGGATCGGAATGCGCGGGAAGCTATAGAATATCGGGGCGGGTGGAACGAGGACGGGAGAGCATTCCGGAGTCAACGCTTGAGCGAACACGGGTAGTTCGTAAACTCGCGTATTCAAAACTTCCTTAATATCGTAGAAATTTGCTGAAAAGAGATCGGTTGCAGTGTCGTGCGTGTCGGTGAGAAACCCAGCAAGGCAAACCAAGTTAGCAGGAAGATTGCCATCACCTGACGACTTGGTATTCTCAAGACTAAGACGACGACGCTGAGCCAGACGCCGGTCGGGAGCCATCGTAGCTTAGAGAGCTACACACAGCTGAGCGGCTTTATTACCAGCCTTGCGGCTTAGGACAGGTGCACGTGCGGCGGTTTAGCGTGAGTTTTATTCTGTATAAAACAACGATTGTGAGTGTGTGTGTCCGGAATCAATCAATTGTAGATCGCGACATACTTTGTTTTCGTTTCTTTCCTCGCGCGCGCGTAAGCTACCGATAGCAGCAAGTTGTTGTGTGCGCACGCCACTCGATTTAAAGAGCGACGATAATTCTTTGTTGTCGTTTTGGAAAACTCGATTGTGCGAGTATTTATTTAAAGTTAGTTACCGCGTTAGACATCAATTTTGTATTAGTTTTTAAGTTGATTTTTTTATAATTAAATATTAAAAATTAACTTTTTGAATTACAATTATTTATTCTAAGCGGTGTTCCTTGCGCTCGAATCCACTAGCCTACGCCCACCTACCGAATTTAACGAGCTGTTGCGCCCTCCCCGATTCCTGTATCACTTAGGTGTTTGTTATCGCGGTCGGGTTTTTCTCCTTTTTCAGGGAGTTTTTCGGTGGGTAGCCGACTGCGACACAGATTATAGCGGCTGTAAGGCGAGCTCGGCAAACCAACGTGGGTTGTGTTCCCGAGTCTGCCTCATTAATTTGAGCCCTATAACATGGCGCCCAACAACGTGGTGGATTTTTAAATTCGAGTATCTACGTCACGGTGCTCGATAGTGTGCGTAGTGTGTGTAGACGAGCGCAGTAGCGAAGTACTGCTGCCGACCAGGTTCAAGGTCGGTCGTTGCGAGCGCGAAAGAAAACAAAGTATCGTTTAGCGTGTATGTGAGAGGGATTGTTTTCAGGCGCTGTAAATTACAAGGTGGAAAATTTGTGATTTTGTTTTTTTTTTATTTATTCATTTTTCCACTTTGTAATAAAAACCCATTAATCGTGACAGTGAATGAGTGTCTAGCGGATTGAAAAATAATCATTTGTTTTTATTATTTTATTATTTTTTTTCTTTTGTTTTTTTTTGCAATTTTTTTTTTGATTTTTTTTTTTTTTTTTTTTTACAGCGTGCTACTAACTAGTGATTAGTAGCAACTGTAATTTATATTTCTGGGCATAAAAATCGGTGTTCCAACGCGGGTTAGAACAGCAAGATTTTTTTGTTGTTTTTTTTTGTTTGTTCCGGTAAGCCGCCCTTGGGTTTTTGTCAAAACCTTTTGGCGAGTCGGCAGGCTATTAAGCCTATTCGAATTTGTTTTTTTTTCTCGGTAAGCCGACCTGGGGTTTTTGTCAAAACCTTTTGGTGAGTCGGCAGGCTATTAAGCCTATTCGGGTTGATTTTCTTTTTCGAATATCGCTTTGTTTTAAAATAAACTCAGAAATATAAAATTAAAAATTGAAAATTTTTTTTTTCTCTCTTCCAGGATTGTTGGAAGTTGGAAAATATTTTTTTAATTATCATTACGATTGTAAAATTAAATTAAGCTAGAGTGTGTGGTACTGTCACGAGGGTTTAGGGTCTCCTTTTTGTCAGATTTAGGATGGACGAGTCAGAGAGGAGGGCAAAGGAGCCCCTGGTGTATTCCTGGCTGTTCGCGGAGGACGAGGAGATAATCGAGGAGGCTATGAGAGATTTACAACTCAAGCCTGATGGCTCGACTCGTGAGAGGCACGAAAGGCTGATTAAGTGGCTTGTGGGCAACTACTCAGCCGAAGATTTTGTCGCGGATGAGTCCGATGACCAGGATGCGGTAAAGATTAAACGCGAGGGTCTCCGGACTGAGTTTATAGCCATGACTTTGTGGGAAAAGTCGGGTTCAACAATCTTAAACCCGGACTATACCACAAGCGGGGAACACCCGCTAGCCTGCCTGATCGACCAACAGGTGATGAAGGCAGCGACCCAGCTTCAGTCAAACGATGCGAACGGCAGGAGTCAAGGAAATGCCAGTCAGGCTGAAGACAGTGACACAGCCAGTCAAGATGGCGACGTGATGGAAGAACTTCGACGGACCATGCACGAGTTCGTGAGGGAGTTCAGGCAAGTGCAAGAGACTCTGACAAAGACAACGGCAAGGATAGACGCCATAGAAGACAGAGTCAGTCGGCAGCATTTCGTCACGGACGGTCAGCAACTCAGGGGGCCTGTGTCGAGTACAATAAGGCCAGGCTTATTGCAACACTCTATGGAAGATTGCAGTATATCTACGGAAAACACGCATCAAGCCAATGGGGCGAGGGTAAATTTCGGTGGCCCACTGATTCATGATAGGAACAGTTCGAGTCCGATCGGTGATTCAGCAAAGGCAAGGGCCATAGAAAAAATACAAGCCCAGATGAGAGCTTTGACGGCAGAGTTGGAAAGACTACAAGGCCCACAACAAAGTGAGTTACCAATGCCACGACAGGCAGATAATAACCTGCAAAGGCTAGAAAAGCCTATCGATATCGGCTCGATCGTTCGGAGGTGGAACTTTTGGTTCGACGGCAGCAACGAGTCGAGCATTGAGCAATTTCTGATCCAAGTCGCAGAGGCTAATGAGCTAGCTAACTTGACAGAAAAACAATTGTTAGACGCATTACCGATATTGTTAAACGGGTTACTGTCAACATGGTACCGAGATTGCAAGAAAAACATACACACATGGTCAGCCTTTTGCCAAGCGGCTCGTGGATGGTATGGGATAGGCGATTATCAACAGAGTCTACGAGTCGAGGCTACCAACAGAACACAAGGTGTCGATGAACCAGTGAGAGACTACATGACGTGTTTGCAATCGTTGTTACTGAAAATGAGACCGGTACCAACCGAGACGGAGATGGTCGACTTTATGTTGACAAATATGCGACCTAATTTGCATAGACAAATTAGGCGAGACGAAGTAAAGTCAGTTACGGGCTTACTTACAAGGAGAGGTCACACCCTCCGGGTCACCGATCTTGACGAAACTTTGGGGATCGTTTTCTTATACCAAAAGATGAAGAAATCTACCAATTATCCCGTCTAATGGGCCTTTTATACCTAGTTCCTACATAGCTTATATCGTATTTTTAGCTCTTTTTGGGTTTTTTTGCGAATTTTCAAAAAATTCCTGTTCGAAGCCTATTACACTTACAAAATTCTGCAACACCGCATTCTCTTTATTTTTTCATCTTCTTTTGAGAAAAAATATTTTTAAATCTAATTTTGAAGAAATAGTCCATGTAAAATTAAGGTAATCAAAAGCATTTGTTTACTGTTTTTTTGGTTTCATGAACTTAAACTGTACGTCATCAGCCTTATCAAAATTATGTCTAAAAATATTTTTTCTAAAAAATTCATAAAAAAACAAAGAAAATGCGGGGTTGCGGAATTCTGTCAGTGCAATAGGCTTTGAGCAGGAATTTTTTGAAAATCAGCTTGTTTTGACACTTTTAACACTTTTGTGCGAATTTTGTGGTTATTTGTGCCAATTTTCAAAAAATTCCTGCTCAAAGCCTATTGCACTGACAGAATTCCGCAACCCCGCATTTTCTTTGTTTTTTTATGAGTTTTTTAGAAAAAATATTTTTAGACATAATTTTGATAAGGCTGATGACGTACAGTTTAAGTTCATGAAACCAAAAAAACAGTAAACAAATGCTTTTGATTACCTTAATTTTACATGGACTATTTCTTTGAAATTAGATTTAAAAATATTTTTTCTCAAAAGAAGATGAAAAAATAAAGAGAATGCGGGGTTGCAGAATTTTGTAACTGTAATAGGCTTCGAACAGGAATTTTTTGAAAATTCGCAAAAAAACCCAAAAAGAGCTAAAAATACGATATAAGCTATGTAGGAACTAGGTATAAAAAGGCCCATTAGACGGGATGATTGGTAGATTTCTTCATCTTTTGGTATAAGAAAACGATCCCCAAAGTTTCGTCAAGATCGGTGACCCGGAGAGTGTGACCTCTCCTTGTTAGTCAAGCGGTTGATATCGAGAAAACAATGGTTAGCGAAACCTTGTATAGACCACCACCGTCACCGTCGACGTCATTATGGCCAAATCTGGCTTATAAAGAGAGCAAGGCGAGTAAGAAACCGAAAATAAACATAGCCGCAACGACCATAGATGGCAAGTCTGACGACGCCATGGTTAGGAGCCGCCTATTGAGTTTGATGTCTCAAATTCAAGCTAAAAGTAAGAATCCTGGTAAGCCATCGGGCCCGAGGCCCCAGAATTCAAACAAAGCCAAACAGGCCAAGCAAAGACGTAAATCGACAGACGGGGGGAAGTCTAGGAGCCCTTCTCCGAAGCGTGGCAGGAGTGGGGAAAGGAAGAAAAAACCTCGGGACGAGGATAGAGTAGTCCGGTGTTTCCATTGTAACAAGGAAGGACATAAGCGTCCAGATTGTCCCGAGAGGCCGGAAAACAAGAAAAAGGCGGAGTAAGTCGACGTTGATCTTACTCCGCCAAGGTCACAGACCAACCATCACTCGGAGATGGTACTCACGCATGCTCGGTAGACCCGAAGAGTACTGAGCAAGCAAAGAAGAAGTCGGCTACACAGGAGACTGAACCGGAAGAAAGATGGTGGCTGCCAGTTGACATTGGTGAATTCCGAATCAGAGCTCTGTATGATCCTGGAGCGTCGCTCACAGTTATGGGATCTTCAGCTATCCAGATGGCGTCAGCGCTCAGGCGGAAAATTGAGATCTACCACGGCAAAGGAGCCAAAGTGGCTGATGGCCGTAGATGCCCAATTGCAGGACATGTGGTCCTACCATTTGAAGTTGCAGGGGTGACGCAAGAAATTAAAGTGGCTATCATGTTGGATCTAGACTCAGATTGTTATCTGGGGACAAATTTCGTACGTGCATTTGATACGATACTAGATCCAGCCACAAATAAGTTGAACATCCGGATTGCTGATAAAGTAGTAGACCTAGAGGTTGCAGCCGTGACTGAGGCTGAAGTAACCAGCCTAGCGTCAATAGGTCTAGCCGACATTGGTTCTGAAGAGCAAGAACGTATAAACGACTTGCTAGATAGAGTTTTCCAGCCAGACGACAAGCCTTTAGGCTGCACTACGTGGATCGAACATGAGATCGATGTAGGTGACTCAAAGCCTATTAAACAGAGGTATTATCCAGTTTCACCGGTAGTACAACTGGAGATGTACGAGCATGTAGTAAAGATGCTTGAGAACGACATTATTGAACCTGCTCCGAGAAGCGGCTGGTCGTCACCGGTGGTTATGGTGAAGAAGGAGGACGGCACTAGGAGATTTTGTATAGATTTCCGTAAGGTTAATTCAGTCTCCAGGAAAACCGAAGCCTATCCTTTACCTTATATGGATGATATCCTGAGAAGGTTTAAAACGGCCAAATATATATCGACTCTGGATTTGTCATCGGCGTACCATCAGGTGCCACTGAAGAAAGAGTCGAGGCCAATAACGGCTTTTACGGTGCCTGGCTTAGGCCAGTTCCAATTTAAAAGAATGCCGTTTGGGTTAGATCAGGCTGGATCGACTTTCCAACGCCTGATAGATATGATAATTCGAGAGTTTGGCCCATATGCCTATGCGTACCTCGATGATATCATAATCGTTACGGAAGACTTCGAGACGCATATGCAGATCCTCGAAGCCATACTGGCTAGATTAAGAGAGGCTGGACTGACGGTAAACCGCAGTAAAAGTAAATTTTGCCAGTCTGAAGTGAAATATCTAGGCGTAATAGTCAACAAAGATGGAATTCGCCCATGCCCAGGAAAAGTCGAAGCCATCTTGAACTATACTATCCCGAACAACCGCAAGAAATTGAAAAGGTTCTTGGGAATGGCTTCCTGGTATAGGAAATTTTTGAAAAATTTTGCCACGGTAGCCGAACCACTGACGAGACTCACAAGTACGAGAGTCCGTTACAAATGGGAGGCTGAGCAACAGCAGGCATTTGAAAAAATCCTAGTGCTGCTAGCCTCAGCGCCAGAACTGGCAAGGCCAGATTTCACTCAGCCGTTTGTGATTCAGACCGATGCGTCAGACACTGGCATCGGGGCGTGCTTGACTCAGACTATTGATGGTGAAGAGAGAGTCATCGAGTATTTTAGCCGAGTTCTGAATCCAGCACAACGGAATTATACAGTGACAGAGCGAGAATGCTTAGCAGTGGTCGAGGCGATTAGGAAATTCCGCTGTTATGTGGAAGGTTTTCAATTTCACGTAATTACGGACCATAATTCGCTGAGATGGCTGAATAAATTGTCGAACGCAACGGGCAGACTAGCAAGATGGTCGCTAGAATTGCAAAGTTACACATTTACAACGGAATATCGTAAAGGTTCCTTAAATGTGGTGCCCGATGCATTGTCACGTATGTATGAGGAGGACGAGACGACTGTTGCAGCCGTAGGCTATCCTGATGGAGAGCTGGACGACTGGTATGTCAATAAAATGAAAGCCGTACAGAGAAATCCAGGCAAATTCCTTAGATGGAAGGTCGTGGGTGGCAGGCTTTATTATTATAAGTCTGACGACTTGATTGAAGAAACAGTCGGCGACGACTCCGCATGGAAGTTGGTGGTACCAGTATTTCTGAGGAATGACGTTCTGAAGGAAAAACACGACGCACCACTTGCAGGACATTTGGGTCGAGACAAGACTCTGAAGAGAGTTACCCAAGAATTCTTTTGGCCCGGCATGTATAAGGACATAGAAGCCTATGTTAAATCATGCCAGATATGTCAAATGCAAAAGGTAGATCAACGTTTGCCTGGAGGTCTGATGGGAAAGCGGACAATCGTAAGGCCATGGCAAGCGGTGTCAGGTGACATACTGGGTCCATATACCCGTAGCGACAACGGACACAAGTATGTCTTAGTTTTAACGGATCTGTTCACACGTTGGGCAGAAGTGACACCGTTAAAACGGGCGGATGGTGAAGCCATATGGAACCACATCTGGCAAGACGTAATTTTACGGTGGGGTCAGCCAGAAATGTTCTTGTCGGATCAAGGGTCGGAGTTTAAAAATCGTACAATCGATAGCCGACTAGTCGAACTCGGTATCGAACACGAAAACTCTCCGACTAATAACCATGAGTCTAACGGCCAAGTCGAAAGGCTGAATAGGACTCTAAAAACGATGATCCGATGCTTTATTGCAGACAATCAGCAAAAGTGGGACGTCCTTTTACCTGAGCTGGTCTGCGCGTACAACAGGGCGGAGCATTCGGCAATAAAAACGACTCCGGCCATGTTGAACATGTTGCGTCAGCCGATCGACTGTAGTGTGGTCAGCAAAAAGCTAGCTGACGGGACACTAAGGAAGTATGAAGAAATGGCTCGTCAAGAAAGGCTGAACAAGACAGCCAGAGCCGAAGACTTAAGAAAAAAAGCTGGCGACAATTCAAGAATTCAGCAGGACAGAGCGGCTGAGCATTACAACAAGCGACACCGCGAAGTAATTTTCCAGCCTGGTGACATGGTCTGGAGAAAAAACAAGGTCCTATCCAGTAAGGCTAAAGGCTTCACAGCTAGCCTAGCGCCCAAATATACAGGTCCGTATACAGTGGTCGAAAAGCTAGGTAGCAATACGTATACGATAGTAGACGCCTTTGGCAACGAACAAAGTCCAGTGGCTGTACAACAACTGAAGAAATGGATCGCAAGAGGTGAACCGAAGTCTTCAGGTGAAGAAGATACAGCGACGGAAAATGCGTGCGAAAATCCTGACGCTAGCGAGCGTGAGGTAGTGTGCAGGAATGAGCCTACCGCGAGGGCAAATGTTTTGAGTGAGTCTGTGCGGCAAATTGTAAATGGCAGCGAGCCATGTATACCAGTCGACCCGACGATCGGAAAACGTAGGGGTAGGCCGAAAGGGTCGACTAGGAAAATTTGCGTCGATAACGCGAAAACACCGTCACCGCGGAAAACTCGCGCGCAACGCAGAGCCTAATCCGTTTCATCCTATTCTTATTCTTATTCCTCCCTTTGTTTGTTACAGGAAATGGCAGAGTTCGTTACCAAAGAAGAACTGGCAAGGATAATGGAGGAAGCAATTAGACTCGGTAGAGTCCCGATTCCAGACACGGCCGAGTCGGAACACACAACGCCCCAAGCCGAAACGGCTCCTAACGAGCCTAGCGAAATACAATTGGCTACAACGTCAAGCGAGCCTAGCGAGACGCAGGAATTGGCCGAAACACCAAGCGAGCCTAACGAAACGCAGGAATTGGCTGCAACGTCAACCATCAGAGTAGATGAGTCTACGACGACCCATGAACCTGACGATAATCAAACTTCGGCAGCAAACCCCTGGCCAACGCTTGATGATTGGGGCATGCTGGCATCGTAGTTAGGGGAGTGCTGGCAAAGTTCGAGGGAGCAGGAGGTCTGGGAACGCAGCCTCTTCAGCCAGCTGCAAGAAATGAGTGAGGAGTGGCCCGGAACGATGCCACCAAAGATGGTAGAGTGGCGTCGCAAAGCCACTGATCAACTGTCCGACCTAGACGTGGTCCGTCAACGTCGGGCAGTGCGTTCTCAAGCGAGAGCTGCTGAAGAAGAAGCAAGAGCCAGACAGGCCCGCAGCGTGAGCGAGTGGAAACAGGCCAAAAGGGATCAGCAATTCGCAGCAAGCAAGCTGCTCTTCCTTGATTTGAATGCTAGGAAGGAAGCCGTTAAGCTTGAGTGGCGTAAGAAGAAGGAGGACCAGCGCTGGTGTCCAGTGTGTCGTTACCCAGCGGTGGAAGACCCTAACTCCTGCCCAAACAGGGCACAACACTGGCGTGGCGTTTAACGTAGCCCGAAGACAAGGCGAGTAGGCAGCCTGAACAAGAAAGACTAGCCATATGGCTTGGCTAATAAGCCTACCGACGTGGACAAGTGGTCCGTTCACGATTGTAAGTAAATAAAGTGGCCACACACAGATGACGTGTTCTTATTTCCTCAAACTCAACCCTAACCTTCGTTTTCCCAAACTCGGATAGGCCACGTTCGTGGTATATCGAGGTGACGTATTTTTTCGGATACGACACCTCTGGAAGGGGGGTGTAACGGTCGAATTAATTAACGCAGCGATGTTGAATTAATTTCATGTTCGCCGCGCGACCGTTAGAACGCTGCACGAGTGGGATCGGAATGCGCGAGAAGCTATAGAATATCGGGGCGGGTGGAACGAGGACGGGAGAGCATTCCGGAGTCAACGCTTGAGCGAACACGGGTAGTTCGTAAACTCGCGTATTCAAAACTTCACTAATATCGTAGAAATTCGCTGAAAAGAGATCGGTTGCAGTGTCGTGCGTGTCGGTGAGAAATCCAGCAAGGCAAACCAAGTTAGCAGGAAGATTGCCATCACCTGACGACTTGGTATTCTCAAGACTAAGACGACGACGCTGAGCCAGACGCCGGTCGGGAGCCATCGTAGCTTAGAGAGCTACACACAGCTGAGCGGCTTTATTACCAGCCTTGCGGCTTAGGACAGGTGCACGTGCGGCGGTTTAGCGTGAGTTTTATTCTGTATAAAACAACGATTGTGAGTGTGTGTGTCCGGAATCAATCAATTGTAGATCGCGACATACTTTGTTTTCGTTTCTTTCCTCGCGCGCGCGTAAGCTACCGATAGCAGCAAGTTGTTGTGTGCGCACGCCGCTCGATTTAAAGAGCGACGATAATTCTTTGTTGTCGTTTTGGAAAACTCGATTGTGCGAGTATTTATTTAAAGTTAGTTACCGCGTTAGACATCAATTTTGTATTAGTTTTTAAGTTGATTTTTTTATAATTAAATATTAAAAATTAACTTTTTGAATTACAATTATTTATTCTAACCGGTGTTCCTTGCGCTCGAATCCACTAGCCCACGCCCACCTACCGAATTTAACGAGCTGTCGCGCCCTCCCCGATTCCTGTATCACTTAGGTGTTTGTTATCGCGGTCGGGTTTTTCTCCTTTTTCAGGGAGTTTGTCGGCGGGTAGCTGACTGCGACACAGATTATAGCGGCTGTAAGGCGAGCTTGGCAAACCAACGTGGGTTGTATTCCCGAGTCTGCCTCATTAATTTGAGCCCTATAACAATATACATTTAAGTTTATCACAGTATTGTTTTTTTTTTTTTTTCTCAGTTATATTAATTCAAATGATTTATTTAATATTTTCTTGTGTTGATTTGGAAAAAAAAAGAGGAAAAGATAAATTTTGAGAATTTGATTAATTTAGAGAGAGATATGGAAGTTAAAAATAACTTGAAAAATTCCTCAATAATTTTATTAAGTGCTAGCTTCTTAATGAGATTGTAGATTTTAGATATACCACTACAAGGTAGTAATTGAAGTTGAATTTGCAGGTTTATACCCTGCTACTACCACTCGCATTGGGATCAGACACCATATACTTCAAGCGAAACACCAGAAGGACTTTCTTCACCTCAGTGTAGTCCGACTTTTTTGCTTACACCCAGCTGGTTCAATACATTCTGCTATACCAAGGTCCTCCAGCAGACAACGTAGCCTCAAGCTGTTCTTGGGAGTCCATCGAGCAATACCATCTACATCAAATTGCATATCGAATGGGTTCCAAGTCTACGCTGGAGCTCCACCAACAATTTTTACAGTATCGTATGACCAGTTTTGTCTGTTTTTCAATCTTCTTGCTACAATTTATTGGTTTTCACTATTGGTATGCACCATTTTTACCACCAATCTGAAATTTAATCTTTCTTGCAGGTTTGGATTTCAAGGCAATGAAAATATAAATTAAACCCAAACCCCCCTAAGCTAAACTAGATTACTATGGGATAATTTTTATACACTAACCCTAAACTTTACTAACTCAAAGGTTATAGGTTAGTTATTCAACTCTATTGAGAGACCCTTTCTCTTTTGTTTTGTTTTTCTTTTTGTTCACAACCCGTGCTTAGCACAATCAAACCAAAGTACAATTACTAACAAAATAAACCAACCCCCCAGCCCCAAAAATAAAACTTTTAGATTCGTTAGGATCATTGCTTGATTTTTCACCCCTGTGTGGAAAATTTTAGTTGTTTTTTTTTAGGGCCTTCATTCAAATCAGCCACCAACGTGGCATAGCCAATTGTAATAGGACCCTCTACTCCCTGTTACGCGCTGAGTAACCAACTCAACCCAACCAAACGAATTCAACAAACAACCCTACCTAATAATAAAGTATTTCACTTTATTCCTCAAGTCGAACAATCGCTTTTCGACTACCCAACCTTAAAATTATTTGATAATTTCAAACAGTTTGGTTTAAGTTTATAACCCTCGACCAAGATGGGGGACACAATACGCGCCGCTGAAATCTTAAAGATTCAATACACCGCAAAAGATCATATCAAAGGGGATTTTGATAATTTTAAAAAGAAAAGCGCAAACAAGATGACGCGCGAATTGGCAGAAACTAGAATTCTGAGGCTCAGGGATCTCTGGAAGCAATTCATTCAGAATGATGAGACCCTGAGAAACTGTGACGACGTTGATTTTACGCATAAGTACTTCTCCGAAGATGTTATATATGAGATGCAGGAAGTTTATGACGATGTTTTCGATTTGTACACGCAGTTTCTCAAAACTCAACCACCTGCAGCGATCCAAGCTCAGGACCAGGCTACAATCCAAAACCCTCCTCCAAGTCAACACCAAGATGACTTGGCAGGCGTGTCTGCGATCCTTAAATATTTCCCTCAGACAGTTTCACCAACCTTTTCAGGAAAAACCTCTGATTGGCCTCACTTTAGAGACATGTACGTGTCTCTTATTCACAAGCAACCCGCACCCCCGATTATGAAGTTAAACTGTCTCCATACACACTTAACCAGGGAAGCCCTCGACGTCATCAAGAACATCACCATCTCGGACGCACACTACGAGTTGGCCTGGGACACCCTCAAACTACACTACGAGAATCTCAGGCGCCTTGTTCAGAACCACTTACCCGAGATTTTCATCGTCAAACCTATGAGCAACGAGTCTAGTGTCGAGATAAAGCGAGTGATCAACCAGGTCTTCACTCCATTCGATGCACTTACAGGTCTAGGCAGGCCGACGAAATACTGGTCAGACATTGTAGTCTTCATGGTGGCGCGACTGATGCATCCAAGCACTCGACGCGAATGGGAGAAGAACCTTGGAAGGACTACGACCCCTCCTACGCTTGACAGGTTGAAGTCATTTCTTCAGGGGCAAGCATTGATCTACGAAGTAGTCGAAGAATCCTCTGGCACGATACCCAAGCCTGCGAGCGCTGCAAGAAAGCCAACGTTGAACTCCTCTTTTCAGACTTCTAGCCCACAAAAGAAGGAGAAAAAGAAGAAAGAGGATAGCAAAAAATGTCCTGCCTGTAGGGAGAAGCATTATCTGAACAGATGCCCCGTCTTCAAACTAAAAACTCTAGCTGAAAAACGCTCCATTGTAAACGAGCAAAGACTCTGCTCTAATTGTTTTGGTCATCATAACATTAATGAATGTCAATCTACATTCACTTGCTTTGTCTGCAAATCCAAGCACCATACGTTGTTGCACAACCCTAAGAAAGACAACATAACCTCGCCTGTTTCGCAGCAAGCCACTAACAATCAAGCTAACCCGGTTGTCGCACAGCCTTCCAGTGCTTGGCAAACACAAAATTCTCAATATCGCGCCAATCCGGCTGCTGCACAGCCCGCCAGTGGATTTCAACCACAAGCCACTACTCCATCTTTGAACCCTGGAGCTTCGAGCTTTAACGGCGCTTCACTGGCTTACGGTAGCCATACTGGCGTTTTGCTGGGCACCGCTCAAATAATTGTTCAAGGACCCAGCAAACAGAAAATAAAAGCCCGAGCATTGATTGACAATTGCTCACAACCATCGTTTATCGCCGAGAGTTTGGTAAAAAGGCTTGGCCTTCTTAGCACCCCTACTTATGCTCCGGTGTCGTCTGTAGGTGGCTTCCAATCAGTCACAGGCAGGCAAGTTACTAACTTTACTGTGAGGCCACACTTTAGTTCAAGGTTTTCGTGTGAAGTTAAAGCTCTCGTAGTACCTCAGGTGTGTTCTTACATTCCGCCGCATTCCGAAGTCCGTGCTAATTTCGATCATTTGTCGAATCTAAACTTAGCTGATCCAGCTTTTTTGAATGACACCCAGATTGACGTGTTGCTTGGCGCGGATAAATACGCTTTGATTATTCAAGAGGGCGTCGTCAAGGGAAAGCAAGATGAACCCATCGCCACCTCCTCTCTGTTGGGTTGCTTAGTCGCTGGCTCAATCCCGCTAAGTTCCAATGTAACCAGCTGCGTTACCACTCATTCCTTTCATTGTGCTCAAAGCGATACATTGTCAGGAATCCTACAAAAATTTTGGGAACAGGAAGAATTGCCATCCAAAAAGCTGCTTACGCCCGATGAAGAAAAGTGTTAGAAGCACTACACTGAAAACACGAAGCGAGAAGTCTATGGACGATACTGCGTTAAGTTACCTTTTAAGAAACCGGTAGATGCTCCCCTTGGCAACTCGTACAATAAGGCAGTATCAATGTTAAAGCGAATGGAAGAAAAATTCGATGTTGATCCTGAATTCAAAAGTTTATACTTCGATTTCATTAATGAATACATCGCCAGTGGTCATATGATTGAAATACCTTACGATTCTCCTCTTCTCAAGCCGTTGGAAGACACCTTTTTTCTACCTCACCATGCGGTACTGAAACCCTCCAGTACAACCACCAAACTCAGAACTGTGTTCAATGGTTCTAGTAAAACCAACACGGGCATTTCCTTGAACAGCCTATTACACACAGGCCCCAATCTTCTTCCAGAGTTGCCAGACCTGATGATAACCTGGAGATTATACAAATACGTTTTTGTGGCTGACATAAAGCAAATGTTTCGACGAATTTTGCTTAACTCAGAAAATTGGCACTATCAAGCTATTGAATGGAGATTCAATCCGAACGATCCAATTCAAGTTTACTACTTAGTCACCGTAACGTACGGTTTAGTCTGTTCTGCCTTCCTTGCCTCTCGTACACTCCAGCAGCTGGCTGCAGATTATTAATTCAGGTACGCGCTAGCCTTTCTTATCGTACTTTATGAAATATACATGGACGATGTTCTGTCTGGTGGCCACACCATTCAAGAAGCTATAATTTTGGCTCAATTACCCGAGGATCATCTTGCCACCGATCCCAACGCGATTTTCGAAGCCTCATCCTCGTTCGCGGTTTTGGGACTCCAGTGGCAAGCTAAAGATGATACCTTCACCTTTGATTTGAAGTATTCGCCCATAGAGGGCCCCCTGAGAAAACGTGCAGTTTTATCGAAACTGGCGCAAATCTTTGATCCCATGGGCTGGTTAGCCCCGGTAACCATCTCTGCCAAGATTTTAATGCAGTCTCTTTGGCTGTTGAAATGTGGCTGGGATGACCCCCTACCGCCAGATTACGTCAATCAATGGGAGGCATGGACCTCCAAACTACCATTTATTAACTCATTGTCCATCCCTAGGTACGTGCAATACTCGCCCGACGTAGAAATTTGTGAAGTTCAAGGGTTTGCCGACGCGTCCGATAAAGCTTGCTCAGCAGTCGTCTACCTACGGTCGATTCGTCAAGGAGAGGTGGAATGCTCTCTGCAGATCGCCAAAACGAAAGTGGCCCCCTTGAAAAAATTAAGCACCCCAAAGCTAGAGTTATTAGCTGCTTACATGTTATCCAAGCTAGTCCACCACTTTGCAACAAAACTACCCGCCAAAATTGACGCAATCCACCTTTGGTCCGACTCCAAGGACGTGCTGTTTTGGCTGAGAAGCCATTCTGCGAAATGGAAAACCTTCGTCGCCAACAGATGTTCCGCCATACACGGCTTCACGCCCAAAGCTTATTGGCACCATGTAAAATCAGCCGACAATCCCGCTGATGTTGCATCTCGTGGAATAAGCCCAGATTTATTGTCTACTCATCCATTATGGTGGCATGGCCCTCCATGGCTACGCACAACCACCACACCCTGGAACACAGCTCCTGATCAGTTATTGGAGCACAATCCAATCGAGGAAAAAACCATGAAAATAGGTTTGGTCACAAACACCGCAATCTGCCTCGTCACCCCAGAACGTCAAATGTGGTCCGTATATTGTAAATATTCATCTTTGACAACTCTACTTCGAGTTACAGCTAATGCCCTGCGCTTTGTGTACAAACTTTATCGTAAAGTCATTGTGCGAAAATCGGTGCACGGTAGCTTCACATTTTACAGCTTTTTGAACTTCACTGATGTAAATGAAGAGTTCTTACCCTCAAAAGAACTGCAGAACTCAAAACATCAGTGGACATATCATTGTCAGCAAACTTACCTGTCGGAAGACATAAATAACCTCAAAAAACACAAAGCAACTTCAAAATCCCTAAGGGGTCTGAGCCCATTCTTGCAGAGTGAGTTTCTTCGCGTTGGTGGTCGGCTGGACCAGTCAATGCTACCTTATGATCAGAAACACCCCATCATTCTCCCCAGTAACTGTTTTTTTAGCCAATTGTTGATTCGCCACTCCCATGCACGGACACTGCACGGCGGCACCCAACTTTGTCTAGCAGCTCTTCGTACTGAATACTGGTTGATCAATGGTCGTCAAGCTGTGAAAAATGTTATAAACGCTTGTAAAGTTTGTATAAAGTATGCCGCAAAGCCACAAAATCAAATCATGGGTGACCTACCGTCTTATAGAATTTGCCCAGCTTCGCCATTTTCTCGGTCTGGCGTAGACTACGCTGGCCCTTTCCAAATTCGTCTAACCAAATCACGAGGCAAGGGAACCTTAAAGGGTTACATCTGCCCTTTTGTGTGCTTAGTAACTCGAGGTATCCATTTGGAACTCGTGGAGGACTACACATCTCAATCCTTCATCTCGGCTTTTCACCGATTCACGTCAAGATGGGGACACTGCAGCGAACTGTTCAGTGATCAAGGTACCAACTTCATCGGTGCCGACGCTGAACTTCAACGCATGTATCGCAAGGGTTCAGCCTACGCAAAAGAGGTCTGTCCATACCTAGCCAGCCAGGGCACCAAATGGAAGTGGAACCCCCCAGGTGCGCCACACTTTGGTGGGATCTGGGAATCGGGTGTCAAATCCACGAAACACCATATTCGTAGGGTAGTGGGTGAATCCGTTCTGACGTTCTCTGAAATGGCGACTCTATTGAGCCGCATAGGAGCTTGTCTGAACTCACGGCCATTGCTTCCACTTAACGATGACGTTACCGACAACAACTACCTCACGCCATCCCATTTTCTAATTATGCGACAATCATATTTGATTCCAGAGCCTGACTACACTAAGCAGAACATACCGGTTGGACGCCGATGGCAGCTCATCTCCCAGAAAATGCATTATTTTTGGACACGATGGAAAAACGAGTACCTGACGTCCTTCCAGCCACGCACCAAGTGGACTAAAGCTTCCAGGTCATTTAGAGCAGGGGATGTGGTGTTCATTCGCCAAGAGAATACTCCACCCGGACAGTGGCCTTTGGCTCGCGTGATAGACACTTACCCGGACAAATACAATCTGAATAGAGTCTGCGAGGTTCAAACCGCCCAGTCAAAGTTTAAAAGACCGTCAGTAAAGCTGGTTCTGCTGGTCCCGGTTGAGAAAGAACCAAAACCTAACACTTATTTGAGGGCGGCTGCTACGAACTTGGTACTACTCCAGGCAGCAAAGTGAAACCTTATTACTAATTCATATGAATAATTAACCATTACTTTTGTTTTTTTTTTTTCCTCTCACTGTTACAGTTAACATAATTAATCGTTGCTTCACACCGATTAAAGAGGGCGGAATGTTTGGATTTCGCGCTAGTTTCGCACGGCGCTGGTCAACCGAGCCTCAGGCGTCCCGACGCCACTCTGACCAGAGTTCCGCCGGCGCGGGCTGGGAGTCGTCGCTGAACCGCGTTCAGCTCGAGAACCGTTATCTAGCAGCTGAAGTGTTTTTTTAGTTTAAGAATATCAACTTGCGACGATGTGTGAGGCAGAGAAGCTCGCGGCAAAAACGGCGAGTGTTCTTTCCTCAATCTCTATTGTAAATACCCCCTTTCTTTACAAGTGTAATAAATTAAGTTTTAGTTCAGCATAAACTACAAAGTGTTGTTCTTGAACTATCCCCTTTTTTTCACTCCAATCCCTCGCGATCGCGCTTTTAAAATTAAATTAATCAAGAATTACAATCCGCTAAGAAACATATACAAATAGAAGTAACTTTTTATGCAAAAAAAATTAAAAAATTTTATGATAGAACAGTATGGCAGCTATAATAAAATTGCGAAAAACTCATTTTTAAAATTTCTTACAATCTTTAAACAGTTGTTTCTCGAGAATGAAGCATCGGACTGAGTCGCGGTTGGACGCAAATTTTTTGTCTTTTTAAGAGCTCAAAATCGTACGATCATATACATGGAGAAAAAATGCACGGGAAAGAAGCTACAGCTGCTGAAAGGTACCTATAAAATAGAGAAAAAAGTTTCTTTTTAAAACCGATGGGAAAGGGGTAAAATGAAAAAAAAATTTGTTCGAAATATTTTTTACATAAACTACTAATTATTCTTAAAATTTTCCAGCAAACCGCACCTTTTTATCTTATTTCTGCTTTGAGCTAGATTTTTCAAAAAATGACGTAAAAGTAGGCCTTTTTTCGAGCTTTGAAAAATTCCAGCGCCAAGCACAACATAAAAAAAAAATTTTCTCAAGCGGTAAACTTCTTGTTTTATATAGAACTTTCGAGGAAAAATATTCCAAAAAAGATTTGCCGACCCCCCTCCGCAAGGAATTTTAAAAAATCTCCGGAATGACTCATATACAGTTAGTCGCAGAAAGTTTCTAACATAACAATAGTTGCTTTTTTCTGTTTTTAGTGAATCCAGAGTAACCAAATTTATTCTATTAATTTTTGAAGTAGTTTATTATGCTATAACTATTTATTCTTCTCATGAACACAACTTTTTACTAAATAAACAAAATTATAATTTTTTAGATAATCAAGAACACTACATAATAATATTGTAAATATAGATGTCAGGACAATATTAAGATAATAAGCTACGAAAGAGCCAAAAAAAAATTAATTTCTCAGCTATTAGACTCTGAATCATTTTAGAATTTTAACAGAGTATTTTTAAGTTCATATCTAACTGTCCGTAAATTTTCAGAATTTTCTCAGCATGATTAATTTTTAGAGTCAGATGTCCTAAAGCAATATGAACATGTGATTTATTGATACAGATTTTGAACAAGTATCTCACAACAGAAAAACTAAGATATTATATTATTGTAATTTAAGAAAAAAAAATTAACGTTTGCAATTAGTTATGTAATATATCTCATTCATACTTTGTCTATACTTACAAGATATGATTATGAAAAAATTAGGTAAAAATCATGCTAACCTGGAATTATGTTCTAGGTTTGTAATTTCATGATCATACAAATCGCACACTTTTTTACACTTACTAATACAAATTTCTTCACTTTTCAACTTAAAATAGCTAGTTAAATTTGAAATAACACTTTGAAAAAAAATTTGTGGTAAAGCGTCAACAGCAAATACTCCCATCTTTTTCATATTGATCTTTAATAATAGTCTTCAGAATATTCAGCGAAGGAATTGTAGCGTTGACCCAAGTCCACTCCCAACACCAAGTGTTTTTGGCCAAGACTGAAAGAAGAATTAACACAAGTCCACTTCGAACACCAAGTGTTATCGGCCAAGACTGAAAAAAGAATTAAAAATTGCACAAAGTTTAAGGTCTTATATTTTACCACTGAATGAATTGAAGCAAATAGTAAGGTGAGCATAAACTTATCTAATGATGATGAATTCATTAGTAATTATCAATAATTTCTTCATTGGTGCAATTGAGTTTCATACTATATCACTTTAAATTATACTTAGTTTCAATTTTGTAAATATTTATTGACGGGCGAAAAACTTTTACTATTTTTTAATAAAAAGGCCACCATCTCTATTCTCTATAGACGTACACTGAGAGTACTAAAATTGCAAGTGTCCGCACTCTGCTGTTGTCTACTCGGCGGGAACAACCAGGGAGGGCCGAGTTGAGCGCCGCCCGTGGCGTAGCTAAAACCCCAAATCAGCGCTGCTAAAGGGGAAGGCACGAACTCACGGGATGCGGGAAATCCTGCGTCCTGCGTCCTGCGTCCCGCGTCCCGCGTCCCGCGTCTTGCGTCTTTGGTATGAAAGCAAAACGCGGGACACGGGACGCAGGATTTCCCGCATCCCGCGAGTTCGTGCCATCGCCCTTAAACTCCGCACAATTCGAAAATTACCATTCGGCTACCGTCTACAAAAATCATACTCCGAGCCGAATCTAGGTGATATCAACAAAGATGGCGGCGAGGATTTATTCGCTAGTTCGAGCGCGCAGATTCAAAATAAGTGTTTTCGATTTTTTAATTTCTTTTATTTACATGACGAATGATCTTGGAATTATTTATCAAATTAACTGTATACCCTAGACCTTAAACCCCAAAAACTCTGTGCGCCAAAATTGAACTAATTCATTTAAAAACCAACTAAAAATCCCCCAAGCCTCAAACCCACAAAACGCTGGGCGTCCGAGTTTAATTTTTAAATAAAAAAATATGAATATACTAATAATCCCTCAAGTTTTGAACCTATCAAACGCTGGGCGTCTGAGTTTAATTTTTTGAATAAAAAATATAAATAAACTAAAAATTCCTTATGCTTTAAACCCACAAAACGCTGAGCGTCCAAGTTTAATTTTTAAATAAACTATTTGTTCAAGTTTGAATTGATGTGTGTGAAACTAGTTGCGACGTTCGATTCATGTTTGTTTGTAGTTATGTTCGAATGTTTACGAGGTTATCTTTGTTTTTATTTTGACCTCTCTAATAAAAGCTTATTAAAGTAAACTGTACATATTATTTTGTCTATAATTTTAACACTGGTCCTTGTCCGAGCCGGATCCTCGTCAGTTTTGCAGAATTTCAAAATTACCAACAGCTTTCTCAGGAAATAACCCGCAATGTAAGTAAAAAAAAAAATGAATAGGTTATTTCACTTTGTGAGATAATATAATGCAACTCAACGAGGATATGCACTAATTTTACGTCGACGCGAAGTGAAAGAATGCCCGGTTTTGGAGTGAATTTAAGAGGTTGCCCGCGTTACGAACTGTATTGCCAGCACGGTTGCTAACTTTTGAAATTTTGAGTTACATCGCCACAGACGTGCCTTTGCCCGTGTCGCGAGTTGCTTGTGAATCGCCACGGTCGCGTCTCTGCCCGTGTCGCGAACTAATTTGCCACGGTCGCTCTGCCCGTGTCGCGAACTACTTTACCACGGTCGCTGTTTTGCCCGTGACGCGAGTTACTTGTGAACCGCTACGGTTGCGTCCTGCCCGTATCGCGAAGTGCTAAGCCGCCACAGTCGCGTCCTGGCCTGTGTCGCGAACTACTTTGCCACGGTCGCTGTTTTGCTCGTGTCGCAAATATTGTTTGTGAACCACCACGGTCGTGTCTCTGCCCATGTCGCGAACCACTTTGTCACGGTTGCTATTTTGTCCGTGTTGCGAAATAACTGTCATACTTATGTTCTTACTGCATAAATCTTACTTCTTTCATTTATTGATTTTCCTTTTAAGTTTACTTTTATGTTTGATCTAATACAGTGATTTCTTCGCAGTTTCTCGTTGATTGCGAGTATGAGTTGAAATTTATGTGTAAGGAAAGAGCTTGAACAAATTTTATTTATTTATAGGGATTGCAATTGGGATGTACTGTTATCGACTCAGCAGTCGTTGGCTAATGTTTTGATGCGCTTTGCTGCAACTGTTGAAGCTACGCAACAGTGGACCAGTGGTGTTGTTGAGGCGAGATTGAGACTGCTTGATAGTTACTGGTGGGATTTTAAGGCCAACCACGTGGAGCTTCTTAATGGTGTTTCTCTGAATGAAGAATCATCACAGGAATTAACTGAGTTATATGCAAGCGCCGAGAACAACTATCTCACTGCCTCGTCGTGTCTTTTTGATGCGAGAGATACTATTGCGTCTCAATCTAATCAATCTCTTTCTGAAGCTTCAGGTGAGAATCAAACGAGTGGGCGAGGGCTACGTCTACCTCAAATCAATCTTCCGGTTTTTTCTGGTCATCGGGACAGCTGGGAATCGTTCAGGGATTTGTTTCGAGCATTTATTCATAACGATAAGCATCTCACTGATGTTGAAAAGCTCTATTATTTGAAAACACATGTTGAAGGAGATGACAAGACAGCTTTGGACACAGTGCAAATAATTGGTTCAAACTACTCGACAGCTTGGTCCTTACTTGAAAAGCGGTTCGAACATCGTCGTTTGCTTGTGAAAGACCATGTTATGGCTTTGCGTAACATGAAACCGCTACAAGATGAATCTGCTTCAGGTCTGCAAGTGTTACTGGATTGTTTAGAAAAACACAGAGATCAACTGCGAGCCTTGGATCAACCGGTTGATAAGTGGGACGTTTGGTTCATATCTTTCGCTTCAACATGCATGGATAGCTCAATAAGGCGAGCCTGGGAAGATGAACTTGAGAAGTTGGAGTCAGCTGATCCGAAGAAGGATACATTCAAATTTTCTGTATTGTCTGATTTTTTGCGTCGACGATGTCGTTCTCTGAGTTCAGTGGAATCTTCTCAAGCTCTGAGTTTGGAAAATTTACAAACTATGCGTTCCGAAAATTCACGTCGAACAAATCCAAGTCAAAATTCGGCGTCTTCAAGTCGTAATTATCGAACTTTGGCAACACATGCGAGTTCTGCAAGCTGCCCTGTGTGCCATGCTACTCACTACATTGGACACTGTGATCAGTTTCGAGGATTTGACGGTTATGAAAAAAGAAGAATCATTTCTCAGTCAAACTTATGTTTTAATTGTTTGAGATCTGGTCATCCTGCTCGAGATTGTCCATCGCGATCAAGATGCCAACAATGCCAAGGCAATCACCATACTTTGATTCATGAGAATGACCGGAAGCGTGTGTCTGACAGTCAGCGAGACTCGGTTCGGACTAAACAACCTCGTACAATGACAGTTGACTCTTCTGGCCAGCGAGACTGTATTCTGAACAAAGAACTTCGTCCAGCTACAGTTGACGAGTCCTTCGTGAATGATTCATCATGACTGACTGTACTGCCTACAGCGCAAGTCATGTTAGTGGGTTCTAGAGGAAAAATATTTCGTGTTCGGGCACTTCTGGATGCGTGCTCAGAAATAACTTTGATTTCAGTCAGCTTAGCCCGTAAGATAGGTGCAATATTTGAGCCTGCAGATGCCAATATCTCCGTGCTAGGTGGAGAAATGGTTACACAATCACGACTTCAAACGAATTTACTGATTCAATCTTACAATTCGGCCTCCTTTTCATTGTCTTTTAATGCTCATTGTGTTCATCGGCTTGGATTACGAGTTCCTTCAATGACGGTGTGTCCAAAAACTGTGAAACCATGTTTGCAGCTGGGTACTGTAGCTGATCCGAAATTCGGTGTTCCTGCGGACATTGATATCTTGATCGGAGCTGATATTTACCACACTCTTCTTCAGTCGGGATTCCATCGTAGTGAGTCATTTATTGCTCAATCGACTGTTTTGGGTTGGGTTTTCTTTGGTAAGATGCCGGGTTTCCACCAATCTTCTTCGTCTTCAATTTGTTTAGCAACACAAGATATGATACCGTTCTGGCATAACGAATTGATTTCATTGCTACAGCGATTCTGGGAGGTGGAAGAAATTCCTCATGTGACACGGAAATCTTCTGAAGATGAAGAATGTGAGGCTATTTTTGCTCAGTATCAACGAGCAGCTGATGGAAAATATATTATTCGTTTGCCTTTCAAGCCCGAGGGTCCGATAATGATCGATGATAATTTAACTCGAGCTTTGGGTTCTCTTCGTGCACTTCAGCAGCGTTTGATTCGAGATCCAGAGATGGCCATTGAGTATGAACGATTCATGGCAGAATACTTAGCGTGTGGTCACATGCGTCTTCTTACAAATGCCGAGATAAATGACTCTACGTCTCGGGTTTATTATATTCCGCACCATGGGATCTGGCAGGCAGGAGATCGGAAGAAAAAACTACGTGTTGTATTCAATGCTTCTAAACCGACATCGACAGGTTATAGTTTGAATGATGTTTTATGTACGGGACCGAAGCTTCAAACTAATCTACCTTGTGTGCTGATCCGATGGCGTAAGCATCGGGTAGCATTTTGTACCGATGTGCGTATGATGTATCGGCAGATCTGGATTGATAAGAGAGATGTCAACTTCCAAAGAATCGTGTGGAGTCCTGATGGTGCACATGATCCATTGCACTATTTGCTTCTGACTGTGACTTATGGAACTTCGTGTGCTCCATATCAAGCTTTGCGTACATTGCACCAATTGTGCCAAGATGAAGGACATGAATGGCCTGAAGCGGTTCCTATCGTCATGGAACAAAGGTACGCTGATGACATTTTTTCAGGTACAGATGATGTAGCAACGGCTCGTTTTCGCCGTGATCAAGTGATTGGTTTACTGCAATCTGGAGGATTTCCTCTTCGTAAATGGGTCGCCAATATGCCAGAGCTATTGGAGGATCTTCCAGAGGAAGTTCGGTTGCGCCCAACATGGCATCAATTCAGCACTGATGGCCTCGTGAGTGAGCTGGGTGTTAACTGGAATCCTGTGATCGACATGTTTCAGCTGGAGCCACCAATGATACAGATAGAACGGACAAAACGTACCATTTTGGCTGCAGTCGCTTGGCTTTTTGATCCTTGTGGTTGGCTAGCTCCAACTATATTGATGGCCAAACTTTTGATACAAGACATTTGGAAAGAACGACTTGATTGGGATCAGATGGTGCCAGACTCTCTTATCAAACGTTGGACGGCATTTGTCGTTCAGATGCGTAATGTTTCGAATTTAACCATCCCTCGTTGGATTGGATATGTTTCAAATTCTGACTTTCAACTGCATGCGTTTTCAGACGCAAGTCGCCGAGCTATGGCTGCAGTTGTCTATTCACGGATTGTGGAAGCTCCTGCTTGTGTACGTACCTCCATTTTAATGGCTAAAACTAAACTAACCTCTATTAAAAGTCAACAGCAATCATTGAAACCTCAAATGCGCATGACGATTCCACGATTGGAACTGAGGGCAGCGTTGATGGCAGCTAGAGTATTAGTTTTGAATGCACAAGAATTAGGTATTCAGATTAAAGATTGCTATGTCTGGAGCGACTCAAAAATTGTTTTACAGTGGCTTCGATCAAGTGAACCTACTTATAACTCTATCGTTGATGATTATATCTCACACATAAACGAGCTGGTTCCATCAACTATTTGGAGACACGTTCCAACTGAGTCCAACCCCGCAGATATTGCTTCGAGAGATCTAGATCTTCTCACGCTTAAGGGAAGAAATGATTGGTGGAATGGTCCTGAATGGCTCTCACAAAACCCTAAAAAATGGCCGATTCTGGATGTGAATGATAGTAAGCCTCGTACCTTCCCAAATGAATCATCTTCTTATGTTTGCTACGTCACACAGAATGATTGTCGTCCTTATGAGCTGTTAGAGAAATTCTCTAATCTCAATGTATTATTGCGACTTCTTGTGAGGGTTAACAGATGGGTCAATAAGCGTTTGAAGAAAGACTGTAGACCGCCCGTGCTAGCTCCATTAACTCCGAGTGAATTGAAGGAGGCTTTTTTGGCATGTGTCCGTTTGAGTCAAGATCAATATTTCAAGGACGAAATAGCATGTTTACGAAGGAATAGTGGAAAACTGCCAGCCAAACATCCGTTGATAGCCTTAAATCCGTTTGTGTCAAAAACGGATGGAATTCTTCGTGTCGGAGGTCGTTTGGAACATTCCACACTTACTTTCGATGAACGTCACCCACCCATCCTTGACAGTGACTGCTGCCTGGCTAGATTGGTTGTGATGTGGGCTCATGAGCGAGCTCTACATGGTGGTGTTCGAGTCACCAGCTCATACGTGAGTCAGAAAGCATGGATAGTTAATGGTAGACGAAGATTGAAGGATTTTTTGCTGCGATGTGTGACCTGTGTTCGTCTCAAAGCTCGAGGCTCGTATCAACTCATGGGCTCATTACCACCTTCTCGTATCACTGTTGCGAGAACGTTTGCTGGAGTTCGCATTGATTACGCCGGACCATTCAATGTATTGACCGCAAAAGGTCGTGGCATTCGCACTTTTAAGGGTTTTGTCCCTATATTCATCTGTATGCGTACAAAAGCTCTGCATCTCGAGCTTGCAGGTGACCTTCCCACAGCTTCTTTTATGGGAACACTGACTCGGTTTTTTTGTCGTCAAGGACGATCTTCAGAGCTTTGGAGTGACAACGGCACCTATTTTGGAGGAGCGGATCGTGAGTTACGAGAAGCGCTTCAGTCTGCCGAGATTAAGTGGGACCTGGTAATCAATACACTCGCTGAGCAAGGAATCAAGTGGCACTTTATTCCTCCAAGAGCCCCTCATTGTGGAGGTCTTTGGGAAGCTGGGGTTAAGTCTGTCAAGAGACATTGACGCAGTACTATTGGTTCTAGAAATTTAACGTTTGCGGAACTTACGACAGTTCTCGCCAGCGTGGAATTAGTTCTTAATTCTAGACCCCTCACGCCACTGATTAGAGAACCCGATGATCTTGAGGTTCTTACACCTGGTCACTTTCTTGTTGGGGGTCCACTCAATGGGATAATTGAAGTTAGTCTAGCTCCTGATACTTTAGATCCTTTAAAACATTGGAAACTCGTCAAAGGGATACGAGATCAATTTTGGGCCAGATGGAGTCGCGAGTATTTTAATACCCTTCAGCAGCGACCTAAATGGAGAACTCGACGACGGAATTTCCAGATTCACGATGTCGTAGTTATTGTTGACCCTACTTTGTTAACTTCAAATGGTACTTGGCCTCTTGGTCGCATCACCTCTGTTATCACCGGAAAGGATGGTTTAGTTCGCGAAGCTGTTGTCAAGACGGCCGTTGGAGAATACACACGACATGTTACTCGATCATCTGCATCCGAGAGCAACTCATCATCTACAACAGCGAGTAATGCCGCCAATGATGGTTAACGCTCGGCGGGCGGAATGTAGTCAGCGAAAGTTAAAATTGTTCTTAGAACAAGGCGGGCGGAATGTTCAAGTTTGAATTGATGTGTGTGAAACTAGTTGCGACGTTCGATTCATGTTTGTTTGTAGTTATGTTCGAATGTTTACGAGGTTATCTTTGTTGTTATTTTGACCTCTCTAATAAAAGCTTATTAAAGTAAACTGGACATATTATTTTGTCTATAATTTTAACACTATTAATCCCCCAAGCTTTAAACCCACAAAATGCTGGGCGTCCGAGTATAATTTTCAAATTAAAAAAAATAAATAAATAAACTAATAATCCCCTAATAACAAACTTTAAACCCATAATAACAAACTTTAAACCCACAAAACGCTGAGCATCCGAGTTCTTTTTAAAAATAAATAAATAAATAAATAAACTAAAAATCCCTCAAGCTTCAAACCCACAAAACGCTGGGCGTCCGAGTTCAAATTTTAAATAATCTAATAATCCCCAAGCAATAAACCCACAAAACGCTGGGCGTCTAAGTTCAATTTTAAATTAAACTAACAATCCCTTAAGCTTTTAACCCACAGAACGCTGGGCGTCCGAGTTTAATTTTTAAATAAAAAAATATAAAACAACTAATAATCCCCCAAGCTTCAAACCCACAAAACGCTGGGCGTCCAAAATCAATTTTTAAATAAAAAAATATGAAAATACTAATAATCCCTCAAGTTTTCAACCTATCAAACGCTGGGCGTCTGAGTATAATTTTTTGAATAAAAAATCAAAATAAACTAAAAATGCCTTAAGCTTTAAACCCACAAATGGCTGAGCGTCCAAGTTTAAATTTTAAATAAACTATTAATCCCCCAAGCTTTAAACCCACAAAACGCTGGGCATCCGAGTTCAATTAAAAAAAAAAAAAATAAAAAAAAATAAACTAAAAATCCCCCAAGCTTCAAACCCACAAAACGCTGGGCGTCCAAAATCAATTTTTAAATAAAAAAATATGAAAATACTAATAATCCCTCAAGTTTTCAACCTATCAAACGCTGGGCGTCTGAGTTTAATTTTTTGAATAAAAAATCAAAATAAACTAAAAATGCCTTAAGCTTTAAACCCACAAAAGGCTGAGCGTCCAAGTTTAATTTTTAAATAAACTATTAATCCCCCAAGCCTTAAACCCACAAAACGCTGGGCGTCCGAGTATAATTTTTAAATTAAAAAAAAAATAAATAAACTAATAATCCCTCAAACTTTAAACCCACAAACCGCTGGGCGTCCGAGTATAATTTTTAAATTAAAAAAAAAAAAAATAAACTAATAATCTCCCAAACTTTAAACCCACAAAACGCTGTGCGTCCGAGTTCAATTTAAAAAAATAAAAATAAAAATAAATAAACTAAAAATCCCCCAAGCTTCAAACCCACAAAACGCTGGGCGTCCAAAATCCAAACTAATATAAAATATAGAAATTTGATAGGTGCTTTGTTGTATATTAGTACGAGCACGAGACTTGATGTAAGTTATAGTGTAAATTATTTCAGTCGATTTCAAAACAGTTATAATAATACTCATTATTTATATGCGATGAGAATTTTGAAATATTTATATTTGACAAAAGATTTAAAGTTAACGTACGAGAGAAACATTAACGCGGAAATAATTGATAGTTTTGTTGATGCTGATTGGGCTGGGGATAAAAATGATAGAAGGTCAACCACAGGTTATGTTGTGAGAATTTTCGAAAATGTAATTTATTGGAAATCTAGAAAACAGAGAAGTGTAACGAAATCTTCAACGGCGGCTGAAATGAATGAATCTGAGTCAGTTAGCGAAGTACGAGTAATTATAAATTTATTGCGAGATTTTGGTATTAAAGTAGATAAACCAGCAAAAATTTATGAAGATAATTCTGGTGCTATAGCAATTGCGAAATTCGGTAACATGACGAAAAATTCAAAATATATAGAAGTGCATTATCATTTTGTAAACGAGAGTTGTGAGCGAGGAATTATAAAAATTGTAAAAGTAGAATCTGAGAAAAATATTGCCGATATTTTAACGAAAGCTCTTGGTAGAAATAAGTTCGAAAAATTTAGATGTAAGCTGAAAATTGTGTAAGTACAGTGAGATAAAATTAAATTTATTTGTAATGATGTGATTTACAAATTATTAAGTGAAAATTTACAGTGAAACTAAAGGTCAAAGTGAAGTGTAGATTTAAGGAGGTGTGTTGGGAAATGGGAGACAATCTCCACAAACACACTGAATGATGTATGTGGGAAGAATGCGCGCGACGAGCGTCAGAGAGTAGTCGGTAGTCTGTCGTCATGAAGATATAACGAAGGCATGCTCACGCGGTGTACGGGTTATTCTAACGCTCACGATATTAAACTTAAATTTTTATTAATTTATTTATATTATTAAATTATTTATCTCAATTATGAATTTTATTCAATGATCAAATAACAAACAATAATATTCAACAAATCCCAACAATAATAATTAAGTTTTTTCTAACATCATAAACAAAACCTGATAATGATTAATAATCAGACGCAAGCTTTAATTCGTTTAAATTGTTTGGCTTTAATCTAAGGCTCCAAATTTAATATCAACGCCATCTATTGCCAAAGTTTTATGACAATAGTTCATTTGAGCTGAACACAAGATGGCGCTGATCTTGCTTTTCGTAGACGCCAGTAGTCGAAGACTCGTTCCCCCCTGGGAACAACAATCAATAAAGGTCACGATAAAGGTTCAGTAGGTACGCTTAGGGCCCGCGCATCGATCAAGAGACTAACTTAAATGTAACGTGAAGTTAGCTTTCAGCATTAGCATTGAGTTTAAAAATAACGTGAAACATAATTTATAATGGAAAGCTTATTAAATAGTTACCTAATATGTTGTGTACTATCAGAAAAATTTCTGTGCACAGTCATTATCAATTAATTCATCGTTAGGAAAAGTTACAGTTGATGAAATCAATGCGCGGGCCTTAAGCGTACCTACTGAACCTTTATTGATTGTTGTTCCCGCCGACTGCCGAGCAGGCATGTTAATTTAGGTAAGGTCTTAGATTAGGTACCTAAGACGGCCTATGACCTAACTCAAATTCGAAAAGTGGTTGCTATACTACACCATTGCAGAGCGCAGTATTAATAAGAACGAATAAGAGAATTTTAAAAAATAAATAATTAACCGACAAGCCTTAAACCCCAATAACGATAGAAAAATTAATAAACAATTATTTGTTAATAAACAAATGGATAACCTTCAAGCTGTACACTTCAATAACGCTGAAAAAATGAGAAAATAAAATATCAATTATCAACAAATGACTAACCGACAAGCCATAAACCCCAATAACGCTGGAAAAAGTAATAAAAAATTATTTTTTAATAAACAAATGGCTAACCTTCAAGCTGTAAACCTCAATAACGCTGAGAAAGAGGAAATAAAATATGAATTATCAACAAATGACCAACCGACAAGCGTTAAACCCCAGTAACGCTGGAAAAAGTGATAAAAAATTATTTGTTAATAAACAAATGCCTAACCTTCAAGCTGTAAACTCCAATAACGCTGAAAAAAAAGAGAAAATAAAATATTAAATATCAACAAATGACGAACCTTCAAGCTGTAAACCCCATTAGCACTGGAAAAAGGAATAAAAAATTATTTGTTAATAAACAAATGGCTAAACTTCAAGCTGTAAACCCCAATAACGCTGGAAAAAAGAGAAAATAAAATATTAATTATTAACAAATGACTAACCAACAAGCCCTAAACCCCAGTAACGTTGGAAAAAGTGATAAACAATCATTTGTTTATAAGCAAATGGCTAACTGACAATCGACAAACCGCCCTAACGCTGAATAAATCATTTAGAATTATAGAATAACCAACCGACAATCCTTAAACCCCAAAAACGCTGGAAAAAAGAGAAAATAAAATATTAATTATCAACAAATGACTAACCGACAAGCTGTAAACCCCAATAACGTTGGAAAAAGTGATAAACAATTATTTGTTAATAAACAAATGGCTAGCCTTCAAGCTGTAAACCCAAATTATGCTGAAAAAAAAAGATAATAAAATATTAATTATCAACAAATGACTAACCTTCAAGCTGTAAACCCCAATAGCGCTGAAAAAAAGAGAAAATAAAATATGAATTATCAACAAATGACCAACCGACAAGCGTTAAACCCCGCTAACGCTGGAAAAAGTGATAAACAATTATTTGTTAATAAACAAATGGCTAACCTTCAAGCTGTAAACTCCAATAACGCTGAAAAAAGGAGAAAATAAAATATGAATTATCAACAAATGACCAACAGACAAGCTTTAAACCCCACTAACGCTGTAAAAAGTGATAAACATTTATTTGTTAATAAACAAATGGCTAACCTTCAAGCTGTAAACTCCAATAACGCTGAAAAAAAGAGAAAATAAAATATTAATTATCAACAAATGACGAACCTTCACGCTGTAAGCCCCAATAGCGCTGGAAAAAGTAATAAAAAATTATTTGTTAATAAACAAATGGCTAACCTTCAAGCTGTAAACCCCAATAACGCTGGAAAAAAGAGTAAATAAAATATTAATTATTAACAAATGACTAACCAACAAGCCCTAAACTCCAGTAAAGTTGGAAAAAGTGATAAATAATTATTTGTTTATAAACAAATGGCTAACTGACAATCAGTAAGCCGCCATAACGCTAAAAAAAAAAATTTAGAATTAACGAATAACCAACCGACAATCCTTAAACCCCAATAACGCTAGAAAAAAGAGAAAATAAAATATTAATTATCAACAAATGACCAACCTTCAAGCGTTAAACCCCACTAACGCTGGAAAAAGTGATAAACAATTATTTGTTAGTAAACAAATGGCTAACCTTCAAGCTGTAAACTCCGAAAACGCTGAAAAAAAGAGAAAATAAAATATTAAATATCAACAAATGACGAACCTTCAAGCTGTAAACCCCATTAGCGCTGGAAAAAGGAATAAAAAATTATATGTTAATAAACAAATGGCTAACCTTCAAGCTGTAAACCCCAATAACGCTGGAAAAAAGAGTAAATAAAATACTAATTATTAACAAATGACTAACCAACAAGCCCTAAACCCCAGTAACGTTGGAAAAAGTGATAAACAATTATTTGTTTATAAACAAATGGCTAACCTTTAAGCTGTAAACTCCAATAACGCTAAAAAAAAGAGAAAATAAAATATTAAATATCAACAAATGACGAACCTTCAAGCTGTAAACCCCAATAACGTTGGAAAAAGTGATAAACAATTATTTGTTAATAAACAAATGGCTAGCCTTCAAGCTGTAAACCTCAATAACGCTGAAAAAAAGAGAAAATAAAATATGAATTATCAACAAATGACGAACCAACAAGCCCTAAACCCCAGTAACGTTGGAAAAAGTGATAAACAATCATTTGTTAATAAACAAACGGCTAACCTTCAAGCTGTAAACCTCAATAACGCTGAAAAAAAGAGTAAATAAAATATTAAATATCAACAAATGACGAACCTTCAAGCTGTAAACCCCAATAACGTTGGAAAAAGTGATAAACAATTATTTGTTAATAAACAAATGGCTAGCCTTTAAGCTGTAAACCCAAATAATGCTGAAAAAAAGAGATAACAAAATATTAATTATCAACAAATGACTAACCTTCAAGCTGTAAACCCCAATAGCGCTGAAAAAAAGAGAAAATAAAATATGAATTATCAACAAATGACCAACCGACAAGCGTTAAACCCTACTAACGCTGGAAAAAGTGATAAACAATTATTTGTTAATAAACAAATGGCTAACCTTCAAGCTGTAAACTCCAATAAAGCTGAAAAAAAGAGAAAATAAAATATTAATTATCAACAAATGACGAACCTTCACGCTGTAAACCTCAATAGCGCTGGAAAAAGTAATAAAAAATTATTTTTTAATAAACAAACGGCTAATCTTCAAGCTGTAAACCTAATAACGCTGAAAAAAAGAGAAAATAAAATATGAATTATCAACAAATGACCAACCGACAAGCGTTAAACCCCACTAACGCCGGAAAAAGTGATAAACAATTATTTGTTAATAAACAAACGGCTAACCTTCAAGCTGTAAACCTCAATAACAATGAAAAAAAGAGAAAATAAAATATGAATTATCAACAAATGACCAACCGACAAGCGTTAAACCCCACTAACGCTGGAAAAAGTGAAAAACAATTATTTGTTAATAAACAAATGGCTAACCTTCAAGCTGTAAACTCCAATAACGCTGAAAAAAAGAGAAAATAAAATATTAATTATCAACAAATGACGAACCTTCCCGCTGTAAACCTCAATAGCGCTGGAAAAAGTAATAAAAAATTATTTTTTAATAAACAAACGGCTAACCTTCAAGCTGTAAACCTCAATAACAATGAAAAAAAGAGAAAATAAAATATGAATTATCAACAAATGACCAACCGACAAGCGTTAAACCCCACTAACGCTGGAAAAAGTGATAAACAATTATTTGTTAATAAACAAATGGCTAACCTTTAAGCTGTAAACTCCAATAACGCTAAAAAAAGAGAAAATAAAATGTGAATTATCAACAAATGACGAACCTTCAAGCTGTAAACCCCAATAACGTTGGAAAAAGTGATAAACAATTATTTGTTAATAAACAAATGGCTAGCCTTTAAGCTGTAAACCCAAATAATGCTGAAAAAAAGAGATAACAAAATATTAATTATCAACAAATGACTAACCTTCAAGCTGTAAACTCCAATAACGCTGAAAAAAAGAGAAAATAAAATATTAAATATCAACAAATGACGAACCGACAAGCGTTAAACCCCACTAACGCTGGAAAGAGTGATAAAAAATTATTTGTTAATAAACAAATGGCTAAGCTTCAAGCTGTAAACTCCAATAACGCTGAAAAAAAGAGAAAATAAAATATTAATTATCAACAAATGACGAACCTTCACGCTGTAAGCCCCAATGATGCTGGAAAAAGTAATAAAAAATTATTTGTTAATAAACAAATGGCTAACCTTCAAGCTGTAAACCCCACTAACGCCGGAAAAAGTGATAAACAATTATTTGTTAATATACAAATGGCTAAATTTAAGCTGTAAACTCCAATAACGCTAAAAAAAAGAGAAAATAAAATATGAATTATCAACAAATGACGAACTGACAAGCGTTAAACCCCACTAACGCTGGAAAAAGTGATAAAAAATTATTTGTTAATAAACAAATGGCTAAGCTTCAAGCTGTAAACTCCAATAACGCTGAAAAGAAGAGAAAATAAAATATTAATTATCAACAAATGACGAACCTTCACGCTGTAAACCTCAATAGCGCTGGAAAAAGTAATAAAAAATTATTTTTTAATAAACAAACGGCTAATCTTCAAGCTGTAAACCTCAATAACGCTGAAAAAAAGAGAAAATAAAATATAAATTATCAACAAATGACCAACCGACAAGCGTTAAACCCCACTAACGCCGGAAAAAGTGATAAACAATTATTTGTTAATAAACAAACGGCTAACCTTCAAGCTGTAAACCTCAATAACAATGAAAAAAAGAGAAAATAAAATATAAATTATCAACAAATGACGAACCTTCAAGCTGTAAACCCCAATAACGTTGGAAAAAGTGATAAACAATTATTTGTTAATAAACAAATGGGTAGCCTTTAAGCTGTAAACCCAAATAATGCTGAAAAAAAGAGATAACAAAATATTAATTATCAACAAATGACTAACCTTCAAGCTGTAAACTCCAATAACGCTGAAAAAAAGAGAAAATAAAATATTAAATATCAACAAATGACGAACCGACAAGCGTTAAACCCCACTAACGCTGGAAAAAGTGATAAAAAATTATTTGTTAATAAACAAATGGCTAAGCTTCAAGCTGTAAACTCCAATAACGCTGAAAAAAAGAGAAAATAAAATATTAATTATCAACAAATGACGAACCTTCACGCTGTAAGCCCCAATGGCGCTGGAAAAAGTAATAAAAAATTATTTGTTAATAAACAAATGGCTAACCTTCAAGCTGTAAACCCCACTAACGCCGGAAAAAGTGATAAACAATTATTTGTTAATATACAAATGGCTAAATTTAAGCTGTAAACTCCAATAACGCTAAAAAAAAGAGAAAATAAAATATGAATTATCAACAAATGACGAACCGACAAGCGTTAAACCCCACTAACGCTGGAAAAAGTGATAAAAAATTATTTGTTAATAAACAAATGGCTGAGCTTCAAGCTGTAAACTCCAATAACGCTGAAAAAAAGAGAAAATAAAATATTAATTATCAACAAATGACGAACCTTCACGCTGTAAGCCCCAATAGCGCTTGAAAAAGTAATAAAAAATTATTTGTTAATAAACAAATGACCAACCGACAAGCGTTAAACCCCACTAACGCCGGAAAAAGTGATAAACAATTATTTGTTAATAAACAAATGGCTAAATTTAAGCTGTAAACTCCAATAACGCTAAAAAAAAGAGAAAATAAAATATGAATTATCAACAAATGACCAACCGACAAGCGTTAAACTCCACTAACGCTGGAAAAAGTGAAAAACAATTATTTGTTAACAAACAAATGGCTAACCTTCAAGCTGTAAACTCCAATAACGCTGAAAAAAAGAGAAAATAAAATATTAATTATCAACAAATGACGAACCTTCACGCTGTAAACCTCAATAGCGCTGGAAAAAGTAATAAAAAATTATTTTTTAATAAACAAACGGCTAACCTTCAAGCTGTAAACCTCAATAACAATGAAAAAAAGAGAAAATAAAATATGAATTATCAACAAATGACCAACCGACAAGCGTTAAACCCCACTAACGCTGGAAAAAGTGATAAACAATTATTTGTTAATAAACAAATGGCTAACCTTTAAGCTGTAAACTCCAATAACGCTAAAAAAAAGAGAAAATAAAATATTAAATATCATTAAATGACGAACCCTCAAGCTGTAAACCCCAATAACGTTGGAAAAAGTGATAAACAATTATTTGTTAATAAACAAATGGCTAACCTTCAAGCTGTAAACCCCAATAACGCTGGAAAAAAGAGTAAATAAAATACTAATTATTAACAAATGACTAACCAACAAGCCCTAAACCCCAGTAACGTTGGAAAAAGTGATAAACAATTATTTGTTTATAAACAAATGGCTAACCTTTAAGCTGTAAACTCCAATAACGCTAAAAAAAAGAGAAAATAAAATATTAAATATCAACAAATGACGAACCTTCAAGCTGTAAACCCCAATAACGTTGGAAAAAGTGATAAACAATTATTTGTTAATAAACAAATGGCTAGCCTTCAAGCTGTAAACCTCAATAACGCTGAAAAAAAGAGAAAATAAAATATGAATTATCAACAAATGACGAACCAACAAGCCCTAAACCCCAGTAACGTTGGAAAAAGTGATAAACAATCATTTGTTAATAAACAAACGGCTAACCTTTAAGCTGTAAACCTCAATAACGCTGAAAAAAAGAGTAAATAAAATATTAAATATCAACAAATGACGAACCTTCAAGCTGTAAACCCCAATAACGTTGGAAAAAGTGATAAACAATTATTTGTTAATAAACAAATGGCTAGCCTTTAAGCTGTAAACCCAAATAATGCTGAAAAAAAGAGATAACAAAATATTAATTATCAACAAATGACTAACCTTCAAGCTGTAAACCCCAATAGCGCTGAAAAAAAGAGAAAATAAAATATGAATTATCAACAAATGACCAACCGACAAGCGTTAAACCCTACTAACGCTGGAAAAAGTGATAAACAATTATTTGTTAATAAACAAATGGCTAACCTTCAAGCTGTAAACTCCAATAAAGCTGAAAAAAAGAGAAAATAAAATATTAATTATCAACAAATGACGAACCTTCACGCTGTAAACCTCAATAGCGCTGGAAAAAGTAATAAAAAATTATTTTTTAATAAACAAACGGCTAATCTTCAAGCTGTAAACCTCAATAACGCTGAAAAAAAGAGAAAATAAAATATGAATTATCAACAAATGACCAACCGACAAGCGTTAAACCCCACTAACGCCGGAAAAAGTGATAAACAATTATTTGTTAATAAACAAACGGCTAACCTTCAAGCTGTAAACCTCAATAACAATGAAAAAAAGAGAAAATAAAATATGAATTATCAACAAATGACCAACCGACAAGCGTTAAACCCCACTAACGCTGGAAAAAGTGAAAAACAATTATTTGTTAATAAACAAATGGCTAACCTTCAAGCTGTAAACTCCAATAACGCTGAAAAAAAGAGAAAATAAAATATTAATTATCAACAAATGACGAACCTTCCCGCTGTAAACCTCAATAGCGCTGGAAAAAGTAATAAAAAATTATTTTTTAATAAACAAACGGCTAACCTTCAAGCTGTAAACCTCAATAACAATGAAAAAAAGAGAAAATAAAATATGAATTATCAACAAATGACCAACCGACAAGCGTTAAACCCCACTAACGCTGGAAAAAGTGATAAACAATTATTTGTTAATAAACAAACGGCTAACCTTCAAGCTGTAAACTCCAATAACGCTAAAAAAAGAGAAAATAAAATATGAATTATCAACAAATGACGAACCTTCAAGCTGTAAACCCCAATAACGTTGGAAAAAGTGATAAACAATTATTTGTTAATAAACAAATGGCTAGCCTTTAAGCTGTAAACCCAAATAATGCTGAAAAAAAGAGATAACAAAATATTAATTATCAACAAATGACTAACCTTCAAGCTGTAAACTCCAATAACGCTGAAAAAAAGAGAAAATAAAATATTAAATATCAACAAATGACGAACCGACAAGCGTTAAACCCCACTAACGCTGGAAAAAGTGATAAAAAATTATTTGTTAATAAACAAATGGCTAAGCTTCAAGCTGTAAACTCCAATAACGCTGAAAAAAAGAGAAAATAAAATATTAATTATCAACAAATGACGAACCTTCACGCTGTAAGCCCCAATGATGCTGGAAAAAGTAATAAAAAATTATTTGTTAATAAACAAATGGCTAACCTTCAAGCTGTAAACCCCACTAACGCCGGAAAAAGTGATAAACAATTATTTGTTAATATACAAATGGCTAAATTTAAGCTGTAAACTCCAATAACGCTAAAAAAAAGAGAAAATAAAATATGAATTATCAACAAATGACGAACTGACAAGCGTTAAACCCCACTAACGCTGGAAAAAGTGATAAAAAATTATTTGTTAATAAACAAATGGCTAAGCTTCAAGCTGTAAACTCCAATAACGCTGAAAAGAAGAGAAAATAAAATATTAATTATCAACAAATGACGAACCTTCACGCTGTAAACCTCAATAGCGCTGGAAAAAGTAATAAAAAATTATTTTTTAATAAACAAACGGCTAATCTTCAAGCTGTAAACCTCAATAACGCTGAAAAAAAGAGAAAATAAAATATGAATTATCAACAAATGACCAACCGACAAGCGTTAAACCCCACTAACGCCGGAAAAAGTGATAAACAATTATTTGTTAATAAACAAACGGCTAACCTTCAAGCTGTAAACCTCAATAACAATGAAAAAAAGAGAAAATAAAATATAAATTATCAACAAATGACGAACCTTCAAGCTGTAAACCCCAATAACGTTGGAAAAAGTGATAAACAATTATTTGTTAATAAACAAATGGGTAGCCTTTAAGCTGTAAACCCAAATAATGCTGAAAAAAAGAGATAACAAAATATTAATTATCAACAAATGACTAACCTTCAAGCTGTAAACTCCAATAACGCTGAAAAAAAGAGAAAATAAAATATTAAATATCAACAAATGACGAACCGACAAGCGTTAAACCCCACTAACGCTGGAAAAAGTGATAAAAAATTATTTGTTAATAAACAAATGGCTAAGCTTCAAGCTGTAAACTCCAATAACGCTGAAAAAAAGAGAAAATAAAATATTAATTATCAACAAATGACGAACCTTCACGCTGTAAGCCCCAATGGCGCTGGAAAAAGTAATAAAAAATTATTTGTTAATAAACAAATGGCTAACCTTCAAGCTGTAAACCCCACTAACGCCGGAAAAAGTGATAAACAATTATTTGTTAATATACAAATGGCTAAATTTAAGCTGTAAACTCCAATAACGCTAAAAAAAAGAGAAAATAAAATATGAATTATCAACAAATGACGAACCGACAAGCGTTAAACCCCACTAACGCTGGAAAAAGTGATAAAAAATTATTTGTTAATAAACAAATGGCTAACCTTTAAGCTGTAAACTCCAATAACGCTAAAAAAAAGAGAAAATAAAATATTAAATATCATTAAATGACGAACCCTCAAGCTGTAAACCCCAATAACGTTGGAAAAAGTGATAAACAATTATTTGTTAATAAACAAATGGCTAGCCTTTAAGCTGTAAACCCAAATAATGCTGAAAAAAAGAGATAACAAAATAATAATTATCAACAAATGACTAACCTTCAAGCTGTAAACTCCAATAACGCTGAAAAAAAGAGAAAATAAAATATTAAATATCAACAAATGACGAACCGACAAGCGTTAAACCCCACTAACGCTGGAAAAAGTGATAAAAAATTATTTGTTAATAAACAAATGGCTAAGCTTCAAGCTGTAAACTCCGATAACGCTGAAAAAAAGAGAAAATAAAATATTAATTATCAACAAATGACGATCCTTCACGCTGTAAGCCCCAATAGCGCTGGAAAAAGTAATAAAAAATTATTTGTTAATAAACAAATGGCTAACCTTCAAGCTGTAAACCCCAATAACGCTGGAAAAAAGAGTAAATAAAATATTAATTATTAACAAATGACTAACCAACAAGCCCTAAACTCCAGTAACGTTGGAAAAAGTGATAAATAATTATTTGTTTATAAACAAATGGCTAACTGACAATCAGTATGCCGCCATAACGCTGAAAAGCATATTTAGAATTAACGAATAACCAACCGACAATCCTTAAACCCCAATAACGCTAGAAAAAAGAGAAAATAAAATATTAATTATCAACAAATGACCAACCGACAAGCGTTAAACCCCACTAACGCTGGAAAAAGTGATAAACAATTATTTGATAGTAAACAAATGGCTAACCTTCAAGCTGTAAACTCCAATAACGCTGAAAAAAAGAGAAAATGAAATATTAAATATCAACAAATGACGAACCGACAAGCGTTAAACCTCAATAGCGCTGGAAAAAGTAATAAAAAATTATTTTTTAATAAACAAATGGCTAACCTTTAAGCTGTAAACTCCAATAACGCTGGAAAAAAGAGAAAATAAAATATTCATTATCAACAAATGACGAACCTTCACGCTGTAAGCCCCAATAGCGCTGGAAAAAGTAATAAAAAATCATTTGTTTATAAACAAATGGCTAACTGACAATCAGTAAGCCGCCATAACGCTGAAAAAAAGAGAAAATAAAATATGAATTATCAACAAATGACCAACCGACAAGCGTTAAACCCCACTAACGCTGGAAAATTGATAAACAATTATTTGTTAATAAACAAATGGCTAACCTTTAAGCTGTCAACTCCAATAACGCTGAAAAAAAGAGAAAATAAAATATTCATTATCAACAAATGACGAACCGACAAGCGTTAAACCCCACTAACGCTGGAAAAAGTGATAAAAAATTATTTGTTAATAAACAAATGGCTAAGCTTCAAGCTGTAAACTCCAATAACGCTGAAAAAAAGAGAAAATAAAATATTAATTATCAACAAATGACGAACCGACAAGCGTTAAACCCCACTAACGCAGGAAAAAGTGATAAAAAATTATTTGTTAATAAACAAATGGCTAAGCTTCAAGCTGTAAACTCCAATAACGCTGAAAAAAAGAGTAAATAAAATATTAATCATTAACAAATGACTAACCAACAAGCCCTAAACTCCAGTAACGTTGGAAAAAGTGATAAATAATTATTTGTTTATAAACAAATGGCTAACTGACAATCAGTATGCCGCCATAACGCTGAAAAGCATATTTAGAATTCACGAATAACCAACCGACAATCCTTAAACCCCAATAACGCTAGAAAAAAGAGAAAATAAAATATTAATTATCAACAAATGACCAACCGACAAGCGTTAAACCCCACTAACGCTGGAAAAAGTGATAAACCATTATTTGATAGTAAACAAATGGCTAACCTTCAAGCTGTAAACTCCAATAACGCTGAAAAAAAGAGAAAATAAAATATTAAATATCAACAAATGAAGAACCGACAAGCGTTAAACCCCACTAACGCTGGAAAAAGTGATAAACCATTATTTGTTAATAAACAAATGGCTAAGCTTCAAGCTGTAAACTACAATAACGCTGAAAAAAAGAGAAAATAAAATATTAATTATAAACAAATGACGAACCTTCACGCTGTAAGCCCGAATAGCGCTGGAAAAAGTAATAAAAAATTATTTGTTAATAAACAAATGGCTAACCTTCAAGCTGTAAACCCCAATAACGCAGGAAAAGAGAGTAAATAAAATATTAAATATCAACAAATGACGAACCAACAAGCCCTAAACCCCAGTAACGTTGGAAAAAGTGATAAACAATCATTTGATTATAAACAAATGGCTAACTGACAATCAGTAAGCCGCCATAACGCTGAAAAGCATATTTAGAATTAACGAATAACCAACCGACAATTCTTAAACCCCAAAAACGCTGGAAAAAAGAGAAAATAAAATATTAATTATCAACAAATGACCAACCGACAAGCGTTAAACCCCATTAACGCTGGAAAAAGTGATAAACAATTATTTGCTAGTAAACAAATGGCTAACCTTCAAGCTGTAAACCCAAATATTGCTGAAAAAAGAGATAATAAAATATTAATTATCAACAAATGACTAACCTTCAAGCTGTAAACCCCAATAGCGCTGAAAAAAAGAAAAAAAGGAAATATGAGTTATCAACAAATGACCAACCGACAAGCTGTAAACCCCATTAGCGCTGGAAAAAGGAATAAAAAATTATTTGTTAATAAACAAATGGCTAACCTTCAAGCTGTAAACCCCAATAACGCTGGAAAAAAGAGTAAATAAGATAGTAATTATTAACAAATGACTAACCAACAAGCCCTAAACCCCAGTAACGTTGGAAAAAGTGATAAACAATCATTTGTTTATAAACAAATGGCTAACTGACAATCAGTAAGCCGCCATAACGCTGAAAAGCATATTTAGAATGAACGAATAACCAACCGACAATCCTTAAACCCCAATAACGCTAGAAAAAAGAGAAAATAAAATATTAATTATCAACAAATGACCAACCGACAAGCGTTAAACCCCACTAACGCTGGAAAAAGTGATAAACAATTATTTGTTAGTAAACAAATGGCTAACCTTCAAGCTGTAAACCCAAATAATGCTGAAAAAAGAGATAATAAAATATTAATTATCAACAAATGACTAACCTTCAAGCTGTAAACCCCAATAGCGCTGAAAAAAAGAGAAAATGAAATATGAGTTATCAACAAATGACCAACCGACAAGCTGTAAGCCCCAATAGCGCTGGAAAAAGGAATAAAAAATTATTTGTTAATAAACAAATGGCTAACCTTCAATCTGTAAACCCCAATAACGCTGGAAAAAAGAGTAAATAAAATATTAATTATTAACAAATGACTAACCAACAAGCCCTAAACTCCAGTAACGTCGGAAAAAGTGATAAATAATTATTTGTTTATAAACAAATGGCTAACTGACAATCAGTATGCCGCCATAACGCTGAAAAGCATATTTAGAATTAACGAATAACCAACCGACAATCCTTAAACCCCAATAACGCTAGAAAAAAGAGAAAATAAAATATTAATTATCAACAAACGACCAACCGACAAGCGTTAAACCTCACTAACGCTGCAAAAATTGATAAACAATTATTTGATAGTAAACAAATGGCTAACCTTCAAGCTGTAAACTCCAATAACGCTGAAAAAAAGAGAAAATAAAATATTAAATATCAACAAATGACGAACCGACAAGCGTTAAACCCCACTAACGCTGGAAAAAGTGATAAACAATTATTTGTTAATAAACAAATGGCTAACCTTCAAGCTGTAAACTCCAATAACGCTGAAAAAAAGAGAAAATAAAATATTAATTATCAACAAATGACGAACCTTCACGCTGTAAACCTCAATTGCGCTGGAAAAAGTAATAAAAAATTATATTTTAATAAACAAACGGCTAACCTTCAAGCTGTAAACTCCAATAACGCTGAAAAAAAGAGAAAATAAAATATTAATTATCAACAAATGACGAACCTTCACGCTGTAAGCCCCAATAGCGCTGGAAATAGTAATAAAAAATTATTTGTTAATAAACAAATGGCTAACCTTCAAGCTGTAAACCCCAATAACGCAGGAAAAGAGAGTAAATAAAATATTAAATATCATCAAATGACGAACCAACAAGCCCTAAACCCCAGTAACGTTGGAAAAAGTGATAAACAATCATTTGTTTATAAACAAATGGCTAACTGACAATCAGTAAGCCGCCATAACGCTGAAAAGCATATTTAGAATTAACGAATAACCAACCGACAATCCTTAAACCCCAATAACGCTGGAAAAAAGAGAAAATAAAATATTAATTATCAACAAATGACCAACCGACAAGCGTTAAACCCCACTAACGCTGGAAAAAGTGATAAACAATTATTTGTTAATAAACAAATGGCTAACCTTCAAGCTGTAAACTCCAATAACGCTGAAAAAAAGAGAAAATAAAATATTAATTATCATCAAATGACGAACCTTCACGCTGTAAGCCCCAATAGCGCTGGAAAAAGTAATAAAAAATTATTTGTTAATAAACAAATGGCTAACCTTCAAGCTGTAAACCCCAATAACGCTGGAAAAAAGAGTAAATAAAATATTAATTATTAACAAATGACGAACCAACAAGCCCTAAACTCCAGTAACGTTGGAAAAAGTGATAAATAATTATTTGTTTATAAACAAATGGCTAACTGACAATCAGTATGCCGCCATAACGCTGAAAAGCATATTTAGAATTAACGAATAACCAACCGACAATCCTTAAACCCCAATAACGCTAGAAAAAAGAGAAAATAAAATATTAATTATCAACAAATGACCAACCGACAAGCGTTAAACCCCACTAACGCTGGAAAAAGTGATAAACCATTATTTGATAGTAAACAAATGGCTAACCTTCAAGCTGTAAACTCCAATAACGCTGAAAAAAAGAGAAAATAAAATATTAAATATCAACAAATGACGAACCGACAAGCGTTAAACCCCACTAACGCTGGAAAAAGTGATAAACAATTATTTGTTAATAAACAAATGGCTAACCTTCAAGCTGTAAACCCAAATAATGCTGAAAAAAGAGATAATAAAATATTAATTATCAACAAATGACTAACCTTCAAGCTGTAAACCCCAATAGCGCTGAAAAAAAGAGAAAATGAAATATGAGTTATCAACAAATGACCAACCGACAAGCTGTAAGCCCCAATAGCGCTGGAAAAAGGAATAAAAAATTATTTGTTAATAAACAAATGGCTAACCTTCAAGCTGTAAACCCCAATAACGCTGGAAAAAAGAGTAAATAAAATATTAATTATTAACAAATGACTAACCAACAAGCCCTAAACTCCAGTAACGCCGGAAAAAGTGATAAACAATTATTTGTTAATAAACAAACGGCTAACCTTCAAGCTGTAAACCTCAATAACAATGAAAAAAAGAGAAAATAAAATATGAATTATCAACAAATGACCAACCGACAAGCGTTAAACCCCACTAACGCTGGAAAAAGTGAAAAACAATTATTTGTTAATAAACAAATGGCTAACCTTCAAGCTGTAAACTCCAATAACGCTGAAAAAAAGAGAAAATAAAATATTAATTATCAACAAATGACGAACCTTCCCGCTGTAAACCTCAATAGCGCTGGAAAAAGTAATAAAAAATTATTTTTTAATAAACAAACGGCTAACCTTCAAGCTGTAAACCTCAATAACAATGAAAAAAAGAGAAAATAAAATATGAATTATCAACAAATGACCAACCGACAAGCGTTAAACCCCACTAACGCTGGAAAAAGTGATAAACAATTATTTGTTAATAAACAAACGGCTAACCTTCAAGCTGTAAACTCCAATAACGCTAAAAAAAGAGAAAATAAAATATGAATTATCAACAAATGACGAACCTTCAAGCTGTAAACCCCAATAACGTTGGAAAAAGTGATAAACAATTATTTGTTAATAAACAAATGGCTAGCCTTTAAGCTGTAAACCCAAATAATGCTGAAAAAAAGAGATAACAAAATATTAATTATCAACAAATGACTAACCTTCAAGCTGTAAACTCCAATAACGCTGAAAAAAAGAGAAAATAAAATATTAAATATCAACAAATGACGAACCGACAAGCGTTAAACCCCACTAACGCTGGAAAAAGTGATAAAAAATTATTTGTTAATAAACAAATGGCTAAGCTTCAAGCTGTAAACTCCAATAACGCTGAAAAAAAGAGAAAATAAAATATTAATTATCAACAAATGACGAACCTTCACGCTGTAAGCCCCAATGATGCTGGAAAAAGTAATAAAAAATTATTTGTTAATAAACAAATGGCTAACCTTCAAGCTGTAAACCCCACTAACGCCGGAAAAAGTGATAAACAATTATTTGTTAATATACAAATGGCTAAATTTAAGCTGTAAACTCCAATAACGCTAAAAAAAAGAGAAAATAAAATATGAATTATCAACAAATGACGAACTGACAAGCGTTAAACCCCACTAACGCTGGAAAAAGTGATAAAAAATTATTTGTTAATAAACAAATGGCTAAGCTTCAAGCTGTAAACTCCAATAACGCTGAAAAGAAGAGAAAATAAAATATTAATTATCAACAAATGACGAACCTTCACGCTGTAAACCTCAATAGCGCTGGAAAAAGTAATAAAAAATTATTTTTTAATAAACAAACGGCTAATCTTCAAGCTGTAAACCTCAATAACGCTGAAAAAAAGAGAAAATAAAATATGAATTATCAACAAATGACCAACCGACAAGCGTTAAACCCCACTAACGCCGGAAAAAGTGATAAACAATTATTTGTTAATAAACAAACGGCTAACCTTCAAGCTGTAAACCTCAATAACAATGAAAAAAAGAGAAAATAAAATATAAATTATCAACAAATGACGAACCTTCAAGCTGTAAACCCCAATAACGTTGGAAAAAGTGATAAACAATTATTTGTTAATAAACAAATGGGTAGCCTTTAAGCTGTAAACCCAAATAATGCTGAAAAAAAGAGATAACAAAATATTAATTATCAACAAATGACTAACCTTCAAGCTGTAAACTCCAATAACGCTGAAAAAAAGAGAAAATAAAATATTAAATATCAACAAATGACGAACCGACAAGCGTTAAACCCCACTAACGCTGGAAAAAGTGATAAAAAATTATTTGTTAATAAACAAATGGCTAAGCTTCAAGCTGTAATTTCCAATAACGCTGAAAAAAAGAGAAAATAAAATATTAATTATCAACAAATGACGAACCTTCACGCTGTAAGCCCCAATGGCGCTGGAAAAAGTAATAAAAAATTATTTGTTAATAAACAAATGGCTAACCTTCAAGCTGTAAACCCCACTAACGCCGGAAAAAGTGATAAACAATTATTTGTTAATATACAAATGGCTAAATTTAAGCTGTAAACTCCAATAACGCTAAAAAAAAGAGAAAATAAAATATGAATTATCAACAAATGACGAACCGACAAGCGTTAAACCCCACTAACGCTGGAAAAAGTGATAAAAAATTATTTGTTAATAAACAAATGGCTGAGCTTCAAGCTGTAAACTCCAATAACGCTGAAAAAAAGAGAAAATAAAATATTAATTATCAACAAATGACGAACCTTCACGCTGTAAGCCCCAATAGCGCTTGAAAAAGTAATAAAAAATTATTTGTTAATAAACAAATGACCAACCGACAAGCGTTAAACCCCACTAACGCCGGAAAAAGTGATAAACAATTATTTGTTAATAAACAAATGGCTAAATTTAAGCTGTAAACTCCAATAACGCTAAAAAAAAGAGAAAATAAAATATGAATTATCAACAAATGACCAACCGACAAGCGTTAAACTCCACTAACGCTGGAAAAAGTGAAAAACAATTATTTGTTAACAAACAAATGGCTAACCTTCAAGCTGTAAACTCCAATAACGCTGAAAAAAAGAGAAAATAAAATATTAATTATCAACAAATGACGAACCTTCACGCTGTAAACCTCAATAGCGCTGGAAAAAGTAATAAAAAATTATTTTTTAATAAACAAACGGCTAACCTTCAAGCTGTAAACCTCAATAACAATGAAAAAAAGAGAAAATAAAATATGAATTATCAACAAATGACCAACCGACAAGCGTTAAACCCCACTAACGCTGGAAAAAGTGATAAACAATTATTTGTTAATAAACAAATGGCTAACCTTTAAGCTGTAAACTCCAATAACGCTAAAAAAAAGAGAAAATAAAATATTAAATATCATTAAATGACGAACCCTCAAGCTGTAAACCCCAATAACGTTGGAAAAAGTGATAAACAATTATTTGTTAATAAACAAATGGCTAGCCTTTAAGCTGTAAACCCAAATAATGCTGAAAAAAAGAGATAACAAAATAATAATTATCAACAAATGACTAACCTTCAAGCTGTAAACTCCAATAACGCTGAAAAAAAGAGAAAATAAAATATTAAATATCAACAAATGACGAACCGACAAGCGTTAAACCCCACTAACGCTGGAAAAAGTGATAAAAAATTATTTGTTAATAAACAAATGGCTAAGCTTCAAGCTGTAAACTCCGATAACGCTGAAAAAAAGAGAAAATAAAATATTAATTATCAACAAATGACGATCCTTCACGCTGTAAGCCCCAATAGCGCTGGAAAAAGTAATAAAAAATTATTTGTTAATAAACAAATGGCTAACCTTCAAGCTGTAAACCCCAATAACGCTGGAAAAAAGAGTAAATAAAATATTAATTATTAACAAATGACTAACCAACAAGCCCTAAACTCCAGTAACGTTGGAAAAAGTGATAAATAATTATTTGTTTATAAACAAATGGCTAACTGACAATCAGTATGCCGCCATAACGCTGAAAAGCATATTTAGAATTAACGAATAACCAACCGACAATCCTTAAACCCCAATAACGCTAGAAAAAAGAGAAAATAAAATATTAATTATCAACAAATGACCAACCGACAAGCGTTAAACCCCACTAACGCTGGAAAAAGTGATAAACAATTATTTGATAGTAAACAAATGGCTAACCTTCAAGCTGTAAACTCCAATAACGCTGAAAAAAAGAGAAAATGAAATATTAAATATCAACAAATGACGAACCGACAAGCGTTAAACCTCAATAGCGCTGGAAAAAGTAATAAAAAATTATTTTTTAATAAACAAATGGCTAACCTTTAAGCTGTAAACTCCAATAACGCTGGAAAAAAGAGAAAATAAAATATTCATTATCAACAAATGACGAACCTTCACGCTGTAAGCCCCAATAGCGCTGGAAAAAGTAATAAAAAATCATTTGTTTATAAACAAATGGCTAACTGACAATCAGTAAGCCGCCATAACGCTGAAAAAAAGAGAAAATAAAATATGAATTATCAACAAACGACCAACCGACAAGCGTTAAACCCCACTAACGCTGGAAAATTGATAAACAATTATTTGTTAATAAACAAATGGCTAACCTTTAAGCTGTCAACTCCAATAACGCTGAAAAAAAGAGAAAATAAAATATTCATTATCAACAAATGACGAACCGACAAGCGTTAAACCCCACTAACGCTGGAAAAAGTGATAAAAAATTATTTGTTAATAAACAAATGGCTAAGCTTCAAGCTGTAAACTCCAATAACGCTGAAAAAAAGAGAAAATAAAATATTAATTATCAACAAATGACGAACCGACAAGCGTTAAACCCCACTAACGCAGGAAAAAGTGATAAAAAATTATTTGTTAATAAACAAATGGCTAAGCTTCAAGCTGTAAACTCCAATAACGCTGAAAAAAAGAGTAAATAAAATATTAATCATTAACAAATGACTAACCAACAAGCCCTAAACTCCAGTAACGTTGGAAAAAGTGATAAATAATTATTTGTTTATAAACAAATGGCTAACTGACAATCAGTATGCCGCCATAACGCTGAAAAGCATATTTAGAATTCACGAATAACCAACCGACAATCCTTAAACCCCAATAACGCTAGAAAAAAGAGAAAATAAAATATTAATTATCAACAAATGACCAACCGACAAGCGTTAAACCCCACTAACGCTGGAAAAAGTGATAAACCATTATTTGATAGTAAACAAATGGCTAACCTTCAAGCTGTAAACTCCAATAACGCTGAAAAAAAGAGAAAATAAAATATTAAATATCAACAAATGAAGAACCGACAAGCGTTAAACCCCACTAACGCTGGAAAAAGTGATAAACCATTATTTGTTAATAAACAAATGGCTAAGCTTCAAGCTGTAAACTACAATAACGCTGAAAAAAAGAGAAAATAAAATATTAATTATAAACAAATGACGAACCTTCACGCTGTAAGCCCGAATAGCGCTGGAAAAAGTAATAAAAAATTATTTGTTAATAAACAAATGGCTAACCTTCAAGCTGTAAACCCCAATAACGCAGGAAAAGAGAGTAAATAAAATATTAAATATCAACAAATGACGAACCAACAAGCCCTAAACCCCAGTAACGTTGGAAAAAGTGATAAACAATCATTTGATTATAAACAAATGGCTAACTGACAATCAGTAAGCCGCCATAACGCTGAAAAGCATATTTAGAATTAACGAATAACCAACCGACAATTCTTAAACCCCAAAAACGCTGGAAAAAAGAGAAAATAAAATATTAATTATCAACAAATGACCAACCGACAAGCGTTAAACCCCATTAACGCTGGAAAAAGTGATAAACAATTATTTGCTAGTAAACAAATGGCTAACCTTCAAGCTGTAAACCCAAATATTGCTGAAAAAAGAGATAATAAAATATTAATTATCAACAAATGACTAACCTTCAAGCTGTAAACCCCAATAGCGCTGAAAAAAAGAAAAAAAGGAAATATGAGTTATCAACAAATGACCAACCGACAAGCTGTAAACCCCATTAGCGCTGGAAAAAGGAATAAAAAATTATTTGTTAATAAACAAATGGCTAACCTTCAAGCTGTAAACCCCAATAACGCTGGAAAAAAGAGTAAATAAGATAGTAATTATTAACAAATGACTAACCAACAAGCCCTAAACCCCAGTAACGTTGGAAAAAGTGATAAACAATCATTTGTTTATAAACAAATGGCTAACTGACAATCAGTAAGCCGCCATAACGCTGAAAAGCATATTTAGAATGAACGAATAACCAACCGACAATCCTTAAACCCCAATAACGCTAGAAAAAAGAGAAAATAAAATATTAATTATCAACAAATGACCAACCGACAAGCGTTAAACCCCACTAACGCTGGAAAAAGTGATAAACAATTATTTGTTAGTAAACAAATGGCTAACCTTCAAGCTGTAAACCCAAATAATGCTGAAAAAAGAGATAATAAAATATTAATTATCAACAAATGACTAACCTTCAAGCTGTAAACCCCAATAGCGCTGAAAAAAAGAGAAAATGAAATATGAGTTATCAACAAATGACCAACCGACAAGCTGTAAGCCCCAATAGCGCTGGAAAAAGGAATAAAAAATTATTTGTTAATAAACAAATGGCTAACCTTCAATCTGTAAACCCCAATAACGCTGGAAAAAAGAGTAAATAAAATATTAATTATTAACAAATGACTAACCAACAAGCCCTAAACTCCAGTAACGTCGGAAAAAGTGATAAATAATTATTTGTTTATAAACAAATGGCTAACTGACAATCAGTATGCCGCCATAACGCTGAAAAGCATATTTAGAATTAACGAATAACCAACCGACAATCCTTAAACCCCAATAACGCTAGAAAAAAGAGAAAATAAAATATTAATTATCAACAAACGACCAACCGACAAGCGTTAAACCTCACTAACGCTGCAAAAATTGATAAACAATTATTTGATAGTAAACAAATGGCTAACCTTCAAGCTGTAAACTCCAATAACGCTGAAAAAAAGAGAAAATAAAATATTAAATATCAACAAATGACGAACCGACAAGCGTTAAACCCCACTAACGCTGGAAAAAGTGATAAACAATTATTTGTTAATAAACAAATGGCTAACCTTCAAGCTGTAAACTCCAATAACGCTGAAAAAAAGAGAAAATAAAATATTAATTATCAACAAATGACGAACCTTCACGCTGTAAACCTCAATTGCGCTGGAAAAAGTAATAAAAAATTATATTTTAATAAACAAACGGCTAACCTTCAAGCTGTAAACTCCAATAACGCTGAAAAAAAGAGAAAATAAAATATTAATTATCAACAAATGACGAACCTTCACGCTGTAAGCCCCAATAGCGCTGGAAATAGTAATAAAAAATTATTTGTTAATAAACAAATGGCTAACCTTCAAGCTGTAAACCCCAATAACGCAGGAAAAGAGAGTAAATAAAATATTAAATATCATCAAATGACGAACCAACAAGCCCTAAACCCCAGTAACGTTGGAAAAAGTGATAAACAATCATTTGTTTATAAACAAATGGCTAACTGACAATCAGTAAGCCGCCATAACGCTGAAAAGCATATTTAGAATTAACGAATAACCAACCGACAATCCTTAAACCCCAATAACGCTGGAAAAAAGAGAAAATAAAATATTAATTATCAACAAATGACCAACCGACAAGCGTTAAACCCCACTAACGCTGGAAAAAGTGATAAACAATTATTTGTTAATAAACAAATGGCTAACCTTCAAGCTGTAAACTCCAATAACGCTGAAAAAAAGAGAAAATAAAATATTAATTATCATCAAATGACGAACCTTCACGCTGTAAGCCCCAATAGCGCTGGAAAAAGTAATAAAAAATTATTTGTTAATAAACAAATGGCTAACCTTCAAGCTGTAAACCCCAATAACGCTGGAAAAAAGAGTAAATAAAATATTAATTATTAACAAATGACGAACCAACAAGCCCTAAACTCCAGTAACGTTGGAAAAAGTGATAAATAATTATTTGTTTATAAACAAATGGCTAACTGACAATCAGTATGCCGCCATAACGCTGAAAAGCATATTTAGAATTAACGAATAACCAACCGACAATCCTTAAACCCCAATAACGCTAGAAAAAAGAGAAAATAAAATATTAATTATCAACAAATGACCAACCGACAAGCGTTAAACCCCACTAACGCTGGAAAAAGTGATAAACCATTATTTGATAGTAAACAAATGGCTAACCTTCAAGCTGTAAACTCCAATAACGCTGAAAAAAAGAGAAAATAAAATATTAAATATCAACAAATGACGAACCGACAAGCGTTAAACCCCACTAACGCTGGAAAAAGTGATAAACAATTATTTGTTAATAAACAAATGGCTAACCTTCAAGCTGTAAACCCAAATAATGCTGAAAAAAGAGATAATAAAATATTAATTATCAACAAATGACTAACCTTCAAGCTGTAAACCCCAATAGCGCTGAAAAAAAGAGAAAATGAAATATGAGTTATCAACAAATGACCAACCGACAAGCTGTAAGCCCCAATAGCGCTGGAAAAAGGAATAAAAAATTATTTGTTAATAAACAAATGGCTAACCTTCAAGCTGTAAACCCCAATAACGCTGGAAAAAAGAGTAAATAAAATATTAATTATTAACAAATGACTAACCAACAAGCCCTAAACTCCAGTAACGTCGGAAAAAGTGATAAATAATTATTTGTTTATAAACAAATGGCTAACTGACAATCAGTATGCCGCCATAACGCTGAAAAGCATATTTAGAATTAACGAATAACCAACCGACAATCCTTAAACCCCAATAACGCTAGAAAAAAGAGAAAATAAAATATTAATTATCAACAAACGACCAACCGACAAGCGTTAAACCTCACTAACGCTGCAAAAATTGATAAACAATTATTTGATAGTAAACAAATGGCTAACCTTCAAGCTGTAAACTCCAATAACGCTGAAAAAAAGAGAAAATAAAATATTAAATATCAACAAATGACGAACCGACAAGCGTTAAACCCCACTAACGCTGGAAAAAGTGATAAACAATTATTTGTTAATAAACAAATGGCTAACCTTCAAGCTGTAAACTCCAATAACGCTGAAAAAAAGAGAAAATAAAATATTAATTATCAACAAATGACGAACCTTCACGCTGTAAACCTCAATTGCGCTGGAAAAAGTAATAAAAAATTATATTTTAATAAACAAAAGGCTAACCTTCAAGCTGTAAACTCCAATAACGCTGAAAAAAAGAGAAAATAAAATATTAATTATCAACAAATGACGAACCTTCACGCTGTAAGCCCCAATAGCGCTGGAAATAGTAATAAAAAATTATTTGTTAATAAACAAATGGCTAACCTTCAAGCTGTAAACCCCAATAACGCAGGAAAAGAGAGTAAATAAAATATTAAATATCATCAAATGACGAACCAACAAGCCCTAAACCCCAGTAACGTTGGAAAAAGTGATAAACAATCATTTGTTTAGAAACAAATGGCTAACTGACAATCAGTAAGCCGCCATAACGCTGAAAAGCATATTTAGAATTAACGAATAACCAACCGACAATCCTTAAACCCCAATAACGCTGGAAAAAAGAGAAAATAAAATATTAATTATCAACAAATGACCAACCGACAAGCGTTAAACCCCACTAACGCTGGAAAAAGTGATAAACAATTATTTGTTAATAAACAAATGGCTAACCTTCAAGCTGTAAACTCCAATAACGCTGAAAAAAAGAGAAAATAAAATATTAATTATCATCAAATGACGAACCTTCACGCTGTAAGCCCCAATAGCGCTGGAAAAAGTAATAAAAAATTATTTGTTAATAAACAAATGGCTAACCTTCAAGCTGTAAACCCCAATAACGCTGGAAAAAAGAGTAAATAAAATATTAATTATTAACAAATGACGAACCAACAAGCCCTAAACTCCAGTAACGTTGGAAAAAGTGATAAATAATTATTTGTTTTTAAACAAATGGCTAACTGACAATCAGTATGCCGCCATAACGCTGAAAAGCATATTTAGAATTAACGAATAACCAACCGACAATCCTTAAACCCCAATAACGCTAGAAAAAAGAGAAAATAAAATATTAATTATCAACAAATGACCAACCGACAAGCGTTAAACCCCACTAACGCTGGAAAAAGTGATAAACCATTATTTGATAGTAAACAAATGGCTAACCTTCAAGCTGTAAACTCCAATAACGCTGAAAAAAAGAGAAAATAAAATATTAAATATCAACAAATGACGAACCGACAAGCGTTAAACCCCACTAACGCTGGAAAAAGTGATAAACAATTATTTGTTAATAAACAAATGGCTAACCTTCAAGCTGTAAACCCAAATAATGCTGAAAAAAGAGATAATAAAATATTAATTATCAACAAATGACTAACCTTCAAGCTGTAAACCCCAATAGCGCTGAAAAAAAGAGAAAATGAAATATGAGTTATCAACAAATGACCAACCGACAAGCTGTAAGCCCCAATAGCGCTGGAAAAAGGAATAAAAAATTATTTGTTAATAAACAAATGGCTAACCTTCAAGCTGTAAACCCCAATAACGCTGGAAAAAAGAGTAAATAAAATATTAATTATTAACAAATGACTAACCAACAAGCCCTAAACTCCAGTAACGTCGGAAAAAGTGATAAATAATTATTTGTTTATAAACAAATGGCTAACTGACAATCAGTATGCCGCCATAACGCTGAAAAGCATATTTAGAATTAACGAATAACCAACCGACAATCCTTAAACCCCAATAACGCTAGAAAAAAGAGAAAATAAAATATTAATTATCAACAAACGACCAACCGACAAGCGTTAAACCTCACTAACGCTGCAAAAATTGATAAACAATTATTTGATAGTAAACAAATGGCTAACCTTCAAGCTGTAAACTCCAATAACGCTGAAAAAAAGAGAAAATAAAATATTAAATATCAACAAATGACGAACCGACAAGCGTTAAACCCCACTAACGCTGGAAAAAGTGATAAACAATTATTTGTTAATAAACAAATGGCTAACCTTCAAGCTGTAAACTCCAATAACGCTGAAAAAAAGAGAAAATAAAATATTAATTATCAACAAATGACGAACCTTCACGCTGTAAACCTCAATTGCGCTGGAAAAAGTAATAAAAAATTATATTTTAATAAACAAAAGGCTAACCTTCAAGCTGTAAACTCCAATAACGCTGAAAAAAAGAGAAAATAAAATATTAATTATCAACAAATGACGAACCTTCACGCTGTAAGCCCCAATAGCGCTGGAAATAGTAATAAAAAATTATTTGTTAATAAACAAATGGCTAACCTTCAAGCTGTAAACCCCAATAACGCAGGAAAAGAGAGTAAATAAAATATTAAATATCATCAAATGACGAACCAACAAGCCCTAAACCCCAGTAACGTTGGAAAAAGTGATAAACAATCATTTGTTTATAAACAAATGGCTAACTGACAATCAGTAAGCCGCCATAACGCTGAAAAGCATATTTAGAATTAACGAATAACCAACCGACAATCCTTAAACCCCAATAACGCTGGAAAAAAGAGAAAATAAAATATTAATTATCAACAAATGACCAACCGACAAGCGTTAAACCCCACTAACGCTGGAAAAAGTGATAAACAATTATTTGTTAATAAACAAATGGCTAACCTTCAAGCTGTAAACTCCAATAACGCTGAAAAAAAGAGAAAATAAAATATTAATTATCATCAAATGACGAACCTTCACGCTGTAAGCCCCAATAGCGCTGGAAAAAGTAATAAAAAATTATTTGTTAATAAACAAATGGCTAACCTTCAAGCTGTAAACCCCAATAACGCTGGAAAAAAGAGTAAATAAAATATTAATTATTAACAAATGACGAACCAACAAGCCCTAAACTCCAGTAACGTTGGAAAAAGTGATAAATAATTATTTGTTTATAAACAAATGGCTAACTGACAATCAGTATGCCGCCATAACGCTGAAAAGCATATTTAGAATTAACGAATAACCAACCGACAATCCTTAAACCCCAATAACGCTAGAAAAAAGAGAAAATAAAATATTAATTATCAACAAATGACCAACCGACAAGCGTTAAACCCCACTAACGCTGGAAAAAGTGATAAACCATTATTTGATAGTAAACAAATGGCTAACCTTCAAGCTGTAAACTCCAATAACGCTGAAAAAAAGAGAAAATAAAATATTAAATATCAACAAATGACGAACCGACAAGCGTTAAACCCCACTAACGCTGGAAAAAGTGATAAACAATTATTTGTTAATAAACAAATGGCTAACCTTCAAGCTGTAAACCCAAATAATGCTGAAAAAAGAGATAATAAAATATTAATTATCAACAAATGACTAACCTTCAAGCTGTAAACCCCAATAGCGCTGAAAAAAAGAGAAAATGAAATATGAGTTATCAACAAATGACCAACCGACAAGCTGTAAGCCCCAATAGCGCTGGAAAAAGGAATAAAAAATTATTTGTTAATAAACAAATGGCTAACCTTCAAGCTGTAAACCCCAATAACGCTGGAAAAAAGAGTAAATAAAATATTAATTATTAACAAATGACTAACCAACAAGCCCTAAACTCCAGTAACGTCGGAAAAAGTGATAAATAATTATTTGTTTATAAACAAATGGCTAACTGACAATCAGTATGCCGCCATAACGCTGAAAAGCATATTTAGAATTAACGAATAACCAACCGACAATCCTTAAACCCCAATAACGCTAGAAAAAAGAGAAAATAAAATATTAATTATCAACAAACGACCAACCGACAAGCGTTAAACCTCACTAACGCTGCAAAAATTGATAAACAATTATTTGATAGTAAACAAATGGCTAACCTTCAAGCTGTAAACTCCAATAACGCTGAAAAAAAGAGAAAATAAAATATTAAATATCAACAAATGACGAACCGACAAGCGTTAAACCCCACTAACGCTGGAAAAAGTGATAAACAATTATTTGTTAATAAACAAATGGCTAACCTTCAAGCTGTAAACTCCAATAACGCTGAAAAAAAGAGAAAATAAAATATTAATTATCAACAAATGACGAACCTTCACGCTGTAAACCTCAATTGCGCTGGAAAAAGTAATAAAAAATTATATTTTAATAAACAAAAGGCTAACCTTCAAGCTGTAAACTCCAATAACGCTGAAAAAAAGAGAAAATAAAATATTAATTATCAACAAATGACGAACCTTCACGCTGTAAGCCCCAATAGCGCTGGAAATAGTAATAAAAAATTATTTGTTAATAAACAAATGGCTAACCTTCAAGCTGTAAACCCCAATAACGCAGGAAAAGAGAGTAAATAAAATATTAAATATCATCAAATGACGAACCAACAAGCCCTAAACCCCAGTAACGTTGGAAAAAGTGATAAACAATCATTTGTTTAGAAACAAATGGCTAACTGACAATCAGTAAGCCGCCATAACGCTGAAAAGCATATTTAGAATTAACGAATAACCAACCGACAATCCTTAAACCCCAATAACGCTGGAAAAAAGAGAAAATAAAATATTAATTATCAACAAATGACCAACCGACAAGCGTTAAACCCCACTAACGCTGGAAAAAGTGATAAACAATTATTTGTTAATAAACAAATGGCTAACCTTCAAGCTGTAAACTCCAATAACGCTGAAAAAAAGAGAAAATAAAATATTAATTATCATCAAATGACGAACCTTCACGCTGTAAGCCCCAATAGCGCTGGAAAAAGTAATAAAAAATTATTTGTTAATAAACAAATGGCTAACCTTCAAGCTGTAAACCCCAATAACGCTGGAAAAAAGAGTAAATAAAATATTAATTATTAACAAATGACGAACCAACAAGCCCTAAACTCCAGTAACGTTGGAAAAAGTGATAAATAATTATTTGTTTTTAAACAAATGGCTAACTGACAATCAGTATGCCGCCATAACGCTGAAAAGCATATTTAGAATTAACGAATAACCAACCGACAATCCTTAAACCCCAATAACGCTAGAAAAAAGAGAAAATAAAATATTAATTATCAACAAATGACCAACCGACAAGCGTTAAACCCCACTAACGCTGGAAAAAGTGATAAACCATTATTTGATAGTAAACAAATGGCTAACCTTCAAGCTGTAAACTCCAATAACGCTGAAAAAAAGAGAAAATAAAATATTAAATATCAACAAATGACGAACCGACAAGCGTTAAACCCCACTAACGCTGGAAAAAGTGATAAACAATTATTTGTTAATAAACAAATGGCTAACCTTCAAGCTGTAAACCCAAATAATGCTGAAAAAAGAGATAATAAAATATTAATTATCAACAAATGACTAACCTTCAAGCTGTAAACCCCAATAGCGCTGAAAAAAAGAGAAAATGAAATATGAGTTATCAACAAATGACCAACCGACAAGCTGTAAGCCCCAATAGCGCTGGAAAAAGGAATAAAAAATTATTTGTTAATAAACAAATGGCTAACCTTCAAGCTGTAAACCCCAATAACGCTGGAAAAAAGAGTAAATAAAATATTAATTATTAACAAATGACTAACCAACAAGCCCTAAACTCCAGTAACGTCGGAAAAAGTGATAAATAATTATTTGTTTATAAACAAATGGCTAACTGACAATCAGTATGCCGCCATAACGCTGAAAAGCATATTTAGAATTAACGAATAACCAACCGACAATCCTTAAACCCCAATAACGCTAGAAAAAAGAGAAAATAAAATATTAATTATCAACAAACGACCAACCGACAAGCGTTAAACCTCACTAACGCTGCAAAAATTGATAAACAATTATTTGATAGTAAACAAATGGCTAACCTTCAAGCTGTAAACTCCAATAACGCTGAAAAAAAGAGAAAATAAAATATTAAATATCAACAAATGACGAACCGACAAGCGTTAAACCCCACTAACGCTGGAAAAAGTGATAAACAATTATTTGTTAATAAACAAATGGCTAACCTTCAAGCTGTAAACTCCAATAACGCTGAAAAAAAGAGAAAATAAAATATTAATTATCAACAAATGACGAACCTTCACGCTGTAAACCTCAATTGCGCTGGAAAAAGTAATAAAAAATTATATTTTAATAAACAAAAGGCTAACCTTCAAGCTGTAAACTCCAATAACGCTGAAAAAAAGAGAAAATAAAATATTAATTATCAACAAATGACGAACCTTCACGCTGTAAGCCCCAATAGCGCTGGAAATAGTAATAAAAAATTATTTGTTAATAAACAAATGGCTAACCTTCAAGCTGTAAACCCCAATAACGCAGGAAAAGAGAGTAAATAAAATATTAAATATCATCAAATGACGAACCAACAAGCCCTAAACCCCAGTAACGTTGGAAAAAGTGATAAACAATCATTTGTTTAGAAACAAATGGCTAACTGACAATCAGTAAGCCGCCATAACGCTGAAAAGCATATTTAGAATTAACGAATAACCAACCGACAATCCTTAAACCCCAATAACGCTGGAAAAAAGAGAAAATAAAATATTAATTATCAACAAATGACCAACCGACAAGCGTTAAACCCCACTAACGCTGGAAAAAGTGATAAACAATTATTTGTTAATAAACAAATGGCTAACCTTCAAGCTGTAAACTCCAATAACGCTGAAAAAAAGAGAAAATAAAATATTAATTATCATCAAATGACGAACCTTCACGCTGTAAGCCCCAATAGCGCTGGAAAAAGTAATAAAAAATTATTTGTTAATAAACAAATGGCTAACCTTCAAGCTGTAAACCCCAATAACGCTGGAAAAAAGAGTAAATAAAATATTAATTATTAACAAATGACGAACCAACAAGCCCTAAACTCCAGTAACGTTGGAAAAAGTGATAAATAATTATTTGTTTTTAAACAAATGGCTAACTGACAATCAGTATGCCGCCATAACGCTGAAAAGCATATTTAGAATTAACGAATAACCAACCGACAATCCTTAAACCCCAATAACGCTAGAAAAAAGAGAAAATAAAATATTAATTATCAACAAATGACCAACCGACAAGCGTTAAACCCCACTAACGCTGGAAAAAGTGATAAACCATTATTTGATAGTAAACAAATGGCTAACCTTCAAGCTGTAAACTCCAATAACGCTGAAAAAAAGAGAAAATAAAATATTAAATATCAACAAATGACGAACCGACAAGCGTTAAACCCCACTAACGCTGGAAAAAGTGATAAACAATTATTTGTTAATAAACAAATGGCTAACCTTCAAGCTGTAAACTCCAATAACGCTGAAAAAAAGAGAAAATAAAATATTAATCATCAACAAATGACGAACCTTCACGCTGTAAACCTCAATAGCGCTGGAAAAAGTAATAAAAAATTATTTTTTAATAAACAAATGGCTAACCTTCAAGCTGTAAACCCCAATAACGCAGGAAAAGAGAGTAAATAAAATATTAAATATCAACAAATGACGAACCTTCACGCTGTAAGCCCCAATAGCGCTGGAAATAGTAATAAAAAATTATTTGTTAATAAACAAATGACCAACCGACAAGCTGTAAACCCCATTAGCGCTGGAAAAAGGAATAAAAAATTATTTGTTAATAAACAAATAGCTAACCTTCAAGCCGTAAACCCCAATAACGCTGGAAAAAAGAGTAAATAAGATATTAATTATTAACAAATGACTAACCAACAAGCCCTAAACCCCAGTAACGTTGGAAAAAGTGATAAACAATCGTTTGTTTATAAACAAATGGCTAACTGACAATCAACAAACCGCCCTAACGCTGAAAAAATCATTTAGAATTATAGAATAACCAACCAACAATCCTTAAACCCCAAAGACGCTGGAAAAAAGAGAAAATAAAATATTAATTATCAACAAATGACTAACCGACAAGCTGTAAACCCCAATAACGTTGGAAAAAGTGATAAACAATTATTTGTTAATAAACAAATGGCTAGCCTTCAAGCTGTAAGCCCAAATAATGCTGAAAAAAGAGATAATAAAATATTAATTATCAACAAATGACTAACCTTCAAGCTGTAAACCCCAATAACGCTGGAAAAAAGAGTAAATAAAATATTAATTATTAAAAAATGACTAACCAACAAGCCCTAAACTCCAGTAACGTTGGAAAGAGTGATAAATAATTATTTGTTTATAAACAAATGGCTAACTGACAATCAGTATGCCGCCATAACGCTGAAAAGCATATTTAGAATTAACGAATAACCAACCGACAATCCTTAAACCCCAATAACGCTAGAAAAAAGAGAAAATAAAATATTAATTATCAACAAATGACCAACCGACAAGCGTTAAACCCCACTAACGCTGGAAAAAGTGATAAACCATTATTTGATAGTAAACAAATGGCTAACCTTCAAGCTGTAAACTCCAATAACGCTGAAAAAAAGAGAAAATAAAATATTAAATATCAACAAATGACGAACCGACAAGCGTTAAACCCCACTAACGCTGGAAAAAGTGATAAACCATTATTTGTTAATAAACAAATGGCTAAGCTTCAAGCTGTAAACTACAATAACGCTGAAAAAAAGAGAAAATAAAATATTAATTATAAACAAATGACGAACCTTCACGCTGTAAGCCCGAATAGCGCTGGAAAAAGTAATAAAAAATTATTTGTTAATAAACAAATGGCTAACCTTCAAGCTGTAAACCCCAATAACGCAGGAAAAGAGAGTAAATAAAATATTAAATATCAACAAATGACGAACCAACAAGCCCTAAACCCCAGTAACGTTGGAAAAAGTGATAAACAATCATTTGATTATAAACAAATGGCTAACTGACAATCAGTAAGCCGCCATAACGCTGAAAAGCATATTTAGAATTAACGAATAACCAACCGACAATTCTTAAACCCCAAAAACGCTGGAAAAAAGAGAAAATAAAATATTAATTATCAACAAATGACCAACCGACAAGCGTTAAACCCCATTAACGCTGGAAAAAGTGATAAACAATTATTTGTTAGTAAACAAATGGCTAACCTTCAAGCTGTAAACCCAAATATTGCTGAAAAAAGAGATAATAAAATATTAATTATCAACAAATGACTAACCTTCAAGCTGTAAACCCCAATAGCGCTGAAAAAAAGAAAAAAAGGAAATATGAGTTATCAACAAATGACCAACCGACAATCTGTAAACCCCATTAGCGCTGGAAAAAGGAATAAAAAATTATTTGTTAATAAACAAATGGCTAACCTTCAAGCTGTAAACCCCAATAACGCTGGAAAAAAGAGTAAATAAGATAGTAATTATTAACAAATGACTAACCAACAAGCCCTAAACCCCAGTAACGTTGGAAAAAGTGATAAACAATCATTTGTTTATAAACAAATGGCTAACTGACAATCAGTAAGCCGCCATAACGCTGAAAAGCATATTTAGAATGAACGAATAACCAACCGACAATCCTTAAACCCCAATAACGCTAGAAAAAAGAGAAAATAAAATATTAATTATCAACAAATGACCAACCGACAAGCGTTAAACCCCACTAACGCTGGAAAAAGTGATAAACAATTATTTGTTAGTAAACAAATGGCTAACCTTCAAGCTGTAAACCCAAATAATGCTGAAAAAAGAGATAATAAAATATTAATTATCAACAAATGACTAACCTTCAAGCTGTAAACCCCAATAGCGCTGAAAAAAAGAGAAAATGAAATATGAGTTATCAACAAATGACCAACCGACAAGCTGTAAGCCCCAATAGCGCTGGAAAAAGGAATAAAAAATTATTTGTTAATAAACAAATGGCTAACCTTCAAGCTGTAAACCCCAATAACGCTGGAAAAAAGAGTAAATAAAATATTAATTATTAACAAATGACTAACCAACAAGCCCTAAACTCCAGTAACGTCGGAAAAAGTGATAAATAATTATTTGTTTATAAACAAATGGCTAACTGACAATCAGTATGCCGCCATAACGCTGAAAAGCATATTTAGAATTAACGAATAACCAACCGACAATCCTTAAACCCCAATAACGCTAGAAAAAAGAGAAAATAAAATATTAATTATCAACAAACGACCAACCGACAAGCGTTAAACCTCACTAACGCTGCAAAAATTGATAAACAATTATTTGATAGTAAACAAATGGCTAACCTTCAAGCTGTAAACTCCAATAACGCTGAAAAAAAGAGAAAATAAAATATTAAATATCAACAAATGACGAACCGACAAGCGTTAAACCCCACTAACGCTGGAAAAAGTGATAAACAATTATTTGTTAATAAACAAATGGCTAACCTTCAAGCTGTAAACTCCAATAACGCTGAAAAAAAGAGAAAATAAAATATTAATTATCAACAAATGACGAACCTTCACGCTGTAAACCTCAATTGCGCTGGAAAAAGTAATAAAAAATTATATTTTAATAAACAAACGGCTAACCTTCAAGCTGTAAACTCCAATAACGCTGAAAAAAAGAGAAAATAAAATATTAATTATCAACAAATGACGAACCTTCACGCTGTAAGCCCCAATAGCGCTGGAAATAGTAATAAAAAATTATTTGTTAATAAACAAATGGCTAACCTTCAAGCTGTAAACCCCAATAACGCAGGAAAAGAGAGTAAATAAAATATTAAATATCATCAAATGACGAACCAACAAGCCCTAAACCCCAGTAACGTTGGAAAAAGTGATAAACAATCATTTGTTTATAAACAAATGGCTAACTGACAATCAGTAAGCCGCCATAACGCTGAAAAGCATATTTAGAATTAACGAATAACCAACCGACAATCCTTAAACCCCAATAACGCTGGAAAAAAGAGAAAATAAAATATTAATTATCAACAAATGACCAACCGACAAGCGTTAAACCCCACTAACGCTGGAAAAAGTGATAAACAATTATTTGTTAATAAACAAATGGCTAACCTTCAAGCTGTAAACTCCAATAACGCTGAAAAAAAGAGAAAATAAAATATTAAATATCAACAAGTGACGAACCTTCAAGCTGTCAACCCCATTAGCGCTGGAAAAAGGAATAAAAATTTATTTGTTAATAAACAAATGGCTAACCTTCAAGCTGTAAACTCCAATAACGCTGAAAAAAAGAGAAAATAAAATATTAATTATCATCAAATGACGAACCTTCACGCTGTAAGCCCCAATAGCGCTGGAAAAAGTAATAAAAAATTATTTGTTAATAAACAAATGGCTAACCTTCAAGCTGTAAACCCCAATAACGCAGGAAAAGAGAGTAAATAAAATATTAAATATCAACAAATGACGAACCAACAAGCCCTAAACCCCAGTAACGTTGGAAAAAGTGATAAACAATCATTTGATTATAAACAAATGGCTAACTGACAATCAGTAAGCCGCCATAACGCTGAAAAGCATATTTAGAATTAACGAATAACCAACCGACAATCCTTAAACCCCAATAACGCTAGAAAAAAGAGAAAATAAAATATTAATTATCAACAAATGACCAACCGACAAGCGTTAAACCCCACTAACGCTGGAAAAAGTGATAAACAATTATTTGTTAGTAAACAAATGGCTAACCTTCAAGCTGTAAACCCAAATAATGCTGAAAAAAGAGATAATAAAATATTAATTATCAACAAATGACTAACCTTCAAGCTGTAAACCCCAATAGCGCTGAAAAAAAGAGAAAATGAAATATGAGTTATCAACAAATGACCAACCGACAAGCTGTAAACCCCATTAGCGCTGGAAAAAGGAATAAAAAATTATTTGTTAATAAACAAATGGCTAACCTTCAAGCTGTAAACACCAATAACGCTGGAAAAAAGAGTAAATAAGATATTAATTATTAACAAATGACTAACCAACAAGCCCTAAACCCCAGTAACGTTGGAAAAAGTGATAAACAATCATTTGTTTATAAACAAATGGCTAACTGACAATCAACAAACCGCTTAACGCTGAAAAAATCATTTAGAATTATAGAATAACCAACCGACAATCCTTAAACCCCAAAGACGCTGGAAAAAAGAGAAAATAAAATATTAATTATCAACAAATGACTAACCGACAAGCTGTAAACCCCAATAACGTTGGAAAAAGTGATAAACAATTATTTGTTAATAAACAAATGGCTAGCCTTCAAGCTGTAAACCCAAATAATGCTGGAAAAAAGAGTAAATAAAATATTAATTATTAACAAATGACTAACCAACAAGCTCTAAACCCCAGTAACGCTGGAAAAAGTGATAAACAATTATTAGTTTGTAAACAAATGGCTAACTGACAATCAGTAAACCGCCATAACGCTGAAAAAAATATTTAGAATTAACGAATAACCAACTGACAATCCTCAAACCCTAATAACGCTGGAAAAAAGAGAAAATCAAATATTAATTATTAACAAATTATCAACCTTCAAGCTTTAAACCACAATAACACTTAAAAAAATAAAAATAAAATTTTTATCATCCACAAATGATTAACCAACAAGCCTTAAACCCCAAAAAGTAAAAGTAATAAACAATTTTTTGTTAAGAAACAAATCGCTAATCCTCAAGCTTTAAACCCCAATAACGCTGAATAAAAGAGAAAATAAAATATTTATTATCAACAAACAATAAACCGATAAGCCTTAAACCCAAATACTGCTAAAAAAAAAAAAAAAAAAAAAACAAGCAATTCTTAAGGAACAAGTTGTGCAACTAAATGATTCAAAACCTGAATAAAACTGGAAAAAGGAATGTTAATTATTAATCGTAAGCAAATGGCTAACTGACAAGCTGTAACCTCCAGTAATATTAGAAAAAGTACTCAACTTATTTGGGGTTTAAGGATTGTTGGCCAATTATTTGTCTACAATCAATAAATAATATTTCGTTTTTCCAGTTTTATGGAGGTTCAAAAATCTTTTTTTGAGCCATTTATTTTCTATTAATTAAATTTTTACAACTTTATCGAGCGTTTTGGGGTTCAAAGTTTGTCAGTTAATCTTCTGTTGGTAATATAAATTTTAATTCATTCACTGTTATTGGGGTTTAAGCCTTGTTGTTTAGCCATTTGTTTATTAACAAATAACCCAGCTGAAAAAATCCTCATGGAAATCCATACAGAAATCCGTACGGATTATCGGTACAGAAATTTGGCACCGATATCCGTACGGATTTGTATTTTTTTTTTTTTTTTTATAAATTAAAAATTTTTTATATTTACACAATACATTTTTTGTTTTTCAAGTTTTTATAAATGATATAAGTGAAATTTTTAAACAAAAAACATAAAGTATATAATTTTTATAAGTTATTAAAAAAGATATTTTTTTTTAATACAATATTATCATTGTTATTGTTTCGTCGCAAAAATAAATAAAATTATTTTCATGACAATTTTTTACGTATATATATATATATATATGTATATATATATATATATATTAAATAATTTTTGAATCAACAATATAATATATTTCTTAGCATGTTATCTGAATTATATTTGTTTTCAATCATTGATTTCAATTTTTTTTTTTTTTTCATTACTATTATTTTTAAGTATTATTATTATTATTTAAATATTTTGAAGTATAATATACTGAAAAAAATAATAATTTACACAAGGTTTTCAAGTAAAAAAATTTATTATTTTTTTAACATGTGATTTCTATTATGAGATATAATAATTTTATCAATATATGACAAAAAGATTTTAGTATATGAGTATATATACAGTTAGTTGCAGAAAGTTTCTAACAAAACAATAGTTGCTCTTTTTCTGTTTTTAGTGAATCCAGAATAACCAAATTTATTCTATTATTTTTTGAAGCAGTTTATTATGCTATTGCTACTATTTTTTTTACTAATTAACACAACTTTTGACTAAATAAACAAAATTATAATTTTTTAGATAAGCAACAACACTTCATAATAATATTGTAAATATTGATGTCAGGACTATATTTAAAAGCTACGCAAGAGCCAAAAAAAAATTAATTCCTCACTTACTAATTTAAATTTCTTCACTTTTCAACTTAAAATTTGCTAATTAAAATTGAAACAACACTTTGAAAATAAATTTGTGATCAAGTGTCAACAGCGAATACTCTTATGTTTACTGTTGATCTTTAATAATAATCTTCAGAATATTCAGCAAAGGAATTGTAGCGTTTACACACAAGTGCACTCCTAACACCAAGTGTTATCGGCCAAGACTGAAAGAAGAATTAACACAAGTCCACTTCCAACACCAAGTGTTATCAGCCAAGACTGAAAAAAGAATTAAAAATGGCACAAAGTTGAAGGTCTTATATTTTACTACAAAATGAATTGAAGCAAATAGTAAGGTGAGCATAAACTTATCTAATGATGATGAATTCATTTGTAATTATCAATAATGTCTTCATTGGTGCAATTGAGTTTCATACTAAATCACTTTAAATTATACTTGGTTTCAATTTTGTAAATATTTAATGACAGGCGAAAAACTTTTACTTTTGTTTAATCAAAAGTTCACCGTCTCTATTCTCTATAAACGTAGGTACTAAAATCGCGTAGCGGGTGTCTGCTGTTGTCTACTTGGCGGGAACAACAGTCAATAAAGGTTTAGTAGGTACGGTTAGGGCCCGCTCATCGATTTCATTAACCGTAACTTTTCCTAACGAAAAATTAATTTATAATGTCAGTGCACAGACATTTTTCTGATAGTACATAATATTTTGAGTAACTATTTAATAAGCTTACTTCCATTATAAATTAGTTTTACGTTATTTTTAAACACAATGCTAATGCTGAAAGCTAACTTCACGTTACATCTACGTTAAGTCTCTTGATCGATGAGCGGGCCCTAAGCGTACCTACTAAACCTTTATTGACTGTTGTTCACATGGTTGTAAACTCGAGTCGAGAATCCAATATCGAGTAACTCGAGTCGAGTCGAGTCAAGTCTAGTCTACGCACAGCAGCTTATGCTTGTAACCTGCATACGCACGAGAAGTTTTTATAACGGAAGGGTGAAAAAATATTTCGGAGGAAGTTTGGACTCCGGAGGGGTCAGGGCAGACACCTGGTGCACCTGGTGATACTAACGCCTAGGAGATGATTTCCCAAGGAAGTTTAGACTCCAAAGGGACCAGGGTTAACACCTGGTGCTACTGGTATTAACCCATTAAGTCCGAGGATTTTTTAAATTTTTGGTGGTTTTCAAGCTGGGAAATCTTAGGGAAAATTTTGAAAAGTTTATATCTAAATACCCTACCCCCCTATTTTCAAGTATGCCCTACACGATGGTATAGTTTATAAAACTCAAAAATTCGATTTTCATTTGTTTATTTACAAAATAAAAAAAATAAACAATGTTTTTTTAGCTTTTTTTTTTTTTATCGAAAAATTGAGTGGTAAAAAAAATTTTTACACACTTTAAAATATGATCACAGGTGATCATGGATTTCAAAGTTTCCAAATCTTCTTTAAAATTGCAGCTGCGATTTTTCTAAACAAAAATGCAGCTAAAAAACTGCGACGAAAAAAATCGTGTACAGCAATACAGCAGTCGAAGGCGAAAAAAAAAATGAGTAATCAAAAAATAAAAAATACCACCATTTTCAACGTTAAATTCTAAGAATAAAATATACTTGTCTTTTTTTTCATTGGGGCCACCGTTTTTTCATAAAAATTCGTTGAAGTTGGGATTATCATGATATAACCACTGCAATTCTTTTTCCTGCACCTGTAGCGAATTTATCTAGCAATTGATGGAAAAATATCGAAATAGAGGTTTTGGTTCCACTGATTACGAATTTGAGGTCCAATGTGCGATATTAGAATAATTGGGCCTTAGATTATGGGACCCAAAAACAAAAATCGAGTAATGAAAAAATAAAAAATACCTTCTTTTTCTACGTAAAATTTTAAAATCAAAATTAACTCGTTGTTTTTTATTAGGATCTTGGTATCCTGGCGGATTCTCCTAATTCTTGAGAATCCGCTAGGTGGCGTACCGTTTAAACAATATACAAATAAATAAGGTGACAAAAGTGAATAAAGAACAGTTGGTCAAATGACATTTTTACCCTGGCAGATGATAAGTTCCACCAGGGCCGCTGCTCAAAGACTTTGGCTAATAATTTTAGCGAATTTCAAGCTACTGCATACTATAGAGATAAATAAATTGCAAAATTTTGAAATCTATTCAATCTTTTGTGATTGAATAATTTCAAAAGTTTCAATATGAAACCAAAGCGTAATAGACTAGATCTACCTCCTGATTTAGATTCTGATTCTGAATCGGAATCTCAATTATTTTTTTTTTGTTTGCATCTGACATTTGGCAAGTATTTTCAACGTTTTTGGGATAACTTTCTTCCCCCTCTACACACTCATAAACGTATTTATCCTCCAAACGACTGTTACTACTAACATAATTTTTGGAAGCTTCTGAATATGATTTTTTTGGAGTTTTTTATGCTGAGATTCGATTGTAGAGTCATCACTATCTTCAGCTCCTGATTCTTAGCTATCACCTCCAGAATAATTTTGATCCGGTAAGCAATAGCGATCCTCCTCTTCCTCATCTGAACTGAAACATTGAGATTCCGATTCAGAATCAGAATCTAAATCAGGAGGTGGATCTGGTCTATTACGCTTTGGTCTCATATTGAAACTTTTGAAATTATTCAATCACAAAAGATTGAATAGATTTCAAAATTTTGCAATTTATTTATCTCTATAGTATGCAGTAGCTTGAAATTCGCTAAAATTATTAGCCAAAGTCTTTGAGCAGCGGCCCTGGTGGAACTTATCATCTGCCAGGGTAAAAATGTCATTTGACCAACTATTCTTTATTCACTTTTGTCACCTTATTTATTTGTATATTGTTTGAACGGTACGCCACCTAGCGGATTCTCAAGCATTAGGAGAATTCGCCAGGATACCAAATTCCTAATAAAAAACAACAAGTTCATTTTGATTTTAAAATTTTACGTAGAAAAAGAAGGTATTATTTATTTTTTCATTACTCGATTTTTGTTTTTGGGTCCCATAATATAAGGCCCAATTATTCTAATATCGCACATTGGACCTCAAATTCGTAATCAGCGGGACCAAAACCTCTATTTCGATATTTTTTTCCATCTAATTGCTAGATAAATTTGCTACAGATTCAGGAAAAAGAATTGCAGTGGTTATATCATGATAATCCCAACTTCAACGAATTTTTATGAAAAAACGGTGGCCCCAATGAAAAAAAAAGACAAGTATATTTTATTCTTAGAATTCAACGTTGAAAATGGTGGTATTTTTTATTTTTTGATTACTCATTTTTTTTTTTTTCGCCTTTGACTGCTGTATTGCTGTACACGATTTTTTTCGTCGCAGTTTTTTAGCTGCATTTTTGTTTAGAAAAATCGCAGCTGCAATTTTAAAGAAGATTGGAAACTTTAAAATCCATCACCTGTGATCATATTTTTAAGTGTGTAAAAATTTTTTTTACCACTCAATTTTTCGATTAAAAAAAAAAAAAAAGCTAAAAAAACATTGTTTATTTTTTTTATTTTGTAAATAAACGAATGAAAATCGAATTTTTGAGTTTTATACCATCGTGTAGGGCATACTTGAAAATAGGGGGGTAGGGTATTTAGATATAAATTTTTTAAAATTTTCCCCAAGATTTCCCAGATCGAAAACCACCAAAAATTTAAAAAATCCTCGGACTTAATGGGTTAATTACGCCTTGGAGATGATTTCCCAAGGAAGTTTGGACTTCGGAGGATTCAGGGCGGACACCTGGTGCACCTGGTGATACTTACGCCTTGGAGATGATTTCTCCAGGAAGTTTGAACTCCGGAGGGGCCAAAGTGAACACTCGTCGCACCTGGTGACACTTACGCCTTGGAGACGATTTCCCCAGGGAGTTTGAACTCCAAAGGAGCCAGGGTTAACACCCGGTGCAACTGGTATTAATTACGCCTTGGAAAGGATTTCCCCAGGAAGTTAGGACTTCGGAAGGGTCAGGGCGGACACCTGGGGCACCTGGTGATACTTACGCCTTGGAGATGATTTCCCCAGGAAGTTTTGACTTCGGAGGGTTAGGGCAAACACCTGGTGCACCTGGTGATATGCATTGGAGATGATTTCCCCAGGAAGTTTAAAATTCAAAGGGGTCAGGGTGGACACATGGAGCAACTGGTATTAATTACGCTTTAGAGATGATTTCCCCAGAAACTTTGGACTCCGGAGGGGTCAGGGTAGACACATGGAGCAACTGGTATTAATTACGCCTTGGAGATGATTTTCCCAGAAATTTTGGACTTCGGAGGGGCCAGGAGGACACTCAGTGCACCTGATGATACTCATGCCTTGGAAAGGATTTCCCCAGGAAGTTAGGACTCCGGAAGGGTCAGGGTGGACACATGAAGCAACTGGTATTAATAACGCCTTGGAGATGGCTTCCCCAGGAAGTTTGGACTTCAGAGGGGTCAGGGCGGACACCTGGTGCACCTGGTAATTCTTACGCCTTGGAAATGATTTCCCTAGGAAGTTAGGACTTCGGAGGGGTCAGGGCGGACACCTGGTGTACCTGGTGATACTTACGACGTGGAGATGTTTTTTCAGGAAATTTTTACTCCGTAAGAGTCAGGGAAAATACTTGGTGTGCCCGGTAATAACTACACTCTGAAGATGCTATCCTAATCATAAACTTGATGATGTGAACCCACTGGGATCAAAACTTCCTGAGAAAATCATTTTCGAGGCGTAAGTATCACCAGGTGCACCTGGTTTCCACCCTGACCCCCCCCCCTCCCCAGAGTCCTAACTTCCTGACGAAATCATCTTCAAGGCACAAGTATCACCAGGTGCCCCGGGTGTCCATCCTGGCACCTCCGGAGTCCAAACTTCCTGGGGAAATCATCTCCAAGGCGTAAGTATCACCAGGTGCACCAGGTGTTTGCCCTAACCCTCCGAAGTCAAAACTTCTTGGGGAAATCATCTTTAAGGCATAAGTATCACCAGGTGCACCAGGTGTCCGCCCTGACCTTTCCGAAGTCCTAACTTCCTGGGGAAATCATTTCCAAGGCGTAATTGATACCAATTGCACCAGGTGTCCACCCTGGTCCCTTTGGTGTCCACACTTCCTGGGGAAATCATCTCCAAGGCGTGAGTATCACTAGGTGCACCGAGTGTCCACCCTGGCCCTTCCGGAGTCCAAACTCCCTGGGGAAATCGTCTCCAAAGCGTGAGTATCACCAGGTGCACCGAGAGTCCACTTTGGCCCCTCCGGAGTCCAAACTTCCTGGGGAAATCATCTCCAAGGCATAATTAACACCAGTTGCACTAGGTGTCCACCCTGGTCCCTTTGGTGTCCACACTTCCTGGGGAAATCATCTCCAAGGCGTGAGTATCTCTAGGTGCACCGAGTGTCCACCCTGGCCCTTCCGGAGTCCAAACTCCCTGGGGAAATCGTCTCCAAGGCATGAGTATCACCAGGTGCATCGAGAGTCCACTTTGGCCCCTCCGGAGTCCAAACTTCCTGGGGAAATCATCTCGAAGGCGTAAGTATCACCAGGTGCACCAGGTGTCCGCCCTGACTCCTCCGAAGTCCAAACTTCCTGGGGAAATCATCTCTAAGGCGTAATTATTACCAGTTGCACCAGGTGTCTACCCTGGTCCCTTTGGTGTCTAAACTTCCTGGGGAAATCATCTCCAAGGCGTAAGTATCACCAGGTGCACCAGTTGTCCGCCCTGACCCCTCCGGAGTCCAAACTTTCTCCGAAATATTTTTCCCTTCTGTTATAAAAACTTCTTGTGCGCATGCAGGTTACAAGCATAAACTGCTGTGCGTCGACTAGACTTGACTCGAATCGACTCGAGTTACTCGATATAAGGCTTTTTTATAGCAGACTACATCTAGCAGAACATGGAATAACCAAAACGATATAAGCCAGTTTTATTTAATTTCATGACCTTTATAATTTTTTGTATTTGTTATTTTCCAATCTTATCATGATTTTCTATGATTTTGACAACTTCATTGAAAAAAGATCTATGCTGTTTTTACTTTTTCGTCGATTGAAAGTCTTCGCCGACCCCGAGCATTTTTGGTCAAATGCTCGGGGTCGGCGAAGACCTTCAATCAACTGTAAAGTGAAAAGAGCATAGATCTCTTTTCAATGAAGTTGTCAAAATCACAGAAAATCATGATAAGATTGGAAAATAACAAATACGAAAAATTAAAAAGTTCATCAAATTAAATAAAACTGACTTATATCGTTTTGGTTATTCTATGTTCTGCTAGATGTAGCCTGCTATGAAAAAGCCTTATTGGATTCTCGACTCGAGTTTACAACTATGTGTTGTGTCCACCGAATAGACAACAGTCAACAGCAGACACCCGCTACGCGATTTTAGTACCTACGTTTATAGAGAATAGAGACGGTGGACTTTTTGATTAAAAAATAGTAAAAGTTTTTCGCCCGTCAATAAATATTTACAAAATTGAAACTAAGTATAATTTAAAGTGATATAGTATGAAACTCAATTGCACCAATGAAGAAATTATTGATAATTACTAATGAATTCATCATCATTAGATAAGTTTATGCTCACCTTACTATTTGCTTCAATTCATTCAGTGGTAAAATATAAGACCTTAAACTTTTATTAATTTTTAATTCTTTTTTCAGTCTTGGCCGATAACACTTGGTGTTGGAAGTGGACTTGTGTTAATTCTTCTTTCAGTCTTGGCCAAAAACATTTAGTGTTGGGAGTGGACTTGGGTCAACGCTACAATTCCTTCGCTGAATATTCTGAAGACTATTATTAAAGATCAATATGAAAAAGATGGGAGTATTTGCTGTTGACGCTTTACCACAAATTTCTTTTCAAAGTGTCCCTGTTGAATGTCTACACGTGTGAGACGCTAAATGCTCCTGCTAAATTAAAATCATTTAATTTATTGTGATTTATCGTTTAAATTTCCATATCTATATCGTTTAATATACAGGCATTTTCAGGATTTGGCAATGCAGCAATGAAAAACGTACCTTACAAATATCGTGAACAGAAATCTGTTCGATATTGTGTGTGAGAAAGAGCTGGGAGGTGATCAAGAGAATTTTACTTGTTTAGTGCAGGCAAAATTTCTGTAATTAAAATACAGCAGGCTGAAGTGAACAAATGTTCTTTTAATAGTCTGAGATTGAGAAACGTGAAAGATTGTTAAGTACTTGAAATTTCTGTTGAATATTTCATGGTTAATTTACAGCATGAAGTTCTGTGAGCAACTGTAAGTAGCTCTGTCTACGAGACAGACTGAGCTCGTGTACTAGTGCTATGTAGCCTAGGCGCCGTATATGTTAATTTGTCAGGAAGTGATGAACTTGATTATTCTAGTCCACTCTACCTAGATTAATCAGGATTACTATCCGTTTCAACATCAGGTAGAGAGTGTATTGAGATTGAACGGGAACTTACAGGTAATTGAGTTCGTGTGGATATTGCTTTTGAAAAATAAAACAGGTATTTCTAGAAAAACACTGACACGCGTCACTCACGAAAGGTGAATTTGACAGGACGAGATTTGAATCAAAATTAGAAACTAAGTTTTGTTTATTGCTAGGTCTATACTTATTTTTAATGTTACAGATCTCGGACTTATTTGAGACCTTACCGAAAAGAAGTCATGCGGTGAAATCAACCTACTCAACATTTTGGAATGATGACTATTCACACACTTTATCCACGAATGGGAGAGACGAGTAGTTGTCCTTTTATAGACAAAATACAAAGAGTGAATCTTCAACAGGAGGGAGTGTTGGGAATATGTGTTGTGCGCTTCACTCTCGGCTGACTCGTCCCGCTACCCCCGAGATGCGCGCGCCACGCGCTGCTGCTCTCGCGGGGCCTTGCAATTCTGGTACGTGCTGTCATGGCGATCGGACGCTCTCGCTCTCCCGGTACACGCGGTGTTTGTGTTAATCTATTACTTACAGTTTACTTAAATCTGGTCGTTGTTATTTTACATAATAAAGTTTATTATCAGTTCAAGTGAACTTCCTCTTCTTATTATTTATTATAAAACCCTCGGCCCCGACAGGTTATGAGCCAGGCATGCTTCCAGGGCGCGAAGAGGAAGACTGAACTGAATGTATGTTTGTACTGAATGTATGTTTGAAAAACGGAGTGAAGTTTTTCATAAAGCTGGTGCGGGATGCCTTTTTTTTGTTCAGGGTGCGGCACGAGGATGTGTGACATGTGACGATCGGGGCCGGGAACGTCGGTGATAATCCTGGCCTGGGAGGGGCGCGTGAGAAGGGGTCGAGGTTGGGAGTATCAGGTGTGATTTCAAATCACCAGTTTGCAGGTGAGCTTGGAGCTTTCTTCGGCCGGGGCATGATGTGTTGCAGCCGACGGTCTCGTGCAGCTGGTGACGATCAGCTGTACGAGTTTAAGGCTTTGCATTGAACTCGGGGTGATGATTAAATTTATTCTTTCGATAGACTCTGTAGTGAGAGTTTATAGTGCTTTCTTTTCTTTCTTTTTCTAATGGGTACCCAACTTCTGTTAGGCTTTATTCTTATTCTTTTCCGGAAAAGTTAAATAAAATCAGGACGAGCCGTTGTAAGTGTGAGAATATTTTTTGAGAAAATATTGACCGTATTCAGTTTTTGCGGGCCGATCAGCTGCGTGGGCTGTGTGTATTTATACGGATTTATTACGGCTTGAATACATTTGACGGCGTCCATGAAGAATGAAAACGCTGTACCAAGCAGGGCCGTGGTACACGCCAATTTCCTGCCGTCGTTGTGGAGATTTTTACTACGTCTAGCTAGACTGCAGTGGAAGGTTAATTCGGGCATGTATTTTACAGGGCGAGAATGCGCATGAATAAGTGAATATTGATAGTGAAGTATATATTCATGAATTGTGAAATAAATTCATGCATGGTTAATTAGATGAAGATATTACAAGTGACTCCGGTTGTTTCAGGTGGTGTGTGCTTACAGGTCGTGTGGCTCATTAAAATTGCATAGTCTCGAGGTTAGAGGCACACCTTGAAATTCTAGACAGGAGTGCTTAAACTAGGTTAATGCAAGCCTAGCTCCGAAAATACCCAAGCATAGTGAGGGTATCGTTGGCGCGTGGGTGACTTGCGATGTTCGTGGTCGTCTGCGCGTGGGCGTTTATTCTCACTTGTGGTATTTTGAGTGCCTGACTTTGACCACGCTAATATGCCGTATAACCATGCATGTTGGATTGAAGCGCCGTGCGCATGAATCTTTGCATGCATTGGTTGTGAAAAGAGTGTAGCTTGCGTTCGGTTACATTCTTACTCACGCTCTGGGACCTTTTTCTGTGCATGGTGAATAATTTCAGTCTCCTTTGATTCAACCTCCAGGGCGAGAAAAACAGTACAGGTGTGGAATAAATTAACAGGAAAGCAAGGAAAAGGCTCTCCCAGAGGGAAGAAACGAGAGGTTGGATCGACTGTTTTTAAATCAGGTGCGTAGGTGAAATGTCAACTGATTTGTAAATCTTAAGTCGAATATCAGGTGACTATAGGCTGTGAATGTGCTTAGCAGAACATTACTGCGGTACGAATACCAACCAATCCTGGACAGCTGGCTACTGTCTTAGCCTCCGATGTTCGTTAACCGGAAGTGATTGAACAACCTGACGACAGATTTTTGATTGAGGAAAAATCCCAGGAAGTGCGCTTGCTGTTGGGCAATTTTACAATTTTATACAGGCAGTTGTGTGAAAAATTAGGTTGAATTTAAAAATCAAAGTCGGAAGCTGGGCGTTTTAAATAATTCAGGTAGTTTGATGAAAGAGCTCAGGTAGTGAAAATGTGATACAGGGCGGCACCGGTGCACATACAGAAAGAAAAATATTTGGTTGAATCGTTAACGTGAGAATTTCTAATACAGTCAAGTGATTTTTCAGGAATTGAGGAAGTGATAAGCTCGTTGGTCAGCTGAGGGACTAAAACGAGGATTGTGAAACATTGGAAGGCACAGGAAAAGTTTCTTCTCATGGAGCTGAAGTATGGCGATGTTCGTTGACTTCAGACTCTATGAAATTTAAGACAGGAAAAGTTTCTTTTCATGAAGCTGAAGTATGGCGATGTTCGTTGACCTCGGACTTTATGAAATTGAAAACTCGAATCGTGACACTCGCTGGGAAGAATCCAAAAGTGCAGGTTCTTTTTAACCTACAGTATGTGTATTTTAATCAGTGCACAGGCATGAAAAAGGGTGAGACTCTACGGGCTGCTGATTTTTGAGCAAGATCTCAGGGTGAAGAATTTCGGGAAGTGATTAAGTCCTTTTAAATTGGAATGTTTGCTTAGGGTAATGATAATTATTCTCAGGTAGTGATTTGATCATTTAGTAAGATTAAATTGAATGTGTCAGGATAAACTGGGTGTGAATAATACTTTCGGATGTTGAATGTGTTTATGTTCAAGTTTGACAGTATAACTTGACTGAAACTTGTGACTGAAAAACAGGGCTTGTGCTTGCCGTGTGGTCGACCATTTGAAGTTGAAGCGCCGTGCGCATGAATTTTGCATGTTTGACCACGTCGTGACTGTGTGGGAACAGTATTCGACAATTGCAGGTTCGTGATTTGGATTTCTGTGATCAACTGGATGATTATTTATTTAATTATCGAGTCATCTGTTTATTGAGCGGTACACGCTAGTGATAGCGTGACTAATAAAGTGAGTGACACTTTTTAAATCTAGTCAATAGACAGTATTAAAGTGAACGAAATCATTTAAGTGAGAATGATTGAAAGAAATCTGTTGAGGGTTGACTAAGACAGTCGGCTTGATAGAGGAAGGCTAAGTCGGGTCAGGTCTTTTAAATTCCGGGAAGTGTTGAGCTAGACAGCAAAGATGCGAAAGAATATTTCAACTGCAAGACCATGTTACAATGAATTAAAATCATTTAATTTATTGTGATTTATCGTTTAAATTTCCATATCTATATCGTTTAATATACAGGCATTTTCAGGATTTGGCAATGCAGCAATGAAAAACGTACCTTACAAATATCGTGAACAGAAATCTGTTCGATATTGTGTGTGAGAAAGAGCTGGGAGGTGATCAAGAGAATTTTACTTGTTTAGTGCAGGCAAAATTTCTGTAATTAAAATACAGCAGGCTGAAGTGAACAAATGTTCTTTTAATAGTCTGAGATTGAGAAACGTGAAAGATTGTTAAGTACTTGAAATTTCTGTTGAATATTTCATGGTTAATTTACAGCATGAAGTTCTGTGAGCAACTGTAAGTAGCTCTGTCTACGAGACAGACTGAGCTCGTGTACTAGTGCTATGTAGCCTAGGCGCCGTATATGTTAATTTGTCAGGAAGTGATGAACTTGATTATTCTAGTCCACTCTACCTAGATTAATCAGGATTACTATCCGTTTCAACATCAGGTAGAGAGTGTATTGAGATTGAACGGGAACTTACAGGTAATTGAGTTCGTGTGGATATTGCTTTTGAAAAATAAAACAGGTATTTCTAGAAAAACACTGACACGCGTCACTCACGAAAGGTGAATTTGACAGGACGAGATTTGAATCAAAATTAGAAACTAAGTTTTGTTTATTGCTAGGTCTATACTTATTTTTAATGTTACAGATCTCGGACTTATTTGAGACCTTACCGAAAAGAAGTCATGCGGTGAAATCAACCTACTCAACATTTTGGAATGATGACTATTCACACACTTTATCCACGAATGGGAGAGACGAGTAGTTGTCCTTTTATAGACAAAATACAAAGAGTGAATCTTCAACAGGAGGGAGTGTTGGGAATATGTGTTGTGCGCTTCACTCTCGGCTGACTCGTCCCGCTACCCCCGAGATGCGCGCGCCACGCGCTGCTGCTCTCGCGGGGCCTTGCAATTCTGGTACGTGCTGTCATGGCGATCGGACGCTCTCGCTCTCCCGGTACACGCGGTGTTTGTGTTAATCTATTAGTTACAGTTTACTTAAATCTGGTCGTTGTTATTTTACATAATAAAGTTTATTATCAGTTCAAGTGAACTTCCTCGCCTTATTATTTATTATAAAACCCTCGTCCCCGACATTTAGTAAAAAGTTGTGTTTATTAGTAAAATAAATAGTAGCAATAGCATAATAAACTACTCCAAAAATTAATAGAATAAATTTGGTTACTCTGGATTCACTAAAAACAGAAAAAAGCAACTATTGTTTTGTTAGAAACTTTCTGCGACTAACTGTGTATATACTCATGTACTAAAATCTTTTTATCATCAATTGATAAAATTACTATATCACATATTAGAAATCACATGTTAAAAAATAAAATAAATTTTACTTGAAAAACTTGTGTAAATGATTAATTTTTCCAGTATATTATACTTCAAAAAAATAATTAATCAAATTGAAAAAAAATCACAATTAATTATACTGTTTGGTTACATTAGATTATATAACTATCAATAATTATCAATAATCAAAATAAAATATGAAGATAGTAAAATATTATGTTTTAAAATATTAATAAAATCAAAATGAAAAGAATTGAATTGAAAAAAAAAAATTTGGATAAGGAGAAAAGATGTACAATAAATATTATTTTGGAAAAAGGCATAAAAATAATTATGCTTATCAATTTTTTTTAATTATTATTAAATAATAAAAAAGCTTGGAAAAAAAAATTATTTAAAAAAAAAAAATTCATTGCTTTGTGAAAATCCATATGGAAATCGGTTTCAATTTACCATACGGAATTCCATATGGATTTCGATATGGATTTCCGTATGGGGTACTGCATGGATTCCCAGCTGAAAAAATCCATATGGAAATCCATGCAGTACCCCATACGGAAATCCATATTGAAATCCATTTGGAATTCCGTATGGTAAATTGAAACCGATTTCCATATGGATTTTCAAAAGCAATGAGTTCTTTTTTTTTTTAAATGATTTTTTTTTCCAAGCTTTTTTATTATTTAATAATAATTAAAAAAAATTGATAAGCATAATTATTTTTATGCCTTTTTCCAAAATAATATTTATTGTACATCTTTTCTCCTTATCCAATTTTTTTTTTTTTTCAATTCAATTCTTTTCATTTTGATTTTATTAATATTTTAAAAATTAATATTTTACTATCTTCATATTTTATTTTGATTATCGATAATTATTGATAGTTGTATAATTTAATGTAACCAAACAGTATAATTAATTGTGATTTTTTTTCAATTTGATTAATTATTTTTTTGAAGTATAATATACTGGAAAAATTAATAATTTACACAAGTTTTTCAAGTAAAATTTATTTTATTTTTTAACATGTGATTTCTAATATGTGATATAGTAATTTTATCAATGGATGACAAAAAGATTTTACTACATGAGTATATATACAGTTAGTCGCAGAAAGTTTCTAACAAAACAATAGTTGCTTTTTTTTGTTTTTAGTGAATCCTGAGTAACCAAATTTATTCTATTAATTTTTGAAGTAGTTTATTATGCTATTGCTACTATTTATTTTTCTAATAAACACAACTTTTTACTTAATAAACAAAATTATAATTTTTTAGATATTGAGTGAAGCCCTTGCGCGTTTTTTACTTGACAAGGCGTAGATCACGCAGTCGCGTCGAGCGTATAGGCTACGCTCTCAAAGTCCACGTAGTCTATGCTCGAAAATTGCGTGCCTTACGCATTTTTTTTTTGGTCACACCTCAAAATCAAATCTTAAAACCGCCCCAATGATAGCCTTTCCACAACCTATGTTTCGCGTGCTTTTTCGTATGCTTTTTCTGCTTTTTTGACTCCCGAGCAGCAGACAAGATAATCGAGGTTAAGTCGTTTATTTCATGGTAGTTAAATTTTAGTTTTTAGTTTGATAACTTACGAATAAAATTGAGACTAAAATTTTAGTTTTCGGTTTATATTTCTCTGTATTTTACAGCGCGTGTAAATTATAATTTCAGATAATGATATAGTAGAACTTCACGCAATTTAAAAAACTCACAAATTGTCCCTAAAAACTTAGGAAATTTTTTAAAAATTAATTTCGCCAAAGAAATTCCGCGAGGTTCTCGGTCCCGATGGGTGGACAATGCGCGAGGTCCTACTATAGTTAAAAAAAAAAAATCTTCTAAAATTTTTAATTATTTATCAGCGTAACATGAATATTATACTTTCAAAATTAATATTACTATTAAATAAAATTGAAAATAATAAAATATTTCACTTTAGAGCTTTTTTTCATCAAATAAAATTATTCAGGTTGAATAAAAAATGAATTTTTAAATTATTAAGTAAATTTATAAAAAAATATTGGGTTGTTTAATTAAAAAAACCATATTTTACCATTTAGATTCGGTAATTATGATTTTGAAAAAATCTTACATTCCAACTGGAATTGTAACTCGAGTTATTAATTTTATTTATAACTCTTTCATCGAAATTAAAAATTTTTTTTCTTACTGTAGGATTATTTGATAATTTGACTTTTTTATTTCATTTTTACTATCTCAGTAGCAGGTAGGTGCTTTTCATGCTTTTGCGCGCTAACCAAAATCTAACTACCATAAAATGAATGCCCTAACCTCGATTATCGCGTCTGCTGCTTGGCAGTCAAAAAAGCAGAAAAAGCATCCGAAAAAGCACACGAAACATAGGTTGTGGAAAGGCTATGACGATGCACCCGCCCTATAAAATACTATATTTTCAACCAGAAAATTGCTCCGGACTTAATTGACGAAACTCTTTCAAATGTTTGCAGAATATTACTTTTCTCCTTTCTAACAGTATGAATGAAAAGTCTAGAAATCGTTGTACTAAATGTTTTATTCGCAAAACAATGCTGAAATTGTTTAAAAATTCATAGGAAGTTTTCAAAAACATAAACATTCGTTCTTTAAAAATAAGCAGAAGGTTTCTTAATTTTTCCCAAAGCCTATATAGGTATACGCCACGGGCGAGTGCTGGTCCAACCGCGTTTTCGAAAACGTTGCCATTATTTACTTGTTTGAACAATCTCTTTCAAACTTTTCAAAAATTTTCTTGTGGACCAAATAAAAATCTTCCTCGCTGGAAGGTTTTTCTAATATGAAATGTTACGGTTACTTTTTTAATCCAAAGTTTTAGGTTATAAAGTGCTAACTTTTGATTTTAAATTTTAATTACGTGGTTCTGAGATTTTTTTTAAATATTTGAACAACTCCATTGGCATCAAAAAAGATTCAAGAATATGAAGCTAAAATTTCATCAAAAAATATTGAGTAGTTTCCGAATTCTCGCAACTTTATTAAAAACTTGAAATTTTCTCGATTTACGCATTTTCTTGCATTTTCCGTTAAAATCGTAAGCAAAAGAACCTTCCGCTGATTTTAAGGGCGTAACTTCTCCCGAATTTTTTCCCTGGTATGGCTAACAGGCCGCTTCTTTCTGGCGAACTCTATGCGTGTGTATTGAACCGCCCGATTTGAAGCATTTCTGTTCAATATTAATTAAATTCTCAAAAACCACGTTTTCATGTATCGATCTCCATAAAAATCCCACATTTCCAAGTTGCAACAGACTTACTTATAATCCGCCTAAAAGGAGTTAGGGAAGGGGCCGCGCAAACTGCAATTAAGCACTTTGTTAGCTGACACCTGCGCTCTGCTTGAACAGGTGGGGCGAAGTAGCTTCCTTCCGCCACTTAGCCGCGCTCCCAAACCACTCTCGTCCCCGACACTCGAGTGGTTCGATCGCAAGTAGCCAAGCGATTTCAGCCACGTGAAGCACAACCGGACAAGTAGAGCCGGAGCCGGCAAGGATTCGTTAGTGCAAGATCGCCTTCGCCATCGCAGTAGGTTAAGGTTCCGGAAGGCCCAGAGAACCTTCGGAGAACATCGAACAGCCCGGACAACTCCGGTAGTTTATAAGGTATTTTATTGTAATCTTTAACTCTGTCGGAGGACATTAAACTCATCATAAAATTGTAATCTTTCACTCCTTCTAATAAACAATACTTCTAAATTTAATTCTATTATCTTTTACTCTACTTTATTTTATTCACCCATTAAGAGTCAGATAACAAGGAGACGGGGCAACTACGTAAGTAGTTGTTCTAAAAAGACGAGGATCTCACCCCTTTTAAAAATAACTACATCAAGGATTATAAATCCATGACATAAATTGCATCCCTTGTGGGGATCTTAAACCTTGTTGCCTGCTTTTCTTAATTGGTTCTCTCTTAATAATTTAAAAACCAAGTTAAAATTGTTAATATATTTCTTAAAAACAAAAATTAATTAATAATTTATCCTTTCGAAATTTATAATACTAAAAGTTAATATAAAAAAACTAGCGCGCCCCCTGCCCCTTTCGCTTCGCTCAAGAGGCCAGGCGGCTTGCCTGCTCCGGTATTTTTGCAAGGCTGCGCAAAGTCCGATACTTTAAAAAATATACCTCAAAATACCTCAAAAATACCTCCGCCCTTGCATCGCTACGCTCCGCTACCGCTTCGCGCGATGCATGAAAGGCACGACCGGCCGACACTCGCGCTTCGCGCTCGACGGTATAGTTTTAGTATTTATTAGTTTCATTTTTACACTCAAATTCATTTCGTGTTTGCTGATATTTAAAAATAATTAATAATGATTCTATACTTAAAAAGATTATTACACTCCAATATGATTTCATAACATAAATTTTATTAAATTTTTTTTATACATAGTCGTATCGAAACCTGTAAGTTTATAGCTGCATAATTTATTTAAAAAAAAATAAATATATTTAAGTAATCAATAAATTAGTGTAGAATAACTTTACTTTATCAATTATGTTGAAAAAACAATAAGAGTGAAAAAAAATTTGAATAAGAGTTCTATTTTTGCTGCGTAGAGGGCGTGTCAGTTGTAGACTCTCGACCTTCAAGTTCAACTGCGAGATATCGATCCTTAAATCGAACGATGTTGTTGTTGTTGTTGACATAGAATTATTTTAGTATTATTTGCAGTTTCTGTAGAGTTTTAAATTTCTACTTTATAGTGTGAAACGTACGCAAAAGTTTTATTGCATTACTTTTACTTAAGCATACAGCCGTTGCGAGTTATAATGACTCAAACAAAGCAAGTTAGTGATAATACTGCAGCTTGCAACCAAAAGAAAAATTCGTATTTTGTGAAGTTATTGCGGGATGTTGATGTGAATGATTAGTTTAAAGATAAAAAATGAAGATTGAAGATTGAAGATTGAAGACAAAAATCAAGATTGAAGATGAAGAATCAAGAATTAAAGAGTGTACATGAAGAAACAAATTGGAAATCAGAAATTAAAAGTAAACAAAAAAGAGAACAGCTGATTTTGAAACATCAATCAAGGTATACCATTGAAGTGTTATGAAGTAAGGTATAGTTTTGAAGAGTTCAATCAAGATATTAATTGAAGTGTCTAGTTAAGATGCAAAGATTTTTGTGTTATCGGTTCAGTGTTCATCTACATATATGTGTTAAAAATGGAAAATATTTTAAGTTACAATAAACATATATATCCACACAACACAATTTACTTATTTACTTGTTTTGAATTAAAAAAAAATTATTTTTATTTATTACTTGTTTTTCATGGACATAAAGATTAAAGAGCAAGTATAAAAATCAAGAATGAAGACTGAAGATAAATAATCAAGAATGAAAACTGAAGAGTGAAGATCAAGAAATAAAGAATAGCTGCATACGCCTTTTTCATCAGCTCCAGTGGGAAGTTAATAAATTATTATTGGAAAGTAACTTTAGATGAGTCTAAGAAGAAGTAAAAATTATCGGTTCTTGGTTCACTGTTTATTTACAAGTGTTAAAAAAGAAAAAAATTTTAAAGTTATAATTGATATTTTTAAATACTTGTTTGTTATGGACATAAAAATTGAAGAGCGAGTATCAAAAATCAAGAATGAAGAGTAAAGATATATAATTAAGAATGAAGACTGAAGAGTGAAGTTCAAGAAATTGCTGGATACGCCTTTTTCATCAGCTCAAGTGGGAAGTTTTCACTTTAATGCATGGTGGTATACGCTTTAACCCTGCATTATAGTAAAGCTAATAGTTTATTATTGGAAGTAACTTGAGATGAGTTTAAGAAGAATAGAATAGAATAAAAAGTCTGATTTTGAGCAATATGACTAATTTTATTGGACACCTCTTTTTTTTAAAGAAAATTTGCTACAAATAATTTGTGGAAAAATTAATAAAAAAAAACTAGCGCGCCCCCCGCCCCTTTCGCTTCGCTCAAGAGGCCGGGCGGCTTGCCTGCTCCGGTGTTTTTGCCCAATAGTATATTATTCCCAGAGGGACTAAAGTTTGCAGTGGAGGCCCGCTGTCATTGCAGCCCGAGACGAAGTCGAGGGCTGCAAATACGTGGGCCTCCTCAGCAAACTTTAGTCTTGAGGGATATATGCACTTTTTTAAAATCCGTTGATCACAAAAAATAACTTGATTTCCTCCGATTAAAGCCAGAAGAACGAAATGTACTCCCGAAGCGCCAGCGGCCGACACGCAGCCGGCCGCCATGTTGCGGCCCGAGCGCTAGCGAGGGCATGCAGTAGGCCGGGTGCGCGTTGGTCGATGGCACAGGGAGTACATTTCGTTCTTTTGGCTTGCGTCGGAGGGACACAAGTTATTACTTGTGATCAACGAGGTTAAAAAATATTTGGGCAAAAACACCTCCGCCCTTGCATCGCTACGCTCCGCTACCGCTCCGCGCGATGCAAGGTATGCATCGCCATGCTCCGCTACCGCTCCGCGCGATGCATGAAAGGCACGACCGGCCGACACTCGCGCTTCGCGCTCGACTGTATAGTTTTAGTATTTATTAGTTTCATTTTTAAATTCATTTCGTGTTTGTTGATAGTTAAAAATAATTCATAATGACTCTTTACTGATTATTACACTCCAAAATGATTTTATAACATAAATTTAATTAAATTCATTTTATATTTAAGTAATCGATGAATTAGTGTAGAGTAATTTTACTTTATCAATTATGTTGAAAAAAAATAAGAGTGAGAAAAAATTTTAATAAGAGTTCTATTTTTGCTACGTAGAGGGCGTGTCAGTTGTAGAGTAGTTGTGTCTCGACCTTCAAGTTTAGCTTCGAGATATCGATCCTTAAATCGAACGATGTTGTTGTTGTTGACATCGTTGACATAGAACTATTTTGGAATTATTTGTAGTTTCTGTACAGTTTTTATTTTCTACTTTATCGTGTGAAACATTTTGTAAAAGTTTTATTGTATAACTTTTACTTAACCAAACTGCCTTTGCGAGTTATGATAAATCAAACAAAAGAAGTTAGTGGTAATATTGCAGCTTGCAACCAAAAGAAAAAATTCAGATTTTGTGAAGTTATTGCTGGATGTTGATGTGAATAATTAGCTTGAAGATAACAAATGAAGTTTGAAGATTGAAGATAAAAATCAAGATTGAAGATGAAGAATCAAGAATTGAAGAGTATACATCAAGAAACATATTGGAAATCAGAAATTAAAAAAAAAAAAAAAAAAGAGAGAGAGAAAAGCTGATTTTGAAATATCAATTGTGGTATACCTTTGAAATGTTATGAAGTGAGGTATAGTTCTGGAGTGATCAATCAAGATATTAATTGAAGTGTGTATCTAGTTAAGGTGCAAAGATTTTTGTGCTATCAGTTCACTGTTCATCTATATGTGTTAAAAAAGGAAAATATTTTAAAGTCACAATTAATGGATTGATTCACACAACACAATTTACTTATTTACTTGTTTTGAGTTGAAAAAAATTTTTTTTTTTCAATACTTGTTTGTCATGGACATAAAGATTAAAGAGCGAGCATCAAAAATCAAGAATGAAAAGTAAAGATAAATAATTAAGAATGAAGACTGAAGATAAATAATCAAGAATAAAGACTGAAGAGTGAAGATCAATAGCTGCATACGCTTTTTCCATCAGTTGCAGTGGGAAGTTTTCACTATAATGCATAGGGTATGCGCTTTTACTTCATTATACTAAAGCTAATAGATTATTATTGGAAAGTAACTTGAGATGAGTCTAAGAAGAAAAGATTAGAATTAAGTCTGTTTGGAGCAATATGAATAATTTTATTGGACACCTCTTTTTTTAAGAAAATTTGCTACAAATAATTTGTGGAAAAATTAATTGAAAAAAAAAAAAAAAGTTTTCAAGAAACTTCAACTCTGGAACTCATATTAGTGACAATGGATCAAATTTTTTATCTCATCATTCGGACTACCCAATACCTTTAGCTTATATCAGAAGAAGAAGTTCATCATCTTTTTAGAAAAGATCTGTCCAGTCCCCCTTGATGCTAACTTTTACTGTAAGTGTTTATTAATTTATCAATACATTAGATATATGTGAAATTTTTTTAATAAATGATAAATTTTAATTGATATCTAAAAGTTTTATACGAATAAAAATTGTTTGTGATGTAGCAACTCAAATCATTTAATAAATAAAAAACAAATTATTATGATTCTTTCACAGGATTTGTATGGATTCAGAAATCAAGAGTTTTGAAGACTACTATTATTTTGGATAAGGACAGTTGTGGAGATCATGAGCTTTCAAATCTACTACTTTGGCTGATTGGAGAAAATTTTCGAAGAAAACAGTATGAAGTGCATTCATCGAATACAATAGGCATCATGAAAATTTGCAAGTTTTGTTTGATTTTCTAATTTATACTAAGATTTTAATTACTTTAATTACTTTAAGCTGTAAATAATTAAAAAAAATTTTTTTTTAACCTTTAATCTCTACTGTGTAATTTCAAAAATTAATTAATAAAAAAAATGATTACAGCTTCACAATAAAATTTCAAAAAATAATGGTTGCAGTGTATTCAAAAGGTTTAAACCAACTCATGTCAATGTAATTATTATGGGTGAAGACAGTTCTGGAGATCATAATCATAACCATCTTAATCATAAACTATTACTTTGGCTAATTGGAAAATATCTTCAAAGATAATGGTATGAAGTCATTCATCGAGTACATATACATATGCATCATGAAGATTTTTTTGCTTTAATATTATTATTATTTTTTTTTTCCTAATTTACATTAAGACTTTAACTACTGTAAACTGAAAATCATTTTTGAAATATTCTTTTATTTTTAAATTTAACGAATAAATTTTAAAAATAGTTTATGTAATACAAATTAAAATTATGCAACTGTTCTTGATGCAAATCAGGAATGATTTTCATTATTGAAAATGAGTATTTAAATTTTCGAACTGGCCAAATTTCAACAAAGTTTATGAAATTATTACGTTTGAACTAAACACTTTTCATTAAGAGTGATTTTCAGTAATTTTTATTTATTTGACAAATTTGAATGGTATGACTTTCGCGGTTGAAAAACTGATTTTTAATTACATAGAAGCTTATAACTTTTTACTCAATTCTTTTTTAATACGTACCAATTGTTTCATTATAACGCGATATACTGCAAAATAGAATCATTATTATATGATGCAAAACGCAAATTTTCTCATAAACTTAGTCAGGTTTAGTTCATTAGCTTGGGAGAAAACCTTTCCAAAATTGTGTAATTTTGTCAAAATTAGGAGTTCTTGTTTTGTAAATCGTTTTTGTATGCGTTATTCGTTCCAGTGTGATCCGATCATGCTGGAATTGGGACCATCATTATGGGACGCGAAAACAAACCTTTTCCCGTTCACCCGGTGAAAATCGGTTCGACCAATTTTTAGAAAATCTTTGTACAATTTTGTAGTTGCGTTAAAATTAGCGTTTTTCGTACATTGTAAATCGTTTTTGTATGCGTTATTCGTTCCAGTGTGATCCGATCATGCTGGAATTGGGACCATCATTATAGGACGCGAAAACAAACCTTTTCCCGTTCACCCGGTGAAAATCGGTTCGACCAATTTTTAGAAAATCTTTGTACAATTTTGTAGTTGCGTTAAAATTAGCGTTAAATGAACATTGTAAATCTTTTTTGTATGCGTTATTCGTTCCAGTGTGATCCGATCATGCTGGAATTGGGACCATCATTATGGGACGCGAAAACAAACCTTTTCCCGTTCACCCGGTGAAAATCGGTTCGACCAATTTTTAGAAAATCTTTGTACAATTTTGTAGTTGCGTTAAAATTAGCGTTTTTCGTACATTGTAAATCGTTTTTGTATGCGTTATTCGTTCCAGTGTGATCCGATCATGCTGGAATTGGGACCATCATTATGGGACGCGAAAACAAACCTTTTCCCGTTCACCCGGTGAAAATCGGTTCGACCAATTTTTAGAAAATCTTTGTACAATTTTGTAGTTGCGTTAAAATTAGCGTTAAATGAACATTGTAAATCTTTTTTGTATGCGTTATTCGTTCCAGTGTGATCCGATCATGCTGGAATTGGAACCATCATTATGGGACGCGAAAACGAACCTTTTGCCGTTCACCCGGTGAAAATCGGTTCGACCAATTTTTAGAAAATCTTTGTACAATTTTGTAGTTGCGTTAAAATTAGCGTTTTTCGTACATTGTAAATCGTTTTTGTATGCGTTATTCGTTCCAGTGTGATCCGATCATGCTGGAATTGGGACCATCATTATGGGACGCGAAAGCAAACCTTTTGCCGTTCACCCGGTGAAAATCGGTTCGACCAATTTTTAGAAAATCTTTGTACAATTTTGTAGTTGCGTTAAAATTAGCGTTTTTCGTACATTGTAAATCGTTTTTGTATGCGTTATTCGTTCCAGTGTGATCCGATCATGCTGGAATTGGAACCATCATTATGGGACGCGAAAACGAACCTTTTGCCGTTCACCCGGTGAAAATCGGTTCGACCAATTTTTAGAAAATCTTTGTACAATTTTGTAGTTGCGTTAAAATTAGCGTTTTTCGTACATTGTAAATCGTTTTTGTATGCGTTATTCGTTCCAGTGTGATCCGATCATGCTGGAATTGGGACCATCATTATGGGACGCGAAAACAAACCTTTTGCCGTTCACCCGGTGAAAATCGGTTCGACCAATTTTTAGAAAATCTTTGTACAATTTTGTAGTTGCGTTAAAATTAGCGTTTTTCGTACATTGTAAATCGTTTTTGTATGCGTTATTCGTTCCAGTGTGATCCGATCATGCTGGAATTGGGACCATCATTATGGGACGCGAAAACAAACCTTTTCCCGTTCACCCGGTGAAAATCGGTTCGACCAATTTTTAGAAAATCTTTGTACAATTTTGTAGTTGCGTTAAAATTAGCGTTTTTCGTACATTGTAAATCGTTTTTGTATGCGTTATTCGTTCCAGTGTGATCCGATCATGCTGGAATTGGGACCATCATTATGGGACGCGAAAACAAACCTTTTCCTGTTCACCCGGTGAAAATCGGTTCGACCAATTTTTAGAAAACCTTTGTACAATTTTGTAGTTGCGTTAAAATTAGCGTTAAATGAACATTGTAAATCGTTTTTGTATGCGTTATTCGTTCCAGTGTGATCCGATCATGCTGGAATTGGAACCATCATTATGGGACGCGAAAACGAACCTTTTGCCGTACACCCGGTGAAAATCGGTTCGACCAATTTCGAGAAAACCTTTGTACAATTTTGTAGTTGCGTTAAAATAAGCGTTAAATGAACATTGTAAATCGTTTTTGTATACGTTATTCGTTCCAGTGTGATCCGATCATGCTGGAATTGGGACCATCATTATGGGACGCGAAAACGAACCTTTTGCCGTTCACCCGGTGAAAATCGGTTCGACCAATTTTTAGAAAACCTTTGTACAATTTTGTACTTTTTCGTAAATGCGTAAAATACCGAAAGTGGGACATGCGAAATAACACCCAAAACGGCCTCAAAACACATTAAAAACCATTTTTTCGTAATCTAGGTTCGATTTTAAGAAGGTAACACTTTTTGCTCTCCCGAACTTATAAGGCGCTCCCGACCCCTTCGGGGCCGGTCGTGCCTAATAAAAAAAAAATTTCAAGAAACTTCAACTCTGGAACTCATATTAGTGACAATGGATCAAATTTTTTGTGTCATCATTCGGACAGCTCAATACCTTTAGCTTATATACCTCAAATAATTAATCTAATATGGCTTCATAAACTATTGCAGAAGAAGAAGTTCATCATCTTTTCAGAAAAAATCTGTCCAGTCCCTTGATGCTAACCGTTATTGTAAGTGTTTATTAATTTATCAATACATTAGATATATGTTAAATTTTTTTAATAAATAATAAATTTTAGTTGATATCTAAAAGTTTTATACAAATAAAAATTGTTTGTGATGTAGCAACTCAAATCATTTAATAAATAAAAAACAAATTATTATGATACTTTCACAGGATTTGTATGGATTCAAAAAGGAAGAGTTGGAGACTATTATTATTTTGGTTGCGAACAGTTGTGGAGATCATGAGCTTTCAAAACTACTACTTTGGCTGATTGGAAAAAATCTTCAAAGAAAATAGTATGAAGTCATTCATCGGATACAGGAGAAATCCTGAAAATCTGCAAGATTATTTTTATTTCCTAATTTATAATAAGATTTTAATCACTTTAAGCTGAAAATCATTAAAAAATTTTTTTTTTTTTAACCTTCAACTCTGCAGTATAATTTTAAAAATTAATTAATAAAAAATGAAAAAAGCTTAAAATTTCAAAAAATAATTACTGCTGTGTTTTTACAGGGCTTGTACTAACTCATATCAATATTATTATTGGTAAAGACAGTTCTGGAGATCACAATCATTCAAAACTATTCCATTAGCTGATTGGAAAATATCTTTGAAGATAATGGTATGAAGTCATTCATCAAGTACATGGGGGCATCATGAAGATTTTTTAGAATTATTATAATTTTTTTGTTTTTTTTTATTTCCTAACTTACATTAAGGTTTTAATTATTGTAAACTGAAAATCATTTTTGAAATATTATATTATTTTTAAATTTAACGAATAAATTTCAAAAATAATTTATGTAATACAAATTGAAATGAAACAACTACTCTTGATGCAACTCAGGAATGATTTTCATTATTGAAAATTAGTATTTAAATTTTCAAACTGGCTAAATTTCAACGAAGTTTATAAAATCATTACGTTTGAACTGTACACTATTAATGAAGAATGATTTTCAGTGATTTTTATTTATTTGACAAATTTGTAGGGTATGATTTTCACGGTTAAAAAATTAATTTTTTATTACATAGAAGTTTATAACTTTTTACTCAAATTGTTTTGATACGTACCAATTGTTCCAGTATAACCCAATATACTGGAAATAGAATCATAATTATGTAATTCAAAACGCAAATTTTCCCATAGACTTAGTCAGGTTGGGTTCATTAGCTTGGAAAAAAAACTTTGTACTATTTTGTAGTTGCGTTAAAATTAGCGTTAAATGAACATTGTAAATCGTTTTTGTATGCGTTATTGGTTCCAGTGTGATCCGATCATGCTGGAATTGGGACCATCATTATGGGACGCAAAAACGAACCTTTTCCCGTTCACCCGGTGAAAATCGGTTCGACCAATTTCGAGAAAACCGTTGAACAATTTTGTAGTTGCGTTAAAATTAGCGTTAAATGAACATTGTAAAACGTTTTTGTATGCGTTATTCGTTCCAGTGTGATCCGATCATGCTGGAATTGAGACCATCATTATGGAACGCGAAAACGAACTTTTTCCCGTTCACCCGGTGAAAATCGGTTCGACCAATTTCGAGAAAACCTTTGTACAATTTTGTAGTTGCGTTAAAATTAGCGTTAAATGAACATTGTAAAACGTTTTTGTATGCGTTATTTGTTCCAGTGTGATCCGATCATGCTGGAATTGGGACCATCATTATGGGACGCAAAAACGAACCTTTTCCCGTTTACCCGGTGAAAATCGGTTCGACCAATTTCGAGAAAACCTTTGTACAATTTTGTAGTTGCGTTAAAATTAGCGTTAAATGAACATTGTAAATCGTTTTTGTATGCGTTATTGGTTCCAGTGTGATCCGATCATGCTGGAATTGGGACCATCATTATGGGACGCAAAAACGAACCTTTTCCCGTTCACCCGGTGAAAATCGGTTCGACCAATTTCGAGAAAACCTTTGTACAATTTTGTAGTTGCGTTAAAATTAGCGTTAAATGAACATTGTAAATAGTTTTTGTATGCGTTATTGGTTCCAGTGTGATCCGATCATGCTGGAATTGGGAACATCATTATGGGACGCGAAAACGAACTTTTTCCCGTTCACCCGGTGAAAATCGGTCCGACCAATTTCGAGAAAACCTTTGTACAATTTTGTAGTTGCGTTAAAATTAGCGTCAAATGAACATTGTAAATCGTTTTTGTATGCGTTATTCGTTCACGTGTGATCCGATCATGCTGGAATTGGGACCATCATGATGGGACGCGAAAACGAACCTTTTGCCGTCCACCCGGTGAAAATCGGTTCGACCAATTTCCCGAAAACCTTTGTACAATTTTGTACTTTTTCGTAAATGCGTAAAATACCGAAAGTGGGACATGCGAAATAACACCCAAAACGGCCTCAAAACACATTAAAAACCATTTTTTCGTAATCTAGGTTCGATTTTAAGAAGGTAACACTTTTTGCTCTCCCGAACTTATAAGGCGCTCCCGACCCCTTCGGGGCCGGTCGTGCCTAAAAAGAAAAGAAAAATCTTTTATTATCTGATACTTGTCAATTTTGACGAATGGTTGAAAGAAAAATTCTCTTTCAAGACAAATTGTGATATTTTTTTTTGCCGACCTCGACATTTTTGGCTAATTTAACGACACACTTACACACGCAAACAATTTCGGAATCTGACCCGCTCGTCGCGCTGAATTTGACCCGCTTATACTGCATAGATTTCATAATTACCTCGAGTTTCGCGAATAATCGCGACGTTAGATTCGTTTTTTTTGTATAAAATTTATAAGCATTCAATATGGCTAATCTCGCGAACCTTACTTTGGACGAGATTGAAGCCCTTGCAGACAAAGATCAGAAGAAGGCGGCTGAATGATATCACGCCCGCTGGATGGCCGAAAATATGTCTACAGTGGCAGCTACGTTAAACGAGTCACGAACCGCGTTCGCGAATGTTCAAGCATCAGCACTGATGCAAAGCGCTCTTGCTGCAATCCCTTTTTACACTGGTTCCACACCCCTGCGCCCATGGCTGCAGGACTTGAAAAGCTACGACCAACGAATTACAGACGCAACCCTGAAAGAACTTTTCCTTCAAGGAGTTATTTCTCGCTTAACCAACAAGGCTAAAACAAGTCTTGACGGAAAAGTTTTTGACACTTTAGACCAACTCCGGAAAAATCTTCAGGACCGTTTTTCTCAAAAACGATCCCTATCTTATTACCTTAACCTTATTTCAGACTCTTATATGAGACAGAATGAATCTGTTTTAAATTTTCACGATAGACTCTCAGCTATAGTCCGCGCTGCCACGAAACTTAAAAACGAGGGAGTAGATGACGAGGACATTAAGAGACATAATAAGGCCCTTTTCGAAGACCTTGCTACCGAATATTTCATTCGCGGATTACCTTCTGTTATCTGTAATCAGATGTCTAACCATAACTCTGTTAATTTTTCCGAAGCCTTAAGCGCAGCTCTGAACGCAGAGGAATGGGTTAACATCGGAGTACCTAACCGTGCCGACGTAGAGTATTCCTCCACCCAAAAACCGCCTCCGCGATCGCGATCTCCTAGCCCTTATGGACGACCTGGGACACCCGAAAGAGAAACATCTCACTACCGCCATAACGTTAAATTCTCTGATTTTAACGACCCCCGAAATAGAAACATCTCATATTCTTATGACCCTAACGATATAAAAATGCCTAGAACAATGACCTACAAAGCAGAAGGTAAACTGGATGCTCACCCTTCTCTGCGTTACGAAAAACTTTCGAGTATCTTGAAAAACCTAGAAAGACAGAGCCGATCCGATCAATCGACACCATCAGATCGTTACTCCCGCCCTAAGTCTGAGAGCCCTAGAGGTCATTAGCCTAATAGGTCAACAAGCCCCTTTTCCCATCCCATCCCTTATCCAAATTTTCACCCTTATATGCCCTACTACTACCCCCCCCCAGCGCCTCGGCCCCCTTTTCACTCACCCTATCCTAATTCCGCAACACCAGCTTACTTCCCTAACAATTATTACGAAAAGCAGCCTGGTAGACCCGGATCCCCAGGTCCTTAAATCCCCACTCCACAAGCCCCGACTCTAAATAATATTCCCACAAATATCTCCCCTAGCGAAAATTTAAACTGGTGACAAGCTCGTCCGGACGGCGCGCCTGCGAGCTTCCTCCGCTCTCAGAGCCCCGAGTGCCGATCGGTCAAAACATTCAAAACGCGAGAGTACAGAGAGTCTGCGGCGAGAAAACCGCACCAACCATAAAAATTAAAAATTACCTATTCAAAAAGGGCGTCGTAACATGTTCCGCTGCACAAACCAATGAAGTGAATGTCATCAAAGCTTCTGTTCTTAAAGACTCGGTTTTCTACTATACTCACCCTCCCATTACAATCCAGGGAGAAAATAATAATCAAGTCAACGCTCAGGGAAAAATGACAATTCGTATTTGTAAACAAAAACATATATTCCACGTAATTCACGACGATACCCCTTTCTTACAAAATGGTGTTATCAGCAAAAGAACTTTGAAGAAACTCCAGAGACTTAAGCAAGCCGGGAAAATGAAAAATCTTCCCGATTCTTTTCTTGAAGGCCTATCCTCAGACTCAGATCGCTCTGAATCAGAATCCTCTGGTTCAGAAACCCTTTCCGGAAATTCAACCAACCGGAGTAGCGACACCCCTAACTTAGACGAACCTACTAACGATTTCGACACGTATTCACCTCAAATTGACAATCCTAGAAACCATAGAGAAAGAAAGAAAATTTCGTACGGCTCACCTAAGATCGAAATTATTAATGACATATTTAAAGCTGGAAAAGGGCGCGTTTTAACTAACACCAGCGAGACGTGAGTGTAATTAAAATTCAATCTCTAAATCCCACGTATAAAATCAATAAAAATCGTACTCTTCAACTGACCGGGATCGGAGCAGAACCTGTCTACACTCTTGGTAATGTTACTTTCAAAGAAAGGGATGGTAGTAAACACCATTTGCTCGTCCTCCCTGAAAGTTCTTCGCTCAAAGAAGATGCCATTCTTGGCTCTCGTTATCTCCAAATTGAAAAGGGCCAAATCGACTTGGCCAATAATCAATTAATCACTCAAAATGGCACTCAAAACATTTGCTTCTCCAGCGCTACAGACAACAGCGATTCCGAATCTTCTGAGTCCCCTACAGAATCTTCTGACTCTCGACGAACACCTCAAAGTCAAAACACTATTCCCGACATTCAACTTACGTCCAGCCAAATCCCTTCGACTATTTTCCATTATAAAGCTCGTCAAAAACAAGGTAAAGCTCTGTCCACAAGATACACGTTGCCAGCACGTTGTAAAGTTGCGGTAGAAAATCCTGTGTCGGAAAGCTCTCCAAGAGGGGAGGCGTATCCCCGAATACAAACTCCTACCGGAATATTTATCGGTGAGTCAGCCGTTACCCATGAAAAAGGTTCATGTTACGTGTTAGCGATTAACACGAAAAACGAACCTCAAGAAGTCGAAATACCGGTGCAAGATCCGTATCCCTTTGAACTCGATAGTTCCAACGACTTCTTCGCTTCTGAGGCTGAAGGAACGCCTTGTCCTCCTGAACAAAGAGTACCTCGAATATTTGACCTTCTGAAAAGAAAACATCACGACAAAGCAGCCTTAGCTCAATTGAAGAGAGTGGTTGAACGCTTTCCATATCTGTTCATGTTACCTGGCGACGACCCTCCTCGCACACATCTAGTACAACATACCATTCCGTTAACCAGTGACAAACCGATATATACACGTCAATATCGTTATCCTCCAAAATTGCGCGAAGAAATTAGAAGGCAAGTTGACGACTTGCTGAAGAAAGGAATCATCCAACCCTCCTCCAGCCCTTGGAACTCACCTTTATAGATAGTTCCAAAACGGCCTGGCCCTGACGGTAAAAATCAACATCGTCTTGTTATTGATTACAGAAAGCTTAACGAATTATCAATTCCGGACGCCTATCCAATCCCAAACGTTCAAGAAATACTGGAGTCCCTAGGCAAGTCCAAATACTTTTCGGTTTTTGATCTTGTTAACGGATTCCACCAAATACCTATGCACCCTGATGACAGAGCTAAATCCGCCTTCTTAATGCCTTACGGGCATTTTGAATTCACAGCCATGCCTTTTGGACTTTGCTGTACTCCCCCAACATTCCAAAGATTGATGGACACCGTCATGACCGGATTACAAGGAATCGAATTGTTAATTTACCTAGATGACTTAATCATCTTCTCCAACTCTCTTGAAGATCACGAGAGAAAGGTTAATGAAGCTTTTCAAAGATTGTTTAATGCCGGGTTGCGATTGAAAATCAAAAAATACAAATTTCTAACCCCCGATGTAAAATACCTGGGCCACCATATCGACCAATTTGGAGTCAAACCTGACCGGGGAAAAATCAAAGATATTCAAGATTTTCCTGTCTTAAAGAGTACTTCGGACGTCCGTTCTTTTCTTGGGCTCTGTTCTTATTATCGCCGATTTATCCACCATTTCTCTGAAATTGCAAAACCTCTAAACGACCTTCTCAAGAAAAAATTTAAATTCCGCTGGGAAGAGAGCCAAAAAGCCTGTTTTGAAAAACTAAAGACAGCTCTATGCACGGCACCAGTTCTAATTAGCCCAGACTTCTCTAAACATTTCATCCTAACAACCGATGCTAGTGCACATGCAGTCAGGGCAGTTTTGAGTCAAGGTGAACCAAATAATGATTAACCTATTGCATATATGTCAAAAACGCTCAATAAAAATCAAAAAAACTACTCCGCCTCTGAGCGAGAGTGTTTAGCTGTAGTCCTAGGCATCATGCACTTCAGACTCTATCTTAACGGTCGCACTTTCTATGTATACGCCGACCATGAACCTTTACAATGAATTGATTCAATCAAAGATCCAATGTCAAGATTGAACCGCTGGAGAGTCCGACTGCGTAGCTACAGATATATACTTCGTTACAAGCATGGAAGGCTTAAGACTAACCCCGATTGGCTTTCAAGAAATCCAATAGACCAGAAAGAGGTAGAAAACGAAAAGTCGGCAAAGATAGCCTCTCAATTTTTGAAGAAAATCAAAACAATAACCATACTACCTATTCAGAAACCAAAACCAACAAAAACATCCCTTGCTCGACAAGCCCGCAACAAAAGCAAAGAAGAAAACTTCTTTGACGCCCCGCAAACCGGCCCTTCGCGAAGAGGTAGACCAAAAAGGTTACAAAATAAAACTCATGTATCGCCGAACGCATCGGGTCAGGGAAATCTTCCAGGTAATACCATCGCCTCTCGTCTAAGACTCAGACGAGATCAACAGGTAAAGCTGAAAAATACTACACCCACCGATCAAGCAAACGCCGAAAGCTCTACCTAAGAGATAGAAATTTCAGACGAAACCGAAAGCACCTCTGACGCGCCTGTACCCTTGCAAAGCCGATCTTTAATACCTAGTTTGGTAGAACCACTCAACACAACAACCACATTTCCTGCCTCCGAGTCTGAAGTCAGCAACCAAGAACAAGATGAAATTTCTGGCATAAGCGAGTTCGCTGAAACCATGGTACCATCAGATAGTTTTGAAGATGTAGTCGCCTATTTCCCAAAACCCGCATCAAGAAAGGCATTTTTTGATTCTCTATTAAAAAGAGTGAAACCTCCTGCAAATGATGATGACTCCTCATCTTCTGATGAAGAAGAACTCTACGAGACTACCCCTGAAAAATCCAATTTGAAACTCCAAGCTCAGCTCAAACCTTCCAACTTCAACTCTAAGGAGAAAGAAGAGTTTATCGAAGGATTTAATTCTTCGTGGTGGAACTCTGGAAACTGGGAAAAACTCCTCGAAAATTTCGACCTAGGAGCTAACTATCACGAAGCGGATCACTCTGTAGTCCACAGTGATCCAGGCTATTTGGACAATAATCTTATTGACTCAGAAAATAGACCAAATTTGAACAATACACAATCTTTGTTAGACTTAGATAAATAGCAACTGACCGATGACTCAGAATTCAAAAATCCTCCCTTATCGTCCACTTTTATAACACCTTAAATACCCCCAACAACTTTCAATAATACTTTCAATCTCGAAAACACCAAAATCATGTCTAGCAATGATTCCGACTCTTCAACAAATTCCGCAAAGACTATCACACTAGATCATAAGCTAGCCCCATCGAAAAATTGTCTTAACCCTCAAGAGAAGGTTACTCGCCCTCGAGATATCGCCGAAACGACCCTTCAATCCTCGCAGCTAGAATTTCCTACAAAACAACCTAATTCAAATTTGATGCCTAAAAATTCGAAAACTACTACGGCTAATATTAATAATGATATTTTCACAAGCGTTAAAACCATTCCGCCAATTATACCCCCAATCTTAAATCCTTTTAACACTCCGATCAAACCCCCTACACGACTAACAGTGAGACTCACCCAAGACGCCCTCACGGGACATAAAGATAATATAATACATTTTATCCCTGCGAATTTGAACCTAAACACACCTAACAACCAACTTCTTGCCGAATTAGAGCTAATTTCAAAAAGCGAACTCAAAGATCTGAACCCTACGGTTGGCAATGTTCTTGTCTCTAAAACCCGAGGCCGAACTATCTTCTCCTTGGTAGTTACAGAAACCGAAAGAAATCCCATTAAGCAAAGTTCTTTGAAAGAATGCTTATACAATCTTTATCATCTACTGCTCGAGAAAGAAATATCATCGGTTCGTATGTCTCGAAAAGGCGAACTCACAGACGCACTACCACGTGGAACTCTATATCGAGAAGTCCGAGACGCTCTCAAAGACATACCCATGATGCTAACGATCTGTCTAGGTGCCTGCATAACACCCCCACGTGAATCCCGCAACATTATCCTAAAAGAATGCCACGATAGTCTATTTGGAGGACATCGTGGAGTAGAGAAAACTTACAGAAGAGTGAGGGAAAAATTTACTTGGCCCGGTTTGCGTAAAGATATAGTCGATTACATTCATCGATGTCGAATATGCCAAGAGTTTAAGCTCATAGGTTATCGCACCAAAGAACCCATGGTAACTACCGATACGCCCGCAGAACCGTTCTTTAAAGTGGCTATCGACGCGGTCGGACCTATGCCTCGAACTGTGAATGGCAATGCTTACATAATCACTATGCAATGTTTATTTTCAAAATTTTGTATAGCGGTACCTGTACCTAATCTTAAAGCGCTAACTGTGGCACAAGTCCTAGCTAAACATGTTATAGCCGCTCATGGAGTACCTAAAATTATCTTGAGCGATCAAGGTAAAAGCTTTAGGAATAGACTTCTCAAAAATCTCGAAAGCATGTTTGACTGTCGTCTAAAAACGATGACATCTTTCCACCCCCAGTCGAACGCGTCGCTGGAAAGAAGTCATGCTGCCTTGAAAGACTACTCAGTCCACTCTTCCACAGGTTTTACCCCCTACGAAATAGCCATGGGACGAAATCCTAGAACCTCTTCAGGATGCGTAGACGACTTCGATGACGACACATATAATGGTTACATTTACGATTCAGCAACGAGAATTGCTGGAATTCGAGAGATGGCATTGAAAAGTTTAGAATCATCCAAACAAATTAACAAAAGAAATTACGACAAATCTACTAAACCCCTCGATATAAAACCCGGAGACAAAGTTTACGTCAACAAACTACCGCGTAAAAACAAACTAGATAAATTCTACAACGAAGTTTTCGACGTCCTATAAGTACGCGAAAATAACACTGCCCTCTTGCAAAGCCAAAACAAGAAAAAAATCTTAGTCCATAAAGACCGCCTGAAAAAATTTTACTAAAAACCTTTTTTTTACCCTCATAAATCATTGCTTCATCTAATTCAAATCTGTCCTAATTTTTGATTCCTACAATGTTCAATCAGCCGACAACCTCTTCTCTAAAAACTTGCTCGACAGTTATTATACCAAATACGCCTATAATTCTAACACCCTTGCACGCATCGAATTTATGGTTACATTCTACTTTAAAACCAACTAAGCTCACAATCACCTGCCATAATCATCGAAATGAATTTCTCATAAATGGCACAGGTTCACTTTACCTAAGCGGTGAATGTACCGCACACACATCAAGCTTTACCTTACACGGTCTTCGGAAAATCTCATTCACATCAGAGTACAATTATAAACCAGAATTTTCAGTAGAATTGAACACAATAAAACCCGAGATACAGGAATACGCAATCAAATACCCCATGGAGGTGAAGAAAGAACTCACTGAATCACTCCAAAATTTTAATCCGATTCCCCTAAACGAAATCAAAAGTAAACTGCGGGCGATCCATGTCTGAAGAACGGAGCAAAAACGAACACATTCGCTCGTGGCCATCGGCTTGGGATCCTCAGTCATGTTGACATTGGTCCTAAAAATCCTGTTAGATAGATTTCTTCAAATCGAAAAGATCTTGACCTTCTTCTTTATCTGCAACAGAAAAAAGGAAAATAAACGGGACATGAAAGCAAATGAAGAAGAATACATCCCAAAATCATGCACATGTAAAGTAAATTATCAGGTCGATACTTCTTGTAATGAGACTCACAGCTTGCCTCCCACTCAAAAAACAGCAGACATCGTAATCCACGTGGACTCACCTCCACAAATCTCGACAATGCCCACAACCTCTCCAAAAGCACCAGACTAGAATACAAAACCACCGCTTCACGTCGCAGAGCCATGAAAAACAAAACAAAACGTTAAAAAAATATTTAAATAAATAAATAAAAAAATAAAATAAAAAATTATATATGCACACACACACACACACACACGCGCGCACACGCACACACACACACACGCGCGCGCACACACATTATATAAACACTTTTTTCATTAATGAGCCACCACCTCCCCATTTTTTCCCCAATCTTAATTCTTTACTTTTTGACCGTAAAACATATTAATCTTATAATATTTTTTTTAGTCATTGCCTCCCCACCTTCCGCCCACCCAAACCCACCCCTCCCCTTTTTTAGTCTGATCCATTTTCGCCCCCACCCTCCCCACCCTCTTCATATTGTTCATTATTCCCATTTCATATATTATTCAAACTAAACTATAAGTCTTTTTACTAAGCAGACGGTTTTTCATAACCCTCTTCTCACTTATGATAAGAAATGGATTTTTTTGATGATATTATCGAGGAAATGATTAAAATTTGTTTATTGATTAAATCTTGAAATTAATCAGATAAAAAAAAAACGTGTTTAAAAAAAAATTGATAAAGTGTAAAAGATCAAATGATGGGTATAACGTTTTTACCTTGAGGTAGAATGCCTGGTGTTGTCACGGTCGGTGAAAATATTCGTCCACACGATCGAGATTTTTCGTGTGGACGCGGGCCAGCAGCAGACGAACAGCTGCTGGCGGACCATTCCGGAACGGACCGACCGTTGGCGGTCGGACCGGCTGGAACGAGGCGTAAGCGCGCCAGTCTTTTCTACTAGCTGAGACTAGACACCTCGTCGTCGTGCGATTCTTTTGTCGGGATAAAAGAAAGTTCTTTTTTTGTCAGCGTGATTCGCGGTGTGAGTGTGGCAGTTTCGCTACGACTAGCGAAAACGCAGAGTGCGACGCTTTCGAGTGTGTGTGTGTTGTCGCAGGTGTGTGAGCAACACAGAAATCCGCTACACGGAGATCTCCACCCGCGCGGCTCAAAGGTTTGTGTCAGCGAGCGTACCGGTGTGCAGGTGTGTAGAGTGATAAGGGAAAGAGTTGTCGATTACTCTTTCCCAATCGGGTAATATCTAAGAAAGCTTCTACGCGTGAATTCTTGTCAGAAATCACGCGTAGAAACTAGCGAACCGGCGCACGAAGCCGCCCGGCAGAGCGTTTGTTTACGCTTTAGTTTCTTTGTTCGGCCACCGCGCGATCGGCCGAACTTTAACTGTCAACAACGCGAGTTAATAATTGTAGTTTATTTTGTTTATTGTTTATTTTTTTTTTCTTTCTTATTAATAAATCGGAGTTAAAATTAAACCTTCGTGCGAATTATTTTTTTTGATCGAATAAAAATAACTCTCTTTCTCCTCCGTTATATTCCTGCGGTTAGGAAAGTTATTTTTCTCCTTGATTCTTTTTTCTTAGCTTGGGGAAAATTACCCCGCCCGCTGCCGGCATTTGAAGGCTAGTTCGCGAACGCGTCTCCCCAAGCATGTCTTGATTTTCCGTTTTCAGGTGCACGGACGACAACGGGAGTACTCGGAAGGGAGTACTCCGAGATAAAAAAATTGTTTACAGCTCAGTCCGACGGCGAGAGTGCAGGGCCGTATTTCCCCGGACGAGCACTGTAACAGTGTACAGCGAAGATTTTAACTTGTGCTTTTAAGAAGGAACATAATGAATTTGTCTTTAATAAAGTATCTAAAAATACATAATAATTCATAGAAATCCAAAATATCAAGTAAATTAAATCAAAAAGTTCAAATAATTAAATAAAACCATAGAAAATCGTTTTGTGTACCCCACGCTAAATTTACGTCGTCCGCTTATTAAAAGTTTCGCTTATTAAACCTTATTCAAATATTTTTAAATTTTTATCTTTTTCTTATTCTTATTCTTATTCTTTTATAAAAGCTATTGTCATGTTAATTAGAAATTTGAGTATCAGTGATGACTGATGGTTTATGTAATGGAACAGAATAAAAGTTGTAAAAACTTATGAATATAACATAAAATGTAAAATATAAACCGGAGATAAAAGAAATAAATTAGTTTTTATTCCAAGAATAACAGTAAGTACAGCAGAAACTTCTAAATTTCCATTTGTAATTCATAAAAAGCAGTTTCCATTAATTTAAGCTTTTGCAATGACAATCAATAAATCACAAGCTCAAAGTTTTGATCAAGTAGGAGTACATTTAAATAAACCATTGTTTTCTCATTGACAACTTTATGAAGCATTATCACGATGTAAAGATCCTAATAATTCATTTATTGAAATTAAAAATTTTTTACAAAATTATATAAATAATGAAGTATGGAAAGAAATTTTTATTTAAAGTATAAAAAATTCATAAAAAATTAAATATGAAAAAAATTGAATTTTTTAATATTTAATAAAAAAATTAAATAAATATATCTTCCTATAAAAAATATTAAAATGAATTTAGAACATGGGAAGAGAATCCAAAAGAAAATCTACTGAAGGAAATCAAAGCAATGACCAAAGAAATAAGAAAACGAAAGAATATAATTTTTCGGATAATGAATGTTTCAAAAATAATATTACTGTTGGAGACAGAACTGCGGATCTATAAATATTTTCTTTTGATATATATTTTCAACGGGAAACGGGAAAGAAATTGTTTATGTATCGATACTTTGTTTTCGCATATTTATTTAAAAATGAATACTTATTTATTCAAAAAAAGAAGAGAAGAGCCACTTGTAGAATTGATTGAAGAATATTTAGAAATTTTTTTTATAAAGATTAATGCAATATACAAGAAGAAAAGTTGGAATGAAGTCTAAAAAATTGCTGCTCAATGTGCGATTGGAAAAGTTATTCTCAGTTTTCTAATTGAATATTGAGTTGATATGTACAAAAAAAATTTCTAAATATTCTTCAATCAATTCTACAGGTGGCTCTTCTCTTGTTTTTTGCTAATTATTAATGATTTTTTAAATAGAAATGTTTGAAAAAACAACAAAAAAATTTGATGGTTCTTGTCTGTGCTAATATTGGTTAGAAGTCATCGTGGTGACCTCGTGACGAGGTACACGTTTTTTTTAGATGATGCGCGTCCCTGTTGAATGTCCACACGTGTGGCACACGTAAAATTATTTTCAAGTAGATTATTATAAAAGGGAATAAAATATGGATATAGTGAATTATTCAATGATTTGATAGCCTCTTATGTCATAAATAATCAAAAAATTGGTTTTTTTTTTATTTTAAGTGCTTTTCTTTAACCCGCAATGTTTCGTCGTAGTCGTCGTACGTTCAAAACTGCCAAACTCTAGAACTTGGAGCTTGTAAGACCTGGAGGTCTGAAATTTGGCAGAGGGTCTAGGTTCAGATGACAATACATGAATCCATAGTCACTTATCGACCTGGACCTCCAGGTCGCCGATGACGGGGGTACCTGAGGGAGTCATCTCCGAGAGTTTGGGCTAAATTCTTCGGGGATGACTTTGAGGAAAGTTCTAGAGTATTTATCGAGGCAATTTGAACCTAAGTACCAAGGTCACCGATGATGGGGGTACCCGGGGTACCTGGGGGTCATCTTCGAGAATGCTGAACTTTTAATACATCCCCGCAGAATTTGGCCCAAACTTTCGAAGATGACCTCCAGGTTCCTCAGGTACAACCGTCATCGGCGACCTGGGTGACTAGGTTTAAGTTGCCTCGATAAATACTCTATACCACCTCTTAAAGTCATTTCCGCAGAAATTTTCCCTAACTCTCGAAGATGACGTCCAGGTTCTCTAAGTACACCCGTCATCGTTGACCTGGCTCTCCAGGTTCAAACTTCCTCATATGCCTCTAAAACACCCCCGAAATCTATCCTAAGTCATATCCCAAGAATTCGACCCGAATTCTCGAAGATGACCCCCAGGTACCCTGGGTACCCCCATCATCGGTGACCTTGGTACTTAGGTTCAAATTGCCTCGATAAATACTCTAGAATTTTCCTCAAAGTCATCTCCGAAGAATTTAGCCCAAACTCTCGGAGATGACTCCATCAGGTACCCCCGTCATCGGCGACCTGGAGGTCCAGGTCGATAAGTGACTATGGATTCATGTATTGTCATCCGAACCTAGACCCTCTGCCAAATTTCAGACCTCCAGGTCCTACAAGCTCCAAGTTCTAAAGCTTGGCAGTTTTGAACGTACGACGACGACGACGAAACATTGCGAGTTAAAGAAAAGCACTTAAAATAAAAAAAAAAACCAATTTTTTGATTATTTATGACATAAGAGGCTATAAAATCATTGAATAATTCACTATATCCATATTTTATTCCCTTTTATAATAATCTACTTGAAAATAATTTTACGTGTGCCACACGTGTGGACATTCAACAGGGGTCTATCATCGTTTCGGTTTATGGCTAGAGCTGCATTCTGCTAGATTTGGACTTTATATTTCTCGTCAACCTGTGTTGGAATTTCCCATAATGAGTAATTTTATTCTGTTTGCGTGGTAAAAAATAATTTCAAAGTTTAGTTGAAATACAACCATGGTTGAAATTTTCAAGTGATGCGAGTTATCCAAGGGCCCGAGCACTCAGGTCTGTCTTCGGGCATGCCCGACCTTGTTGATTTTAATGTTTACAGTTTACAGCATGATGTAAGGACTAGTTTACAGTACAAATAAATGGCATGGATCGCATCATATATCGGAGTTTTGATCAGATCCAACTACGACATTTTTGTCAAGTGTGGTGTGTGAGCTCTAACCTCATCGCAGGGTGCAAACAGCAGCCATGTAGCTATGTGCACAGGCGCCTCTCTCAACCCTCCAGCTGTGATCTCAGCATTCAGCTGAATCCCTAGAATTGTGATGACCTTACAGGATACCCTGGTCTACCCTGGTCACCCATCTCTTTAACAAGTGTACTATATGCTGGCAAACATTCTAAAGGTATTCATCTTGGATACATCTTTGTAGGTTTGTGTGATAGTCTTAGAAAATGGGAAATTCTGACCAGAGGTTTTGATTAGAATTTACTTTATTTGCAATTTGTGTGAATAAAATCTTATTTTGGTGTTTAAAAAAATTTGATGGTGCTGATAATGATATTACAAGGATGGTTTTCACTAATTTAAAACTTTTACATTTGAAATTTGCTCTAAAAATATCTCAAAGTACAATTTAAGTTAAAGTACTACTCCAGTGTTTTTGCCAGTCTGCGAACACTAGTTAGTTATAGAATAAAAGTCAACAATTAAAAAATACAAATTAACCTCTTTAGGTTATACACATTCTTCTTTCTTGTGTATAGACAACACATAAAATTTCTTCATCAAATTTGTCTTTATTATGGATAGAGGTGCTGACATGTACAATGGAGTGTAAGTGTGTACAAGTCAGCACTCGTAGCTGCACACTCGTTGTTTTGGTTTAACCTTAAGTGTAAGCTGGCTGTATTTTGGTTAAAGTTTTTCACAAGTGGGCTTATTGCATAAGTTCTGAAGATTAGAAATCAAGAGTCTACAGCCAACATCAAGAGTTAACAATGTAAAAGTAGAATAAAATACTGTTACACTCTATTCGGATCATCTGTTTTAATGGCCAACGCTTGTTAAAGAAGGAAGTCAACAGTTAAGAGTGGTGATTGGTGGTCAAGAGTGGAGATCTTGAGTAAAAAATTTAAAAAAGAAACAAACAAAAGTTATCAACTTAATTTTTCAAAAAAATTATCAAGATACAGTACTTACAGTGAATGATTTTGACATCAGCTCTACTAGAATTTTTTTTAATACATACCACACATGCAGTCTGATCATTAAATTGTACTTGCATAAATTATAATCAGCTTTGGCCCCAGTTTATGGAACACTTTTACACGTGAAATCCCTTCTGTGACTTAAGTGCCCCAGTTGATGGAACGGAATCGTCAAAATTTGAGGGTTTCATCACTCCCAAACACGAACAAATTAAAAATCTAACATGAAAATTAAATAAACCGTTCCATCAACTGGGGCCTATGTAAGTCACAGACGGAATTTTACATGTAAAAGTGTTTCATAAACTGGGGCCAAAGCTGAAGTTGTCTAATAAACTGGGGTCAAAAGGCCTTGTCTTTAAAAATTAATTATTCAATAAATAAATACAATTTTCATATAAAAAAAATTTATTTAAGTTCCTAAGACCCTAAAATTTAAGTATGTAAAAGAAGATTTACTCTAACATGCTTTGTTTTTTCAATAAAATTCAAAATGCTGAGAAGTAGCGATTTTTGTGATCATAATTGGCATCTTTACCTTATTCAAGTTTCAGTATTTGTATACTGCAAAAAATTTGTCAGCATACGTATATTTTTTGTTTCAAATTGTAAAAAAAATAATCAATTTATTTATAAAATAAATTTTATGTTTAATTTAAATGCAATTAGAATTGCAAGATATATTTGAGTTTCAGTATTTGTATACTGTGTAACAGTGCTCGTCCGAGGTAGTCGACGAGTTCCTCACTTTTTACAATAACTTCCTGAAGTACTCCGTTCAGAGTACTCTCAGTTTAGTCCGTGCCTGAAAAGAAAATCTGTCATGCTTGGGAAGACGCGTACGCGAGCTAACTTTCGAATGCCGGTAGTGGGCGGGGTAAAATTCCCCAAGCTAAGTGTAAACAAAAAGAAAATTAACAAAGAGAATTACTATTCTCTCGAACAATCCTAATCGAGGATAAACGAACGGAGGAAAAGAGGAATATCTACAAAATCGAAGACGAAAGATACTACTAATTTTCTATTTATTAATAAAAAAAAATAACAAACTAAAATACGGTCAAATTAACTATCGCGTTCTTCGGTAAGGTTTCAGTTCGGCCGATCGCGCAAACGGCCGAACAAAGAAAATCAAACATAAACAAACACTCTGCCAGACGACTATTCTCGCCGGCTCGCAAGTTTCTACGTGTAAATTCTATCAAGAATTTACGCGTAGAATCTTAAGGAGAAAAATCCAGACAGGGAGAGAAAAATCTACAGGTTCTCTCCCTTCTCACGCCACACTCCTTCACACTGGCTAATACACGATCGCGGGGTGCACAAACCTTTTTCACGCGGGTGTGGAGATCTCCAGGAAACGAAGGGAGTGGTCGTCCGTGACTGCACACACTCACTCATACAGTATTCACAGTTCGCGACGTCATATCTCAGGTCACACGTCACGATCCACGTTAACAATCTTTCTTTTTTTTTCGATTCACGAAAACAAACAACTTAGAAAAACCGAGTGTTCGCTCAAGTGTCCTAAAAAAACATCTGCCGGACGTCGGTCAGGTTGTCCGTCGTCCTTGGCTTTCAAAAGCTGGTTGACTCATTCTGGCAAAAGAATGCTTCCCGGGTGATGACAATCGATCCCGCACCTTCTGTCACAGACAACTCTCTCTTCGACGGCGTGCTACTCCCGAAGAGTACAATAACCCGTCGAACCGAGACGAGTTGAATTTCATGTACGTTTTAACTGACGGACACGAAAATCATGAGTGGCTTCATGATTCCGGCTCTACCACCTCAGAGGTTCGCTCTGATCTGCGATCGGCAGTCACGTGACTCGCGCGAAATCTAAAATCGTTACCGACGATTTAATTAGTCACTGGACTGTCACAACTCACGGCCCGCTTGAACCGACAAAAAAAAAAGTCGTGTCCCTTTACATCTGAAAGATGATTATGATTCTTCATAGTTATCTGAAGATAAAAACGCCAAAATGAAAACTGCATGAGGTGCCGTTTTTTTGCGGCCTTAAATACTAAATGCTATTCATAAGATAATTTAGTCTTTTTTTATCAATTAAAAGTTAATTTTAAATTTCTGGGGTGTTTTTAACCAAGCCTCTTTTCATAATATAAAATTTTTTTTTTGAAGTACATTTTTTTAACCAATTTTTAACGCTTACCCCGAGTTGGTATAATATTTTTTTTTTAATTTGACAGCATTTAAAAAAAAAATTTTAAAAACTGCATAAATTCACCTATTTTTACCGGCGATGAGGATGTAAAAATTTTACTTAAAATTCCGCCACCAGAATTTCATTTATTACTAGGTGCTGTAAATACAATTCTAGAAAAAATGTTTATTGAATGCCCTGAAGAAACTCAAGATTGGATTAATAAATGCAACGTAAAACCAGACCCTAATCATGGTGGCACTGGATTTAACGGAAACTCATGTAATATACTTTTGAAAAAATTTGATATACTTCAAGCAAAGAATGACTCTTGACTTACAAAGTATATAGACTTGTTAAGCAAATTTTATGAAATTGTTAAAAGCTGCTTTGGGGTTAAACTTTATGAAGATTCTGAAAAAAAAATTAAGTTGTTTAAAGAAAGTTACTTGAGTTCGAATTTACCAGTTACGCCAAAGGTGCATGCTATTTTTTATCTCGTTCACGAATTTTGTCAAATTGTCAACACGGGCTTAGGAGTGTACAGCGAGCAAGCTATGGAATCAGTGCACTACGATTTTCTTAGAACTTGGGAAAAATATTTAGTCAAACTGACAAGTAATAAAAACTACCCACAACAATTATATCGTACAGTTTGCGAGTAAAACAGTAATCATATATGAAAAATGTAAATTGTATTAATGTTTTCTTTCATCTTGAACATATGTTAATCAATAAATATCATTCGTTCATAAAATATGAAGGTTTTTTTCTTAATAAAAACATGAAGTAATATTATTATTTTTTTTTAAACGTTCAGTTTTTTTTAATTTTAAACATAATTTTGTTTTTGATAATTATCATTAGAAAAATATTGATTAAAATAAAAGATTCAAAAAGATGCAACAAAAAAGTTTTTATATATTTTGAACAAATTAAAAATGTATTTTAAATATTTTAAATTTATAAAATTAATTTTGACTTGTTCGATGTTAATATTTACTGCTATGGGAAAAAATTTCTTCTATTTTAGTATTAAGTATTATTTTATTTTAACGTATACCGTAAAAAATTACAAGCACTAAAAAAGAAACTAAAATTTTTTTTTAAATGCTGTCGAATTAAAAAAAAAATATTATACTGATTCGGGGTAAGCGTTATAAATTGGCTAAAAAAATGTACTTCAAAAAAAAATTTTATATTATAAAAAGAGGCTTGATTAAAAACACCCCAGACATTTATAATTAACTTTTAATTGATAAAAAAAGACTAAATTATCTTATGAATATCATTTAGTATTTAAGGCCGCAAAAGAAAACGGCACCTCGTGCGATTTTCATTTTGGCGTTTTTATCTTCACAAAACTATTAAGAATCAGAATCATCTTTCAGATGTGAAGGGACATGACTTTTTTTTTTGTCGGTTCAGGCGGGCCGTGGCCAGTGAGAAAATTAGGCTGGAATTCAAAATTATAATTTGAATTTCAGCACGCGAACGTTATCGAAACGCGTGGAGAGTCGGTAATCAGGCAACAGTGCCACCGGCCGAGCTGCGTCACTCTAGTGCTTTCACAGTGGCACGGCAGCGAACACAATTTTTAAAATTAATTCATGGCAATCGGCAAATCAAACATGTTAAAAGTTGACAAAAGAATAAAAAATAACATCAAAATTATAGAGGGATGCACACATTTGATATAAATATAAAAATACCAAAATGAGAGTGCATCATTTGAAAATGACAAATTCATTCAAACATGGGTAAAATATTCCAGGAAATCTTGAATTATTCAATGAGAAACGTAATGAACCAACCCTTAGAAGAAAAAATCGAACACATTATGAAGAGTCGTGCAGTTAAAAAAATTTCTAAAATAATTTTTATTAAACTATGCATTTTTCTGCGATTACATATCGAAGTTCAAAATTAATTATTCGTTACTATCCCAAACAATTGTAAAGTTTGTTCTATAAGTTGTGCAATAGAAGAAGAACTAATACTGCGCGACGAAGCAACTAGGGAAATTTGCAAAGATTTCGATTATAAGAAATAATAATTAAAAAACAAAAACAACCTGCCACCTATTTACAAAGTAAGCTGCAATATTCAACATTAGAAAAAAAAAAAAAAAAAAAAACTGGAAAAAAAATTGATTTTGCTCAATCTAACTATACCAAAAAATCATACTTATGTAAATAAGACTCTTACTATGTTTATTTTAATTTATTTTTTGTAAAATATCATTCAATTTAGCTTAACATCACCTCGTACTAAATTAAATTAATTTATTTTGCATTGTTACGCTTAATAAAATAGGAATATATTTATTAGCAGCGCATAGAACTGTTTTGGCGTTGCAATGTATCATTTTCCAAAAGCTCCATTAATTTGATTTTCTTTGCAGTGCAGCGTTTGTCATGCGCTACACCAGCAAGGCCAACCCTTGCACCATTTTGCTTGAATGACATTAATAGTCATGCACTGCCCCGCATTTTGTTTAATGAATTTTTTTAATGAAAAATGATGAACTTTTCTTTTTGATTTTTATCACGTCACTCAACAGCGAAAGATTCAATTCAGTTTGTTAGAGAGAGAAAATAATTCGAGAAACTAATTCAAGCTTTCGCTGAAACTAATTCGAAATCGTGTGTCTCATTGACTACCGCGGTAGAGATTAAATAATGTAAACAATGTGCTCACACTATGGCTTAAAATGAAGAGGTCATGTCTCTACACCTCACTCAGTAACTGTTAAAATTTCCTCAGTAACCCTTAAAATTCAGCTGCTATTCGTCTCCAACAAAGATGTCTTATTTTACTTTCGTAGCAGCTATTCAACTAAAAAATAAGCATAAGATTGATAAAAACTAACAAACTAATTAATTTTTTTTTCCAAAAATCCCTTTATATTATAGATTGAACTTTAAAAAATATCTTTGTTGATTTTTTTCTACAATAAACCCTAATAATGCTTATTAAATTTACATGTACGTTCATCTTTTCATTCAATAACAAAATTTTTATTTTTGAAATTTTTTTTCGTTGCCATTAACTTTTGTAATTCAAATTATTCAGCTAAGAATTTACTTAAAAAGACTGTAAATACAATTTCGGAATCATTTTTGAGAACATCATTCTGATGACTCGTAAATAATGGGATATAAGTGAGCACCAGGATAAAAAAATTATGTGAAGTTTTAAAAAAAGACAAAATTATATTTGAGAATCATTTGATCAAAGATTTTGCTGTGAATTGTATCTTGCAAAATGTTCTAGCAATGACTAAAAAACTTAATAAAATCTTTTATTTATACAAGAATCATGTCAAAAAAAATTGTTATTTTGATAAATTATCAATGAAATTAAACACCATATATACATTATGAGAAATAACTAGGTGCCATACTCGTATTTAATAAATTTTCTATTTAGGAGCTAGAGTAGCAATAAAATTTTAAATGTCAAATGCATCACTGTAGTATCTTGTTAATTTTGAGAATTTTTCCTAGCCGCTGCTTTGCTGTCTTCATACCTTTTCTCGATTTTTGTTCTGAAAAGAAAATAAAGAAAAATAAATATTCTGCAATTTAAATTTCAAAAATAATGGTTAAGAAAAAAGTGGTTAGAACATAGAAAAACTCCGTGAGAAGAAATTTTTTAATTAGCTCAAATATATATATATACTAGGGGGTACCCCCCTGCTCGCTTCGCTCGCCAACCCCCATAAAAATAGTTATAAAAAATGGAGTTTTTTGACAGTTAATATTGAACATGTTTTTTGAGTTGAGTTTGTGTATTGAATAAAAGTTCAAACATGTTTAGGTAAAGTTGTTGAATATGATTTAAATTGAAAAAAGAAAATTTTATATTATGGTGAGTCTAAAAAAATAGTTATAAAAATTAAATAGTAAGTTAAAATACTTCAAGTACTTGAAACATGTTAAATATAATATTTTTTAACCGTTTTGAAGTACTCCTTTAAAAAGGGCTTTTAAAATTACGACTCCTCTAGGAAAAGCGCCCTTCAAAGAGGTTAAATATGGAGTTTTTTGACAGTTAAGGTGCTCGTGCAGGAGAAGCTCCTATAATTTAGAATCAACTCCTGCGGGAGGAGCCCCTTAAAACATGTTGAATATAAGATTTATTGACGTTTTGAGGTGCTCCTCCGGGAGGAGCTCTGGAAATTACGGCTCCTCCGGGAGGAGCCCCTTAAAACATGTTAAATATAAGGTTTTTTTAAGGTTTTGAGGTGCTCCTCCGGGAGGAGCTCTTTAAACTACGGCTCCTGCGGGAGGAGCCCACTTCAAACATAATAAATATAAGGTTTTTTGACGTTTGAAGGGGCTCCTCCGGGAGGAGCTCTGAAAATAACGGCTCCTCCGGGAGGAGCCCCTTAAAACATGTTAAATATAAGGTTTTTTGAAGGTTTTAAGGGGCTCCTCCGGGAGGAGCTCTTTAAACTACGGCTCCTCCGGGAGGAGCCCACTTCAAACATAATAAATATAAGGTTTTTTGACGTTTTAAGGGGCTCCTCCGGGAGGAGCTCTGAAAATAACGGCTCCTCCGGGAGGAGCCCCTTAAAATATGTTAAATATAAGGTTTTTTGAAGGTTTTGAGGTGCTCCTCCGGGAGGAGCTCTTTTTTTTCTGGCTCCTCCCGGAGGAGCCCCTTAAAACATGTTAAATATAAGGGTTTTTGACGTTTTAAGGTGCTCCTCCGGGAGGAGCTACTAAAATTGGCTCCTCCGGGAGGAGCTTTTAAAATTAAGAGCTCCTCCCGGAGGAGCACCTCAAAACCTTCAAAAAACCTTATATTTAACATGTTTTAAGGGGCTCCTCCCGGAGGAGCCGTAATTTTCAGAGCTCCTCCCGGAGGAGCCAAAAAAAAAAGAGCTCCTCCTGGATATAACTATATAATATAGGAAGATATATATATTTACAATGAGTATCCTAAAGTGCGGTAGCACTTTACGGCGAGTTGGTTTTTAAAAACCGACTCCCGTAAAAGCGTACCGCTTTATATACTTTAAATTTTCTGTTTTAGGTTATGTCGTTCACTATAAAACAATATTAGGATGATTATTTTTCTTTTATTTAATATCCCGCGCCTAGCCAATGATCCCCCGAATAATTAAAAAAAAAATTTGTCCCGAAAAAGTTCCACGTTAAAAAGTTATCAGCGTTTCAATTTTCAACTTGCTGATTTCTCTTTGCTGCCGATTCAGGAGATTTCCATTCAGACCAGCGTTTCCGTATCCGGTTTTGCATGCTCCCCTGCAAGACGCTGCGCCGCGGCCTAACTCGCTCTGTCTCACTCTTGCAGCCTGCAGCAAGGCACGGCATGCGAGCATGATGCGCAGGCGAGGTGCGCGTATGCAAAAGGCCGACGGCCTCACATGGTGCAGAAGCAAGCAGCTGATCTGTTATTTAGAAATTTCATAAAATTATTAAGTGTTGATCTTGACTTGACAGTTGACACTAGTATCAATCAATTAACAAGATCAAGTGATTTTAATAAATGGTTTTTTAAAACAATTACTTTACAATCAAAAAGTTTTTTACTACAATTCTTGATAAATCATCTGTGTTGTGTTATTGTGTATCATTGAGTGAATGAATTGTGTCTAGTTTGGGTGATATAGGTTATATTGATTAAGAATTGATTCCAAAACAATTTGACTTAATCAAAGTGGTTTTTTATCTATGCTAATTGAATACAGTTAAATTTTAGTTAAATAAAAAAAATTTGATTATCAAATTATTAAAAAGGTGTTGCTATAAAGACCCTTAAATATTATCTTTTTTTTTGAAACTAAAAAATTACCATTCTATTCTATTGAATCGGTTTTACTAAACTCCATAAGACAGTCATGCTGATAGTTTTTTTTCTCCTAAAAATACTGATATTTTTGTAGTCAATTTTTTAAACTGCTTTAAAATACAATTGTAATCAGATTAACTGAAGCCCTTGTTTTATTTCTCTGTAAAAGTATAATTTCCCATAATAGTCTATATCGCAGGGCTTTTTTGGCTAATATCATTCAATTGTATAAGTTTTATTGAATACAGAGACTCAGGCGAGTTATTTTTTTTCCAAACTATTAATATAAAATAAAGGGCTCTGTTGTTTGATTCAGATTCAAATCAAATAAAAAAAGTAAAATTTAAGCTAATTTTTTGAGTTTAAAAAAATAACTTTTTGTTAGTTTCACTATAAGTTTATGATTATCATTTGATGATCTCTGTTATCAGAGAACTAGTAACTAGTAGATTAACCTAAGCTCTTGTTTCATTTAACTATAAAAGTATAATTTTGCATATTAGTCTCTATCGCTGAGATTTTTTGGCTAATATCATTCAAATGAATAAGTTTTATTGAATACAGAGACTCAGGCGACTAATTTTTTTCCCAAACTATTAATATAACATAAAGGGCACTGTTCTTTGATTCAGATTCAAATGAAATAAAAAGTAAAATTTGTTTAGTTAATTTTTTTAGTTTAAAAAAAAAGGCTTATTTGAGTTTAAAAAAATAACTTATTGTTAATTTCCTTAGAAGTTTATGACTTTCATTTTGTGATCTCTGTTATCAGAGAACTAGTAACAATTAAGTTAAATCCAGCAGGAAAGAGCTTTAATCATAGTAAAAAAAAAAAAAAAAATTTTTTAATTATTTTCTATACTATAGATGGCAAAATTTTAGTCAATCAAAACTACTTTTGAAAATTTTTGCTGACAAAAATTTGTACATACATACCACACACAGCTATTTATGAGAATTTCAGGTTAATATTAAAAATTTTTGTTTTTTTAATTACAATAAAATTGAGTTTTTTTTATAAAAAAAATTTTTTCAATCACTAAATAATACATTGTTTTGTTAAAAAAAAAGTTTTTTATTTTTTTTTAAGTCGACCCCCCCCCCCATATCCCCCGGCATCATCCGACCCAAAGAAACACGGCATAGGTAGTCCCCTTCACTGCGTAAATAACTATTGAAACTTTATCATTACGTGATTACGTGCCCTAGATTATTTTCGACTAGCGGTTTTTTTTTTTTTTTTTTTTTAAAGAATAATTATTAATTATCATTATTAATTATCAAAATGTATGAAACTTATGATTTGTGGTCTGCCTTGCGAAAGAAATAAAATCTAACAAAAACATACCTTTAAAAAAGTAAAAATTAACGGCGAGTGGTTTTTATCTGTCTGAATCTATCTAACAAAGTAAATTTCTTTGATTCGTCAAAGTAGTATCATAAAAAAGTAATTAATTGATAGAATTTCTTAACTTTCAAAAATATATGATCTTTCTAAAATTAAAAGTTATATTTTATTTATATTTGTAGTTTACTTTATACTAATCTATATAATTTATTGTTTACAATTTTAAGCCTTTACTATTGACAGAAGTAAACTATTGACTGAAATAAAATCAGACAATAATAACGACAAGTTTTTCTTGACGAACCCATGCAGTCTCAAACTAAAATTTATAACGTTGCACATAAAGGAAGATATCAATTTCCTTTATTTTAACGAAAAACTGAATATGGGCAGTGTTTTGCTAATATGACCTTCTGTTTTTGTATAAACGGTAGAGAAATGGGTTCGTCGAGTATCAAAATGGTTTTATCGACATAGAAACTCCCTTTTTTAATTTAAATTTTTCAAACTTAATAAACAAATTATTTATTAAATATTTATATTATAAATATTTAAGTTCATAAAGGAACGCAGTAAAACTCGTCGTTATTATTTCCTGATTTTACTTCAGGCAATAGTTTATATTACAAATAATAAAAATTGTAAAGAATTAATTAATATTATAAATCTTGATAAATTGCATAAAGTTTAATAAGTTAATTTAATCAATACAGGCACGAAGAAAAACTTGTCGTTATTATTGTCTGATTTTATTTCAGTCAATAGTTTACTTCTGTCAATAGTAAAGCCTTAAAATTGTAAACAATAAATTATATAGATTAGTATAAAGTAAACTACAAATATAAATAAAATATAACTTTTAATTTTAGAAAGATCATATATTTTTGAAAGTTAAGAAATTCTATCAATTAATTACTTTTTTATGATGCTACTTTGACGGATCAAAGAAATTTACTTTGTTAGATAGATTCAGACAGATAAAAACCACTCGCCGTTAATTTTTACTTTTTTAAAGGTATGTTTTTGTTAGATTTTATTATTATGACATTTCATATATACACCCGGAACTATTCGGACATTTTGGTATTATCATGACGGTCAGGATAGCGCCGTGACTTTCAAAATCAAAAAACTCGAGTTCCAGGTAAAACTAAGGTCCAGGAAATGGGTGATGGATTATTTGGGATGGGTTATTGGAAAAAGCATTAAAATAAGTGCGAGGGAAAACCTAGGAAAAGTATTTATTGATGGGTTATTTGGAAAAAAAAGATGGGTTATTTTGGTTTTTTTGAATACGTGGGTGGATTGCGCGTTATTTGCGCTTAAAGAGGGTGTATTATTGCTTTAGTAATTTTTTACGTGGTGAGTACCTATGTATAAGATATATACAGGGTGTATTTCAACTACTGCATGAGAGGTATACCACGGGAAAGAGCAGAAAAAATTGAACCAGGATTTACTAAAAATATTTGTCTGAGATAATTAATTAGCCAGTAATTAAAAAATTAAGTAAACCAATCAGAACAAATCAGAGCAAATGATGGCGGGTACTACTTCTTATGAAGGTACGCTTCATAGTTATGGAGGTGGGGGCAGGGTTAGGTGAGAAAATAAGTCCAAACATGTGTTAAACATGTGTTTTTGACCAAAACAAAAATTTTTCAAAACAAAAAAACATCAGTAATCATTTAATTTTTATAATAAATTTTATTCTCCATGTCAGCACAATTCATGCAAACTTTGAATCGCAATTCTAGCATGAAAATTGACCAAGTTATGATATCAAACTGATCAAACTGATTCTTTTAATGCTACCTCTAACTCGGTCAATTTTTATGTTACGACTGCGCTTCAAATTTCTTTGGAATTGTAATATTGCGAGGAGTACGATTAGCTTAATGAAAGTTCAAGTTTCTTGATAATAAAAAAATCAATTTTTTGTACTCAAAATTCTTAAAACAATGGGACCCCCCTTTGAGAACTTCACCTCGGCACAGGCTTGTAAAGCTTAAACTTGTAAAGCTTTAAGATCATAATTTGGTCAATTTTCATGATAGAGTTACGGTTCAAAGTTTGTATGAATTCTGGTGACATGACAAAATCAATCTACGTTAAAAGTTGAAGTTTTTTAAGAGTAAAGAGTAAATGTTCATTTTTAACTGCTTGAAATATACATTTCATCATGAAGATTGATCCTCGTCAAGTACACTGGGAAAATAATGGGAGACAGTGATCTCAAAATTAGGAGCGCTGCTGCTCGACAGTGTGAGGACGGTGGTGCCCACATACGGTTAAAACTAAGCAAAAGGCAGATCCAAAACAACGGTAGAGGGCGTTGTCGCGACAGTTTGGGGATTGTAGTTCCCCACGTCGGGTACCACCGTACCCACCACGGTAACTCTGATACCCGAAGCTGCCGGGCATAACATAACCCTACTAATGGGCTAGATGATACCCATTATTTTCCCAGTGTATTTTTTCTCTTTCAAATATATTTTAACGAACAGTGTGGACCCGTTGAACCAGAGGAGTTCCGAGGAAAAATCGACGTTCATTATGCTGATATTGCTAGCAGTCTCTGGGATGTTTTTGAAAATTTGTGCAACAATTTGATTGAAGTAGAAACAGAAGAAACTTTATATAATGAAAGTGATAACGACGGCGATAGTGATAGCAATGACAGTGAATTTCCTAAAACTGAAATTGTGAGTGATGACGCTAATGACAATTTAGAACTCAAACTTTCACAAACTTTTGACTCTCAAGCAAGTATTTCCAATGATTCAGAACCCCCATCTTTTTCGAAGCCTGGTTTGAAAAAACAAAAACTTGAGGTGCATGGTTATGATTACTTTCTTGAAATAGAATATCCCGATCACACATTTTCATGTGAAACTAAGGAAAAAATTATTGAATTAAAAGATACTCATAAACGATCATTAAATCAATCCAAAATTTATATCCGAAGCTATATCCTGTGCACATTACTAGATTTCAAAAATATGTAGAAGCTAAAGCAACCTTTGCCATAAAAATGTATGAACTAGAGCAGTACCTTAAGAATAAGATTGATAAGTGTAGAAAAAATGATTTATCAGCTGTCCATCATGTACATATTCAGCGCTGGGCAATCCAAAAAGCACGAGAAATAGGATTAGAAAATTTTAAAGCCAGCTTGGAATTTGTGAAAAATTTAAAACGTCGACTTCGAATTAACTCGCACAAAGTGACTCACCTCGTAACAAGAAAACATTCGACTGAAAAAGCTAATATAGATAAAAATTTAAGCCAGATTTTACAACTAACAAATGCTCAAATTCCTGCTTACAGTTTAAATTGTGTATTGAATTCCGATCAATCTGGATTTTTAAAAGAGTTTCATTCAACAAGAACATTAAGTTATAAAGGTGAAAAACAGACGAAAGTCATGGTAAATAGTATTGCAAACACTACTCATTCATACACGATTCAACCTACAATTACTGCTTCTGGTAAGCTTTTATCGCATATGTTAATTTGCTTACAAGAAACCACTGGAAACAAATTCGGTCCTGTTGTTGCTGCGCAAGTTGAAGAAAATACACAGAATAATTTGGTTGTGTTATGCAGTAAATCAGGTAAATTAACAATAGAGCATGTCAAAATCTGGCTGAAAGACTGCTTAACGCCGCACATTTGACAAACAAATTTGCTATTGACTGATAGTTGGTCAGGAAAAACCTATTTCTTTTGTAAAAGAATCTTTATAGTCTCAAAAAAAGGAACTGTTAGAAACTATGACGATTCCGGCTGGCACAACAGGGCTTTGCCAACTTTTAGATGTATACTTTTTCAGACAATATAAAGGATTTGTACGTCGAATATACGATGAAATGATGTTAGAGTTCGAAGCACAGCAAGTTTATAATAGATTTTTTTTTTTTTTTAATTCACTCACTTGTACACAATCAATTGACAGCCGACGTTTTTCGACCAATGATTCAATTTGCTTGGTATAAACGTGGATACTCTGTGCCTGATCCAGGTAAATTTAAAAATGTTAATGAAATTTGTTTTGGTAAAAATGAAATTTTGGTTAATTGTGTCAGCTGCGCAAATATGCTTTTATAAAATGTGTACATTGTAATAAACTTTTGTGTTTAAAATACTTCTTGGAAAAAGTGTGCTTTCATTAAAAAATAAGGACAGTAAAAAATGTTTGTATATAGTTTGAAAAAATAATGTTGTTAAAAATATTGTAAATAAAATTATCTATTGACCTAAACGTATTCCTGATATTCTGAATTAAATGTAACCCTTAAAAAAATATCAATGAGACGATCGTAAATTAAAAATAAATTGAAATTAGCTAAAATATATATAAATAATATTTCAAAAATGATGGTTTAGTGAATTTCCTGAAAGAAAATGTCAGAGGTAAAAAATCTCATCAAATGCGTAGTTTGTTATTTTTTGAAAAAATAGATAAAATAAGACTGATATGGTAAATAAAATCATTTTAAGTTAAAAGTTAATTTCAAAACCATAAAAAGAAGCTTTCAAAATTGAATAATAATCTCATTCATCCCGATGTTTATTTTGTTTTTCTATGAAAAAGAAAGTAAAATGAAGTCTCGTCTTTTGAAGCCAAAAAGGACTAATTTAATGCTAAAAATCGAATCTCTGAGGGCTTGGGAAAAAAACTATCAAAGATCGAGGATCTGGGACGGGTCGGCCTTTTTTTTAGGTAACTTAAACTAAATTTTGCGCCTTGGCCGATGTTGATCGGAGCCGAACACCTGAAGTCCTTCCCTTGTTAGTATACTCTATATAAGCTTCAGCTTTCAGAGTCTTATTTTAGTTTGACTTTTACTCCAGTCTGATGAGCTGCAAAAACAGCGAAACCGATCACTGGATATTGTAGTTAGATTATTTATTAATATTTTTTATTTTTCTTTTATTTTTATTTTTTGTTTTTTGGATAGTGAATATGCAGTGCATTTACCTATCGTGAACAGCCACAGTGTGGTGAAAATTGTGTGAGTTATAGAGTTTTGTAAAATTGGCTCTGAATTTTGAAACAATTGTTCAATTCTACTCTTATCAAGAAATAAACTTAGGAAGAATCTTCTTCTAATTGTTTGTTTTTAAATATATGAATTAAATTTCAGAAAATATATGTATGTTGTGATCTATGCGCATCATGCAGCTGCTGTGCCAGGAATAATCGAGGTGTGGAATATCCTTTAGTAAGTTTACATAACTTTTATGCCAAAACTAAAACTATAATATTTCATATTTAATTGATGAAATTTATTTTTCTTTCTAGAAAATTGTACTGAGGTACTGTGGTGGCATACGATTGAGACATGTAAATTGGTGGATACCGCCATAAAGAAAAGTTCATTACCAATTGAAATGAAATCTTTGGCTTATCATTCACACGAGCAACCCAAACCTACTACGAAAACTCAAGAGGTTTCTACATTGAGTTCTACAACTAATCCAGTCCATACTGCTGATCTACAGAGTTTGACTACTACGATAAAAGCAGTTCATAACCCCATTGATGCTAGTAAAGTAGTTAATCATCAGTTTGTTGCTGTCAGTACAAAGAGTTATACCTCTGCTGGCCCGAGTTCATTAACTAGTACAAATTTTCAAGATGGATCAGATACAACAAGTTCGTCTTCCTCTTCTTCTTCGAGTTCAAACAGTAGAAGTAGCACTAGCAGTAGTAAGGATCATGTTAGCATTGGTGATCATCCTGAGAAGAAGAAGGAGACCATCAATACTAATACGCCACCATTACTCAAGATACCAAAAATTATATTGAATAGAACACCTGTCATAGAAGAAAATAATATATTGTCAGCAGATGACTTACCACTTAAAAGAAAAATATGTTTATCATTAAAAAAAAAATCTGTCGCTCTCACCCCAGTGCAAAAAAATTTATTTAAAATAAGTAAACCAAGTTCAAAGCCGATCTATGATGTTCAAACCAGTTCCTCGAACAGCTGCCTACAATTAAATCAATTGTTCTTATCAATTTTTCTCAGCTGAAAAAAAGATTTGATTATGTGACATCAAATAAAAAAAAAGATAATGAAAAAGCAGAAGAAGAAGATATTATGAAGAGAAAAAGGAAAGATGAAGAAACGGAGAGTTTGGAGCAAAAAAAAAAAACAGCCCGTAGAAGATCATCAAAAAGAGCGAGAAAAACAAGCCAAAAAAAGAAGACAATAAAGTGATGAAAGAGCGAAAAAAGATGCTGAAAACGTTTTTTTAGCTCAACGTGAAAACGAAATTCAATCTTCTCTTCACAATCTATTACTAGATCCACTGATGAATCAAAATAATGCTGACACATCTTCAGTACCCGCTGTGTTACCAAGGTGTCTGAGCCAGCCTCCGAACTGCCTATTTCCTCCGTCGTCATGTCTGAGCCAGCCTCCGAACTGCCTATTTCCTCCGTCGTCATGTCTGAGCCAGCCTCCGAACTGGCTATTTCCTCTATCAACGTGTCTGAGCCTGTCATTAAACTGCAATAGCCTGAGTGATTTGAGTTTACAACCTAACGTTAGCTCATTCAAAGCACTTGAAGAGTCTTCACATATCGATTCGTCTGCAACAATCTGTGCTGAGTTACCATCCGGTGATTATAATGAAAGTCAGAACAGTTTGTCTGACAAGATTAAGCTAATGCTTGAACCCTTTCTGGTCTTCCCTCCTGTTAACAAAGTTGCCGATCGAGTTCCTACAACAGGTATTGATATTCTGGAGTCGGACTTGCATTTGAGTCCTGAGTTGGTACGAATTCACGTCAATCATGAGGATCAGTTACTTGATCAACTAATATTTGATCAAGAAAGAGCAATTCAAGAAAAGAAAAAAATGCAAGAAGGTCTGCGAAAAGCAAGAGAGGCTGATAGGAAACGTGAAAAAGAAGAAAAAGCCATTAAAGAAGAGTAAAAAATGCAGGACGATCTGAGAAAAGCAAGAGAGGCTGCTAGGAAACGTGAAAAAGAAATAAAAGAAGAAGAAAGACGAAAAGAGAGGGAGGCTGAGAGGAGACGTGATAAAGAAAAGAAAGAAGAAGAACGGCGAAAAAAGAGAGAAGCTAAGAAAAAAGAACGAGAAGGTGAAAGGCGGTGCGTGCAAGAAATGAAAAAAAAGCAAAAGGGTTGGAGACACAGCAGAAAGAATACGTGGAGCAAGAGCTTGAAAAACAAGAACAAGATCGAAAACGAGCAAAAGAACGATTAAATGATTTGAGGAGAAAAATTGCGGAAAGTTCTGCTAATAAAGAAAATAAAAATATAATAGGTAAAATTAAAAATAATTTAAAAAGTGTAAAATGTTTTTTTAAACTTTGCAAAATATTTTTTAAATACTATTCTGACTAAGCTGATAATAATTCATGCTGAAAAAAAGCATGTATTAATTGAAGTGTTGAAAAATTATGCTAATTAAAAAAAATTGCATGTATTAAAGTCTTAAATATTATGTTTATTTAAAAAAAAAAAAAAAAAAAAAAAAAAAATTCGCGGAGGATCTCCGCGTTGTGTGCTGCACAAACAGGACTTGAGAAGAGAGGATGGTGCGTGCAGGAGTTTTGCCTATTTCCCAGCTTTGTCAAGGAAGGGCAGCCAAGTACTTCCAGGTCTCGAACGTTGGGGACCAGCCAACCGACCCACTCCATCTTTTCATGACCCTTGACCCAGACTCGGGTAGCATTCTTGAGAGTGGACCTCAAGACCTCATGGACGTCGGCGTATGGGATCTCGCCAGCCTCCCAGGCTGTCCCTAAATGGTTCCTCGTTATCCAGGAGTTTTAGCTTCGGTACCTGGGAGGTAAACTAGTCCAACTGTATGGGGGTTCGAAAAGGAAGACTGTCGGTACCGATTCTTCTTCGAGGGCAACTACGGCCACCTCCTTGAAGGTGAAGGCATTTAAGGGTCTTTTGAATTCTTGTACGTCTACAATGTACTCCATCGTGAAAAAGAATGAATTTTTCTTGCGCTAGGATCTGCTTTTATACCCTTTTTAGTTACCCCCACCATCAAAACTATACTAGCGCCTCCTGAGCCATCCCCACCCTCTACGATTAGAACAAATGGGGAGAAAATCAGCGTAGTTCGTTATTCTCTAGCCTAGAGTTGGAGAGATATGATCCAGCCTAAAAACACGTATACCAGCGCCCTCTACAACAAACCTAATGCTATAAATAGTCTGACTCACAGCGCAGCTCATCATTCTTTGGTCGACACTCCAAGAGGGATGTTGTAGCTTACACACAATCTCACCAGCGCCCTCTACACACAGTTCAACGCTATAAAAAGCCAAGCACTTGGCGCAGCTCTTCATTCTCTGGTCTGAAGTCAAAGAGGAAGGATCAACTCTTACCTACCTCTACCCTGCTCACACTTACTACACTAGCGCCACCTCAGCCCCCCCCCCCAACTCTTTGCAATTGGAATAAATAGCCGGATATTCAGCGCAGGTCTTCATTCTCCGGTCTGCGGTTGAAGAAGACGGATCAACGCTTGAATATCATGGAGCCGCTGTCGCCATTGAACTGCAAGGATGTCGTGGGCAATTTTCAAAGAGCTTTGGAACTTTTCCAAGGAGATGTTCCTGATGAAACAATACTCCACTTCGCAAACGATCTGCTACCCAATCAAATCGAAGGTCTGCAAGGATTGCTGCGATGTGAAGGCTTCACAGTTGCAGAGCCTGCTGTATTTAAAAATACAATTGGACTTCTGCATTCAATCCATCATCGGATGAGGGCATGTGTGAAGACTGGAGCTGGGTTACGAGCAAGGCCAAGGGTAGCCTGGAATGATATCCAATCAGCGTTCGATAGAAGGATCCGGACTGGAGCAATCACGAACCTTGGATACATCGACCTTGATGCATTTCTCGAAGATGATGAGCATGAATTTGAAAATCAAGTGAAGGCTGGTTTGAAAGAGCACAACTCACTGAAAGTGTATGGTGTCTTGGCTGCTGAATTCATCAACAACAAAGATATTAAAGAGATGAAGTACTTCACTACCGGAGCACAAGAGATCTACTTGACTACACCCTTGGCAACATGGTTCAAAGAAAACATGCAACAACCAATACTCAATGACATCGAAGAATTCCAAGAGAGAGACTCTGGCTGGACTCTGCATTCCATAGTAAATCTGACTTTGAACATCAATAAACTCAACCCCATGAGAAGGAGTTCTTACGTCACTCTTCCTCCTTCAATCGAGAACAGAGGGGCCTGTATCAACGTTAAAAACTTAAACGACAACGAATGCTTTCGGTGGGCTGTTCTTTCAGCGCTGTACCCGGCAGAACGTAATGGTCAAAGGGTATTGAAATATGAGAACTTCAAGGACGTCATCAAATTCGGCAACATCGAATTTCCTCTCAAGCCTGTTGACATCAAAAAGTTTGAAAAACTGAATCCTTGGTTATCCATAAACCTCTTCATGCTTGAAAAGCGTAATGGCAAATTCAAAGTCTTCCCATGCTACCTTAAGTCTTCCAAGCAGGAAAAACATATCAACCTTCTGTTCGTGGAGGATAGATACTACGAAGAAGATGAATATACTCAGGAAGAACCAAAAAACTACCACAACGTATGGATTAAGAAACTTTCGGCTCTCGTTGGTGCTGATTTGAGTAAAAACCACAAGAAAAAGCATATCGGTGACAGGTGCCCTCACTACTTTGAATCCTTGGATAAATTATCTGAACATAGCAAGGATTGTAAGAAGATGAACCATTGCAAGATCACACTACCGGGCAGTCACAACAATACCTTGAGTTTCAAGAACTACAAGAATCGTGAACGTGTTCCATTCACAATTTATGCAGATATAGAGTGCATGCTCAAGCCAGTGGAGGAAGATGACAGAATTTGCCATGAGCATGCTCCCTACAGCATTGCATACTTTTTGCAATCGAGCTTTGATGACGATCTTTCATCCTTCAAGCTCTACAGACAAAAGTCCGATGGAGATGAGAAGCCTGCTGCCTGGTTCGTCCAGAACCTACTAAAACATGCCCGAAAGCTCGAGAAGTACTATGAAAACCCGAAACCAATAACCCCCTTGACCCATAAAGAGATGACAGCCTATCAATCGGCAAAAAATTGTCACGTCTGCCTCAAACCATTCACTCAAGATTCTACTAAAGTCCGGGATCACGATCATTTTACTGGAAGGTAAGAAATAAAAAATTACTAAATTTTAAATAATTTATCTAACGTTTTTCAATTGATTTCCAGGTACCATGGCCCAGCCCACACCACCTGCAATATAAACTTCAAGGACTCCAGAATTATTTCAATAATCATGCACAATTTGAGTGGGTACGATCCACTCTTCATCATCGAAGAACTGGCCAATGCTGTAGAGGGTTCCATCACGCTTCTGCCCTTGACGAAGGAAAAATACATATCATTCACGAAAAAAATCAAGAGTAGCAACATCGATCTACGGTTCATCGACTCGTACCGAATCCTGGCATCGTCCCTGAAAACTCTGGCTGACACTTTGACCGAGCACAAAGTCACCGATCGAATTTTGAGCACGAAATACAACGTTGATCAAATCAGGCTGCGGAAGAAAAAAGGCTGCTTTCCATATGAGCATGTGTCATCGCTTGAGTCACTGGAGGAGACAAGACTACCTTCTCGGGAATGTTTCACGAGTACACTCACCGACAGCACGGTCTCTGAGCACGAGTACACGTACGCAGCAGGCCGTATGGGAAGCTTTCGACGCCCAAACATATACCTCCAGACAGATGTCTTGTTGTTGGCAGACATTTTCGAAAGCTTCAGGGACAGCTGTATAGGCTGAACAATCAAGGCCAAAGACTCCTTTGGCCTTGGTCCTGCTCATTACTATACAGCTCCTGGCTTTTCTTGGGCGTCCATGCTCAAGAAAACTCAAATTGGATTGGAATTGATCACCGATCCTGACATGATGCTCTTTATTCAAAAGGGAATCCGTGGTGGCATCAGCCAGTGTGGCAACCGATACTCGAAGGCCAATAATCCTTACATGGACAATTACGATCCAAATCAGGACTCGAAATACCTCATGTACTTCAACGTAACGAATCTCTACGGATGGGCTATGACGCAGGCGCTCTCCTACGATAGTTTTCGCTAGGTAACTGGTTGGCAGCTCTAGATTGGTCAAAACTTCTTCAACGTCCCAGACGACAACGAGTATGGTTACATCCTGGAGGTGAATCTGGAGTACCCCGAGCATCTTCATGGTAGCGACAGGGACTTACCTTTCTGCCCTGAGCATCGAGCTGCACCTGCGACCAAGGACAAGAAACTCATGACCACCCTATAACATAAAGAGAAATATGTGACCCATTACCAAGCTCTCAAGCAGGCTCTTAAGCACGGTCTGGTGTTGAAAAAAATTCACCTAGCAATCAGCTTTCGACAAAAACCTTGGCTCAAAATCTACGTGGACTTTTGCACTCAAAAACAGCGGCTAGCTAAGAATGAATTCGAGAAACTTCTATTCAAGTTGCTCGTGAATTCAGTTTTTGGTAAAACGATGGAGGACAAGACCAAGCGGCGCTTGGTAAAGCTCATCTCTCACTGGGCTGGATTTCATGGAGCTGAGGCACTCATGGCGCGTTCAAATTTCAAGAGCCAGACCATTTCTAAAAACAATCTGGTTGCCATTGAGCTAGCCCTCACCGAGATCTCCATAACGAAGCCTGTCTACGTAGGCTTGAGCGTCTTGGACTTGTCCAAAACTCAGGTCTATCGATTCCACTATGACTTCATGCAACCTCACCTGGGTGATGACTTGAAGCTTTTGTACACGGACACGGACAGTCTTGTATACGAAATAAAAAATACTGACGTCTACCAAATCATGAAAGAAAATTCACATGAGTTCGATCTATCAGACTACCCTCCTGATAACAAGTTTGGAATCACCCCCAATCAAGAAAATAAGAAGAAAGTGGGGGTCATGAAGGATGAGTGCAACGCCAGAGTCATGGCAGAGTTCAGGTCTCAGGAGCAAGTGCTACAGCGTCAGAGTCGAGGGTGAAGATGCCATGAAAAAGTCAAAGGGTGTGAAGAGCTGTGTGGTCAAAAACACGATTTGTTTCAACGATTACCTCGTGTGCTTGTCTCAAAACTGTGAGACGTCACGAGAGCAGCTCAATATTCACTCCAAACTTCACAAAGTCCACACGGTAAAGCCAACCAAAATCGCCTTGAGCCCGAACGATACAAAAAGATTCCTGCTAGGTGGCACCACAGACACTCTTCCATGGGGCCATCGCGACGTCCCTACCGAGATCGAGATGGATGGGGTACCTCAGCCGATGGAGGGGGTGAACACGAAAGTACTTAACAAAGATCCCCGTAGGAAGTGAGTCACTCCAACGTCTGGACAAGCAACTAGAAAGAGGTCTAGAAAACAACAACCACAACAGTAATATGGATTGCGAAAAAATTAATTCTATCGCCCGGGGATTGCCCACCAAGAAGGCGTCTGACCTGGACGTTAACTTCAACTACTGGGTTTCATCAATTAAGAAAGTCAACACCAAGTATGGCACCAGATTCGTCGTCGAGTTGGATGATGCCATGCCTTACCTGTTAAGATGCTCTTACCTGTCCGAGTCTCAGAAGCCTTGCTGGCCGATGAAAGCTTACTCAACAATATGCGCGAAGCTATTGGAAAGGGAGAACTCGCCATTAAATATGTTAACAAATGCATTCAATTCAACTGTCAAAAATAACTGTGATATGATATATTGTAATTTTGCAAACTTAAAAATGTAAAAGTATGAAATAAAAAATGCCAATTTAATCTTATCCTATATGTTTTCATTTATTGACCTTTACTTATTATTATAATACAACTTATATACCTTACTTACATGCCTAACTTTTATTTTAATTTTTTAAATATTGAAAAAAAAAAAATTTCAGAAACTTTTAATTTTTTTAATATTTATTGATTTTTTAAATATTAACGTCAACATTTTTTTCATAATCTTAACTTTAAAAAAAAAAATTTTACAATATTAAAAAATTTTTAAAACAAAATATTCATTGATTTTTTAAAATATTAACGTCATCATTTTTTCATAATCTTAACTTTTTAAAAAAGTTTTACAATATTAAAAATTTTTAAAACAAATTACATGTCTGATTTATTTATCCAACTGTTATGCTTGGCATCAAAGCCAAGCCACTTGACACGGACCTTATTGCCACGTCTCTGAAGAACTTTTTCAATTAGATACACATCTGAATGTTTGGTTTTCAAGAGCTCCTGTTCATAAAATCCACCTTTAATTGGTTTATTTTTATAATCTTTCAGGTGATACGTTACTGGATTGGTTTTTGCAACTCTAGCTATGGAAAAGACTTCGGTAGTCCAGTTAGGTGTAAAAAAAAATATATCAAACATATTTTTCACCTTGCTTATTCGTACTTTATCACCAGTTTTGAATATCGGTCTTTTGAAAACTAATTTTTTATTAAATCGATCAATAACATGTTCTTTGTTGATCACATCCTTGGGTTTCATAGCAATGGTTCGGTGTCTGGTATTGTTGTAAGCGTCAACCAGTCCAGGTAAACTGTCCAACCACTTGTAGTTACCTTGCAAGCTGAATTTTTGTCACATTTCGTTTTTTAATGTTCGATTGAAGTGCTCAACAATTGACGCCTTGAGGTTGCTGTACGTGTGGTAGTGATGAATCTTGTACTTATTCATCAGACCTATGAATAATTCATTGAAAAACTCTTTTCCTTGATCGGTTTGTAGATTTTTAGGTACACGTCCTTTCTGGAGTATGGTCTTCATTGCAGCAGTCGTGTCTTTAGCAGTTTTTTGTTTTATCGGTAGGGCCCAAGCGAATTTTGAAAATACATCTATTACGGTCAATATATAATTATTCCCTTTGTTAACATTAGAATAGGGTAGCATTTCTACAAGGTCTGCTTGCCAAGTCTCGTCTACATCTCGCATTTCAAACTTTCTGCGAGGGTAATTTCGTCTGGCTTGTTTGTGGAGCTCTTCCACAACTATTCGTCGTTTGTGATCCATGATTATGATTCTTGAATACTGACGATCTGTGCTTTTATACTTAATATCTGTTGATGGATTTCATCTCTACTGAGTTCCAACATCGCTAGTAAGTTGTCGACTTCGCTCCGTAATTTTGAAGTTATTTCGATAAACTGTCGTTCCTGATTGTGTATCATTTGTTGCAAAGTTTCCAAATTAACGGCATCTTTTTGTTGACTAGGATCCGCTGAGTTACACAATCTCTTATTTTCAACATCAAACTGTCCATCTGAAGTAAGCTTGTACCCAATTCCTGCTGGTCCACGAGAACCGGCATTCTTGGAACGAAGCGAATGCCCAAACACATTGATACTCATTTGGATAATGATATTTTTTTGCAGTTTCCTTAGAATATATAGCCTACTTCCCATAGCTCTGCAATAACGGCTAAAATTTCATTGTTGTGGCCGTTATAACCAGCAGATCTCTCAGCTATAAGCAATCTCAATCTATCAACAAGTTCATTTGGATCATCCTAATATCGATAATCAGTATGGGTGTTTTTCTTCACTACCTTGAACTTGGGCAAAGAACCACTTTTAGAGCTAGATAATTTTTCCATTGGCAGGATAATGGTCTTAAATTTAGTACTGTGTTATAACCAAATTTCACTATTTTTTAAAATAATTTTTTCTATGAGCATTTGTTGAATCCAAAATTTGACCTTAATATGTTAGCTCGTTTCTATTGATTTTAGTATAATTAGGATGTTTCGAAACGAGCAGATCCATTAACCCAGGAGTTTTAGGATATGTTTTACCATTTACTTCAATATGCTCATTTTTAAAATCAATAGCCAAGTCACCAATTTTAAACTGTTCATTTTCCTATCGAACACCATAAATTAGATCTAATAACGTTTTGTTATTATTCTTAACTTCAGTAAGGTAACTATCAGTTACCAATGAATCAATAGTGTTAACATCAGATTCTATATTATCCAAATTGTCAAGTCTTGCACTTTTAGCTTGAGGTTCACTCCCTTGAATTTCGGGTTTTCTTTTAGTTATGATTTTTACTTGAGGCTTTTTTTCAACCAAAGATTCCAAATTGTTCGTCACTAGTTTTTGAAGACGCTCGATGATTGGTTTGAACGTTTGATTAAAATCACTTTCAGCAGTAGTGTTGAAATGCGTGAGTTACCAAACACAATAACAAGAGTGTGTGTGTGAGCCGAGTGAGCTCAAGCCTGCGAGATGCGCAAGGTACGTGCGCGTACTACTCTGTTGCTGTTGCTTGTCGGGAACGCATGTTGTGAATATGCAGTGTATTATATTAGTTAACCTTATTAAATAATTATATATAAAATAAACAAACACTTATTATTCATGATCCACTAAACCCTCTATTTCAACATGGTAGCCGCAAGCGTCGTTTAGTGAAAAATAAGTGCAGTTGAAAAGTAAGGAAAGGTTCGATTAGTAAAAAACATGTGCTTGAAAATTTCTCTTTTCCATGCCACCTTTTCTAAGGAGCATGGAAAATATTTTTACTAATAATTAGCTTAGAAGCTAAGTGAGTAAGAGGCGTGTAAAGCCTGAAGAAAAAATCCGTGCAAAAAGGTTTAATTTTGTGGAACCGCATGGCGCGTCGCGAGGTTAATCGAGCGCATGGCGAAAAGTGAGGTTAAGCACATGTTGAGATTTTTTTTGAAAATTGAGTTTTGAATTGAATGAAAAGTGAACAGTTAAATGCTTCATTACTTTAAGAGTTTTTTGAAAAGTGAAGAACATGACTATGATGAAATTTGTGAAAAAATAAAAAATGATTAATTTAAACTGAAATTGGAGCATAGAAATTTGTTGAGCAAATGGACGTTGAGACAGCATTTTTAAATGGCAACATCAAATCCGAAGTTTACATTTATGAACCTATAGGTTATGAAACAGGTAAAAATAAAGTTTATAAATTATTAAAAGCTCTTCACGGTTTGCGAGAAAGCTCTAGAACTTGGTGCGAATGCTTTAATGATTTTATTGAAAAGTTAGGATTTAAAAGAAGTAATTATGACTATTGTATTTACGTAAATAACAAAGGCAAAGATCCAATATATATTTTAGTTTTTGTTGATGATTTGTTGATTGTTTGCAAAAATCTTGGTAAGATCAGAGAGATTAAAGCTAGTTTGATGAGAAAATTTGTTATGAAAGATTTGGGTAAAATCAAGAGTTATATAGATATTGATATTGATTATAATGAAGAAAGAAATAGAATGACCTTAACTCAAACTAAATACATTGAGTCTTTGGGTGTAAAATATAATTTAGAAAATTCCAAATTGTATGAAACTCCAATGGAGAGTGATTTAAAATTAAATCAAGCGAGAGAGATTGACGAAAGAATAAAATATCGTAATTTAATTGAAGAGCTATTATATATTAGCACAGGCACTAGACCTGATATTACTTATAGTGCTAATTATTTAAGTAGATTTCAAAGTTGTTATGATCAAACACATTACAAATATGCTTTAAGAATTTTAAAATATCTGTATAAAACTAAGGATTTAAAATTAACATATAATGATAAGAATGTCGATAGAGTAAAGTTGGATTGTATGGTTGATTCAGATTTTGCGGGTGATAATATAGATAGAAAATCAACAACAGGTTTTGTAGCTAGATTTTTTGGAAATTTGATTTATTGGAAAACGCGAAAACAGAATACGGTGACAAAATGTTCAACTTTTGCTGAGTATACTGCATTATCTGAAGCGGTGACTGAAATTTTATTTATTAGAAATTTGCTGAATGAGTCATTTAAATTAAAAATTGAAAAACCGATTGAAATACATGAGGATAATTCAGGTGCAGTATCGATAGCAAAATTTGGAAATTTTACCAAAAACTCGAAGCACATCGAAGTGCAATACCACTATGTAAACGAGAATTATGACAAAGGTATAGATGACGTTGTAAAAATTGATTCAGAGCGAAATTTAGCTGACTTATTAACCAAAAGTTTAGAGAAAACAAAATTTGTTAAGTTAAGAAAAGCGTTAAAATTAATTTAAATTGTTTAAAATTATATTTGAAATGAATTTGAGAAATTGGTAAGATTTAAGATATTATGAAATTTATTTTGCGAATTGATTGAATTTAAATATTGTGTTGATGACTTAAGGAAGCGTGTTGAAATGTGTGAGTTACCAAACACAATAACAAGAGTGTGTGTGTGTGAGCCGAGCGAGCTCAAGCCTGCGAGATGCGCACGGTGCGTGGGCGTACTACTCTGTTGCTGTTGCTTGTCGGGAACGCATGTTGTGAACATGCAGTGTATTATATTAGTTTACCTTATTAAATAATTATATATAAAACTAGAGGGGGTACCCCCCTGCTCGCTTCGCTCGCCAACCCCCCAGAATTTTATGCTTGAATCTACACTTGTACCTACGCTTATACACATACTCTTGTGTCTACCTCTGTACCTACTCTGATACATACCATTGTTTCTACTTTTATAGCTTATGACTACACCTGCACCTTATTTCGTGCCTACCTTTGTTCTCACCTTTCATCTTACTCCAAACCCTTGTAACTACCCTTGTTCTTACCGTTGCACTTACTGCTTTTTAAAACTAAGCTCTTACCCAGGAATATGCTCATGCTTATATATATATTTCTATCATGGTGATAACTGTAGTTTGAATTTTTTTCATGCTTTTATTTCTAATTCTAAGACTACTTTGTTCTAATCTTTGATCATACTTTCATTTCAATCCTTTGTTAAACATCTGTTTCTATGCTTTTACCGACTTATTTTCGTCTTTTTATTTATTAACCTTCCCTGCTTTATAACCTTACTACTATCCACGTCTGTTGAGTATTTTTTTCCGACTCTCTTTACTACGTCTGTTGATTTTTTTTACTTCTTACATATGTTAATAATCTTGTGCTTACTACCTATTTTTTACTCAAGCTTCTAACGCTGAACCTTCTACACATGCATTTGTTTCTACATCTGTTTCTACTCCCATGCTAACTCTAGTTCTTTATTTATTTTTTTTTTTTTTTTCTACACTGAATCTAGCCTTGCGCATAATCTTTTTTATCCTCTTGTACTTACTATTCTAATTAACCCTATAACAAACTTTGTTCATAACATTGTTTCAAACTTGATAACTACTGTGGTAACTTCATTGTACCTACTGCCGTACCTGGACTTGTCATTACGTTTGTAACTTTGAACGTACGCTTATATGTACATTTTTGCTTAATATTGTTTCTATCTCTTTCACATGTATCTACTTGCTTAAATTTTGGTGTTTGCTGTTGTTTTTTCTTTTTTTCATGCTTTGATCTCTAACTTTGAATATTTGTTCTCATCTTTGTGAAAACTATCTTTTCTATTGTTCTTCTCAAACTTCTCAAATGGGCCAAATTCTTCGACGATGACATTGGGGGGTATTTTAGAGTATTGAAAGAGGCACTTAGAACCTGGTCGGCCAGGTAGCCGATGACGGGGGTACCTGGGGTACCTGGGGATCATCTCCGAGACTTTGGGCCAAATTTTTCGACAATAACTTTGGGGAGTATTTTAGAGAATTTAAAGAGGCACTCCGAACCTAAACATCCAGATCGCCGATGACGGGGGCACCTGGGGTACCTGGGGATCATCTCCGGGAATTAGAGTTGAATTTTTCGAAATGACTTAGTTAAAGAGGTTTTGAGCATGTTATAGAAAAAAAATAAAAATAAAAAAATAAAAAAAATTTTGAAAATAAAACTTGAAGTTTGATATTTAAATGAAAATAAAACTTGAAGTTTGATATTTAAAAAACCCTTTTTCTATTTATTTTTACTCATAAATCACAGAAATAACGCTTGGACTAAAAAGTAGAAAATAAAAAAAATAAAATAAAAAAAATAAAAATTTTTAAGACATGCTTTTCTTTAACTAGTTTTAAACAAATAAAAAAAATGTACTAAAAATTAAAAAATAAATTTTTTTTCCAAAGAAATATTTCTGAAATATTTATTTCTTTAAATAAAAAAATAGTTTGAAAGATTAAGAATAGCTTGAGCAAATATAAAGTTTGGTTGGGACTCAAAAGAAAAGCATGGAGCATCTGATAAAATATACATATACTTTTATATAATAATAATTAGAAAAAGAGGATTACAAAAAAACCGAATGTAACAAATTTACTAGAACAAACATTTATATTGCAAGAAAATAAAATTAAAGACATTAAAATTTAATAACTATAATTAACAATAACACTCGTGTATAAGAATATTTGAAATACGCACTAATTTATAAATAAATAAATAGTTGCATTTACAATCACTTGAATGTACTAAATATATTATAAAAAATAATTATACAAAACATTACCTGAAAAAATTTGTTTGACACTATATTATCATGTGCCCCATGCTTTTCTTTTGAGTCCCAACCAAACTTTATATTTGCTCAAGCTATTCTTAATCTTTCAAACTATTTTTTTATTTAAAGAAATAAATATTTCAGAAATATTTCTTTGGAAAAAAAATTTATTTTTTACTTTTTAGTACATTTTTTTTATTTGGTTAAAACTAGTTAAAGAAAAGCATGTCTTAAAAATTTTTTTTATTTTTTTTTATTTTTATTTTTTTTTCTCAACATCTAACCCTGAAACTAACATCTTTTATACTATTGTTTTCGATCCTGTACAAACCCTTGTAGGTAAACACTTACCCACTTTTGAATCTACTGATGTATCTACCCTCTTGCCAAACCTTGAAGCTCTCTAAGCGAAGCGCACGCGCAATTGTATTATATTATCTAAAACAAGTTTTGTCGAAGCTTCATCTAAATTAATCGACAATAAGTTATATATACCCTTAACCTTTGCGCTACGTTCAGAGTTCATATTCATTTAAACTTTTGTGGTTATAGATTCATTGGTTTTGTTTCAGTTTGTATACTAATAATTATTATTTTCATGATTATAATCGGATAATTTCGAACACTTGATTACATAATTATTTTTTCATCAAATCTATTCTCTAGATGTTTTAATTGAATTGTAATATAAAAATTAAAAATAAAAATTCAAATTTTAAATTTTGTTCTTCAACCAATCACATCACGAATAAAAAGATGGCATTCTTTTTGGGTTCTCTCTTTTATCTTTGGATATTAGTTAATTTTTTTAATGCTTCGTAGTTACTTTTTAAATTTCTTCTATAGATACATAGCTGATAACTTGTATCAAAAATTGGCGATGTGGGTAGAAACTGATAACATATATCAAAAATGGGGCGTAAGTAAAAAAAAGGGCATGGGGGGTGATTAGAAAAGGGTCTAATTTATTAGCACGGGGAAAAAAAGCAAACGCACGGGAAATTTTAGGTCAAATTCACGGGAAAAAAGACATTTGCACGGAAAAATAAGTGATTAAACGGGAAAGAAAATAAATGCACGGGAAAAAAATACTTGAGCGGAAGTTAAATGTATTAAGCGGGAAAAATAATATATTGAATGCGAGTAGATTTAACATAGCACGGGAAAAAAATGTATGAAACAGCAATAGAATTGATCTCGCATGGGAAAACCTCATATATTTTCTAGTGAATGGATTATCCCACGATTCGATTCGATTTACTATTGCACCTGCCACACTTACCCAGTTAATAAATTTTTTTTCCTGCCCTATAAGTCACTTTGTTGTAAGTTAATTTATAGTACCCCTGGTCACTCTAACCACAAAATCAAATCTTTGATGCGTGTTTTCGGTGACTCGCACTATAAAATAGTATATAGTACGAGTGCAGTACGTCAACAAGGCCTATTAAAAACCTCGTGCTGTGCTTCGCTACGTACTTGGGTCCTTAAAACCGCGATCTTGCACCTGTACTATAATATACTATTTTAAGTGCATTTATTATTCTACCTACGAGAACATGCTATTATATATTATATCTTTGTTATTTAATTCATTGTAATCTAATTTTAAGTGCATTTAATTATCTATTCATGCGAACGTGTTACCATATATTTGTATCACTCGATGTACTTGTCAAGCGACCAAATAGGGTTATACCCCAAGGCCGAAATAAAAACCTTATACAGTCAGTCAGTCAGGGTTGGATAAGTTTTTTTGGATCATCGATTGCAGAAACTTTGGAAATTGCTTTCTGTTACCGAATGATGAGCAAAATCATCAATAATTTTTCTAAATGGTCCTTTTTTCGATTATCCACACAAAATGTTTGAATTATTTTTGTTTTTTAAATAATTTTCAAACAATTTGTGTTTAGAGCCCATTGCACTCCTAGACATGTGTATCCTCGCATGTTTTTGTCTCTTTATGAACTTTAAGAGAAAAATATTTTCAAATCTTAACTCAAAAAGTATAAATCTGAAGAATTTATATTTCAAACCTCAGAAAATGCTAAAAAGTACTTCTAGTAACAAATTATTCCTGTTCAATTTTTTGAGTTTGGATTTGAATTTAAGTTGGTTGAGATCTTCTTTATATTGAATATTGAATCAATTGGGATGTGTCTTGAGTTTTATTTATTTTTTTTATTTTAACAAAGAACTTTTGAAGGAACGATAAGTCGACAGGTAAGATCAATAAGATAAATCTCGTCTATGCTGTGCAATAATATACGGATATACCTTATTGATCTAACCTGTCGACTAGGAAAGATATTTTCGACCGAACAAATTATATTATAGATTTTTAAAAGTATTTTTGGAAAAACCTCAGCCACGATTATTTTGGTCAATGTTCTTTTTACAGGCATCACGATACTGTTACTGCTTCAATAAGGCATGTTCAACAACGAATATTAATGCACAACGTACACTGGGAAAAATGTGCGCGAGGTTATGATCGAAAATGAAGCAGCCGCGGCTCAACGATGTGGACACTATCTGTATCATATGTGCGCCAAATTTGGAGCACGAGAGAGAACGGAAAACGGCTCACAGATGCAGCGATTGGTTTGGCGTTCTATTCTTATGTATATATATTTGAGGTTAACTTGCAGAGCAGAAAATTTGTAATTGTGAAAAAAGAGTCAAGTATTATGTATTTGTTTATTGTAATAGAAAGTAATTTTTTTATTTTTAAAAAGTTACTATGAAGTTAATAAAAACAATTGTAATATTTTGCTTGAACTTTAAATAAAAAAAATAATGGTAAAACCGGTTTAAAAATAAAGCAATTAATCAATATAATAGATACTGTCAATTAAACGATATTTTGGTAATAATTTTTCAATTTTGTCAGTGTATCTTAATTTGTAATTAATAAAACTTTGATAAACGTGAAAATTTATATTTTGCTTATGTTTTTTAAATAAACTAGTACCACTCAGTGCGCTGCAAGCGCGCATAGGAAAAAAACAATGATTGTAACCTCAAAAGGCACTTTCCGAATATTTTAAAAACTGCTCCACCAATCAGCTCACGAATAAAATCTTACATTGAAAATCTCACCAAAATGGCGATATCTCTCTTTTATAGATAGATATATAGTATACTATACTTGGAAAGTAAAAAGGAGACAGGTGATATAGGTGTAATTATAATGATAGGTAATTTTAATTAATTAAAAATGATTTTTATTTTTATTATTTTGTTTACATTTTTTTTTCAAGTTTACAACCGGTATTTTACCACAATATGACGATTGCATGTCATTACACAGAAACAAGTAGGATAGTTTGGTAATTGGGATGGTTCTATCGATCTTGATGTTTGGGAGTGTTTTTGAATAATATATGAAAATGTATGTTTATTAAAAGTTAATTGCTTGTAGATATTGACATCAAAAAGTAACTTATCTTCAGACTTAAAAATTTTTGTGATTTCTCCAAATTCTTTTTCTGAATCATCAACATTTACAACAAGAAACATACCAATTTTATATTTAATTCCTGAAATTTCGACTGAGTTAAAGTTAGTAGGAGTTGATAATTGAGACTCTTTATTAGCCTGCAGAGGTTCAAAAACGAATTCTTTTACATTTTTTAGCTGATTAAACATTTCACACATTTTCAGTGACTGTTTTGTTGCGATAGTCATTTTTTGATTGACAGTTCCAGCTGCAGGGCAAGTAGTTTTTTTTAGTTTTTGATGGTGGCCTTCGTAACGCATTGTCCAATAGCGAACGAACGGTCCATTTTTTAATAACAAATTGGGGTAGTGAATTAAATTATGAAACTTTGCAGTTAAAGGACCAACAAGTTCTTTGTACAAAGTATGATGCTTGCTGATCAAATTAGTCAAATCTCGTACATCTGACGGTATGACACGAGGGCACATCAAAATATCGAGAATTTTTCTAGATAAAATATACAACTTCCAGTATTTATCGTCTTGAGGAACGCGTTCTCCAACCATGACACCGAAAAAATAAGCAAAAGTTAACGTTTCCGAGGCAGACATCTTTAAGACAGAACTTTCTTTCAATCTATGAAGCTGTATTGGAGCTGGTTTGTTGTAAGATTCTTCGGAGCCAAAACTCAATTGAGTAATTTTTTGATTTAAAAACTCTAGATCAAAGTAATCAGTTTCTAAAACGAAATGTTTAACGATTGCGAACAAAAGGTAAGCCAAAATGCCTTCTATAAAGTCATGTAATAAGTCCACGCTAGCTCTATCTAAAAAATGATAACCTTCCACTTTATGGAAAACGCATTCTTCCTTCACTCCAGTTTTGGAAGGATCCGGGGTAACAATGTCCTTAGAGTAGTTTTCTTTCGTACGTAATATTGATGTTTTTTCGACGGTAGGATTCTGTATTTCTGACAATGTCGCTTTGCATAATCGGCAACAATAAGACATGTGAAAGGACTCAACGAACCCTAAAATATCATTCAGGCCGAGATTATCACCAAGTATTAGAACTAGTTGAAATTTGACATGAACTTTTTTACCTTCAATATTTATAAATATGCCGTCCTTTTGAAGTTCGTTAATTTCATCGATTAATTTTGAAAAAATCTGTTTATTGCTACCCTCGTCAGTGTCTAGTGTTTTTTTATCCGGCACAGGAATTAAAGTGGAAAACAAAATACTTTCAAGCTTTGAAGCAAGATGATCCGGTAAACAAGCTAACGCGGCGTAAATTGCAGCAAACTTATTTTTCCCTGCCTGCCCAGCCAAAGGGTTCCCACACTCAAACTCATCGTAAAATATATAAAACGGAAGCAGAAGAACATTTAATACATCTACTGAAAATTTGTGTAGCCAATCGTTGCATTGCATTATGTTAATTATAAAATATTTTTCGTTTTTTAAACTACGTATGTAGTCAACGATAGCTTTAAAAACTCCGGGTGTTTCTAAAAAAAGTTTAAAAGTTTTTGCTAATGGAACTCGTACTCCAAAACACTCTTTGAGAATATACTTAGTTTTGCTGTCAATTAACTTGCGAACATAGCATGAGCCAATAGAAAATTCTTCAGGAAAAAAGAAACCAATTTTTGCCAAGATATTAAATATTCTTGTTTCTGTAGAGAAGTCATCGTAAACATTCATATGATTATTAAAACAAGTCTCCATTTCAGATAAACAAATACCGGTAACTCCGTTTTTTTTGGCGATAGAAATAATATCGTTTTTCAAGGACTTTAAGAAGACATCTCGAATAAATGCATTTAAAAAATCGATCATTTCCTGAACAATTTTTCTGGGATAAGTGGCCTCCCCATATAATGATAAAATAAATTTAAGGATGAAATCGAATATTAAAAGCTTATCCATTGTCGTATAATAAAACAAATAATTGTAAGTGAAAAAATTATATTGCTAAGATACTTGTGACAAATAGATTTACTACAATTTTTTAACATAAATCTTGGTCAATGATAAGCGAGTTTACAGATGTCAAATTTTTTTGGTTTAATTCTAATTTAAAAATAACTTTATTTAAAAAGTAAAAAATATTATCTATCGCTATAGGCCTACTGTGTAGTGCAATCAAACATTTGCACAGAGCCTCGACTGCTAAACTAAGTGATTCGTAGGAGTATTTTTCTTCATTAAAAATAATAGCAACGTTAGAAATATTTGCATAAGAAGTACCATAAGCAATTATGTACGGGTACATTTCTTGGTTAATTGCATGCAACCACTTCTCATGATCAGCTCTTTTAGTTTCCTCAAGATTCAAATCCTATTATTAAAAGCATTAAGTATAAAAATCTTATTTTTAATATAAAATAAAATAAAAAATATATTGGATTGTAGTTCAAATTTTACCTCACTTAATAGAATAAACGAGTCAATTCGTTCTTGTTTGGTAAGAAAGAAACCTTTTTCAACATCAACATTTCCCTCTACTGGCACTTTCTTTTTTATTTTTTTTGTTGTATTGATCAGTTGTGGCAGAATCATCAGAGCAATATTTGAAATGCCATCGCCTAAGATGGAATATGAAAGTTTTATTAAATTTAGAAATTTTGAAACACATTAAAAATATAGATAAATTTTAATAAAAATCTCAATTACATCAAAATTTTTGTATTATTTATACTAAACAGAAATTTCTACTTTTTTAAATTTTAATACTTAATTTATTTATTCAAAGCAAAAAAATCATAAACATCCATCTATTTTTGATTAACAATTTTTCTGTACAAAACTGAATGTGATAAAAAAAAGTTTATTACCTCCTTTAATAAGAGTTTCATATTTTGATAAAAGTGTTTTCAATTCTCTGTTTGGACATTTAACCAGTAGTTTATTTAAAAGTGTAGTTGCGACTGTGGGCCACTTAGTAACAAAAGCTGTAGATACAGTTTCTCCGTACTCTTTGCTGATTTTTCGAGAAGTAATTTGCTGCTTGACAATACTCATAAAATCTGATTCCAACTAAAAGAACAATTTATTATTTTATTAGAGTCATATGTTGAAGTGTAACAAATTTTGATAAATGAAATTACTTACCAAACTAATCCCTAATGGATGACACAAATCTTTGAAAGATTTTAAGTAACTTTTTACTTTGTCATTGTCCAGACCTTTTCGAATTAAAACAGCTAATCGCTTACTAAAATTTTTTTCCCAGTCACAGTAAATTTGTTGAATTGATCTCAAACCTTGGAGCTCATTAGAGTGTGTTTCAACTGTAAGAAGAAAAAAAAATTAATGCTTGAGATTAATATAAAACTAATAGAAACATTTTTAAATTTATTCAACACTCGCACTCTTACAATTGTGAAAAAATATTGTTACCTGCAGGTGCATCACTATTAGTTTCTGATTTATCTTGTATCAATCCAGCGTCATATAATAAGTCTCTAGTTGATAAATAACATCTATATAGCTTTCCTGAAGCAGACACTGAGTTGTTTTGGCTACTTCTATAAGATACTGAATACCAAATAGATGAGTCTTCCTTTGGAAACAGATCATGTATTTCCTCTTTTAATAGTAAAAATTCAGAGGCTCTTATCCTAAAAAAAAAGTAGATAATGATGATTCCATACAAAAGAATATATTGATTAAGTTTTATTCATTTTTCGTTATTAATCAAAGCAGCAAGCCATTCAAAAAATTGTGTGCACCATGCAAAATAAACCTACTTGTACTTATTATAAGGATCATCTCTATGTCTCTTAAAGCAATCTAAAATAATTATTTTTTTAAGCAAATTTCTCTGCTTTGTCAGAATTTTTTGGTATCTTTTGTAGTAAAGTAAAATAGCTTCACCTTCAGGTTCTGAATCTAACAAGTAGTATAATCTATTTTTTTTTTCATAAAAATCTAAAATTTCAATATATTTTTAGAACAAAATAAAATACTTTAATATTTTTAACCAATTAAACAATTATTTTTTTAATTACTAGAATAATCTGTATCTATTGGTTCATTAGAAGTTGTCGAGTCATTAATAGATTCAGTAGACTGCTGACTTTCTTCCTCTACATCACTGACATCCATACTATTTTCTAAACTAATCTGGACTGGAGGATTATTTTGATAATAAGGATCATTGGGTTGTTCATTAAGGACATGGTTATTTAGTAGCTGTGCATCATCAATTACATAAGATACATTCACTGTTGAATAAAAAAAATAAAATAAAACATGCATTTTTATAGACCCTCTGTTAATCAAAGTTGTTAATTATTGTTAATGATGACTTATGAAAATACCAGCATATTATAAATTAAGCATAAAGTTAACTTTCACACCACTTATTCAAAGTCCATTTTTGAAGTACTTAGACCAAATAATTATAAATTAAGCAATTATTTTATTGAAATTCACACCAGCTAGTTAAAAAAAATATTTAAAATACTGTCAAAGAAAAAAAAAATCAAGCTATTTATTTTGATATTCACACAAATTACTACTACTTCAAAAGAAATAAACAAAGCTATTATAACCTCAAAATTGATTGTTTTAATTATATTTACCTGAGCTATCAGGGATTGGAGCTTCTTCATAATCCATATTTGCACCAACTTACATACTATTAACTCTATTATTATACGAAAATGTTTTATAATAAAAAAAAAAAGCCGTTACGGGTATATAAATAAGCGGGACAATCAGCACTCGGCAGCGCTGAAGGACGAGATTCGCTACAACACTGCGGGCCAAACGTTTTACACCGTGCGCCAAATTTGTTCCATTGTGAACAAGCAACTGTCCGAGTTGTCGATACAGTAACGGCTCTACGAGTGCCGCTCATATCATCCACATTTTTCCCAGTGTAGTCAATATTTATCTCATTGATCTACATGTAGTACAAAGTAAATTTCGTTTAAAATTTTTATCTTATTTTTTTTCAACAATCCACTTTGTTATTAGGTAGGGTCCCTGTACCTAATAAGCCCGCCCCCCCCCCCCCCCCTGTTATTTTGAATATGCTCGATATACGGCATTTCTACAATTAGGTAGGAAGAAGTCAAAAACACTGATTTATGAAGTTTTGAGTTGTTTTGAACATTTGAAAATTATTTTTGCGCACGCCTTATAGCTAAAACTAGTTTCGTATACCTTCGTTATTATTTTACGTTGTAATTCAATAGTCTGCCAAAAGATTTAGACACACCTGACCGAAATTTTCATAAATAGCTTCGATTCGTTATTGTTTCAGCTTTTAAACGTGATTTTAGTTTTTGTTCAACTCGTTTTCTAACGGCTTTTATTCTTAAATAACTTTTTATTCTGCAGTGTACCTAATATGGCCCCCCACGAATTAGTAGAAATACCGATATTTCATAGATTTGCTTTCATTTTGCGTGGTATAAAAATTTTATAAAGTAGTATTTGGAATATCGTTTTAATTTAGTGTGTAAAATTTTAAAAGAAGCTGTTAAAGTATACACAATTTATTCGCAACTAATATATTACTTCAAAGGGGCCATATTAGGTACACAAATTTTTGGTGTCTTAAAAAAACGTGTTTTGGTAAATCCTCTGGCATTTCAAGCTCATTGATCAAAATCGAACGCGTAAGGTCTCATTTTAAAGACCTTGAATTAACCTTACACTTCAAAAAATATTGATTTGATTCGCCACAACGTCGATTCTCGCTTAGGGAGCTATATTAGGTACATCTACCTTGCTTATTTTTCGTATATACTAACGAAACTGATTTGCAAAAAGTTAAAGGAACGTATGGAATTACTGAGTCAAACTATTTTTTTTTATAATGCTTTATTCAGCAGACAAAAAAGACCATCCAAAAAAATTAAATTTAAATACAAATTTGAGTTTTACGCCATTTTTAAATTTATAAAAATTAAAAAGTACTTCATAATTATCTGCGTCGGTCGGTGATCAGTTTTTATTATTAGTGTGCGTAAATTTTTGTTTTTTAATCGCTTGATTCATGCAAATATTTAAAATTTAACAATTTCCTTAAAAAGCACAATTTTTTTTCTCATTTGACCATACAATGTAGACCCCAACCATTATTATGCTTTTCATCGGCATTTATATTTATTTAAAATTCATGAAATTTGAAGTTTATTGTAGCTAAAACTTACGAAAAATTAAAAAAATATGAGGTTTAACGTACTGCAAAGGTAATTTTTAGCTAATTTTATAATATGTATTTTGAAAAAATTTATTTAAAAAACGCTCAAAAGTTATTTTGTTAACTTTCAAACTGACACAATAGTGTCTACAAAACGACTAAATTCAAAATCACTTGAGATATTTTATTGTGAATTTACTTTGAGTGAGATTTATATAGAGATTTGAAAATATTTTTCTCTTAAAGTTCATAAAGAGACAAAAACATGCGAGGATACACATGTCTAGGAGTGCCATGGGCTTTGAACACAAATTGTTTGAAAATTATTTAAAAAACAAAAATAATTCAAACATTTTGTGTAGATAATCGAAAAAAGGACCATTTAGAAAAATTATTGATGATTTTGCTCATCATTCGGTACCAGAAAACGATTTCCAAAGTTTCTGCAATCGATGATCCAAAAAAACTTATCCAACCCTGAGAGGAGGACCCGCTAGGATTAGACATTTGGGTCACTTCTTTGGGTTTTTAGCTAATTTTCAAACAATTTGTGTTCAAAACCTGAGCCAAAGGCGAGAGTGTCAAGGGTTTGCTAAGGGTTAGCTCATACTTTTCCAGCGTCGAGTGTAATGGTTTTTTCAACTCAAAGCAAGGAGTTCAAACTTCCTGTTTGGGAAAAATCAGAAAGTTTGAACTTTCTGCACCGTGTGTGAAAAATAAATTTTATAGAGTTAGGAAGTTTTTTTAATCATAATTTTAATGTTTAGAAGGACAAAAATTGATGCATTTATCGCAACGTAATCAAAGTTTTTGCGCGCAAGCGGAGATCGGAAGTTTTTGCACGCACGCGGAGATCCAAAGTTTTTGCACACATGCGGAGTACCTAAGTTTGCGCGCACGTGGGATAATTTAGTTTGGGCGTACGCGGAACACCTAACTTGCGCGTACGCGCAAATTTTTGTTTGAAAGGGTAAGTTTGCGCCTACGCGGAGACTCCTCCGCGTACGCGCACACGTACATACATGAATACATACATGAATATATTTGGATGAAAATTACAGAATAAAAAAAATAAAAAATAAATAAATAAGGATTTAAAGTTTAACAAGAATTTTTTAAATAAAATTTTACAATTTATTAAAAAGAAAAAATTACTCCATTATAAATTTAATTTTTCTGAAAATAAAATCTTTTTTTCATTTTTTTTAAATCAAAAACTTGGATTTTTCTAATTAATCATATAATGAAATTAATGAATTCAAATTTTAAAATTTTATATAGTTTAATTATACCATTAAAAAAGAATTATTAAATTAAGAAAATATACAAAACTTGTAACAAAACATTAAAAATGGGGGGCGGGGAAAAAAAGGGCGTGGGAAGGGCGGGCGGGGGGCGTGATTGGAAAATCATAGGATAATTCAAAACTCATAGAAATAAGCATATTTCGGTACACTTTTACGGTTAGTTAAGTACTTTTTTGAGAGGCCTGTGGGGGGGGGGGCGTGAGAGAGGAAAAACAACTATATAATATAGTAAGATAAACCAACACTTATTATTCATGATCCACTAAACCCTCTATTCCAACAAGTAGACTTGTTGTACTTTATCAATTGATATTTACATCTGATGTCCTCATGTTGACGAAACAATGGTGAGCCCTTGAGTACTGAAAACTGGGGTTGTCGGATGTATTTTGTCACAGGGCTCGAATTAAGGAATTTAATTCCTCGGAGGATCGTGATTGAACACGAGAACCCGCGGCGATCGTCGTCCGCACTCCTCCGGCCTGATGACAAAATGCACTTTGCAATCTGCAATAAAAACTGCTCAATACTAGATTCACTATCACCACTGAATCTAATATTCCACCTTCGAACAATTATGCCAACGTCGACTGGCTTCATCGGGTTGCCTTGAGCCTGGATTGACTCCTGAGTGGCTAAATCAGCCGTCTGCTCATGGCTTCTCAACTGTTCGAGTTCGGCTTGCAAGGCCTTAATTTGTCGTTCCAGTTTTTGTACCTTGTCCAGTCTGGCGACTATAGGACTGGAACTATCTCTCGCGTCTCGCACTGATGTCTCACCGAAGTTGACTCTAGCGTGCGGTAATTGACCGTCAGTCGACATACTGCAGTCATTTAGCGAGTTTTGCATTTCCGGCCTTATTGTCGAGGAGACCGGGCCTCCCGGTCCCCGGATCCGATTTGGCTGGCGGTACCTATCAGCCTCCACAGCTGCCAACCTGGCTCGGGTATCCTCACTCGTCTTTCTCAACGCCTTAAGTTCTTCCGCTACCGACCTCACGGCTTGTAGCACTTCGGCGTTAATATCGTCAACCTGGTCCGGTTGCCCATGTCCCGCCAGATTTTTACCTCCCTGATTGCGGTCATGCACTTGGATATTCGAATATTCTTCCTGGATTCTCGAAGCTGCCTCTCGGACCATTTCCTCGTCCATGAGGACAGCCAAGGGGTGTGCGCCACTTGTGGTATAATTTGGATCAATTATTGTCGACCCAGATTTCTCCCACACTGTCGTTGCTATGAAAGTGGCTCTTAGACTTTCGCGTTTGATTTTAACTTCACCCTCATCCTCGGACTCGGTTGCGAGAAAGTCTTCTGCTGAATAATTTCCTAACAGCCATTTCAGCAACCTTCCACTTTTTTCCATCAACGTACCTCCAGGCTTGAGCTCAAGCTCCTCTAAAGCCTCGGAATCGACATCTGCCCCTTCGGTCGCGATCCATGAAAAGATCAAATCCTCCCTCGCAAGCTCTTGCGTCATAGCTGCGTCCTGCGTTACCGAGCTTACAAATAAAACGGTAACCTAACCCACGTGACAGTTTCTACACTCTCTAATTTATTAGTATTTTACAAATAACAAATTCCAATTATATTTCTGAGTTATGTTAAAAAAAAATTAAAATAAAAAAACAACTTGATCCACCGGTCTCAACTAACAATCCGAAATGACCAAAAGGCCCACCAACCACGCTTGGTTTTAGCAAAAACTCCCGATGGCTAAAAAAAAACGAATTACCCGTTGAAGCCAGGACAGAATCAAAATAACTAAAAAATCAATCGTTTTAACCCGTGCCAAACCCGATTTTTCCACTCAGAAATATAAGTCACAGTTGTTACTGAACGTTAGTCGATAACAGCCTGCGAGTAAAATAATATTTTACAATACTTATACAATAAATTAATATTATTCAGCGCTCTACTCTCGCTACTGTCACGTATAGGTTCTGCTTGGTGGAGTACTTGCTCTAACAAAAAAACAAAAAAAAAAACAAGTCAAAATCGAAAAACGCAGCTCGAAATATCCGCGTCGGAGTTAAATTACTAGGCTATGCCTAAACAAACACCTTACCGTATGACAACACGGCTTAATCAAAACAACTCCGATGTGAATTCAACTTCGAGTTGCAAAACTCTCAAACCCGAGAAAAGAAAAAAAAATGAATTAACGATTTTAACTAAAATCCAGCAAGCACTCGCACTCCATCGAGCAATTAACAGGAAAAAAAAATTCCTCGACTTGCTACTCTGCCTTTGTCTTTATCCTAAGATTAACTCTGCCGACCGACCTTGAACCCCCGCCGGTCAGCGCACACCTGCGATCACTCACACTAACCAATAACCTTTGTTTTGGTTACCTAACTACCTACACGTTGTTGGGCACCAATTGTCACAGGGCTCGAATTAAGGAATTTAATTCCTCGGAGGATCGTGATTGAACACGAGAACCCGCGGCGATCGTCGTCCGCACTCCTCCGGCCTGATGACAAAATGCACTTTCTGTGCACACGACAATCCGTCGATTTTTCTTCAATACCTGAAAAGAGGGGGGAAGACGCGTACGCGAACTAATGTTTTTATTACGCGGCGCGGCTGCTCTCCTTCGTCGGTAGTGGCGTGAGTTTACGTGGACCGATCGCAGGAACACGGGTTAATTAAATTAATGATAAAATGTAAATTTCAATAATTTTAATTAACAATAAAAATAAATGAATCAAAAATTTACATAATATTCCAAATTAATTCTATCTGATTGTTTACAAACAATCCAACCCGAATGACTCGAAATCTTAAGTCGACGAAAATTGATTCTACAAAAATAAAGTTCGTCGTCTGTGTTGTGGTCGCTATCAACACACCGACGCACACACACACTCTCGCGCTCGTCTGCTTGCTGCAGCGCGCCAAAAGAACAAAGGCTTGGACTAACTCCGATACAAAAATCTAAGTACTTCCTGTACTTCGCACACACTCTGACTCTAACTATCACACGAACAAATACTCAATGATTAACCGCTACGCGGACTTACTTTTCTAGCAGGTGCACCTTCGCTTGATTAAACAATAATAATAATTACTATTAGCCCGAATGGCTTCACACAAGACGACAATGCCTTCCAAGGCCGCACGCTGACTTTCCGTGAGAGGTTTGCCTTCCCCGCTCCGATCCAATGACAACTGGATCACAGGAAAATCTACACAACTTCTCACTGATAACTTTATCTAACACAACCTCAATAAAGTTATCTAACAACACAAAAAAAGTAAATAAGTATATTCGCTCTCTGACACACGTGTGATCGCGCCAAGCGCCGAGATTAGAGTAATGCTGATCGGTAGATCTCGTCATCACCTGACTTACCGATCCGCATCTGCGTTCCATAACAGTTAGCGCCGAATTCAAATTTAATCAACGCGCTAGCTGTTACAATTTATAGCAAAATAATCAAAACCTCTGCGGTATCATCCATTATTGATGGGTCTATCCTTGTCAATAAAGAGGAACACATAGTTTCCTTTACTCTAACACGATGAGCACAAATTTTTGAATTGATCATAGGTCATGTCTGTAGTCACATGATCTGCGTATATATGTTTGATGTTGGTCTCATCTTGCCGAAATATAGTCAATAGGTTAACGTTGTCTCGAACTAAATGATTTGAAACGCGAGCATAAGATTGACATAGATAAAGAGAATCTACATTTTTGTGCCTCCCCATACATAAGAATGCCCTCACATAGTCTTGCCATTCGGTGGAAATATCGTCGAATATTATTGCGGGTTTACTGCTTCACTAATTTTATTTTTATTTGCCGGATAAAAAGCTGGTAGGGGAGGGTTGTCAAATAAATTGAGTAGACCATTAATTAAGTTAATTTGAATTTCATTTTCTAAGAATATATTATTTTTTACAAAAAAAAAGGTTCAAGTTTAATAACTTTTATTAAATCTCTTAATAATTAATCAACAAGTATGAAATTTAAGTAGTTAATGTGTATTGACAGATTAATAAGTCTGATGTTGATAACATGAGCTCATTACTATAAAATAGAATAAGACAAATCATCAAAGTATAAAATAATTTAATTATAAATTATGGAGAATCACTATTGAGCCAGGTCCAGTTGAAATGTAAAATGAGATAAAATAAATCAGTGTAGTATACTTAAGAGAACTATCCAGAAGGTTAAGTTGAATTTCATGAATTAATGCAAATGAGCTGAGAATGAGCTTGAGAGAGAGAATAACAACTGATTAAAGAGAGAAACTGAGATATGAGAATATGTTGAATTGAGAATTGCCAGCATTAATTTCCGTGTAAAGAAACTTAACTAATTTGAGAAATCGCCTAGTCAAAACTCTTGACGAATTTGATTATATTAATTCAAACCATAAATACGAGTTTTGCTTGAGTACAGTTGAGGTAAACAAAGCAACAGAGAATGGCCTTGAAAAGAGTAGAAAAGAAAATAGCTGCGTGTAAGACAACACAAAGAAAAGAGAGAGAGAGCAAGAGAATGCACAGTAATTTTATTGATTTTCTGGCTGTGAGAAGGACAATGTAAAAGCACCGGTAAATTATTGTTACCGGTTCTGAGCGAAATACCTGAAGATGCCACGCCGTGAAAGCTCTCCTTGCTGAGCAATTAACCCAAGAATTGAATTGAGCCGAGCCGTTTGAGTTAATTGAAGATCAAATGTCTCCCGAGTTGAGCCAACACTAAGTAGATGATTCGTCGAGTTGACTGTACTGATGAGATGACTACGTTGAGAATGATGAGAAAGAGTCACGAGCAAGAACCAAGAGAATCCCGAGAAGTTTCACAAAATGGCGAGTGAAACCGTCTATTCACGAGCGTTGTCTTGAAGATTTGATTTTGATTTGATTTTGATGATTTTATTAATTGTACATTATGTTGTACAAAATACATAAGGTGAAAAAGTTATACATAAAATTAAAATTACAAAATAAAATAAAATAAAATAAAATAAAATAAAATAAAATAAAATAAAATAAATAAAATAAAGGTATATAAAAGGTATGTAAATATAGATAGATAATATAAAATAACAATAACAGTAATAAACAATAATCATAATAATAATAGCATTAGTAACAGTAAGATGAATGTGAAGAGAGAGAGAGGCCCGAGCGTAACAGTCAAGTCCTAAGTAAATGTAAACACCGATATTGATTTGAACTTAAATTATGAGAGTTTTCTTATTTACATTAAAAGGTGTGAGCGTAGGTCGAGTAGCAGCAGAGAGTGGCCTTGAAAATAGAGAGAGATAGCCCGATAGAGAGAGAGAGAGAGAAAGAGAGACAAAATGGCCGAAATAGCTACGTGCTTGTGCACACTGAGATAGACGAAATCAGCACAGAGTCGTAAATTCTGTGCTAGAGAAAATGAAAAGTGAGAAGGGGCAAGGAAATGACTGTTCCTTGCACCTGAATATCTGGAGATGTTCAATGAGTGAGGATTGTCCTTGAACCAGACAAATTCTCCGTAGACCACCGGTGAAGAGTAGCTTGTACACGTGGTAATGGCGCGACTCCGAGGTTGTTGATGATCACAGAATTACTGTCTGTGATCGTCCGGATGAGCTGGTGCTCGGTGAAAAGGCAGGTTCCGGGACTACCTGGTGAAAAAGGCGATGAGAAGAGCCGTTGAGAAGAACCGTGAAAAAGCCGGGAGAACTCTCTGCTGCACACACACACACTTGAGAACCAAAACCAGAAGCCAGCACGCGAGGCCTGTGGCAGCAGCAACGGCGACAGCGGTACTGCCCAGCACTACGGCGAGCGGGAGTGAGAATTGGGACTGAAGTCCCCGCCTAGACTCATAGATGGAGCCATGTAGTCTATCAATTTAAAGTTGAGCGAATGAGCCGAAATATTTACGAGCGAATAGTGGTCCACTCCGTAACAAATATAATCAAAGAGTTTGGGAGTGCATTTTCTGGCGAGACAACTTCATCATGCTCCCCAAATGGAAAGAACTGAATTCCTTCCAAGGGTTCCAAAAGGTTCTTAAGAAATTAATACTTGGGTTGGTATAGAGACTTTGAATAGATGTAGATATTCTCGAATCTCAAACCGTAAGGATGGGTTATTAGCGTAAACAGATTGTTTGTTTTACTGCAGTTTGAAGGTCCGCAGGAAATTGCGCGTATAGTGCTGGGGAGTAAATTACCATGACGATTGGGTTTTTTCTCTTCGACAAAGTCAAAATTTTCTATAGGAAGCTTGCAAGATTGTTCGAAAAAGTCAATGTTTACTGACTGAGTGCAACAACTTGACTGCTCTTTTTATATAAATATAAGACTTTTTATACCCTCCTTATCAGTCATACTCTGACCTTGGAAGTGTTATGGTTACATATAAAAATTGGTCAGGCAGAGGTTTGGTCAACAAGTTAATTAACAAATTACCTTTTGAACTTCACATCCCGGGCTACCAATAGTGTGGTCCTGATACGAAGCTTACCAAACTTCTTGCCAGAGGAGATCCAGGAATCAGCCCTTTAGACGCCGCTTGTAAAGAGCACGACGTAGCTGACTCGCAAAATCGAGAAAACATTCAAGTAGGAAACGACGCCGACAGAGAACTTGCCAACAAAGCTTGAGAGCGAGTCAAATCTAAAGACGCTAGTTTCAGTGAAAAAGCTGCAGCCTACGCAGTAACAAACATAATGAAGGCTAAAACCAAGTTCGAGATGGGTTTGAAAAAGAGGAAGCAAAAGAAGAAGAAAATAAGTTGGAGTAAAGTGAAAAAAGCTGCTTCGATCAAAGGAATAAAAAAAAGGCCCGAGATGTTATTCGTCAGTCATTGAAAAAAGCTCGAGAAGTGGTGAAAAAGGCAGGTGGAAATAGTCAAGTTCAAGTTGCAAGAGTATTACCGATCCCTACAGAAATGGGAGGTTATCTACCCTTTCTTGTGCCACTGTTTGCGGGATTGAGTGCTACAGGTGCCTTTTCTAAAATAAAACTCGTGTATCGCCGAACGTATCTGGTCAAGGTAATCTTCCAGATAAGACCATCGCCTCTCGTCTAAGACTCAGACGAAATCAACAGGTAGAGCTGAAAAATACTACACCCATCTACCAAGCAAACGACGAAAGCTTCACCTCAGAGATAGAAAATTCAGACGAAACGAAGGACGCCTGTGACGCGCCTGTACCCTTGCAAAACCGATCCTTGATACCTTGTTTGGTAGAACCACTCAACACAACAACAACATCGCTTGTCACCGAATCTGAAATCAGCAACCAAGAACAAGATGAGATTTCTGGCATAAGCGAGTTCGATAAAACCATGGCACCATCAGATGATTTCGAAGATGTAGGCGCTCATTTTCAAAAACCCGCATCGAGGAAGGCATTCTTTGATTCTCTACCAAAAAGAACACATGATCCAGCAAATGATGACGATTCTTCATCTTCTGACAAGGAAGAACTCTACGAGACTATTCCTGAAAAACTAAATTTAAAACTCCAAGCTCAGCTCAAACCTTCCAACTTCAACTCCAAGCAGAAAGAAGAGTTTATCGAAGGTTTTAATTCTTTGTGGTGGGACTCTGGAAAATGGGAAAAATTTCGACCTAGGAACTAACTATCACGAAGCGGATCACTCTATGGTCCACAGTGATCTGGGCTATTTGGAGAATGATCTTATCGATGCAGACGTTAGACAAAATTTGAATAATACTCAATCTTTGTTAGAGTTAGATAAATGTCAACTAAACGATGACTCAGAATTCAAAAATCCTCCCTTATCGTCCACTCTCATCATACCAAAAATACCCCCAACAAATTTTGATGACACTTTTAATCTCGAAAACACCAAAATCATGTCTAGCGAAGATTCCGACTCTTCAACAAATTCCGCGAAAACCATTGCGCTAGATCCTAGAGTGACGGAGGCACCATCGAAAAACTCTCACAATCCACAAGCTCGTCCTCGAGATATTGCCAAAACGACCCTTCAATCCTCGCAACTCGACTTTCCTACAAAACAACCAAATTCAAATTTAATACCTCAAAGTTCGAAAATTACTACGACAAACATTACCAATGATATTTTCACAAGCGTTAAAAACATTCCACCAATTGTACCACCGATCCAAAATACTTTTAGCATCCCGATCAAGCCCCCGAACAACTGACAGTGAAACTCACCCGAGATGCCCTCACGGGACATACAGATAACATAATACATTTTATCCCTGCGAATCTGAACCTAAACAACACCTAACAACCAACTTCTTGCTGAGCTAGAACTAATTTCAAGGAATGAACTCAAAGTTTTGAACCCTACGGTAGGCAGTGTTCTTGTTTCTAAAACCCGAGGCCGAATTATTTTCTCTTTAGTAGTAACAGAAACTGAAAGAAATTCTATGAGTCAATGTTCTTTAAAAAAATGCTTACACAACCTTTATCATCTACTGCTCGAGAAAGAAATAACATCGGTTCGTATGTCACGTAAAGGTAAACTCACAGACGCACTACCATGTGGAATTCTATATCGAGAAGTCCGTGCAACGGTAGGCGGGAGCTTGAGCACAAGCTCCTGGTTTTAATCTCCCCGACTGCTGGGTTTTGGGGCCGATCGTGAGTTTTCGAACGATCGGCTCGAAGCCAACCTGAGCGTGCAGCAGGCCGGAGAGAGAGAAGACTGGGAGCCTGATTCCCCCCCTTTTTCGCTTCCCCGCTAGGGCGAGTGGCGCTGGCGGCGGCTGCCGCCTGTGGTAGCGTGGGTTTCTCTCTCTCGAGTATTAGCCGCCGACAAGTGTAGACGCTCCGCGTTTTTTTGTACGAGCTAACGATTTTTTTCTTGAAGTTCGGAGTTATCGCGCACCGGTGATCACGGAGTGCTGTTCCCCCCCTACCGAGGGTCGACGACGGGATCACGGAGTGCTGTTCCCCTACCGAGGGTCGACGACGAGTTCATCTGCCGGAGTGCTGTTCCTTCTACCGAGGGTCAACGACGTCGAGTTCATCCGCCGGAGTGCGCCGTAGAGGACCAGCCTTCGCCACACTCGTCTCCGGAAAGAGTACGCCGGCTAAGGTAATAAGCGTTCGGTGCTCCCCCGCGTCGAGTGAATAAGGCCCGGATCAGCGGATCCGGACCGGAGTGAAGCCCGCGGGCAAGGAAGTCTCGTGGACGGTGCCGACGGCGGTCGGCCTGTATTAGTGAAGGAAATAAAGTGTTCCGGGGAAATCGTTCTTTCTTTTTTTTCCTAGTTCCGGCTTTTCCTTTTTTCTCTATTTCAGGTCGCGATCGTCGGAGGCAGACATTAGGTTAGTGTGATTCATTTGAGCACTTGTTTACTTTTTTTTTCTTTTTCAATTTGCTAGCCCTTCGGGCTTTCGAGTTCCTTGTTAATCGTCTTGCCTCCCCGCGTCGTACATCACCGGTCGGAGTCGCCGACGCGACGAGAGGACGAGAGCCAAGTAGCAGTTCGCAGCAGTGCAGCAGGCCTCTCGCAGGCAGTTCTCCAGCCCGCAAATTTGATTTCGAGCTAGCCGGGAACGGGCACAGGGCGCCCAGAAAATACTGGCCTGTCCCGAGTGGTGGGGTTTTCCTTTTTTTTTCTTAGGTCCCGAGGAGGTGGCCAACGGGGACTACGGGTTGGCGGTGCGTGGCCTTCAGGACCCCTAGTTCACCGTCGCATGGCGCTGCCAACGTGTGGGCACGGAGAACCACTGCTGCCGCTGCTACTAGCCGTGTTGCGTGACCTCGAAATTCCAGGCTTTGTTTACATGGTCCGAGTTAGCTCGTTTGACCGTTTGTTTTGATTATCTGGAATTTCGTGATTGAGAGTTAGCGAGTACGTATGTGTGTTTGTGACAGTTACCTGTCTGAAATTAAATTCGTCGAATTTGGAAGTTAAATTCAAATTAAATTTTTCTTTTAAACCGTGCTTAGTGAGCCGTAGCCTTGAGGCTGGAATTTCTTTTTTCTCGTCGTTATTTTGACAGCCCGGTGGCACTTAATTTGAATTTAACCTCCTAGGGAGCACCTAGTTGATAAGTATACTTTGTTATCACCAGGAGTTCTGAGTCGTTATTTATTGAAATTATTTTGCGTCTATCTAAGAGCCCAATTTGCCCCTATCAGCCCGGTCCAAAGAGCCCTGGAAATTTTCCGTGGTGGAATTTTCCGTTTAGTATTATTATTTTTTTTTCTTCTCTTTTCTGATTTTTTTTAACCAGTTTTGGTTGTTCCTTTTTCTTTTCTTTCTTTCCCTAACTGTCGCGCTAGGAATTTTTGTGTACTGCGATGGCGGACTTCAGAGAGGATGGCCTGCCGGCGGAAGAGATTGCCGCGCGGTTGGCAATCCGGGAAGTCTTGAGGCAGTCTAAGGACGCCCGCGACCTCCATTCGGTAATTAACCGTTTAGAGCCCCAACAGCTGATCGAGAGCCTCGACAAGGAGGGACTCAATACCGGGGGGACCCAAGGAATATTACGGGACCGGTTGCTTCGGTACAGCATCATGCAAGCTGAACAGAAGTTTATCGTCCCCTGGGACCCTCAGGTAGACGAGCGGGGGGAACAAGCGCCGGCGACCACGGCTGGCTTGAACCTAGAATCCTCGAGAGAGGAGCAACCCGTGCTGGACGCGCCTGAGCCCAGACCTAGAGGCAGGCCTAGGAAGGTCCAAACCCGGCAGTCGATGGGGAGGACGGACTCGGCAACAGACGCGAGTTCCTCGCGGTCCTGCCCAGGGCTCCGAAAGAAAATCCAGAAAGCTCAGGTGGTCGTCGCAAATGCAAAGCGGGTGACTCGCAGTTCGAAAGCCTTGGCTGCCAGATCGGTCAACGTGGAGGCCCCCGGGACGAGTCGGGTACACACCACACAGAAGAGGCCCTCCGGCTCGTCGCTCCCAACTAAGGCACCGTCGCTCGTGGACGCGGTGTCAGTGGCCCTGACTTTGACCTCGACGACGAGCACCACGGCGGGAAGCGTCTCGACGAATCCCTTCTACTCGGGGACGTGCACCACCGGTTGTCACACCCCCGGAATGTCACCGTCGGTCTCAAGCTCTCGCGTGACCCCCTTTGGACCCGGGGAGATGCTGGGGAGCATCGAAACGAATTATGTTGCGAATTATCGTAACTTAATTTACCAAATGCCCCGGCTCCATTTGGGTAACATATTTGACCTATTGTGCCCCGAAATACTCAACCCGTGGGGCGGAGTACAAAGGCCAGGACACGCAGTTGGACCAGAACCAACACCCGGCCCGAGTGGGCCCCAAGAAGTGAACACCGGTAGGTTAGCGGCCCCAATTATTAACACGCCTCGGGGCAGATCAGAGGAGGAGCCCAGTAGCCCTTCAGATTCTGACTCGGTTAGCTCGGAGGAGTCCAGCTCGTTGGGGGATCCCTACCAACCTACGCCCGAAGCGGGAGCTGTCTATCGTCAGCTGGGGCGTAGCTTCCAGGAAGGCCCGGCGCGTTCCCCCAAGAGAGGCTCTCGGGGGGACGCGACACCTAATCCCCCGGGGTTTGGATCTTCGGGGTTTAGCCCACAAGCCCGGGGAGCGGGTGCCGTTTCATCTGAGAGTGATAGCGAGTAAAGCGGTCCAGGCCCTAAAACCCGCGGGTACCCCGCGAGGCAAATGAAGGCCCCACGCCGCACGTCAACCCTGGAGCCGGAGCGGCATTTGGCTGATCCGGAAGGTGCATGGACTGGGCCCAGGAAGCCCAGCCGTAAACCCAAGGTGCGTACCGCCGACGACGGCTCACCGCGCCGTAAATCGGACCTACGAGGAAGTTCCCGACACTCTGTTAGCTCAGAGGAGCGACCTCGGGCGTCTCGTCGCCAACGGATTCCGGAATCATCGACCGAATCTGGGTCCGACAGCTGTACTGGGAGTACTAGCAGTAGCGGGATGAAGAGCCCAGGCCCACGAGACCGTCACACCCAGAGCAAGGTTCTGCGGGACCTTAAAGCCTGGGACATGAAGTTCAGTGGCGGGGATAAAGATGACCCCGACGAATTTCTGAGGCGTTTGGAGGACTTCCTAGATGCCACCCAGTGGACGGGCCGGGAAATTATGTGCGCCTTGCCGAGCATATTAACCCGGTCGGCTGGCTCATGGTACCGACGGCGCGGCCGGAAAATCAAATCGTGGCGAAAATTCCTAACGGAATTTAGCACCCATTTTATCGGCGAGATCGAGGACGACGACCTCCTCGATGAGCTCAAGGCCCGGACCCAGGGTAAAGGGGAGAAAATTGAGCCATTTGTCGACAAATTTAGAATGATTGTCGACAAGTTCCGGGATCCACCGTCCCGGAAACAACAACTGAAGATGGCCTATAAGAACCTGGAAGCCGGGTACAGGCTATACCTCGGCTCGAGGCCCTTGAGATCGTACAGTGACCTGATTAAATTAGGTCGCGAGTACGAACGAATAAAGGATCTAAATAGTCGATGGGTCCAGCCGCCTCCCAAGGACAAGTCACGAGTCCCCATGGCTGCTTGGGCGGGGGCCACGAAAGCCCAGAAGGTGGCCTCGGTACAGGAGTCCCGCCGCCATGAGCAAGGGTCCCAGGATGAAGTCCCAGAACCAAGTGAGAAAGCCAAGCCCAGGAAAGACAAAAGACCGCCCAAACCCGGTTCGAAGAAAAGTGAGCTGGGGCAGCCACGGGCGAAATCCAAAAGTAAAATCGACCAGGACACAGAGTCAACGCCAGAGGTAGCAGCCGTCGGCCAGGGCCCGCCGGGTCGTAACCAGGGCAGAGGCCCTCCACCCAACCAGGCCAAGCAAGCTTCGGCTAGTCAACCGATCCGTACACCAGGCTTGGCCGGGGGAGGTGACGCCGTTGATCCGGACGTCTGTTATAACTGCAGGGAGCCGGGTCATAAAATAACCAACTGCCCAACAATCGTCTGCTACTCGTGTCGCAACACAGGCCATTTGGCGCCTCAGTGTCCGGATCGGAAGGCTAAGGTGTCCTGCCAAGGATGCAACGCGGTCGGAGTTACGGTCAGGAACTGTCCTAATTGTGCCTGGGTTTGGGGAAACGCGAACGCAGGGGGTTTGAACGGTCCCAAACCCCTGTGCTAAACGAACCAAGGACCACCCAACTCAAACCCTCGAGCCCTAACCAGCCCCAAGAGGGAGCCAGCAGCGATAAACCCTTCGACATCCAGAGTGTAAGCGGATGCGAGGAGGAGCAACAGTTAAGCGACTCGGAACCATGGAGTTCAGATATAGAGACCTCGCTCGTCCCGGATATTGACGCGGACCAAACCAGTGGGAAAACCCAGAAGACTGAGGAAGAGTACCACGAACAAGTCGTCGAAGCAGTGGAACGTTACGTGAGGGAATCTGGATGGCGCATGGGAGAAGACGATAGCGAGAGCCCCGGAAAAGCTGTTGACCCCGGGATCCTAGGAGGGACCTGGAAGAGTTGGGAAGTGGACAATGAGGACCCAAGAGTCGACGGGCACATCGTCGTCCACGACAATGTTATCGAGATGGTCGCGGCGGTCAAGGAGGACAACCGTTTCTTTATCCCGATTGTTGTCGGTCGCCAGAAGTACAATGCTTTGTTTGACCCCGGGGCAATGCTTTCTCTGGTAGGCCCTCGGGTTGTTGAGAATAACGCGAGTCGACTGAAGCCCACCGATACCCTGATACGTTCGGTCACGGGTGAAATCAAGAGCCTTAGGGGCGTGTTGACAGTCCAGTTGGACGTGTGTGGAACCAACAGACCGTTTCAAATTAAAGCCTACGATGGCCTTGAGCACGACGCCGTTCTGGGTATGGACTTCTGCAAGGAGTTCGGCGTCGAAGTACAGTTCGACATTGGCTGGTGGCGTGTCAAGGGTGGGCCTTGGCAAGGTTTCCTGAGCCAGCAGAACAAATTCGAGAACCCTGTGGTGATTGCGGAGTGCGCCGGGATCAGCGAGCTCACGGACGACGAACGGGCCCAACTCGAGGAGCTGGTCACCCGACTACTGCCTGAGCCCACAGACGAGCTGAAAGCGACGACTTTTGCAGAGCATGTCATCGAGGTCATCGACTGTGAGCCTATTCGGCTGCCGACACGGCGTATGTCTCCTCGGATGAATGAGATTATGATCGAGGAGGTCAACAAGATGTTGAAGGCAGGGATTATTGAGAAGTCCCAAAGCGCGTGGTGTAGTGCCCCGGTTCTCGTCCGCAAGGACGACGGGTCCTATCGGTTTTGTGTCGACTTCCGGGAGGTCAACAAAGTAACCAAGAAGGTTGCCTTCCCACTCCCGGACATGGACTCCATCCTGGATCAACTCCGGGATGCCCAGTACCTGACCAAAATCGACCTGAAGCAGGCTTACTTCCAGATTCCGATGGCGGAAAACAGTAAGCAGTATACGGTATTTGCGGTCAAGGACTATGGACTGTTCCAGTTTCTAAGGATGCCCTTTGGGCTTACAAATGCCCCGGCCACCTTCCAGAGGCTGATCAATGAGCTTTTTCCCCCGTGGTTTGCCCCGTTCGTTTTTCGGTACTTGGACGACATAATCATTGTGACAGCCACCTTCTTGGCCCATTTGTACTGGGTACACATGGTCCTGAAGCGCCTAGCGGAGGCTGGCCTGACAGTCAATAAGAGCAAGTGTGAGTTCGGCTGTTCGCAAATACCGTACCTTGGGTTCCTTCTGGACAAGGACGGTCTCAAGCCTAAACCCGAACGAACCCGGGCCGTGCTGGAATTTCCTACCCCGACGTCGGTTACGAAGCTCCGCAGTTTCCTCGCCATGGTCGGTTGGTACTCGAGGTTTATCGAACACGAATCGGAGAAAAAGCTGCCCCTCCTGAAATTGCTGCGGAAAAATCAAAGATGGGAGTGGGGTCCCGAGCAAAACGACGCTTTCATCGCACTGAAGGAGGCTCTGACGTCAGCTCCGGTCCTAGCTCGTCCTGATTTCACCCGGCCCTTTGTCCTACAGACCGACGCTAGCGCGGGAGCCCTTGGGGCTGTTCTCACTCAAGAGTTTGAAGATGGGGAACACCCCATTATTTTTATTAGTAAAACCTTGGCAGATACCCAAAGACGTTACTCCGTTTCCGAACGAGAGTATTTGGCTATCAAGTGGGCAGTCTTGAAATTAAGGCCCTATGTCGAGGGGTACGAGTTTAAAGTGATTACGGATCATCGCGCTTTGAAGTGGATCGACAACCTGAAAGATGACACGGGTCGCCTGGGCCGTTGGCGGTTGAAACTTTCCCAATTCAATTTTAAAATTGAATACCGGAAGGGGGCCCTTAACCACGTCCCAGATGCCCTTTCTCGAATGTATGAGGGCGAGCCCGCTGAAATCGCGAGTTTCGAGACGATCGAAGACCCTTGGTACCTCGAAAAACGCCGCGAGGTTCTGGAAAATCCCAAAAAGTATCCTGAGTGGTGCGTAGTCGACGAAATGCTTTATCGCCATCGAGAGGACCCCCTCCTAGATCCGGTGACCAATGGGGAAGAGGGTTAGAGGCTGGTCGTACCGCTGGAGTATCGGGACGAAGTACTCCATGGTGCCCACATTCATCCGTCCTCGGGGCACTTTGGAGTGGAGAAAACCTACGACCGCGTGATCCGAGAGTATTATTGGCCCGGAGTGTATGCCGAGACCCGCCAGTTCGTCCTGAGCTGCCTGGACTGCCAAAAGTATAAGGCTCCGAGTTCAGGCCCTCAGGGCCTCATGGACAAGCGAGTGGTCGAGCGACCGTGGTCCGTTGTTTCGGTGGACCTTATGGAGTTTCCCCCAAGCAAAAATCAGTTTCGTTACCTTGTGGTTTTCGTAGATCTATTCACCAAGTGGGTAGAATTAAAGCCCCTGCGAAAGGCCACAGGGAAAAACGTTGCGGTAGCCCTCGAGGACCTTATATTGTTTCGCTGGGAAGCTCCGGACTATGTCCTCACGGATAATGGCACGGAGTTCGTAAATAAGGACCTTACGAGTCTACTCGAGGAGTATGGGATTAAACATACGACCATACCTCCTTTCCATGCCCAAGCCAACCCCGTAGAGAGGAGCAACAAGACCCTCAAGACTATGATATCGATGTTCGTAAAACTCGACCACCGGTTGTGGGACGTCCACTTGGCCGAATTTCGCCATGCCATCAACACCGCCTGCCAGTCCTCCACAGGGGTCTCGCCCGCCTTTTTGAATTATGGTAGACATCCCCGCCCAGTGAAGAGCTTACGACGTAAAGTAGAGGCTCCTAGAACCTTGTTAAGGTTGGATCCCGAGATCTGGCTGGATCGCGTGAAACGCTTAGATCACCTCTGGGATCTGGTGAGTAAAAACATCGAGTCGGCGCAAAGAAAACAGGAAAGGCATTACAATAAGGGGCGCAAGGATGTGCGTTTCCAGGTCGGGGACCTGGTCATGCGTGCCACCCATTATTTATCGGATGCATCCAAAAAGTTTAACAAAAAACTGGCCCCGAAATTCGAGGGCCCCTATAAAATCGTTACGGTCGAATCGCCCACGGTTTACATACTAGACATGGGTGACAGTCGAAAAAACCCAAAAGCGCACGTCAGCGATTTAAAGCGTTTTATTCCACCCAGAGGTAGGAGAGAGGCTCCGCAGAAGGGTAGCGAAGCCTAGGCCCATCAATTGTAAACCCGTGCGTAGAACATTTCGTTTTATTAGTAGGCCCCTTTTGCCGCGTTAATTTATCTTTAATAGCCTTTAGTGCAGTCAATAAGTTGCTGGGTTTTTTTTCCAGATGCCTAGACACGGGAATCGTCCCCGGAGACCCTATAAGTCGGAATTGTCCCTCCCGGGCGAAAAGGACCCTGCACCACCCGTGACACGGGTTGTGGCCCTAGCAACATCCCCGTCTGCCAGAGAAGCAGGAGATGATCCGGTCGTGCGGGAACAAGAATTCCAGCAACCCGATCAACAACGCCGAGAGAACCTGCCACAAGGCCCCACTGTAGCCCGTCAACGTATAGCCCGGGCCGAACGCGGGGCAAATCTCTCCGAAGAGCTCGAAAGGGCCCAAGCTGAAGGATGGGAGGACATCGAGTTGGACGCCCGGTACCCTTACCTTGGATCATCATCGGAAGAGGAGAGCGAGGGACGCTCCTGGCGAGACCTGGAACGCCCTAGCGAAGAGGCTTGGTCGGAAGGCTCGCAGCGACCAGAGTCACCGAAGAGGCGTTGCCACCGTGATTACCGGCCACAACCAGAAGCTCTCGCATCTGCAACGCCGGGGCGGGCGTTTCTCCGGTTAGGGCCGCGAGAAATCCGTTCGGCTTCCGGGCCTCGGAAGCCTCGCCCTCGGAGACCTGAGTCTCCGAAACGGTCGCAATCCGCTCAAGGTCCTCGAAGAGTAGCTGAGTCCAACCGTATACCACTTCGGAGCGCGCCGCCCACGAGACAGGACCCACCGTCGAGGCCTAGCGTGCCCGGGACAAGGAATCCAGAAGGGCGGAGACAGGAGTTCTCCCCACCGGACCCTCCCAGACGTGGAAGGCCCGTCAGGAATCAGAACGTCGAGCCCACGCCATCCTATTACGCTGATCCTCGAGAAACAGGACCGCATCCTTACACGGGGTGGGATGCCAGCCAACCGATACCACCCGGCCTACCCGCGTTTGTGGCGCAGACCCTGCCGCGTCGTAAAGAGCAGTCCTATCGGAAGAGAATTTACATAAAATGCACCATGCCGGTCCCCACGGACGCCCGTTTCGATCCTCCGGAGGGAGCCTGTTTTACTTGCTGGCAACGACGTCCTAGGCATACGGCCAACTCCTGCCCGAACCCATTGGTAGACCGCTATTGTTCTAATTGTGGCCGGCGTGGGTTGACTGTGGAAGAGTGCCCCCGGTGCGGAGAAGGATACCTAAGGCAACGACCCGCTGGACGTTCCTCTAGACTGACCCGAGACTTCGCGGCCCTTCTACGGACCCAGGAACCAGAGCGTCAAGTAGGAGCGGCCTTAAGAACTGGGGAGCCCACGCCAAATCCCGGTAGGCCAGAACTGACCCCACCGGAATCAGAAGCCCCGATAGAACCTGCGGCCAGCCCTGCAAATCCGGTGGCCACTTCATCGCTCGTTGGCATTGCGCCCGACCTCCAGCCAAGGGCTGGTTTTTCTCGCGTTACCTCCGTAGCAGAGGTGATCCAACTGAGAGCCGCCATCCAGGATCTACCCGACGATGTGCAGTTGAGCATCATCCGGTCCTTGTTCCCTGGCTCACGTTGATCATCCAAAAACTCCTGGTGAAGCCCCGTTGGGCAATCATTATTTTTATATCCTTTTATAGTATGTAAGTTTGTACTTTATTGAATTTTATTCTTAGTACCTTTTTTTATCTGCGTTAAGCCCCGTTGGGCAATCCTTTTTGTATTTACTCTCTTTATCGATGCGTTAGTTCTGTATTTAGGCCGCTGGGCAAAGATTTGGTACCTTTTTTTTTTTTTACTGATTTGTATCAAGGACTAAACCCGGTTGGGCAAGGAATTTTGAAGAATCTTTTAGCCCGTTGGGCACGTTATTTATATTTATTTCTTTTGTATTATTAATTAATCTCGTATTGCGGAACTTTACCGACTGTGAATGAAGGCCTAAAAGGCTACACTGTGTGCGAGAGTGAGTTGAGTGACTTTCCTGTAAGGCCGACGGCCCAGCATAAAGCGAAGCGGGAGAGCACCAGGGCTGAGGAGTGAAGGTGGAATTAACCCTTTCGGGACTTGTTTATTTGCGGGCGCATATTCGTCACCCTCCTCACTCCTCGCTCCTAGCGTAGGTTATTATTCGAATTCCCATTTTCTTTTATTCTTGTTTATTACTATTATTATTTTTTTTTATTATTAACTTATACTTATTCAGTTTCGGGGTGTAGTCGTACCGCCTAGTGAGGCGTCACTCCTTGGTGGGGGGTGGTCCATTGCGGGTGCAATGGTGTGTGTGCAACGGTAGGCGGGAGCTTGAGCACAAGCTCCCGGTTTTAATCTCCCCGACTGCTGGGTTTTGGGGCCGATCGTGAGTTTTCGAACGACCGGCTCGAAGCCAACCTGAGCGTGCAGCAGGCCGGAGAGAGAGAAGACTGGGAGCCTGATTCCCCCCCTTTTTCGCTTCCCCGCTAGGGCGAGTGGCGCTGGCGGCGGCTGCCGCCTGTGGTAGCGTGGGTTTCTCTCTCTCGAGTATTAGCCGCCGACAAGTGTAGACGCTCCGCGTTTTTTTGTACGAGCTAACGATTTTTTTCTTGAAGTTCGGAGTTATCGCGCACCGGTGATCACGGAGTGCTGTTCCCCCCCTACCGAGGGTCGACGACGGGATCACGGAGTGCTGTTCCCCTACCGAGGGTCGACGACGAGTTCATCTGCCGGAGTGCTGTTCCTTCTACCGAGGGTCAACGACGTCGAGTTCATCCGCCGGAGTGCGCCGTAGAGGACCAGCCTTCGCCACACTCGTCTCCGGAAAGAGTGCGCCGGCTAAGGTAATAAGCGTTCGGTGCTCCCCCGCGTCGAGTGAATAAGGCCCGGATCAGCGGATCCGGACCGGAGTGAAGCCCGCGGGCAAGGAAGTCTCGTGGACGGTGCCGACGGCGGTCGGCCTGTATTAGTGAAGGAAATAAAGTGTTCCGGGGAAATCGTTCTTTCTTTTTTTTCCTAGTTCCGGCTTTTCCTTTTTTCTCTATTTCAGGTCGCGATCGTCGGAGGCAGACATTAGGTTAGTGTGATTCATTTGAGCACTTGTTTACTTTTTTTTTCTTTTTCAATTTGCTAGCCCTTCGGGCTTTCGAGTTAATCGTCTTGCCTCCCCGCGTCGTACATCACCGGTCGGAGTCGCCGACGCGACGAGAGGACGAGAGCCGAGTAGCAGTTCGCAGCAGTGCAGCAGGCCTCTCGCAGGCAGTTCTCCAGCCCGCAAATTTGATTTCGAGCTAGCCGGGAACGGGCACAGGGCGCCCAGAAAATACTGGCCTGTCCCGAGTGGTGGGGTTTTCCTTTTTTTTTTCTTAGGTCCCGAGGAGGTGGCCAACGGGGACTACGGGTTGGCGGTGCGTGGCCTTCAGGACCCCTAGTTCACCGTCGCATCCGAGACGCTCTCAAAGACATACCTATGACGCTAACGATCTGTCTAGGTGCCTGCATAGTACCTCCACCCGAATGCTGTGACACCATCCTGAAAGAGTGCCATGATAGTATATTCGGAAGACAACGAGGGGTAGCGAAAACTTATAGGAGAGTGAGGAAAAAATTTACTTGGCCCAGTTTGCGTAAAGATATAGTCGACTATATTCATCGATGTCGAATATGCCAAGAGTTTGAACTCATAGGTTATCGCACCAAAGAACCCATGGTAATTACCGACACGCCCCCAGAACCGTTCTTTAAAATGGCTATCGACGCGGTCGGACCTATGCCTCGAACTGTGAATGGCAATGCTTACATAATCACTATGCAATATTTATTTTCAAAATTTTGTATAGTCGTATCTGTACCTAATCTTAAAGCATTAACTGTAGCACAAGTTCTCGCTAAACATCTTATAGCTGTTCATGGAGTACCTAAAATTCATCATGGCATAGAAAAATTTAGAATCATCCAAGCAAATTAACAAAAGAAATAACTACAAATCTACTAAATCCCTCGATATAAGACCCGGAGACAAAGTTTATGTCAACAAACTACTACGTAAAAACAAACTAGATAAATTCTACAACGGAGTTTTCAACGTCCTAGAACTACGTGAAAATAACACTGACCTCTTACAAAGCCAAAACAAAAAAAAAATCTTAGTCCATAAAGATTGTCTGCAAAAATTTTACTAAAAACCTTGTTCTTCTCAAAAATCATCACTTTATCTAATTTAAATCCATCCTAATTTTTTGTTCCAGAAAAATGCTTTTCATTTTGCTGTGGTGCATGAGCTTTGCTCCAGTCGGGACTGTTAACACGGGAAATAAAACCTTTTATGAAGTACAACCAATCCCCAATAACCCGGGTATTTTCTATGAATACGTCGGAAAAATTAATTTAGTCAGAACAAAAATTCACATTTATATTTTCGTAAATTGTCTCTCACTGCAGAGAAACTTCGAAACGGATCACAAAAATTTCAGACAGTTGGTGAATGAAATAAGTAAAATTTACTCTGATCAAATAACACCAGGATTCTCGGAACTTCACATAATCCGAAAATTACTCGCAGTGAATGATTTACACAAATCTATAAAAAGCATTTTCATTTCGCAAGAAACTTATAATCGACCCTACAATCGAAAAATTCGAGGAGCTCCAATTAAAGTCGGTGGTTGGGTTACAAAATGGTTATTCGGTATCATAGACTCGAAAAGCCGCGAATTAATCAATAATGACATTAACAAACTGTGCGACAGTCAAAATAATTTATCCCAGACTTAACTCGAATCAACTCATCTAATCAAATCAGAGCGCGAAAATCTAAATAAATCGAACAATAATCTAACACTAGAAATTTCACGCTTACTTAGTTGTGTCAAAAACATTTCCAAACAAAACTCGGCCATGAACAAAGATTTGCAATTAGCAAACATTAATGATTCAATTACACATTCGAACTTGACAAATTAAAAAGAGGTTATGAAACCTTGTTGGAAGTAATTTAAACCACCGCAAGAGGACATCTACACCCTCTTCTGTTATCTTACTCACAAATATCCGATCTACTTTTAAAAATTAACAACAATTCGAATCTTCGATTACCAAACACCGTAGAATTAATCAGACCCTACTACCTATTGAACATACCAAGAAAGAATATTTTCATCACTAATGGAAAGCTTTACGTTTCTATAAAACTATCTTGAGAAAATGACGACGACCTAGATTTATACAAAATACACTCTTTTCCGAACCTTATAAACCCCCCCCCCTTTAATAATACAGGCTATTTAGCAATAAAACCAAGAGTTAATTATGTTGTTATATCGAAAAGCCAGACATATGTTCTCTTAGATGACGAACTCCTTCAATCGTGTTTCACTTATGATCACGCTAATCAATGTGAAGACTTTTTACCCCTAATGGACGGAGTTACTCACCCATTGTGTGAATATTCAAGGTTCAATCGTCCGACAACCTCTTCTCTGAAAACCTGCTCTACAGTTATTATACCAAAAACGCCCATAATTCTATCACCCTTGCACGCATAGAATTTATGGCTATATTCAACTTTATAACCGACTAAGCTCACAATAATCTATCATAATCAACATCGTAATGAATTTCTGATAAATGGCACAGGTTCACTTTACCTAAGCGACGAATGTACCGCACACACGTCAAGCTTTACTTTACACGGTCTTCAAAAAATCTCATTCACATCAGAGTACAATTATAAACCCGAACTGTCAGCAGAATTGAACACAACCCGAGATACATGAATACGCTATCAAATACGCCATGGAAGTGGAGAAAGAACTGACTGAATCACTCCAAAATTGTAACCCCATTCCCCTGAACGAAATTGAAAATAAACTGCGGACGATACATATCCAACGAACGGAACAGAAATAAACACATTCATTTATAGCCATCGGCTTAGGATCCTCAATCGCGATAACATTAGTTCTAAAAATCTTGTTAGATAAATTTCTTCAGGTCGACAAAATCTTTCCCTTTTTCTTCTTCATCTGCAACAAAAAGAAAGAAAATAAACAAAACATAAAAACAAACGAAGAAAAATACGTCCAAGAAATATGCACACGTAAAAATAATCATCAGGGCGATACTCTTCCTAATGAAACTCACAGCTTGCTGCCCGTTCAAACGACTGCAGATATTGTAATTCACGTGGAACCACCTCCACAAAACTCGACAAGTCCCATAAACTCTCCAAAAACACCAAACTTTAATACAAAATTACCACTTCACGTCGCAGAGCCATGAAAAACAAAACAAAATGTTAGAAAAAAAATAATAATGAAAAAAAAAAAAGCAAATGAATATATAAACAAATAAATAAATGAACAAAAAAAGAAACAAATGAAAAGAAAAAAAAAAATAATTATAATAATAATAAATTTACTATCTTATCTTCGGAAATTAACAATAATTTTGGCAACATTAAATAAACAGAATACACCTTTCATTTTCAAAACCAATTTTGATTAACTTTCCATCCGGCAACACGCTTAAAACTCTACCATAGCCATGAATCTTCGCAATCACTGGCCTGCCCAGGGCGCCTGCCGCATGCAGATCCGCTATACCTCCAGCCGCGGTCGACTCCTTCACCAACTCGCCCGCAATACGCCTGCAGCACGCGATCCAACCATACAGCCACACCCACGAATCTTTTAATACAACCTGCAAACAGTTAATGTATGAAATAACGACAGTAGACGACTATAACTTTGACAATAATTTAATAAAAAAAGTAACAAATAAAATCGTCATACTCACAAACACACCGAAGACCCAAGAAAAAGAATATTTTTTTTTTACTATCCATCAACAAACAAGTATCAAATAAAAGTTTTTTTTTTTTTTTTCTTATGGCAAACAATGATGAATTAATAACAAATGATAGAAAGTATTTACCTTTTAATGTACCTTGATGAGTTGAAGAATTGCGATAATAATCCTTATAAACTAACCGTACTGCGAGTCCAACTAGCACTCCGATCGACGTAATACCGGCTGGTGCACCTACTGAATGCACCAGCAACAGCACATTTATCAAAACCGGCAACACAGCATGATATAATTTGATGAGCGCACTATTGCGATGTCACCGATTACACCTACTTGCACTATACCAACCTCGTGCGCAGCCGTTGACCAGCCGACTAACCGATTTCAAAAACAACGATACAGCAACATTCACATCAAGGACAGAAGCAGTTTCACCAGTAAAATATAAACTTTCAAAAAAAAAAAAAAAAAAAAAAAAATGAAATTGAAATTGCAACTTTTTTTTATCAAATAGAACATTATTTTTCTTGATAAATTACAATGTTTACTCGTTTTTCAACAATAAATTATATTTTTTACACGTTCCTTTCTTTACATCAATGGAGTCACAGATGAACTTTAAGCTTTGACAAGGATGAAACTTATTTCAAGTTTTTATTTCAATACATCTAATTTGATAAAGCAGTCATTCAATCATATTCCTTGATAAAACATTTTTTCTTCGGTTATTTAATCTCGATTTTCATTAAATAAAATTTATCTTACTTTATATTGATTCTTCGTCTCATTTATTAGAATCTTTTTTCGATTTTCTTAAGTGACCTGAATGTTAATTTGTCGACTTTGATCATTGATCATGTGTAATGATTTGACGCTAACTTCTTTTACGCATCTCTCTACTGCCTGCATGTGGCACGGAAATTTAAATACAGGTTCAGTATCATTGTAGTTTTCAATAAAAGATATTATTTCAATATTGGTTAGATCTTTAACAAGTAGAGGATCGGTTTCAAAAACATTTATGTTGAACATTTCCGTAAATTCTTCTGCTTCAAAATTAATTTTCAAAGAAGATACTTTAAAAATTCTTATTTTGACACCTTCATCATTTCTTTTAATAGAATGATCAATTCCACTTTCCCATAGATATCAAATTTTGTCAAACTATCTTAGCTAAAAGTATGTTTTCCAGATGTAAAAAGAATCCATCATTCTGAATAGTTTTGTCTGCTATTTTTTTTTTAGTTCTTCTGGTAAGTACCGGGTCAACTGAATCAAAAGACACATGTGTTTCGGCCAATCCGTACAGTATTTAAATTTTTTTATTTCAAACTACAGGGGTAGATGAACTTTCATTATGGGCACCGGCTCTGGCAAAGCGGAAGTACTCGAAGGTTTTGGCGAGCGTACAGCGCAGGGGGGCACTAGGATAGTTTCAGCATACAGGATGATCTCCGCGGAGGCTGTTCTCATCATTGCAGGGGTCCCCCCATTGACCTGCTGGCTGACGAAAGGAGAAGGATCTACTTTAGGGACCCTAGGGATCCCTATAGTAGACAGATCCTTCGCGCGCTACGCGCGCGCCAATTCTATCCTGCGGCACCATCCAGAAACACACGCCCGTATATAACCCCCATAATCGAACATGTCCAAATAAATACTTTATCATTCAAATAACTTTATTTTAATAATTTTATATGTATTTTTTAGCTAAAGAGGTTTCTATGTGTTAAAGAAGCGAAACATTGCAAGAAATATATAAACAGTGAAACCCGTTAGTTTTATTCAAAAACTTTTTTTTTTTTTTAAACTTTCACACTGTTGTTAAAGTCAAGAAAAATAATTATATTTTTTTAAATGATATGATTAAAAAATGATATGATTAAAATTATAGGTATTTTTGTGTTAGGTAGTATTCAGCTAAAAAACCAACTCACCGTTTATAAAATACATTTTTTTAAATAATTTTACTACATTGAATTATATCGCATGACCTTAGCAACACCATCCCTCTTAAAAGATGCTGCACAAACCGTCATATTTTATGACATAATAAGTTAATACTCAAAAATAAGGATCAATATACTTACCAACTGGAATTGATGCTGCTAATTTTGCTTTGACATCGTTTAGTCGTCTGTCACTCGAAAAAATCGACTCAAAATTAAAGTTATGATCACCAATGACGTTTTTAAAATCTTGTGTAAAAGAATCTTTAAGTGAAAACTGATTTGTGTTTATCAAATTGAACTCTGTTGAACTATTTACATCTGTAATTGACGATTGCATAATTCTATTTTTTCTTCCAACACGTTTAAAATTTGCCTAAAAAAAAATAATGAAAAATCTTAATCATGTTACAATTTTCAGATTTATATTTAAGTAAGCTTTTCTTGAAATTTCACTTGTTTATTAGAAGAACTTGTTGTGAACATACAAGCAGTTATTAGTTGTAACAAATCAAGTATAATATCACGATGTATGTAACCGTAAAACTAATGTGCTAAACAAACAATTTCGTTTATTTAAAAGGACGGGTCACAACTGTGCACCCAGAACCCTCGATGTCAGCCCCTGGTGACCACACGTATTATAGTAATTTATTACACCTTTTTCTCTGGTCTTAAATCTAAAAACGAATCCGCGTTCGAGACCACGAAATTAATTTTATTTAAACAAACAAATCACAACAACGCGTAACTGCTCGTCTAGCAGTCAATATCTCACAGACGACGAGTTTAAGGATAAGCGGGGGATTAAAATTAAGTATTGTCGCTAAAAGAAAAATTTAAACAAACTATATTTTATTTAACAATGACCTAAGACTATTAACGTTCGTCATTCAGTGCGCGCCACAGAGATAGAAAAAAAAAAATTAACAGTCGTTCACTACGACCCACGAACGAGAGAGAGAAAAAAACAGGCCACGCTGCTGGCAGCCTCGAGATTTCAAACAATTTTTGTAACTTAAAAACTAACGGACCAACGCTGATCTCAGACGCCCTCAAACTGCATAATCTTTTTGCACGAGTGTACAGTCCTTAAAGCACACGTCGCACCGTTTTAACTTCATTTTAACAATAAAAACAAGCAAGCTCGATTAACAATTAGAGCTTCGCAAGACACAAGATTTTTTCTTGGTCTTGTTTTGGTGCCAAGACAAGACCAATACAAGATATGATTTTTATAATTTTCCAAGACCAAGATTAGAATCCAGGTAGCTAAAAATACTTATCTTACAAAGACATAATCTGTCCTTTGGAACCGGGATTTTCATGAAACTTTGCACACAGCTTTCATTCATCAAAAAAAAAGCTCTTCAGTGTTCTTTTTTTAGAATGGGCCCTTTTTCACCTACTTTTCATATAGCCCCTGTATTAAAAAGTAGATTGATTCCAATAAAAAGCCGTTTTTGTCCACAGTTTCGAAAAATTCCTGCTTGGACCGTATTGTCCTTAGAAATATCTGGAACCTTGTATGTTAGTGTTTTTTCAAATACTTTTGGAAAAAAATTATCCCAAATTTTTTTTAATAATTTTGGCATTGTAAAATTGAGGTTTCTAAAGCCAGTTTTTAGTCTGTTTAAGTTACAACATACGTGGACAAAATTATTCAAAAAAAAATTGTGATAATTTTTTTTCAAAAGTTCTTGAAAAAACGAAAAAAATGCGAGGTTCCAGATATTTCTAAGTGCAATTTGGTCCAAGTAGGAATTTATCTAAGAGAGGTAAAAAACGGCTTTTTATTGGAATCAGTCTACTTTTTAACATAAGGACATTATGGGAAGTAGGTAAAAGAGACCTATTCTAGAAAAAAAACACTGAAGGGCTTTTTTGATGAATGAAAGCTGTGTGCAAAGTTTCATGAAAATCCAGGTCCCAAAGGAATCGAGCTGTAGCCGACCTGTGTGAAAAGGAGATGCGCACGCAGCAATCTCGCTCCAACTGATGCATGCGGCAGAAGCATTGTTAATAGAGCTTTGCAAGACAAGGCCAAACCAAGATTTGGACATTTCTTGATCTTGAAAAATTCTTAAATTTCTTGTAATCTTGACAAGATCAAGAAATATCTTATTTGCATGACGTAAATTTATTGTTACTATTTAGATTGACATATTTAAAATAATGTACGTAAAATACATTTATTTATGTTATTCTCAAATAAAGTCTAAGAATTTGAACTTGAATATTTAATCTCTTGAATCAGTTTACTTACAAGGAGAGGACTAGGCCATGGATTTGGCTCAAACTTGGTATATGGGCTCTAAATATGCCAAAAAGAAACCTTCAAGTGTCAGTTTCTCTGAATGGGCCTTTTAAAGTCATGTTCCCTCTACACCCCATGTTGAAAAATCAGCATTTTATCAGCATTTTTCAATAAAAAGCTGTTTTTGACCTGATTTTCAAAAAAATATTGCTCAGACCCTATTACATTTACAGAATTCCGGAACCTCGCATTTTTTTGTCTTTCCAAGTACTTTCTGGAAAAAATTCTTTGAGTTTTTTTTTTCATGTATTTTTTTTCATGTAAAATGAGATATTTAAAATGAAAAAATGACGAAAAACATCTTACTTTTACGTAGTCTAATACATGAAAAAAAAATCTCGAATAATTTTTTCCCAAAAGTACTTGGAAAGACGCAAAAAATGCGAGGTTCCGGAATTCTGTAAGTGTAATAGGGTCTGAGCAATATTTTTTTGAAAATCAGGTCAAAAACAGCTTTTTATTGAAAAATGCTGATAAAATGCTGATTTTTTAGCATGGGATGTAGAGGGAACATGACTTTAAAAGGCCCATTCAGAGAAACTGACACTTGAAGGTTTCTTTTTGGCATATTTGGAGCCCATATACTAAGTTTTAACCAAATCCATAACCCAAATGTCTGGTCCTGTCCTTGTTAGTAAAAAAAATATAATGGTACAGACAATAACACAGTAAATGTTTTTTTTATATTCTAGATGGACTGACGAAGTCTCGCGGAGACCTCAAAGATGCCACATTCAGAATTCTAAAGACAACTCACTCTGTTTTTCAATAATACTGTGTTTTTAAGAAATCATTTCAAAGCCACGATTTCCATAATAAATTTTCATAATAAATTCATAGTGGATAAAAATTGTAGGTGTTAAAATATATTAATAATTGGATGTATATCGATAGAGCGTGTTTGCAATAAAAAAAGGATCGAGATTAATTTTAGTAAAATTCAACGAAACGTATTAAAAAAATCAAAATTAACAAAATTAGAGTTTATAACAAGAAAAGTCAAGCTTTTTAAGTTTTAGTCAATTTTTGGTTATTTCGGTTTGACAGCTATGATGGGAATGAAGTCGTCTTGGCTCACATCTGATGTTGGTGACGAAGAACAACAGAATCTCGTAGTCAAATTTCGAACATTCCACCCACCATCGTTTCATCCATGAAACGATTTTCATGATTATATTTGAGGAACTTCAGGCGATATTGAATTGTCCATTCGTTCAAAAATGACCAGTTTCTTCCTCGCTGTACTGGGGGTTTACTGACTCTAGTTTTTTTCTTTTCTTGTCTTTTTTAACTACTTTTCCTCCTCCTTTCTGCTGAATATCCCTTTTTATCTTCTTTATTCCTCCTCCTTTGCTTCGTTTTTTCTTAATTCTCTGCTTTTTTCTCAGAGCTGCGATAAAAGCCTTCATGGTGATGAAGGAGCAAATGCACAAGTCGTTGTTAGGCGTTGATGATGATGCTGATGATGATAAAGAGTCCTCTTGTTGCTGCTGCTGCTGCTGAGGCTGTTGTATTAACTGACTAAGATAAGACTTTTCTATAAAACAAAAACAAAAGTTATTTGCAAATAATTACAATGAAAAATTTAAAAACTACCTGAAAAAATACAAAAACTTGATCCAACTTCTTTTCCGTTTGCCTCTGTGCTGATTGCTGCTTCTTTAGACGTTGACATTTTCCACAGTATTGAATGGGAGGTGCATGACCATCAATTTGAGTGTAATCAGTGTTGTAGTGTTTTAGGCAAGGTCTACTGGCTGCCACTGCAGGATCAAGTTTTAGCAGAGGATCGAGTCTCTTCCACATAAGTCTTCAATATATTTTTCAAAGTACTTTACAAGCACATACTTTGAAATATGTTTCAATTCGTAGTCAGTTATGCTCAATTTTTCAGCAGGATACAAATCCGACGCTGGATCGAGAGAGAAATACATTACTGTGTGAGCCCTGGAGCCTTGAAGAGGTCACTTATAAAGTTGAGAGGGAGAAGCAGTTCCATTATGCGCCTTATTAAACAACCTACAAACATAAAAATTTGCAACTTGGACAAAGAAATGGGAGAGGGGGAAAATAGAAAGGTAAATCATCGACATGGAACCTTATTGCATGAGAGTATTAGAGGCATACATTGCTTACAAGCCGAGAGGCGCTCTGCTTTGAAAAAGTCTGCATTTACTCAAGGACTCCGCATCAACCTGAATACAAGTATTTAGAAATTATATTTTCTCAAATTCCTGAAGTGACTTTCATTGCGGGGTCAGGTACAGTTGTACCAACTGATCAAGTTAAACCAAACAGTATATTTATTTTTGATTATGCCATCGGAACTAATAATCAACGAGTGATTCGAGATTATTATTGTATGGGTCGTCATTTTAAAGTTGATTGTTTTTACCTAAGTCAAACGTACTCTTTGATTCCCAAACAGCTCATTCGTGACAATGCAAATTTCATTATTCTCTTTAAACAAGATCAGGTAATTATTATCAATCTCTGTGTTGACCTTGTATTGAAAATCCGGGCATTGCTATTAACGCACAATATTCCCACCTTAGAAGCACAGCTTCCCAAAATGCAAGAAAATTTCTAAATGACGTTAAAAATTCAAGTTTCAATTAATTTAAATTAATTAAAATAAATACCCACCCCCAATAATTAAATTGAGAAAGATAAAAAATGGTTGGGTAAACCAAAACGTTATCAATCATTAGATTTATTATGTTTCGTCAAAAGACCTTACATATTTGAAGGGAATGAACTTAAAAATATGCTAGAAGAGTTGCGTAATGAAGCTAATAATGAATCTCATTTAAAATATGAAAACGCGAACAATTTCATCAATAAACAACAGTTTCGTGATCTTTTCAGTTATTGTGACCCAATTGACCAGACAAATGGATTAAGACATGTAAAAAAAGGCATTTATTAACTTTTTTGTGTAAAATGCGACAAAACTTATATGACGATTTTTTGGTATCACGAAAAAATCTACGAAAAAAATCTACGGCGAAATAATCTACGAACAAAAATCTACGACGAAAAAATCTACGCGAAAAAATCTATTAATTTAAAAATTTACGTGAAAAAAATCAACGATTGATGAAATCTACGGGAGAAATTCTAAATTTTACAAGTGAGAGATAATTGAGTTGAAGTCAAGAATTCATAGGTATGAGTTATGTTCACATTACTTTTATGTGATATGTTTGTATTTGTATACTTAGATCAAAGCTTTACTACAGTCTAATAGTTCAGTGTTGATCCGACCGCAGCTCTCCGATCTCATAATGCGTCCATAAACCACGTTGCTCTTTTTTGGACTGATTTTTACCCCCTCCTACCCTATGAGGTCTAATGAAGCTTTTTGGTAGACCCCCGTTCCCCCCACCCACCAAAGCGTCACGTAGATTTTTTAGTTTTGAAATTTTTATCACTCTGTGATACCTTTTTTTGTTTTTGATTATAATCAAAAAGATTTAGTTTTCAAGAATATTGATCAACATTATTAAAGAATAAATAATCAACATTATTTTTAGTTAACGTTATAATCTTTTATTTTGTTTAACAAAAAAAGTGAATTCTAAAATATTCTTTTATCTCTATATTTGTTTATTATTTTAAATAAATTTTTTTTTTAATTTCAAAGTAAATGGAGACGTAAGCCGGTCAAAAAAAATTAAATTTACGAAATGTATCTTCTCGTCTTCTCTTGCAGCAGTCCTTTGATTCTTTTTTCATCGTTTTCTGGATAGGATTCAGTATCTTTTTTTAATGATTTCCATAACTCGTTCGCATCGATCTGTATTTTTTCTTTCGACTTTTCATATGTGTAACATTTTTCATATGCAGCATAAAATTTTTTATAAAGCGCCATCGTCAGCAATTATAAGTTTCATATCAATAAAGGTTTTTATCAAATACAACACACGCAGACAATTAATTTTTCCCGAGTTCTAAACTCTAGAGTAGTAAAAAATATAAGCTTACGTATAGTTCACGTTTAATATAATTTAAATAAGTTAACTTTATATTCTTTATCCAGATTGATTTATTTATTACCATGCACTGTTGTCGTGCTGCAAATCGTCTGATGTCAGCTGACGTCGGGGGGGGGGGGGCATATGCGAAGTCGACGAACTCTCCCTACCGGTGCCAGCCACACGCGCGAAATTTGTTTTTTTTTGTTAAAATTTTTTTTTCTTTTATGTCAAAATAATTATTTTTCAAATTTTTCTATATAAATTAAAAACCTCGGGGAAAATTCTTCAACCCCCCTACACTGGGATGAATGTGATTCGTAATCGAGCCACCCGTAGCGCCGTAATGGAACCGACAAGGTGGATCGTTTCTTCTCCCCGGTGCAACAAATTTGGCGCACGGTGTTGAAAAGGGTATAGCCGGTTAAGGGGGGGGGGGGGGGGGTAAAGTGCCCCCGGTGCAAACCCCTACAAAACCTATACCATTCGAAAGAACATAAAAAAAGAAAATTTTTGGCGCCAACCAGAAACTTTTTCCCCCTATAGTGCGCATGCGCGGTCCAAAATAGTGATTTTTCAACTTTTATTTATTACTCAGAATCTAAGAGGACTACCGAGATGCGGTTTACGGGGAAATTTTGTTTGAAAAAAATGTAGTTCAGAAAAAAAAATTTCAAAAATTTTTGGCGCCAAATTCATATTGTTAAAGTGGTTTTAAACTTTTAAATAGTTATTTAAAAATATCTTGGATAGGTGGTGGTCCAAAAAAAATTTTTTTATTTGTATTTTAACGTAAATTTTTCGTGAAAATTTTTTCAAATTTTTTAAAGGGGTGGAAAGTATGAAAACACTCAAAAAACCACTTTTTTCCAACTTTTTTGTCCTTTTTACTACTGATAATTGGTTTAAAAATTTACTTAACAATGAAATTTCATAATTTCTACAACTTTACATGAAAATATACAATATACGATGTTGAAGTACTGTTTTAGGCTTTTTAAAGACCATAAAATCGATTTTTAAGATTTTTTTTGCCCATAATAAAGGTACAAATGCCTCATTCAAACATCAAAATCGTTGAAATACTTGTAATTTTCCAAGGTGAACTCAAAAAAGTCACAAACAATATTTTTTTAAACCTATCAAACCTTTATAAAGCCAAAAAATTTATTTATAAACTCTTTTTTACAACAACATAAGTAAAAAATTATAATAACCATTAAAATATGATACAAATTTTACAATAGAGATAATACCTCACAATTTTTTTGCAAGTATTTTTAATTTTAATTTTCTATATAAATAAGATCATAATTCCATGGTTTTATGTGTACTTTTTATTTGACGCATAGACTTTTACACCTAATTCTTAGGGTATATGTACACCAGCCGGACACCATATCGTTCCGAGGTTTGAATTAGGCGCTCGAAATATGACCGTCATTCCAAAGTTTTTGCAAAAGTGCCAACCTCTGGGACGGCCCGTTCACCGTGGGACGAGTAAAAAATTATTTTTCATAAAGTAGGGTTAGAGAGTCGATGTCAATGATCAACGTCAGAAATAAATCAATGTTGATCATTGACATCAACTACCTAACCATACTTTTTTGTTGAATAACTATTATTACGTAATTACATAATTGTTTTTAATATTTTACTTTCATTTTGAGAGAAGGTTTTTGTAAATGGATAAAATTTTAAAAATAATTTATATTAGATTTTTTAAATACGGCACACATTCAAAACAAGTAGACCGCAGCGATCAATCATTAATTTTTTCAATAAAAAGCTTGACAAGTCTGAAATAAATCAATGTTGATCATTGACATCGACTCTCTAACCCTACTTTATGAAAAATAATTTTTTACCCGTCCCAAAGGTTGGCACTTTAGCAAAAACTTTGGGTTGACGGTCAAATTTCGAGCGCCTAATTCAAACCTCGGAACGATATGGTGTCCGGCTGGTGTACACTTATAACTTTTCTACTTATAAATGCTTGCGAAAAAAATAGATTCACCTTTCATTACAAGATTCAAAACTTTATAAAAAGCTTAATAAAGTAAAATAAAATTTAATGACTAGTAAACTTGAAAAATTGCCTGATAGACATTACTTAGTTTGTCCAGATCCACAGATTTATTAGGTTTAGATGTAAAAAATTTTAGATTTTTTTCTTTGATTCTTCTGACTTTAAATTAAATATCAAATTCTGTATATTATCAAATCAATTAAATGATTTAGATCAGTTAATATAAGCTCCTATAAGCCTCATAACAACTGATTCCGAATGCTTGAGTTCGAAAGTTTTCAGAATACTTTAGTTGTACAAATTAAAGATATTGTAGAGATTTAAATTAAAGATTCATATCTACCAAAATGAAAAATGATATTTTCATATTAGTTCAAATAAGCTTCGAAATAAAAAATCATTGAGTAATTATTTCAGTCACACATCTTTTAATCAATGAAGTATATTTAGTGAAAGATGAGCCAATCTTTATTAAGTTCTAAAATGAAACCTTTATGTGGTAACTGACTTATTTTAGCAGACTTATTCTGTGCATTTCATTTATGAGTTAAGCTGTATTTCTTATTTTTATCTTTAAAGCTAAATGATTATAAAAATAAGCTTATACACACTCTTCAAGTCTTAACAGTGAAAAGTTATCATCAATGATTTGAATATTAGATTTTATAATTTAGTTTTTACTGGTGAACAATATTTTTCGCATGTCTAAACAGACTGATTAAATACAGGAAAATATACTATACATGTATACAAATATAGTATGTACTAATGTATGAAACAAATCATTATATTGACAAATAAATATTCATTGAGCAGTAAATAATACGGCATGTGATTTTTTTCGCAGCCTAACCTACAAAAATAATTTAAAATTTATGTCGTGAATTGTGTGAATTTGTTTATTACAAAAAAACAAAAAAGGTTTTTTTTTCGTTTACACTGTATTCTTCTAGTTTTTTGTGAAGATAATAGGAAGAAAAAAAGGTTAAAAACAGTAACAAAACAATAACACAGAAAAAAAAATACACTGTGGCCCTGATCTGATCACGCCACGCCACTTGCGCCCTCGCGGTTGACTCCAACTTTCAATAAAAATTCACAAAGCAAAGCAAGATATATTTTTATTGGTGAAAAGATGAAAATTTATCAAAAATTTTCGTTTCTATATTATCTTTCATATTACTTTTTCTGAAATTCATATTATTATTATTTTATGGGTACATAAATAAATATTGTAATAATTTATTAATTTGAGTAATTTTTTTGTTTTGTATTTCAGCTACTAGATAGCGCTTTTTTGAATCAGCGAAAGAGAGCCAACTGTCAATTTATTGTCATTCGTAAACCGACGAGTTGTATTACGCAAGAAATACATTTTACTATCATAAAAACGTCTATTAATCAGATGTTCGTTTTGAATTAATTATAAATTAGTGACAGTAAAAAATTATATTCTCTTGTGTATTATATAGTTTACATGTTTTATACCTACTTTTTTGGGTGCTCTTTTTTTCATTTAATCAATTAGTAACGAGTGATATTGCCATCAAGTAAAAATTTTGTACAGGTACGCAAATGAGAAAATATATCATACAATTTTTTTTTTCAATTTGAACAAGTAATTTTTAGTATTATTACGTACCAAATATCGACGCCTTAATGGAATAACACCGTAACTCGGAACTGTCGTAACTCGGCGATGATTAAACTCGGTAATAAATGGGCTCTCACTATCTCTTATCACAATTTTTTTGTGAAAATGTTTTCGAAGGTTGTTTAAAGAATAAAAAAAAAGATTCAATGCGAAAAGTGTGATGAGAGATGGTGAGAGCCCATTTATTACCGAGTTTAATCATCGCCGAGTTACGACAGTTCCGAGTTACGGTGTTTCTATCGAGTTACGGTGTTTCTAACGAGTTACGGTGTTTCTATCGAGTTACGGTGTTATTCCATTAAGGCGTCGATATATCAAGTTGTTACCATTTTAAAATAAATGAATAAACCTCTTAATTGTTAGACTGATAAATACTGTAACGAATCGACTTTTTTTTTTGTAAATATGTTATTTTCATAATTATTATTAAATACTTAAATGCCAAAAACTTAAAAATTATATTTAGATCTTGATTCAATTTTTTAAATAAAAAAGAGCATGATCAAATGATTGCATGAAATATTTTGAACATTTTTATGAAGTTAATACAAAATACTTTATTTAATTTTGTTACACGTCATTAGAAAATTGGATTGTGAATGATAGTTTCGAAACATTTTTAATTTTTTCTTTAAAATTATTATATTTCATTATGATAACATCTATGGATTCATAAATATAATTCCATGTATAATTCGCAGTTTCCTACACGAAGTTTTTTCTTTCTATGTGATACCAACATGGACTTGAAGTCGGCGGATGCAAAATGTGTTAAGTGCCAAAAAAATGGACGTAAACTACCTAATAGTGAGAAAAAAATAATTAATTCAGATGAGTTTGCTGATGAAGTTACAAACTGGTTATACGATACTTATGAAGTTGGTGACTTCGAGCACAGAGTTGCATATTTTGGCAGCTTTTTATGCGTTAAGTGCTATTCTAAGCTAAAAAAGGATATAAGCAACAAAAAACTTAAACCAGAAGAAGAGCAGCAGGAGCAGCAGCAGCCAACACTCGAAAATCCAGTTCCTCAAATGAGCCAACTCTTTTCACAGTCAACATCTGAGGCATCATCTTCACAATCGTCAACGAATGATCCCACCGTTCGATTCGAGCCTGAGCCAGAAAAAATTGACTCAGTAGAACTTCCAATCAATCGAACAGTCTCTACTCATAAATATTGCTGCTTATGTGGTTCTAGTGCTACCCAAAATTTAGTTCAGATTTCTTTTGAGGCTCGCTCTCAAGCTTACAGTCGAACGCAAATTTTCATTCCTTACAGTAATTTTAAGTAACTTATTTTCTATGTTTTTCTTTGATATTTTTAATAATTTGTACTTTTTTTTTTTATTTCCAGAAAACCGATGCTGCAAAAAGCACTTAACTATTAAAAACCGTTTTTATGAGGATGATCTCCGACAATTGCGCATTTATTCTAACTTCAGTACCATCGAAGTTCCTGAACTAACCAAACTGTTGAAAGGTTTTTCGGCAAGAGTAGACAGCAACCTCTTCGACAGAATTCCAGATTTTTCGATCCCCGAAAAAAGTTTAAAAGTATTCACAGGTTTAAGCTGGGAGCAACTGATTCATTTTCGAGAAATGCTGACAATCATGAGGGACTCACATAATAGAGATGTAACTCAAGCATTAGTAGTGTTTTTATTAAAGTTGAGAAGTGGTAACTCCAATAACATGATTGCAGCTATGTTAGGCATTGAGTGGTCCCAAAGAATTTCTGACTTCGTAAACTCTGTAATGAGATCATTTAAAGTTGATGTATTACCTTCTCGGTTTGGAATTCACGCTACACCTAGAGAAGAACTTATTGCTCGCCATACCACGTCCATCGCTAAGAGGTTGCATAACTTGGATGAGGATCAACTAATGTTGATTGGCGATGGAACGTACTTACGTCATCAAAAAAGTTCAAATAATAACTACCAGCGACGGTCTTATTCTGGGCAAAAAAAATCTCACTTGGCAAAACCTTTTACCCTCTGTATGCCAGATGGTTTTGTCGTTGACGTTCTTGGGCCTTTTGAAGCAAACTTAAATGATGCACAGATTCTTAAACTCTTATTTGAAAATAAGGAAGAATTTGCAGCACTTTTACAAAAAAATGATGTTTTCGTTCTGGACCGCGGTTTTCGAGATGTCACTCAGTATTTAGAAGATGAAGGTTATAAAGTACTTATACCTTCGCTCAAAGGTAAAAAAAAGCAATTGAGCAGAGAAGAAGCAAATCATTCAAGATTAGTCACGAAAATACGATGGGCAGTAGAAGCAGTCCACGGGGTAATTGGTCAAAAAAACAAGCTTTTGCATCATCAGTTTGATAATAAAGCTTTGTATAATGCAAAATGGTTTTATAAAGTTGCTTGTTTCCTTAATAATTTTTTTGGGAAACGATTTCACTCTGACATTGAAATGACAGATGAAATCGTTAACCGTATAAATCAGCAATCCCAAGTGGAAAATACTCTAGCTCAAGAAGTCGAAGAAGGAAAATGGAATCGACGTCAAAAACCTTTTAGTGATTTAACTTCAGAAGACTTGGACGATTTTCCGGAACTGGCCGAAAAGGATCTAAAAATTCTGTTTACTGGCGGATATCAGTTGAAACAAGCTGTGTCTTATTTAGCAGAAATGCTTGATTTTAATGGTGTACTCAGTTTAAAATTTCTTAAAGAAACCCCGCAAATATTAAGAGTGCAAGTACGATCCAGACACATAAATTCGATGACTTACAACTGTTATATAGAATACAGTCCTGGCACTATTGGTTACGGAGGTATTAAAAGATGGTGTTGTGAATGTGCAAATGGGCAGCGAACGATTGGATGCTGTTCTCACGTCGCTGCTGTTGTGTATTACTTGTCTTGTGGAAGATTCAAATCTAAATTACTCGATCCATCCCATATTTTATCAGATCTGTTTGTAGAAGATGATACTATGCCCGTGATCGATGATGACAGTGACTATGATGATTAATTTGTTTTAAAAAAAGGGAATTTATTCACCTTCATTTATTTATTTATTTATAATGGGTACATATTTTAAGCTTCCCAAGTATTATCTCAATAGTAAAATTTGTATCATATTTTAATGGTTATTATAATTTTTTACTTATGTTGTTGCAAAAAAGAGTTTACAAATAGGTTTTTTGGCTTTATAAAGGTTTGATAGGTTTAAAAAAATATTGTTTGTGACTTTTTTGAGTTCACTTTGGAAAATTACAAGTATTTCAACGATTTTGATGTTTGAATGAGGCATATGTACCTTTATTATGGGGAAAAAAATCTTAAAAATCGATTTTATGGTCTTTAAAAAGCCTAAAACAGTACTTTAACATCGTATATTGTATATTTTCATGTAAAGTTGTAGAAATTATGAAATTTCATTGTTTTGTAAATTTTTAAACCAATTATCAGTAGTAAAAAGGCCAAAAAAGTTGGAAAAAAGTGGTTTTTTGAGTGTTTTCATACTTTCCACCCCTTTAAAAAATTTGAAAAAATTTTCACGAAAAATTTACGTTAAAATACAAATAAAAAAATTTTTTTTGGACCACCACCTATCCAAGATATTTTTAAATCGCTATTTAAAAGTTTAAAACCACTTTAACAATTTGAATTTGGCGCCAAAAATTTTTGAAATTTTTTTTTCTGAACTACATTTTTTTCAAACAAAATTTCCCCGTAAACCGCATCTCGGTAGTCCTCTTAGATTCTGAGTAATAAATAAAAGTTGAAAAATCACTATTTTGGACCGCGCATGCGCACTATAGGGGGAAAAAGTTTCTGGTTGGCGCCAAAAATTTTCTTTTTTTATGTTCTTTCGAATGGTATAGGTTTTGTAGGGGTTTGCACCGGGGGCACTTTACCCCCCCTTAACCGGCTATACCATTTGCACCACTACACAGTACCAAATACCAAATCGCAGCCGATCGCAGCGCGTGCGCCAAATTTGGCTCACAAATGAAGCAGTTACTGAGCGCAGCGTAGAGACATAACCTCTTCATTTTTGAGCCGTAACTCGAGCACATTTTTCTCAGTGTACCCCATCAGGTCTAGTGAAGCTTTTTGGCTGACCCCATCCTACCCCCCAAGGCACCACGCGGTTTATGAACGCCTCACGTTAATTACCATACAATTTGTATGGTAATTAACGTTTATCAAGTACCTTTTCGTTTTCTGTCTAGGTTAGTTTTTTGTTATTTTTTGTTTTTTACGAAAGTTTCGTATACATCATGACGTTACAGTTTATCTTAAGTCAAAAAGGCAATCCTCTACTAAAATTAAACGGGTTTATTTACTCAAGACATCGAATTAATAAAAAAAGCATCGTTTGGATATGTACTAAAAATAAATTAAACTTTCGTACTGGGTATGCGCATACTACATCTCAGAAAGAAGATGGTAATTTTATATTTATATAGATTTTTTATTCTCGTAAATCATTCATGAATGTTTTTTACAGGTGAAGTATTGAAAGAAACCGATCATAATCATTCTCCTAACATTCCTGAAATTGAGGTTCGTGAAGTAATTAATAAAATAAAAGAAGTTGCGAAAACTAGTTATGATAAAACGGCACACGTCATTATTAATCAACTTGATCAAATTTCTGATCCAGCTGCTGCAGTTTTGCCGTCTACGAGCAGTATTACAAGAACCGTACAAAACCTAAGATCCAAGAAACCTAAAAATATTCCTTTAAATAATGATTTGGTTTCACTGGTTATTCCTGATATATTGATGGTTACTGATAAAGGAAAAAAATTTTTACCACACAACAGCAATGATGGAAAAAATAGATTTTTGTTATTTAGTACAGCAAAAAATTTAAGATTTTTACAAACCTGTAAAATTTGGGCATCTGATGGAACATTTAAAGTTGTGCCCGTGGTTTTTGAATAATTGTATATAGTGCACGGAATACATGAAGGGAAAAATCTTCCATTAGTTAACTCATTACTGCCGAATAAAAGAAAAAAAAAAACTATAAAGCTGCTTTGCAGGTTTTGAAAAATTTAATAAACAATTATTCTCCTGATGAAATATTAACAGATTTCGAAACTGCTTTTATGTATACTTTTAAAAAATTGTTTCCTGGAGCTCAATTAAAAAGATGTTTTTTTCACTTTATTTTTTATTTTATCTATTTTATTTAAATATACGAGCTTGTTGGCTCATTACAATCTAATTCAATAGAATTAATTACTAAGTAACATATTATAAAATCAACATAATATAGAGAAACAGAGTTTCATGCATCAAAATACTTTGTAAATTATAAATTATAAATTATAAGTTAATAAAAATATTTAAAGTGTTATAAAATAATTATAATGCTTAAAAAATATTTAATTTATCACAACAACACTTATTCAAAGGTTAAAATGGTTGGTTTTATACTTCTTGAAAAAGTGGATAGTTCTTGAATTTTCCTATGGTGTTCATCTAAATTGTTCCATTGTCGACGCATTCTATATGTGGTAGAGTTTCCTATTTCAGTAGAGTAATAGTTGAATTCTTGGAGGATCCAGCTTCTTTTTGTTTGATATGGCCTTGGTTTAAGTTTAAATATTACTTGTTCATTAGGAAGATAGTTAAAGTGAATACATTTATGTATAAATTCTAAGTCATAATATCTGTGGAGTGAATTAATAGAAGGGATGTTGAATTTTTTAGCTATTGCAGAATAATCATGTGAGAATCTATCCATTGGTTCATTTATCCTATATGAAAGGTAACGAAGAAATTTATGTTGGACTTTTTCAAGTCTGTATATCTGATTTTGATAATGAGGTGACCAGATGATAGATCCAAAGATCAAGTTGGGAAGGATAAGGGTTTTGTAAAGTTGAATAATAGTGTTTGGGTTATTGAAAGTTCGAGAGGAATACTTTAATATACCTAGTTTTTTCAGTGAATTTGATATTGTGGCTTGTATGTGATCGTCGAAGTTAAATCGATTATTGTAAATAATGCCTAGGTCTCGAATTTTGTTTGCTCTAGTAAAGGGAAGTGTTTTGGATTGAATAATCTTTATGTGTGTAAGTGTGACCCGTGTGAAAAGACATAATATTGCATTTCTTTAGATTAAAAGGCAGTAAATTGTTTATAGCCCAATTATTAATAGAGTGAAGGTCTTTTTGAAAGAGGTTACAGTCATTTAATGATTTTATTGTTCTAAATATTTTGACATCATCTGCGAATATTAGTATATAACAGTTGTGAATGCTTGAGGTTATATCATTGATGTAGATAATGAACAGGAGTGGACCTAGATGGCTGCCCTGCGGCACTCCTGAAGTAGCTTTGTAAGGATCGGAGAATTTATTATTTAGGAGGACTTTATAGGTTCTGTCAGATATGTAAGAAAAAATCCAATCAACAAGGTTTTCGTTGAGGTTAAGTTTTTTGAGTTTTTCAATAAGAATATTGTCATTTATGGAATCAAAGGCCTTACTAAAATCCATGTAAGCAGTGTCAACCTAGTATTTATTGTTTAAGGCATTAGCAATGTGGTCATTGAAAAAGAGCATATTTGTACTAACAGATTTATTAGGGACAAAACCATGTTGATTTTCAACAATAGAAGTTAATAGAATATTATTTAATTTGAGTGTGACGATATTATCAAAAATTTTTGCAACAGGTGGAATTTGGGCTATGGGTCTGTAGTTTGTGATTTCAGTCTTTTGTCCTTGTTTGAATATAGGTATGATAATAGAGTTTTTCTATTTCTGTGGGAGGGTACTGGTTTCTAAGGATAGATTATATATTGAGTGTAAGAATGGTATGATATTTGGGCAGTTTTTTATGATGTTAGATGGTATACCATCAATCCTATCATCGAAACTAGGTTTACAATTTTTGACTGCTGTAGTGACTTCATTAATATTAATTTGAAAATTTTCAGCTTGAGAAGTATAGTTTACAGTTGAGGGGGTCAAAGTTTGGGGTTTATAGACAGATTGAAAAAATTTACTAAAAAGGTTTGCACTGGTTTTACTATTATTTGATGTTGTGTTATTGTAATTCATTGTAGGGGGAATATTTTCAGGTTTATGTAGTGAGTTAAAGTAATTCCAAAAAGATTTTGGATTTTTTGTTATGTGTGATTCGACGTTTTTGTCAAATTCTTTTTTTGTTCTTTTGGAATTTCTAACACATAGTGCTCTTAAACGATTAAATTCAATATATAAATCAAGGTCATGAGTAATTCTCCATCTTTTGTGTGTAGTTTTCTTCAGAATTATTAAATGTTGAAGTTCATTAGTGTGCCATCTTGGAAAATTACTGTGATAGATTGGTATGATGGGTACATTTTGATCTATAATTTTTCCCATGATAGAATAAAACGTGTCACATTGTTTATTAACATCATTTGAAAGGTAAATGTTGGTTAGTTCTGATTGTATTAATTTGTTAATTTTTTGTAATCAGCTGATTTAAAATTGTATGTGTATAGTGTTTCATTTTCTGAAGTGTTGTTTTGGTGTAATTCCAATGAAAAGTAATAGGGGGGGGGGGTGATTAGGGTCTATTTTCATTAAAGGTTCAGGTGGGCTAATAACATTAAAATCAATAGAAGAGAAAAAGAGATCAAGTGAATAACCAGTGTCTGGGTTAGATGGGTAAATTTGTTTTGTGTTAAAAAAAGGGAAAGTATCTTGTAATATTTGAGCTAGTTGAATGTGAGAGTTGTTTGCATGGTTAACTATTTCGAAATTTAGTGAAGTATCATTTGTCCATTTAAGGTTAGGTAGGTTATAATCTCCAAATGCACAGAGATGATGGTCAGGATAACAATTTTTTAGATCTTCTATAAGAGCTGTGTGTTCTAGGTAAACTTTGTTATTTGTTTGTGTCTTTTGTGATAGGTAAATAGATCCAATTAACAGTTTAGTGTGTTGTAGGTTTATAGAGACAAAAATATGCTCACAAGTTGATGGAAGTAAGGTACATGAGGTCGCTTTTAAAGTGGATTTTGTGGCTATGAGGACTCCACCACCTCTAAGGTCTTGACTAGTATTAGAATTTCTATCTTGCCAGCTGCAGCTCTATCTTGCCGCACGGACACGACAACTGAGGGCGAAATTCCAAGACTGAGCCCAGATACAAGTACTCGAACCCAAAAAGTGGGCGTGACGGTACGTAATCAGAGGGTAACATTCAGCGAGGTGATGACCCAGCGGTTGCAAGACGCGACGGACATAAATTCAAGGTTAGACATAAGTCATAGGCACTTAGCAGTATCGCAAAGCACACGGTTGCATGCGGGCGTGCAAAATAATGCCGATGCGGACCGATTTGACGCAAACAGAGAATACCCACGCACAGTGCCTCCAGAACGGGAAAAAAAGCACCGACACGAGTGGCCCACTTATACGCACTTTGTCATGGCAGCCCGGAGGCATTTTGGTATAAATACAGATTTACAGGTGGCGCTGCGACATGAAGCAGAATGACGGACACAAGGTGAGGGTGAGCCGGTTATTAATTTTGTGACGTGCATACGTGCGATATTGGACCGATTAATACCGCGCCTAACCCCCACGGCATAATTAGATTTGATTTTCCGAAATCTACACCCTGAGATTGGTAGAGTGTTACGTCGGAGTGCAATCGTGGACCTGAATTCGTTGATTGAGCAGACGCAGGTGGCGGAAGGATCGATCACGTTACATCGATATTATAAACCACCACCATTGCCTGAAGAGTCAGTCATGCCTGAACTGGCTTTCAACCAGATTGCGAGTAAATTTAAAGGTAAGGTGTCAGCAGTGAATCCCGGGCAGGTGGAGAATAACAGTATCAAAGAGCTCGTCGCCAAGGCCATGAGCAAGAGATACGAAGAGATTAAAAGAGATCGGAAGGAGCAAATGGGCGCCAAGGGCGCGCAAAGCTCGAGTAAGCAAAAATTTCCGAAGAAACCGACGAATCCACCGCTGAAGCCCGCGGCACCTACCTCGAGCAATAAGCCCGAACCAAAGAAAGATAATGGCAATGATTATGAGGGGAAGTCAACCCCTGCAGAGCAGAATAAAGAAAAATTATACTGCTGGACTTGCAAGTTGCCGGGTTACACAAGACAGACTTGTCCAAGGTGCAACCCGGGAAAAGTCAAGGGGGGCAAGAACTAAGTGGTCCGTCTCGCCCCAATATCGACGCAAGGATCTTGGTCGCGGAGAAGGATGCGGATCTGCCTGCTCAGGTGAGTGAGCGAACGACAGAAGCAGGAGAAATTCCGGTGGCAGGTTCTAACCTGACTAGCGACTCGGGTCGTTGGTGGCTGCCAGTACACATAGGGGAATTTCGACTGCGTGCTTTGTTCGACCCCGGCGCAGCCAGAACGATCGTTGGCAAATGTGGCGCTACGATCGCGTCGTATTTAGGGGTAGAAGTTGGGCCGACTTTTGGACCAGGCGCAAAGATGGCGAATAATTCAACAGCGCCCGTGACTGGAAAAGTGGTTCTGCCGTTCGAAGTTGCCGGAATAAAAAAGGACATTACCGTGTGGATAATGCCCGACCTTGACGGTGACTGTTACCTGGGTACGGATTTCATCCGTTTGTTAAATACAGTCCTTCGGCCACGAGAGAATGTTCTCGAAATAGAGGGGATGGCAGACCCAATCCCCGTTGAGGTCGCTTCGATAGAAATGCTAAGCATCGGTAGCTCCGATTGGTCTGGCCGACTTAACGGCCGATGAGCAAGTGACTCTGGACAAATTTTTGAAGGATCTACTACCTCCAGAGTCAGACGAATTGGGTTGCACAGACCTAGTTGACTTCGAGATAAAATTAAAGTCGAGTGAACCCATTAAACAAAGATACTATACAGTATCGCCAAAGATAGAAGAGGAAATGCATAGACAGGTAGCAATGCTCCTGGCGCAGGATATAATCGAGCCATCAGAGTCAACCTGGTCATCGCCCGTTGTTATGGTGAAGAAATCAGACGGCTCGTATCGTATGTGTATCGATTACAGAAAAGTCAATGACGTGACTGAGGAAGTAGCATATCTGATACCACAAATGGAGGCTATTTTCCGGAAGTTAACTAAGGCAAAGTACATGAGTATAATTGACTTGTCCAAAACGTACTACCAGATAAAGGTGAAGGAAAAATCCAGACCTATTACGGCCTTTACAGTGCCCGGTCTGGGCAACTTCCAGTGGAAAAGAATTTCGAATGAGGTTAAAAATGGGCCCTCCAAGTTCCAACTGATGATGGATCTATTGATTCCACTGGAACTGAAACCCTGGTGTTTTTCCTACCTGGATGACGTGTATGTCGCGACAGAAACCTTTTTAGAGCACTTGGAAATGCTCGAGAAAATAATAAAAAGGATCCTCGCGGCTGGCCTGACAATCAACGTGAAGAAATGTGTGTTTTGCCGGTCCGAGGTACAATTCCTGGGGATAATAATAACCCGTGATGGGTTCTATCCCAATCCCGGCAAGATAGAAAAAGTCCTGGATTTTCCAGCACCAAAGGCGAAAAAGGCCTTAACCCGTTTTCTAGGGTTAGCAAGTTGGCTGCGGAAATTTTCAGTGGACCTTGCAACAATTGCCGAGCCCTTGACAAAGTAAACGAAAGCTAAGAATGCGTTCGTATGGGGCTCAGAGCAAGAGGCTGCATTTGGACAGGTTAGGATGCTCTTGGCCACCTGCCCAATGCTGTACAAGCCAGACTTTACGATTCCGTTTAACGTCCACAACGATGCGAGTGACGTAGGAATTGGGGCCGTATTGATGCAAGTGGTCCACGGTGTCGAGCGTATAATATACTTTGCGAGTCAATTATTAAAACCGGCCAAGAGGAATTACTCCGTCACCGAACGTGAGTGTCTAGCGGTAAAATGGGCCGTAGAAAAATTCAGACCGTATCTAGAGGGCTTTGAGTTTAAAGTGATCACAGTGATCACGCCAGTCTTAAGTGGTTCAATTTACATAACCCCACTGGTCGACTCGCCTGTTGGGCTTTGACTTTGCAGGGCTACAACTTTACGATCGAGCATCGTAAAGGTACTGCAAATGTAGTCCCTGACACGCTATCGAGAATGTACGAGGAGGAATGTATTGTCGACGTTGCTGGTGTCGAGATATCAGAAACGAGTGACAGGTGGTACAACTTGATGTGCGAGAAGATTATGACAAACCCCACCGAATATCCATATGGAAAATCGTGGATGGGAAGTTATATACATACAATCCGAATGCAAAAATTGACGATGTGATTGAGACGGCGTGGAAGTTAGTGATACCGAGCGAGAAACGTGAGCTTGTATTGTATGAGTGTCACGATGAGCCGTCGTCAGGACATCTAGGCCGATACAAAACTCTGGAACGAGCGATGACTAATTATTTCTGGCCAAGCATGCGTAAAGACGTAGCAAAGTACGTGAGAAACTGTACTGTATGCCAGAAATGTAAGGTCGAGAGGTTACCGCCCGCAGGGTTGATGGGTAGAAGGATCTTTGATCGACCGTGGGAGGTCGTGGCAGGTGACTGCCTAGGCCCTCTGCCCAGATCCAAGCGTGGTAAAGAATACCTATTAATTTATCAAGATATGTTTACACGCTGGATTGAATGCATACCTCTAGCGAGAATAAATGCACCTAATATTGTGAGAGCTCTGAAGGAGAGAGTGATTTATCACTTCGGAGCTCCAAGAGTATTTTTGAGCGACAGTGGGAGCGAATTTGATAACGCTCAGCTCGATGGGTTTTTGGAAAACAGTGGGATATATCATACTCATACCCCGCCAAAACACCCTCGTCCTAACACTGTGGAGAGAATAAACCAAACAATCAAAACCATGATTGTTTGCTTTATTGAAGAACACCACAGTGAATGGGACGAACATATCGCAGAATTTGCATTTTGCATAAATACTGCAAGTCAGGAGACGTTAAAATTATCTCCGGCTGTTCTCAACTTTGGGCGTCAGCCGACGCAAGTAAAAACACTGCGTAGAAAAGTTGAGAACGAGCTCGAAGAAGAGGTTGAGGTAGAGGCCATCAGAGAATGGCTGGAACGTATGAAAAAACTACCCGATCTCTACGAGCATGCAAAAGCAAATTGCGAGTCCACCCAAGAAAAACAGGCCAAATACTTTAATAAGACACGGCGCGATGTGACTTTTAAGGTAGGCGAAAAGGTCTGGCGGAAAAACCGGATATTGTCAAAAGCGTCTGAAGGAATCGCTGCCAAGTTGGCCCCGAAATACAACGGGCCATTCATTCTCCTAAAGAAGACGAGTCCATACATCTACGTACTGTACGACGAAGAGGGCAATTACGTTGGGCCCGAGTACGTAGAGTATTTGAAACCCTACCACGAGGAGAAATTGAGGTTCGAGCCCCCGGTGGTGGAAGGTGAGAGCGAGCGTGAAGGAACGGTTGCACCACACGAGGGTGGAGGTAGAAACGACACCCTAGGACAACTCGGAAACTCCGAGATGGCCGTCCGGGAGGCGTCCAGAACACAGAAGACCGGCAAAAAGCGTGGTAGGCCAAGGAAGACAGCGGTCGTTGTAAAACGGCCAACCCACGCAAGGACAGGCAGAAAGCAAGCACCACGCAAGAGTGTGAACTTGAGCGAGCTTTCGGCCGGAAAAACGCCCGAAATGTTGGTGGTACGACGGAAGCCCGGTCGTCCGAAGGGATCGGTTAAGAGGAAATCAAGTCCAGTATCCTTATCCCCACGGCGGACGAGAGCGCGAGCGAAACTACCGACAGGTGTTGAAAATATGTAAATTGCAATAGTGTGTGTGTGAGATATTATTGTAAAAAGTTAGAATTAGCGAGTGTGAAAAACTTTATCTTAGAAAATTTTTTTTTTGTTTTTTTTGTTTAAAGATTTTTTTTATTTGTCAAGCTTCTTCTAAGCTCACAAAATGCACGTCCTAGATTAATGATCCTTAATTCTTCTTTTCTTCCTAATCCTAAAAATCCAAAATTTGTGTTCCTCACAGGAAATGGCAGAAAGGTTTGTGGTTCCGATGGTGATGGAGTGGACCCTCAGTGACATCGAAAAGCAGCGCGAGCTCCAGAGGAAGGCCGAAGACCGAAAGAAGAAACTGCAACACATGCAGGTGTTGGCAAGGCTACGCGAGGAGCGGGATGAAGAAAATAGGCGTGAGCTGGCAGCCGTCAGAGACCGCGAACAGCTAATGCGGTACGAACGACGGCGAGAGTAGTTGGCGGGAGACTCTTTCTTCTGGAAGTACCAGGACGAGGCCAGAGCGCGCATCAACGCCGAGCAACGGCGTGCAACCCAGGCAGCGCAAAGAACGCGCGAGGACGACGAGCATCAGGCTGCACGAGAACGTCAACAGGTGGAGGAAGACGCGAAGAACCGCGAGCGAGCCCTGGCCATGGACAAGGCCAAAGTCCTGGACGACGCTCAGAGGGGAGAGAAGAAAATAAAACGCCGAGCAAAAGAGGCCAGACGCGTCAGGAACCATACGGAAGATGAGGGAGAGAAGGCGTGGGTGCAAAGAAAAGCAGAGCGCCTGGCAGCTGACTTCGTCTTCGTCAAGATGCAGAGGCAGAAGAACGAGAAAAGGGCCGAAGAGGGGCTCCTGCGTCCCAGGGACAAATATCCGATCTGCGGAGAAGTAGGAGTCGCCTCACCGACCGAGTGCCCAAACTACGACGTACAAAATTTTTGCTTTAAATATAGTTTAAAAATTGTATGGCACGCGAGATAGAACTTGTTACTATTGAGAAGTTAGAATCTATAATCTCACATAAATGCGTATATTGAAAATGTGTGCTAAAGTATGAGTGACATTAAAGGAGTAGGCGGGGGATGGAATTGATTTGTTTTTTTTTCTTTATTAGTGCTCACAAGAGCATGTGTTTTTTATTCATTCTTTTATAGGGAGAAAAACCTTGGTCCAGGGAGCGAAAGGGTCGAGCTGGTACATTTGTATTCAGTCTACCAGCCTCTGGGGGAAGGGCGTTGTAATGATCGTTTGGCCCATTACCGCTCCCCCGGAGGTTTTTCTCGGTTATTTAATTAGTTAGTTTTAGATTAATAAAATGTACCTGCCAATGGCAGGCCCATTTGTAACAGTAGGAGCAGATGGCCGAGCGGGAGCAGATAACGGAAGGGCACCGTAGCAGAAGTAGCCTACGGTGAGCGCGGGCAGTGTCGTCACAGCAGTGAGCTGAGATAGACGCGTATCAGCTGCGAGCGTGAAACTGTTGTCGCGAGACTCTGCGCCGTAAAAAGTAATTGTTGTTCGGGTGATAACTGCACCAATTCTTGAACGTGAGTACCCTTCCGTATCTACTGGGCCAAGGGCCGTCGTCTACTCCTGCGGCAGCGAGATTGTGTTTTTATGTGTAATAAAAGTGTGAGTTGCAAACAGCAACCTACCTGTGTTCTTTCTAATCACCCTGAACCCCCTTTTCTTGTTGATTATTGTTGATTTTTGGTACAGAGCAAAAGCTCTTACAGGACCCTTTTTCTCCGATAATCGAAATAACGACGCTGAAATGCTCAACAATGAACTTCAAGATGATGATACAGGTTATACAAACTGGTTTCAAAATGGTGATATATTTATTTTAGACCGTGGTTATAGAGATTCTGGGCCGGTTCTATAGCAGTTAGGAATTCGAATGAAGATGCCACCATTTCTTGAAAAGAATCAAACCTGATTCACTACGGAAGAAGAAAACGACTCTTGTTTGATTACAAAAAGTAGGTGGATTGTAGAATCAAGATGTGGACATCTAAGATCTAATTTCAAATTCTTTTCGGGAGCTATTTCTGTATTTTTTTTTTTTTTTTTTTTTGTTAAAATAAAACATTAATATAATGTGTTGTCAATCTTCTTTTTTTATTTAAAAAATATATACACAATTATTTTGTTGTGTCGTTACGATCGCTTCGGTGCACAGCACCTTCATCAGACGACTGTTTTCAATCGACTGAAGTCAATAGTGCGCTCAAATTAGATTTAGATATAGATTTTCAGCACGGATACAAACAAAAATATAAACATAAAGTTCCGATGGATTAGGTACTAGCAACATGAGAATTAAGATCTAAGTTTAAAAGTGGGGAGCTATTTAAATCTTTCTGGTCATTCGATAAAAAAGATGAATTTTTGTATCTATTGATTTCTAACGCCTCCAAAAAATTAAGTTTTTTACTTTTTTCACAAAAATGTATAATATTGAGGTTGTCATCAAAACTATGTTTACAATCAATCAAATGTTTCGCGTAGTTTGATTTCTCTGGGTGAACATTTCTAAAAGCGGCTTTATGTTCCTTGTTGCGTTCTATAAAATATCTGCCAGTTTGGCCAATCTATATATTTTATCACACTTTTTTACATACACGCCAGATCTCTCATATTTATGCGAAGTATCCTTATTGTTTTTAAGTAGGTTTTGTAGTGAATGATCTGTACGGAAAACAATGTTTACATCGAACTGTTTGAAAAATCTAACAATATCCACAGAAATATCGCCATTATAATTAATCACATGTGCATAGGTACTCGAATTAGTAGATAAGGGAAAAACATTCTTTATGGTTTTTCTGTATCGTATTTTCGCGATAAGATGATAAACGATCTTTGGATCGTAACCATTATTAATCGCGATTTGTTTCATAGTCCGCAACTTGGTATCATAATATGTCTCACACAGAGGGATTGAAAGGAGTCTATAGGCAAAACAATAGAAAGCAGCCATTTTATGCTGATAAGGATGTAAAGAGGTTTTGTGGATAATAATGTCGGAAAATGAAGGCTTGCGAAAAATATTAAATTTGAGGGAAGAATCATCTGATTTTGATATAGTCAAGTCCAAAAAATTAATTCTATCATTGTTTTCTAACTCTAGAGTGAATTTAATATTTTTGTGAAGGTTGTTAATGAAATTAAAAAAATTATCCAATTGTCTCCTCGTACCTGTCCAACAGCTATTTCTGTAGTTCATTGTGTTTATTTGAAAGATTTTCTACAAGTAGTAGCTGCAATAATAAACAAATACCAAGAAACAATTAACATGCAAAATGCTGACATAGACCTTGCCAATGAACTTTTGGAACGAGCAACTACAGTGAATATTATGTAGGCACGAGTGAAAGCTGAAAATATAAGGGCTCGAAACGCTAATTGAGTTAAGCTAAACAATAACAATATTTCCGGTTTCCCTGTTTCAAACTTGAATTACCTTAGAGATTTAACTGTTTGTGTCTATCAAGTAAACCTAGCTCTAGCTTATAGCAGTTTATCCAGTACTGCTCAAAAGTTTAGCTCACTCCCAAATTTAATATTATACACCTATGAAATTTGAGTTTGCGCATAGCCGTGACATATCAAATCGTTGCGTCAAGGTCTTCAACTTTTTTTTTCACTCAAGGAATACATTGTCATGTATCGATCCCCATAAAGATCCCATATTCCCAAGTTGCAACAGACTTACTTATAATCCGCCTAAAAGGAGTTAGGGAGGGGGCCACGGAAATTGCAATTAAGCATTTTGCTAGCCGGCACCTCCGCTCTGCTGGAACAGGTGGGGCGAAGTAGCTTCCCTCGCTGCTTAGCCACGCTCCCAAACCACTCTCGTCCCCGACACTCGAGTGGTTCGACCGAAAGCTAGCAGCGATCGAAGACCACGTGCAGCACACCTGGACAAGCAGAGCCGGATCAGGCAAGGATTCGTCAGTGCAATATCGCCTCGCCATCACCATTGGATAAGGTCCCGGGAGGCCCAGAGAACCTCCCGTGAACGATCAACTGCCCGGATACTCCGGTAATTTTAAGGTAGATTATTGTAATATTCAACTCTGTCAGAGGACATTAAACTCATTAAATTGGAACCTTTCACCATTTGTTTTTCAATTAAACAATATCACCTTACCTTACTTTATTTCATTTTATTAACCTAATCAAAAGCCAGACAACAAGGGGACGGGACAACTACGTAAGTAGTTGTTCCAAAAAGACGAAGATCTTACCCCTTTTAAAATAATAAAGTCAAGGATTATAAATCCATGACAACATTAATTTGAAAGAAAAAATTTTATTACTCTTATATTTTATTTAAAAATAAATGCTCATTCATATTTTTTTAGAAAAGTTATTCTTTGAAAACCGGCAAATTTCAGCCATTTTTTGATTTTAGGGACTTTTTTGAAATTTATAATAAACATCCTACTGCATACATTATTGTCTTTTAATGTTTTTTCAATGTTCAAGTTTAACGAAAAAAAATTTCAAATTTATATGATCGAAATTATTCAAACCACAGAGAAAAAATGTAAATTTTTAGTCACTTATAAGTAACTTTTTTTTAGTAATTTTACCGAGTTTTATTCCGAAATCTGTTATTTTTTCAAGTACCGTGGAAAAATAATTATATAATAACAGATATTTATTGTATTATCAATTATATTATTTTAAATTACATGAAAAACTTACAAGATTTGTGTTTGAGATTTACCGCCTTTTATTGCCACGGGATTGGTCATGCGAGCGACCCACGCAAGAGCTGCCCGGAGTCACCAGTTTCCGCCCTCACCAGTCTTGCTTCAACCGTGATGCCGCTATCAAGCGTCACGGGACTCGAACCCACCGTCGCGAGATCACCCGCTTATCCGCGACGTTTCAACGAGGTAGAGAGACTCCCGGCCAAAATGGCGAGCTCGCTCTCCTCATTTGTACATAGTTGTTAAATAAATAGTTTAAGTGCAGCATTAAAACTCCAAGTGTTGTGCTTTCAAATATCCTCGCTTTTTACCTTTCAAACTCCCTCTTGATCGCGGTTAATTATTCCCTTAACCTTAAGCGTATCTTACGTGATTCCCAAACATTTGGCATCCCTTGTGAGGAAAAGTTCCCCGAAAAAAAGGCGCGTCGCGAGTGAAACGAAAAAGTGAAAAGTTTGTGCCACGCCACGGCCATTTTCATGCTTCTTTTTCTCTTCGTGAAGAAGAAGACCCAGCGACGATAAGTGGCGCACGCATCACCACCGCGCACCAGCAAGCAGTCGTCGTAGGAGCGAGTGAAACGGACAACTGCTTGGCCCCGTTCACGTCGCGTACCAACTCGCTGTGCGTATCAGCAGCGAGCAACTTGTAGCAGCTAACAAGTGTTAGCACCTCGTTTCTGCGTGCAGCACGAATCAACTGCACCAAGACACCACCCCACGGTTAACTGCCTTCGCTCCGCGAGATGGCCTGGAGCTTCAGAAATACCACGCAGCCCGACGAAGCAGCGGTCCATCTCATCAGCTGTTCGCATCCAAGATACAGCACGGCAGCCAGAATACGTTCCCGTCACGTGACCAAACAGGAGCTCACCACCAGCAGCACCCTGGCGTCGATGAATCAAATAATCTGGTGTGTTTGTTCCAAATTTGTTTTTGATAGTTTTTCACCACAAAACTAACCAACTCGTTTTCATCCTCTACCTTTTTTAAAATTTTTTTTGAATATTTTTCTGTTTTAATGTCAATTTCTATTTTGACAATTGAATCCATCTCAACAACTAGTACTAATATTTTTGAATATTTTTCTATGCTTTTATTTAAAGAATAGTTGTTTCATTTTAACCAAACACTGACACCATTGGAATTTCACAGACTTACACTCAGTCAAATTTATCAAACCACTAATTTGGCTTGGTTGAACCACAGGTATCTTCATTCGCATAACCACACTGGACTCTTTTCACCAGCAACTGGTAGTGCTACACCCTAGAAGTTCATGCAACCTTCAGTCAACTCATTGAACATCCTGGTGTTCCACCCAACCTTGAATTCAACCATGGAGTAACCTCTCCAGCTTCATATCAGTTCTGGGTTGTCTATTCAAGCACCTTATCTGAGCCAGACACTCCAGCGAACAATAACCAGGGCTTCGCTGGAACCTAATACACACTCTACTTGTATCGTATGACCTTAACTTTCGCTTTTCAACTAAATTTGCCAACTCCTTAGTATAGTATAATCAAATTATTCCTAGTAGCCAATCTCTTGTTGATATTTTTTTTTTTCAAGCTTATATTTTCAAAATTCTAAATGAATTTTTTTCATTTTTAGGTATTTGTCAAGATGAATAATCAAATACCATAAACCACCTACTCAATCATAGTTTGTTCTCTTGAATAACCTGATTTGCCAGTCATCGACCAAGGATATCCAGCTTATTTGGATGGCTTCAAGCTTGTTTATTTAAAAAGCTAAGCCTAGCAGTCAAGTGACTGCATGCTACTAACCTATTGACACCCCTTCTCTACCTACTTTAGTTGCTTATGTAGTTCTCTATTTTTTATTGATACTTAGTCACTCAATCTTTCATTCCTTTTCTGTCCCTAGTTAATTAGTTTTCCTTCATTTTAGATTGTATTTCAAATTAAAATTCTTTCTTAATGAATGATTCATAAGTTCAAGCTTTTTTTTATTCCTTTGTTTAAGGAGCATTTGCTTTATTTAAATTGTATTTTGATTTAAATTTTCCTTACCAGTAACATTCATATGTTTAAATGATTTCCAGTACTTAATATTCATATTGTTGAATATTTTTCAATGCTTACCTTTCCTACTGTACAATTCGCCAGGGTTTTATTTAAACCCGTCACTTATGTGGCTTGGCAGTTACGGAACTCTTCCCCACCCATAGAATTTAAACTCATTCCTAACTCATTCAGGCTAAAAAAAAAACAGTTGTGCTAGGATTTTAAATTTCAACCTATCACCTCCATGACTGAGCGGGACTTTTCACCACTCATGTTTTTTTTACCGTGTCCAAATCGCCTCAAGTTTAGAAAATAAATTTAAATTGTGTTTCAATTTAAAATTTCCCAAGCCAAAAAATAGTTTTTAATTTTACCTATTGATTTATTATTTCAAATACCGCCCTACCTTGCAAAATGAATAAACTAAATTCATTTGTGCAAATCCTTAGCAGACAAGCTATAATCAGAAATCGAATCGTGACTCATTTCGAGTCCTTTGAACAAAAGGGAGTCAATATGACTCGCGAGTTGGCAGAGATTTGCAAGAGTTTACCCAAAATAATCAAATTTTAAGAAACTGCGAGGATGTAGACCGTGGCCACGACTACTTCGTCAAAGACATGTTCTACCATACGCAGGACAGCCTTGATGACGTGTGCGATGACTACATCCAATTTCTTAAAATTAAGCCACCTGCGACACACTCAGTCCAGGCTCCGGCAGTAACCTCAAAAAATCTGCCAGCTGAACAGCTCCACGTTCAGACCCCAGCACCTATCTACGAATTTAAGTCCTTGATTAAGGCACAGCTACCTGAACTACCTCAAGTTTGGGCTCCGGCGACCTCCTTCAAAATGGAATCATCTAAGACACCTCAAGTCCAGGGTCCAACGAACCTCTCCGAGAGCAAGCCACCTGCGGCTGTCCTGGCTCAGGCACCGGCTATCACTTTCGAAAAACAGCCACCTGAATTGCTTAGAGTTCAGGCTTTGGCTTCACCTTTCAAAATTCAGCCCCCTGCGACACACCTAATCCAGGCTTCGGCTATACACTCAAAAATTCAGACAGCGGCAACGTGTCTTAAGGCTCAACCACCTGCGACAGTCCTAGTCCAGGTTCCGGCTAACTATTTTAAAACTCGGCCACCTGAACTAATCCAGCTTCAGGCTCCGGCTATATTCTCAAAAATTCAGCCACCTGCGACAATTAAAGTCCAGGCACTGGCTACCATGATGAAAGTACAGCCAATTGAACTAATCTAGCTTCAGGCACCGGCTATATTCTCAAAATTTAAGCCACCTGAACCACTCCAGGTTCAGGCCCCAATCACGATCTCAAGCATCACCAGCTGGGCACTGCTGGCCACGCACGGAAGGCCGCGCAGCACGGCTCTCACCGGACTGGCAGCAGCGCAACAGCTGAACCACTCGCTGAGTACGACATGTCTCGAGAAGATTCAGTCGCTGATATAGCTATGCTGCGTCATAGTCACGCTCTCTCAACCACAGAACTGTGAAACATTAATTTAACAAATTATCAGTGAATAAAGGCGATGGCACGAACTCGCGGGATGCGAGAAATCCTGCGTCCTGCGTCTCGCGTCTTGCAATCATCGGTCATGCGCACGGCGACCGGCCAGCGAGTTTTCTAGATAATTTTAAGTGACAGATCTGTCGTTTTCATTCTAGATGACTACAGATGGTTCTTACTAACACAAATATTCTCTCTCATCCAATTTTAAAAAATTCATAATAAAAATATAAATGAAAGTAATTAGAGAAAATTACCAGAGTCGATCGGGTCGATGTTCAGGTAAGGCTCGCCGGTTGAGGTGATCGTCCTGTTAAGCCTATAAATCTTACGGCGCACGAAATGCTGCCAACGGAGCGCCTCTCTCATCTCCAGGCTTACATCAGTCAAGCTCGAGCCTGGATTCCCTAACAAGTTCATTTTTCCTCGTGGCATCTCCATCTCTAGGAAAAAAGTACCAAATATCAATCAAAATTCATTTATTGTTGACGCAGATTCCAGTCTGTTTTCATTCGACACATGGATCGTATTCAAAATCATTACTATGATTAGAAAACGAAACAATGAGACTGAAATCTCAGTAGCATTGACATATACGACGCCAAGGTGCGCCCGAACTTCTTCTGCACTGCATTGATCATGAATCCAATCATGCGGCGTGTTCAGCGTGCCAAAAGAAATTCTCTCTTCTCGGAACCAGACTGCGGAGGGCAGCATGTGCACGGCAACTCATTAGCTCCTCCTTCCTGCGCGCCGATCGGGAATTGTTCTCTGCAGGTTTGAACCTGCAAGAGTACGGCATCATTCCCAGCGATGATTTTAAACACGATTCTTCCTCTAGTGTTAATGAATCAATTTCGAATTTCTAGATAATGACACATAAACACAATAAACACACAAGTAGTTGAGTTTTCGAGAACAATAGAAAATGTTTATTATCTAGAAACATATAAACGTCTATTCAGCTCTACGGTCATGGACGTACTGGCGTACCGACGGGGAGAGCACGTCATATTAGGTTCTCTACATAAAAGGGGGCGACACTGCGCAGTCTGCTGCCCAAGTTAAAATTACAATATAAACCTTGTAACAAAAAGTAATTATATATTAACACATATTTATTGTATTTTCAATTATTTTATTTAAAATTACATGAAAAACTTACAAGATTTTATAAAAAGTTACAATTTTTATACTAATAACAATAGTTTAAAAAAAAAAAAAAAATTGAGCAATAAGTTTGACTTAAATTTTGCCAAGCGGACGCTATTTCCAGTTTTAAATCTTTGAGATTTTTCAAGTTTTTGTCTTGAATCATTCGTTCGATTTGATCCCAAGTATTTTCAATAATATTTAAATCCGATGAACGAACCAGCCATCTCAAAAGAGGAACTTTGTCGTCACTTAACCACTTTGAAAAATCTCGAAGATTTAAAACTGGTAAAAGCAGCTGCTTGGAAAAATTTAAGTCAAACTTATTGCTCAGACCTTGCAAAGTCAATGGTGCATAGAGTCAATGCTTGCTATGAAAGGAGGAGCTACAAAATATTAAGATATCTTGAAAATAATATCAAAAGAATAGCTGTATGGATCAAAAATGATCTGAGTAGGCGTTAAATAAAAAAAAAAAAAAAAAAAATCATGAGTTATAAAAAAAAATGATTTAGCTGTGTATGAAAACCAATGAATTTATAACCACGAAAATTTAAATGAACTCTGAACGCAGTGGCAAAGGTAAAGGGTATACATAATTTATTATAGGTTAATTTATATGAAGCTTCGACAAAATTTGTTTTAAACAATGTTATACAATTGCGCGCTTGCTCGCTGAGAGAGACTAGTTAGTATAAAAATTGTAACTTTTTATAAAATCTGTAACCGAAGGTTGAATTATTAATTCAAACCTCGGTGCAAATGCATTACACGGGGTAACCGGCTAGGTTATCAGCCGAGCGGCTGTCGGTTAAGTCGATGGCACGAACTTGTGGGATGCGGGAAATCCTGCGTCCTGCTCCCTGCGTCCCGCGTCTTGCAATCATCGGTCATGCGCACGGCGACCGGCCAGCGAGTTCAGAGTCCTAACATTAAAATTTTATGTCAGCTTAAAATTCTGTATTTTTAAAAAATTTTCTGGAACCCTAACTTTTATATATTAATAATATTGAAAAATACAGAATTTTAAGCTGACATAAAATTTTAATGTTAGGACTCTGAACTCGCTGGCCGGTCGCCGTGCGCATGACCGATGATTGCAAGACGCGGGACGCAGGGAGCAGGACGCAGGATTTCCCGCATCCCACAAGTTCGTGCCATCGACTTAACCGACAGCCGCTCGGCTGATAACCTAGCCGGTTACCCCGTGTAATGCATTTGCACCGAGGTTTGAATTAATAATTCAACCTTCGGTTACAGATTTTATAAAAAGTTACAATTTTTATACTAACTAGTCTCTCTCAGCGAGCAAGCGCGCAATTGTATAACATTGTTTAAAACAAATTTTGTCGAAGCTTCATATAAATTAACCTATAATAAATTATGTATACCCTTTACCTTTGCCACTGCGTTCAGAGTTCATTTAAATTTTCGTGGTTATAAATTCATTGGTTTTCATACACAGCTAAATCATTTTTTTTTATAACTCATGATTTTTTTTTTTTTTTTTTTATTTAACGCCTACTCAGATCATTTTTGATCCATACAGCTATTCTTTTGATATTATTTTCAAGATATCTTAATATTTTGTAGCTCCTCCTTTCATAGCAAGCATTGACTCTATGCACCATTGACTTTGCAAGGTCTGAGCAATAAGTTTGACTTAAATTTTTCCAAGCAGCTGCTTTTACCAGTTTTAAATCTTCGAGATTTTTCAAAGTGGTTAAGTGACGACAAAGTTCCTCTTTTGAGATGGCTGGTTCGTTCATCGGATTTAAATATTATTGAAAATACTTGGGATCAAATCGAACGAATGATTCAAGACAAAAACTTGAAAAATCTCAAAGATTTAAAACTGGAAATAGCGTCCGCTTGGCAAAATTTAAGTCAAACTTATTGCTCAATTTTTTTTTTTTTTTTAAACTATTGTTATTAGTATAAAAATTGTAACTTTTTATAAAATCTTGTAAGTTTTTCATGTAATTTTAAATAAAATAATTGAAAATACAATAAATATGTGTTAATATATAATTACTTTTTGTTACAAGGTTTATATTGTAATTTTAACTTGGGCAGCAGACTGCGCAGTGTCGCCCCCTTTTATGTAGAGAACCTAATATGACGTGCTCTCCCCGTCGGTACGCCAGTACGTCCATGACCGTAGAGCTGAATAGACGTTTATATGTTTCTAGATAATAAACATTTTCTATTGTTCTCGAAAACTCAACTACTTGTGTGTTTATTGTGTTTATGTGTCATTATCTAGAAATTCGAAATTGATTCATTAACACTAGAGGAAGAATCGTGTTTAAAATCATCGCTGGGAATGATGCCGTACTCTTGCAGGTTCAAACCTGCAGAGAACAATTCCCGATCGGCGCGCAGGAAGGAGGAGCTAATGAGTTGCCGTGCACATGCTGCCCTCCGCAGTCTGGTTCCGAGAAGAGAGAATTTCTTTTGGCACGCTGAACACGCCGCATGATTGGATTCATGATCAATGCAGTGCAGAAGAAGTTCGGGCGCACCTTGGCGTCGTATATGTCAATGCTACTGAGATTTCAGTCTCATTGTTTCGTTTTCTAATCATAGTAATGATTTTGAATACGATCCATGTGTCGAATGAAAACAGACTGGAATCTGCGTCAACAATAAATGAATTTTGATTGATATTTGGTACTTTTTTCCTAGAGATGGAGATGCCACGAGGAAAAATGAACTTGTTAGGGAATCCAGGCTCGAGCTTGACTGATGTAAGCCTGGAGATGAGAGAGGCGCTCCGTTGGCAGCATTTCGTGCGCCGTAAGATTTATAGGCTTAACAGGACGATCACCTCAACCGGCGAGCCTTACCTGAACATCGACCCGATCGACTCTGGTAATTTTCTCTAATTACTTTCATTTATATTTTTATTATGAATTTTTTAAAATTGGATGAGAGAGAATATTTGTGTTAGTAAGAACCATCTGTAGTCATCTAGAATGAAAACGACAGATCTGTCACTTAAAATTATCTAGAAAACCCAAATATGTTACTAGACGTTTATTCTACAGATGAAGTCGAAGAAGAAGCTGACTGGTGGACCCTGACGAGTGAATCCAGGGCTTACATAATGAGTCTGGCTGCTGCTGATGGAATAACAATCAATCCCCCACCTAACTCTGACCATGATCGGAGCCTCTCAACATTGGCGAACGATTTTACTGAAGACGACACCTGCATGGAGCAGGAGATAAATCAGGTTGCCTCGGGACTCACCCAGGAGTCCGCACCCACCTCCAAGTCTATCAATGATCTTCCTCCATACCTCGAGCCAGAGGTGATCATTGGGAATGAGATGATAGAAACCAACCAGAAAGAGTCACAGGAGGTCGTTGATAACTCCCTGGCTCAGCAGCAGGAACTTGAACAGCTTCGCCAACAGGGCACGTTCGATCGACCCACACTTCAGCAGTTGCAGTTTGAGAATCGGTCACTGCAACGTCGATTCGAGTTGAAGGAGAAGGAGTTGCAGCAAGCCAAACAACAAGGGTGTCAATCTACTTCACAACGGCAGTCGAACCCAGTTTTGCCACCCCTACCTCAACTGCAGGCTATACCTCAGGAGGCAAACTTGGCCAACTTTCTTAGCCAACAGCGAGAGCTCAACGAAGTCATGCGAACCTCAGCCAACCAAATGAGTCGTGAAGCTGAATCAATGACTGAGGCGATTAAAACGCTCACAAACCAGGTACCTAGAGATCACTTTTTGAACTCGACTGTTTTAAATAAATCGCCCGAACCTCCTCGAATCAATATTTCCGACCTCAATTTGACAAGTTCTAGAGATAATGGTGTTGTAGATGAGCCAAATCAGCACTTGACGAACATGAATATTTCCCCAAACTTGAATGCAACCCTGACACAACTTAATAAAACGCTAGAATTAAATAATACTGTTAAAGTGTCTCATAAACGCGATTATAAATTAACGTTAAAGTTTGATTTGAATGTTTGGTTTGACTCCTTGCGTTCTGAATTATTTAACTCTGATTTACTAGATGTTATTTATACAAAAATTGTACCCAGTAGATTTTACTCTCTAGAATCTCATGCAAAAAGAATTAATTTGGTTAGAGACATTATAATTAATCATCTAGATGAATATTATCATAGAAAAATTATGAACTTGAAAAATCCGAGAATGATTTTGAAAAAATTGAAAGATTATAGAAAAGCCGAGACAAATTTTACAGCTGCATCAGTTAGATATCGATTATACACGCTTAAAAACCTAGAGAGAAAATTAACGACTTTTGTGAAAAATTTGATGTAATTGTTCGAGAGTCTGAGTTGTACGAGGGTGGTACACCTATCTCTCCTGAAGAACAGAGAGCTGCGTTTTACAATGCTGCCTCTGGAGTTGTACAAGAATTGGTGACAGCCGATCTTGTACAATCAACAAATGACAAACCAATGAACCTAGAGAAAATGAAATTATTTGTATTACAGCTAGAGGCCTCCAGACATGCAGTGGTGAATTAACCAACATCTAGAGCAGCAGTTGCAAATACTGCCAACGGCAACAATGGGGTGAACTGGCAAGACAACCGCTGCCACCGCTGTGATGGTAACGGGCACAAGGAACCAAACTGCCGTTACAAATCTTTGGGAATGTGGTTCTGCTATATCTGCAGACGTATGGATTACCACACATCAAGCACCTGTGCTCATAACCAAAGGTTGGTAAATCAAAATAATCCTACCTCTAGAGGTATGAATATAAGTCTCTGGCGAAGAGACTTAATAAGATAAGAGGATTGGATGTATTAATGAAAATCCAACATGTGTTATTGCAGTAGAAAACACTGTCATTAAAAAACAACATAAAATATTTACATTATGTACACTATTTTACAAAGCCAATCTATTCAGGAGATTACCTGAATCAACACTGTCGGTTAAGTCGATGGCACGAACTTGTGGGATGCGGGAAATCCTGCGTCCTGCGCCCTGCGTCCCGCGTTTTGCAATCATCGGTCATGCGCACGGCGACCGGCCAGCGAGTTCAGAGTCCTAACCTTAAACAGAGGTGGGGGTAGGCCTTTTAAACGCCACGTGAGATCATACCAGCCTGCTCATCCAGGACAGGGAAATTTCCCTTCATGGAGATATCCTTAGGCAAGAGCGAATCAGGCAGGTATGTTCACAGATTTGGTTGCTTTAGATAGTGAGATTTCCTTCATAGCTGATTCCGGAGCAACAGAGCACATTGTGGGTAAGAATATTGTTTTATCGAATTTTGTGAAGAGTAAGGCCAAGGTGATTAGATGTGCTAATAAAAACAAGTCAGCTGACATCAGAATCGATGGTAAAGGGGATTTATTTTTATTATCTAGACGTGATAATAATAAGTCCATCAGACTTGCAAACGTGATTTTAGCACCTGATGTAGGCGATAATTTGATTTACTTACGACGTTTTGCCGAGGCAGATTTTAGGTATCTATCTGGATGAAAAAGTTTTGAAAGTCTTTAATAAAGCCACCCATGACGTTTACTTGTCGGGTTATTATTTGAAACCAAATTGGATGATATTCATGAGCGCGGAGCGTAAAATTCATGACAGTGGATCGGGTTGTCATGATTACGTGTGTAAAGCATGTATAGGCACGATAGAAGAGCTTCTCGAACAATCTTAGACGGAGGAAGGACATTTTGTTCTGCAGGATTTGGAGGGAGTAATTCCCAGTGTTTCAGTGTCCCACCCACTTGAGATTGGGAGGGAGAAAGGAGAGGAGCTTCTTCTAGAAGACAGCTCAAATCCAAACTCGAGTATGAAAATGGTAGACTTTGATGTTAACGAAAATACTCTAGGTCGAAAAATTATAGATGCTGAAAAAGTTGGTATTCTAGATGGTTTGCGTGAGAGGTATACTGATCAACCCTTAAATGCCGAGAATGAGAGTTATGAAATATATAGAGGTATGCTATGTCACATACGTCTTGGCCACGTGTCGTTGAATTACTTGATACAGTTAAAGAAATCAGTGAAAGAACTAGGAGTTAAGTTTGGCGAAAATATTCTGAATTGCCAAGTTGGCTTAGGACCAAATTGGCAAGGAGAGGGCCAGGCCTTCGAGCCATGGATTTGGCTCAAACTTGGTATATAGGCTCTAAATATGCCAAAAAGAAACCTTCAAGTGTCAGTTTCTCTGAATGGGCCTTTTAAAGTCATGTTCCCTCTACACCCCATGCTAAAAAATCAGCATTTTATCAGAATTTTTCAATACAAAGCTGTTTTTGACCTGATTTTCAAAAAAATATTGCTCAGACCCTATTACACTTACAGAATTCCGGAACCTCGCATTTTTTCGTCTTTCCAAGTACTTTCTGGAAAAATATTATTTAAGTTTTTTTTTTATGTGTTAGACAATGTCAAATTAAGATGTTTTTCGTCATTTTTTCATTTTAAATATCTTAATTTTACATGGTCTACAGTAGTGATCAAATTATAGAGCACCCCCAAATTTCATACTTCAGTCTTTAAGTTTTTGTGCTTTTATACGACTGCAAACACTTAAATATTTTTATAAATGCCTGAAACTTTTTTTTTCACTTAAACTACATAAAAACTGGAAAGAAGAAGTTTTACTTAACTTAAATTCAATAAAAAAATTAACTTTTACCTCCATTTTTATTAAAAAGTTCATTTTTCAAAAAACAGCTAATTTTCGCTTTTTTGAAAACTTGCGTAGTATATTTCAACCAGTTAAAAACATCCGAAAAATATTGTAAATTTTTTTCTTTTCTTTTTAGTATTCAAATCCAACGAAAAAAATTTTCAAGTTGATTGGTGCATAATTGTTCAAACCACAAGCAAATAACTCATTTTTTTAATCATTGTAAAATTACCGATTTTTCATGATATTACATAATTTAATGCCTTAATCTCATATTTTTTTTCAGTATTACAGGTAAATTTGAATAAAAACACTAAATTAATAATAATTTAACTAATTTAATTTTAAATTGAAGAAAATCTTACATAAAATCACCATAAGTTTTAAAATTTTACAAATTTTTCAACACAATTGATCTTTGAAAAGAAAACGTTATTTTTGTAATAATTGCTATGTATAAAGTATACTTTTAAAAATGTTTTTACCTTTCGTTAACAATTCAGTATAAATCTAAAGTAAGCTTATTTTAATTAAATATATTATTTTAATTCTTCGGATTCGAATTATAGACTATAGTTGCGACGTCTATTCAATCGGTAGATAATATACCTGCCTTACCGACTGAGCAGTTATTATACACAAAATGATAATTTTTAATGTTTATTAGTAACTGTAATCATAGGCAGAAGAGCAATATCTGAGTCGACAAAGGGGCAAATCGTAGGATTATTTAAGGGAGGGAAAAATCAGTGTAAGATATCTAGAACTCTAAAAGTGAGTAGGCATTGTGTTCAAAATACTATTAAGTCTTACACTAGCGCGAAAACCGTAAAAGTTAAAAAAGGTGCTGGGAGACCAAGGATAACAAGCGATCGAATAGACAGAATAATTATTAAAAAAGCAAAAAAAGAACGCACTGTTACAGCAAATACTATAAAAAATCAATTAACTAATGAACTGAATGTCAAAGTTTCAAGAGTAACAGTAAATAGGCGCTTGCTTGAAAATAATTTAAAGTCTGCTGTCGCAGTTCGTAAACCACTTCTGACTGCAAAAAATCGTAAAGCTCGTTATGAATGGTGCAAAGATAAACTATCATGGACTGTTGAGAAGTGGAATTTAGTTTTGTTTAGCGATGAATCCTCTTTTCAATTATTTTCCAACAGACCGAGAAGAGTGAGACGTTCTAGTATTGAAAAATATAATGCAGATTGCATCGCTCCCAGGGTTCAAAAAGGTGGTGGATCTATTATGATTTGGGGCTGTTTGTCAGGAAAAGGAATAGGAGAATTAAAGTTTGTGCAAGGAACTGTTAACAGCGAAAAATACATCGACGTGATAAAGGACTACATGCTTCCGTCAAAAACAAAAATCTTTGGACGTCGAATAGTTTGGTACTTTCAACAGGACAACGCCCCCTGTCATACCTCAAAGAAAACTATGCACTGGTTAAAAGATAACAAAATACCAGTCTTAGATTAGCCAGCCCGTTTGCCTGACTTAAATATAATTGAAAATGCTTGGGATCAACTAGAAATGATGATCAAAGATAAGAATCTGAGAAATCTTGATGATTTAAAAAGAGAAATTGCAGCAGCTTGGCAAACTTTAAGTCTGACCTATTGTAAGAAGCTTGCAGAATCCATGCCACGAAGGGTTCAGGCTTGCTATAACGCAAAAGGAGGAGCTACTAAATATTAGCTGGATCAAAATTTAAGCAAAACAAAATTTTTTTATTCATATTACATATAAATTATTACTGAATTGTATTAATTTTATTATTTTAAAGCAATTATTACAAAAATAACGTTTTCTTTTCAAAGATTAATTGTGTTAAAAAATTTGTAAAATTTTAAAGCTTATGGTGATTTTCTGTAAGATTTTCTTCAATTTAAAATTAAATTAGTTAAATTATTATTAATTTAGTGTTTTTATTCAAATTTACCTGTAATGCTGAAAAAAATGAGATTAAGGCATTAAATTATGTAATATCATGAAAAATCGGTAATTTTACAATGATTAAAAAAATGAGTTATTTGCTTGTGGTTTGAACAATTTTGCACCAATCAACTTGAAAAATTTTTTCGTTGATTTTGAATACTAAAAAGAAAAGAAAAAAATTTACAATATTTTTCGGATGTTTTTAACTGGTTGAAATATACTACGCAAGTTTTCAAAAAAGCGAAAATTAGCTGTTTTTTGAAAAATGAACTTTTTAATAAAAATGGAGGTAAAAGTTAATTTTTTTATTGAATTTAAGTTAAGTAAAACTTCTTCTTTCCAGTTTTTATGTAGTTTAAGTGAAAAAAAAAGTTTCAGGCATTTATAAAAATACTTAAGTGTTTGCAGTCGTATAAAAGCACAAAAATTTAAAGACTGAAGTATGAAATTTGGGGGTGCTCTATAATTTTGATCACTACTGTAATACATAAAAAAAAAAATCTCAAATCATTTTTTCCAGAAATTTTTTGGAAAGACGAAAAAAATGCAAGGTTCTGGAATTCTGTAAGTGTAATAGGGTCTGAGCAATATTTTTTTGAAAATCAGGTCAAAAACAGCTTTTTATTGAAAAATGCTGATAAAATGCTGATTTTTTAACATGGGGTGTAGAGGGAACATGTTTTTAAAAGGCCCATCCAGAGAAACTGACACTTGGAGGTTTCTTTTTGGCATATTTGGAGCCTATATACCAAGTTTGAACCAAATCCATGACCCAAAGGCCTGGTCCTCTCCTTGTTAGTTTTAACTTTTAACTTTCTTGTTAAAGAAGTATTATATATTTTGTACTTCATTTCTAACATTGTTGCCTATTAAGTCAAAGTATTATATTTTAGTGAGTTGTAAAAATGTATAACTCTTACGAGTATGATAGGGTTACGTCCCTGTACTCGGAAAATAAATAAATAATAATAATAATTCTTCCGAGTAACCAAGTATTCTGTATTACCCTGATAACACAACTACTTATTTTACCACCTCATGAAGTAGAACTCACGGGGGATTGGTACGTAGGGTTGGTTGAGATTCACGTACTGTGATCAATAAAACACACTAAACAGCGTGAGGCGAAATTTTATTTTAGCATGGGAGATTACACACCTGAATCATACGATTTTCTCCAAAGTCGATACGAAACGATGTCGCAGCTTGCAAATGAAATTAATCAAGCCAGTCAAATTTTTGAAGATCAAACGAGAGAATTCGAGCATAAAGATAAACAAAACGAAGTTAAATGAAAAAATTTACCGTATTTTTCGATTCGAAAAATGAGTCGCTGAGAAAAAATTTTACTCTCGAAACATCTCCTGCTATAGTAGCTTCGAGACCAGATGTCATTAGATGTCGTTGGTCAAGCCATTCCTGATCAGCTATTTATGTATATAGATGTGTACATGCTATGTCTGGTCAGTAATACTCAGGCTAGCTTACTACGTATGGTTTCAATCGATAATTCCAAACATATTTTTGGTGGCGAAATTGTCAAGTAATATTCACCGCCTATATAATTACCGCAACTCCAACATGATTTCTAATGTACAGCTATAGATATACGGGACGCTTTTAGCCAGCCACTCACAATTAGTTTTGGTACTTTTATTGTGACATTAAAATTTACCCGAAATCGACTTTAAATATGTCGTTGTATCTATATTATTACGACTGAAAATCAGAGGTAGTGCAAGAGTGAAAAACGTTTTTTCTGGGTCGACTTACCAGTGAGTTATTGATATTGGAGCATTCCTTGGTGAGTTGGCATGACATATTTACCCTACGCGTGATTTTTGGTCATTGGATCATAAGATCTTCCAATAATTTTGGAAATTGAACACCTGACTTGAAAATCACAAAAAATTTTTACACGCGTGATATTCATATTGGAATGGTTTGACGGTATTATTCTTATCTCAATTGAAACATCATCTCTACGAGCTCACCACAAGAGGAAAACAAGTTTATACGAGAAGACATGAATAAAAAAATTTTTCGAGTTATCAATTTCCAGTTGTTACTGGATAAGTTTACATCAAACACATATTACAACGACCAAAAAGTTTCAAGATTCTTCAAACGATACAATTCTAATTCTTTCAAAAAAGTAAATAAAAATAATGTGTAACCACGAGGCAGTTCATTTGGAAAGTATTTCAGTAATCTAACATACTTATCAAGATTCGATTATATATTAAACTCGTTATAAAGTGCAAAAATTAAATCAATAAGTTGATTGTAATTGTAAATGAATCCACTCAGTTATCCTTAATTACAAGCAAGTTTATTTATTATTTGCCAACGTTTCGGATGTGTAAGCATCCATCATCAGGGCTGTTTATTAAAAACCATATTATTAGTAAATCATTTGGCATGACTACAAAAGGTTAATAAATTAATAATTTATATGTAAGTTTAGTCATAAATATGGTGATTAATATAAACATAATAAGCATTTTAACGATTTTCCAAAACGGTGTTCTCAAAAATATAATAATTGTAAAAATATAAATGATTTTACAGATAAAAAAATTTTTCTTACAAATAATTAATTATAGTGAAGGTATTACGCAATGATAATTCTACTCACATCAAGTAAATAACTTCCTTTAAGTGAAGTAAAGGAGTTGGTCCAGGGCGATCTGTACTCACTTAAAATTTATTCAAGAATGAGCAAGAGTTAGACAGCAAGGCCAAAAATCCAAAAAGGTGAGAGGCAGGGGGTGGCAGAGGAAAGAAAAATTGTAAACGTGGGGTGTGTAAGGAGGGAGAGATGAGCAGAGAGATCGGTACGGCTGTAATAGGAGAGTAGGAGAGTGGAGGGGCGTGTAGAAAAAGTGGGACAGATAATATAGGTAATTGGCCCATAGCGAGTCAATAGGCGTGTCTGTTAGGCCTAATACTCCGTTACCTTCTAGGCTCTCATGTGCTACTAGTGGTATCGTCGGGAGAACGATCGTCTCGCATAGTCCAAAAATAATTTATTCTTGCAAAAAATGTGTACATATAATTAATTAACTATTGACAATGTTTTTTTATGTTATTAATACATTTTTTGTAGTCGTTTTTTAATTTAACAGTGTCTGTAATTACATTCAGAGTATTGTCATGGTAGTAAAGATTCAATAAGTTGAGTAGAAACCGATTGACATTAATGAAATATTTTATGCAGAACATTTAAGAATTAAAATTGTCTGTACATTCAAAAGCTATTATGTTTAAGATTGTAAGTATGACTGTATGAAAAATAAAAAATACACTAAGCTTATTTTTTGTTTGCTTTTTATTTCACGACCCGGCCTAATCCATAGACCATCGATTCCAGAATCAGATAAAAATCACCTGTAAGATCTTGACACGTTTATACATAATTTACGACTTCCTTAACGTCCCTACAGCTCTTGCATACGAGTCTTGACCGGCTTTTTCTTAAAAAATGGCTACTTACAACATCGTACTTACAAGACCATTGCCAAGAGTGCTTACTTCCAAAAATGATTTAGTTACCTTATCACAATGTCGTTTTTGAGGAATGGTTTGAATAAAGAGCAGTTGTTAAAACAAACGTGTGCTTGAAAATCTGGAAAGCAAAGCAATAAAAATATCTGGAAATGCTACTCTAAACTAACAAAATGAAGAAAAAAATTGAGAATCCTACATACGTAGTACTGTAGGAATCTACATACGAGGGTTTCTAAGAAATAATTCCGTGCATAACAACTATATTCAAAGATTTGTGTGAAAAACAAAACTTTATTTGCAATAGCTTTGTAAATCCAATTTATGAAGCTATGGTAAACTTACTAATTAAACATTTCAAAAAAGATCTCACCAAACTGGATAATTATTTACGTATTTCCGATTATTTTAATCAATACATGATTCTAAAAGAATTATGTGCGAGAAAATCTCGATGAATCTCTATGACAAGATGATAGAATTATAGACTTGGTTTTGGCAGAACTGCCGGTTTGCTATATGCTCTTCATTTCATGAGATGTTTCTCAACATTTACGCACTAAATTAAAAATCTCACAATTACTTATTAGTAGTTTTTCGAACAAGCCTTCAGTATTAACTTAGTCCTGTTACAGTAAACATGGGCCAGACCTTCAGTAAGTGTAAGAAAGGAGAGGCAACTGTATAAACCTCTGTATAAAAATGATTTCTGAATCCTTTTTTATAAACTGTGATAACGATAATATTAATATAAAAACTAATACTTATGAGTTAGGCGATTCTTACAGTTGTATCTTTAATCTATTGCGAAATTTGACCTCTCTAGTAAGTATCTTCAGATCGAACTTTAGTCTTGTCATACTTTTACTTGTTATGCTACTATGTTTAGAATTATGACCGCTAGTCATACTTCTGTACCCACATCTTTACGTTTATATATATATATATACTAGGGGGGGTACCCCCCTGCTCGCTTCGCTCGCCAACCCCCCAGAATTAAATGCTTGAATCTACACTATATATCTTTTCTAATAAAATAGTAATAAGTATACTTGAATTACAAATGAATTTATTTTCAACTTATTAATTTTAAATTACTTAATGCAGTTTTCCACACCACCCAGGAGGCACTTGCAAGGCGCGCTGGGTTTTTTTTTCAACAATTTTGAAAATTTTTTCATATTTAATTAAGAACAAAAAGAAACTATATGTGGAACCCTTTGCCAGTAGCCGTACAAACCACATATAATTCATTTTAAAAAACTTTTCTCTTTAATAATTTTCAATTCTATATTTATGAAAAAAAATAAATATTTATAATTATATTCTTCCGTTAAAATTTTTAATTTTTTGATTTAATAATTTTTAAATCTATTTTCTTGAAAAAAATATCTGTAATATCAAAAAATCTTCCGTTTTAATAATTCAATTATTTTTCATATATTATATAAATAGATTAAGCGGTCACTATCGTGACAAAAAATCCAAAAAGTGGTCACTATCCTGACTATAATTATAATATATTAATAAAATTATTTTTTAATGATAATTTTATGATTGTATTATTAAATTAAAAATTAATGTTATTTATTATAACATTATATTAAAAAAAATTATTTATCTCATGTGAGAGTTATTAACAATTTAATTTTAAGACAAATATAAATTAATTACTATGTTACTATATTACTATATTACTTTTTTTTTTTTTATTAATCTATATCCTTTCATTAAATCTTCTAATTCCATAAGTTCGTTTTGATTTATTTGTTTTATATCATCTAATGTCTTAATTTTAATGTAATATGTAATTTCTGAAATACAAATTAAAATTTTATTTATGAATAAATTTTTATATAACTCATTCAAAGTATCCTCGATGAAATCAGTAATAAATTCGTTGTTGAAATCCTCGCCTTCATATTACTTTATATAAAATAAAAAAGAAGATATTGGCATTAACCTAAGCTACTTATTTCTTTCTTAGCGACTATAGCGCTTAAAATAGTTATTTTTAAACTTTAATTCATATTTCATAACCTATAACAGCCAGAGACATGCTGATTGCAAAATAAAGGCATATACTGTATACATTGATTAACTTTGATTTTGACTACCGTCTGTAAAAACTATTTATTTGCATTTTATTCATTATGTTAAGGTAATTACCGCAAAAATTGAGTTTCTTAAAAAATCTCTATAACTTTGCACAGAGTTAGTTTCTTTGCGTCCGCAACATGTTAGTATTTTGCAAATAATTCCAAGCGGGGATAAATTTTGAGATATTAAGCTCAGAAGTTTCAACTTTTCACGTGTGATTCCTATGCTAAGCGCGTAAAATGGATCAAATTTAGAGGTTATTCTTGGATTGCAAATTCAATTTTCTTAAAATATTTAAAAAAAACAGATCGTCTTCAGCAACAGCTTTCAATTTTCCCTCCTGCTAGATTCTAATAACTATATTCTATGTTACCTATATATACATGGGTTGTAACTACCTTAACCGACCCCATAAGATCAATTCTAAATTTGTTGCAGATACAATTTCGATGTATGGCCGGAGGAATTTAAATTAGATGATTGATTATCGGAAGCACTAAAAATTGATTTTAACTATTTTAATAATATTAATTTAAGGATGAAATTTTTATAATATTTATTTAAGTATGAAAATAAAATTTGAAATTTTTACCATTTGCAGTATTTTAACAAAAAATTTTGAGTTCCAACTTCAAAAATTGAGTTTAAATGTTGAGAACAAATTTTGCCAAAACCACACATGTCAGTGCTGTTAAAAAAAAATTAAATAATAAGAAATTAAAAAAAAATAAAAATAAAAAAAAACTTTAATGTAAAAAATAAATTACTCAATTAGTTTTCCGCAATCAGGACAAACTTTTTTAAAAAAATCTTCAACACAAAATCTGCAACTCATTTTTACTTTTTAACACTTCAATATAAAGTTAATAATACAATTTTGTATAGATAGGTTATTGAAATAATTTTCAACGATAAAATAAAGAACCAGTGTCGAAAGCGATTATTTTTATGGCCCGGCGGATGGCTAAGTTCAGGTTATTGAAGTGAAAATTACCGGCGAGTGGTGAGATTCACGTTGAACTTGAAAAGATCGAACGTTATCGATGTTTGATCATTCAGCATTAAGAAAGTAATAAACTAAAACAGATATAACTTTAAAAACCTGAAAAATGAAACATAAAAAAATTTTAAACCATCGCACCATAGGCGCAAGATTTAGTTGTTAAGAACTATACTGAAGTATAAGTTATAAAGAATATTTAAAAAAATTTTTAAAAAAGAACAGATCGATGAAGATGTTAAATTTTTTATTTCAATATTGTCAATTGAATATTGTTTATTTTAATATTGTTTGTTGAATATATTTTTATGGCCCGGCGGATGGCTAAGTTCAGGTTATTGAAGTGAAAATTACTGGCGAGTGGTGAGATTCACGTTGAACTTGAAAAGATCGAACGTTATCGATGTTTGATCATTCAGCATTAAGAAATTAATAAACTAAAAAAGATATAACTTTAAAAACCTGAAAAATGAAACATAAAAAAATTTTAAACCATCTCACCATAGGCGCAAGATTTAGTTGTTAAGAACTATACTAAAGTATAAGTTATAAAGAATATTTAAAAAAATTTAAAAAAAAGAACAGATCGATGAAGATGTTAAATTTTTTATTTAAATATTGTCAATTGAATATTGTTTATTTTAATATTGTTTGTTGAATATTAATGTAGTAATAGATTTAATTCGAGAAAGATAGGAAGAACGCTTAAAATTTATTTTTAAATTTGTAATTTATAATATGAATCCGATGAAGATTATTAGTCCAGAAAAAATTATTTTCAGTTTGTATTTATAGCTAAATTTATTTTATGGATTTAATTTAAAATATTTAAAATTTAAAATATTAACTTTTATGGATCTTCCTAACCTAACGAAATCCTTAACTGATCTTTAATTGGGTCGTTTACCTTAAATAACATTTTTACAAATGAGGAGGTTGTAAAAAAGAGAGAGGGTGGGAGCGGGGTGGGAGTGGGGTGGGAGCGGAATAAAAGTGCAGTTTTTGACCTATTTTACGGTATAAAATGAAGAATTAAGGGTGGGAGCGGGGTGGGAGCGGGGTGGAAGCGGGGTGAGAGAGGGTGGGAGCGGAATGGGATGAGAAAAAAAAGGGCGAGAAAGGGCGGGGGTGGGAGCGGGGTGGGGGCGGAATAAAAATGCAGTTTTTGACCTATTTTACGGTCTAAAATGAAAAATTAAGGGTGGGAGCGGGGTGAAAGCGGGGTGGGAGCGAAGAGCAAATTACAACTATATAATATAGTAAGATATATTTATATAGGAGAAGGTATTTATGGAGTCACTTATAGATGACTATTAAATCTATATAGATTGCGTATTTTCGAGCTTCTGATCTCATTTCTAATGATATTTGATGAATCTATGAAATATTTTCCGAAAAAAGACATTTTTAAATTTTTTAAGGAGACAATATTAATGGAGCCATATACATGAAAATTCTTGCCAATAATTATGGAACAATATATATGAGATTTCTGGCTAATATTTAGGGAGCCACTAAAAGTTTGTAATAAAAGAATCTTTATGGAGCCACATAGCGTTTATCACTGCAATTTTATGTGTTTTCAAATGAATTCTTTTTAAAACACTTGCTGCTGTTTTACGATTTTGAAACACTCAAACGCTAGAGCATCCATTACCTATTCTAAAACAGATAGGTTATGTGCGTCAGATGTGGCGAATTTCATCGGTACTGCTGAATAATTTGCACACTGAGAGAAAGATTTGATCCCAAAAACGATGCTCCCTAGGAAGGTAAGCAGGTAGCCGATGACTCTGGACTCCTGGGTGTTCCCTCTAAGAAGTCCAGGAATTAAACTTTTATTCACAATAATGACGTGAAACGCATTGAATTCAACGTGAATCAAATCAATTTTTGAGTAAGGTACAGGAGCCGGCAATTAAGCCCTGGGGACGATTTCTCCAGGAAGTTTCACTAGGTATCAACCCTGATGATACCCAGTAAATCCAGCAACATTAAGATTTTCTTGAAACTAATCCCGTGAATATGGCGCAAGTCAAGAATGTTGGGCTACAGCGCAACATCTGTTAACAAAGCCATTGTAGGAGGATTCGTTGCCTCTTCCCAGGGGGCTGAATACTTGAGTGTATCCTCAATAGTTTAATTGAGAGTAAGAAAATAACTCACGGGTCCTTTAGTTTTTTCAAGACCTTTGTAAACTCGCATACCCATAAAATCCAGAATATATTAATTCTTGCTGATTGTGAAACAGTATTTCCATCATTTACCTCCCGATTAATTCAAAATTAAATCAATGCGATGTAGTAAGAGATAGATGATGACGTTTATGCATTTCTTCAGATTTTCGTCAAAGTAATCTCGTGAATATAACACAACTCAATAATATTAAGCCACAGTGCAACAGCAGCTAAAGATGACACTTCATGCAAATATATGGTTGCCTCTTCCCAGGGGGCTGAACACTTGAGTGTATCCTCAATAGTTTAATTGAGAGTAAGGAAAGAACTTACAGGCCCCTTAGTTTTTTCAAGACCTTTGTAAAGTCGCATACCCATAAGATCCAGAATATATTAATTCTTGCTGATTGTTTAACAGTATTTCCATCATTCATCTTCTATTATTTAAAAAAATCATTTGATGCATTGAAACAATGTTAAGATAATGACAATTTTCGATTTCTGAAGATTTTCGTTGAACTAATCTCGAGAATATGATGCAACTCAATAATGTTAGGCCACAGTGCAACAACTGTTAAAGAAGTCACCTAAGGCAGATTCGTGGTTGCATATTCCAAGGGGGCTGATGCCTACGTGAACATTTTATAGTTTGGTTACGAATAAGGAAAGAACTTACGGGTCCTTTAGTTTTCTTGTGGCTTCTAAAAACTTGTATACTCGTAAGATCTAGACTACAGCAAATATTGCTAATTGTTTAACAATATTTCTATCATTCACTTTTTGTTAAATAAAAAAATCAAAGGATGCGATAAAACAATAAATTATGCTATGAAATGAGCCATTGGTAATGACTTATATAAATATGAGAAGGATTCATCGAAGTAACCTTGTGAATTTTACACAACATCCATTACGTTAGCCCATAAATGAAAAACAGCTGACAAATCTTTTACTTCAAAGTTATGTTAGTCGCTTCCCAGGGCGCTCGATGCTTGAGTGTTACTTAAATAGTTTAGTTGAGAGTAAGAAAAGAACTTACAGGTCCTCTTGTTTTCTTAAGGACTTTGTAAACTCGCATACTTGTATGATCCAGACTACATCAATTATTGTTAGTTGATGAACTTTCATTATATTCTTTACTGTCTGATGAATGCAAATAAAAATCCAGCGATTAAATGAGCCATAAAAAATGACAATTATCTATGTCCAAAGGGTTTTATAGAAGAAACCTCGTGAATCTTGCACAACATTCATTACTTAAGCCCACAAGTAGTAAACAGCTGACAAATCATTCAATGTACAGTCATGCTTGCATCTTCCTACGGGGGCAGGATACTTGAATGTACCCTATATAGCAAACTATTGGTTGAGTGTATAAAAAGAACTTATAGGTCCTTTAGTTTTTTTAAGGCCTCTATAGATTCGCATACCCGTAAGATCCAGACGATATTAATCATTACTAATTGTTCAACTATAATTCCATTTTTCACGTCTGAAAAATTCAAAAAAAAATGCTGCGATAAAATGAGCCATGAATTTTAAATGTCTGGAGGTGTTTGAGATTTAGCGCCTCTTTTCGACAACTACACCGGTCAGCTGAGCGACGGACATCACGAAAGTCCCCGCTGCCGACATCCACCCGCACCAGTCTCCCTCAGCCCGTGATCGCGGCTACCACGCATCGCGGGGCTTGCGAGTACGACTCGCTATGACGCCCTTGTTCGGCACTTCGTCTAAGTTTAGTGGCCCTTGTGCGGCATTCTGTATAAGTTAGTGGCCCTTGTGCGGCATTCCAATTAGTAAAAGTTTAGTAGCCCTAGTTCGGCGCTCTGAGAGTTCGAGTCCTCCCGGTCAAAACGGCAAGGTCCTCGACTCTCATGTACATAAAATACATAGAATATAGTTCGGTTTAGTGTTCATAATAAAAAGTGCTTCATTTATTTATTTTTTACCCCCAAATCACACACCTCAACTACGAGTACGTTGCCTCTCGTGAAAAAGGCAACTGGTCCTTCGATAAAATAAGCCTTAATCGCAAACATTTGGTCCTGATCGAACCGGATTAACTACTCTATTGTGCAGCCTACTTTAGAAGTGTATGCGTGATTTTTAGTGATATTGTGAAGTGCTTTTTAAAAAAACTGCCTCTTGCTACCCTCGAGAGCAAGCAGGATACTTTAATCAAGACTGCCATCGAGGCAATCGGCTATCATCCACCATCCATTCAAGCACACGGCAAGGGACGCCGTGCGCGCATAAAGACGAAGAAAAGCGGCCATTTTGTGCTTCATTGGTCTTGCCCGGCAGAAGCAACTAAGCAACTTCGCGCTGGACACAGAAGAAGCAGTGACGTCATTCACAGCCACGAGCAGCAAAGTTGTGACGTCAGACCATCTGACCCCCCATGGTTGGGTCTTCGGCAACGCCAGGCACAGCAGTCGGCGCGCGCAGGCAGCGGAGCGAGAGAGACAGAGAGAGACAACAGCAGCAGGGCTGTACTTGGACATAGCGCACGCGACAGGTCGCATGCTAACAGTCGGCGTATCATATCAGCGTGCAACGACAGCAACAATAAAGCTCATCTGCAGTACTGATTGGCGTCATTGGATTGTATTTATTTTCTCTTGGTGTGTTCACTCTGATTTTTATCATTTATTGGATTCCAAATCTAATGTTGTTTACAATTGTTTAAAACTACTAAGGTTATATTCACATGGTTTTCTTTCCTTACTAGATTTACTAACCTCTAATGTTTGTTTATATTTTGCACACTGCTTCATCCCAGCTGTGTTTACATTTTCTTGAATTTAATTCATTTTACAGAGAGCCTAACGCATGCATTTAGTTAAGAATGCAACACTCTTTTATTTTTCCAAAGTTTTACTCAACCATGAGTATTGATAGGTCTGCAAGATAGTGAAGAATAATCCTCCTCAAGATTTAGAAAGTTTTGATGAAACTAAAAGTATTTTTTATTCAAACTCAAATACTGTAAAACTTGCTAGGTAAATTTATTAGTATAACATTATACTGATACCTCTCAAAATTATAGGTTTCACCCTACATCCATTATACGGCATAGTGGACTGGTGTTGGATTTCAGGATTCCTCAACTCAGCAGCGTAGTGGACTTTCTTCACCAGAAATTGGTAGTCCAGCTTCCTGATGGTCCAGCCAATCTTCAAACTGTTCAGCGAGCCACCAGTATTGCTTCGTTTATATACTTGGTGTCAATACGAGCACTCTATCTGGTATTTTTTGGTTACTCGAAGGACTCCCTAGTCTTCGATGGAACTACATTACTTGATTGCTGTATCGTATACTACCCTTTAGTTTATTTTCAAAATTTATAGAATTAGAATTAGTTTTTCATCCATATTTATTTAGTATTTTTTCATTTTCTCTGAAATATCGTTTTGTCTGTTTTAGGTTTATGAAGAGTACAAAAACCCAAACACATTTTTGGCAACTGTACTAGCTGGGTTATAAGTTTTCGGATTTCATTTCAATGAAATCAAATTCTGTGGCCTTGTTGGTAAACAAACCCAATTGGTTTTTTGATGATATACTGTGCTCTGCACAAAACTTTATAGATTTAAATTACTACCAACCTAAAATTTACAGACATACACCACTTGTTACCCTTTCAGCTGATGTTAGTGTCATCGTTCTTATTTTTTCACTGTGTAGTGAAGATTAGTTATTGCTTAGGTTTTTCTACAGAAGTTTGTCCACCAACGTGGAATAGATTTTCGAATTGGGCCTTTAACACCCTTTCAACACATTAGACTAAACAAAGATAGATAGAAGTGAAATTAAAATGCTTGCTCATCAATCACTCGAATTGGCGAAAGTTTTTTAATTTTTTCATGTGCCTTGCCAAGCATTCTTATATTCAACGCTCGCAAGAATATAACCCCAATCTAAAGTCTGATTAAGTTTAGTTCACTTTAATTAACACTCGCTTAATTAAAGCCTCCTTTAAATGTTTAGTTAACATTCACGTAACTAAAATTCATCTCAAGCTTAGTTCTCTTTAATTAACACTCGCTTAATTAAAGCCTCTTTTCAAGGTTTAGTTAACATTCGCGTAACTAAAATTCATCTCAAGTTTAGTTCACTTTAATTAACACTCGCTTAATTAAAGCCTCTTTTCAAGGTTTAGTTAGCATTCGCGTAACTAAAATTCATCTCAAGTTTAGTTCACTTTAATTAAAACTCGCTTAATTAAAGTCTCTTTTCAAGGTTTAGTTAACATTCGTGAAACTAAAATTCATACTTTAGTTTAGTTAAACCTCGTTCAACTGAAAATACTCTTTTAGGCCAAGTTGACACCTAGTCAGCTTAAATACCCGCTTTAGGCTTAGTTGACCCTCGATCAGCTAAAAATTCATCTTTTGATTTAGTTGACATTTGCTCAACTAAAAATACTCAGTTTTGGTTTGGTTGACGCTCAGTCGACTAAAGCTCACTCGTTAGATAGTGTTGATAGTTACTCAACTGCACCTCTTTAGAATTTCACATCAAATTCACCTTTCTTAATTCTCAATTCAGACCCAACATTGTGCACTGCCACGCATTGAGCTAAGCCTTGCTTAGCTCAAATCCCTTTAGTTTACTTGTACTTCACCAAGTAATCTTTCAAGTTTAAAACATGGAAGCTGCTATCGCTAAGCAGTACGCTACTTTTGTTAAAATTTCAAATCATTTTCACAAGTTTGTTTCCATCGAGGCAGAAGACCTTAGAACTTTCTCGCTGAAATGCGAATTCGAAGGCTAGAGCAGCGGTGGCAAAGCTTCGTCGAACTCGACAAAGACATGCGCCTGCTCACTGACTGCAATCTTAATCATGAATACTTTACCCAAGATATTTATTATGAAGCTCAAGATGCCTATGATCTCAACAAATCAAGTCACTCATCATTCATTTCTAATCCAGATGCTAAGTTGTTTACATTTTTATTGGACCAGCCAACAGCGATACCTCTAATCCAGGGTCCGGCTATTCTCTATACAATGAAGCCACCTGAACTTGCTCAAGTTCAGACCCCGACACTCCATTTTGAAAATCAGCCATCTGAACCACCCGAGTCACAGACACCAGCTATTTTCACAGTAACTCAGCCACCTGCGACACCAATCGTCCAGGTTCTGGCTAAATCCTTGGAAATCCAGTCACCAAAGCCACCCAAGGTCCAGGCGCCGGCTTGATTTATTTAGCCACCTGAACAGACTCAAGTTCAGGTTTCGGCTATTCGTTTCTCAAAAGGTCAGGTACCTAGTTCATCAAGCGTTCACACCCCAAACACAAGCAAGAATTCTGATGCACATTGAATTTCAGACCACGCTATTCGTAACCCCTTTTCAAAATCTCAGTTTTTGAAATTAGTTTTAGACAGTTTACTCAAGATTGATGAGAAAGGCTTGGTATTAACTCACGTTTACAGTTATTACGTTTCATACTCATTCCAGTGGGTATTCGACCCTGGAATACTTTTCGTAAAGAGTTTTACGCTCTTGCCTCCAGCCAGTTCTTGTGCTATAAAAGCTGGATCTTCAACAAGGATTAGCTATTTATTAGCATAACACATTTTGTAGAAACCTCAAGTTAGTAGCCAGGTAGCTTTTGCGCTGCAAAACCTGGACCTTAATAAACGACAGTGCCATTAACGGCCATCACTTTGTAAATATTGTCAATATTAGAATTAAGTATTTTTTCTCCCGGTCAAAACGGCGAGGTCCTCGACTCTCATGTACATAAAATACATAGAATATAGTTCGGTTTAGTGTTCATAATAAAAAGTGCTCCATTTATTTATTTTTTACCCCAAAATCACACACCTCAACTACGAGTACGTTGCCTCTCGTTAAAAAGGCAATTGGTCCTTCGATAAAATAAGCTTTAATCGCAAACAGGAGGATTTCATCGAAGCATCCTTGTGAATCTTACACAACATACAATACGTAGGCCGACAACTAATAATTATCTGACAAATTATTCAATGCCGAGTCATGCCAATTGTTGTGTTTTGGTTCTTACAGGTATGTGGGTTTCTAGAGCTTTAAATCAAACTGTTGGACTCATAAGTTCTGTCTTAAACCTTAGTAAAACTTTTCAAGGAACTTTAAAGCAGCCGGCCCCCTGGAAAGCTGCATCCATGACTTAGCCTTTTTTGATTCGTCAGTCGTTGTAGCGTTGACGAGGATATTTAGATTGACGTGATAGCTTCTTCCAACGAAAGAGATCCGACGAAATTCTTAGGATATGTATAACTAAACGCAAGAATTATTTTTTACAATTCATCAAAAGAATAAATTTGATAAATTCATAAAAAAATTATACGGACTAATTAAAGGTCAGATATTACGGGTACACAAGTTTACAGATATCTTTTAAGGAAAGTAATAGACCCATAATTTCTTTTATGAAACTTAACTAAACAATTAGAGGTGGACTTATTCATCCGGCCCCCCAGGAAAGCTTCAACCATGACTCAGTTTTTTTTTATTTGTCAGCCGGAATGGAATTGTGGGCTCACGCTTTGATTTTGCATAAGATTCACGTGATTGCTTTAACGAAATTTTTGAGACATGTAGAGATTAAATTTTTCGCCTGCCAATGCCATCCGGTGATTTATTCTTTATTTCAAGAAAAAGCCAAAGTTGCTGAATATGTTCAACGATTCGTAACATTCAATGTAGTCAGAATCTTACGGGTATGCGGGTTTACAGAACGTTTAAGTAAACTGTTAGACCAATAAGTTTTGTTCAAAATCTTAAGGAGGTTCCCTACCAAATAGATCCAGCCCACAGATTTTGTCCAAATTAAATGAACACATAGTTTTTAGTATAAAAATGGCTGAGCTAAAATTTCAAAGCCCTGAGGAGCTTGTGAAAAAAGTTATAAACATTTCAAATTTTACAAATTTGCATGGGTTCTAATGGGAAATTTACTAAAACAGCAAATACTTAATTTCCAGCCCACAGATTTTAATGTAACTACGCACAAAAATCGTAAAAAATCAGACTTTGATTATACTTGTTTCAAAACATTTATTAGGAGCCTGTGGCAATAATTATAAACAATCGATTTTATATTCTTGTAAATATGACTTCTCATTGGCTCACACAGAGGTTAAAAAGTAGCTGAGCCAATGAGCAGACGACTACTGTAGTCAAATACACATTTGACTTACGTAGATGGTAGGAAACCTCCTTAAGGGGGTACATATACCTAAAATTTTTCAAAAAATCAGTTTTCAGGTTTTTGTATTTTTTGATGTACTTTCACATCAGCTTTCAAATGCCGCAAACCGCGTTTCTTAATTCGTTAAGGAAAAAAAGTTACAGTTAATTTAATAAAGACATTCAATTTATTAAATTAACGTTGAAATGGCTTTTTTTGAAATTCAAGAATTTCAAGTCAGTTCTAGTAGCAGAAATACTTTCTACGATACCATAGGTACAAATGCTTTTCCGATGTATTTTTTCCTTTTTTTAATTTTCGCAATGTAGGTATAATTTTTTTTTTTTTTTATCCACGAACAGAACTGTAAGTATTTATATCGTTTTCGTCTAATAAAAGCGATGAAAAAACAGAAATTTTTTTTATCTGTGATTAGATTTTTTTCCGTGACATAATATCTAAATAATGAAAATTAAGAATGAAAGATTAACTTTCATTTCAAGTCTAATGCTAAAAATAATTTATTAAGTTAGAATCGATCGCATGGAAAAATTTATAACCCTTATGACATAATATATGACATATATTACCTCTACGAGCCTACTTTAGTATATTACATCAATGAGTATCGAATATCGATCTATCGATATCAAATTATTTCCACAGCATTGCAAGTTCATGACGACCTTTTTTTTCTTTGAGTCATCTTTCTAGTGAAATTTTACTTTACTTGGTTTTGTTTTTGTTATTATTTTAATCTCAAGTAAATAAGTTAGTTTTATTAAAAAAAAAAAAAAAAAAATTTCAGAATAAATGACCAATTCTTACCAGTTAAACTTATGAAGTTTTTTAGTTGTTAAAAAAAAGGTGTTTATGTACAAATGTGAAGTGAAGAAATAATTCTGTGATTTAAGGTTAAAGATAATTTTTAGATAATTGCATGTGAAGACTCCGCTGACTCAAAGTCTTAACTTGGTCTTGGTGCCTAATAATGTGTAATCTATGTTTTTGATAAAAAAGCTAATTGGGTCACTTTAGGAGCAGGAGCAAAAAAATAAAGTATCCGGCTATGTGCAAAAGAGTATTTACATCAAGCAAGAGTCCTGTGACAAGATATTTTCAAGATATAAATGTTTATGTGTTTGTGTGTTATATTTTATTTATCAATATCTGTTCAGAACTTCAAAAGCCATTTTCTCAAATATGTGATTTTTGAGAAAATGAGGGCACTGCTCGTAAAGCCAAAATTTTTCCAGACAGCGGATGGACCCAGGACTTTGCACACTTGTTGTACAAGTAAACCCTCATGAGCGCAACTCAGGCAACCAAATCTCAGCATTATTAAGCTGATGGCACACCATAAATTGACTAAAATGATAAAAACTATCAAAATTTTTACCACATTAAGCAATTTTAGAGTATACAAGTAACTTTATAGTGCTTGGATTTGGTTGCCTGAGGTTCCGCTCATGAGGGTTCACATGTACAACAACTATGCCAAGTCCTGGGTCCATCCGCTTTGAGGAAAAATTTTGACTTTACGAGCAATGAACTTTCATAGCCTACACAAGCTGAATTTTATAACACTTATAAAAACACTTATTTTAATTTTCTAAATGTAAAAAATAGTGTAAAAATGTGTGTTTATTATGAAAAAAAAATATCTTTTTAAATAAATAATTTTAAAAAAACTTACAACATTTTTTCTGTGGTTTTTTTTTTTTAGGTATATGTACCCGCTTAAACGAAAGACTGAAGGTACAGTATGGCATATGGTCCCCTGAACAGCTGCAACCAGGTATTAGCATTTTTTTGATTTAGCAATTGACAATGGTTGATGTAGTCCAGATCTTAGAGAGATGTGGGTTCCTAGAGCTTTCAATCAAACTGATGGACCCATAAGTTCTGTCCCAAATAGTTTAAGATTGATGGGGGCATTTTAACTAAGATCTGATGGGTAGGGAGAAGGAAGAAAGCCTCTAGAGAAGGAGGGGACCCGTAAGTTCCATTCAAATTAAATTTTTTCCATGATAACTCGTGAACTTGTCATTCTCAAAATGGTTCAGAACTTACGGTAAAACAATCGATACTTTAAAATCCTTTAAGCCATGCAGTTATGTCACAGTAAAATATCAATAATACTCAGCTGAAGAAAGACAAAGGAATTCGAAAAAAGAATGGAATAAATAGTATTTTACACACCTGAGGGAGTCAAAAATTAGTTAGCCCTTAGCAAACCGAAATTGATGCCCGAGCCGAAGGCGAGGGTGTCAAAGGTTTGCTAAGGGTTAGCTCATTTTTGCACTCCCTCGTGTGTAATATATTTTTCAACAGGAGGCAATGAAAGTTCAAACTCCTTGTTTGGGACAAATCAGAAAGTTTAAACTTTCTGCACTGTGTGTTGAAAAATAAAATGGCCCAATAACGAACGCTCGCTTGGCTCTTCTTATGGTAATTAAAAGTTGAGTCTGTCTGGACGGCACCTTCTCCGCGTACGCGCAAACTTACACTTTCAAACAAAAATTTGCGCGTACGCGCAACTTAGGTGTTCCGCGTACGCGCAAACTAAATTATCCCGCGTGCGCGCAAACTTAGGTACTCCGCGTGCGCGCAAACTTAGGTGCTCCGCGTGCGCGCAAAAACTTAAGATCTCTGCGTGCGCGCAAAACTTAAGATCTCCGCGTGCACGCAAAACTCTAGTTTCTAAACATTAAAATCGTGATTAAAAAAACTTCCTAATTCTATAAAAGGGTATAGCCGGGTAAGATAGTCGAATCGGCCCCCAGCGCCAACCCCTACAATATATATATCATTCGAAAGGGCATGAAAAAAGAAGATTTTTGACGCCAATCAAAATTTTTAATACCCACTACCGCGCATGCGCGGTCCAAAATAGGGATTTTTCCACTTTGATTTTTATCTCAAAATCTAAGAGGACTAGAAAAACGCGGTTTGCGGCAAAATTTTGTTTATAAAAAATGTAGTTCAGTCATATTTTTTTAAATCATTTTTGGTGCCAAATTCAAATTATTAAGGCTGTATTTCGAATTTTTTTCCCTAAAAAATGCGATTAAAAAAAAACGGTGATACATACCTCTCTAGAAAAAAATATGTTATGTATTTTAAGAAAAAATAGCTTTACAAAATTACCACCTAGCGGCTGCATACTGCATTAAAATATAACAACATTTATATCGCCGAACTACATTTTTTGTAAACAAAATTTTGCCGCCATCCTCGTTTTCTATCCCTCTTAGATCTCGAGATAAAAATTGTAGTTGTAAAATCACTATTTTGCCTCGCGCATGCGCAGTTTAGGGAATAAAAAACTGCGGTCTACGCCAAAAGCCTCCTTTTTTTCAAGACCTTTCAAATGATATACATGGGTCAAAATAATACTTTTTTAAAAAACCGTCCGCACGAGGTTCACCGATTTTATTGCAATTTTTTTTGGCAAAAGTACTATTTAATAGAAGACTTTTGCCATAAACTAGAGGTCTCTATCTTATTTCTGCTTGGTGCTAGATTTTTTCAAAGATTGAAAAATGGCCTATTTTTAAGCTGTTTTAAGCAATTTTAAGGTATTTTTCGAAAAATTATAACTTTTGATCAAAATAAGATGGAAACTTCTAGTTTGCGGCAAAATTTTGTTCAAAATAAGTTCTTTTTTGTAAAAATATTTTGACAACATAGTTTGGTTATTTTTATAATAATACAGTCCTACACAGATATTGCTATTTTTGCTCATTTGCAGGTATCTTCAAACGACCGTAGCTTTTTCTAGGCTAAATTTTTGTGCATATTAAAAAATTGTTAAATTTTTTTTATGAAAAAACAAAAATTTTGCGACCAACCGGAACGCTGTACGATCTTCCACTTCCAAGATACAGCTGTTTAAAGTTGTCAAAAAACACAAAAAACGCGTTTTTTACGATTTTCACACGCATTTTTGAACGGTTTCGACCTTTTTTTTTCTCTCAAAAATATGTGGAATCTTCTCTTCATATTTTTCCAAACAAGCTCCCATAGTAATTGTAGTGCGGATTTGGGGTTTTAGTTGATTCCAAAGTATACACTCTTGACACATTTTATGTGCTAAACTAGTGTTTTTTTAACAATATACACGCTACATTTAACTTTTTCGTTCATTATAGATGTTTTGAAATTATTTTTTGACTAAAAACTATTCAAATTCCAGCCTAAATTAGGTCACCTGCTTTGAAAAAATTGATACTCAACGAAATATTGATCTCAATATCAAAATGATTTATTACTTTTATTCAGTTATTTAGTTTTTTGATTCGATAAAAATCTATGTTCAAATATTGTAAATAATATACCACTTGTTTATTTATTTTTTTCGATTTTTGAAATTACAAATAATTGATCATAGTTTATCAATTATTCTGATAAAATAATCATGGATTACTATTAATTACTCTGAAAAAAATGAGTCCAAATTAAAAATGTTATTTTTTGAATTCTATGAAGCATGCAACAATCTACCAATCTACATTCTACTTATAATTATGTCCACTTATGAAAAAGAGAATGAGAGATTCGATTAGAAAGTCGAGTCGATATATCGAATCGAAACTTGATCTTTGATTCTTGGAGCAAGAGCGCCGCCTTAAAGGCCTCTCAAAAGTGTGAACCAGCCAGACGCGCCAAATTTAAAATCTTCAGGCATGCTTGATTTGAATTTTTTTTTTTTTTTTAATTAACAAAGTGAGTAACGAAATTTAAATTTTTAATAGACAAATAAGCGGACAAGCTTACAACCCCTTAACCCGAGGCGTAGTGAATAACAAATAATTAACTTGAGTAAAAATAATTAATTTTTTTTAATAAACAAATAAGCGAATAAGCTGCAACCCCATAATTTTGGGCATGGCTGAAAAAAATGTTATTATTTTTAATAAACCAATAAGGCGACAAGCTACAACCCCATAACTTTGGGCATGGCTCAAAATTTTTTTTTATCCATGTCCAAGGTTATGGGGTGGTAAACTTGTTTGCTTAGTTGTTTATTTAAATATTCACATATTTTATATTCGCTGCACCCAATGTTATAGGGTTGTAGCTCATCAGCTCATTTGTTTATTAAAAAAAATAATTATTTTTCAGCCACTACGCCCAATGTTATGGGGTTGTGGCTCATCGGCTTATTTGTTTATTAAAAAAATTAATTATTTTTCATTCGCTACGCCAACCGTCATGGGGTTGTAGCTTATCGCCTTGTTGGTTTATTAAAAATATTAACATTTTTTTCACCCATGCCCAAGGTTGTGGGGTTGTAGCTCATCGGCTTATTTGTTTATTAGAAAATTTAATTATTTTTGATTCACTCTGCCCAGTGTTATGGGATTGTAGATCATCGCCTTACTTGTTTATTAAAAATATTAACATTTTTTTTAGCCATGCCCAAGGTTATGAGGTTGTAGCTCATCGCGTTATTTGTTTATTAAAAATACTAACATTTTTTTTAGCCATGCCCAAAGTTATGGGGTTGTAGCTTGTCGCCTTATTGGTTTATTAAAAATAATAACATTTTTTTCAGCCATGCCCAAAATTATGGGGTTGCAGCTTATTCGCTTATTTGTTTATTAAAAAAAATTAATTATTTTTACTCAAGTTAATTATTTGTTATTCACTACGCCTCGGGTTAAGGGGTTGTAAGCTTGTCCGCTTATTTGTCTATTAAAAATTTAAATTTCGTTACTCACTTTGTTAATTAAAAAAAAAAAAAAAAATTCAAATCAAGCATGCCTGAAGATTTTAAATTTGGCGCGTCTGGCTGGTTCACACTTTTGAGAGGCCTTTAAGGCGGCGCTCTTGCTCCAAGAATCAAAGATCAAGTTTCGATTCGATATATCGACTCGACTTTCTAATCGAATCTCTCATTCTCTTTTTCATAAGTGGACATAATTATAAGTAGAATGTAGATTGGTAGATTGTTGCATGCTTCATAGAATTCAAAAAATAACATTTTTAATTTGGACTCATTTTTTTCAGAGTAATTAATAGTAATCCATGATTATTTTATCAGAATAATTGATAAACTATGATCAATTATTTGTAATTTCAAAAATCGAAAAAAATAAATAAACAAGTGGTATATTATTTACAATATTTGAACATAGATTTTTATCGAATCAAAAAACTAAATAACTGAATAAAAGTAATAAATCATTTTGATATTGAGATCAATATTTCGTTGAGTATCAATTTTTTCAAAGCAGGTGACCTAATTTAGGCTGGAATTTGAATAGTTTTTAGTCAAAAAATAATTTCAAAACATCTATAATGAACGAAAAAGTTAAATGTAGCGTGTATATTGTTAAAAAAACACTAGTTTAGCACATAAAATGTGTCAAGAGTGTATACTTTGGAATCAACTAAAACCCCAAATCCGCACTACAATTACTATGGGAGCTTGTTTGGAAAAATATGAAGAGAAGATTCCACATATTTTTGAGAGAAAAAAAAAGGTCGAAACCGTTCAAAAATGCGTGTGAAAATCGTAAAAAACGCGTTTTTTGTGTTTTTTGACAACTTTAAACAGCTGTATCTTGGAAGTGGAAGATCGTACAGCGTTCCGGTTGGTCGCAAAATTTTTGTTTTTTCATAAAAAAAATTTAACAATTTTTTAATATGCACAAAAATTTAGCCTAGAAAAAGCTACGGTCGTTTGAAGATACCTGCAAATGAGCAAAAATAGCAATATCTGTGTAGGACTGTATTATTATAAAAATAACCAAACTATGTTGTCAAAATATTTTTACAAAAAAGAACTTATTTTGAATAAAATTTTGCCGCAAACTAGAAGTTTCCATCTCATTTTGATCAAAAGTTATAATTTTTCGAAAAATACCTTAAAATTGCTTAAAACAGCTTAAAAATAGGCCATTTTTCAATCTTTGAAAAAATCTAGCACCAAGCAGAAATAAGATAGAGACCTCTAGTTTATGGCAAAAGTCTTCTATTAAATAGTACTTTTGCCAAAAAAAATTGCAATAAAATCGGTGAACCTCGTGCGGACGGTTTTTTAAAAAAGTATTATTTTGACCCATATATATGTTGTGGGGGTATCTGCATAAAAAAATTTTGCCTACCTGACCTAGATTGAAAATAATTTATTTATACAATTTTTGAGTGATGAACATGGTTGAACTAGTCTCGTTAGAGGTATTAAAAATTTTTTTTGCAAAAACCCCCACAGTATATATATATATATATATGATTTAAAAGGTCTTGAAAAAAGGAAGCTTTTGGCGCAAACCGCAATAATTGCATATTGTAGGGGTTTCTGCATAAAAAAATTTCGCCTACCTGACCTAAATTGAAAATAACTAATTTATAACATTTTTTAGTGATGAACATGGTTGAACTGGTCTCGTTAGAGGTATTAAAATTTTTTTATGCAGAAACCCCTACAATATATAATTTATTTCAAAGGTCTTGACAAAAGAAAGCTTTTGACGCAAACCGCAATTTTTTATTCCCTAAACTGCGCATGCGTGGGGTGAAATTGTGATTTTTCAACTATAATTTTTATCTCGAGATCTAAGAGGGATAGAAAACGTGGTTTAAGGCAAAAATTTGTTTACAAAAAATGTAGTTCAGCGATATGAATGTTCTTATATTTTAATGCAGTATGCAGCTGCTAGGTGGTAATTAAGATAAAAAATTTCAATAATTTGGCCTAAAAAGTGTCTGCCACCACTTCAAAAAATTTGAAAAAATTTGTAAAGCTATTTTTTCTTAAAATACATAATACATTTTTTTCAAGAGAGGTATGTATCACCGTTTTTTTTTAATCGCATTTTTTAGGGAAAAACATTCGAAGAACAGCCTTAACAATTTGAATTTGGCGCCAAAAATGATTTAAAAAATATGGTTGAACTACATTTTTTGTAAACAAAATTTTGCCGCAAACCACGTTTTTCTAGTTCTCTTAGATTTTAAGATAAAAATCAAAGTTGAAAAATCACTATTTCGCACCACGCATGCGCAGTAGTGGGTATAAAAAATTCTAGTTGGCGCCAAAAATTTTCTTTTTTCATGCCCTTTCGAATGATATAGATATTGTAGGGGTTCGCGCTAGGGGCCGATTCGACTATCTTACCCGGCTATACCCTTTATTTTCCACACATGGTGCAAAAAGTTCAAACTTTCTGATATTTCCCAAACAGGAAGTTTGAACTTTCCTTGCCTTGTGTTGAAAAAAAAAAAAACTCGACGCTGGAAAAGTATGAGCTGACCCTTAGCAAACCCTTGACACTCTCGCCTTTAGCTCAGGTTTTAAACACAAATTGTTTGAAAATTAGCTAAGAACCCAAAAAAGTGACCCAAATGTCTAGTCCTCGCGGGTCATCCTCGAAATCCGTAGTTCATCGGCTTACCATCGATGCTAACGCTGTTGCTAAATGGTGAATGGTCCGAACAAAACGGCCTCAGGCTCAACCCCGCCAAGAACGTGGCTATTTTTTTGGCAGCTCCGCTTTCTTTGAACTGCTAGCAAAGACCCCAGTCTTTCAGCTACCCAACATCATGGTCGCTGACATGTCTATTCCCTTCACCTCGGAAATCAAAATGCTAGGGGTAGTTAGTCACCTCTACCCTTAGTTGGAACAAGCATATCAGCTCCATATCGGCACATGTATCTGCATCCTTGCACAGCCTCAGGTATAACAAACATGCCCTCACCCGTGCGCTCAAAAAACACCTCGTTGAATCACTGATCTTCCCTCATTTCGACTACGCCAGCGCTGTGTACCATCATCTCACCGACCAGCAAAACCTGAAACTTCACCTTCTGCTAAACGCTTGTGTCCGATATGTCTTTGGCAACATCCCTTGGACTGCGCATGTCACCCTCTACATAATAGCAGTCGGTTGGCTCTCAGTGAGTCGTCGTCAGGAATTTTTTTTATAGGCAACCTCGCCTTCAGGGTTTCCCAGCTACATAAGCCCTCTTACCTAGCTAGTCACCTCGTACCTCTGCCGTCTGCACATCCTCTGCCCTCTACTATTCCTCAATTTTGTTCTAAATCTCCCACTTTCCCTGCTCTATGCGCTGTACAAATTGTTTTCCGACGACCTTAAGAGATCTACCTTAAAGCTGCAGCCACCCCCGAAGGCCTTGCATCCCTCATTCGCAAGCTCTCCTACGGTGCCTCCTCGATTGCTAAATGGGCCAAAGTCAACGGGCTCACGCTCAACGCTGGCAAGACTATCGCCACGCTTTTTGGTAGCCATCACTACCTCAAATCCCCTAGCACTCTACCCACCCCCCTCATCTCTGTCGCTGGTACCCCCGTCCCCTTCGCCGACAAGTCGAAGAGCCTCGGAGTAATCATCACCCCCTCGCTAAGCTGGATCGAACATCTCTCTTCGATCGCCGCGCGGACTTACGCCTCCCTCCGCAGCCTCCGCTTCTACAGGCATGCCCTCGCGCGATCCTTCCGGTAAGAACTCATTAAATCCCTTATTCTTCCTCACTCCGATTACGCGTGTGCCGTTTACCACGACCTCACTGTCGCGCAGGACCTGAAAATGCAGCGCCTCCTCAATGCCTGCGTTCGCTACGTCTATGAAAATATCCATTGGATGGTTCACGTCACGCCCTACCATCTCGCCCTCAGTTAGCTCTCCACCAAACGCCGCCGCGAGTACTTTATTGGTACACTCGCCCACCGAGTCTTAACCTACCACCAAACTTCTTATTTGTACGACCAGCTCCCCCGATCTGACGATCTACCGGCAGTGGCACCGGTTACTTCATCGTCCTCCCCGCTCGCACTAATACCCTGCGAAACTCCTTCTCTGGTTGTGCAGTCCGCACCCTCAACTCCCTTGGCCGCCACGACCTTCACAAGATCTCACCTGAGACCTTCAAGTCCCTGCTCCGCGATACGCTACTTGAACGCAACCGTAGCGACTGGACCGACCGCTCCCTTCGTGAGCGCCTCGCTATCGTCCCTCCTCGCCTACCTTCATTCCTCATTCTACCCCGCTCTTTACACGCCCGCTTCTAACCCCACTCCCATCACGGCACAAGCTCATATATCCACTGTAAAGCGACCCCTATAACTACCTTGCACATGGACATGGCCTTCATTATTATAAAGTATGTATTATTGTAAACTGCTAACTTTTATCTAATTTTATGTATTACTTCGAACTTAGATATTCTCTGTTAACACTATTTTTTTAAAATCTCATCGTAAACACTCCAACGGCCGAATAGGGTTCCACCCCAAGCTCGAAATAAAAACTTTAGACAATCAATCACCCGCCCCGATATCCGTCGCTCTGCCCGCATTGGGGGCGGCTACTTTTATTTACCACCTGTTTGCACCGAGGCTCTGCGAAACTTATTTGCTCAAGTCGGTCCCTCTGTGATTAACTCGTACTAGGTGTGCTCAACCTAGATAGTATTTTTGTCGAGTCCTTCGAGTCACTGCTCCGCAACACTCTCTTTGACCGTGACTGTCACGACTCACGACTGGGTCATACGCTTACATCGAGAAGGACTCACGCCCATCCCACCCTCCTTCAACAGCGTACTTTTCCTACCTAGGGATCTCATAGGGATCCCCATAGGGATAAGATCCCTACTTATAGGGATCGCTCTGGATCCATCTCTGAAATTTTAGTATGTTTCGAAGACATGAAAAACTCAACTTTTCAGTCTGATTCCGTGAAGGGGCAAGGTGGGCCACCCACTTTTTAAAACCTTTGAAAGACCCGAAATTTTTTTTTTTTTTAAATTCATAACTTGGTCTCTAGTTATCCGATTTGAACCAGGTTTAGCGAAAATTTTTTGTCTTTAATTCTATTTCTTAGAAAAATTAGTGTCTCTATAGTTTTAAAAAGTTTTACTGCACGTAAATCGTCCATCACTGCCGGATTAACTCTGATGGGGGCTTACAGGCGCAATTTTGGTGGGGGCCTATGCAAGGAAATTTTTTTTTACTATTTCAGTTAAAACGCATAAAAATTGAGGTCAGGGGAGCAGCAACTCCTTCCATCTAGAGGTTTACCTGAGGACCGCCGCGCCACCCCTCTCCCGCCCTTAATAAAATTGACGTCTAAAAAAAAAAAATGAGCCCAAAACCCTGGAAGCCCAAGTTCAACGAAAAAACTGATCAGTTATCCCCCTAACTCTAAACCCCCAAAACCCTGTGCGCCCGAGCTCAACAAAAACACTTATCGGCTCTCCCTTAAACTCTAAGCCCCCAAATACCCTGGGCACCCGAGTTCAACGAAAAAAAACTGATCGGCTATCCCCCAAGCTCTAAACACCCAAAACCCTGGAAGACCGAGTTCAATAAAAAAAAAACTTATCAACTATCTCCTAAGCTCAAAACCCCCAAAACCCTGGGCACCCAAGTTCAACAAAAAAAAACTGATTGGCTATCCCCCAAGCTCTAAACACCCAAAACCCTGGAAGACCGAGTTCAATAAAAAAAAAAACAGGGGGCATAATTTCCCAATGAGCTCAACTCGGTTCAGCGCTGGTCTAATCCAAGACCATCTGATTAGGGGCAATATTTGGGAAAGTTCCCCCTGAGCCTCCAGTTTTTTTAGCTTATCCTAATTATGCTGGTTATATATGTGCCAAAATATGTTATTTCACTGGTGATACGTCTTTTGCTTTACAAGTCTTTCGAGTCTTGAGATTGTCCTAAAGTAAAAATAGCACTATTTCAACAATTTATGAAAACATCACGCTAATCGGTTGTTGACGCAAAGTTTCTGTGGGGATCGTGATTCCCGCATATGGGTTTCGCTGTGCCCACAGCATCGTGTATCCCCATGCACGACACGTGAGGAGAGTCGTCCCCAATTTTTTCCCAGTGCAGTCAGTATTTTGTTGAATTCGGGAGCCCAGGGTTTTTGGGGCTTAGAGCTTGAGGGGTAGCCAATCAGTATTTTGTTAAGCTCGGGCACCCAGGGTTATGGGGGATTAGAGCATGGGAGATAGCCAATCAGTATTTTGTTGAATTCGGGTGCACAGGGTTTTGGGGGCTTAGAGAATTGCAACCCTTTTTTTTTAATTTTACAATTTTATGTAACATTTCATCCCCCTGTCTGCAGCTCGTTGTGGTTGTTCCCGATGATAAAATGACCCAGCTAATTTTGTGCGACTTAGATGCTTGATAATCAATATCTTGACGTAAAAAAATCCGGGAGAATAGCACAACTTGTTTTTAGACGATTTTTTCATATACTTTATCGTTCACTTTTAAAAGTTTTTTTGCAATAACAATTGTTTTTAACAATTTTTTACAACAAAGCGGGACTTTTTCTCAAAGTACTCCACCAAACGAAGAAAAAGGCTCCCAGATGTTTACTCTACTCCTAAAATTCTAGGGGATATTAATTTTTGAAAATGGACCTTCGATTTGGCCCTCTGTGACCGTCCACTACGAGTAAAACTTCCTGAGCTAACAGATCTGGTTACCAGGTAGTCGACTTGGTGCTACCTGGAGTAAGATCCACTATCTCACCATCAACTGCGAGTGAAATTTCCTGGGGAAATCATCTCCGAGGCGCACGTATTACCAGGGGCACCAGGTGTCCGCCCTGACCCATCCGAAGTCGAAACTTCCTGGGGAAATCCTTTCTAAGGCGTAAGTATCGCCAGGTGCACCAGTGTCCGCCCTGACCCATCCGGAGTCGAAACTTCCCGGGAAAATCATATTCAAGGCGTACGTATCACTAGGTGCACCAGATATCCTTCTTGACTCCTTCGTTTTCGCGGAGATCGGAAGTTTTGTGCGCACGCATAGATCGGAGGTTTTTGCGCACACATGGAACATCATAAGTTTTGCGCGCACGTGGAGATTGAAAGTTTTTGCGCACACGCAGAACATCATAAGTATTGCGCGCACGCAGAGATCGGAAGTTTTTGCACGCACACGGAATATCATAAGTTTTGCGTGCACGCGGAGATCGGAGGTTTTTGCGCACACGCGGCACATTATAAGTTTTGCACGCACGTGGAGATCGGAAGTTTTTGCGCGCACGCGGAGATCGGAAGTTTTGTGCGCACGCGGAGATCGGAGGTTTTTGCGCAGACGCGGAACATCATAAGTCTTACGCGCACGTGGAGATCGGAAGTTTTTGCGCACACGCGGAACATCATAAGTTTTGTGCGCACGCGGAGATCGAAGGTTTTTGCGCACACGCGGAACATCATAAGTTTTGTGCGCACGCGGAGATCGGAAGTTTTTGCGCGCACGCGGTACATCATAATTTTTGCGCGCACGTGGAGATCGGAAGTTTTTGCGCACACGCGGGGATCGGAAGTTTTTGCGCGCACGCGGTACATCATAAGTTTTAGCGCGCACGCAGAGATCGGAAGTTTTTGCGCGCACGCGGAATATCATAAGTTTTGCGCGCACGCGGAGATCGGAAGTTTTGTGCGCACGCATAGATCGGAGGTTTTTGCGCACACATGGAACATCATAAGTTTTGCGCGCACGTGGAGATTGAAAGTTTTTGCGCACACGCAGAACATCATAAGTATTGCGCGCACGCAGAGATCGGAAGTTTTTGCACGCACGCGGAATATCATGAGTTTTGCGTGCACGCGGAGATCGGAGGTTTTTGCGCACACGCGGCACATTATAAGTTTTGCACGCACGTGGAGATCGGAAGTTTTTGCGCACACGCGGAACATCATAAGTTTTGTGCGCACGCGGAGATCGAAGGTTTTTGCGCACACGCGGAACATCATAAGTTTTGTGCGCACGCGGAGATCGGAAGTTTTTGCGCGCACGCGGTACATCATAATTTTTGCGCGCACGTGGAGATCGGAAGTTTTTGCGCACACGCGGAGATCGGAAGTTTTTGCGCGCAGGCGGTACATCATAAGTTTTAGCGCGCACGCGGAGATCGGAAGTTTTGCAAACACGCGGAGATCGGAAGTTTTTGCACGCACGCGGAATATCATGAGTTTTGCGCGCACGCGGAGTTCGGAGGTTTTTGCGCAGACGCGGAACATCATAAGTTTTACGCGCACGTGGAGATCGGAAGTTTTTGCGCACACGCGGAACATCATAAGTTTTGCGCGCACGTGGAGATCGGAAGTTTTTGCGCACACGCGGAGATCGGAAGTTTTTGCGCGCAGGCGGTACATCATAAGTTTTAGCGCGCACGCGGAGATCGGAAGTTTTGCAAACACGCGGAGATCGGAAGTTTTTGCACGCACGCGGAATATCATGAGTTTTGCGCGCACGCGGAGTTCGGAGGTTTTTGCGCACACGCGGAACATCATAAGTTTTGTGCGCACGCGGAGATCGGAAGTTTTTGCGCGCACGCGGAGATCGAAGGTTTTTGCGCACACGCGGAACATCATAAGTTTTGTGCGCACGCGGAGATCGGAAGTTTTTGCGCGCACGCGGTACATCATAATTTTTGCGCGCACGTGGAGATCGGAAGTTTTTGCGCACACGCGGAGATCGGAAGTTTTTGCGCGCAGGCGGTACATCATAAGTTTTAGCGCGCACGCGGAGATCGGAAGTTTTGCAAACACGCGGAGATCGGAAGTTTTTGCACGCACGCGGAATATCATGAGTTTTGCGCGCACGCGGAGTTCGGAGGTTTTTGCGCAGACGCGGAACATCATAAGTTTTACGCGCACGTGGAGATCGGAAGTTTTTGCGCACACGCGGAACATCATAAGTTTTGCGCGCACGTGGAGATCGGAAGTTTTTGCGCACACGCGGAGATCGGAAGTTTTTGCGCGCAGGCGGTACATCATAAGTTTTAGCGCGCACGCGGAGATCGGAAGTTTTGCAAACACGCGGAGATCGGAAGTTTTTGCACGCACGCGGAATATCATGAGTTTTGCGCGCACGCGGAGTTCGGAGGTTTTTGCGCACACGCGGAACATCATAAGTTTTGTGCGCACGCGGAGATCGGAAGTTTTTGCGCGCACGCGGTACATCATAATTTTTGCGCGCACGTGGAGATCGGAAGTTTTTGCGCACACGCGGAGATCGGAAGTTTTTGCGCGCACGCGGTACATCATAAGTTTTAGCGCGCACGCAGAGATCGGAAGTTTTTGCGCGCACGCGGAATATCATAAGTTTTGCGCGCACGCGGAGATCGGAAGTTTTGTGCGCACGCAGAGATCGGAAGTTTTTGCGCGCACGCGGAATATCATAAGTTTTGCGCGCACGCGGAGATCGGAAGTTTTTGCGCGCAGGCGGTACATCATAAGTTTTAGCGCGCACGCGGAGATCGGAAGTTTTGCAAACACGCGGAGATCGGAAGTTTTTGCACGCACGCGGAATATCATGAGTTTTGCGCGCACGTGGAGTTCGGAGGTTTTTGCGCACACGCGGAACATCATAAGTTTTGTGCGCACGCGGAGATCGGAAGTTTTTGCGCGCACGCGGTACATCATAATTTTTGCGCGCACGTGGAGATCGGAAGTTTTTGCGCACACGCGGAGATCGGAAGTTTTTGCGCGCACGCGGTACATCATAAGTTTTAGCGCGCACGCAGAGATCGGAAGTTTTTGCGCGCACGCGGAATATCATAAGTTTTGCGCGCACGCGGAGATCGAAAGTTTTGTGCGCACGCAGAGATCGGAAGTTTTTGCGCGCACGCGGAATATCATAAGTTTTGCGCGCACGCGGAGATCGGAAGTTTTTGCGCGCACGCGGTACATCATAAGTTTTAGCGCGCACGCAGAGATCGGAAGTTTTTGCGCGCACGCGGAATATCATAAGTTTTGCGCGCACGCGGAGATCGGAAGTTTTGTGCGCACGCATAGATCGGAGGTTTTTGCGCACACATGGAACATCATAAGTTTTGCGCGCACGTGGAGATTGAAAGTTTTTGCGCACACGCAGAACATCATAAGTATTGCGCGCACGCAGAGATCGGAAGTTTTTGCACGCACGCGGAATATCATGAGTTTTGCGTGCACGCGGAGATCGGAGGTTTTTGCGCACACGCGGCACATTATAAGTTTTGCACGCACGTGGAGATCGGAAGTTTTTCCGCGCACGCGGAACATCATAAGTTTTGTGCGCACGCGGAGATCGGAGGTTTTTGCGCAGACGCGGAACATCATAAGTCTTACGCGCACGTGGAGATCGGAAGTTTTTGCGCACACGCGGAACATCATAAGTTTTGTGCGCACGCGGAGATCGAAGGTTTTTGCGCACACGCGGAACATCATAAGTTTTGTGCGCACGCGGAGATCGGAAGTTTTTGCGCGCACGCGGTACATCATAATTTTTGCGCGCACGTGGAGATCGGAAGTTTTTGCGCACACGCGGAGATCGGAAGTTTTTGCGCGCAGGCGGTACATCATAAGTTTTAGCGCGCACGCGGAGATCGGAAGTTTTGCAAACACGCGGAGATCGGAAGTTTTTGCACGCACGCGGAATATCATGAGTTTTGCGCGCACGCGGAGTTCGGAGGTTTTTGCGCAGTCGCGGAACATCATAAGTTTTACGCGCACGTGGAGATCGGAAGTTTTTGCGCACACGCGGAACATCATAAGTTTTGTGCGCTTGCGGAGATCGAAGGTTTTGGCGCACACGCGGAACATCATAAGTTTTACGCGCACGTGGAGATCGGAAGTTTTTGCGCACACGCGGAACATCATAAGTTTTGTGCGCACGCGGAGATCGGAGGTTTTTGCGCAGACGCGGAACATCATAAGTCTTACGCGCACGTGGAGATCGGAAGTTTTTGCGCACACGCGGAACATCATAAGTTTTGTGCGCACGCGGAGATCGAAGGTTTTTGCGCACACGCGGAACATCATAAGTTTTGTGCGCACGCGGAGATCGGAAGTTTTTGCGCGCACGCGGTACATCATAATTTTTGCGCGCACGTGGAGATCGGAAGTTTTTGCGCACACGCGGAGATCGGAAGTTTTTGCACGCACGCGGAATATCATGAGTTTTGCGCGCACGCGGAGTTCGGAGGTTTTTGCGCAGTCGCGGAACATCATAAGTTTTACGCGCACGTGGAGATCGGAAGTTTTTGCGCACACGCGGAACATCATAAGTTTTGTGCGCTTGCGGAGATCGAAGGTTTTGGCGCACACGCGGCACATTATAAGTTTTGCACGCACGTGGAGATCGGAAGTTTTTGCGCGCACGCGGAACATCATAAGTTTTGTGCGCTTGCGGAGATCGAAGGTTTTGGCGCACACGCGGAACATCATAAGTTTTACGCGCACGTGGAGATCGGAAGTTTTTGCGCACACGCGGAACATCATAAGTTTTGTGCGCACGCGGAGATCGGAGGTTTTTGCGCAGACGCGGAACATCATAAGTCTTACGCGCACGTGGAGATCGGAAGTTTTTGCGCACACGCGGAACATCATAAGTTTTGTGCGCACGCGGAGATCGAAGGTTTTTGCGCACACGCGGAACATCATAAGTTTTGTGCGCACGCGGAGATCGGAAGTTTTTGCGCGCACGCGGTACATCATAATTTTTGCGCGCACGTGGAGATCGGAAGTTTTGCAAACACGCGGAGATCGGAAGTTTTTGCACGCACGCGGAATATCATGAGTTTTGCGCGCACGCGGAGTTCGGAGGTTTTTGCGCAGTCGCGGAACATCATAAGTTTTACGCGCACGTGGAGATCGGAAGTTTTTGCGCACACGCGGAACATCATAAGTTTTGTGCGCTTGCGGAGATCGAAGGTTTTGGCGCACACGCGGCACATTATAAGTTTTGCACGCACGTGGAGATCGGAAGTTTTTGCGCGCACGCGGAACATCATAAGTTTTGTGCGCACGCGGAGATCGGAGGTTTTTGCGCAGACGCGGAACATCATAAGTCTTACGCGCACGTGGAGATCGGAAGTTTTTGCGCACACGCGGAACATCATAAGTTTTGTGCGCACGCGGAGATCGAAGGTTTTTGCGCACACGCGGAACATCATAAGTTTTGTGCGCACGCGGAGATCGGAAGTTTTTGCGCGCACGCGGTACATCATAATTTTTGCGCGCACGTGGAGATCGGAAGTTTTTGCGCACACGCGGAGATCGGAAGTTTTTGCGCGCAGGCGGTACATCATAAGTTTTAGCGCGCACGCGGAGATCGGAAGTTTTGCAAACACGCGGAGATCGGAAGTTTTTGCACGCACGCGGAATATCATGAGTTTTGCGCGCACGCGGAGTTCGGAGGTTTTTGCGCAGTCGCGGAACATCATAAGTTTTACGCGCACGTGGAGATCGGAAGTTTTTGCGCACACGCGGAACATCATAAGTTTTGTGCGCTTGCGGAGATCGAAGGTTTTGGCGCACACGCGGAACATCATAAGTTTTACGCGCACGTGGAGATCGGAAGTTTTTGCGCACACGCGGAACATCATAAGTTTTGTGCGCACGTGGAGATCGAAGGTTTTTGCGCACACGCGGAACATCATAAGTTTTGTGCGCACGCGGAGATCGGAAGTTTTTGCGCGCACGCGGTACATCATAATTTTTGCGCGCACGTGGAGATCGGAAGTTTTTGCGCACACGCGGAGATCGGAAGTTTTTGCGCGCACGCGGTACATCATAAGTTTTAGCGTGCACGCGGAGATCGGAAGTTTTGCAAACACGCGGAGATCGGAAGTTTTTGCGCGTTGCATGTTAAGATGCACTTAACCAGATTCTTATCAGAAGTCATCGATTTAAACATAAAATTTTTATTTATAGAGGACTCACAAGCTCCTATAAATTATTTGTTATAATTTCGAATACATTTTTTTTTGTCTAGAGTGGCTTTATTAATTTCTCTTACTTATATTTATCGCCCCGTAAGTTTCGTGCATTACGAGAAACTAGTTAATATCAAAAACTCATCGTTTCGAAAACTAAACCATTTTATTCAAATGTTTTCGTAATTGAAATTTTTATAAGTCTTCGGAAACCTTTTTGAATAATCAATGTTATTAAATTTTAATGTCAATTTTTGACACCTATTAAGAAAGAGTTAAAAAATTTTTTCAGTTTGTAAGAAATATTCTTATTAGAAGTGCTTATCCGTCGAAATCACAGTCAGCGTTTCTAAGGAAAATTACAGGGTTAATACAAGGTAAAATACAAAAAGAAGAAATACAAGCGCAGCGCTAAAGTATATGAGCTCGTAATGAATGAGATTCATCAGGTAAACTTTGACAACAGCTGTCCCGGTAAGGACCCGAGCAGAATTATACTGTGGAGATGATTACTCCAGGTTGTTATTCAACCATAAATTGAGGCATAAATTAAATTGTTTTTTATTTTTTTATTTTTAGGTAAAAACAGTTGTTTTTGTTTCAATATAATATAAATATGTCAAGCTGATTTTTTGCTTTTTTTTCAGAGTTATGAAGAATCCTACAAACCTCAAAATATTTATAAAATGTTTATTTCATGTAAATAAATAAATCACACAGAAGAAATTTTCTGCAAAATTATTTTGAATACCAAGTACACTGTAGTTTAATCATTTTTAATATAAAAATAAAAAAAATACAATAATAACAAAAAAAAGTTTTTCAACAACTATTTACTTACTAAGTGAAATTTGCGAAGGAGTGAATCCCTCGTAATTTGTTTCCTACCTGGCAGTGTCAAGTCACTTGGGAAACAACAAAATTTGCTCATTTGTTTTGTTTACTTTCCCGGGTGATAACTGAGCCGCGTGCTCTCACAGCAACAGCCGACCACGTGGCAACGGTTGCCGTCGATCGAACGCTGTTTCGGCAGCACGAGCACACGGCGCGCGCACGACACATACACACACACACACACATGTTCACCACCCGGGAAGGCTCTCCCGGCCCAGGGCGCGCACGTACACACACATACACCACACACGGGTTCCGATTCTCCGTCGGGGTGTTTTCGGCGACGGAGGAGGTGCGCGGCGCGTGTCGGCAGACGACGCAACTGCGTCGCCAGGCGCGTGCACGCACACTCACCACAGTAGACACGGCCGTGAGTGAGATTTTATTTTTTTCTTGTATTGTGTACGTTGCGCGAACAATGTGTGCGTATTGGGGGAGAGCGAGAGAGAGAGTATGTGCGCGAGGAATAAGTTAACGTGGTGAGTGCCTCGTGTGCATCATTTTTATTCTTTCTTTCGTATATTTTGCGGGGTATAGGTGGCGTGGCAATCGTCACCGGAAAGAATGTAGACGGGAGCGTGATTGGGTGGTGTGGCGTGAATGTGTCTGATTGGGGGACATATTACTGTTCCTCGAGTGTGAATGAGGCTTGGTTAAATTGGATTTACACGTTGATGTCATTATCCACTGGATCCCTTCTCACCAGGGTTTAGAGGGCAACGAGAGGGCGGATGAAGCCGCCAGACAGGCCCTCGAGATGCCAGTATCCAGCCTGGGAGTATGGCACTCCGATTTTGGGGTAATTCTCAGGTCATGCGTGAGATCAGAGGCTTATTCCTACTGTCTCAATTACGCGGGGGGGGGGGGGTTCCAAGGGTTGGGCATACATCGAGTGTTATGATCGGTTCGATCTTTCTCCTTGGTTCGCTGGGGTCAACCTTGAGAGAGCGAGAGAGAGAGTATGTGCGCGAGGAATAAGTTAACGTGGTGAGTGCCTCGTGTGCATCATTTTTATTCTTTCTTTCGTATGTTCGCGCGGGTAATAGGTGGCGTGGCGATCGTCACCGGAAAGAATGTAGACGGGAGCGTGATTGGGTGGTGTGGCGTGAATGTGTCTGATTGGTGGACATATTACTGTTCCTCGAGTGTAAATGAGGCTTGGTTAAATTGATTTGTGTTGATTGGCTGAGAGTGGTTGGAGGGAATGGTGAGGAAGGAAGTTGAGTCAGAGAGACGCAGGGAAGCGTCACTCTGTTCTCAGTAGCCAAGGTGTGAGGTTGTATTTTTGAGAGTGTGATTTTTTTTTAAGTTTCTCTTTAGTAGACTTTTTCTAAGTTTCTTTTCTTATTTTTCTTTAGTCGAGTTGTAGACATTTTCTTTTTGTTTTTCTTTTATTTACAGCTAAGTAGTAGAAGGAATCAAGAAAACTTGGGTTAATTTTCTTTTATTGAGAGTTGGAAAAACCAGAGAGTGGCCATTTTGGGCATCAGATAAATAAGTGAAATTTTTTGGTAAACGTAAGATTTTTGTATTATTTAATAAAATTTTAATAAGCATATTTTTCTGGAGATTTTGGATATCGGTATGCTGAATGAAATTTTCTTTGTTGTATATTATTGAAGGTGTCTTTATATAAATTTGATCGAGATTTTCTTGGCGCGGCGTCGTTACCCGCCATTTTGTAGACTACTTTATAGTTTTTGTTTATTTCCTTTGTTCTCAAATTAAAATTTAGTTTTTGTAATTGTAGACTTTATTTTTTTTGTAGACAAGAATAAAATCAATTTCAACCAAGATTTTTGCAATAATTTATTTCTTCTTTCTCTAGCTCACCGACCAGTCCCGGAGGTTTTCTTTTCGCGGGAACCCTACCCCGGAGTTTAAGGAGTTTTCCCCGAGTTTTTGTGTGTGAATTTTTCTTGTAATGGGAGGGCCCGGGACACTCCGTTAGTTATTTAAGGGAGGCCCTTTTCTTAAGAAATACCCCGTTACAAATGGCGCCCGAACATATTTTTTTTTGTTAATTTTTTTTAATATAAATTAAACTGCGGAAAGGTGAGCGGAGAAGAAATATTTTATTTCTTTGTGGTTGAAATTTTTTTTTGATTGAGAATATTTTATCGTTTTTTTTTTCTTTCTTTTGAGAACAAAGGAGTTAGAAAATTTTTCGAGTTTTGGACTTAGAGTCTTTTTTTGTGAACTGGCACTTAAAAAAATTTCGGAAATGAACTTAGAAAATTTTGTAGACAGGTTAGGAACTTAGAATAATTTGGAAAGTGGAACTTAGAAAATTTTTCAGCGATTGAACTTAGAGAACTTTTTTTCTGTTCTCGGTAATAGAACTTAAAAAATTTTTTTTTGTTCGCGGAAGTTGGACTTAGTAGAATTTTTCATAGGTGGAACATTGAAAAATTTCGAAAAGTTGGACTTGGAAAATTTTTCGGTGATAGAAATTAGAATTTTTTTTCTTTAGCGGAAGTTGGACTTAGTAGAATTTTCCAAGGTGGTACATAGGAAAATTTCGAAAGGTTGAACTTTAAACGGATGATTGTGAATTTATGGAAATTAACAATTGGTGAAGGATATTTTGGAATATTTGTGGCAAATATGATAATTAATTGTTGGCTAGTGTCCAACCAATATAATAATTAAATTGTTGGCTAGTGTCCAACCAATATTAAAATTTAATTGTTGGCTAGTGTCCAACTGAAATATTTATTTTATTTTTTGGATTTTACCAGGTTTTAGGAAGATTTATTTGTAGTACAAGAGAGAAGAGTTTATAAAATAAAAATAACAGCTACTGAAAAGCAAAGGTTCAAGAACATTGCAGACAGAAAAATTTTTTTTTTTTGGTGAATAAAGAAAATTAGAGTCAGTGAAAATTTTCTTTCAGGTTCAAGAACATTGTAGACAGTAAATTTTTTTTTGATGAATAAAGAAAATTAGAGTCAGTGAAAATTTTCTTTCAGGTTCAAGAACATTGTAGACAGAAATTTTTTTTTTGTGTGAATAAAGAAAATTAGAGTCAGTGAAATTTTTCTTTCAGGTTCAAGAACATTGTAGACAGGAAATTTTTTTTTGTGAATAAAGAAAATTAGAGTCAGTGAAAATCTTCTTTCAGGTTCAAGAACATTGTAGACAGAAAATTTTTTTTTGTGAATAAAGAAAATTAGAGTCAGTGAAAATTTTCTTTCAGGTTCAAGAGTATTATAGACAGTGATAATTTTCTTTTCAGGTCCAAGATTAAGTGTAGACACAAAATTTTTTTTTTGTTTTCTCAGATTCAAGACTGAGTGTAGACAGTACTTTTTTTTTCTTGTGGTTGTGTTCTCGTGAGAAATGGCAGAGAAGATGGAATACCGGACATATGTAGACAGCATGAGAAGATTATGAACAAATTCTCGTGACATTGGGAGAAGGTTGAATGAAATAAGATCGATGAGTGAAAATCAAGTGAAGGAAGAGATGGTGAAAGCGAAGGTAAGCACGACAGGCTCTTTCGAGACAAACTGTGAAAGACTATTACGAGTAGAGTTAATCCAGGAAGGAAAGAGGTTGGACATCCCGTGGATACCATCTGTAGACAATGAAGGAATAGATCCGAAGGATCAACCAGCGAAAGAATACGTGCTGGACACGAGAATACACAGACAGAGAAAATCGAGACAAACGAGTCAAAAACGGGGAACGAGAGAAGACAAATTGTTGACAGACGATAGCGTGAGTGAATATCAGACAGATGGAGACGAGAATGATTCGCAGGATAGAGAGAAAAATCAATTGGGGAGAGATGTGGCTAACAATAAAGACCAAGAATCTAAGACAAGTTACTCAATTCCAGAGAACGACGCACAAAGAAGAAAATGAATGAAACGGGTTTAAGAAAAACCATAATTCAACCACATCTGGATGTGAGAAACTTGTTTATGTCTCCTTCACACGGTATTCACTCGGAGTGGGAAAACAAACAATTAAACTTAGGTTTGAGAAAACAAGAAGTAGACTCGAGTAGACACATGGAAAAGTCAATGGACCGAAGAAAAGAAGAGAGTAAATTGATGGGTGGATATGGTAATGAGTCAGAGAAAAACTATGAGAGTGGAGATTCAGGTGATGGAAGGATAGAGAAACGAAGAAAACGGCTAGTAAACAGAAGTACTAGAAATGGAAAGATGGAAAGTAGACAGGAAGAGATGAAAAGATTCGGAAAAGAAAAGAAACTCTACAATGAAAGAAGACAAAACAGACAATGTACAAGTAGTGGTAGTGAAACAAACGACGATGAGATAACTAGACAGCGTGAGAGTAACAAGTTTAATTACAGTAAAAAGAAGGAGTCATCTCATCACCGTGGGGAACGTTACAGATCCTCCTCTAGGGAGAACCACTACAAATCTACACCTGGTCATAAGAGATATAAATCTACATCACGGGAAAGACGTCACGTCAACATTAAATCTCGGGAACTTGATCACAGTTCTCTAGAAAGAAGAGATCGAAGATCGAGGTCCAAAGAACTACATCATGGACATTCACATGGTAGTAAACTACGAACTTCCATTACTCGACACAATCGTCACGGACCCTCGTCTCGTAAGACAAGGGATTCATCGTCATGAGAAAGGAGTCATAGAAGAGTCAATAGTAGACTACGAGGCCATCGACACCGATCGTCTTCTTCATCGGAGGAACGTCGTCATGGGTCGTGGATCTGAGGCCATAGATGTGATAGAGAACATAGTAGACGTAGAAAAATTATCGTAGTAGATCCGGTTCGAGAGAGTATAGACATGTCTCAAGACGAAATCGCAGTATTTCATCATCAGACAGCCGATCACCAGTAAGACATCGTAGACACGGGTATACACAGTCTGTCAATATCAATTGTGTGAGAATCTTAAAAGATTGGAATTTAAAATTCTCAGGGGATGAGGGAAAAGAAAACCCAGAACAATTTCTGAACAAGCTAGACAGGTGTAGACGAAATAGTAACATGTCGGACACTCAAATAATAAACGCAGTGGCGAGTGTCATGGAGGATCTTGCACTAAGATGGTACGACACGGTGATTTTGAAGATTGAAACGTGGCATGATTTTAAAAAAGCGTTCCAGAGAAACTTGATTGGCCAATACTCACAGTATGAGGTCATGGACGAGATAAGAAATAGGACTCAAGGCAAAGGAGAAACGATCTCAAACTACATCACTTGTCTGGGAGTCCTATTTAAATATTTAAAGCATCCTCTGGAAGAAGACGAACAGATAGAGATAATAAGAAGAGGGTTGCAAGCTGAATACAAGTGGTACTTGGATAATAAAAGAGTAGACTCGGTAGACGATTTGGAACACTACGGAAAAAAATACGAAAGACAGAAGGAGGATTGTAACAGACTTGTAGGACCATCAACCAAAGACAAATGCCGGATACCTATAGCAGCATTTACGAACACGAAAAGTAAAGTTGCTGCAGTAAATGAAGTTGCGATGGTTAGTGGTGAGGAAAAGAAAGCGAAAAAGAAAAACAAAAAGAACAAAAACGTAGACAGCCCAATTCAAGGACAGGAAAATGAAGTAGCAGGTATTCAGGTGCAAAGTAACCAGTTAGGTAATCAACCAAACTGGCAAAATAGACAAAACAACGGTAAGAACCAAAATGGCTGGAAGAACAACCAGTACAACCAACAAAACCTCCATAAACAAATGAGGCCACCACAACTAGGTCCTCAAATACAAACACATCAAAATTCACAACAACAATCACGTCCACAAGTACAACAACAAATAAACCAACAACCCCAGCAAGCTAGACAACAATTAGAACGAGAAAATAGACAAACTCAACAGCAACAATCACGACAACAACAAACTCAAAGTGAAGGTAGACCAATGGGCAACTGTCGTAGTTGTGGTAGACCTGGTCATCGGATTTGGGAATGCCCAGACCTATGCTGCTATAAATGCAGACAGACTGGACATTTTGCAAATAGTTGCCCATTGAATGCCCAGGCAACAAGTTGTCAAGTTTGTGGTGCAAAGGGTGGTACAGTGAGAAACTGTGGAAATTGCTCAAAGTTGTTAGCCTTGCTTGGAAACGCAAAGGCGGGAGCGTCGGGTGGCCCAACACTCTCAAACAACAAACAGGGGCCACAACAACAGTAGACATCAATAATGAGGTAGACAGAGAGATGGGTGTGGAACGAAAGGTGGAAGAGATGCAAGAAGAAGATTGGACGGATGGGGAGGAAAGTGAGGAGATAGAGGAGTTTAGGGAGACAGAGAGTGAGGGTGAGGAGAGTGAAAAATGGGATGTGTGGAAAGTGGTGAATAATTTTAAGGCCAGGAAAACAGGAGCAATTCCTAAGAGTAAGGGTGGGATAAAATGGAGTGAGGAAGAAATAACACCAACGCAGAAAGAAAGTAATCATGGTAATAAAGTAGCAGAAGCAGGAGTAGCCGAAAGTGAAAGGACCTGTGAAAATGCCAAAGAAAATGTAGACAAGGGTGTGGACATGAGTATTAGCAGTAGAGTAACGAGGTCAGGAGTAACTACAAGTGAAAAGTTTTGTGAAAATCCTACAGAAATCGTTTACAAGGAGGTAAACGAAAGTATTAGAGATAGAGTAAACAAGACTAAAGTAACTATAGGTGAAAAAGCTGGTGAAATTAATGGTGAAATCCTCGTTGAGTGTAGACAATAGGGCGAGGTGGAAAAGGTGGACAAAAGGAAAGAGGGTGATATAGAGGTTACTGAGGAAGAGATAGGACAATTGATTGAAAGGTTGGCAAGTGGGGATGATATAAGTGAAGAAAAACTGACACAGATAAATGCTGCCATGCAGAAATTCGTAGAGCAAATCGACTGGTCTCCGAATCGAAGGTTTTACAAAGCCCCTACTGGAAGTGTGAGTGAACAAGCTGAAGGTTTTCAGACTAGTTCACGTCAAGGGGGGGGGGTGGAACTGTGCGAAGCCCAGTTGAGGAAGTAGACGATGAGGTAAGTGGTTTAGTGAGAGATAACAGATTTTTCTTCAAGGTCTTGTTGGAGGGGAAACCATTCCAAGCCTTACACGACACTGGTGCCACGGTGTCTATTGTGGGGGAGTCGGTAGCTGAGCATTTTTGAGAGAAACTGAAACCTTGCGCTATAAATCTCACACAAGTGGGTAATGACTATCTCACAGTATAAGGCCAGTTAAATCTGATGATGAGTATAGATGGCCAAGTCGAGAAGATTTCGCCCAGGACGGTGAAAGGCATCTCTAACGACATAATACTGGGACAAGACTTCATCCAAGCGTTTGAGATTTGTTGTGACTATGCGGATGGCTCCTGGAAAAGTGGTTCGAGTGGCATACTGCACCAGTTCATGAAGGCTGATGGAGAGAACGGTGAAACGCTAATTGCAGAATGAGCAGTAGTGAAGGAAACACCAGAAGAGGAATGGCGGATCGAAATAGTGGGCGAGATATTGACTGAATGCGCAGGTCTGGTCGAAATCACCGAAGAAGAAAAACGACAGATCGAAGATCTCGCCAAGAAAATTTTGCCTCCGCCGGAAGAATTCCAGGGTTTCACTACGCTAACGCAGCATCGGATAGAACTGACCGAAGGAGCAGTGCCGGTACGTCATGCTCATCGTAGAATGTCACCGGCTATGGAAGAGATAGCTCGCAGAGAAGTAGATAAGATGTTAGAGACCGGGATCATTCAACCATCAAATAGTGAGTGGAGAAGTGCACCGGTAATCATTAAGAAAGGTGATGGGGATTATAGGTTTTGCATAGACTACAGAGATGTGAATAAAGTATCTCGCAAGGACGCGTATGCCTTGCCCAGTGTAGACACGGTTTTGGACAAGTTGCGGAAAGCCAGGTACATATGTAAGATAGACTTAAAACAGGCGTACTTTCAGATTCCCTGCGAGTCGCAAGTATACAGCCTTCGCAGTCCTAGGGAAAGGATTGTTCGAATTTTTGCGAATGCCTTTTGGTCTTTCAAATGCCCCAAGAACTTTCCAAAGACTGATAGACGCGTTATTTGGCCCGGATGTAGAACCAAATGTGTTTGCCTACTTAGATGATATAATCATCATTGCCCTCACATTTATGGAGTTACTATATTGGGTAGAGTTCGTACTGAGGAGGTTGACGGAAGCTGGTTTGGTAAAGAACACAAAGAAATGTGAGTTTTGTTGTTCACGAGTGAAATTCCTGGGTTATTTGCTTGACGCGGAAGGGTTGAGACCTGATCCAGAAAAGGTAGACCCTATTCTGAGGATTCCCGCGCCAAAGGGGATAAAAGGTTTGAGAAGTTTGAAGTATCTCAAAAACCTGAAGGATCTGACTGGTAGACTGGCAAGATGGGCTTTGTTTTTACAGCAATGGGATTTCACGATAATTCATCGCAAAGGTGTTAATCATTACTTGTCCGACTGGTTGTCAAGGAGTTATGATGTAGACGAGGTGGGAGAAATTGTAGAGAGTGTAGATCCGTGGTATGTCAAGAAATTGGAAGAGGTTAGACAGTATCCAAACAAGTATAAAGAATGGAGGGTGGACGGGGATTTGCTTTATTGTTACCGCAGAGATAAGTTGTTGGATCCAGTGTCAAACAACGAGGAAGGTTGGAAAATGGTAATTCCAACGGACCAAAGAGAGAGAATTCTTCACGATGCTCATTGTCTGACGTCATCAGGGCATCTGGGCCGAAATAAGACCTACAATAGGGTGGCCGGAGAATATTATTGGCCGGGCATTTGGCACGATGTCCAGAACTAAATATATGAATGCGAACTATGTCAGCAGTACAAGGTCTCTCAACTGGGACCGCAAGGACTCATGGGCAGGCGAATAGTGGAACGGCCTTGGGCAGTGGTTTCAGCCGACTTGATGGAGTTTCCAATGAGCAAAACTCAAAACAAATACATCTTGGTGTTCCAGGACCTATTTACGCGATGGGTGGAGCTGAAACCTCTGCGTACTGCTACAGGGAAGAGCATAGCGAGGGCTTTTGAACAATTAATCTTATTCCGTTGGGAAACCCCCAATTTCTTTCTGTCAGACAATGGCAAGGAGTTTCAAAACAAAGATCTGGACAAACTACTGGAAGAATTCAGTATCAAGAGAGCTTTGATCCCACCGTATCACCCGCAATCAATTCCGGTAGAGAGGAGTAATAGAACTCTCAAGGTTATGATCGCCATCTTCGAGGGACACGATCATCGAACTTGGGATCAACACTTACATGAGTTCAGACATGCGGTGAACACGGCGATACAAAGTTCAACAAAGGTGTCCCCAGCGTATCTAAACTTTGGTAGACAACCGCAACCGGTCAAAAGTCTTCAGCGAGAGCTGGAAGTGAGAGGTCCGAAGCTAGAGATGAATCCAGAGATATGGATAGATCGGATGAAGAGGTTGGATGCTTTGAGGGATCCAGTGGCGAGGCATCTTGACGAATCCAGGGAGACACAGGCAAGGGCGTACAACAAAGGTCGTAGACAAGTGACATTTAACGTCGGAGATTGGGTATGGAGACGAATTAAAACGTTATCGAACGCGGCAGAAGGAAGGTCTGGAAAGTTAGCACCCAAGTGGGACGGACCATTCAAGATTGCTAAGTTCGAACCTCCAGTGACTTATTGGTTAGAGGGAGTTGGATCTAAGGCTAACAGTATGATCCATATGAGTCGGTTGAAGAAATATCTGAAGCCAAGGAATGGATAATGTGTGGTTGATTATTCTTTTATTGTTAAATTTTTTTATAGGTATGTGTAGACTAACCTCGTGTTGTCTGGTTATATTTTTTTTTTGGTGAGGGATTCATTGTCAACGTGAAGTCCATAAGGGTAGACTGTACTGTCCTGTGTAGTCCGGGGAAGGTAAGGATCAAAATGAATTGTAGACGTATTCCTATTTTGTTTGTTATGAAATTTGTTCACAGGATGGCAGAAGCGGTAGACATGGTGAACGACTGGTCCGAGCAACTAACCGACATGTTCGTGGAGGATTACTTCCACGACATGTTGGATGAGCTCGTGGCCGAAGAATGTTTCCTTGCCATCGGAGCAACGACGAGTCCCCGAAGGCGAAGAAATCCCGGAGCAGGTGGTGATCGCCCCACCGAGTGACCTGCCGGTAGACCTTGGCCCCCTCTCTCTGGACGAGAACCGGGAGACTCCCTCCTTTAATGAGGTCCTGCATGGGGTGGAAGTCCTCCTCTTGCAGGGGGAGAGTGAGGGACCATGGCACGTCATCGACGAGGTGGTCACCGAGTCGGAGGCGGGATTCGACCCGGTGGCCAAGAGCCGCGCTGCCGAAGAGGAGTTCGTGGCTTAAGAGACAGCGCCGCGAAGGAAAAAGAAGAAGAAGAGGAAGAACAACCCCCGACGACACCTTACCCTTGACGATTACGTCTCGGGGGGGTCCTACCCTTCTCCCCGCCGCTCTCCACCTCGCGCTCCTTCCCCAGTGACCTCACCAGCCGTAGACGAGACCCCGACGACCACGACATTGACGGACGAGCAAGCCCGGGTTCCCGTGGGGCGGGGAGCCGTCAAACGTACCGTTCAGGGTTCGAGTCCGGTCGCTACCGCAACCTCCATGCCAGTTTCGACTGCCATAGAGACCGCGGGGGTGACTAGGGCTCCTACTCGGATGGACGTCGACGACCCGCCCCCTAACAGGTACCTACCCTTTTTCAACCGAGGCCTTCCCGCCAAGCTCGAGGGTCGATTGTTCGGGGGTCTGGCTATCGTGGCCACAGACCCCCACATAGACCCACCCCCCAATTGTTGTTTCGGATGCTGGTCCCTGAGTCATGAGACTCGCCGCTGCCTCCGTTACCTAGTGAGGCCCTTCTGCGATAACTGCGGTCGCAGGGGTGTTTGGGTGGAGGAGTGCCCTCGCTGTAGTTCGGCTTACCGATTACGCCTGCGTAATCGGGAACGCAGCGAAGTGAGGGTAGTCCTCCCCGTCGATCAGTTTGCGGCCATGTCCCGAGTCAAAAGAAGGACTCGGTGAGACACGTCGGGGTGGTTCCAGAGGGGGCCACACCGGGTTCGGGACCAGTGGTTGGTGGAACGGTTTCGGGGAAACACGCCCGGGACGGCGACGGGGACGAGCTTGTGAAGGTCGTCGAGGTTCCGGTCGCTCCTTCTCCGGCCAACCTTGTCGACGCTTCGGTCTGGCATCGCCTGGAGCCGATGAATCCGGTTGAGCCCAGAGTATTAAGTGCCATGGAGATATTGCTCATGGCTCAACGGCTCCCGGACGATGTCAGACCCGAGGTTATTCGTCATGTATGGCGGGAGAACGAGCAACTGAAGCGTCGGCGACTCGGATAAAAATTTTTTTTTTTTTTTTTTTGTAGACTTATATTATTATTTTTTTTATTTTTTTTTATTTTTATTTATTTTTGTTTTGGTTGTTATTTTTTTTTATTATTTGTAGACAATTTGTAGACTGACAGACTGTAGACGAATTGAGTAAATCTCAAGGAAATCGGAGTAGACTGAGCAGTGAGTATTCCACCATTTGAATATTTGTGGTTTCCAGAGGTGACTTGACGTTGCCAGGTGTTTGTCAGGCAAAACATATCAGGTATGTTTCGGCTTAGCAGGGGGGAGTTGCGAGGGAGTGAATCCCTCGTAATTTGTTTCCTACCTGGCAGTGTCGAGTCACCTGGGAAACAACAAAATTTGCTAATTTGTTTTGTTTACTTTCCCAGGTGATAACTGAGCCGCGAGCTCTCACAGCAGCAGCCAACCACGTGGCGACGGTTGCCGTCGATCGAACGCTGTTTCGGCAGCACGAGCACACGGCGCGCGCACGACACATACACACACACACATGTTCACCACCCGGGAAGGCTCTCCCGGCCCAGGGCGCGCACGTACACACACATACACCACACACGGGTTCCGATTCTCCGTCGGGGTGTTTTCGGCGACGGAGGAGGTGCGCAGCGCGTGTCGACAGTCGACGCAACTGCGTCGCCAGGCGGGTGCGCGCACACTCACCACAGTAGACACGGGCGTGAGTGAGATTTTATTTTTTTTTTGTATTGTGTACGTTGTGCGAACAATGTGTGCGTATGGGGGGAGAGCGAGAGAGAGAGTATGTGCGCGAGGAATAAGTTAACGTGGTGAGTGCCTCGTGTGCATCATTTTTATTCTTTCTTTCGTATATTTGCGCGGGGTATAGGTGGCGTGGCAATCGTCACCGGAAAGAATGTAGACGGGAGCGTGATTGGGTGGTGTGGCGTGAATGTGTCTGATTGGGGGACATATTACTGTTCCTCGAGTGTGAATGAGGCTTGGTTAAATTGGATTTACACGTTGATGTCATTATCCACTGGATCCCTTCTCACCAGGGTTTAGAGGGCAACGAGAGGGCGGATGAAGCCGCCAGACAGGCCCTCGAGTTGCCAGTATCCAGCCCAGGAGTATGGCACTCCGATTTTGGGGAAATTCTCAGGTCATGCGTGAGATCAGAGGCTTATTCCTACTGTCTCAATTACGGGGGGGGGGGGGGGGGGGGGTTCCAAGGGTTGGGCATACATCGAGTGTTATGATCGGTTCGATCTTTCTCCTTGGTTCGCTGGGGTCAACCTCGAGAGACCTCAGATCGGCATTATAAACAGGATCAAGTCTAATCACTCCAGATACTATTTATGGAGGATGAATATCAGCGAGGACTGCTGGTGCGACTGCGATGCGACTCCCCAGACGATGGAACACCTTTTGTGGGAATGTGATACATTTGACAAGGGTAGGGGGATGCAATTGTTGAACTTCAGCGCCTCGGAGTCCCTCCTGGAAGCAACCTGTGCTTGGCCTCCAACTTTCTTTCCAATTTTGTAGGGGTCAGGATGGCTAAGTTCTTTACCGACAATAAGGTGGTAGTATAATGGGGTTTCGCCGCCTCTTACTTCAATGCTTTATACTTATATTAACTTTTACAGGCCGATTTTCACGGCATCGAGGGGGAAAGAGGGAAGGCCGAAATTAACTTCTGTCAATTTAATTTAAATTAGCCCAATAGGAATGGTAGAGGGCAAAGAATGATTAAATTAATGTAAGATTCAAGGTCAAAAGTAGTTTGTAGAATATAAAAAAAAAAAAGTATTAAATGATTAAGTATTATTGTATTTTATTAATAATATAATTCATATTTGTAAGGAATGCCATATCGTAGTAGTAGTCTTATAACTTCAAGCTGCAGACAATTATCACAAACTTAGTTTGCTATATTTAGGAAAACGCATACATTCATCATCACATTGACGTCTTCGAGACTACTCTGTTTGGAGTGAATGAGGGTCGCGCAGAACAGGATTCAGGCGACGCCGAATTTTCCCAGTACACGTAGAGCCCAAAACGCCGATAGATCATACAGAGATTAAAAGATCACACTGAGGACCGAGTTCACGCCCGCCTCAGTGGAGGTTATGGTATCTGCTGAAATCTGTTCCGCAGAATAAGCATAAATTAAAAAAAAAAAAAAAAAAAAAGTTGAGTCAGAGAGACGCAGGGAAGCGTCACTCTGTTCTCAGTAGCCAAGGTGTGAGGTTGTATTTTTGAGAGTGTGATTTTTTTTTAAGTTTCTCTTTAGTAGACTTTTTCTAAGTTTCTTTTCCTATTTTTCTTTAGTCGAGTTGTAGACATTTTTTTTTGTTTTTCTTTTATTTACAGCTAGGTAGTAGAAGGAATCAAGAAAACTTGGGTTAATTTTCCTTTATTGAGAGTTGGAAAAACCAGAGAGTGGCCATTTTGGGCATCAGATAAATAAGTGAAATTTTTTGGTAAACGTAAGATTTTTGTATTATTTAATAAAATTTTAATAAGCATGTTTTTCTGGAGATTTTGGATATCGGTATGCTGAATGAAATTTTCGTTGTTGTATATTATTGAAGGTGTCTTTATATAAATTTGATCGAGATTTTCTTGGCGCGGCGTCGTTACCCGCCATTTTGTAGACTACTTTATAGTTTTTGTTTATTTCCTTTGTTCTCAAATTAAAATTTATTTTTTGTAATTGTAGACTTTATTTTTTTTGTAGACAAGAATAAAATCAAATTAAACCAAGATTTTTGCAATAATTTATTTCTTCTTTCTCTAGCTCACCGACCAGTCCCGGAGGTTTTCTTTTCGCGGGAACCCTACCCCGGAGTTTAAGGAGTTTTCCCCGAGTTTTTGTGTGTGAATTTTTCTTGTAATGGGAGGGCCCGGGAAACTCCGTTAATTATTTAAGGGAGGCCCTTTTCTTAAGAAATACCCTGTTACAAATTATATACAAAAAATCTCATCCAGTAGCTTTTAAGAAAGTAATTATTATTGATGTTTAAAAATTAAATTTAGACGTATGAGTTAAACAATAAAGAATATTATATTAATTCACTTAACTTCTATTACTATAATATATTTTAACTGTAATCTATATAATCTATCTAATATATTTTGACTTTAATCTATTGTAACAATCACAGCAAATCTCATTCTCTTTCCATTTTATCTAGCTATCTCCCACCAAGGTTATACAATTAAGAATTGAAATATAAAATGCACATGTAAAGAGTTCATATTTTACATTTGATGTATACAATAAAAATCATAATAATACTAGTAATAACTTTTAACTTTTCCAATTTATGTAGCTTGTGTAGTCTAAAAAATCAAAAATACAACAATGTATTATCTGCTTACTTACTTTTAAGACATTTTACCATCAATGACAAAAAAGATTTACCATTTTAATATTGATTAGCTGCTTCAGTTTCAGCAGCCACAAAACACACACTAATTATAATTGATAAATTTTTAATTAAAAACCATTAGTAACTTGCACATCACAACAACATAATGTAGTAAAATTTAAAGAATTCTTTGACAGCAATAAACCACAGTGTAATTGGTTTTCAAAATAATTTTGCAAAAAATTCCTTCTGTGTGATTTATTTATTTACATGAAATAAACATTTTATAAATATTTTGAGGTTTGCAGGATTCTTCACAACTCTGAAAAAATGCAATAAATCAGCTTGACATATTTATATTATGTTGAAACAAATACAACTGTTTTTACCTAAAAAAAAAAACAATTTAATTTATGCCACCTTTCAACTTCCAGAACCATTGAAACAATTTTTCTTTGAATAAAGTTAAAAAAAATGGAGTCTCCTTTCTACAGTCAAGTAGTCAACACGTAACCACACTTCACTAAACTTAAATTAAAATTTAAGGCCTTGTCACAAGCAACACTGTTAAGACCTTAACATGGGTTTTCTTAATGACTGTTCTTGTTCCTTGTTCCTGCTCCTGTGCTATGCGCGCGCATATAAACGCATGGCCTTTTGTCCTACCACCTACCTACCCCGACTCCATTAGAGTAACAACTTCCTGGACAAATCATCTCCAAGGTGTGAAAGCCACTGGAAGCACCAGTGACCGAACTCCATACTGTTGGAGTGACAACTTCCTAGAGAAATTATCTTCGAGGGGTAATAGCCACTGAGAGCACCAGGAACCTACCCTAAAGCTGTTGAAGTGAATTAACTGGAGAAATCATCTCCAAGGTGTAAAAATCACTGGGAGCACCAGGTACCCTTCCTGACTCCGTTGAAGTAACAACTTCCTTGAAAAATCATCTCCGAAATGTGATCAGAACCAGCTATTTTCCTTGACCCCACTAGAGTAAAAACTTCCTAAAGAAATTCTCATCGACATGTAAAAGCAACTGCGAGTACCAGGTACTTACCCGAATGCTGTTGGAGTAACAACTTTCTAGAAAAATCATCTCCAGGGTGTAATTGTCACTGAGAGCACCAGGTACCCACCCTGACTCCATCAGAGTAACAACTTTCTGGAGAAATCATCTCCGAGGTGTGAGAGCCACTGGGAGCACCGGGTCCTAAACCCCATATTATTGGAGTGATAACTTCCTGGATATATCATTTCCGAGGGGTAAGTGTCACTTAGGGAACCATGTACCTACCCTAACGCGGTTGGAGTGAAAACATCCTGGAGAAATCATTTCCGAGGTCTAAAAACTACTGGGAGCACCAACTCCCAAATTCGACGCTGTTAGAGGGACAACTTCCTGGACAAATAATCTTTGAGGTTGAACAGCCATTTGGAGCACAAGGTACCCAACCCTACACTATTAAAGTTACAACTTCCTGGAGAAATCATCTCCAAGGTTTATCTGTCACTGAAAGCACCAGGTACCCACCCTCAAGCTGTTGAAGTGACAATTCCCTGGAGAAATCATCTCCGAGGTGTTTAAATCACTGGGAGCACCAGGTACCCTTCCTGACGCCGTTGAAGTAACAACTTCTTGGAAAAATCATCTCCGAGGTGTGATCTGAACCAGCTATTTCTCTTGACCACACTAGAGTAAAGATTTTTCTGAAGAAATCCTCATTGACATGTAATAACAACTGCGAGCACCAGGTACTTACCCTAATGCTGTTGGAGTAACAACTTCCTAGAGAAATCATCTCCAAGGTGTACATGTCACTGGGAGCACCAGGTACCCACCCTGACTCCGTCAGAGTAACAACTTCCTGGAGAAATTATCTCTGAGGTGTGAGAGCCACTGGGAGCCTCAGGTCCTAAGCCCCATATTATTGGAATGACAACTTCCTGGAAATATCATCTCCGAGAGGTAATTGTCACATAGGGAACCATGTACCTACCCTAACGCAGTTACAGTGAAAACTTCCTGGAAAAATCATCTCCGAGGTGTAAAAGTCACTGGGAGCCACAGGTCCTTAGCCCCACTTTTATGATGCATTTACAGGTTATAAAACATTTGTTGAAGTATGGAGCACTCTTAAGAAGCCTTCTATTAAATTCTTCAAAATCAATGAATACTTATTGACTGGCTCCATTAATATCAAACAATTGAAAGTCGATTTTATGGAGCCCATGGGCTCCATGAAGCTATATACTGAAATTATTATGGCGCCCGGGCTCCGTAAGACCTTACTGGCTCTATTAGTAGCAATAAATAGAAATTTTTGCTCCTTAAGTACTCCGTACTATATATATATTTACTTTTATCTTATATCTTAGTCATTGTGATGTTTATCTAATTGTGTGGTATGCTATGGTTTTTACATTTTACTTTAAAGAACATTCTACCTTTATATTACTTATTTTTATAAAAATATTATAATTTTATTTAGACACCTGAAGAACAGGGCAATGCCCTTGAAACGTTGTGCAATAAAAAATTGATAGAAAATGACATATTGTTATTGTCTGTGCCTAAATCATCAATACAAAGTCACTTCTCCTATAAAAATGAGTTTGGTATAAGTAAGAACAGCGGCTACATCAAAATCGAGAGGACAAAAGATTCAGAGCAAACCAAACCTTTTATTTAAAAAAAAAACACAACTTTTCCACTACATACCCAAATTTTCTCTTTCTCGAAAAAATTTTTAGAAAAAAAAATTAACTCTTTTCAAAAAATAAATAATCATTCGTAAAAAATTAAATCTTAGAAAACAAAATGTTTTTTTCTTTTCAAAAAAATACTGTGACAGTCCAATTAAATCATCGGTTGCGATTTAGAATTTGGCGAGAGTCACGTGACTGCAGAACGCAGATCAGAGCTGACCTCTGAGGCAGTAGAGCGGGAATCGGGAAGGCACTCTTAATTTTCGTGTCCGTCCGTTAACACGTACATGAAAATCAACTCGTCTCGGTTCGACGTATTATTGTACTTTTTGGGAGTAGCACGCCGTCGAAGAGAGTGTTGTAAGTGACAGAAGGTGCGGGATCGATTGTCATCACCCGGGAAGCATTTTTTTGTCAAAGCGAGTCAACCTGCTTTTGGAAGCCATGAACGACGGGGAACTAGACCGACGTCCGGCCGACACGTGAAGATCTGGAAATGGATTCATGGCAGATTTTGAATAAGCTTACTCGTATACGGAAGTCGAAGCAATTATTGTCATTCGTGTCGAGCGTTGTTGTAGAGTGAGAGTGTGGTGTTTATTTGTGAAGTTGTCATTTCACATCAACGCCTGGACCGCTTCACGACGGCTACACGGCGACTCGAGTGTGGTAGCTATTGCAGCTGGTAGGCATCGTAGCCTGGCATTTTGTTTAGCCTGACGGCTTGGTATGAGGTGCACCTTAGCGATTCCGTAAGTTAATTTTATATGTGCGAGTGAGTGTGGATGCGTGTGAGTGTATTGAGTACGCTGTAATTGTCATGATCTTTGTTTTTCTCGCGCGCGCAAACTGCCTGTAGCAGATGAGTGCTTGTGTGCGCACGCAACTCGAACTGGAGAAAATCAATACTTTGTTGTGTTATTCATTTTAGATCACAGCCGTTCGAGGGTTTATTTAATCTTTATCATCGCGTTACTTCTTGATTTTGTATTAACTTCTTTCTAGGATTTGTTTTCTTTTATTAAATTGTTAGAATAAAACCTATGATATTTTTATTCAGGAATTCTTATTCAGTAACCGGTGTTCCTACGCTCGTTTCTCTAGCCCGCGCCCACTACCGAAATAATTGAGCAGTCGCACCTCCCAGGTGAGATAACTCGTGTAAGGATTTATTACCGCGAACAGACTTTTTTCCCTATTTTAGGAAGATCGTCGGCCTGAAGCCGACTGCACTAATAGATTATAGAAGCCGAACAGCTAAGCATCGGACCATCGTGGGTTGTATTCTAGAGACCACAGTTGCTAGTTCGTGCACTATAACAATACATAAAACCTAAAATTTTCATCTACTTTTTGAACATTAAAAAACAATCCAATTTGCATAAATTTCCAAAATTTTGAATCAAATTAGTATAACGCTTAATCTCTTAGCTGATTCGCATATCATTTGCATAAAACACTTGGCGTTACTGAGCTCTACCAGTGATAAAGTCATGCCAAGTCCACCGCGCTATAATACATTTATGAAAACAGTGATGTCGTCACTAAACTACGCTCCCTCTGTCTGGCTATAACCGTACATGTCTACTCTTAACTTTCTTTTTTACCTAGGCAGCCGTTCCGTATACAGGGTGTGGAAAAAGTAGCCGTACCACCCCTTAACATTGAAATGAAGCATTTTTTGTATAGCACTTGTAATGTAAAAGTTTCCTGAAATAAAATTTGCGATAAAGTGGGCCCTATGAAAAGGGCCCGGGCTCTTATCTTGGGCCCTATGGACAAAAACTTCGTTTTTTCAAATAGGAACCCCCATTTTTGACCCCGAATTCGAAAAGAACGAAAAATTTTACGATTTTGAGATATTTTTTGAAAATTTTTTTTGGCCCTGCAGGGCCCTAATAAAATCGTAAAATTTTCCATTTTTTTCGAATCTAGGGTCAAAAATGGGGGTTCCCATTTGAAAAAACAAAGTTTGGGTCCATAGGGCCCAAGATAAGGGCCTGCTAAATCGCAAATTTTATTTCAGGAAACTTTTACTTTACATGTGCTATACAAAAAAATGCTTTATTTCAATGTTAAGGGGTGGTACCTCTACTTTTTCCACACCCTGAATAACAGATTAAAGTATATCATATCAAACTATATATAAGCATGATCAACCTCAAAGTTACTGAAATGTGAACCTATCTTCACTATTTTCGGTTATCGAGTACTAATTGTTGAAACTTCAAGTTTGGAATGTGCACACTTTTGAATTAAAAAACAAAGTAAAACTGTTTGCGCGATATATATTGATATATATGTTTTCGTTGTTGTTGGTTATGACCACAAGGTTTGGTGATGGCTGTTTATTATTTTACTTTCATGTACTGAATAATTAATACTTAATAAAGCATTCAAAATTAAACATTGGTTAAATTAAAATAAGTCTTAATATGAGTGATATAATCAAACTTGGAAAGGACAAAACTAAGAAGTTTGGTACCACAAGTGTGGTTTATAGATTCAACTGTAATGGCAGTCCAGCATCTTATGTAGGACGAACCAAACGTGCATTGGGTGTACGGATAAGAGAACATGAGAGGAACAAGGACAAAAATTCAGTGGTGAACCTACACTCCAATACACACCAACACACTTTTGATTTTCCGCACACTGAGATTTTGGACAGGGAAACTGTATATGTCAAGAGACTGATCTTCGAAATGCTTTGTATTAAAAATACCTTTTGTACGATTAATAAAAAGGAAGATACCCAGTCACTTAGCAGAGTTTACCACTCAGTGATTTAGAATTTATAAATTTATTTTTGTTTATGTATCATTATACTCACCGTTCATTCACCTGCTGTCTTATTATTGTGTACTATGCTAACTCGACTCTTACCTACGCATTATTCTAATTTCTGACGCTACCGGAGAACGTTGTACCTCCTGGTTAATTGATTTATCTTCTTTAATTTTTATTCGAGTTTGTAACTCTCTCTCTTCATTTTGACTGTACCATTATTTTTAACAATCGTAATTAATTTTATGTATAACAGTATTTGAAAAGGTCTGCGCACCAGCAGATGAAACGTCGCAACATATTTTAATAAATTATTTTTCTATTCAAACGTTTGGTTTTCTAATTTATTTGGTTTCACCTCCGGAGATCCTCGTCTACTTATATATTGAGAAACATTGGTCCTAATGAGCCGGATAAATTAGCGTTTGCCGTAGGAGTTTCATTTAAATAAACATCCTGGTTTTCACAATGTAAGTAAAAAAAAAGGTGGGGGTTAATTTTGGTTAGGAGAATCTAAGTGATTTAAAACATGATGCAATCGAGATTCTGTCTTTTTCTCAATTCTCCTTGAATTTGATATGATTTTTTTAGATTGTACCGCGGTTGCAGCTGCTGTGCTATCAATGTCGTAGATTGCGTGCAAGCTCACGCTTATGAGATTAAATCATCCGCCACGGCCATAGTAGTGAGACTGTCCGTGTCGCGGATTGCGTGCCAGCTCACGCTTATGTGATTTTTGTCTGTCGCGGTCGCAGTAATGAGATTGCCCATGTCTCGGATTCAATACTCATGCTTAGAAAATTCTGATACACGTCATGAGCACAGCTTTGACAGCTTTCCGCGTAAGATGCAACTACCGTGTGACCATGAAAAGTTTGACTGAATTTGACTCGTAATTGAATTTATCACGTGAATTGAAATCGAAGTCAATCTCACCTGATTGCATCATTCTGTTTTGTTGAGTAGAAAGCATAGATAACTAAAACTTTTTCAGGGATGACGACAGATGGGATGATCTACACAAGACGCAGTCATCGCTTGCGGATAAGTTATATCGATCGCCCTCTACTATCGAAGCTATTGAGCACTGGAACACTTGACTGATTTAGGCGAGAACAAAATTAGTAGACAGCTACTGGTTCAACTTCAATGGAAATCATGTCGAGCTTCTTCAGGCCTTACCTCTGGGCGAAGACTCTGTCAAGATTACCGATTTGTACACGGCTGCCGAAAACAGCTTCCTTACCGCTACTTCATGCTTGTACAATGCCAGAGACAAAATCATGTCTACTCTACAGCCGGAAAATACGACAGTCCCTACTGAGAATTCAGGTAGTAGTCGTGGGTTACGTTTAGAAAGTGTCTAGGTACCATCGCCGTGTACCGTATTCGGTGCACGGTGCACGGTACACGGTACCAAATAAGAGTTACTTTAGACACTCTGTGAATTTAAGTGGGTTATTTAGGATGGGTAATTAGATTTAAAGTAAAAACTAGTAGTTTTTTAAACTTAAGTGGGTTATTTGGAATAAATTATAGGATCTAAAGTAAAAAGCTACCGTGTACCGTGTACCGTGTATGGTACACGGCGATGGTACCTAGACACAAGCTTACGTTTACCTCAAATAAATATCCCCACTTTCAGTGGTCATCGATAAGACTGGGAATCTTTTAGAGACCTTTTCAGAGCACCTGTTCATGAAGACAAACATCTCAGTGTCGTCGAGAAGGTTTATTACTTAAAGTCACATGTGCAAGGTGACGCCAAAACAGCCATTGACACAGTCCCGCTTAACAGTTTAAATTACGCTATAGCATGGGGTGCGCTCGAGACCAGATTTGAACATAGCCGTCTGCTGGTGCAAGATCACATTATGGCTTTGCGAAATTTAAAACCGTTACGGGAAGAGTCCGCATCAGGGCTACAGACTCTTTTGGATACTGTTGAAAAGAACCGAGATCAACTGAAAGCCTTAAAGCAGCCTGTTGAACATTGAGATGTCTGGATGATTTCGTTGACCTCTTCAGCCATGGATGGGACGATTAGACGTTTCTGGGAAGACGAACTCGAGAAGTTGGAAGCTCTCAACAAACTCTCAGCTACTCCAAACAAAGAGGTGATCACATACTCTGATTGAATTTTTGCGTCGTCGATGTCGATCTTTGACGTCAGTGGAGGTATCTCAACGTTCTGGATCCACCCGCAGTTCGAGTCCCAGTTCAATTCCAAATTTATCTGTAAATAGCAATCATCGAACTTTCACCACTCAAGCCTCTTATGGTCGTTGTACGCTCTGTGAAATATCTCATTGCATCGGACACTGTGAGAAATTTCAAATACTGAGCGTCGCAGAACGAAAGGAATTAATTAATAAATCAAATCTTTGCTTCAATTGCTTAAAAGCTGATCATAGAGCAGTAAGATGCCCCTCTCAATCAGTTTGTCAACACTACCGAGCAAATCACCACTCCCTACTTCATGACGCAAATCGGAAAAGACCGTCGGGAAATTTTCAAAATCTCAATCCTTCGAGACGAGTTCGAACCGACATCAAAAATAATTCTACCCCTGCAACAATCATAGACCCATCTTCTTTGTAACTGACCATACTTCCAACAGCCAAGGCATTGTTGACGGGTCCTCGTGGTCGTGAGGTGACTGTTCGAGCAATACTTGATCCTTGCTCCGAAATTTCTTTAATTTCGATTGGATTGGTTCGCAAGTTACATGCTGTTCTTGAGCCAGTTGGAGCAACAATTTCACCAATTGGTGGAGGAACTGTTGCTCAGGTTAAAGAACAAACCTCATTAATACTTAAATCAATTAATTCAAATTTTGCCATGAAAATTGACTTTCATTGTATTCCAAGACTCGGTTTACATACTCCTTCAGCTGCTGTCTGTCCTGAAACTTTTAATAAATGCCTTCAAATCGATCTTGTCACCAATCCAACTTTCTGCAATCCTGGCAGCGCTGACATTTTGTTAGGGGCTAATACATATTACTGTCTCCTCATGCTGGGATTGAAAATTCAAGACACTTTCATCATCCAACTGACAGTTTTGGGTTGCATTTTTTCGGGGCAGATGCAGAGTCAAGCTCAGTAACCAAACTCGATTATTTCCATGACTACTCAGCAAGATTTATATCGATCTTGTCACACCCAACTAATTTTACTTGTTCAACGATTATGAATAGTAGAGTATATACCGCATGTAACTCGTAAGTCGCCTAATGACATGAAGTGTGAAGCTATATTCTCTCAATATCGCCGCACTGATGATGGACGATACATCATTCGCATGCCATACAAGCACGATAATTTGAACCTTCTTGGAGACCACCTGAATGGAGCCCTAGCCTCTCTCTACGCCTTACATCGTCGGTTTCATCGAAATCCCGAAATGGCTACTGAGTATAAACGGTTCATGGCTGGGTATCTTTCATGTAGGCGCATGCGACAGCCGACGGACGTTGAATTGAAGAACTCGACAGTCAAGGTACATTACATTTCTCATCCTGGAATTTGGCAGGCTGGCGATCAGGGAAAGAAATTCAGAGTTTTATTCAACGCATCAAAACCAACATCTGCAGGTTACAGCTTGAACGATGTTCTATAAACCGGTCCGAAACTTCAAAGATCGTTGACGATGGTTTTGATTCGCTGGAGGAGACATGCAATCGCGCTTTGCACGGATGTGCGTATGACATACAGACAAATATTAATCGATGAACGAGATTTCGATCTTCAAAGAATAGCGTGGAGTCCTGATGGATCCAGCCCACTTCCAGCTGCTAACTGTCACTTATGGAACTTCGTATGCTGCTTACCAAGCTCTCGGTACTGTTAAACAGCTGTGCCTTGATGAAGGGTAGGCGCGGCCGAATGCAGTTTCTATTGTTGAGGAAGACAGGTATGCTGACGATGTGTTGTCAGGTGCTGATAATGTGGAAACAGCCCGATCTGGACGAAGTAATTGGCCTTTTACAATCTGGAAGCTTTCCTTTGAGAAAGTGGGTTGCAAACAGGCCACAATTACTCGATGACCTTCCTGAGGATGCAAGACTCTGACCATCATGGCCACAGTCGTTGTTTATTCAAGAACTGATGATCCACGTGCCTCCGAGCGAACTTTCATTCTTTTTACCAAACTGACATACATCAAGAGTCTTCTGAACCATCCTCAAAGCCTACTGCATGGATGATTATTCCTAGGTTAGAATTGAGAGCTGCGTTGATGGCTGCTAAGTTGTTGGTTCTAACCTCAAAGGAGTTTGGAATAAATATCGAAAACTGTGTCATGCATGGAGTGATTCTAAGATTGTCCTACATTGGTCTACCAATCCTACCAACAATTCTATTGTTGATGATTATATTGCTCATATCCAAGAACTTCTTCCTTCTCACATTTGGAAGTACGTCCCAACAGAGTCAAACCCAGCGGATGTGGCCTCAAGAGGCGTTGACTTAATCACACTTCAGCAAAAGGCCGATTGGTGGAAAGGACCCGGCTGGCTCGCTGAAAAATCTGAATTTTGGCCAAAAGAAAATACTCAAAATGATTTGTTAAGAGACCTCCCGACCTGTTTGACAAATTCTTGAATCTTCATGTTCTTTTGAGGTTCATGCTCCGAATAAGAAAATGGATTCGATAACGTCTAGGCAGAGACTCCAATACACCGTTGCTATCTCCAATGAAAGTCTGGGAGATGGACGAAGCCTTATTGGCGTGTGTCCGTTTGAGCCAATGAAGGTATTTTCAGGCGGAAATTGAATATTTGCAGAAAGGGAAGGATTTACCTGCTAAACACCCACTCATATCTTTGGATCCTTTCGTTTCTGAGTCAGATAGAATTCTTCGTGTTGGTTGCCGGTTGCAACATTCAGGACTTGGATTCAATGAGCGTTATCCACCAATTTTGGCGATGAATGTTATTTATCACGACTCATTTTTAAATGGGCACATGAGCGAGCTTTGCACGGTAGTATATGGGTTACGAGTGCCTATGCAAATTGACGAGCTTGAATCCTTAATGGAAGACGCAAAATTAAATTCGTGTTAAAATACAAGCCAAAACTGCAACTCAACTCATGGACTCGTTGCCGGAGTCTCGAATCACTCCTGCACGAGTTTTTCTCGCGTCGGGATTGATTACGCTGGCCCTTTCAACGTGCTTTCAGCCAAAGGCCGTGGTATTCGTACAAGCAAAGGTTACATATCCATATTTGTTTGTATGAGCACAAAGGCATTCCACTTGGAGCTCGTAGGTGACCTCACAACCGAGTCATTTCTAGGAGCTCTGATTCGGTTTAGTGGCCGACGCGGACGACCTGCGGAGATCTCAAGCGACAATGGCAACTATTTTTCTCGTGCAGATCGTGAACTACGGGAAGCACTTCGAGCAGCAGAGTTTCGATGGGATCTGGTCACCGGCACATTGGCCGAGCAAGATATTACTTGGAATTTTATACCACCTAGAGCACCACATTTTGGTGGACTATGGGAAGTTGGCGTCAAATCCAGGGAAAAATGATCTCAGACGAATTATAGAAATTTGACTTACGAAGCGTTCTCGACAGTTCTAGTCAGCATAGAACTTGTTCTAAATTCTCGTCCTGTTACCCTGAAGATCTCGAGGTTCTTACTCCAGGTCATTTTTTGATTGGTGGATCACTCAATTCTATAGCCGAGGCTAGATCTCTTCCAGATAGCCTAGATCAACTCGCCCATTGGAAGCTGGTTAATGGAATTCGTGATCAATTCTCGGCAAGATGGAGTCGTGAGTATCTGAATACACTCAAACAACGACGAAAGTGAAGAGCTCGACGCCAAAATTTTCAAGTAAATGATGTGGTAGTCATTGTAAACCCAACTCTGCTGTTATCGAACGGTAACTAGCCTCTTGGACGTATTACTTCAGTAACTACAGTGAGAGACGGTCTTGTTCGTGAAGCAATTGTCAAAACTGCTTTCGGAGAATATAAACGTCACATAACTCGATTAGTGCTTCTTCCAGTAAATTCAGATACAACTGAGGATGGTCGGACATCTGGACAACAAATGGTGGGCGGTAATTAATTCTGTTCCAGGAACAAGACGGGAGGAATGTTGAAACTTCAAGTTTGGAATGTGCACACTTTTGAATTAAAAAACAAAGAAAGACTGTTTGCACGATATATATTGATATATATGTTTTCATTGTTGTTGGTTATGACCACAAGGTTCGGTGATAATTGTTTATTATTTTACTTTCATGTACTGAATAATTTATACTTAATAAAACACTTTATACTTAATAAACAGTTTATACTCAATATCTGATGAAGACACTAGTAGTTAAGGCTATACCGATCCTGGATACACCCCCTCGGAACCCACCCCCGTTCGGAGGGGGTTGAAAGGGTAATAGGGGGTGGGTAAGGTAATTGTGGGAGGTGGTTTTGCTATTGGATTTTGAGTGAACCGTTGGTCTATGAGGGGTGGGTTTATAGAGGTGGTTTTACTATTCGATTTTTGGATTGACCTATTGTCTATGAGGGTTGGTTTTACTATTGGTGAAAAACGATTACCCACCCCCGTTCGGAGGGGGTTGAAAGGGTAATAGGGGGTGGGTAAGATTATTGTGGGGGTGGTTTTGCTATTGGATTTTGAGTGGACCGTTGGTCTATGAGGGGTGGGTTTTTAGGGGTGGTTTCACTATTCGATTTTTGGATTGACCTATTGTCTACGAGGGGTTGTTGAGAGATTGTTTGTCTCTGAGGGACGGTTTTACTATTCTATTTTTAGATTGACTATTTGTCTATGAGAAGTTGATTTTGAGTGTGGTTTTACTATTTGATTTTTAGATCAATTGTTTGTGTATGAGGAGCGGATTAGTAATAATAGAGAGAGTGAAAAGAGCTCCGACCAACGCTCTTTTCTGTGAGATACATCCTTACTTGCTTTATCTCCCCAATTTACTCTCTTTATTACTTACGAGTTTTTAAATTGACTTATGTACGTTTTAGTTCTGAAACCATTATAGCATTTTTCTGAACGACCATCAAGTTTCATTTTTTCGTACTTATAGTCATACTTTTTTAGGGGTTCCTCTTTTTTCACAGATTCTTTTGAAAAATCATAACTTTTATAATTTTTCTTCGAATCATTAGATATTAAAGAGGTTTTTTGAGAGTTGAGTTCTCTTCGCGATGAAGAGAACAAATGAATGTATAATGTTGTGAACTTTTGTATTTATACATTTTTAAACAAGCTTTCGAACATCTCCCGACATAGGATTGTATTGAACAATACTATCGTGAAGAATAAGACATTATGCAGCAGTATTAGCAGGGATATTTGCTCTAGTTTCAAATTCAAGTCCAATATCAACTGGAGCATTTTTCAAGGATTCATCTTGTTTAGAACAATCAATGACTATAAGGGTCATATGTTCCTTAAAATGTTCCTTTGTTATAAAAGGTTCAGGATCTTTGTTGTAATAAGAATTTCGAAATTTAACGAACATATCATACAAGATAGAGTATTGATAATGACTAAAATCAAAATTCAAATTACCATAAGGATAATATTGTGAGTTGAGATAGAGTTTAACATTACTCATATTACAATGATCAAAATAGCTTGCATTATTACTTTTGTGATCTTTACGATAAGTTTGAAAACTTAAAATAATAAATCTTGGTTTCTCTAACTGATTAGAAGTTTAAACCGTCCAAACAAGACGATTAGAAGTTGGAAGCTGGGGATACTAATAAAGTTCCCATGTTCTAAAACTCATGTCAATGGATTGATTTTTTCCCAGGAAATTTAAAAGATTAATTTTGAATTTATCAGATACAGTTACATAGGGCATTAACCATTCAATTCTTTTCAAAACCATTTTAAAGTCTTCATATTTAACCGGTGCTTCTGGTGTCGCTGCTGCCACGTTAACTTGTAAAACAGCATTCGAATCGTTTCTCGATCGAACGAGAATGAGTTAATGTTTCATATTCACAACAATTTCAATGTAATCATCTGCAAATCCAAAGAGCATGTTCAAAGGTATAACAATATCAAAGTCACCTTCGTTATCCGGAAAATTAGAATTGTTTTCAATTTTTCAACCATTATTTTCTAACATATATTTTTGATTTGAATCATAAACAATACCCATTACAAAGATTTAATATGAATTCTAATAGTTATTTCTTCGTCCTGAAAATTGACCAAATTTCCGTCTTGATCAACTACACGTAGTTCTAAGTAATCAATACTTTTTACTGTAATGGGAAGATAAATAATTTTCACAGGTACTTCAATAATTTTGAAACCAGGATTCACTCTAGGGAAAAACTGATGAATAGTATGAACTTTTTGATCGTTTAAATATGATCCACCGACAATATTACACTCTATTCTAACAGATTGTACTTTAAGAATACTTACAGGTAAGTCTGATTCGTGCTTAATGTTTTTTTCGAGAATTTTCGGTGAAAATCCCAATTATAAACCTATGAAGTCACTCTTTGTAAAGTCGATGGATTCGCTTGACTTTATAACAGCCTGTAATGTATTATTATTTGGTTTCAAACTCAAAATTATTCCTTTCGGAGCGAGTTCTTTTTGCAAAAATTTTTCTATGTCGATAATGTCGTATGCACCAATAGGAATAGTAATTTCAATATTACCGATATAAAATTTGTTTTTATCTGTATCGATATTTGGAATAGAATTGTAAGTTCAAAACTCAACCAATCCTAGAGAATAATTTTTATCAGGAGATAATTCAATTGGTGGAAAATATCGAGATGTTAAAACTGATGAATTGCCACTGAGTATTAATGGCAAAGTTCCATCCATGACAGTTGGAATAACAATGAAACTAATAAACTTAAAACTAAGCTTATATAGTTTCAGAAAGAAATTTTAAACACAAGTGACCACAGTTGTATGAGCCAAAATCTTGATATCTATCATAATTATACTTGATGTTTGATGCTCTTAAATATAGCATGAGATCTATTGGTGGTTGTAGGTCACCAAAACTATCGAAATAAACGACGTTATCTCCTCGCTTCTTGTATGCAACCCAATGAGTTCCTGATCCTTTGGAATCATCAAGATTTAAAACAGCAGACTTGTTTATGAGAGGTCCTGTAGATGGTAAGGAAACTCGCATAAATACTCCTCTAAAATAAGGAATTTTTAACTTTTTAGCATATTGAATGATATCCCAGTCTGCTAGTGCCCTTTTTGGCAATTTCAAATTTTCTATGGAGATTTTTTTTTTTTTTAAATTCTTACGTTTTAGTCCATAACCTGTTTGTTGATGTTTAAGATACAAACCATAACCTGATTTATAGTTTTTAAGACACATTCCTTTACCGAGAGCTATAGCCTCCATTTTTTTATTATGTCTTCGTGCCTCATCCAACTGTTCTTTAGCTGAATGATAATCATTGACAGCTTTTGTCACACCAGCTGCGCCACCTGCCAGTGCACCTGTCGCACTTAATCCAGCAAACAAAGGTATTAACCACCCACCAATTTTATTTTTTGGAATAGAAAGAATTCCAGGAAACTTAACTTTTTTTTCCCACCAACACCTTTTACAGTCTTTTGAGCTTTTTTCAAAGCCTGGCGGATCAAAACCGAAGCTTTTTTATCTTTCGACTTTGCCACTGATGCAGCTTTTACTATTTTATTGAATTAAACACCCATTCCTAATTTATTTTTTATCTTCATCATATTAGCAACAGCGTAAGCAGTTGCCTTTTCACTCAAACTAGCATCTTTGGCTAAAACTCGTCTCCAAGCTTTATCTGCAAGAACTCGATCTGCTGAGTTTCGAAGCTCAATGTTATTTGAATTTTGTGCATAAGCAATGTCGTGCTCTTTGCAAGCAGCGTCCAATGGGTTAATACCCGTGCCTCCTCTGGCAAGTCGCTTTTTTAAATTTGTTCCTGGTCCACAGTATTGATATCCTGGAATATGAGCTTCGAAAGGTAGTTTGTTGATCAAATCGTATACCAATCCTTTACCGTGAATGATCATCACTCGAAGGATATTCTATTAGCACTGAATTAATTTTGTATAAAAGTGATATATTTATACCTTAATTGTTCAGTCATTGATTAGTCTACAACAAATCAACATAAATTTTGAAGAACAAAGTTCCAAGTTACCTATAAATAATTTTGATTCTGTAATGGAACAAAATAAAAAAAATCAAACGACACGGTAATCTACTTCCAGACAGTATACGAGCCGTTTTTTGCGGACCATCAAACTGTGGAAAAACAAATACCTTAATGTCTATTATTACTAAGCCTAATGGTGTTCGGTTTGAAAATATATACCTATACTCAAAGTCTCTTAATCAACCAAAGTATGTGTATTTGAAAAAATTATTAGAACCATTAAAAGGTATACAGTTTTTTCCTTTCAGTGAGCACGATGAAGTTCACGCTCCAAACGACACTCTTCCATATTCTATGATGATATTTGATGATATAGCAACTGAAAAACAAGATAATGTAAGAGCTTTCTTTTGCATGGGTAGACATAAAAATGTTGATTGTTTCTATTTATGCCAATCATATACTCGTATACCTAAACATTTAGTTCGAGATAATGTAAATGTGTTAGTAGTATTTCGACAAGATGAACTAAATTTAAAACATATTTACGATGATCATGTCAATACTGATATGGTTTATAATCAATTCAAGGATCTGTGCTCAACGTGCTGGAATGAAAGTAAATATGGTTTTTTAGTCATAATCAAAGATGATCCCATTAATGATGGTCGATATAGAAAAGGATTTGACTGTTTTTTAATAAATACATAAAACTTTCAATACATCTATTCAGTCGTCATTTATACATCAAAGTGTTAATATGAAAGAGTTACAGAAACAAAAAGATATTCTTCATAAGCTTGTAAAAGCAAGAGATTTTATTAAAAAAAAAATACAAATTGATAAAATATCAAAAAGCTGATGAAGAAGATGTGTTAAAAAAGACTTTTCAACCAATTGTTGATCATCTTCAAAAAATTGCGTCTAATATCATAAAAAACCAACACTCAAAAGTGATACTCAACAAAATATTTTATTTAAAAATGAAAGTGAAATTTATCAACCCGAAAGTGTATCTGAAAAACCAAAATTAGATTTTACTTTTCCAATACTTGATGCAAATGGTTCTAAATTTAATCTTCCTTCATTTAATCATAGTACTCCAGTAAAGAATTCATTTAAATTTGGTGAGAATGAACTAATGAATTTTTCTAAATCGAGTTTAGATGAATCTATTATAGAACAACAAATTGAACCAAACGTTGGCTCTTCTGTTGTTGTCGATGACGATTACACTCGACTTATTAAAAAAAAAGATACTACAACGGATCAAATCTATGGAGTAAAAGTAAATCCTAATGGTAACTTCCAACTAGGTAAATTACCAATTTCATTCACAAATAATAATATTGTTGTTGGTAATAAAAAATATCCAAGGACGGTTGGACTAACTGAATTGATTGTTCTCAAACGTCCACCTATTGATTCTGTAACAAAGAGTGATAAAGCAAATTATAAAAAAATATTAGAAGAATCGGGAGCACATTTGAAAAAAAAAGGAGACATGCGATATCATTCAAACAGTGCTAAATACAATGATATCATTGCTCCTATGTTTAATTCAAAAGGTAGTGGTATTTTATCAAAGTTGAACACTGTTGATAGGAAAACTTTATCATCATTCAAGGTTGCCAATAGACACTCAGTCATTGATTATAAATTTTGGGATGACCCAAATGAATTAGTAGATCGACTTCGTTTACTTGTAGCAGAAAGAAATGCTTGCAACAATAATCATGACAATGAAATTTTAGCTATCATTGAGGAACTTCAAGAGGCTGGATATATTAGATTCTAATTCTTATATTTTCTATCAGTATCAGAATGAGTGTTGACGTGTTCGGACGAACTGATACAAAATCAGCTACAGTGACAGCTCCCAGAGGTCCACCTGGTATTGGTTATAAACTTACCCAAGATGGTCAGTATGATTTCGGTAGAAAAAGACTTTGTAATCTTGCTGATTCATCAAACGAATACGATGCAGTAAATTTACATATTTTAAAGAAGCGAATGATAGATAATTATATCCAAATAACAGAAGATGTAACAAACAATTTGGAAGCTTTGATTCTTAGGCTGTCACAAGAGCTAGAAAATTTAATTGCAGAAAAAATATTGAAGAGTTTTCAAACTGAGATTGAAAAACTTGCTCAAAAGTTGGATGAAATTTCACTAGCAATCAAAAATGGAACGAAAAAGAATCGTTGAAGAACTTCATAAACCTGCGCGTCGTAATTATACACGTCGAAAATTTGATGTTAGAGGATATGATGAAACCTGGCATGCGGATCTCGTTGAAATGATACCTTATGCTCGTGAAAATAAAGGTTATAGATATATGTTGACTGTCATGGATGTATTTTCAAAGCATTCTTGGGCCGTTCCTACAAAACGTAAAAATGGTGAAGATGTCACAGAAGCTATGGAATCTATATTAAAACAAGGGCGTGTACCTAAAAATCTGCATACAGACAAGGGTAAAGAATTTTATAATTCATACTTTGAGAAACTCATGAAAAAATATGGTATTCATTTATATTCTACTTATTCTAATCTCAAAGCTTCTATCGTTGAACGATTCAATCGTACCCTCAAAAGAAAAATGTGGATTAAATTTAGTTTGAATGGTAACTATAAATGGTTGAACATGTTAAGTGAACTTGTTAAGAATTACAATAACAGCAACCATCGAACAATAGGTATGAAACCTATCGATGTTAGAAAAGAAAATGAGACTGAAGTATTGAAAAAATTTTCACATCTATGTCGAGTTAAAGTAAAGAAACAAAAGTTTAAAGTAAACAATAAGGTACGAATCAGTAAAGCCAAACAAATTTTTGAAAAAGGATATACACCCAATTGGTCAACAGAGATATTTTCTATAGAACGTGTAGGTACATACGATCCAGTGATGTATTATCTCAAAGATTATCAAGACCAACGAATCAAAAGTGGATTCTATGAACATGAACTACAAAAAGTGAAGTATTCTGACGTATATCTGGTGGAAAAAGTATTAAGAAGACGTGGTAAGCAGGCATACGTTAAGTGGTTAGGATTTGACAGTTCTCACAATAGTTGGACTGACAAGAAAATTTTATAAAACTTGTATCAATCATTGTATGTATATTCATTTCATCGTTAGACCTTCTCAACGAAAGTCATTATGTACAGTAATGAAAAAATAAAAAAAAAAGTACGATTTGAGGAAGATCCTCAAATACGTACGATATATCACTGGTCTTATGCTCACAAGAAGGCACGTCAAGGAGAGTGGGAGCAAGCAGCTCGTGATAGAGAACGTTTTTGTTTTAGAATCAAAAGAGTTGGATTAATTATTAACTCTATTTTAGAAAAGAAATTACTTGAAATCAAAAACAAAAGTTATTGTAAAAAAATTAAGTGATTTTAAACATGTGTATTAATAAAAAATGTATTTTATTTAATTTGTAAAAAAGAAATTTGTATTAAATAAATGATAAGAAAATAAAAAATTCCTTCATTATTTTATAATCCTAAAATTAGATAAAAATATTCAATTAAAATTGTTAAATAAATAAGTAAATGATCAAGAATTAGATTTCATTATTTAGTTGCAGTTGAGTAAGGAATTTGAAATGAAAACACAATATTTAGATAATTTTCAATTTATTTTAAAACTTTTTTTTTTTTTTTTTTTTTTTAACATAATCCCATTTTTATGACGAGTATACATTTTTCTAGTTAAACTATTGATTCTATAAAATTTCAATATTAATATTAATTTCAAAACTATCAAGTGGTTTAATGAGTATACATTTTTTCTAGTTAGTCTATTGATTCTATACAATTTCAAATTTAATTTTAAAACCACCAAGTGGTTTAACTATTAACTTGAGTTTATTTGCAGCTTCTTGGAGCTGTATGTATTCAGTTAAGTTTTTTCGTAAGTATTTGCAAACATTGGTTGGGAGGAATATAAACATCCTACCATCCAGCTCAGCCACAATTTTCTGTCCATATCTTTAAGTTTCCACGTTTCTAAGCTCTACAACCATATAAGAGCGAGTTACATCTAAGTCTTTGATGCTTGTTGCTTTGTCTCGGCAACCTGCTTCATTGAGTTTTGTTAGATCCATCTAAAACAATAGAACAGAATTTTTTTTTTTTTTTATTAAGAAATATTTCAAAAAAGTACTTTGTGATATTGAAATAATGATGAGAAAATTAAAAATAAAAAGTACCTTTAAATTTTTTTGCTGTAGACGCTTCCAAAAAGTTTAAGTTTCGTTTGAGATGTCTTGGCTGAGTGTGACACTGATGAATGAGTTCTGCTGGGTGATGTGGTTGTATTTCAAACGTTTCTCCCACCACCTCTTTCTCAAAAAGAGTGGGGAGAAGACTATCATTATCTATATTTACAATAGTACCCAATAAATCCAAGTCTTCTTCGTCTAGTTCATTAAATTTTTCTTTATCGATTGCCTTATAGTGACCCCATGGTAGAGTATCGGTACGTCCTGGGATCAAGTATCGTTTCTCGTCAGCTGGATCTAATGCAATCTTGTTAACCTTTTCAGTTTTTACAATATGATCTCTAGAACGGATATTACACTGAACAACATTTTTAATTGTTTTATCGATGAGACACTTTTTAAAGTCTTCAGGAACAATGACTGACTTTCTAACTTCTTCACTTACGAAGCATGACTTAAAAAGAGAACTTTTAATACCTTTGGCTTTCATAATAGGTTTTACCCCTTGAACTTGAATGTTATATAGTTTACTACGAATCCCTATCAATTCAGTAATGATTTTACCCCCGCATTCGTCTTTCATGATACCTAATACTTTTTTGTTGCCCGGAACGATTCCAAATTCATTGTCTATCGAATAGTTACTCGTATCAAACTCTTTAGGATTTTTTCTTATAACAACATATATGTTAACGTTTTTTACTTCATACAGAAGGCTGTCTGTGTCTGTGTACAATAATTTGGCCTGATCTTTTAGATTTTTCTTCATGAATTCATAATGAAAATCATATAACTTGATTTTAGAGAGGTCTAAAACAGATAGACCTACGTATATAGGTTTATCCATGTAAATGTCTAACTTCCTAATGTGAACTGCTACCAGCTTATCAAAAAAAATTGTGCAGCGTTTGAATGCAGCATTTAAAAGCATAGCACCAACACCATAACGTCCATCCCATTTATTACCCATTTTAATTTCCTCATGGTTTCGTTTGTTTTCCATGGTCTTTCCTAGGAAATAATAGTTACAGTTTTACATGAAATATTACAAATAGTCATAATAATTTTACTACGAACCATAGATTGCATTAATCATTAATTTTAAAAAGAGAATATCAAACTCTGTGGTAGCTGCTTTTCTCATATCTGTGTTATAATCTACATACTTTTTAAGCCATGCTTTTTGTTCAAATTTTAAAGCTCTATGTATTTTTTTGAGTATCATTCCATTTTTTATTGCTTGCTTCAATGCTCTATAGTGTATAACGTATCGATTCTTGTCTGTTAATTGTGTCATTAATCTCTTTTGCGTGGACCCTGAAGCTGATCCATGTTCTGGACAGAACGGTAGATCTTTGTGATCATCGTGATACCTTTCATTATAAGGACATTCTAAATCAACTTCAAGAATGAGACCAATACTGCTCTCATCGGGACATTCTTCTAAATTGAATTCGTCAGGATAGTCATCTAGATCAATTTTCTCAGGGTTTTTTACCCACTCAAAGTTTTTATAAGGAAGCGGTTGTGTCATAGCCCATCCTAGAAACGAAAAATAAGTTAATAACAGTAAAAACAATGCAATAATAATCATTTTTACCATATAAATTATTTATATCTAGAAAAATTATGTATTTATCGTCTTCATTGGAGTTAAAATTTTCTTTTCCCATGTAAATATTGTTAGCCTTAGAGTATCTGTTCGAACATTGACTCAATCCTCCTCGAATACCTACGGTAAAAATGTATTTTATTCAAGTTTATTAAAAAAAAAAAAAAAAAAAAAAAAAAAAATTTAAGATCTTTTTACCTCTCTCAATAAACATTAACATATCAATGTCTTGAAGAAGTTCTAGTTCAACTTCTGTATGTTTTAGCATCGCGTTCCAAGTCAACGAAGGTGTCGTTAAAAAATGAGCTGCATCTAATTTATAATATTTCATACATGTCGATCTAAAGTTTTCAAATATACACGCAAGCAACAAGACATCTGTTTTTAAATATACATCTGAATAACCGCCTAAAGTCTTGTCTTTGTTATACATACTCCATACTTTTGTTGCATGTTCATAATCATCATTGCTTATTTTAATATTTGTCAAAGTACTTGCGAACTCTGACGGAGCTGGTAATTTATTCTCTCGTAGCTGTTCAAAACTTTGTATGTACTCATAAGGGAAGACTCCTTTTTTTTCAAAAGTTCAGTATCTGTAAAACCATCTTTGGCAAACTCTTCATCCAATATTTCAAAGTTTTTTGCAATCCCAGCTAATTTTTCTAATGACAAGGGCATAAATCTAAATGAATCAATGAATCTAAAACTCAAATTCATTCCTTGAACATATTTGGTGAAAGAGATATAACGTTCTCCATTCTGTGCTATGATTCGAACGTTTCCTTTTAAAATTTCATCATCTGCAATTTCTTTGAGGAGAAAGTGTGAATCATAATTTGAAAGGTTATGTAGTATTATTGGAATATATCTAGCGTTTTTGTAGAAAAGGTTACAAACTTGATGAGCAGCTCCGCGGTACCTGCAATTAAATTAAACATTTTAATGTTAATAATAATTTTTTTTTTTTTTTTTTTTTCTTACTTTGAAGTGAAGTGACAGTGATCTCTAACCTTGATACAATCTTTAGTAAAAGGTTTTTTACATATATGACATTTTTGTGCTCTCCTAAAGTTTTCTTTATCGCGTGATGTAAGCATCATAGCCTCATTCGTAGAGAATACTTTTTGAATCTTTGGACACAGTTTTCTAATGATCTTACAAACCATTGAGCAGGAGTCTCTTGATTTTCTTCTTCTTGTCGATAACTTCTGTAATCATTAAGCTCATTGCTAAAACGATTTTTCACGTAAAATCCAATACTATGTGCTTGATGTTCTTGAATTTTTACGGACTTTCCGCTAACTGATTCAGGATGCACTTCTATTTTTTTTAAGTAGACATTCTATATCACCATAAATAGTAATTGGTACCCACTCTGCATAGTTAACATTCTTAAAAGAAAGAGTTGCTTCAGCTTCATTTTTAGGTAATGTTATTTTACATTTATTAATGAGTCGACAATCCTTTTCATGAGTATCTAGTTTATTTTTTTCATGAAAAAAGTGAATACATCTATCACAAACATAGATTTTATGGCCTGTTTTAGAGTACTGTCTCCCAAGAAGTTTAGGTAAATTTTTAATCCAAGTATAATGATAATTAAAATTTACCGTTGAGTTTTCGAGACTTTTTTCAATATAATCATCAACATCTTCGTCAATGTAATACTCTTGAGGATAAGCTATCAATAAATGATAGTGTTTATCTTTCTTCTCTGGAGTGAGATAGTAAGGGTAAACTCCAAATTTATCATTTTTTTTTTTAAGAATATAAAGATGTATTGAAATATTAGGATTATTTTTTTCAAAAATTTCTACTTGTTCGGGTGGTGTTGGGAATGACAGTCCTTCAAAGTTGACATCACCTAAAGCTTCTTTATTTTGATATGTCGGAAGATAATTAGTATTTCGCTTTTGAGGATAATATGCTGATAAGACTGCCCATTTAAAGCAAAAATTATCAAATTCGTTTCTGACATTGACAACGGCATGTTTATTTTCTATTGATTTACGTAGTTTGACGTAAGAACTTCCTCTAATAGGTTCATGTTTGTTTATGTTAATTGTAAGACTAATAATTTGTTTTAAACTCCAACCAGAATCACGTGTCTTAAACTCTTGTATATCACGTTGCAACGGTAAAGAAATTTCCTCATCAAATAAACGTTCTAGGTCTGACAGAGCAACTACGACTCCATTCTCCATAGAAAAGTATTTTACTTCGCGTTTAGGTTTATCATCCTTCTGAAGCTCAAACTCTGCCATTAACATAACATTAACATTGATTACATCAAATTCTTCAACAGCTTGTTTAACCTTGTCTTGGAAGGGTTTATAAGCATCTTCCAAAAAAGAGTCTAAATCTTTATGACCAAGGTTTGATATTACTCCTATAAATAATAGAAAAAAAAAAAAAAAATAGAATTATTGAGTTAAAAAAGTTTATATTAAATAAGTAAATAAAATTACCCGCTCGTATACGACGTTCAAAAGCTGAGTCGAAGTCATCATATCGAATATTCTCCTTTTTTATATCTAAATCACCACCACCACCAATTTTTATAGCATGTTCAAATTTATGTTTCAATGATATAAGATTGATTAAAAAAGTTTCACACTTCTTTTTTTCAGGTCTAGTGAGAGATGGCATTTTCTGTTGTAGAACATCAATCTCTTGAATTAATATATGAATCTTATTTTGAATCTCGTTTAAGTCTTGAATATTTATAATTATGTCAGAATTTTCAGTAAAATCTTCAATCAATTCTTCGAATCCATTCAATGGATTTGATGATTCATCATCGTTTTTTTGACTCGTTGATTCACACGTCAATATTATTCTCTTCATGACTTTGATACGAGTTTTCTAAAAAATTTCTAAACTTTTTTTTAATTATTAGAAATTTAGTCAACAAATCGGTTTAATTGGTACATTAATGTCTGTCAAAATATCAATAGATAGTTCTGCTATAGAAAACCATCCCTCAATAACATTGGTTTGAGCAAGACCTGAATTTATTGACACGATTGCATTATTTAAGTGGTGCAAAGTATCTAAAATGGTATCCATGGTTAAATTTAGTTATCACTAATCACTAATTTTATTAAGTTAATAATCACTAATAATTTATTGAATAAAATAAACTTATTTTTATAATTGTAAATCTTCTGCTACTTAAATCTTTATGAATTCACTATAATGAGAGATGATACACTTGAAAGAAGGAGTAGAAAACTGACCGATGAACACTTACTGCATTATATTTTATCAAAGAATGAGGAGGAGAGAGGAAAATAGTTTAGGATAATAATAGGAGGAATAATAATAATAGCTTAGGATAATAGTTTATAGGAGAAGAGAGGGGGAATCAGTATAAAAGAAATTAAAGTTTTGCCTATCCATCTAGTTATATTGAAATTGTTTAACAGTGCAGATCTAAAATGCAGTTTGTTGTAGACTTTCAAGGCTTTCAAAAATCTAGAAACGACTTTATTGTGAAAGAGTTGGCTATTTTCAACTTAGACGATTCTACTCTACCGCTGGTTTTTACTTTTAAACCACCATTTTCTTAGGATAATTTAACAGCTGAAGAAAAATGTACTGCACGTTATTTGCAAAAGTGTTTTCATTGTATTCAATGGAATTATGGTGAAATAGCTTATGAACAATTAACAGATGTATTGAGAAAATATTTAGATGGTGCAAAAAAAATTTTTACCAAGGGAAACATGAAAAAGATTTTTCTTCAAAAAATGTTACCCCAAACGTAAGTTTTAATTACATTCTTATTCTAATGTTTATTTATTTATTTAATTTAAATATCAATCGTTTTTTCTTTTTTTTAAATTACAGACTAGTAATTGATTTAGAAATCTATGGTTGTCCTTCTCTCAAAAGTCTTGGCTGTTCTAAGGATGATTTTTGCTGTAATCATAAGGATTATTCACCTTTTTTTAAGTGTGCTGCAAAGAACGCTTCTAAACTGAAGTCTTGGATCAATGTTAACAAACCTCGAATAATAGATGACATAGATGAGATTGATGAAGGATGTAATGATTTTTTAAGTTCTTCACTACGATCTTTTTCATATTTTTCATGAAATTGTAAAGATCAAATGAAATTTTAAATAAAGAGAAAGTAAAAAGGAGTATAAAATTGTTTATTTATTTATTTATTCATTATAAGACATTGGTATAAATGTATGCACATGTATGTATGTATGTATGTATGTGTATAAAATAGTTTTAAAAGCAATTAGTAAAAAAATAGTAATAATAATAATAATAATAATATTAATAAAAATAGTCTAAAAATAACACTAAGTATATTTTTTTTTTAAATATTGATAAATAAGTTCATGTATAAAATAGTTATAAAAGCAGTCTTGAAAAGTATAACAAAAATAGTGTTACAATAGAACAAAAAAGTATAAAAATAATGCTAAAATAGAAAAAATAGTTTCAAAATAGCATGAAAATTAAAAAAAAAACTTTAATTATTTATTCATCTACTCAAAGATATTGATAAATATGTTTAAAATAACTAGAAAGCAGTTCATAAAAGTATAACAAAATAGTGTTAAAATTGAATAGAAAAGTATAAAAATAATGCTAAAATAGAAAAATAAAAATAGTAATAAAATAGTATTAAAATAGTGCGAAAATTTTTTTTAAAATAATGCTAAAAATAGAAAAATAAAAATAGTATTAAATAGGCGCGAAAATTTTTAAAAAATATAGTAAAAGTATAAGAAAAATAAAGAGTGCTTGACAAAGCGTCAATCACCCTTTATTTTTTTTATCTTTTTTCTGTTTCTTATGTTTTCTTTTTTCTTTTTCTTCAGTGGGTTCTCTTTTCATCTTTCTTTTCTTCTTTCCATCTTCTTCTTCTGCTTCTGCTTCTGCTTCTGCTTTCACCGATGTTGTATTTTTTTCTTCTTCTTCTGCTTTCTCGACTATTCCTTTTTGATCCATGAGTTGGCGCAACTCATCCGTTAATTCTATAACTTCCTCAAAAGAATCACCAGTCTAAAAAAAAAAAAAAGAAAAGAAAAAAATTGAGTTAAAAATTTATAAACTATTATTTTATTACATAAGAAAAAAATTAAGAACTTACCGATTTTTTTAATTCTTCTTGTTGTTCTTGTTGTTTTTGTTGTGCTTGTTGCTTATGCCCCTGAGCATACTCAAATGCTTTTTGAATCTAAACAAATTATATAAATATAATTTATAAGATACAACTTTATAATATATAATTTTAAAATATATTTTATATGGAACTTACTATATTTTTTGTGTTTGCATTAGTTGATTCAACTTTAAGTCTTTGTTGTTGACCAACTGCATGTAACTGTAAAAATTGATTCGTTAGTCTTATTTCAATTAATGATTCTAAAATTAATAATTTTACTTACTTTTTCTAAAACTACTTGTTGAGTTGCAAGTTCTGAAGGTATTTTAATATCCGATTTTATACGTATATTGTTCTACGAAAAAAAAAAAAAAAAATTGAATTACAAATAATTAAAAAAAAATAAAAACAAAAATTTTACCTGATTAAGACTAGACTTTTCAATGGCTTTCGGGTCCGAAAAACTCATTGTTAAGGAAGGAGTGATTTTCACTGTTTTCTTTACCGTGTTCTTCTTGGTCATCTTTTCTGCGGTCGCCTTGACCGCATCTATGAATGGTGAACCATCCGCTGAAAAATGAATTTATTCATTTTTATTATATTAATATATTCAATGATTATTGATGTTATTATTTTTTTTTAATTACCTTGTTTTTTTTCTGCATGAAATCTTAGTATTTTAATGTCTTCATGCATTCTACTCAAAAGATAGAGCTGCTGTTATTCGTCTTCAAGCGATAAGACGACACAGCATCCTGTATCGATGTCTTGAATTTTGCTCTATAACGAGTTAAAAAAAGAAAACAAAAACTATTCTATTGTTCACTATGACATTTTCCACGTGACGGGTGAAAAAAGAATTTTATCCCGAGACACAACATCCTGTTGGTTACCATCGAGATGATACAACTCGCATGCACATGATAAAAATTACTACGCAACACCTCAACCGGCATCATGGCACATGCATTCGGAGAGAGGACAGAACTTTCAGCGTTCATTTCTACCATCCGCACTCCGTTGCTTAGCTACAAGACGCTATGCGAGGGCGCAACGATCGAGAGCGAGAAAGTGCGAGGATACACTCGCACACTGTACCATGCGGCTGCAGCCTGCAGCTACCGCATATATCGACTATACCTAGTAACGTTGCTGCTATTACTGCCGCTGTCGCCACTAATTCATACCCAAGAAAACCATCTAATATTATCTAATAATTATTTTTCACCAATAATAAACCACCCCCTCCCCCCCAAAAAAAAAAAATTCCTTATAGACAATCGGTCAATTAAAAAATCGAACAGTAAAATAATCATTTTTTACCAATAGTAAAACCAACCCTCATAGACAATAGGTCAATCCAAAAATCGAATAGTAAAACCACCCCTAAAAACTCACCCCTCATAGACCAACGGTCCACTCAAAATCCAATAGCAAAACCACCCCCCACAATTACCTTACCCACCCTCTATTACCCTTTCAACCCCCTCCGAACGGGGGTGGGTTCCGAGGGGGTGTATCCAGGATCGGTATAGCCTTAACTACTGACACTGTGTGTCGAAACGATCGTCATATATTCTTTAAAATAAAAGTGGAAATTTTAAATCGTAACTAAATTGTGGTTATTTATTTATTGTATCTAATTCGATGATGAATTTTCATCAAGTAGACAAAAATTCAATTAAATACTTAATAAAACATTCAAAATTAAACACTTATCTCGTATCTAAAAAGAAGTTACTTTTTCAGAACAATAAATTTAGTAACTGAGTGTGACATTAGATAAAAATAAAATTTCAATGATATTCGAACATAAGTTAGGTTATAAGAACTGTGCAATGCGAATCAAATAACAAAATACGAGTTCAAGTTAACCTAACTATTTTAAAGAAACTTTGAGAATAATTTTCTTATACCTAAAGATAAAAGAAAACACCAATGACTGATGCCAATGGATCTTTAGGTTTATATAGGTTATCTTATCTTAATTATACTGGTGCACCCTGTGAATTCTCAGGAATGTCTCTGCCAAATTTTATCCAAATCTATTCAGTAGTTTTTGCACCAACTTCTTTTTAAAATCCCACCAATGAAAATCGCAGAAAGGGGCTTTGCTCAAATAAAATATGTCAAAAAAACTTTAAAATTGTTACGACAATATATCTTTGTTAAAAACACTTTGTTTTTATAGTTAGAAATTTTTTAAAATTTTTACATAAAGCAAACTGTTGAAAATGTAATTTAAAATATTTTGAGAGTGACCTTTACAATCATTTTCTGTACTTTTCCACTGTTCCCCTAAGTTATGTTAGAGTGTCCTACGTGCCCAATAAGTAATTCCTAATGGACCCCGTAATGACCCTTCAGTCCTACCTCCGGTGTGTACTGAAGTTTGGATGCTGCGTCAGTCTGAACTGAGCCGCTACGACGAGCACTGCGTGCTCTGTGCTCAGTTAATTCTCAATTGTAACTTTAACCTTATTCAATAAATATACTTATTTTGAACCTGCTATGTTTATTTATTTAATTGCTTGAATAAAGTATTCAACAGGTTATGCAGCCCAGGTACGCTACAAATGCGCAGAAAGTAAATTTTTTGAATAAAACAGTCTTGGCAAGACTGAGTTGGTTGAAGTGAATCGTGTGTTTTGTGTATCTTTATCATGGCTGGTAAAGAAAACTGCTACGATCTAACGAGGCTCGATGGATCGAACTTCACGTTTTCGAAATTTGAAGTTGAAACCCTTTTAGAGGCAAAAGGCCTGGCAGGCCACATTGATGACTCCATAGCTGAGCCTGATAAGGTCAACAAGCTGACTGATTGGCAAAAATGGAGGCGATCTCGTGCTCAAGCGTTCATTATTCTGCTGAGTTCGCTTGATCCAACTGTTCGGCGTTTTATCATAAATTATGCATCTCCGAAGGACATTTGGAGTAAATTGTTAAGTTTGTATGGTGCCACAACTGAAGACGCCAAACTGAATGTTTGGGAAAAATTCTACGCCTTCAAAGTTAGCGAACGTGATGACGTAGCGCTTCAAATAGAGAAGTTCCTGTCTATAGTGAAACAGCTCGAGGAAAGTGATGAAAAACCCTCAGATGCATCCGTGTTGTCTAAACTACTGAGTAGTTTACCGGAAAGATTTTCCTCAGCTGCAGCTGAAAAGACGCTGGACACGTTTATTGCGCATCTCACGCGAGAAGAAAAGCGACTCTGTAAGGATCTTGTTACTGATGGTGAAACTGTTCTAGCATTGAACGTTGAAGCTCTGAAACTGGAAAACGCCGAGCTGCAAGAAAAGTTGAATTTAAGTTTTAAGAAGAAAAGTGCCGAAGTGAAGATTAACGATCTTAAAAAGACTTCTAAGTGTGGTATTTGTTAGCAAATCGGCCATTGGCATCAAGAGTTCCCCACAAAAGATGAAGATGGTGGTCCTACTTACAAAAGGGCCTTGATTGCGGAAGCCTAAAGCTGCAACAGCTGCGCCCTCCATTTAAAAACAGAGAAAAATTATGGAGACTTATGGCTCGACTTATGGCTGGCGGATTCTGATGCGGACAGGCACATGACGTACCAGAGAGAAAATTTTACGAACTTTGAGCCCCTCCAAGAAGAAATCCAGGTAAAAATTGCTGGAAATGATGTAATCCTCGCTACAGCCGTGGGGACAGTGTTAGGCAAGAAAACGTTAATGGTCAGATTGTTAAACGTTTTTTAAGTAACGTGCTATTTGTGCCGAATCTTAGAGTGAATCTTCTGTCTATTGCAACAGTGACTGACAAAGGATTCTCTTTTACCGCGCACAAAGATTATTGCGAAATTCGAGATAAAGTTGGAAAAATTTCGTCAATAGGCCAGCGGCACGGAAAACTAAATGAGATGAATTTTAAAGTGGTTCCTGATAAGTGCATTACGTTGAAAAAAGATTTTAAAACTAGTCAGAAGCGTGTGCTCTCGCATGAGCATACAAGAAGTGTTAGCAATGCTTCAGAGGCGGCTAGAAAAAGTCAATTTGTAAAAATTGATATTAAGTTTGAGGAAGAGATTGAGATTGATCCTGTCCCTGAAGCAGTGCAGCAACAAGCAGATGTGGTTACAACAGTATCGCAACAAGGTGTCCTAGCACCGCCGCAACAGCAAGCAGCTGTGACAAAAGCACCACGAGGTGAGGTTGAAGTTGGAGCAGAAATTCAACATCGACCAGAAGAAGACGATGGTGACAGCAGTGAAGTAGAAGAAGAACAGGAAGAAGAAGATGTTGCCGATACTGGAGGTAATCAACATACAGGTGAGGAAACTACCGGTTCTCCCGTCAGTCCAGAAGCAGGGGGAGTAGCCGGAAAACCTCCAGAGGATCGAAAACTTCGCAATCGTTCGTGCATCAATCCACCAGACAGGTATGGAATCTCTTCACTTCGACCGAAGAAAGATGCACTCAGAGAAAGATTTGATTGGACCAATTAAATATTCTTCGTTCCCTTAGTAGTCTAAATATTGTAGCAGTTACAATGCGTCTGGTAAGGATAATAATACATATCGTTGCGACCAGCAAAGCAAATATTCAAAAATCTAACCTAACCTAGCTATTTTTTAAAATCTTCATTGAAGTCATTATTTCTTAAATATTGTGATTTCTATAATCATTTGTATATTTTTTAAGATTAAAACTATTCATTATATACATTAACTATACCAAAATCACAAAAAAGAAATTTTTTAAAACTAAGTTGTGCAATACCATTGCAACTAGAAACATGTTAACCCTTAATACGCATTTAGTCAGCGCTACCATGATATTGTTACTAATAATTGAGATTGTTTTATTTTGATTTGAAGTAATATAATTGAGGTTGACGGATTTATTATTGTTGAATAATAAATGGAGGGAGTGTTGGCAGTGGATTTATTATCCAACACCGTCAACAGCTCTTATGCTGCAGCAGCAGCAGGAGACTCAGAGCGCCTGCGCGGCAGGCGCTCGGTAAGTGCCCAGCCCACATAGGGCAGTATGAGTATGGCCGCCAAGGCTAACGGGTGTGTAGGGATCGCTATCCCAGAGAAGAGGTTTTAATAATAAACAAGAGTTTACCGAGACTACCGTAGCTTTATTTGTGTTTCACCCTTACCTCCCCGTGCCTAAATTAATCTGCTGTCAACAGGTTATGGGCCCAGCATCGTTTTTTGTGTACTTTACGGCACTCGACGCAAGGTTAGAAAAAAAAGCCGGTTTTTGCTGCACTCACCGCGGCAGCTCGTTTTTACGTTCTTTGTCTGTGCAATAGTGATAAAATCTGAGGATTGGTGTTTTTTTTATTTAAGAAAAAAAAGGAGTGATGTTATCAGCTGGCACGAGAAGACGTAACTTTGTCATTTTGTTTACGAGGAACGAGGACAAGAGGATCGCCGAGGACATTTTCATCGACTTCAAGATGGACGATGGGAGGATTGGAGGCTCGATTGAAGTTTTTTTTACAATGAAAAGTGAGTTTTTTGTTATCAAAAAAAAAAAAAAAAAAAAAGAAAACAGTGTGCATGTAAGGAGATTTCGAGTGGGGAGGGAGTTTGGGGCCGAGAGAGAGAGAAAGAGAGAAGACGCGCTGGCGCGTGAGAGTGCAGATGCATGCTGCAGCCTGCACGCTACGCAGAATGGGGGAGGTAATTCCTGGAACGGAATAAACCCAAGCGCGTTCGGGATTTTGTTGAGTACAAACACTGCATAGTCAGATGTTTGTAGTTGCGTATTGATATACGCTCGTTTCTTTCTTTTTCAGCACAAATTTAGCCATGCAATTTGTGTTGATTTCTTTTCTTTCGTTTTTCCCATTTAGGTGATTGTCAGTTATGCTACAAGTCGCTTGATTATCTCTCTCTCTTACTTGATAATTTTCTTACTTTGCACGTGCGGATAGTTTTTAGCTAGGGGCGCTGACTTTTTACAGATGTAAGATTTTTCACGCTCGAGATTATTCGTTTCTCTTCACATGCTGTGCTGGTTGAGAAATTGGATTTTCTTTAAAGATTGGCTGACCACCGATTCTTTTTCAGATTTGAGGAGTAAATTTTTAGTGAATTCTTTTTATAGAAAATCTTCGTTATTTTCTGGGAATTTTTTTCTGAGTGAGTTTTTTATTTTTGAGAAATTCTTGATGTTTTTTTCAAATTTAAATTCACTGGGTTTTATTGAGAATTTTTTTTCAGAGAAATTTGTTGAGTGAGAAAAAAAACTTTCAGGGATTTTTTGTGAGTTGAGAGAATCATTCTATCTGGATTATTTAGTGATTATCAGCTGTGCTGGTCACTGATTTCCTTTTTGAATGATGTTTCCAAAGTTTCTTTGAAATCTTTGATTTGGAGGACTTGTTTTAGAGTTTTATACTCGAAATTTTTAACTTATTTTTAAAAATTTCTCTTAGTCCTTAAGTTTTTTCGAAAATATCCGTTTCGAAATTTTGATTTTGAATTTTTGAGTTTTCTGTTCCTTTGAGTTTTTGAAACAGAGTCTCGGAATTTTTTCACTCTTTGAATTTTTGGAGAAAATTTGCAAATTTTTTCAAATTTTTTTCAAATTTTTGAAATTTTTTAAGTATTCTACTGAGTTGTGAGTATACTGAGGATTGCATGAGTTTTTTTTGAGGAATTTTAGAGCAATTTAAGGAATCTGAAGAGCATGATAAATCTGAAAAATATAGCTTTGGTATGAGGATTAATGCATGTGTGCCTGAGGATTGAAGTTGATCGTGAGGTTTGAGTTTACGAGGTGTTTTTGCTAAAGAAAGGAGGAGATGGCGAGAGCGCCATTTCTTAAAATATTGCAAAACTAACGATCAAATTCTTTTCTCATAAAGCATTTATTCGCTTTGCCTGGACATCAGTCGTAGAGGATCATTGTGTATTGTGAGCGCTCGATCGGCCTTGACGTACACCGTGCGGTTATAAACACCGCACATTAAAAACGAAAGGTGTGTGAGCAGTGCATGGTGGTTTTTGAAAACTTTTGTCGAAAATTAAAATGAGCTCGTTCTTAAGCTGTGTCAGTACGAGTAAATTTTAATTTGAAAGACCCTGATGAAGTAATTGAATGTTTGTTATATAGATGAATGGAGGTGACAAACCCCAATACACCAGACGAGGCATTATGAGCTGGTGCTGCTGAGATGTGGTGCGCCACAGGACAACTCTCAAGCAGGTTGAGCCAGTCCTTGAGTTGAGTAAAGAGGTCATGCCAGCCAATAGCATAATCAGGACAAATATCAAAAGGGTAAATCATCAGGTGTGGCACCACCTGGTGTTGATCCGATGGCCTGGGATCAAGGATGTATAAACATTGTAGAGTTATTGCATTCACTTGGTGAAAATCCATTGTCAATTCGATAATAATAAAAACAAAATGTTTTCGATTTTCACAATTTATTTATTAACATTAGTTAATACATTAGCCTCATGACAGCCGTTTCGACATACAATGTCATCTTCAGATGAGTATACACAATACTCAGTAATGTATTAACTAATGTATTCACTAATGTTAATAAATAAATTGTGAAAATCGAAAACATTTTGTTTTTATTATTATCGAATTCAAGGATGTATAATATTTATTATATTTTACAACCACATGCAAAAGAATTTTTCCTTGTAATTAAAATTGAGTTTGAGTGAGGTAGTGGTAACACACATTGAAAACGAGAGTGAGGCTTAAACATTCAAGTGAGGTAACCTTTAATTACAGAGTAAAAAGGAAAGAATTCAGAGGGCACAGAGAGAAATGGAGGAAGTTAATCTGAGCTGAGATACTTGAAGGCAATAGAGGCTGAGTAAAGGCTCATCTCAGCTGCTAATGCAGGGTTAACGGTCACTGATCAGTCCGACCCAGCCACCTCGACACCGAAAATCGATTGAGGTGGTTAATCCAAGGCGAGTGAATTTGCTGAAACCAAACCATCTCCATATCCTCAACAACAACAATGTCATTAATTGTTATGACGTCAGCTATGCCCGCTGAGCTATCCATAAATACCCCGTTGAGCTCAACGCTAACAGAGCTCAGCTTCTATGAACGAGGAGAATGAATTTGTGTGCACATCGGCTCTGGCACCAAGAACGAGTACATCGCCCCCAGCACCTAGTCTAAACGGTGAGTCTATTCCCGGCTCTCCTAGTTTTAGGATAGAGTTGGACGAAGAGACTTGGAGGTTATGTTCAGAACTTGAGGCTACTGAAGGCAAACTTCGAGTACACATCGAGGGTCAAGTCTGATTTTGTCACGATTTTGGATGATGCCACAAAGTTGCAAAAGATTTTTTTTCTATCTTTCGCCTTTTTACCCCGAAACCTTAACCGTAACTCGCTTAACGATAATTCAAATTTGAAGTATGAGTGAGATTAATGTAAATAATCTGTGACTGCCTATCACGACCGTGACAAGGGGAATAAAAGTATCTCGTTTTTCGTGATTATCAGCTGTGCTGGTCACTTAATAACCGTATGATACTTGAGAACCGAGTTGAGAGTAAAACAATTATTTTGAGCAATTGTCTTATAAATCGAGGCGAATGTAAAAATTTTGAGATTTTGTCTGAGTGAGTTTAAAGCAGAGTTAAAAGCTTGATTTGCTGGACAAGTTAGAGCTGAACGGCGACATTGATGATTCCATATAACTTAATTGAGAAATTTTTTTTTAGTTTGAGGACAAAGCTAAAAGATAGAATTTTCTTTCTTTTGTCAACAGGCAAGAAGGTATTATTAACGAGTATAAAAACTGTCCAGAGACGGTTAAGTTTTCTGAGTTGAATAACAAGCTGTGCTCATCTCTGGAATTTTCAGAGAGCTCACTCAAGTGAACAATACTGTTTCCGTGAAGGACAAAGAGGGATTTGCGGAATATTTTTTTCGGTTCAAAATTGAGGCATCAAGGAATGAGGTTCAAACTGCTACAGTTAAGTTAACACTCAGGCCAGAGGAAGTTTTGAGTAAAACTCAAGAGCCGTTGCTGTTAGAAGTTTGTACCCGAGACAAGTGTAGTTTAAACCTAGTAGTTTAAATCAGTGGTACTGCCGAGTCTGTAACAAAATTATGGATCACAAGAGGGCGTCTGTTTATTTGAGAGAGGCGAAGAAAATAATAATCATGCTTCTAGAGAAAGTCGTGGCGAGGATGAAAGAGATGAGTAGTGTAGGTTATATGTAAACGCCCATCACAACAATGGTCGGGCAAATTAGAGTATCTCGAATTTCTCGTGATTATCAGCTGTGTTGGTCACTTGATAACTGAAGGATACTTTAGCTGAAAACCGAGGTGAAGGTAGATTCATAGTTTAGGGAGTTATGAGTAAAAAAATGATTAAACATGGTCCGGATAGAGGGTACGAAGGACTTAAATGTTTAAACAAAATGAGGGCGGTCAAACCAAGGTAATGAAACAGAACGACATAAGCAAGAGCAATATTTCTAGAGGAAGAAGAGTGAGGACAGAGTATTATTGAGGCACTTAATTTTAGTGAAAATGCGAGCAGTCAAATGAGTTTTTGTTCGATGCTGATACATGTGCTACATAGCACATTGTAAACGTAAACATTACATTGTAAAACTTTGAGAAGTTCAGAGGCGAGTTTTTGCGAACAAAAACGAGGCAGCAATTTAAACTTGAATGCGGAAACAAGTTTATTGTTTGAGATCTTATATGCAAGGCATTTTGAAAAACATTTTGTGATTATCAGCTGTGCTGGTCACTAAATGATTTTCTATAGAAAAGCTTTTTGAAAGTTTTGAGGTTTTAGATATTTTTGAGGATTTTGCTAAGGCAGAATTTTTTTTTAATGACATTTTTAGATGTCTACGATGGAGAAACGATTATGCGAGGAAGGCAAATTTTTGCCACACTTGGTAATTTTCTCGATCAGTCACAGAATAGAGTTGAGGATCTTGATACAAATTTCAGGAGGGAGCTTCACAGCTCATTAGTGAGTCGTAGAATTCTGAGACTGGGAGGGAGAATGGAGAGAAATCTTTACAAGGTGGAAAAATTGAAAAATGCTTGGATTGAGAGTTGGGTAATTCGTTTCTTGGCATCTTGCTTTGAACACGAGTAACCTTCATGACATGAGTAAACTACAAGAGTTAATTTGAAATTGAGTAAGTAAATAATCCAAGCAAAACCAGAAAACTAATTGTAATAATCTTAAGGCTTGCGAGGTTATGTCACTCGTTGTGAAAAGTCAAAATATTTAAATTGAGATTCTAGAGTATTTGAGGAAATTTGAAATTGAGGACACTATCAGTGACTGTGAAACTTGCACGTTAACAAAGATAGATTGTTATTAGGCGAGGTTAGAATGAGAGACTGAAGGCATCAAAATTGATTTGCACGAACACTATGGGTTAGACAAAACCTGCTTTATACCCTAGCGAAACCTGTGCAGTCATGAGGTTTTAACGATTATTCCAAGTTTGCTCAAACTTATTCTGTAAAGTATAAGAGCAATTCCGGAATGGGTCTTGAGAAAATTTTTAGAATTACGAGTAACCATGTAGGTGAAAGCAGCAGTGCATGTTTCATAAGAGGTGACAGAGAAACTGAATTTGAGGGTAAATTCAGAGAGTTGATGATGAGTGAGCAGATAGCAACTTTACACGTGAACACTAAACGCAAAGAACGGCACAGCCGAGAGTTTTATTCAGACTTTGCAGGACGAAAAGTGCTTTAAGGTTAGACTCTGGTGACCTATGAGTATGTGGTTTCAGGCAGCTGAGGTAGCTGTTGAACATAACATGTATAACAGAACATCACGAGATAGGTTTGAGTTTGAGTTTCCACCAAAAGCAATTAAAGTTGTTTTTGTCTGCTGCAGGACTAATTGCTATGTTTAATGGCACCTATCCCCACAAAAATTCATTATCTCCAGAAATGTGAGATTTAATGAAATATTAACATTTGGAGGTTTTAAAGGAAGAGTTGGATCTTGAAGAGGATGAGTTAAAGTTAGTATTGTTAGCCAGTACAAACAAAGATCTAACGTTTTACTATCAGAGAGGAACTGAGTTCGATGAGCGAAAACAATGTGTGAGATTTGGTAGACAGATCTGAGATTGAGAGCGAGTTTCTGAGAGAGTACAAGTTGAGTGAGACATACGCTCCTGTCTCAATACTTGTCGTGGTCTGGGCTGCGCTGTTTGAATATAACAAACTGAATTACACGCTTTTCAGATGGATGTCAAGATAGCCTTCTGAATGATGAGCTCGAGGACGAGGCTTCCTGATGGATGCTTGTGTGAAGACGTCCTGAGAGCTAACGTGGTGTGTGGACTGAGGAAATCTCTTCACGAGTAAAAAACAAGTCCTAGGAGGTAGAGTCAGAAAATTAACGCCAAGATATTGAAAACTTGGTTTCAGTCACGACATTAATAAATCTTGTCTGTTTACTTGGGTTTATAAAACTATACTTGCTCTTATCGTACTTTATGTCGATGAAATTCTCATTGAGAGCAACATTGAGCAAAAACTAAGTGAGGTTGAGGTGAGTTTGAGTGCTATGTTTAGGATGAAGGACTCTGGAGAGCCAGATGTCTTTCTGAAAAACTAAAATCACTTGAGTTTGTGAAAAGAGGTTCATAAGTATAACCCTAACAAACTGAATAGGCAAGAACCTTGAGAAGTTCAATCTGAGTGTTTGTACTTCTCATGAGACACCAACAATAACGAGGAAATTGAGTAATCATGAGTTGAGATCTCTTGAGTTAATACAATTTGACGAGTCTAGTAACTCTCAAGTTAAAATAATTCCATTCAGAGGAGCAATAAGCTGATCCAGCCAGAAGCTACTGATGCTGTAAGGCCTGACAACGCCGATACGATCAATGTGCTTGCAAGATAGCAATTGAACCTTACGGAGAATGGCTGGAATTACGTAGAAAGGATTTTCCTTTATTAATCTGCGAGGTATTGAGATCAACCAAGGATTAACTGATTGAGTACTTTTGGAGATATCATGGCAGAGAGAAGCAAACCCTGGTAACAAGATCTTTGAGAGACGCCAAGTATAAAGGTTCATGCAGCTAAATCATCATTTTGGACAAGGTACTTCGAGACACAATGATTTGGACATTCTACCCGGTAAAGATCAACAGTGATAATCTGTGCACGGTTGACAGCTCGCAAATAGAGTGATGTTAAACATCATGATAAGAGTATTGAGGTATTTAGGAAAAATCCGAGGTACTGGAAGTTGAAGGGCAACTGAAAAACTTCTGTTAGAGGCTCATGGGAACTTTGTAAAGCAATGCGTTGCTGAGGGTTAATTGATGTTAGTGGAATGAATTCAAAGTTCGACATGGCCGATAACCTTATCAAGCCACTTTACCGAGGCGATTTAAAAGACTTAAATTAAGATTTTTGAATTGAGTGTGTATGAATGAGGATGTACATGAGATGTATACAATGAGTTCATGGGGAACATTTTGATTTATTATGTTACAGGTTCACCTAAGCAGTTAGTTGAGGCGAGACAATTACACCCACATTACAGATAGAAGATCAGCGAGAAAGATTATAAGTGAAATGAGAAAGAAAAACTCTGTTTTGTGATTTTATGGACTAATGTGATTTGTGATGTTTATTTTCTTTACAATTTCAATTTCCAGCTTAAACATTGAATTGTATAATTTACAGCTATTTTTATTTTCCATTGAGAATTTTTGTTTATAATAATTGAGATTGTGTTATTTTGATTTGAGGTAATATAATTAAGGTTGATGGATTTATTATTGTTGAATAATAAATGGAGGGAGTGTTGGCAGTGGATTTATTATCCAACACCGTCAACAGCTCTTATGCTACAGCAGCAAAAGGAGACTCAGAGCGCCTGCGCGGCAGGCGCTCGGTAAGTCCCCAGCCCGCATAGGGCCGTTCGAATATGGCCGCCAAGGCTAACGCGTGTGTAGGGATCTATCCCAGAGAAGAGGTTTTAATAATAAACAAGAATTTACCGAGACTACCGTAGCTTTATTTGTGTTTCACCCTTACCTCCCCGTGCCTAAATTAATCTGCTGTCAACAAAAGTGAGCAACAAAATTTTAATTTGAAAAGTTTGAAAAAACTTCTAGAAAGAACGTTTTTTATTAAGCTTCGAAAGAAGCTTTTTGAAAAGTTACAAAGCAATATAGAATATAAGTAAAATTTGACAACATTTTTGAAAAAAGTAAATGGTCCTGCCTAATCCGAAAGAATTAAAAAGGTGCACGACAAATTAGGTCTAGTCTACCTTTTATTTTTACTATACTATAGTACAAATAAAAGTAATATAGTGGCTGGTACCATAAATTTTCAAAAAATTTTTAGGCATTGAATTTTTGTTACCATAAAAAATTTATGCTCACCAGACATTTTCTATAAACATCCAGATTTCCTCCGGGTCTAAAAATTAAAGCAGATAAGATTAGTAAAGTAACCTCAATTTGAAAACTAATGCTTAAACTACGATTTTTCGATATTTATGAGTGAAAATAAGCTTTTTAGCAACGCATCGATTAAAAGTAGTAGTAAGATTCAAAATAGCAGACCTCAAAATTTGACACCTAACCTTGAAAGGGAAAATAATGATAAAATATGAGTAAAACTAAGCTTTTTGAGCAATGGACTGATTTAAAATATTTCTATCGAAGAAGTACGAAGTTGCTGATAGCGAAATTATAAATCTGACCTCAAAATGTAAAAAATTCAAAATTTATAAAACATTTTTGACGACTTAAAGTTTTTACTGAGCCCATTGCATTGCCCATTGCACTAAAAACTTATTTTGATTCTAAAAATTTATAATAGTACAGTCTTAATATTATTTTTTATTTTGAGGTTAGGCATCTAAATTCATTGCCTGCAATATTCTATTACATCTAGAACACTATGTTTATTCATCCGCTTGCTCTAAAAGCTTATTTTCACTCATAACAGTAGAAAAAGTTTATTTTTTTCATAGTATGCGTAAAATATTCTTTTCGCATTGATTTTAGCTCCGCAGCGCCTACGACTCTTTGAGCAGCCTTATCAGCTTTAAAAGTACTATTTTTTACATTTTTTTATTTTTCCTCAGTGTTCGTCAAGCAATCATTTAACACACTAAAATCGTTACGTAAAAGATGACTGTTCGCAAACTGTAAAAAAAAATAATGTTCGTATCGCAAGCGTAACGTCTCGTGTGATCGGCGACCCTCAGGGGCCTTATTCTGAGATTTAACGAATTCGAAACGATCAGTTTTACGAACGATTGCGTTATTCGTTAAAATTTTGAGCTATCGTTAAACATCAAATCATTAAGCAAAAATCTTACCACAATAAAACTTTCTCGTTTTCCCAAAAAGCAGTTACTTTATTTTATTATTATTATTACTATTATTATTACATGCTTTTCTTTAACTCTGTGGTTTTTCGTCGTCGTCGTCGTCGTCGTATGTTCAAAACTGCCAAGCTCTATAACTTGGAGCCTGTAAGAGCTAGAATTCTGAAATTTTGCAGAGGGTCTAGTTTTGGATGACATTACATTAATCCGTAGTCACTTCTCGATCTGGACCTCTAGGTTGCCGATGACGGGGGTACCTGGGGGGTCATATCCGAGAATTTGGGCTAAATTCTTCGGGGATGACTTTGAGAGAAGTTCTGGAATATTTATCGAAGCAATTTGAACTTAGGTACCCACGTCACCGATGATGGGAGTGTCCGGGGTACCTGGGGGTCATCTCCGAGAGTTCGGTCGAATTCTCGGAGTATGACTTTGGATAGAGTTCGGGAGTGTTTTAGAGCATATGAGAAAGAAGTTTGAACCTGGACAGCCAGGTCGTCGATGACGGGTGTACCTGGGGAACCTGGAGGTCATCTTCGAGAGTTTGGGCCAGATTTTGCAAGGATGACTTGATGAGTTCTGCAAGGGTTCTAATTTGGTAGTTATCAATATATTTGAATAAAAAAAATGTTTTCAAATATTATAATTGTAAAAAGGATTATAAAAATTTCAATAATAACCAAATTATATATAATAATAAAATTTTAATACTGCTAAATTCTTTCAAAGTACTTTAAAAGATTTAATATAAATAGAACAAACAAAATTTCGTGATGAGTCTAAACGAAAGCATGGGGCACTTGATGAAACACAGCCGTACGCCTTAAATTTAAGTCATCTTTAGAGCCCCATGCTTTTGTTTAGAGTCATCACGAAATTTTGTTTGTTCTATTTATATTAAATCTTTCATAGTACTTTGAAAGAATTTAGAAGTATTAAAATTTTATTTTCTACTTTTTAGTACGTTTTTTTTATAATTTCTCAAAACTTTTTAAAGACAAGCATGTTATTGCTTGGTGGTTAGATAATTTATTTATTTATTTAAAAAAATTCGAACGCCCAGCGTTATGAGGCTGTATTGCTTGTTTTGAAGGAAATGGTAGCGGTACGTACGAACGGGTTTGAAATGTTGGGTTTGAAAATGGGTATGATCTGCCAAAGAAATTATGGTTTGAACCCTGCAAATTTTCAAGTCACAAATCATTTGACAAATGAAGATGCAGATAATAACAACAACGGTAACACTAATTATTTTAACCTTTAAGATTGAAATGAGAAATAGTTTATTAGTTGATGTTAAGTTTAAATTTTCCGTTTAAATTCCGTTTAAATTTTTTGTTTTGTATATGGGCAAAAGTAAAAAAGTCGGCCACTTCTAGGATAATATTAATAAAAAAAAAAGTTCTCTAAATTCATAAATCATAATTTATTTTGTTGATACTAATAATAAGGTTACTAAAAATTTATTTGGCCACGCAAAATCAACATTTATATTGTTCATATTAGCTAAAAGAAATTAAAAAATGAACACGTGCAGTAGAATTGTAAGTTACTCTATTTCTTCATTCTTTTTTTTGCTCATTGTTTTTTAAAAAATAAAAACAGGTACAAAGAAAAATTTGTCACTGATAGATAACCACATAAAACCAAACAAATTCAACAGAGTAAATGCGTCGGGAAAAATCTCGTACGTAAAATCACATATAGCAGACGACGTCCAATTTGCTTTATGAAGCTGCGGAATTACAGGACAAAAGTCTTCACAATTTTTTTTTCAAATTGTTTGTTTATTCGGTGTTCAAAGACTCAAATTTATTAATTTATCGTTTTATGGTTAATGGTTATGAATTGAGAACAAGCGCGCACGCGTACACCTACGCTCAGCGCGAAAAAATTCTAGATTAATATTTTAGGTACCTCGCATTTACAGTTAAGTCGGAGGTATTAACTATTACGAGATTTTGTCCGCCACTAATAGTTAAGCGACCCAACATAATTGTTATGTCGGCGTATTAACTGTTGTGTTTTAGTTCTCTCGGTGTACTTGAACCCTGCTGATTAACATTTCATACAAATTTCGTTAACTCATGAAATCTAGTCATGTTAAACGTAAAAACGTGGTCGGGCCGCTCAAATGGCCGACTTTTTTACTTTTGCCCATATATCACCGATAGAAAATAGTTTTTCTTGTAACTTCATAGTTGTTGTTTGGTTATATAATTGTTACTAATCTCACCGAAGATTTTATAAAAAGTATTATTAAGGAAAAATATAAATTGTTCTTCGTGTCGGTGCATGATTTAAAAAATGTACATTTTCTTAAAATGTACTTTCACATGATTGAAATTAAACGATGTAAAGTTATTTGTTAATTTTCTAAGTACCCGAATAAAACAGATTTTTTGTTAGAAAAATTTGAGTTTGTTTAATACTGAGCTTTTTTTTATTTAATTTTTTTTTCTATTTTGGTAATTTGTCTCTGATCATTTTGAAACAAATTCACCCTATTCGGAAAATCATTCATAAAAAACTTATCAATTTGATAATATTAACATTGATATATGTATGTTTGTAAATCAGGATTTTTGAATCAGCTGATGGGTTCGAGTATGGATTTCAAGTCTGATGACGGCAAAATCTAACGTTCTTGCTTAATGTAAAGGATTCTACACACAAATCATTTTTTACATTTATTTACAGGCTTTACATTTATTCTTCATTTCATGATGGGTTGATTTGAAGTATTTAGCTTGCCTTTTTTAAATTTCGATCATTACTAATGTCTAACGTTTACTTTAACATGCGTAATACAACGCTTGATAAAGTTAGCGTTAAACTGTCGACATTACGCGTTACATCGATTTTTCCGAGCGTTAAATTGACATTCTTCCATCGCTAAGTAATAACGTGCTGAATTTTCGTTAAAAATTAATAAATAATTGAACTACGCGCGCGCAATGGCATCTTAAAGATCCTTACGAAAGCGTTAAAAATCTCAGAATAAGGCCCCAGGCCGGCTTCGCCGACCCTCGGGCGCTACGATCACACTCGAGCGTAAAGTAGCATTTTACGCTCTAGATACGAAAAATACTATTTTATTATTAATTGTAACTTTGAGGCTAGTTAAATTTGTTCCACCATTTTGTATTTTGCTCATAAAGCGTTCTAATTCAGCCCTTACATCAAAAAGCTTGTTTTTGCTTATAAAAGTCATCAACGTACATTTTCTTTTCCTATTTTGGGTTAGTTAAGTGATTTTATTGGCAGATATTTTTTATATTACAGTTTCCCTTGTTTAATCGTGCATATTGATAAAAAAGCATATTTTTATTCAAAAGTATAAAAAGTTTTATTATTTTTTTCCATTTACAGGTTGGGTTTATTTTGTTGTCCACCGATTTTTATTTAGTAAATTGAATGATTTTTACTCAGCCCATAGCTCAAAAGGCTTATTTTACTCTAAGATATCAAAAAAGTACAGTTTTATTATTATTTTTAACATAAAGTTTGGTTTTTCTTTTAGCCCATATCGTACTTCGTTTATGGGTGTAGTTCCTTCATCAGGAAGAGGATGAAATGAAAAAGAGCAAATTGGCTAGTATATGTTGTAAGGGTAGTCGAAGGGATAATAAAAAAAATCACGCGCGAATTGATTGTGTACTGACCAGACGGTCGATACAACAGGCGCGAATCGTCGAGCAGACGAAGAGGTATTCGATTCATTCGATCAAACACGGATTTTGGAGTTCTTACCAGTTTGTTTATTTATCGGTTATTATGTGCGATAGTTTGTTCGTGTGACCGTAATTGATATTCGATATATGCTACGGTAAATCGGAAGCGTTCGGTGCACAGTGTCATTGCTGCGTTTTAGCACTATACGGCTAGAAAACTCCAACAAGTGTAACCGGCATCCAGACCATAGTCTAAGGGCAGATAGCGGCGTTGAGCGAGAGAACAAGCCCAGTGCTTTGGACTTGTCATGTGTTGCGTGGTAATAACTGAAAATTAAGGTTTTTTAACTATTGGTATGCGGTGTAAAGAATCGGATCGAGTGTGTGTGTGGTGAGTGAGGAAAAACATCTCACTCGCAAACTGTCTTTTTCTCGCGCACACATTTACTCTAATGTGGAGACACCTTGCACAGGTATTTAAATCGAAGCCGGTTAAAATCCGTTACGATTTTGTAATTCTGTTTACCAGCCCAAGGGCTAAGTTTGTTATTGAAATAATCTCGCGAGCAACACGGTTGTTGCTATTAATGTATTAGTTTGAAGTTGCTTTTTTATAATTAAATATTAAAAATCAACTTTATTTTGATTTAAACTACCGTGTTCCTCCATTTGCTTTTCCCATAGGTAAAAACCCCGCTCACTACCGACATAGAACGAGTAAGTCAGACCGCGTGAATTGAAGGTATTTAATTTGTGGACGCGATAATTCCCAAGCACGTTTTAATTATTATTTTCAGGTACCGAAAATAATTAGAAAGTACACAGGCTAGTGTACTTCCATTGTTTACAGCTGACCAAAAAACTACCATGGTTTTGACGTTCAAGTCGAACGTGACTCAGATTGTTTAAAGTAATTCAACCACTGTGACAATGTATACGCTTGAGATCAACAAAAGAAATGTAGGCATGCTTTCATGCTTCTACGCTAATTTTGTCTCAGCACCCTTGGCGAAAGATTAGTTTTTAAAACTCTTTCCTGCCATAAAGCCACACTCGGACCACACGTATAAGCCAAACGTGTGCCACACGTAAAATGGTCTTGAATAATATTTTTTTTTTCTTTTGCCAAGTATTTTGAAACCTATTGGATGAGGGCGGACAACTGATGCATTTGGTGATAGTTATGCTTAGAAAATGATTTTCCCAGAAAATTTTGACACCTAAGGAATCAAAGCAGATGTCCGCATGGTGTAAAAGATGGTAATAACTACCTGAAGATGATATATCCAGGAAATTTTGATTCCAGATTAGTCATGGTGGACATCTGATGCACCTAGCAATTAGTAGATTCTGTAAATGATTTATCCAGGATGTTTTGACTGCACAGGGGTCAGATCATCAGGTATTTTACGGGGAGATCATCTCCAAAGTGTAGTTATTACTAGGCACGCGAAGTACTTACTCTGACCTCACCGGAGTCAAAACTTCCTGAGGAAATCGTCTCCATGCGTAGCTATCACCAAATGCAGCAGGTGTCTATCCTGACCCCATAGGTGTCAAAATATTTGGCAAAAGAAAAAAAAATTATTCAAGACCATTTTACGTGTACTACACGTGTGCTATACGTATGGTCCACACGTGTGGCTTTACAGCAGGATTATTAAGCGATTTTTATTTAGCTCACAGCTCAAAAAACTTATTTTTACCTATGATACTTGATAAAAGTTCATATTTCTTTCTTTTAAATTGAGTGGTAGGTAACGTTTTATTTGTTCTCATTTTTCGTCCAGGGTGCCTTCTAAGTATTTTGAAGAAATTGTATTTTCTCCATTGAGCTTATTTAATCAAAGTGAATAAAAAAATTGAATTTAACTTGCTTACATGCATCTTTTTTTCTTTACCAATTAAAGAACAACTTATATTCTAAACGTAATTGGTGGCCGAAAGGAATGAAAGTTGCATGTTTCACCCTAATAGATGCAAGGTTTGTAGGTTCAAATGCAGCCTGCAATTTATTTTTTTATTTATTTTTTTTTTTAATATTTTAGACTGGCTTTTTCAGAACTATTATAAAATTGACTATTCGATTAATTATACTTAAAATATTGGTAAAGGAAAATTTTCCAATATTATGATAGCAGCTGAATAGGTGTTTCAATTTGACAGCTACTCAGGCAGCTGCTTAGGCAGCTCCATAATCAGCTGTTTTTTTTGTCTCGGATGGTACCACAAGAATCTTTTCATTAACATCTGAACCAAGTTTAATTAAAAACTTGATATTGATTTTGGTTTTGATCCATTGCCTAAGTCTCAACTTGAACATTCGTACCATCAGCTTCCAGCAGAAACTTCATTATGTTTGAATATTCCCTTTTTGTTAAAAGCTGAAGGGTAATTATTGTTAGATTATAAAAAAAACTCTTTTTTTTATTTTCATTAATCTCCACAATTGATTTTTAATCTTCTTTATTTAATCACAATTATTTATTTTTACTTTTGAGCTCCATGGTTAAGACCTTCATTAATGTTTCTGCAAAAAGTTTTTCTCACTCTAATGTTAAGAGTGGTAATCAACAAACTGCATAAATAGATGTATGCAATCAAAACTTCTATTTCTTTTTATCTTTGAATGAAGCAGAAAATAAAGTTAGCTAGTACCTTAAGAATCTTTTAGATTAAAATCTTAACCACCATCAATTATAAACTTGACGTTGACCATGTTTCTATTTGAATGCAAAATGAAATATAGTGCAGTCAACTCTCGTTATAAGAAACCTCTGTAAAAGAAATTTCTCCACCACCGCTAGTTATTTGGCTTCCCCTACCATCCAGCCCTCTAGCAGAAGCAGATGGTCGTTCTGTATAAGAAAAGCTTCTCCTGTCCCCCCGATTTATTTCCTATAAAGAGAGTTGAGTGTACAATTGCTGTGATTCTTATCGACTAATTCTTTACTTAAATTATATGTTTCTAGTGTTACTTGATGTAGCTCCATATTAATAACGATAAATTAAAAACAAAACACAGTAAAGTTCGATAAATTAAACATGCTTTTTGTAAGACATGCTGTAATAACTTCTTGAGTACTAGCAACTAATCCTACACTTTCATAATTATTTTCAACACTTTCGTACAGCAAAAATTTGCTGATTAAACTTAATTTTTTCAAATGTTTTCTGGACGTTTGATTTCTACTGTTAGAAATAAGAAGTGTTCAATAATATTGTGTGAAATTTGGAAAGAGTTCCGTCAAGTCAGTCTAGAGTGTTAACTAGTTGAAAATAGAATAATTGTATCAAGTGGCCAGGGAGACATGTTGAATGTGCCAGCTGTTCCCGTGCTGAACCCATGAGGCTCTTCCCCCACCACTACCACTGCAAAAGAAGGTCCTTAAATAATCATATTTGCAATAAAAAGTTTTTGCACTTCAGTAGATAAAAAGTTATGATTTTTTAAACATTTTCGCGGGTGTGTGCGCCTTGCTCCTAAGGTGCCCGCCCGCCTTATAGGTTTGGCATACATTTTTACACAATATTACTTAAGACTTATGGTTTCTAACAAAGTAAACCAAATGTCTAGAAAACTTTTTATAAAATTAAGTTTAACCAGCAAACTTTTTACTAAACTTTTAATAGCAAAACAATGCTGAAATTGTTTAAAAATCCATAAGAAGTTTTCCAAAAACAGCGATTTGTATCGTAAAGCTTAAGGAATATATAAAAATTCAAGATGACTTTAAACCTGGTTCAAAAACTACAGCGAAATAAAAATGGCAAGTTTTTTCTATAAGAGTCTGTGTTAAACCACTCGATTTAGAGCAATTTTAGCCAAGCTTTGAATGAAAATATTTCAAGAACTGCATTGCAAATTTTTTTGAAATTTGGATCCGTTATTTCTTAAATCTAGACTTCAACCTAACTTAGATTTCAATAGTTTTTAACCGATTCTTATGGGTTTCGTTACGCGGAAGAGCGTCCTTAAGGATTAAGGTTTTTCGTCCGAACAATAAGAGAAGGTACTAAAATTTTCAATGGTTCATTGCAAAATTAGTTTTTTATAAACAAGTAAATTTTGTTTTATGCAATGAAAATGAAATCTTATTCTTCAACTATTTTTGTACTTCCCAATGAAATTTCGTAAACTTTTATCAAGCATTTACCAAATAACAGAAAATTGGAAAAAAGACCCACAAACTTTATTTGTTTTTTAGAATCGTTTCAAGGGTTTTATGTTTGCATTCGATACTTCAACTTTTAAAAAAAAGCGTTTCATAGTCTAGTTAAATTTTAGTGGCTGAGTTCAAGAATTTAAACTCATTTGCTCAATTTTATATTAAATCGTTCTAAGTTTTTTCATTGAAAAGTTTTAGCGGTAAAACATTAAAAATGTATTACAAGTGTCCGAGCATCAACTGTGATTTATAGAAGATTTCGAATTCTAGAGGTTCGAATTGCAGAAGTAAATTTTGTTTTATTGAATTATTCATTTATTGTTATAATAATGCACATTATTATGATACACATTTACATTCATTTATGTTTTGTTGACAAAACTAACCGTTACTTTCTATAAAAATATTTTTATCGTCTAATTTTAAAAGTTCTAGAGCTTTTGCTTTAAGGCAAGCTTTTCACTATTTCTGACTACTTAGAAAAATTAACGTGTGAGAGCTTCATCTACCAAAGGAAATTCTAAAACTTTTGTACGTTTGTGCTACTCACCAACGCAAATTTCGAAGAAATCTTTGAGAATCTTATATTTTTTTTTTTTTCAAGTTGACAACGCACTCAAATGAATGATGTTTTCTTTAGCTATCTGAGTTTTTTATTTTTCACGAATTTTCACTTCTCGGATACTGTCAAGTTTTTCTTCAAGCGGAAGCGATCGATATTTCATCCCACATATTGTTGGCTTCATATTAACTTTTACACTGAATTAGCTCATTGAAAGTCAATTCTTAATGGTCCAAAACAGACTAGCTTACATTAGTAAGCAAACCCAGCATCTTCGAATTGTAGAGGTCAAAATACATGAAAATGTCGTTCATGAAGCCAAAACCAACTTCGAATTATAGAGGTTTTGAATTATTGGAATTTCGAATTATATGGGTAATTTTATATTAGCCAGCATAGAAAATTGACGAGTCCAGCGTGTACTTTCGAATTATAGAGGTTTCACTGTATTTACTTTTAGTATATTTTTTAATTATTAAAAACTTTTTAAGGTTGTTGGGTTAGTGCGAAAGAGAAAGAGATACTAGTGCGAGTAACACAGAGAGATGCATGGCGTTCTCTGTCTCTCTCGTACTCGTGGCACAACATAGCAGCTAACCTAAGATTTAAGCGTTTGATAATTTTTTTCTCATCTCATAAGATCCACCGGTAATTTCTTTTAATTGATAAGTGTTTCAAGAATTTTTTTTCTTTTAACTTGAATTTTTTCATTAATTATACTTTTCAGATTCTATTAAACTTTCAAAAAAATAGTGATTACCTTAAGCTCACAAGTTAAAAAAATTTGTCAGCATCTTTTCTCTCAAGTCCCAAGGTTCATTTTGCCCTAAAAATTCACTGGCGTAAATTGGAAGCAATTACCTACAGAATGAATACTTTTTTGTAGGAATCTGCTTTTCAGATCATGGACCGACTCAACGACCTTAAAGAAAAAAACGTAAAAAAAATTTTTTTTTGGCTTCAAAAACTTGTAACTTGGGTTTTTTAAGGAGTGTCGTATGAAATTATAACTTTATAAAAAGGAAAAATTTTTCTTACGTTGCCTAGAAATAAAAAGTGTATTTAAATACTAAAAACTATTTTTATATCAAAAAGTAAAAGCAACTTACACGATGTTTTACAAGTTTTTTTGCGGCAGCCTCTAAACCTTTTTCCACCGAAGCCTTTTTTGCACGTTCACGAGATGGTCTGTTTAATTTCGGAACCAGAGGTCCAACTTTAACTTTAGGACTCCAAGCTTCATCTTTTTCTTTTTTTGATTTGTTTTTAAAAAAAAATTCGTCGTCATCTGATACATCAAAAGCTGGATAAACTAAAAAAAAAGTTACAAATGTAAAATATTAACACACGAGTTGATTAAAGTTTTGGATTGAAAAATCCACGTTAGATATTTCACAATAAAATTAGACCGAAGCATAAAATTTTTGATGAATAAAATGTAAAGTGTTACCACTGTACAGTAGGTTGCTTTCTTACAGGAGCTCAGGAGAGCAAGCTGCATACGCAGCTGACAGCTGAACAGTCTAACCACTCCGTGGACTCATGACTGCAAAGTTTAATTGTTATTATCTTTCGAACGGTTTATTTTTATTCTTTTTCACCTAGATTTTCATAATCAGTCATAAGAAAATTAGTTGAAAAAGTCTTTATTCATGGGATGGAAAAAATATCTCATCAAACAGTACTAGCAACTAGACTATTATAATAAGAATTCGGTATAAAATAAGATATTGTTGGAAAGTCCTTCAATGTAAGTTTATTATATTATTTTAAGAGCTATAAAAAAAAATTCATGATTATAGTAAAGCTTCAAATTAAGATGATTCTAGGTAAAAAAAACTTTGGTCAAAATTAAAAACTTAGTTAAAACAAAAAACGTTAAAACAACATAAAAAGAATATATTTTTTAATTAAATTAAACAAATATTTTGATTGACTGTCCAACAATAAATAACTAGGAAGGATCATTCATTAATCACGTAAGGTGATTTGGTATAGTATATACTATCAGCCGGCAAGGTGACATTATACCAAAAAACTTTACGTAATTAATGAATGGTCTCCGAGATATATACACCGGTCTTACAGTCTCATTAGATATGCGAATCATTACAAGATCTTTACTTCAAATCAACTTCTTGAGAGATAAGAGGAGGAGAGGGGGTATGGGAGTATATAAGAAAATGCGGCAGAATTTTCAGTTCAGATTTTTACTAAGAGCCGAACCAAGCTCAAAATGTTGGACAGCTAAGCATTACTGAACTGAGAATAATAACCTTAGATTAGATGTTTCCTTTATTGAAAAACCCAGAAAGTGCACATATTTTTGGTTTTATGATACTAATTAGTAATCAATATTTTGAATTATTCGGGGAAATTTTAAGAAATGGTCATCTAATGATCCGCATACCTAATTAGACTGTAATACCGATGCAGATATCTTGCAATCATTCATTTTTTTTATTAAGCGACGGAAAACCCCGTCGCATAATTCTAAAAATATGTAAACAGTTATTTTCGGGCTTTTAATAATACCAACTACAAAATCGAGAAAAAAGGAGGATAGAGAAAGAAAGAATACAGCAGCAGCAGTAAGAACGAGAGAGTGAGGACGACAGAAGAACACGGAAAAAACAGAGTAGAGTTCGTCCTATGAAACGGCGCACGGGTCGATGCCAGCGCCGCGGTATGATAGAGTCTCATCACGACACGGGATCATCCCTCATGGGATTTGACAAGACAGTTTGCACCGATCGCGACGCTCAAAAATCGGTTCAGGCAGGCCCATTCACTACTTAAAAAATGCTGTCATTTTTTACCGATTTGGATATTGGAATATGGCTTTAAAATTTTCCAAAAATCTTCTTCAAAGCATAATGAAAAACTTCCTCGAAGGAAGTTTTTTCAAAATAGATTAAAAATATACTTGAACTTTTTTTCGTTAAGTCAATATTTTCGAAGTAAAAATCATGATATTATAAGTAGAAAATCTCTGTAAGTGCAACAGACTATGAATATAATTTTTTGAAAATTAGCTAAAAAATAAAAAAATGCAAAAACTGCATACATTTGCTTGGAAAACAGGTAAAAAATCCCATTTATAGGAGATATTTATGGGTTTTCTCATAATACAGTACTATAAACTAATCCCCAAAGATTCGTAAAGATTTGTTTCCCAAAGGACAGTTAAATTCCCCTTGTTGGTATCGATTACAGGTGTCCCTCGCTATTCACGGTAGATAGGTTCCACGAAAGTGCCACGAATACCGAAGCATTAGTCTTATGGGAAAATGGGGGATAGGTGCCACAGGATGAAAAAAGAAGGCCTCATGTATGAAAAAAAAAATTTAATCTCAAAGTAATATAACATTTCATGTAAGATTATCTATATAAATGACTGTAAAAAAAATATTTTATTTAATAAGATAACTTCCCCCTGAGGGGGGTAAAAAATATGTGTATGTGTATATTGATAATGTGTGCTTAAAGTTAATAAGTTAGTTGTGCTTGGCATTTAATATATCTTAAATAATTGTCATTGAGAAAGTGTAGAATATAATTACATTTGCTAAAAAATACATGTACATATCACAGATATAAGTCAAATATTCACACTTCAGTGATCACATCCAGTTTCAAGGATCACAGTCAGACAATTGCTCAGTGACTTAGTCAGTCAGAAAGAATAGATATTCGGTTCATACACACGACATAAAGGAAAGAAAAATAAAAATAATTATATTTAAAAAAAGTAACAATACAAAATACAAAAAGTCAAAGTCAAGGGCCGTGCCTTGACGGGGCCAGGATATTTCGGACAAAACAAATAACAGAACACAGAATAAAAGAATCACGGAATCAATACTGCCTGAACCCCGTAAGGTGCTCCACGTAGATGTTGCGGGACCATTTTATAGTGTCACGGATCATGAGCCTCCTCATCATCCGCGCATAAAACGGGCTGATGTTGAGGAGTCTCGTGACCCACTCGTTGCCTTGGTCCCATCCACCAAGAGCGCCGACGATGAACGCTTCCACAGCGACCGTGTAGCCCTGCCGTTGCAGGTTCTCAGCAAGCGGGCGATACTTAGCAATCTTGCCCGCTCTTGCTTCACAGAAACCCTCCATCTGGTTTTCAAACGGCACGGCTACATCAACGACCGTGATCTTTCTCTCAATATCGTTCCGGATCACCAGATCGGGCCGCAATCTGGCGAACTCCTCGTCAACACCTCTGATGGCTCGATTAACCCTGATTCAGGGACACTACTGGCCTTGGCGAGCCTGTCCAGGATGGCATCGCGGCGCTTGTTACGGGCATCGGAGTGAACGCCGCAGTGCTGGAGTACGTGAGAAAGTGTCTCAAGGTCACCACACTTCCTGCATTGCCTGCCCACCCCAGGAGCTTTCCACTGCATGGTGACGTTTAAACATACCACCCCCAAGCGCACGCGAGGGACAAAGCGCGAAAAGTCAGCGAAGCGGGTGAAACTGCCGGTCCGGAGGAAATGATTGCTCACCGCACTCCGGCCGGTTACCTCGAGCACCTTGCCTTGATCTGGTTTGGCAAGGACTCTCTCCTCGTAGTACCCCACCAGTGCGGCCCTCAGCCTCCACCCGACCTGTCTGCGAGCCATGGGCGGGATGATGATGGTATTGTTGTTTTCGTCTCTGTTACCTGGACGGCGGCACTCTAGCGAGAGTTCTGCACGCTCAGCAATCCACCTCCATTTAAGACCTAAGGCACGGGACATCTGTCTCGTTGCGTTTCTGGCCCTTGACCATATTGAGGAAGCGTCCCTTGATGGTCGAGCGAACTCTCCCTCCAGAGGCCCCGACAGATAGTTTGCCATATCATCCTCATCGGTGGGGTGACCCACTCGTTTGGATACCGTCTCCCACAACAAAACATAGCCACATTCACCATGCTCGCATCCTCACAGCTCAAAAGCTTGAAGGCGTGGGCGATGGTAAGGATATCATCCATGTCTACGAGAGGCAAGAGCCCTCCGCCCCCTATGTAGGGAGGGAGGAAGACAAGCTCGGCGCTCGCACGTCGGGGGAGATTCATTCATCTCTTGGCAATTCTTTTCAACTCTCTGTCAGCCTCTCCGAGAGGACCCTTCCTCACGTCTGACCCCCGCAGACAGAAGTCCATCCGTGGCAGGATAAAAATTGCCATGGTCTCAAGTTTCTGCCAGGGAGCAGCAGTGAACCGTCAACCTTACGGATGTCCGCTGTCAGCTCCTCTATGGCGGTGTACGGCGCGGCGTCTGCGTGACCTAAAAGCCCGTTGGAGTGCCCAGGTGTTCGTAAGCCTCGCAACGGTCTAGGGCGCGCATCACCTCACCCTGTATGCTAAACTGCGTTCTCTTGACCACACCGACACCCCTGCCTTTCAGATGTAGAATGGCAGATTTTGCAGGGTTAGAGGTGAGGCCAACAGCCGCAGCAGCGTCCTCCGCAAATCTTAGGAGAATTCTCATCGCCTCGGGCGAATCCGCAATAATTCCGATGTTATCTGCATAGTCAAGGTCCGTGAAGACCTCGCCCGCGAGTTCGTAACCCCCACCCGAAGCGGCAACTACCCTAATAACAGGCTCCAGAGTGAGGTTAAAAACTATTGAGCTCATGGGACACCCTTGTTTCACGCCCGAGTCAATGGATATGGGCTCAGTTCTAGCATCCACTGTCATGACGCAGGTGGCCACGCCGTCATACGCTGATGCAATTAATTTCCTGATCGGCTTCGGGACCCGATGATGCTCGAGGGCACTGAAGATGGAAGCGTGGGGGACCGAACTAAATGCATTGGTGAAGTCCAGCCACGCCACCAAAACTTCTTTGCCTTTGGACCTTGCGTCGCGCAAGATCTCCTGCAAAACAAAGTTATGCTCATGGCATCCCTCGAACGAGAGCAAGCCTTTTTGGGAAGAGCTTATCCTATTGTTAGCCATGGCCCAGTCGGTGAGGCAATCGGCGACAAGTGAGTAGAGGAGTTTGGGGGTCGTTTCCCCCATTGTATTGGCCGCCAGTTCCCGATTTGGTCCCTCTCGCCTTTTTTAAACAGTAGAATAGTGTTGGAAATTTTTCCAGCACTGTGGTACTGTGCCCAATCTGAGGCATGCATTAAAAAGCGCTGTCAGCACGTGGCAACTCAGGTCAGCTTTCCTCAGATCCACGTATGTAACGCCATCCGGCCCCGGGGATGAGTTACACATGCCCAGGAGCTTCTTGGCGACTTCCTCAGATCTGAATGGGCGACATAGGTTGGCACAGCTTTCGGCGCTGGGCTCGTTGGCGTTGAACAGAGGGGGCAGGTTGCCTCCAGGCTCTCTAGCAGAATGTATCTGCTGGAAGTGCTCTTCAACCTTCTGCACTGGTATTTCGGTGGTGGGACTCTATCCTCCGGGAATTCTGGACCAAAACAAGCACCCGGTGCAGGAGCCGATTTCCTCCCGGCACTAACCCCCGCGTCCGCAGAACCAGTAAGCTGGGGATCTCCCGAATCATCTACAGTGGGTTGCGGCACGTTTCTGGAAAATACAGAATCAGATTCACGATCACAAACATTAAGATAACTATAGATATTATTTGACGAAAAATTGCTGGATACTGCGTCGGTGCTGTCGTCATTACTGCTACCTCCTCCCCTGGAGTGCCTCGACGTCGTGCGCCACCTTGGTGACGATGACTCAGGTATTGCCGCCTGTGATGGTGATGGTAAAACAGCGGTAAACTAAGGTGACGGTGGCAGGTAAGGGGTCACTGACATCATCATCAGATAGTTATTGTCATCGTTGTAGTCGTGCACGTCGTGATCGTATTAGTTGTGCTCGTCGACGGCAGTGTGAGGCACCAAGGGGATGTCGATGTTGTGTGGCTGTCCTGTGTGTCCAGCCCTATCGCCATAGATGTTTCTGGAAGTCTCATGGCAATGCCAGCTGAGCTGCTGGCGCTGACGGCGAGACTCTTGCAGCGGTGGAGGTGCTGGTTGCCGTTTCCCGATGACGCGTGCCCTCATGTCCCGGAGCATCGTCCACCGGGTCCTCTGCAGGCCTCTGAATGGTAGCGTGGCCTCTTTCTGTTCTGACGATGCCTTCGATTTGCAGCCACCAGCCTGATGCGCTTGGTCCTCGTCAGCCTAACTGGTGGTGTTGGTGTGTGTCTTGCAGAAGACGGGGACCGGGCAGCGAAGCTGGACTTACGGCCACTGTGACTGCTCTCGCTGGCGGCGGGCCCCCTGCGGCCGATTGGTCTGGTCCTGGTTGTTGTCGTGGTCACGGCCCTCCTTAGCGGGAAAAGTAATATAACATTTCAAGTAAGATTATCTAAATAAATGACTGTAAAATACTACCTTACTAAATACTAAATATTTAAATTGGTTCAAAATAATTGGTAAGTCGTGTTTGTTTGGCTCTTCTCTATGAATCACGGTATAGTTCTTCATACGGCTTGATTGCTAGCACAAACTCGTTTGAATTTCAAGCTTCTTACCATTACGAGATCAGCATCAGAAACCACTTCTGTAAGGGTATAAAATGAATTAATAATTTTTGAAATTTTTGAAATTTTGAGAATCTGTTCTTCTTTGGAAACTTCAATCGGTTCTTCCTGATTTTTTCTTAGGGTTTTAAAATATTTTCAATTTCTTCTGCTGTTAACTCTTCTTGTGGTTGAGGGTTTGATAGTTCTAACATATCGAATTCAGTTGAATCTTCAAAGCCTTCTTCTCCGATTTTTCTGGATAACCTTAAAAGACTTTGATCATATTTTTTAAAACACGCCTGTTGTAATAAGCTTTGAAAGTGGCAATACCTGTTTTATCTAGAGGTTATATCAACGATGTGGTATTCGGAGGTAAAAAAGCAACTTCAATATTTAGATGCAATGACCGAAAGCTTTCCGGCTGACTTGAAGCATTATCAAGGATCGAAAACACTTTAAATAATAAATTTTCTTTTAAAAGCAATTCTTTGACCTCGGCACAAAGGATTTCATAAACCAATATATATATCTAACTATATTATATCGTGGTAATTTTCTCTTCGCTCCCACTCCGCTCCCACCCCCGCCTTTTCTCGCCCATTTTTTTCCACCCCCATTCTGCTCTCACCCTGCTCCCACCCTTAATTCTTCATTTTACACCCTAAAATTGGTCAAAAACTGCACTTCTATTCTGCTCCCACCACGCCCCCACCCCTATCTCACCCCCGCTCTTTTTTGTACCCTCCTCATTTGTAAAAATTTACTCCACACGAATAAAAGTTGAAAAGTAACTATATCAAATTCTCCGGACTCAAAACTTCCTGGAGAAATCATCTCCAAGGCGTAACAACTACCAAGTGCACCAGGTGTCTGTACTGACACCTCTGGAGTCAAAACGTCCTGGAGAGATCATCTCCAAGGTGTTACTATTAACAAGGGCTCCAGGTGTCTATTCTGACTTCTCCGAAGTCAAAACTTTCTGAAAAAATCATCTCCAAGGCGTTACTATTACTAAGTGCACCAGGTGTCTGTCCTGACCCCCCTGGAGTCAAACCATTCTAGGGAAATCATCTTCAAGGCGTCACTTCTACCAAGCGCAACAGGTGTCTGTACTGACACCTCTAGAGTCAAAACGTCCTGGGGAAATCATCTCCAAGGTGTTACTTTTAACAAGGGCTCCAGGTGTCTATTCTGACTTGTCCAAAGTCAAAACTTTCTGGGAAAATCATTTCCAAGGCGTTACTATTACCAAGTGCACCAGGTGTCTGTCCTGACCCATCTGGAGTCAAACCTTCCTGGGAAAATCATCTCGAAGGCGTAACTACTACCAAGTGAACCAGGTGTCTGTCCTGACCCCTATGGAGTCAAAACATCCTGGGGAAGTCATCTCCAAGGTGTAACTACTACCAAGTACACCAGGTGTCTGTACTGACACCTCTAGAGTCAAAACGTCCTGGGGAAATCATCTATAAGGCGTTACTATTACCAAGGGCTTCAGGTGTCTATTCTGACTTCTCCGAAGTCAAAACTTTCTGAGAAAATTATCTCCAAGGCGTTACTATTACCAAGTGCACCAGGTGTCTGTCCTGACCCATCTGGAGTCAAACCTTCCCAGGAAAATCATCTCCAAGGCCTTACTATTACCAAGTGCACCAAGTATACACCACGACTTCTATGGATTTAAAACATCCTGGGAAAATCATCTCCAAGGCGTTACTATTACCAAGTGCACCAGGTGTCGGTCCTGACCCCTATGGAGTCAAAAAATCCTGGGAAAATCATCTTCAAAGCGTTATTACCAAGTGCACCAGGTGTCTGTCCCGACCCCTCTGGAGTCAAACCTTCTTAGGGAAATCATCTCCAAGGCGTCACTTCTACCACGTGCAACAGGTGTCTGTACTTACACCTCTGGAGTCAAAACATCCTGGGCAAGTCATCTCCAAGGTGTAACTACTACCAAGTGCACCAGGTGTCTGTACTGACACCTCTAGAGTCAAAACGCCCTGGGGAAATCATCTTCAAGGCGTTACTTTTACCAAGGGCTTCAGGTGTCTATTCTGACTTCTCCGAAGTCAAAACTTTCTGAGAAAATCATCTCCAAGGCGTTACTATTACCAAGTGAACCAGGTATCTGTCTTGACCCCTCTAGAGTTAAAACACCCTTGGGAAATCATCTCCAAGGCCTTACTATTACCAAGTGCACCAGGTGTCTGTCTTGACCCCTCTAGAGTTAAAACACCCTTGGGAAATCATCTCCAAGGCCTTACTATTACCAAGTGCACTAAGTATACACCACGACTCCTATGGATTCAAAACATCCTGGCAAAATCATCCTCAAGGCGTTACTATTACCAAGAGCACCAGGTGTCTGTCCTGAAACTTCTGGAGTCAGAACATCCTGGGGAACTCATCTCCAAGGTGTAACTACTACCAAGTGCACCAGGTGTCTGTACTGACACCTCTGGGGTCAAAACGTCCTGGGGAAATCGTCTTCAAGGCGTTACTATTACGAAGGGCTTCAGGTGTCTATTCTGACTTTTCTGGAGTCAAAACTTCCTGGGAAAATATATATTCGATATTTTGATTTAATTTAATTACAAAAAGAAACTATATGTGGGACCCTTTGCCAGTAGCCGTATAAAACACATATAATTCATTTCAAAAAACTTTTCTTGATAATAATTTTCAATTCTATTCTCCTAAAAAAAAAAAATTTGCACAATGATCTTCCGTGAAAATTTATTCTTCAATATCAAAAAATCTTCCATTTGAATAATTCAATAATTTTGCATCAAAATTGTCCGTGTTTATATTTGTGTTAGGTGACATATAATGCACCTAGCATATATGTATAAAAATGCACGCTCAGCATCCGTTCCCACGGAGCCTGGCTGCCTAATCAGCATCTTAACTTGAAAAGTCAAGGTGGGGATGGACAGCAAGCCTCCGTGAGGAGCGAATGCAGGAGCAGGGAGGCAGTAAGTTTTTGAAACCAAATTAGAGCACAGAGTGCTAATCTTTTTCTGTATAAGTCCAGTATCACCAAGTTTTCTTGTTAAATCATAAAAAATCGACCGAATAATTATTGATTGTGAATTATTAAAAATTATTTATGACCAGTAATTTATATTATTAAATTATAAAAATCGACCGAATGATAATTGATTGTGAATTATCAAAAACTAATTGTGACCAGTAATTTATGATATTAAATTATAAAAAACCAACCGAGTTATTATTGATAGTGGATTATTAAAAATCTTTGTGACAAATAAAGTGGATTATTAAATCATACATTGACCAATTAAGTGATACTCATTAATTGGGAATAAACCCAATAAAACCGATCTTCATCTAGCGTCTTCTTTTCCTCTCCACCGCGACCAACCAAGGTAAGAAAGATTTCCTAATTTAAGGTAGTATTAACATCGCGTGGTCACGTCGTCGTACGAGGGGTGCCGTCTGCACCCGGTTTTTTTTTTAAAGTCCGCTTCACCGGTCTGCTAAAAGCAAAAGGAGGGTTAGGTTATTCTTGCGAAAAACTTAACAAAATGGTTGCAGAAAGCGTAGTTTAGGCCCCCGCGGACCGCGCATTAAATTTAGGGTTCAAAAAATTTAGTTTTACCTTTAAAGTTGGCCAGAATAGGGCGTATGTTACTATTCTTTAGTATAAGTTTAGGCATTAGAAAAAAATAATTGTTAGTTCAAACATTAAATAGAATAACCATTTAGTTAATTAATAAATTAATAAAATCGGATTGGACTTTAAAAGGTAGTTACAGTTAGGCCCCATGGAGGAAATAAATTTTTTTTAGAGTAAATAGAGTTAGAACTTTGAATTTTTATATTAGTCTAATAACTTTTCCCTCGTGCCAGGACAGTGCGTAGGCTACAGTCCTGTAGTTTAAGTTTAGTATTTAGGCAGTTTAACAATTAGAATTATAAATTGTGCACGGACAAAAAAAAATATACGAAACTCCAGAACTCGAAAAAGCTCGAGTTACCATCCGGTGGCGAGACTATCGTTATCGGGTGACTGCACGGCTGTCTGTATAAAGAAATACTCAGCCACGTTATTTTATGCACACTATTATAACTAACGGAGTTTAAATTTTACTCTAGAAATAAATTTAATTGTAGCAAAAAATAATAATAATAATAATAAATAGAAAAATTAAAAAGTGAAAAACTCAAATTTTCCAAATTACAATTTTTGAAGGTTATTTTAAATATTACTCTCGAGGTCCAACTCTCTTTTTTTCAAGGGTATTAATTTTCAGTGTTCAAATTCGATTTCTATTTTCAAATTGATAATTTTTGGAATTGCCAATTTCAATTTTTTCCATTTTCAATTTTCAGATTTGGTAATTTTCTCAGTTTCCATTTTTAAGCTCAATCAAAGTTGTTGACTTTAATGTTAGAACAGGTTCTAATTCTCAAGGGAAATTACTTTGCATAAATTTTAATTTACACAAAAAAAAAATTTTTTGTTGCTCATTTAAATTTTTAAGAATTCAATTTATCCAATTTTATCTGTCTTTCAACTTTAATTTTTCAAAAAACAAAAAAATAATAAACTTCAATTACTACAGTAAAGGTTTAGAGTTAGAAATAAAAGCCTTTTCAAATTTTAATTGTTTCGAGCTTTTAATTTTAATTTTAGATCTTCAAAATTTAAAATTTTGCAATCTTTTTAAAGAAACTTTTCCCTCAGCTATTTTTAATTTTCGATTCTACAGAGAAAGAAAATATATTGCAAGGCGGAGACAATAAATTGAGGAGACCCAAGTGACCGAGAGAAGAAGTGCGCGCAAGTAATCGCCGTGTCACTTCATTCTCTCCTCGTTCGTATTCCCCCTACCGTGCGTTCCCTCACCGTGGAGCCGCAATAGCACTCAGCCGTTTCTTCTTTGTGCCGCTGTCCGCTTATCGGCGTTTTACTCCATTCTCTCCTTCCGAGCGCCGAGCTGACTGGAGAAACGCCCGACCTATGACCGAAATTTAGACGCTACGGTAATTTTAATTCTTCAAAAAATTTTTAGTAGTAATAGCATTAGTAATTGTTGGAATATTAGTAAATATTTTAATATTAGAATCGTGTCACTATCTATTGTCTCAACGCCCGACGGTGAACACGAATGGAATGTTTGTGTGTGTGAGTGAGAGCGCTGCACGCAACGTGACGACGCGACCAGACCAGTCGCGCTTTCTCTGTATCTAGCTGCTGACCGGTGCGGAGCGTGATGCTCGCATGCGGACGATTTATAACTTCACAATATTAAATTTGAAATAAATATTATTTATTAACAATAAAGTACATCACTTATTTGTTCCACCTCAACAAAAATTCCAACATGGTAGCAGAGCGTGGTTAAGTCAACAATAAGTGTAATTGAGTGAAACAGAAGTTTGATTAATAAAAACATGTGCTTCGGAAAAATAATTATATCATTCATTTTGTGTACTTATTAAGTCACAAGAAAAAGAAATATTCCGAATAAAAATTAGTTTGAAGTCAAATTAAGTGAATGGCTAGAAAAACCTGTGGAAAAGATCTGTGCAAAAAGTTGATGCACGAGGGTTTAATTTTATGAAACCGCATGGCGTAAAGTGAGGTTAAAAGTCCAAGAGAGAAAAATGAGAGTTAATCAAACGTCGTAATAATCAAGTAAAAGTGAAATAAATATGAATGAAAATTTGTTAAATGGATTTATTCAAAAGCTTTTTTTTAAACAAGAAAAGGTAGAAAGTCTAGTCGAACAAATCGAAAATGAGAATTTCGAGTTACGAAAGGATCATCGTGATTATTTAAGAAAAGTTTTTCTTAAAAATTTAAAAATTGTATTACGAATACATCGTAACATTTACACTAATATTGAATTGAAAGAAAAAGAAGACATGGCAAAAATAAAAATCGACGATATAACAATTACGATGTTCGACGCAATCAATTACTTTTTGGAATTTGGAAGAAAAGAATTTTACTCACGCTCGAGTACAAAGAATGCAAAACACCTGCGACAAGAGAAAGATTGCAAAATGAAGATGAAGCTGCGTGGAACAAAATCGATTTAAAATCAAGGACAATAGTGACAAGTGCATTATCCGATAAACAATTTGAATTTGTGAGTGAATGCAAAACTACATTTCAAATTATAACTAAATTTGATAACATGTACGAGAATAAATCAACGGCATTAAAGCTGATAACGCGTAATAGCCTGGAACAAGTGAAATTAAAAAATTTCAATACACCTGAAGAATTCTTCGTGGCTTTTGAAAAAGCATGTCACGAATTTCAATCAGCTGGTGGTACACTAGACGAAGATGAAAAGTTGAGAATAATGATAAATGCCCTACCACCAAGTCATAGCTATATAGCTGATTGCATAGACTTCGTACCTGGTGCAGAAAGAACAGTAGAGTACGTAAAACAAAAAATCAAATTAAAATGTTTAAAATCTGGTGAAAACGAAAGTAAACAAAGTGTGAGCACATTCAGTGTCAAAATGAAAGGAACCTGCTATAATTGCAATAAAACTGGTCACTATGCAAGGGACTGCCGAAATGATCAAGGCAGTGGTCAAAATGGACAACAGAATCAACCTGGTCAACGCGGTAGAGGAGCCTACCCAAACAAAGGTAGAGGTGCCTACCAGCAATAGCAACAGCAAGGACAACAGTCACAACGTAGTTCGAATCGAGGTAACTACAGGGGCAACTCCCAAAGAGGTAATGGTCGAGGAATAAGCGACAACCAACAAAGAGACGATCAACCACAACAAGATGGTTCGTGTGCTTGGTCAATCGATCTTCGACATCTTGACGTCAACGCAATAACAGGTAGTGAGTATAGCGAAAATATTGAAAATAATTGTACACAAATAAATTGGTTACTCGATAGCGGTTGTACAGACCATATAATAAATAATGTCGAATATTTTTCTAAAAGTGTGGCTTTAAAAAATCCGATAGATGTAAATTTACCAAATGGTAGAAAGTTATATGCCACTAAGATAGGTCAAATAAAAACTTCTTTTAAAACCTTTCATGGGGAAAGAGAGATGGAAATAAATAATGTTTTCTATGTTGAGGGAATTAAGAAAAATATTTTAAGTTTCGGTAAAATTGCTAGAAAATGCACCATAATTTCAAGGGGGGAATATTCTAAAATTTATGATTTGAATAAAAAATTAATTGCTGTGGCAGAAAATAAAAATAGTTTATATTTTTTTGGAAAGTTTGCAATATTTTGATAAGAAAGATATTTATACAAATGCTTTAAAGCTAACTGACAAAGAAAAACGGCATAGAGCCTTAGGACATGTTAATTTCCAGTATTTAAATAAATTAGTGAAAGATACATTGTTAGATGGTCTACCGGAAAAGTTAGAAAATGATATCCTGAAGTGTGCGAATTGCATACAAAGCAAAATGGCTAATGTTCCGTTTGAAAATGAGAGGACCATGTCCAACGGCACACTTGAATTGATACATACCGATTTAAACGGCCCTCATAATACTTTAGGCCATGAAGGTGAAAAATATTTTTTAACCTTCATTGATGATTATAGCAAATGTGCTAAAATTTATTGCATTAAAAGTAAAGCCGACACGGCTGGATGTTTTATTGATTATGAAAATTTGGTAGAAAATCAATTTCAAAAAAAAAAATTAAAGAATTTCGTTGTGATAACAGGACTGAATATCTGAATCGCGAAATCTATGATTTTATAAGATATAAAGGAATTAAATTATCACCATGTTCACCCTACGTCCACGAATTGAACGGTGTCGCGGAAAGGTATAATAGATCGGCTATGGATATAGGAAGATGCTTAATGCGGGAAGCAAAAGTTAATTTAAGGTATTGGCCAGAAATAATGGGAGCGGTTGCTTATTAAAAAAACCGAACACTAGCCAATACGCAAGAAAATAAAACGCCGTACGAAATACTTTTTGGTGTAAGACCAAATGTTAAACATTTGAAAATCTACGGAAGTAGAGTATTTTTTAGAGTACCGGAAGCATCACGCAAAAATAAATGGGCCGATAAAGGTCAAGTTGGCGTATTAGTAGGCTATAATGAAAAGAGCTACAGAGTCTTATCGAAAGATAGAATATATAGTGTTAGACACGTACAAATAATCGAAGATAAAACTAAATTAATTTGTCTTGAAAAGAGAGGCACAAATGTACAGTAGTGATCAAAATTATAAGGCACCCCCTAAAATTCGTCTGTTTCCAGTTAATATTTTGACTTTGTGCATGCCTGCACGTGTTTAAATATTTCAGTAATCATCTCTAAAATTTTTTTTGTTCAAAACAAGTTTAGTACTTGAAAAAAAAACGTTTACTTTATATTAATACGTCTTTCCAATCAATTTTTATCCTCTTTTAAGCTTAAAATGACTTTTTTTAAAAAACAGCTAAATTTAGTTCTTTTATGATCTAGATAGTGTTCTGTAAAATTTCTATAAACACCTAAGTGAAATAATATATTTTTTTTGCGTTTCTCCGATGTTCAAGTTTATCGAAAAAAATTTTCAAGCTGATTAATAGAAAAATGTTCAAGCCACAAAGAAAAAATACATTTTTTTAAACTTGAAAAAACATTGATTTTATGTACTTTTACATTGTTTTTCGCTTAAATTTGCTTTTTTTTATTAATTTGGGAGGTAAAAATTATATTAAACTGATATTTGATGAATTTTAAACTAATTTAATTTATTATGAATCAAAATCTTACAGAGAATTTAAAAAAAATATGTTAAAAAACAGTTTTTCTAATACAGTTAAATTTCACAAAAATAACTTCAATTTGTATTTAATTGTATGCAAGTGATAGTATTAATTTTTTTTAGAAATAATTATTATATTCATTTTTATTATTTAATATAATATGTTTTTTATATATTTAGTAATTAGTTTATCCTTCTTTAGTACTTAGTTGATCCTCCTTTAGCCTCGAAGCAAGCGCGAACTCTTCGGACCATAGATTCTGCAAGTTTTTTACAGTAACTTGGACTCAATTTTTGCCAGGCTACAGCAATCTCTCGTTTTAAAACTTCTAAATTTCTCAGGTGTTTGTCTTTGATCATTATCTCTATTTGATCCCAAGCATTCTCAATTATATTCAAATCTGGAGAACGTGCTGGCCAATCTAGTATAGGTATTTTATTATCATTAAACCATTGCATCGTTTTCTTTGATTTGTGACACGGAGCGTTGTCTTAATGGTAATACCAAATTTTTTGACGTCCATAAACCTTTGTTTTTGATGGAAGCATAAAATTTTCCATAGTCTCGATGTATGTTTCGCTGTTCACTGTATCTTGCACAAATTGAAGTTCTCCTTTTCCTTTTCCTGACAGGCAACCCCAAACCATAATTGATCTACTACCTTTCTGCACTCTTGGAGCAAGGCAATCAGGATTGTATTTTTCACTGCTGGTACGTCTTATTCGCTTTGGTCTGTTTGAAAAAAGTTGGAAGCTAGATTCATCGCTAAAAAGACCTAAATTCCATTTTTCAACTGTCCATGATAGCTTGTCTTTGCACCATTCATACCTAGCTTTTCGGTTTTTTGCAGTTAGAAGAGGCTTACAAGTTGCGACAGCAGATTTCATGTTCTTCTCAAGCAAACGTCTATTAACTGTTACTCGAGACACTTTTACATTAAGTTCTTCATTTATTTGATTTTTGATATTGTTTGCTGTAACTGCACGATTATTCTTTGCCTTTTTAATAATAATTCGATCAATCCAGTTACTTGTTATTCTTGGCCTGTCAGCGCCACTTTTCGCTTTTACGGATTTCGTGCTTTCATACGTCTTAATGGTGTTTTGAACGCAACACCTACTAACTTTTAATATTTTTGAAATTTGACTCTGATTTTTTCCTCCTTTCAACAATCCTATAATCTGCCACTTAATTTTATCAGAAACTGCTTTTCTTCCCATGATGAAAGTTATGCAAGCTTATAAACATTTAAAAAACTAATGTATCAATAATGACGGCTCGGTCGGTAATGTAGATAAATTCTTTACCGATCGAACAATTATCGCTACTGGCATTCGAATTCTACGAATTTGAAAAATTACTTCAAGTTGAATAAACTCTCTGAAACTTCTAACTGAATATTAAAATTAATGAAAAAGTCAATTCGATAAATATATTGCTTAAATACAAATTGAAGTTATTTTTGTGAAATTTAAGTGTATTAGAAAAACTGTTTTTTAACATATTTTTTTTAAATTCTCTGTAAGATTTTGATTCATAATAAATTGAATTAGTTTAAAATTCATCAAATATCAGTTTAATATAATTTTTACCTCCCAAATTAATAAAAAAAAGCAAATTTAAGCGAAAAACAATGTAAAAGTACAAAAAATCAATGTTTTTTCAAGTTTAAAAAAATGTATTTTTTCTTTGTGGCTTGAACATTTTTCTATTAATCAGCTTGAAAATTTTTTTCGATAAACTTGAACATTGGAGAAACGCGAAAAAAAAAATATTATTCACTTAGGTGTTTATAGAAATTTTACAGAACACTATCTAGATCATAAAAGAACTAAATTTAGCTGTTTTTTAAAAAAAGTCATTTTAAGCTTAAAAGAGGATAAAAATTGATTGGAAAGACGTATTAATATAAAGTAAACGTTTTTTTTTCAAGTACTGAACTTGTTTTGAACAAAAAAAATTTTAGAGATGAATACTAAAATATTTAAACACGTGCAGGCATGCACAAAGTCAAAATATTAACTTGAAACAGGCGAATTTTAGGGGGTGCCTTATAATTTTGATCACTACTGTATATAGTGATGATGAATTTGCCAATATAAATTTAAATAGTAATAGCAATGAAAATAATGATGATGATAATTATAATGAAAATGTTGAGATAGAAAATATTGAGGATGAAGTTTTTGAAAATGATAATGAAATGAACGACAATAATAATCAAAATAATTTACAGGGAAATGGTAATGCGGTGCCAGTAAGTAAATCAAGCCGAAAGAAAAGTACGATAGAACGATACGGAAATCCAGTTTCCCATTTTATTTATGTTAATTATGTTAATGCAAACGTACCGAATACGTTTGAGGAGGCGGTAAACTCCAAAGAATCCTTAAATTAGAAAAAAGCTATGAAAGCTGAGATAGATTGTTTAAATAAAAATAACACATGGGTGGTAGTTGACAAAACTAAAGATAAGAAAGTACTCGATGTTAAATGGGTACATAGAAAGAAAATTTATCGACCACTTTATCCACTTAGCCACGCTCTTGATTGAAAATACTATGTTTAAAATAATATATAAACATTGAAACAAACTTTTTTTGATTATTTAGTTTGCATATGATTAAAAAACATTACTTTTAACTTGTTTATAAAAACTATATTAACAATTATTAAAATAAAAATTTCAGTGTTAACACCCAAAATTCGGGTGTTTTTCATAAAAATTTATTTTTTTATTTTTTTTTTGGCAGAAATGAAAACAATTAAACCACCTTATTTCTTTTTTGATAAATTGATTTGAACTTTTTATTATTAATTATATTTATTCTCATGATTTCCTTTAACTCACAAAGTTTCGATCGCGTCATCAACGTCGTATGTCCTACTCTGCCAATAGCACTATAGTTTTGAGCCTACGAGACTTGAGGTCTAATATTGTATAGACGGTATAAGTTTGAATGTCGATACGTTAATGTGCAGTCTTGGCCATCCAGGTTACCGATGCCGGGGGTACCTAGGGGTCTTCTCCGAGCAATCGGGTCTTATTCTTTGGATGTGATTTTAGGATGTTAATTTTTAATAAGTACGTCAAAATATAGTACTTTTTAAATAAAAGCATGTTAAAAAATTATTATTATTTTAGTTATAATTGCATTACTATTGATTGGTTTCAAAAAATTTCAAATATTTTCATTTTTTTGTCTGTTACTATTTTTTTCTAAAATAATCATTTTTACCGCTCCTTTGGCCGAATATATACTTTTAGTTCTTAACTTAAAGGTTCATGTATTTTTTACAAGGGTTTTTTCATTATTTCAGTTCGGACGTAATTTTCTAAATAAAAAAATGAATTTTGAACAAATTACTTTAAAAAAAAAAAACTTAAATGTTTAACGATAAAAATTTAATGAGTTATTCGAGTTCTGGAATAATTTTCAGTAATTAATTTCATTTTTTTGTATCAATTACTGTCTCAGACGTTTTGTACTTACTTTATAGTACACGTCGAACTCACGATATATCTGTGCAATAATAAAGAATTTCTAGTTATGGCATTCAGTTTTGATCCTAGTGATTAAGCATATCATCATCTATTGAATTCTTCATTATCTTTTTAATTAAAAACGGATTGAGCGTCAAAATTCCATTTTGAATGTAACATTCCAACTAACTTTTAACTTTGGTGTAAACACTAATTATTTTAGGTGTAATACCCATAATTATTATAACTTAACTTTGGTGTTATACTAAACCTTTTATGTATAAACTCGCAATAGTGTGGATGTTGACAACCAAAACTTAAGTGTTAACACTTAACTTCGGTGTTATCGCCGAACATATTGGGTGTAAACTCCCAATTGTGGGTGTCAACACCCAACAGTTGAGTGTCAACACTTAAGTTTGGTGTTAACACTGAACCTATTGGGTGTAAACTCCCAATTGTGGGTGTCAACACCGAACTTTCGGTGTTAACACTCAAAATCTAGTGTTTACACCGAAAAATCAGAGTTAACACTGAAAATTCGGTGTTTACACCGGTTTTTTCCATAAGGGTAGACGGAGTGGAAAGGGCCCATCGTGAAATTGACCGAATGCGGCAAAACCAAAAGCAATTGATTAGTATACAGAAAGAACAGGTTCATGTCATAACCGGCACCCTGACTGAACTTCACAATGAAACCTTAACCCAAAAGCAGAAAATTGACAAAATGGAAGCCACCTTAGCCAAATTGCAGGCGTCACCAGTGCTCAAGAATCTGTACGTACAAGGTCAAAGCCTGGAACGCCAGCTGAATCAGTTAATGGAAATACGGAAGAAACTATTACAAATAATCACCATGAGGCGACCTTGCCCCTGGACTAATATGGAACGATTTCCTGACCCAAATTCGAAACGAAATTGGACAAACCGCCAAGAATCTTGCCCTCCCAATCTCGGAAAGAAGCTGGCGCCTCGACGAAGTGGCGGAGATTTCCAAGGTAGAAATGGTGCACAACCGAGGCAGACTATTGGTGTATGTCCGTGTACCGCTGGTAGGCCACACTACATATGAACTACATCGAATGCACTCATTGGGGGTACCACAATCCATTAGTACCGGGATCAATAGAACCGCGTATATTGAAGCTTCTCACGAATACCTGGGAGTGAGTGAGGATCAACTCCAATATTTTAAATTCAACCAAATTGACTTTGAAGAGTGTATGAAGCTAAAGTACGGGTATCTCTGTAACACTAAATTGGGAATCTGGAAAAATTTCCATGCCCCCAATTGTGAAATAACATTATACCTCCAGCCGTCTACCGAAGCACTCAAGTTGTGCGACCTGCGGTTCCACTCGCAAGTCATGGACCAATGGCATTATCTAAAAGCCGCCGGATCTTGGCTTTTCTCTGTTGCGGAAGAAGAAGCTATACAAATCCTTTGCTCCCACAACACGACCCTGATCTCGGTAGAAGGATTAGGAATTTTACAAATGGACCATGAATGTGTGGGAAAAACGGATAAGATAACCTTGCCCAACCCAGAGACTCACGTGCAGAAAGGAGAATTCTTTTACCGCCCCGAGATCAATCTAACACTTTTCCAGTTATAACCCGACCTGTCCAAAAGGGCTGGAAACCTCCCCCAGGCTGACTGGAACACCGAAGGGACTAAGGACGATGGATGGCAAACCCGACATGAGTTACCCTTACGAGAACTATAAAAGAAGCTGAAAACCCTGGAACTACAACAAGATGATAAACTTGTCAATACAGGACTTAGTCTGAGCGGATTTTTAGTTATACTTGTCATCGCAATGATCGAGGTGGTCGGGTACATTCGTGTAGTAAGGCCGCAAATGGCAGCCCTCACCCGCAACTCAAACGCGCCTCAAGACCAGACTAACCAGGACCCAAACCGACCAAAGAAGAGAAAAGCCCCCTTAAATCCTCGTCAAAAACCCAATCCTCAGTTCAAGATCCAGAGATTGATTCCTAATCCCAAAGGCCTTCTTTCTTACCACTAGAGGCCAATTACCAATTCCATTCCCAGGCCCAACGCAATAAGTATTAAAACAAACAAAATGAGAAACCCTATCGCCTTACTCTCAATTGAACAAACAACCCCCACCCAGCGTATCCTGAAGGAGCGAGCAGGACAAGACCCCTGCCTGGTTAGAGTTCGACACTCGAACAACCTAGGACTGTGGCAAATACTGCGGGGGCTAAGCCGTTGTGGCCCCATTCGAAGTGGGGAAATAGAAACTACCGAACCCGCGGGAACCATAACTAGGGTTACCTTCAAACGGTTAGAAGATGCCGAACAAGTTCTCAAGAACCAAAAGAAATATGATGAATATAGTCGGGGATCGCCAAATAATCCGTTAAAGAAAATCACGCCCAACCGAAAACCAATGAAGTCGGTAGTGTTCAAGATCCCACCAAGAAACCAGAAAAAACCCAGACAGGAGCCTGAAGCCACCGGGGCAACCGACCCAGGAAGTCAAGATGAAGTCCTGCCCCAGGAAACGCCCCATCTTTGGAGCGAATATCCCAGAAAATCCATTGAAAGTGTCAAGACTGAAGCCGGGAAAGAACCTCACATCTTTCCCATTATGGAAATAGAGGCAACACAGGAAAGAAGGAAACTCGATGCAATCATTGGACAGACAACCGAACCCCCGCAACCACCACCGACCAATATGGAAATCGAAAAACAACAACCTACAACGACCACTTTACAGTCCCCCGACGGGGAAATATCACAGAAAGACACCCAAACCACCCCAACAAGAGACCAAAATCAGACCGAAAGTTGCAGCGTAAAAGAGAACCTCTCGTCAACAGAAGGAAGAGGACATCCAGAAAGAATTAACGACCGCTTAGAGACTTTAGTGTGAGAGTGAAAAAAAAAAACGAAGAGAGAGAAAATGCGAGTTGAGCGAATGTTTAGAGACCTTAGTGTAAGAATGACCCATAACATAACCATTACGACCTTTTAATAAACTTATTACGCGGTGTGTGTTAGTTATATAATAAGGTGTAAACCGAAGGTGAATATTTATTAAGTGAAACTAAATTGTTAGAATAGGTAGACCAAAGAACTAGAAAACATGATTAAAAAGTACCCCTCGAATCTGAAATAATGTTCGTTCACAGCCAATCATAATGGTCGTCCTACAATCTCGAAACCTTACACCCCCCCCCCCCTCTTGTATGTCTGTCGATTAATAATATCCTTTTATCGGCAAACAGTCAACCTAACAACCTCCTGTACGATCCTTATGATTTCCTGTACCAAGCCAACGCAGATTCCCCTTATCTTCAAAAAAAATAAACAAAAAAAAAATAAAAAAAATAAAAAAATAAGAATTCTTATTATTTTTTGGCCAAAACTCGCTTGACCTAACGGATCTAACATTTTCCTTTGCAGAAAGATGTCTCTCAAGAATCTTAAGGACTACAAGGGTGTCCAACTGGAGATTGAAGGAGTAGAGTGCCAATCAAGAGAAGCTGTGATCGTGCTGAAACTCAAAAAGAAATTTCAGGCTCGGGCTCTCTTAAACTACCTCAAGGGACAAAAAGATATCAAGTGGTGTCTAAATCACCCCGAAAGCGAATATATCCGCCCGACGATAACCATCCAAATGCACACACAGTCGGACGCGGAAGACCTAGCCATGGTGTTGTCAACAGGAGCAGACTATGTCACCACGAACCACACCGAGGGACAATCTGCCGACCGAAAAAGGGAATCAGCAAGTCCCAACAAACAAAATGGCTGACGAGAAACGTAAGGAGTTAGGAAGACCTCCAATGGACCGGCAGGGCCAGCGGTTCGTTTTGAGAACGATGACCAAGATGGTCAGGTCATCAGATACCGCCATCATAATAATAAACATACAATTTGACTTACAATGTCTCCATGCCCAGATGGAAGACCTGGAGTCAATCCACATAACCGTAGAAGATGAAGAAAACGACCCTAAAGATCCGGTAGCCGTCCTATTTATCAAGTTCAAGAATCGCGAAATAAGACAAAACGGCCTCGAAGAACTCCGAACTTTAAAATACCAACAGAGGTTGATGGATGAAGGCAGTTCGCTCCTTGATATAAGGGTGCCCAGAGGACATTCTTTCAGCCAGGTATATAGAGACCTTTCCACCTGGGGACAGCTTCTGTGGCTTCGGTTCTGGGAGCAGAAAAAACTCCCGAAACTCGATGCCTAGGCCCACTATACTTAGCCTTTGCTAAATACGTGGATCCAATGGGTGCAAATTTTGCTCGAGACCGACTGGAAAAAAATACGGAGCTCGGTTGGGTACACCCAGGCAACTTACATGCTCTTTAAGTAAATTAAGGGAACCGATGAATACCGCCCAATGTAAGGAATGTCAAATGCAATTTCACCCCCTCGACCTCAAGGACCACCTAAATCTCCACAGATAGAATCTGCATTGGACCCAATATGGTGAATTAGACATAAATAACCCAAAACAGGACCCGTTCGGCGATATAGACCCTGAGCGAATCCAAGAAGAACAACTATCAGATACCGAAAGTGTATCTTCAATGGCGACATATTTCGTGTCCAGAGGCTTAACCCAATGGACCAGGAAGACAAAAGAAAAGTGGGAATAAAAAAAAAAAAAAAAAAAAAAAAAAAATTAATAGGTCTTATGTATATTATCGCGGGAATTCCTAATAGAACCCGGTGAAAAATAAAAATAAAATGCTCACAATTAACCCCGAACAAAACCCTCAAAATTATCCCAAGAAGAAAGTAATAAGAATAGGCAAGAACGCCCTTCAGGGCCAAATATTCATCAAGGGCGCCTCTGGCCCAGCCAGCTCACTCGTCATCGTGGGAATCTCGCTGAACTCGATAGCCTGCTGCTCATCGTGCTGCTCCGGGTATCTGAAATCGGGAAGAAAGGGAAAAAGTATGCTACAATAAATAACGAAACACTATAATTCTCTCTTCGGACTATTTAATAAAAGAAAATCAAAGGACGTAGCAAGGGGAAAACGCAATACGGCCCGCTGGCCTCGCACTCACAAACCTCACAAATAACAAGATCTCCCGCACTCGTACAGGTTACCCATTCACGAAACTCTTCTTCTGGGACCACCTTGTAGTCGACTCCGGTGATCGTTGTCCAGGCCTCTCTATCTCCGGTGATCGGCGTCTCTCGGGCGTGATGGTGAGGACGCGGCGGCTCTGGGAAAATCGTCCCTGCTCCACGTGGGACCTCCGCACTCCTCGCCAAGTCACTCGCGATCCCGACCCCCGCGTGGTCGTTGTCGGGAAACCGTACGATCGGCAAACGCGAAAATCACCAAGTAAAAGGTGCCCCGTCGCGACCGCTCTACGCGAATCCCAGTCCAAGGGTCATTCGCGGAGCATAAATTTCTGCCCGAAGAAGAAGCCGGGCAGCGAACTCTAAAACCTGCCGTCTACCGGACTACCACCGAACTCCTTCTTTAGACCGCGAAAATTCAAATTTTCCACGTTACAGAAATTTCTGGGGCTATTCCACGCCACAGACCACCCCCCACGAAAATGGTAGTTCGTACCGACAAAACAAACAACATCCACACCCTTTCAAGAACAACCTTCCCCAAGAATCATTATAGAGCCGCTGCCCTCGTATTATTGGTAATACAATTTTACCTACCCCTTGCCACTACATAATTGTTACAAATAAATAGTAATAATAATGATCAACCGAAAATACAAATACTCTTACAACTAACTTAAGTTAAAAAAAATAACAACAATAACAGAAACTCTTAACCTACCACCAGGCATTATTCAAGGTGGGAACAGTCAAAAGGACCGATCTTAATCCACCTCCTTGGAGGGCCATCTAGAGGTCAAACTTCATGGGTTCGGACGGACAGAGGTTCTTTACCGAACTAGCTCTCTGAGTTGCCTGAGGACTCTGGAACAAACACCCTCTCCACCCAAGCCGCTTCAACTCTTTAGTTCGTAGGGGCAGGGGGTAGGGGTTGAATGCCACTGAGAGGAATTGAATCATGCTCGGGCAGTCGTCCACTTTTACCGTCAGGTTTATACCACCTAGAATGCCACTTCTCGCGTGACGTGTGAAACCAGAGTTTCAGAACTAACATTCAATTCACTACTTCACCAGAAGAAAAGAAAGAGGAAAAAGAAAAAAAAATAAGGAAAAAATCATTCTTTATCCGAGCCCTTAGTCTTACGGATCCAGTTCGGGCAAGGATAAGATGGGGGCATCGGTCACCAGGTCGGACGGCATACTCACAATACGTGGTGACACGGATCGCTCGAGCTTGATCACGTCAACCCTCAGCTTTTCCGATTGTTCCCTCTGTAAACAGGGCATCGGTCACCAGGTCCGGTTTGCTGCTTACGACACACGGGGGGGCCGGTATCGCTCAGCTCACCAGCCGGACCCTCAGCTTTTCCGATTGTTGCCTCTTTTCACGACATGAAGCATCGGTCACCAGGTCGGGTGGAATGCTCGCAGTACGTGGAGGCACGTATCGCTTAAGCTCGCTATCCAGACCCTCAGCTTTTCCGATTGTCCCCGAATCTAACCACAAGACAAAAAAAAAAAAAAACACAATAAATTTTTGGTTTTTTACTTCCAAGCTCGACTACTTCTCAACCAAACCCTTATTAGAGCGTACTTTGGACTACAGCTGATCTGAATTGCCCAGATTTCCTCACGACTCGCACAAAGGCCTCGGCGATTTCCTCTTGGTACTCTGCTCAGTTTGGGCTGAGTTTTCCCAAGGTTCTGGCTCCCACCTTTATTTTGCACGATCGCGACATCTGCAACTGGATCAGCGAATCCGAATTCCTGCCCTGGGCCGGGAGGCTGCTCCTCGAGCTGGGTGGTCCCAATTTGATTTAGCAGGTGGATTTGGGACCAGTTGTTCCCCTCGCATTGTCGTTTTCCAGGGGCCACACCCAATTAGGGCAATCGGGAAAAATCACGCGTGGAATACCGCACCCCTGACAGCTGACTACTGGGTGCTTGTCTTTCTGCTCCGGACCTTTAGGCGAAAAATTTCCTGAATTCACTTCGATGTAGCAGACACGATGCGGGCACGCCGTGAATTCATACTCCACCAAACTATCATTACAGAAAATGCACGCATCCGCGTCCCCTCCCCCCACCAAGCCTGAAGGCCGGACTAGCGGTTTTGTCGGGGCATTACTTTTTTGCTCAGCCTGATAAAACGTAGCCATCTCTTCGGCTGTGGATTGGGTTGGGCTGCGAGTTATTTATTTTCCCTGCACTGCCTAAAAGCAGGAGGAACTATTGCTGATCTAACGGTTAGGAGCACACGTGAGCTCAACTAATCCGGCACATAAAAAAAACAAAACCTGATGGTAACACTAAATCACAAGAGATACTTAAATCTACCAAACAGCAGAAAAATTCAAGCTTGGTTCATTTCTCCTAATCAGACAACTCTGTCATCCGTACTTGTGTTTAAAAAAACAACGACTCTCGTCAAAGTGACGAGACGAATGGAAATCCGAAATGACAATAAGAATATCAAAAAAAAAAAAAAATCCACTCTGGTTCTTCGGCCTGGACATCAAGCACGGTGTGCCACATAAAAAAAACCAAGCTCAATTTGAACCGCTACTTAATTCTAATTTCCACCTTGCCACAACAAAATAAATAATAGAGAAAAAAAGGGGGGGGGGGGAATCGCACAAAATGAATTATCAAGTTACGTAAAGCCGAGAATTAATTTTCCAGGAATCACCCAAAAGTAAACACAACTACGGGCCACAGCTTGACCACTCATCCCGGCTCAAATTCCGATCAAGGTTACTCACGCAACAACAATAACAAATGTCACCTTGTCTCGAAATGAGAGAGCGAACAATCAAAATTTACTCGGGTTTACGTAATTACGAGTTCCCGACCGGCACAGCAGCAACTTATCAGCAGGTTCGAGCCACACGTTGGCACGTCAAATCGCGGGAATCCAATAGAACCCGGTGAAAAATAAAAATAAAATGCCCACAATTAACCCCGAACAAAACCCTCAATATTATCCCAAGAAGAAAGTAATAAGAATAGGCGAGAACGCCCTTCAGGGCCAAATATTCATCAAGGGCGCCTCTGGCCCAGCCAGCTCACTCGTCATCGTGGGAATCTCGCTGAACTCGATAGCCTGCTGCTCATCGTGCTGCTCCGAGTACCTGAAATCGGGAAGAAAGGGAAAAAGTATGCAACAATAAATAACGAAACACTATAATTCTCTCTTCGGACTATTTAATAAAAGAAAATCAAAGGACGTGGCAAGGGGAAAACGCAATACGGCCCGCTGGCCTCGCACTCACAAACCTCACAAATAACAAGATCTCCCGCACTCGTACAGGTAACCCATTCACGAAACTCTTCTTCTGAGACCACCTTGTAGTCGACTCCGGTGATCGTTGTCCAGGCCTCTCTATCTTCGGTGATCAGCGTCTCTCGGGCGTGATGGTGAGGACGCGGCGGCTCTGGGAAAATCGTCCCTGCTCCACGTAGGACCTCCGCACTCCTCGCCAAGTCACTCGCGATCCCGACGCCCGCGTGGTCGTCGTCGGGAAGCCGTACGATCGGCAAACGCGAAAATCACCAAGTAAAAGGGCACCGTCGCGACCGCTCTACGCGACTCCCAGTCCAAGATTCATTCGCGGAACATAAATTACTGCCCGAAGAAGAAGCCGGGCGGCGAACTCTAAGACCTGCCGTCTACCGGACTACCACCGAACTCCTTCTTTAGACCACAAAGATTCAAATTTTCCACGTTACAGAAATTTCTGGGGCGATTCCACGCCACAATATATGGGTCAAAATAATACTTTTTTAAAAACCATTTGCACGAGGTTCACCGATTTTATTGCAATTTTTTTTGGCAAAAGTACTATTTAATAGAAGACTTTTGCCACAATTTAGAGGTCTCTATCTTATTTCTGCTTGGTGCTAGATTTTTTCAAAGATTGAAAAATGGCTATTTGGCTTATTACATATATTCTTCATTTTTCCAAGCTGTGATTTCAAGTTTTGACCTTGGTTGTAGATTTTGTTGAGATCAGTTGTATGAATTACTTTCCACTGCTCAGAGTAAAGAGTGTACTTCTCCCGAAAAGGTCGTTGCGACATCTGGTATTTCATTTATTATCTTATAAATTTTAGTATTGTTGTCAAAAGCTTTTGTTTTATATATGGGTCAAAATAATACTTTTTTAAAAAACCGTCCGCACGAGGTTCACCGATTTTATTGCAATTTTTTTGAGCAAAAGTACTATTCAATAGAAGACTTTTGCCGCAAACTAGAGGTCTCTATCTTATTTCTGCTTGGTGCTAGATTTTTTCAAAGATTGAAAAATGGCCTATTCTTAAGCTGTTTTAAGCAATTTTAAGGTATTTTTCGAAAAATTCTAACTTTTGATCAAAATGAGATAGAAACCTCTAATCTGCGGCAAAATTTTGTTCAAAATAAGTTCTTTTTTGTAAAAATATTTTGACAACATAGTTTGGTTATTTTTATAATAATACAGTCCTACACAGATATTGCTATTTTTGCTCATTTGCATATCGCCTTATTGGTTTATTAAAAATATTAACATTTTTTTTAGCCGTGCCCAAGGTTATGAGGTTGTAGCTCATCGTGTTATTTGTTTCTTAAAAATATTAACATTTTTTTTAGCCATGCCCAAAGTTATGGGGTTGTAGCTTGTCGCCTGATTGGTTTATTAAAAATATTAACATTTTTTTCAGCCATGCCCAAAATTATGGGGTTGTAGCTTATTGGCTTATTTGTTTATTAAAAAAAATTAATTATTTTTACTAAAGTTAATTATTTGTTATTCACTACGACTAGAGTTATGGGGTTGTAAGCTTGTCCGCATATTTGGCTATTAAAAATTTAAATTTCGTTACTCACTTTTTGAATTAAAAAAAAAAAAAAAAAAAAAAAAAATCAAATCAGGCATGCCTGAAGATTTCAAATTTAGCGCGTCCAGCTGGTTCACACTTTTGAGAGGCCTTTAAGGCGGCGCTCTTGCTCCATGAATCAAAGATCAAGTGTCGATTCGATATATCGACTCGACTTTCTGATCGAATCTCTCATTCTCTTTTTCATAAGTGGACATAATTATAAGTAGAATGTAGATTGGTAGATTGTTGCATGCTTCATAGAATTCAAAAAATAACATTTTTAATTTGGACTCATTTTTTTCAGAGTAAGCAATAGTAATCCATGATTGTTTTATCAGAATAATTGATAAACTATCATCAATTATTTGTAACTTCAAAAATAGAAAAAAATAAATAAACAAGTGGTATATTAATTACAATATTTGAACATAGATTTTTAACGAATCAAAAAACTAAAAAACTGAATAAAAGTAGTATATCATTTTGATATTGAGATCAATATTTCGTTCAGTATCAATTTTTTCAAAGCAGGTGACCTAATTTTGGCTGGAATTTGAATAGTTTTTAATCAAAAAATAATTTCAAAACATCTATAATGAACGAAAAAGTTAAATGTAGCGTGTATATTGTTAAAAAAACACTAGTTTAGCACATAAAATGTGTCAAAAGTGTATGCTTTGGAATCAACTAAAACCCCAAATCCGCACTACAATTACTATGAGAGCTTGTTTGGAAACATATGAAGAGAAGATTCCACATATTTTTGAGAGAAAAAAAAAGGTCGAAACCGTTCAAAAATGCGTGTAAAAATCGCAAGAAACGCGTTGTTTGTGTTTTTTGACAACCTTAAACAGCTGTATCTTGGAAGTGGAAGATCGAACAGCGTTCCGGTTGGTCGCAAAATTTTTGGTTTTTCATAAAAAATATTTAACAATTTTTTAATATGCACAAAAATTTAGCCTAGAAAAAGCTACGGTCGTTTGAAGATACCTGCAAATGAGCAAAAATAGCAATATCTGTGTAGGACTGTATTATTATAAAAATAACCAAACTATGTTGTCAAAATATTTTTACAAAAAAAAACTTATTTTGAACAAAATTTTGCCGCAAACTAGAGGTTCCTATCTCATTTTGATCAAAAGTTAGAATTTTTCGAAAAATACCTTAAAATTGCTTAAAACAGCTTAAAAATAGGCCATTTTTCAATCTTTGAAAAAATCTAGCACCAAGCAGAAATAAGATAGAGACCTCTAGTTTTTCGGCAAAAGTCTTCTATTAAATAGTACTTTTGCCAAAAAAAATTGCCAATAAAATCGGTGAACCTAGTGCGGACGGTTTTTTAAAAAAGTATTATTTTGACCCATATGTATTTCACGAATTGTAATTAATTTTCTTTTCGAGTTTTGAAAGAATTATTCGAGTACCTGGTATTTTGGGTGTAATAGATTGTGCGGTAATAAAAATTATAAGACCTTCGGAAAGCGAGGAGGCATACTTTCATTATAAACACGGCGACTCATTAAATATTCAAGTAGTAAGTACTACTTTAATGTATATATTATACTCCATAAGGTACAACAAAGAAGCCCCTGAGATTATTTGTTTTAATTACTAATTATTGTTTTAGATAGTAGATTAAAATGGATTGATCATAAAAGTTTGTCTCTGCCCTGGAAGTGGAAACGACAGATACGTGTGGAACAATTGCAAATCAAAAAAATATTCAGAGAGCTTAAGGAGGCTTGGCAGTTTTTTCAAAATCCAAAAGTAAGAACCCAAAAAATTCCTGTAGATTCCTTGAAGTAAGACAAACAACTTTCCTATTTAACACAACAATGGTTGTCGGACTCATTTTCGAGAAAAAAATCAGTTTATAATTTTTTTTTTAACATGGGCTCTTATGGAAAAAAACATTTAAAAATTTGGCAAATCATCAAAATCCACAAGTTTACTACGAGTCAGGTGTCATTTTAAAGATAAAAATTTGAAGATTATTTTAAAATTATAAGAATTTAAGATTATCGGACTAATTTACAAGAAAAATAGAAAATTTCGGTACATAACCTTCAAAACATGCAATTTTTCAACGTTTTTAAAAATTTTTTATCTTAAATTTTGTTTTAGTATGTTTAAAAATGATAAATAATCACTTACTAATAAAAATAAATAAATAAAATACTTTTTTTCTTATTTTCAATTTCATGCACCCGCAAGGTACGACCCCTACGCTGCCAAGCCTCCTTAAGGGCAAATATACCAGATCATTTTTACTTAAAAGGTAAGAGCAAATTCGTTAATAAAATTACATATTGCACAGTTACAGTTTAGTCAATGGGAAAGTTTTAAAGAAATTTTTCTTTAACTTTAAGTAATGTTAAAGTTAAAAATTTCAGCTTTGTTCACTGCATTTGAGTAAATATTTTCACTTAGACACTTGAAAATTTGGTCAAATGAAGATGTAGTTAATATTAACTTCTCCCGTACGAAAAAAACCCTGAAAATTTGGGCGTAAACTCCCAATTTTGGGAGTAAAGACTCAATATTCAGAGTAAAGTACCAAATTTGAGAGTAAACTCTAGAATTTCGAGAGTTTACTCTCAAAGTTAAGTCTTTACTATCAACTATTGAGAGTTCACTCTCAAATTTGAGACTGTACTCTCATCTTTTGAGGGTGACTCTCAAAATTTCAGAGCACACCCTCAAATTTGAGACTGTACTCTCATCTTTTGAGGGTGACTCTCAAAATTTCAGAGCACACTCTCAAATTTGAGACTGTACTATCAACTTTTGAGGGTGACTCTCAAAATTTGAGGGTAAATTCTAATCGTTAAGTCTTTTCTTTTTCACTCTCATCTTATGAGGGTGATTTTCAAAATTTCCAAGTAAGCTCTTACGATTGAGTCTTTACTCTAACTTCTTGAGAGTACTCTCTTAATATTCCAACTTAACTTCCAACATTTGAAGGATGGGACTTAAACATTATATTAAAGTTACTCCAAAGTATTTGATGATTTACTATCAATTTTTATTTTTTTCTGAAAGAAAATAATTCTGAAAGAATCAAGGTAATATTCAAATTTTACACCAAGTACTTTGTCAGAACTCTCGAATTCGCTATTAGTTTTTTATTTTGAATTACCTTAACCAAAAATAAATCTATTTAATTTATTTTCTTTTTTGTCAAAAATTTAACTTGTAATCGAGCTTTTTAATTTAATTAATACTATACCTTAACATGCTGTTTAATAGTTTAATTATTTCGTATGTATGATATCAAAGCTATATTTAAGCTATCAATCCTTTTAATATTTTGACTTTATTAAAAATTATTTTATCTCACAAGCTTTTGAAAATAAAAAATTTTCAATATATTCCTATATACTTAAAATGTCAGTGCTATCTAATATGCTTACATAAACTCATGAATCTTTTATAAAAAGTTTTATTTTTAATTCATGTACGGAAAAGTTTTTTTTAATTTTCTACTGTTCTACACGAATTTTTTTTAAAGTTGGTGAGTTATGTTATTTTAATAAATTATTACATTCTGATTGAACAAATAATGGTTTTAAATATATCTCGTTTACATTATTTTTAATATGGTGCTATTGATAAATTTGTAATAAAACAATTTATTGATTGTATCAAAATAATAGATAATAATAATAGATTATACGCGACTGATTTTGAAACTAATTAATTTATGAAGAGAATAAAAAAAAAATTGTTTTTTAAATCTTGTATTTTTAAAGAACCCGCCCGCCCGACGATCCACTGCTATAACTGCTGGACTCTGGCTGGCCCACTCGCTAGTATAGGTTAGGTTAGTCAGTGAGTCTAATATACCACGTGTTGGTGGACCGGTAGTATTCTAAGAGTTCATTTAAAAAGTTATTGTTGAATAAGTAGTTCCTTGATTATTATTCAGTGCATTATTTTAATTTTATTCAAACAAATTTAATTTTACACTGTACTTTAATGTATTAATTAAAATTTAAAAACAGAAAGAATACCTAAAAATCAGTAGGGTTATGATTTTTTTCTGAATTAGATAAGTATATTTTTATCTACATTTACAAGTAGTCAATCTTTTATTAATATCAAACAATTTCTTTAAGAATTGATTCTTTGGTAAATATTTATGTTTTATTAGGTGAAAACTTAAATTTAATGCAGTGGGTGAAGTTAATGATTGCATTAAATTCAGCTCAAAACAAGATGTCCCTAACTAAATTCAAGATAGAAGATATGGATAAAGTCTTTGAAAATGCAATGTTAATCAAGAAGAAATATCACAAAATTACCAAAAAATACCAGCAGATTGAGGAAACATAATGATAGAGTTTTCTAATGCGCATCAAACAAACTAAAGTAATTGCAGAAATACTGCAGTGCTAGTGAACAGTGTTTTTTATATTAAAAATAAAAAATAAAATTTATCAAATGATTATTTCTTTTTTTTCATTAATGTAAATAGTGATTGACCGAGTTACACCGGAAGCTAATTTTGTGCAAAAATTAGTTTCAGAAAATAAACAGCAAAATATTGGTCAAGGTTTAAGATATATGATAGCGCTAAAAAAATACAACTCTTCTGTATTTTATAAATTATATGAAAAGGTGTTTGTTTCTGTTATTTAAATAAAAAACTTTCATCAGCAAACAAGCCAAATAATAATTTCTTATTTACTATGGCCAACGTTGGTATTTTCACTTTGTAAGTAGAAAGTTCTTTATTATGTTTACATAGAATGTATTGATAATTTAGTGATATTTGAACAAGATTGAATTACTTTGAAATATAATTTTTTTTAAACTTTTGTATTAACACCAAACTAATAATATCATACTTAAAATTACTTATAAACATGAGTATCTTTTGATTAAGTGATTAAAATCATTCGGCTTAATACAGTTGAGATAAAAAACATTTTTTTTTTTTTAATAAATCACAGTATTAAAATATTTTAAAAATATGATGATGAAAAACTTTTCAAAAATGTTTTTTTAATTAGTTACAATATTACTTTTTAGTTATCAAATACATAAAAAAATTCTTTATCTTTTCTCAATGTACTACATTCTTTATTTTTTATCATGAAGATACAATTAAAAAGATTCACCATCAAAGTCTTTACTATTGTGCAATGAAAAATAGTTTTTTTTCTACAACTAAAAAAAATTTCTAACTTCATAAGATTGTCATTTTTTTTCATTTTTCATAAATTATTGAATAGAATATTTTAAGGTATTGAAAAAAAAATCAGGTTTTAAGTTTATGTAGTAAAACTATACAGCTATTAATTGAAATAAAGTCATGTATACATGTTCAAAATAAATAAAATAAAAATAATCAACTTGTTGTTTAAATTTATTTCAGGTTTGCTTTCAAATTTAAAAGCAATCAAATAAGAATTTAACTCTCAATTTGAGGATAAAATTCTAACGAAAATTCGCTCTCAAATTTAACCCCCAAATAAAAACTTTCAATTGAGAGTTACTCTTACTCTCAGTTGAGAGGTTGCGAGAGTTTACTCTCAGTTGAGTCTACTTTCGGACATCCCTCAACCTACTTGAGGGTAAACTGGGAGTAAATTTTGATTTTAAAATTTACCCTCAATTTGAGAGTAACTCTCAAGTAGGTTGAGGGATGTCCGAAAGTAGACTCAATTGAGAGTGACTTGTTGGGAGTGATTTTGAGGGTTTTTTTGGGGATAATTTTGGGGGTTTTTTCCGTACGGGCTGGTTCAATGAGAACTACTTTTTATTCAAAAATAAATGTACAACCTATACAAGAAACAATTTTTTTTTTTTTTTTTTTTTTAATATATAGCATTTATTAACCTTTTTGAGATTTTTATGCTTGTTACATTGCACGATTTATTACAATAAATATTTAAATTATAATATATATTTATCGATGTAATGTTGTCCGTCACGTGTCCATCTGTCGTGGGTGCTTCATCAGGTGAGGAACAGAAGCCGTCTTGTAGGTTCCTCCCGCTATTGATGGGAAGCAGTGGAGGGCCAGAGGGTCTACTACTCTTTATCCGGTGTGATCCATTTGTAGCTCACGAGGAGCACTGATTTATTCTTCGGCGGCCATCTCCATGTATCTTCAGAGTGAACCAGTATTCCCCATGAACGCTTGTCTCGTCCAAGCGGGTCGCAGCTCGCTTCGCCGATATGAGACTCGAAAAAATCGAGTCGGCGGAGATTCGAACCGTCGTCCCTCGGCGCGGCGATGTTTCAGCTGACTAAGGCATGAGCTTTAACCAACTGAGCCATCGTCCGGCTCAAGAAACAATTTAAAAGAAAAGTTATTTTATTACCTATGTTAAGTGTGTTCGACACTTAACGTTCTTCCTGATTCTAACAGCCCGGACGGAAGATTTTACCGGGGATCATGGTCCCCACTCGTTTGTAGACGGGAGGAAAAGTGAGAATAAATTACTGGGTGGCGCGGAATAGTGCCCCAAGGTCTAATTCTAATACTATACTTTAAATACTAAAACCTTACCGGAAGTTGACGGTGCAATCGCTGGAGCTCTGCTGCAAGGAGGTTGATCGTCAAACAAAACACGCAGTTTAACTCGAACAATTATTTATTGGGTCTTAATTACACTAATTACTTAGGTACACTGTTATTACACAATTATCAACGATACGACCTAAAACTTAATCACTAATGATAATTTATACACGATTCTCCGACAAAGGAGTACACGTCCGGCTTAAAAGATATCCTAATTACGACTGCCAACGCTGCTGCAGTCTTGCCTGGGCGTTGCCTTGCTGGCAAGAATGCAGCGCGTGCATTTTTCTTTTGTGTCATCGACCCATTTCACTTACATTTATAATGCTGTATGTGAATTATAAATATAAGTAGAATATGTCACATAACTACGTATACTACATCTTTTTTAGGAATTTTCACTAAAATTTTTAAACAATGAAACTGTTTTCAGGAGATGGAGGATACACTAGATCACAAATTATGCTCACACCAAACCACTACGCTATACCTGGGACTCTTGAATCTGTTTTGACTGCTGAAATCGGGCGAACAAGATGTCAAGTGGAGCAAGTGTTTGGGATGGTATCTAGCGTTTGGAGATGTGGACATAAAGGTAGAAAATGTCATTATGATCCAAAAAAAAGCAGCTACATATACACTGCAGCAGCTGTTCTACATAATTTTAGGTTGTTAAATGGGTCAGTGTTGTATGAATTTGCTTTGTTATAATAAATAATAGTAATTAATTAAGTACATCTTATTATTTACAGTACCCCTCTTCAAATAGATTATCAAAATCGATTCTTAGGTAATGCTCAAAGAACACCCGAAACTTATCAAGCTGGATTGGTGGAAAAAGAAAATATATTAAATTTGTATTACGACGATTAAAAATTGTACATATTAAAGTTTATTATCAATAATATTTTTATTAGTCTCTATGATACCAGCACAATGTAGAAACCACCAAAAACAATAGTTAATGTTTGGGTATTTAATAACAAAGGAAGAGTAAATAAACATTTATTTATTATTTTATTTAAAATTTAAGGAGTGATTATAGAAATATGTGTTCAGTGTATCTTGCAGCTCTCTTGAAAATTTTATTTGAGATTTGAAAATTAGTTATAAACATTCAATCAGACCTTTTCATTATAAAATCAATCAAGAAATAAAATTTTTTTAATTTTTCCATTTTACATTAATTTACTTTAAAAATAATAATAAATTTGAAAAACAGGTTTATGTATTCCACTTAACGTTTGACAATCTTTATTTTTAAATAACTAGATAAAAAGATGATTATGTTCAGATGACGAAACACACCAAAACACGTGGCCCAAAAACGAAATCTTCGTGGCTACTCAAAACGAATTGTTAAATTAGTATTTTTTGTGCAGCTTATTAGATATCATGCTACTCGATTAATTAGTTATGATACACACTAAAAGAACGATCATTAAACATATCAATGTACACTGCACTACAAACGTTTCATCATCTGCTCTATAAATTTACGTGCATTCACTGCGTTTCGTCGTGCATGCTCAAAAAAGTGCCATCAACTTCACCAACATTCAAGTGCATAATTAAAGAGCAAGGTCAAAAGTGTGGCCCCGGTTGAAAAAGCTTTTCATTTCATTAGGTTATTTATAATTACGTTACATTAGTTTATTTGTTTGTGTCTCAACAATTTGGCTAAATTTATTTAATAGGTTTGTATGTATCGAGCCTCAACGATCATCGAAACTGTAACTAACAATTATGTTTAACAATCACTCTTATTTTAAACAAGCATAGGCTTTTTATACTTATATTTCTTTCATTTGTCATTACATTTATTATAAAACAATTTTATCAAATAACAATCGAGTGCTCTTATAGTATACTATAAATGAAAATCAAAAATCGTACACGATTTTTGTTTATTCATATCAATATTCAAGCACACTTTGTATCTAAATCGGTTTTTACAGCTAAAAATATTATGTAAAAGATTATATTCTATCACTTTATTGCTTCTGAAACTAATCAATTATAGTTCATATGCTACTAAATCTTATTTGATGTTTTTTATCTACAGAACTAATCTAATTTAAAAAAAATTTCAGATGGTGGCTGCTCAACAAGTTCGATAGCTTATGAATTTCTCAATTTTGTCAATATACTTATGTTAAAATGTAAGTATCAAACAGGATTGCAGAATTTTGGAATTCTTTAACTAATAATTCAAATTCAAAATTTTTTTTTTAATTAAAAATATTTTAATCCAAGAACTAAATTTGATACTATCAAACAGTAACATTAATTTTTAATTTTTTTTATCTCCGTTTCTTTAATTAATTGTTCAAAACTTATTTCTAGGATACGAGTTACTGAACAAATGTTGTACCTGCTATGGTATATGGAGAACCATCCAGATTTTGCAAAAAAACGCATTGATAAGTTAGGTGTCTTTGGATGGGATACTTATAACAGAATGTGGGAAAACTTGGTCAATCACTTAAATACTTTAGGAAATTTGAAAAGTGTTTCACAGTAGAAAACAGTATTATACCTTTTATTAAATAGATTTTATTGAACATTCTTCCTTTAGCCGTAACATGTGTTTTTTCTTTTTAACAAATCATTTTTTTTATTTTTAGTACTGGCATACTACTATAAGATTGTCGTGCAAAAAAATGGTTCAATATTTGACAGAAATGAAAAAAACAGGTAATAATGGAGTTGATACCAGCATAGACGAAGTAACTGAGCGAGTTTGCCAAATTTATGGCCTGCAAACAAATGTGTGTCCAGAAGTTGGATTTGATAATGATGAGCCTCGTACGTTCTTAGTTTTGTTAAAAAAAATTTCTCAAATGTATTCATGATAAAATTATTTTCAGTTTTAGTTGACTTATTTTCTTGTCTAATAAAAAAAGAAGAAAAAATTGACAGTGACTTCACAGATGATGAAAGGTAAAATTATTAATAATTTACTTTAAAATAATATTCTGGTAGAAATAGTTTTATACAAAAAATTTGGACAATGATTTTTTAAATAATTATTTGTGCTCTCCACGCTGAAATCTGCTGATCTGCGTGATCCTTTTTTAAATGTTTTGTGTATACTTGTGTGTACTTGACACCATTCTAAATTAACAAATACTTTTTGTACAATAAGCTAATTAATTGTATTTATTATTGTCGTTTTTTTCCAAAACAAGTATGGTAAAATACTAATGGTACTGCGTTGTTAATGTGTATGCTTCAAAACTTTTTAATTCCTATTTATGAGTATTCAAATTTAAATTTCTTGCGTTACCGTCCGTCGGTACTACTCGAGTAAATGAGTAACCAATAGCGCAGCGCGAAAGAGGACATAAGTAGATTCAGATTTCACACACTAGAATTCAATTCATAGAAGTGAGAAATTTCTTATCGCTTTCTTATTCGCACGGGTTCAACTGTTCTGTTAAAATCGAAATCTCTTTCACTTAGTAATAATTGTGTGTTCTTGTATTAATAATTATGGACGTGTCTGTTCTTCCAACTAACACAACGAAAGCATGGTAACAATTATTCGTAAAGTAATGCTGTGTAATTTGAACCCCAGTCGACATTCGTATGATAACGTTGAAAAATTTGTTTTTTCTTTTTAACCATAATCATACCTCCGTAAATTAATAGCATTTTGCCATGCCGTATTGTTAAATTGTTTCAACTGCATAATTATATTATTATTAAAACCTGTACAATGGCTATCATTTTTTTGCTTTAAACTTTTGTGCCAACCCCCATTAGCCTAATTTGTAAATAATTGAATTTTTTCTCTGAATGAGAATAAATAACCTATTTTATTTGTTTTACAGTGAGAGGAATCATTTGACATGAAATCAAAAAGAAAAACTCACAAAATGGATGTGTGGACATCCAGAACTTTCCAGTGGAAGAAAAAAAATAGTCAAGAAGAAAAATTTCTTTATCAACAATGTTCTGATCACATGAACTTTGGCCAGGCCGTGGCGAAAAAAAGACATGGGACTAAGTGGAAAGATTATTAGTAATTAGTAGAGTATTAACAATCTTTTATTAAGTATAACCTTAAATTCACTATACTAGCTTTTATTTATAATTTCAAGAGTTGGGAAAGAAAAAGAAGGGAAATCAATAGAGATGTACAAAAAGGAAAAAAGCTGTCAAAGGATGATTTAAAAATTCTGCAACTAATGGTTGATACTGAAGATATTGTATTAACATGTTCCAAAGGTAATACTGCCTTTATTCAATTTTTCATGATAACATATATTACATTTATATTTTTCAATATTTTAATACAATGAAAATTGATTTAGCACAGTATAATCTTCAGCTGATAATAAATCCAAATTTATGTTGTTGATGTTTGCTATTTTAATTTAGAACTGTGCAGCTCAATACTGATCTCTTTGAAGTCAAGACAAGTAGAACATGCAATGAGTCCAGGAAGAGCTTCAGAACAATTGAAACCACTTCAGAATAAAAGACCAAAGCATAACTCGTTTCAAGTTAACGACAATAGTAGTACTTACAGGCAAGATGAACAAGACAAAAACCAAGGCAACCACCAGTTAAGAAGTAATTACAGTAAAAGATATCGTGCAGATTTCCGTGAAACTGTAAATGAAAATCGACTATCCCTGGAATGTTTGGCACCAGTAGCAACACGGAGTAAGTTTTAAACTGATTGAGAGCGAAACTTTTCTTTATCGATAAGACTGCAACTATACCCTTGACAACTGTAAATAAACTGTGATAATATTATTGGCGCTTAATAAATTTTAAAAACAATTTAAAAATCCATAATATGTTCTGTATTTTATAATAATACATGATTAATATTATCTGAGAGTTTTAAATTAGCTTCTTACAATGTTAGGCAATGCAACTGAAGTGAATATTAAACTCTTATGTATTGTAAAATCTGTTAGAAAAAACAACTTTTTTCAATCAACATTATATTAGTATGATGCCATAAATATAAAATTAAAAATTGCATATCAGCAGAAACATTATGAAATTTAATATTAATTTGTTGTCTTGTTTTAGAAAATCGCTATAAACCTAGACAGGTGTTCAACAACATAACACATAATAGAAATGTATCGAAGGAGAATATTGTTGATTTTTATAAGCAACACATTCCTATTCGACAAAAAAACACCTTACAATTACAGAAGGCACAATATGTCACCACGAAATTATGAGGAAGGACCATCAAACTCGACTGAATGCAAAGGTAAGAACTCCATTGTTTTGCAAATTCTATTAAGCTATAAATAACAAAAAGAAAGCAATTTGTCAGTCAATTTTACAAAGTCATTTCTTAATAGTTATATAATATATATTTCATACAAATGTGTACAAGTTTTCAGCAATAATGCTTTTGCTATGGTTTATTAGAAATCTTATGAACCAATATTGTCGAAACAGTACTTATAATAATACAAATAGTCTTCAAAATTTAGAAAATTTATGAAATGTTCACAAAATTTTATATTAATAGAAATTATTCATATTCATAAATAAAGAGATTAATGGTATTACATGTATTTCAATTTATGTTGGTAAAAATCGTGATTATTCATGCAAATCCCCGAAAAAGTTACCAAAGCATCATCTTGATGATAAAATGGTCCATAGTAGACAAAATGATTACTCAACTAACAGCCATGTTACAGTAGATCAAAATTCAATGTTACATAAAATTTCTCCACACATAATGGTAAATTTTTTTATTATTTATAATGAAATTATAATTTATCAAGTTTATAAATAAATATTCAATTGCATGTGTGTTTACAGTGAATAAGTTAATCAATAAAATAAATTTTAATAAAAGTAAAACCTAGAAAGAAAATTTTAATAGTATTTAATTTTGAACAGTAAATTAATACAAACGTGAGAAAAAAAATTGATTTTTAATAAAACACTAACGGGTTATTTTTTAAAACAATGCGCGCCGTGGAGCCCAAAGGGCCCCCGCTGAGGCGCGCCATAATATTTGGTTCCAACCAAAATCTAGTTCAAATAAAATTTTTTTTTTTTCTCTGTTATAAGGGATGTGAGAAACAGTTGGTTTATTATTAGTAGACAATCAAACTTAATGATTTTGTTTGGATTCTTCGAAGCTTTGTTTTTGTTTTCAATTAATTGAATTTTTAAAAAATTTTTATATTTTATATTTTTACAATTGTTTTTATTTTTTGAATCGTAGATTTTGTCGTCGTAGATTTTTTAATTCGTGGATTTTATTTTCGTGGATTTTGTCATAGTTATTTTGTCCTCGTGGATTTTGCCGTTGTGGGAAATGTCATGCAATCTACCGTCTTACGGTACTTCCATTTGGAAAATGATATTTTGACTGCTCAGGTGTTTGCTTTGACATATTTTAATTTCAGAATATGTTAGAGTTGTGTGCTGATTACATGTTATGTGCTATGTATGGCGGAACTACTACCTTATAAATTATTTTGTGAAATAATAAATATATATAGTACTTATATATAGTATTACTTGTTGAAGTTAGTTCGATCAGTAATAGAATGAATATTCAAGTGTTTCTACATTAAAATAATTGAACCGTGTTTTTGTTACACTAAAATTTATCTTTTCCTATCAGTGCGACTATATGTTACTAATTGTGAAACAATTTGTTGTCAAAACCAAGCAGTAGTGTTATGTTAACGATAAAGTAAAATGTATATGAAAATTATTTTTGTATGAATGAGTAAACTGTAGCAATACAAATGTACTAAAAATCATCAAGTAATTTTCAAATTTTGTAAGCAACTAATATTTAAAAAAAATACTTAATAAACGAATATTTATAAAAACTGTAGTGATTATTCTTTTATCAATTACATTAAATATTATATAAATTTTGTAAATCATACATAATCGTTATTTCTTCAAAAATTTTTTTATGATTTATTGGGCCAGGAGCAGAAACATTCGTGATGAGTCAAAACAATTCATTTTCAATCTATTTATAATCATTACAATTAACAAATTTTTTACCGTATTTTCAATCATACCCTTATTTTCGTTAAAATACTCAAATTAAAAAAAAATTATTCATTGATATTTTTTATCGAAATATTCATTAAAAATTAATTAAGTTTGTTTACAACAAAGAATTAATCCGCACTTTTAAATTTAAAATAGTATGAAACTCATGATATTATGCTTTAAACATTATTCCGCGCTGTTTCGGCTTCCATTGAGGTATTTTACGTCGCGTAGACATTTTCTACGTCAAAAATGTTTTGTCGACGAGATAATTTTTACGTCACTGTAAAAATTTTTTCGTCGACAAAACGTATTTAATGTTGACGAAAAAAGAAATAGAATTCCACCCCAGCACATCCTGATCACTGAGTCGGTCCAGCAGACGACACTCTTCCACCCTTTGCAGAAAGTCGTCAAGGTTATCTGTATGGGTTCCGGAGAATTTTAATCTCCACCCACGCGCCGTTTTGCTCGCACCAACACTTGCAGGTAACAAAGATGAATATAAGTTTCCTGGGCACTGATGACCATCGGTCGTTGGAAAAAAATCCGTTCCCCGGGGTCCCAGGCCCCACCTTGCGAAAGGTTGTGTGTAAGCACCTTGGGCACCATGCATTGCATGCCCCCCTCCCCCAGGCCTGGTATATTCCTCCCGCTCTGAAGGCACTGAGCGTGGGTATTCTTTGTTTGTCATAAATCGGCTTGCATCGGCATCATTTTGCACGCCCACATGTAACCTTGTGCTTTGCGGCACGGCTAAATGCCGATGACTTACATCTAACCTTGAATTCATGCCAGTTGCGTTTTGCAACCACTGGGTCATCACCTCTCTAAACGTCACCCTCTGGTTACGTACTGTCACGCCCACACTTTGGGCTCGAGTACTTGCATTCGGATTAAGTCCCGGGATTTCTCCCTCAGTCGTCGTGTCAGTGCGTGATATGTCAACGCACGTTCTTCTCGCAGACGCGTCTGACTTCGTGGCCACTGACTGTAGTGATTGCATAAATGCTTGCAATATATCACTCGGTGCACTATATTTTACTCCATCAATCGTAAAATTGATGTGCCCCGGCTCAGCTGGCTCTTGGGATGCATGACTGTCCGTTAGATTGTTTCGAATTTGCTCATTCATACTCAAATTATAGTAAGGATTGATAAACAAATCCTTTAACGGCTGTCGCTCCGTGTCCGCACCTTCCTGTCGTGTGCTTGTCGACCTACCATGGGCCATATTCCCATTTGTGTTGTCCGCAAGTGAGCTATTTGCGTTTGGCGTCGGACCCGCCGTAAAATTCATCGACTGTTCCTGTCAATCGGTTACGGCTTCAATTCGCGGCATGGTAAATTGCTTCTCCATAAAATGGTGACGCAATATTATCCTGTGCCGGAGGAGAGCTATTTAATGCTTCACCAACGGGTTCGGGAGAAAATCATCTACCGAGTATTCTCCCCCGAGCCACCTGTACAATCGACCCCTCTGGTCGAATTCATCGACCGTCGCCAACAGGTCCAGACTATTTAGTCCAGTCAATGGGTCGAAAATCGTGCAAAAACTAGGAATGGACAGGATTCGGTGTGTAGGTAGTTGGGAATGATTATATATAAGATTCGGCAACGTATTCGATTTTTTTTGTCTAAGGAAAAAGTTATGAACAATTAAAGACTGCGAAAAGTGAATTTTGACATGTTTTTTAGAATTAACACCAGAAGTATTGATTTAAGAAAAAAAAGTTTCAAATTGAGTTGAAGAGATTAAAAAGATCTAAAATTTGCAACCGACCGCGTTAAATTATTTTAATTAGATTTGTTTAAAAGTTAATAAAACCATTCAAAAGTAGACATTTTCTTAAATGTTAATAACCATCGCATAAACAATTTTTTTGAAATTCTTATAATTTACTATTGTAGGTTTTCTTAAGATAAAAAAAATGAGACCCCAACGATTTTTTTATGTTTATTAGTTTATGAGATATAGCAATTTGTTTATCCGAAAAAAAATTTTTTAACAACAAATAACACCCATTGGAATGATTTTTTAACAACTTTTTAAGTTGGAATCGAAAGAATAGAAGTAGATCAAGCATTTGCCATCAATAACCAAACGACTATCCAATAAATTGTTACATTTTTTTAACATAAAAAAGGGGGTATTTTTAACTGATAAACTAATAGAGCTGGAGCCTCGGGTAATTATTTTGAAAAGTTCTAGTTTTTAAAGTTTTAAAGCGTATATTTTTCCGCAAATTTTAAGCTATTAAAAAATGTCCAACGACTTGTAGGTTCCGAGAAACTTTTTTTTTTATAAAAATTACAGTGACTTTGTTTATTAAGATAAAATAACCGTTCAAGCGGCATTTGAAAGTTGAAAATTCTAATTAAAAAAAAAAAAAAAAATTATTTCGAAAAAAAAAGGAATAATAAACAATGTTTTGACCCACTAAAAATATTGAGCAAGCGTCCGACAGCGAGTTTGAGAGTGGGGAAGAGAGCAGATCCTAAACTACAAAACGTTTCTCGAAATATTCAAATCGTACGGTCAAAAAAAAACGCATTATCTCAACGAAATATGCATCGATTTGGATCTTTTTTTTTTTAATCAGGGGTAGCTTTTAATTTTATGAACTACGCTAACAAATTTTCATTATTATTGTTATTTTCTAAATAAATTAACCTTAATTTATTTATTTATTTTTTTATTTATTTTTTTTGGTAAAATTAGTGAAAAAAATGATACATATTTAAAAAAATAAGCGAAATTTCTAATAGTTTTTTCATTTTTTTTACTAATTTTACCAAAAAAATAAATAAAAAAATAAATAAATAAATTAAGGTTAATTTATTTAAAAAAAAACAATAATAATAAAAATTTGTTAGCGTAGTTGTTCATAAAATTAAAAGCTAGCCCTCATTAGAAAAAAAATGATCCAAATCGATGCATACTTCGTTGAGATAATGCGTTTTTTTTTGCAGCGCCACCACTAACACACACTCAGCATACTACACACAAGTGTTTAGAAAAAACAATTCCAAGGTCGGTACAAATTTTCAACTTGAATTTGTTCAAGTTGCTACAGAATTAAAATGAATAGAAAAATTCACCGATTTTATTTCATTCGGCAACACCGCCTTGAAATTATTATTTATAAACACTACCTTTCATGCACTAACTCACTTCTCGGTAGCGCTCGATACCATGAAAGAGAGAGAGAGACAGAGATATTCACCTTTGCGGTGTTTAATCAAAACAAAGACAACCGAGATTGTCTCTCTCTCTCTTTCTTTCGGCCGCTCGCACACACAGTCGCGCACACATACACTACGCCCGACCGATTCTCGGTCGAGAGAGAAGAGGCGCGCTATCAAAACAAAGACCGATCGCCGGTCGTTACACTCTCTCTCTCTCTCGCTCGCACGAGAGTAGTCGGCTTACCGACTCAAGAACACCTTGTCCTTACCGCGCTATGTCACGTCCTAAGCCGTACACCACTAACTCGAGGATTCCTTTCTTCCGTGCTTCTGGCACTAATAAACACTCTATAAGCTCAACCACCACACGAAATTTTTACACCTGTTGTTAAAATTTCGTTCACCTAGTGCCACTCAAGGGATGCCATTTTTAAGGGTTTCATTCCCCTTATAAAATTCAAACAAAATAAGAAATGTTAATGTGGGTAAAACACTAGGAGGAACGAAATCACAACAACAGAGTTGCTCTTTGCAACTTTATCATTTATTTCTTAAATATAACGCACTAACACTACCGTAGGAGCAGGTGGGGGCCCTTGGCACAGCAGTTACGAAAAGGGTACCCACTTTTATTAACGATGCACTCAATCACCCGTACAACGAATATCTCGGTACAGCGCGGGGTATCGCGACAGCAGACTCAAGCGTCACAATTGCAGTTGACACGCGTCTAATCTAATGAGCTGCTGTAGCGACACTGCCGCGCTCACCTCAGACTACTGTCCGCTCTGGTGCCTTTTCGTTACCTGCTCCCACTCGGCCGTCTGCTCCTACAGGTTATAAACGGGCCTGCATTTAGCAGGTACATTTTCACTAAACCTAAAGTCAATTATAAATTATTTATCACTCGGTGAGAAATATCTCCGGGGGAGCGGTAGCGGGCCAAACGACCGTTACAAAGTATTATAAAAAAAAATTTCATTAAATTAATAGTCAAGCTTTTATAACCTAAAAGTTTCATTAAAATTCTTGAATTGATTTTCTTCAAAAAATTTAATTCCACCTATTGAAACACATTATAAAATGAAAAAACATGAATGTTCTTGTTGCGATGCAAGATTAAGTTAAAAAAAAATTTTAGACAGACATCTATTACTTCATACTAAAAAAAAAAAACCTTCAGTAGTTCTAAGTGTTTGAAAAATTTTTGTTCAAGAAAAGATAATTTAGATAGGCGCTTCAATAAAATTTGTTGTAGTAAGACTATAACTTTTATTTTAAAATGAAATTGTTATCCGACTGTAAGTGCACAGAAGAGAATTTTAATGAAAATTTTCAAAATAAAGCAGATTTAGAAAAAATTCATCAAAAACAGATTATTTTTGTTTGTTCTAATTGTCAAAATCACTTTTATTCAGAAGAACTTTTAAAAATACATTTGAAAACTTATTGTAATTAAAATTTATAGCATCATTAATAAAAAAAATTTTTCATTTCAAAAATTCAAATTTTAATTTTAATCTAAGTTGGGGGTTGACGAGTGGAGCGAGTAGGGGGTACCCCTCTAGCATATATATATCCTACTATATTATATAGTAGTTTTCCTTCTTTCCGGCTCCTCCCCCCATGCTCTTTTTTCCATTAAGAAAAATGTTTAAGTAACCGTAAAACTGTCCCAAAATATGCTTATTTTTTTGTTTTTTTTTTGTTATAATTATCTTCCTATGTCCCCCCCCCATTTTTTATATTTTTATTTCAAAATTTGGTCTTAAAAATTAAATTTTAAAATTACTTTAATCATTTTAATCAAAATGTTTAATTTAATTTAATTAATAATTTTTTTCTATATTTTATACGAGAGAAGGTACAGGTGTCGCTATAAAATTATTACATGACTGGCTATAAGTTTTATAATAAGGGTAAGCACAAGGGTCGGCACGAGAGTATTCACAAAAGTTCGTATGAGAGTTTATAAAAGGGTAGCTACAAACTATGTAAAAAGGTAGAAACAAGATGACGAACAATAGTAGGCACAATGATACGTACAAAGCTATGCATGAATATAGATACACAGATACGCACAAGGGTAGATACAAGTTTAGGCAAGAGGATAGGCACAGGAGTAGAAACGAGAGTAGGTACGGATTTAGTACAAGGGAGGATTTGATTTGATTTTGATTTTGATAAGTTTATTGTTTGTACATTATGTTGTACAAAATACATAGTAGATCAACAAAAGGTTAACAATAGTAAATAATGAATAATGAAATAATAAAATGAATGAAATAAAATAAACATAATAATAAAATAATGAAAATAATAAAAATAAAAATAAAGGTATACATAAAGATATAACAATATTTGGTAATCTACCTTAACTAACTAAATTTAAATTTAATTTTAATTTAATTCAGTCTAACCAGTGCCTGCAAAATGTCACTAGTAGCACAACAAATCCTCACACAGTTTAAGCACAGGTTGTTCAGCGGCACAGAGTACTCAACCTTCTCCCTCGGTAGTAAAGATGCGTGATTTAATGAGATGTTTAAAGGTTGTAAATGATGATGCCTGGCGAATATGAAGGGGTAAACTATTCCAGATGTAGGCAGATGATACATGAAAGGAGCGTTTCAAGCACTCTGTGCGGCAGGAGGGAATAATCAGAGCATCACAAGCGTGCTGATTCACCACCCTCTTCGGACGCGAGCTGTGCTTTTCAATGAAAAAATTTGCCAAGTAAGACGGAATTCCTGAGTTCAGTATTTTATAGAGCAAACAGGCCGCAAAGTAGTCTCTACGACCCGACGTTCGGAGCCAGCCAAGCTTACGTCTGAAAGGAGTGACGTGATCGCTCTTCCTAACCCCAAATATGTATCTGATCCCACGATTGAGCACACGCTGCAGCATCAGGTCCTGTTCATCTGAGATATTCCGATAAACAAGACAGCAATAGTCAACGATAGGAAAGAGGAGGGTTTGAATGAGGTGCTTCCGCAGTTCAAAGGTGGTGCTGCGTCTGAAGTGGTTAAGACGGTACATGAGAGGATAAAATAGTAATTACGAGAATAGGCACAGCAGTAGAAATAAGGATAGGTATAGAGATATACACAAGGGTGGGGCAGAGAGTAGGTACAAGGGTTTGCGCAGAAGTAGATACAAAAATAAACACGTGGGTAGGTTCAGGGTTAGAATTTTAAGTAGAAAAAAAGTTAAGAACAGAGTATGTTCAGTAATACGAAAATATATAAGAACAATAAAAAGTGAACCAGTAGAAACCTAAGTAAATAAATGAGAAGTCATAAGGAAAGAAACTAGTGCATGTACAGAAGTAGGTTCAATAGTAAAAACAAACATAAGGTAGGCACAATCATAGGAACAATAGTTATGGTTCCAGAATAAGCACACGAATATAAACCAAAAAAGAACAAAGGTAGGAATAAGAGTAGGTACAGATGTAGCTACAAAAGTAGTAAAAAGGTAGGAATAAGGATAAACACAAGGGTTGGCGCAAGGGTAGCCACTAAGGTTCGAACGAGGGTAAACAGAGGAGTATCTACAAAAGTAGAAACAAGGTTAAGAACAATAGTAAGCACAAAAGTACAAACAGACATAAGAACAAGGAAAAGTTAATTAGTAAAAACTTAAGTAAAAAAAGGAAGGTACAAGGATAGAACTAGGGCATCCACAGAGAAAGTTACAATAGTAGGCACAGGTATAAAGTATGCACAATCATGATAACAATAGTTTTGTTACGAAGGTAAGCACACGAGTAGGAACGAAGATAATAACAAAGGTAGTCACGAGAGTAGGTACAAGTGTAGCTGCAAGAGTTGGTACAAGAGTAGACACAATGATAGGCACAAGGTAGGTGCAAGGATGGCCTCAGAGTTAGGTAAAAAATAGAACCCTTAGTAAATCAAGGTGTATGTGTCAACAACAAGGCTAGGAACAATGGTAAACACGATGGTCATTAAAGGGGTAACTAGAATGTTACATAGGTAGAAACAAAAATATTTTCATTATTGTAGAGTTATTGCATTCACTTGGTGAAAATCCTCATTGTCAATTCGAATTTTCATTATTATTCCCAAAATCGTACTTGACTCAATCCTGAGATAAAAGAGAGAACCCAAAAAGAATGTCAGCATTTTATTCGTAATGTGATTGGTTGAAGAACAAAATTTTAAATTTTAATTATAATTTTAAATTTTTATATTACAATTCAATTAAAATATCTAGAGAATAGATTTGATAAAAAATAATTATGTAATCAAGTGTTCGAAATGATTAAATCCAATTAAAATAATGAAAATAATAATAGTTAGTAAATAAACAAAACTAATGAATCTATAACCACAAAAGTTTAAATGAACTATGAACTTAGCGCAAAGGTAAAGGGTATATATAAGTTATTGTAGGTTAATTAAGATGAAGCTTCGACAAAATTTGTTTTAGATAATCTGATAATACGATTGCGCGCGCTTGCACGCTGAGAGAGACTAGTACTAAAAAAGGAAAATGTAAAAACATGAAAAGTTTTATCAAATTTTATGCAAAATTCTAAAAAAAATTTATACTTGTTGATTATTTTAATCCACGCAAACATAGGCTGTTAATTAGCCGTTGGTTTCCCATAGATCCCTTTTTGCAGGTTAATTTTTTTTTTTTATTTAATAAAAATGTATAAAAAATTAAAATCACTTTTCTGTTAATATTTTTGGAACTTATCAAATTCAAAAATTGTTTTAAACTTAAGTTTTCTATTTTAACCAAATTTCATACATCTATGTTGTCTCTAAATATATTCATGAGGAACCACTTAAATTTTGCTGCATCAAATAAAACATTATATTCTTTGTTGGACAAATTTTTATTGGTAAAATTTTAATGAAAAAATATCTTATTTCAAGATCATATAATAGTGTATGACAATATTTTATTTTATTTTCAAAAGAATAACCTTACATTTGAAATTCACGTTTTTGTTTGAAATGAAGAGTTTTATAAAATGTTATAACTTTATAATGACTGCAAATATCAACTTGAAACTTTCACAGGTGCACCCTCTGAATCTCTAGAATGCACCATTCGAAGTTTTATAAAAATCGTTACATTAGTTCTAACACCAACCTCTTGACAAGATTTGCAAAAAAAATTGCTGAAAATCCCCCGGAAGGGGTTCGTACAACAAGGCTAAGCACAAGGATTTGAGTAATTGTATGCACGTGAGTAGGTACAGTGGTAGTCATAATGTTACGAGAGTATGCATACGAGTATGAACAAACTTTAAAACAAAGATAGTACAACAGTAAATACAAGGACAGCTACAAGAGCAGAAACAATCGTAGCTACGAGGGTAGCCACAAATGAAGACACAGGGGTAAGCACAAGCATGAAATTCTGAGGGATTGGCGAGCGGTGCCAGCAAGGGGGAGGGGGGTACCCTCCTAGTATCTTACTATATTATATAGTTGTTTTTCTTCTCCCATGCCCCCCAAAAAAGTGCTTAACTAACCGTAAAAGTGTACCGAAATATGCTTATTTCTATGTGTTTTAATTTTTTTTATAATTTTCTAATCACGCCCCGCCCCCACACGCCCTTTTTTTACCCCCGCCCCCCTTTTTTGATAAATGTTATCACTTTTACCTAAACCTCCTATTTTTGATACATGTTATTACTTATGTAATTATAGAAATTTAAAAAGTAACGATTGAAATACAAAAAAAACTTATATTTAATAAAATTAAAATAACAAAATAGTAGCAGTAATCAAAATATATAAAACAGTTTAAAAAAAATATTTTTATAATTTTTTCAAGTCAGTAAAAACTTACTATTATTACACAATACTTAAAAAGTGCATTCAACACTTCACTCCTGCGGTAGGCACAATGATACGTACAAAGGTATGCACTTATGTAAGTACACGGATACGCACACGAGTTGATACAAGTTTAGGCAAGAGGGTAAGCACAGGAGTGGACACGAGAGTAGGTACGGATTTGGTACAAGAGAGGTAGAGATAGTACTTACATCAATAGGCACAGCAGTAGAAATAAGGCTAGGTACACGTATATACACAAGGGCGAGGAAGAGAGTAGGTACAAGGGTATGCGCAGGAGTAGACACAAAATTAAGCACGTGGGTAGGTTCAGGATTAGAACTTTAACTAGAAAAAAAATTAAGTACAGAGTAAGCACAGTAGTACAAAAAATATAAGAACAATAAAAAATGAATCAGTAGAAAATTAAGTAGAAAAAATGGAAGTTACAAGGAAAAAAACCAGTGCATCTATAGAAGGTTCAACAGTACGAACAAGTATAAGGTAGGCACAAGTATAAGAACAATAGTTATAGTTCCAGAATTAATACATCTCTGTTCTCTCATTCTCCCATTCAAAGTTTTATAAAAATCAGTGCATTAGTTTTAACGCCAACCTATTGGCGAAATTCGCAAAAATTGCTGAAAATCTGCCGAAAAGGGTTTTGTACTACTAGGCTAAGTACAAGGATATTAGTAATTGTATGCACGTGAGTAGGTACAGTAGCAGTCATAGAGTTACGAGGGTATGCACACGCCCTTTTTTTACCCCACCCCCATTTTTGATACATGCTATCAGTTTCTACCCACACCACCAACTTTTGATATATATGTTATCAGCTATGTAACTATAGAAATTTAAAAAGTAACTACGAAACATTAAAAAAATAAACTAATATCCTAAGATAAAAGAGAGAACCAAAAAAGAATTTCAGCATTTTATTCGTGATGTGATTGGTTGAAGAACAAAATTTAAAATTTGAATTTTTATTTTTAATTTTTATAGTACAATTCAATTAAAACATCTAGAGAATAGATTTGATAAAAAAATAATAACGTAATCAAGTGTTCGAAACTATCCGATTAAAATCATGAAAATAATAATTATTAGTATACAAACTGAAACAAAACCAATAAATCTATAACCACAAAAGTGTAAATGAATATTAACTCTGAACGTAGCGCAAAGGTAAAGGGTATATATTACTTATTGTAGGTTAATTTAGATGAAGCGTCGACAAAATTTGTTTTAGATAATATAATACAATTGCGAGCGCTTGCGCGCAAGAGAGCTTCAAGGTTTGGCAAGAGGGTAGGTACACGGGTAGATTCAAAAGTGGGCAAGTGTTTACGTACAAAGGTTTGTACAGGATCGAGAACATTAGTATAAAAGATGATAGTTTCAGGGTTAGATGTTGAGAAAAAAAAAAAAAAAAAAATTATCAACAGAGTAAGCATAGGGTACAAACAAATAAAAAAAAAAAGTAAATCAGTATTGACATAAGTAGAAAAAATGGAAATTACAAAAATAGAAATCAGGGAAGTCACAGAGGTGGACACAAAAGAATAGAAAAACTAAAGGAATAGTAGTTATGTTTCAAAGCTAAACACAAGGATTGGAGTGATTGAATGCTTGTTAGTAGGTACAATAGCAGTCATAAAGTTACGAAGGTGTGGAAACGAGTATAAACAATTATATAAACAAAAATGAGCCGAAGAGTAAATACAAGGATAGCCACTAAAGTAGAAACAATGGTAGATACGTGGATAGCCATAGATGTATACACAGGTGTAAGCACAAGCATAAAATTCTGGGAGGGGGGGGGGTTGGCGAGCGGAGCGAGCCAGGGGATACCCTGAAAAGAGCTCCTCCTGGATATAACTATATAATATAGGAAGATAGTAGCTTAAAACATATAATGTATATCGTTGACTCGTACGAAAAGAAACACCTGAGACCGAGAATCTGTGAAAAAAGTACCATTACGTGATTTTCCGGGGAAAGAATCACAAACAAAAAATTTTACGCGATTAATGTAACGTTGCAATTTTTTCCAAGAAAACTGTCATGATGTATAATTTTTCCGAGAAAAGTGTCATGTTAAGTTGCTGCGGGTTGGAAGACAATATTCCCCGAGGAAAGTGTAACCAGTGTACTTTTATCCAGGAAAACAATTATGTTTATTCAAGACGAAAATATATCCCGGGAAAAAAGTAACCTGAACAACTTATTCCAGGTAAAGTGTAACGTATTGGTGATCAACGATTAAAATAATATTTTTCCAGGTAAAAAGCAACAAGAACAATGACAACTTATTTTAAGCAGGCCAGGGAGCTTTTCCCGAGGGAAACGTAACGTTAAAACTTTTTTCCGGGTAAACTGTAACGTTTAGGAAATCATCGAATATAAAGATATTTTTTAAAGGAAAATTCACAATATCCATGACAACTCACTTAAACCAAGAAAAAGGAGATTTTTCCGAGGAAAACGTAACGTTAAAACTTTTTTCCGGGTAAACTGTAATGTTGAAGTTATCGACGATTAAATTTATATATTTTTAAGTCAAAACTTACAATAGCAATTCCAACTTATTTAGACCAGACCAGAGAGCTTTTCCCGAGGAAATCGTAACGTTGAAAACTTTCTTCCGGGTGAACTGTAATGTTGAAGTTATCGACGATTAAAGTTATATTTTCCAAGTTAGAATTTACAATATCTATGTTAATTTATTTGAAGCAGGTTAAAGAGCTTTTTCCGAGGTAATCGTAACGTTGACAACTTTTTTCCGGGTGAAATGTAACGTTTAAGAAATCATAGAATACAAAGATATTTTTTTAAAGAAAATTTACAATATCCATGCCAACTTACTTCAGGAGGTTACTACCTTACTGCACTAGTCAAGTCGAAGTTAGGCTAGTTCGCTCAGTTGGAGTGAGAGGTAATGTGTAGCAGAGCGTGATCAGCTGTTTCGCGCGCACAACCTAGCAGGCTTACTTTGAACATGCTTCAGTGAAAAATAATCGATAGTTAGATCAAGAATTATTAAAAACTACTTTTATTATGAATCGAAAAGTGTGATGAATACTCATTAACTATGAATTTCACGTTAAAAAAGACGTTTGAAAGATTTTAAGCGAAGACCTCTACCATAGCAGACAGCTGCGCGCGCAACAGCTGAAGAGACATGTTGCTGATAAAATCGGGATTTTCGTAGTTTTTAGTGATTGCTGTATTTTTTTCTTTGCAAATAACCCATGAAATTTTATGAGAAAAATATAGTTGTATTCAGTGAATACTGCTTCCTACTAGTGATTTTTTTTATTAAAAACTCCCTGATAGAAATGTTTTAAAACATTTGTCAAAGTGTAAAAAATGTGATTTTCCCATAAGCCACCGTGTAAAATGAGCCAAAAATTGATTTATTCATATTTCATAATATCCCATGAATTGCTTCAAAAATTAAGCTGTGAACTTATATCTTATTTATGAAACTTTCTGTGAAGTTTCATTAAAATCCCCCTTGTAATTCATTTTGGGTAGTAACCTCCTTAAACCAGAGAAAGGAGATTTTTCTGAGGAAAACGTAACGTTGAAACTTTTTTCCGGGTAAACTGTAATGTTGAAGTTATCAACGATTAAGGTATTATTTTTCCGAGTTAGAATTTACAATATCCATGCCAACTTATTCAAACCAGATTTGGGAGCTTTTTCCGAGGAAAACGAAACGTTAAAACTTGTTTTCTGGTAAACTGTAATGTTGAAGTTGTCAACGATTAAGGTATAATTTTGCCAAGTTAGAATTTACAATATCTATGCCAACTTATTCAAACCAGATTTAGGAGCTTTTTCCGAGGAAAACGTAACGTTAAAACTTTTTTCCTGGTAAACTGTAATGTTGAAGTTGTCAACGATTAAGGTATAATTTTTCCAAGTAAGAATTTACAATATGCCAATATCTATGCCAACTTATTTAAACCAGACTTGGGAGCTTTTTCTGAAGTGATCGTAAAGTTGAGACTTTTTTCCAGGTAAAATGTCACGTTGAGGCGATTTTCGAGTATGGTAATATATTTTTTGATCAAAACTTACAGTAGAAATCCCAAATTAATAAAAATATACAAGGAAGCTTTCCCAAAGTAAATCATAATGTTGAGGTTTTTTCCGAGTAAATTGTAACATTGAGTCAATAAAAAATTAAAATAAAATTTTTCTAAATAAAAATTTTCAATCTCCATGTCAACTTGTTAAAGGCGGACCTGAGAGTTTTTCTCAAGGAAATCGTAACGATGAGATGTTTTTCTGGGCTAAATCTTACTATAATCAAACGCTTCTTGCGGAGTTTGAGTAAATTATTTGTGGTCATAACTTTAAAATAAGCCCGAGAAAATTCGATCTGTGAAAATTGTAAGAATTTCGCTATTCATAAAATAAGTTTCTCTACGTTAGAAAATTTTGAAATATTGTAGAGATTGATAAATTTTATGAAGGAAAAAATGGATTATGGTAGAAACAAAAAATGATCGATAAAAAAATGAAAATAAGTATAAACAAATTAGTATATTATTTAACTAGACAGCTAATCACATGTTTGTCAACCTCGGCTTCGCCTCGGACGACAACTTCATGTGATTTCAGGCCTTCCCATTCAGCTGCCTAGTTGAGTATACTATTTTTCGATGGCGCCGGGAAGTGCTACTGATGACTGTAGCGGAAGCGGCTGAGAAGTAGCGCTTCCCGGCCGAAGTACGGAAAAAACTATTTTGATGTTGAGATTTAGTTTATTCGATCAAGACCAAATAGTTTTCTCAATGTATGTCTAGAAAATAAATGGTTGATATTTTTGGAAAGTTTTGTTGATTTTAGTTTTATCAAGCCTGTAAATAGATTGAGAAAAAATAGTTACCTGCGTTTTTTGTCGTCAACTAAAATTGTTAATTCTTATTTGCAGATAATTTTTACACTGTATCATAGGTTTATTTATAACTTTCAGTCTTTAGTCCATTTTTTTTAGACTAATAAAAATATTTATCCTTTTTCCCTTTTTAGATTAATTAATCTGATAAAATCTTTAATTCATAACACTGTGATTTTTAAACTATTTAAAAATATAATCTTTAGGGAAAAAAATAATTAAGTAGAAGACATTTTGATTAAGAATGAAACTCTGACTTGAAAAGATATATCTTTATTATTGATCAACTTAACGTTACATTTTACCCGGAAAAGAGTCTCAACGTGACCATTTCCTCGGGAAAAGCTCTCTGGTCTGGTTGAAGTAAGTTGGAATTACTATTGTCACTTTTTGCTTGGAAAAATATTACTTTTTATCATTGATAATCTCAACGCTACACTTTACCTGGAAAAAAGTCCTCACGTTACGATTACCTCGGGAAAAGCTCCCTGGCCTGCTTTAAACAAGTTAGCATTGATATTGTAGATTCTCACATAGAAAAATATTATATTAATCGTTAATCACCTAAACGTTACATTTCACCCGGAAAAAGTTTTAACGTTACGTTTTCCTCGGAAAAAGCTCCTAAATCTGGTTTGAATAAGTTGGCATAGATATTGTAAATTCTAACTTGGAAAAATTATACCTTAATCGTTGACAACTTCAACATTACAGTTTACCAGGAAAAAAGTTTTAACGTTACGTTTTCCTTGGAAAAAACTCCCAAATCTGGTTTGAATAAGTTGGCATGGATATTGTAAATTTTAACTTGGAAAAAAAATACCTTAATCGTTGATAACTTCAACATTACAGTTTACCCGGAAAAAAGTTTCAACGTTACGTTTTCCTCGGAAAAAGCTCCCAAGTCTGGTTTGAATAAGTTGGCATACATATTGTAAATTCTAACTTGGAAAAAAAATACCTTAATCGTTGATAACTTCAACATTACAGTTTACCCGGAATAGTATATTCCTGTACAAGTAAGGGAAACGACGCGTTTCCCTTACTTGTACAGGACTGTGCTTTCTCAAATTTGATGGATAATCATTATTTAAGCATTTAAAATATTTTCACATTCGATTGTGGTGCTGTGTTTTTTGTTTCTAAATTTTGTTGGTTATAAGTTCGAATGTTTTGGTCTGCTTAGCTTAATGTGTTGGTTAGTTGATTGAATCTGAGTGTCTTATTTTAATTATTACTTTTACTCTTATAACAGCATTTTTTTATGTATAAAATAGTTCGTTTTTAATTGCATTTTATAAAACATTTGTTAATTTATTTTTGAGTTCTGTTGAAAAAGCCTCTTTGATAGTTACCTATGTATGTATACCTCACCCTCTCATTTCTACCTGTAAACTTTTAACATTAGAGTTTCATTAGTTTTTAATAAACAACAGTTGTTCAAATTTGTTTTTCATCACTCTTTGACTGCGTGCGCGTAGCACACAGTGTGTGTTTTTATTTTTGAGCCTTAATGTTATTATTTTACTGGGTTTTTTTTTACCCCCATGCGCGCTTTTTCTGTATGCATAAATTATTTTTAAAATTTTAGTGTTTATTCTGATTCCCACGCGCGTAGTGCATTAAATTTTTTGTGAATAACCTTATTATTTCATTTTTTTAAATCCAACCTCTAAACTGAAAAAAGTAATTTTTTAATCTAAAAACTTATTGAATTTTACAAAAAAAGTTTTTGTTTTGATTCTTTTATACAATAATTTAACGTATATTTTTATTGAAATTATTTACAAACGTTTTTACCAAAATCATTTGATTTTTAATCATTATATTTTTGAGGTTGTTGATTAGAAAATCTGTTAACAGCATCGTTCATGTTTTTTCCATGGGAACAAAAACTGTGGTCAAAAAGGCCCGTTTCTACCCGTGTTTTGATTGTGGAAACGTGCCGTTTCCATGATCAGATTTGAGAAAAAAGTTTTAACGTTACGTCTTCCTCGGGAAAAGCTCCCTTAGTCTGTTTCAAATAAGTTGGCAATGGTCTTGTTACTTTTTACCTGGAAAAACAATATCTGAATCGTCAATTACCCCAACTTTACACTTTACCCGTAAAAAGTGCACCTGTTACTTTACTCTCGGAAATTTTCCCTTTTTATTGATCGTTATTATTATCACGGAAAAAATATACTAATTACTCTTTTCTCGGAAAAATGTGGCTCATATATTGGCTGATTTTGTTGGTGTTACAGTTATCTCGGAAAATTGTTAACTTGTCACAGTTTTCTTGTAAAAAAAAGAACTTGTTACATTTTTCTTGAAAAACTGGCTCATATATTGGCCGATTATTTTGTTGTTACAGTTATCTCGGAAAATTGTTAACTTGTTACAGTTTTCTAGTAAAAAAAAAACTTGTTACGTTTTTCTTGAAAAACTGGTACTGTTACTGTTTTACCGGATTTTCTGGCAGGTGTTTTTTTTCGTACGGGCCAACGATATCTTACTATATTATATAGTAGTTTTTTCTCTCCCACGCTCCCCATTTGCTTTGTAAAAAAAAGCTTAACTGACCGTAAAAGTGTACCGAAATATGCTTATTTCTATGTGTTTTGAATCGCCCTATAATTTTCCAATCACGTCCCCCCACGCCCTTTTTTACCCACGCCCCCCATTTTTAATATATGTTATCACTTTTACCTATACCTTCTATTTTTGATATATGTTATTACTTATGTAATTATAGAAATTTAAAAAGTTACTATTCAAATACAAAAAAAAAACTTATACTTCATAAAATAAAAATAACAAAATAATAGCAGTAATCAAAATATATAAAATTAAAAAAAATATTTTTATAATTTTTTCAAGTCAGTAAAAACTTACTATTATTACACAATACTTAAAAAGTGCATTCAACACTTCACTCCTGCAGTAGGCACAATGATACGTATAAAGATATGCTTTAATGTAAGTACACGGATACGCACACGGGTTGATACAAGTTTAGGCAAGCAGGTAAGCACAAGAGTAGACGCGAGAGTAGGTGCGAATTTGGTACAAGAGAGGTAGAGATAGTACTTACAAGAATAGGCCAGTAGAAATAAATAAGGTTAGGTACACGGATTTACACAAGGGCGGGGAAAAGAGTAGGTACAAGGGTATGCGCAGGAGTAGACACAAAATTAGGCACGTTGGTAGTTTCAGGATTAGAACTTTAAGTAGAAAAAAAGTTAAGAACAGAGTAAGCACAGTAGTACAAAAAATATAAGAACAATAAAAAATGAATCAGTAGAAAATTAAATAGAAAAAAGGGAAGTTATAAGGAAAAAAACCAGTGCATCTATAGAAGGTTCAACAGTATGAACAATTATAAGGTAGGCACAAGTATAAGAACAATAGTACTTATATTATACTACCAGAATTTAAACTCTGTTCTCTCATTCTCCGATTCAAAGTTTTATAAAAATCGGTGCATAAGGTTTAACGCCAACCTCTTGACGAAATTCGCAAAAAATTGCTGAAAATCTGCGGAAAAGGGTTTTGTACTACTAGACTAAGTACAAGGATATGAGTAATATTGTATGCACGTTAGTAGGTACAGTGGTAGTCATAGAGTTACGAGGGTATACAAGCTTAACAAACATAAAAACTAAGATATGCCCAAGAGTAAATACAAGGATAACTACAAAAGCAACAAACAATAGTAGCTACGAGGGTAGCCACAATTGTAGACACAATGGTAAGCACTAGCATAAAAATCTGGGAGGAGGGGGTGGATTGGCGAGCAGAGCGAGCAGAGGGGTACCCCCCTTACTCTTCTCCCACGCTCTCCCCACGCCACCAAAAAAGTGCTTAACCAACCGTAAAAGTATATCAAAATATGCCTATTTCTATGTCTTATAATTTTTCCTATAATTGTCTAATTGGAAGTATCAAAATGCACGGGAAATAAACTCATTTGCACGGGATGTGGGTCGCACAGTAAAATGAATACTTTTGCACGGGAAAATTATTACATTTGCACGGGAAAACAAATACTTATGCACGGAAATATGAATACTTTTGCACGGTTTAATTAAAACGTGTTTACCTATCAAGCCTAGAAACAAAAGACGACTCACAGTGCGGCCAAACGTGGTAAGAATGTTCTAAATTCTTGAGCCCCCTTAAAATTTGACATTTCTATAACAAAAATTATATCAAAATGTAGGGTTCATATCCAAGAACCGATCCCTCGTGCACTTTTTTCGGAAAAGTGGATTTATTTGGCAGTAATACACAAAAAGTTAAAATTTGCACGAAAAAACGGGCAAAATTTCATGATTTTTCAATTTTAATTCACTGTAACTTGCGAAAATCCGGTAAAATTTTTTTGAGAATAGGGTTTTTCGATGTATTTTTATCCGTTAAATTCGAATCCATAATCAGATTATGAGATTTATGGAGTTTTGTGAGGGAAAAATCGAAAAAACGTGATTTTACCATTTTTAAACCCTTTTTTTTGGTCGATTTAATGATTTCTATGACTGTAATTATCGAATACGTTATAAAATTTTTATGAGAATAAGGTTTTTCGATGTATTTTCATCCGCTAAATCTGAATCCATAATCAGATTATGAGATTTATGGAGTTTTGTAAGGAAAAAATCGAGAAAACGTGATTTTTACCACTTTTTTATCCTTTTTTTTGGTCAATTTAATGATTTCAATGACTGTAATTATCGAATATGTGATAGAATTTATGAGAATAGGGTTTTTCGATGTATTTTTATTTGCTGAATCCGAATCCATAATCACATCATGAGATTTATAGAGTTTTGTGAGAAAAAAATCGAGAAAACGTGATTTTTACCACTTTTTTAACCCTTTTTTTGGTCAATTTGATGATTTCAATGACTGTAATCATCGAATATGAGATAAAATTTATGAGAATAGGGTTTTTCGATGTATTTTTATTTGCTGAATCCGAGTCCATAATCACATTATGAGATTTATAGAGTTTTGTGAGAAAAAAATCGAAAAAACGTGATTTTTACCACTTTTTTAACCCTTTTTTTGGTCAATTTGATAATTTCAATGACTGTAATTATCGAATATGTGATAAAATTTATGAGAAAAGGGTTTTTCGATGTATTTTTATTTGCTGAATCCGAATCCATAATCACATCATGAGATTTATAGAGTTTTGTGAGAAAAAAATCGAGAAAACGTGATTTTTACCACTTTTTTAACCCTTTTTTGGTCAATTTGATGATTTCAATGACTGTAATCATCGAATATGTGATAAAATTTATGAGAATAGGGTTTTTCAATGTATTTTTATTTGCTGAATCCGAGTCCATAATCACATTATGAGATTTATAGAGTTTTGTGAGAAAAAAATCGAAAAAACGTGATTTTTACCACTTTTTTAACCCTTTTTTTGGTCAATTTGATGATTTCACTGTACTTATTGTAAAAATGTTGTAAAATTTTTATGAGAATAGGGTTTTTCGATGTATTATCACTCATTAAGTAACATTACAGATGACTTGAGAGGTTTAATTTTGAAAAAAATATAACAACCTCATTTTAATCGATTTTTTTCAATATTTTAATCAATTTGAAAAACGTACAAAGAATATAATAAAAAAACCATATATTTTTGCAAGGATCCTTGGTTTTTTTTTTTTTCATTCATACATATAGAATTGGTCATTAGTTGTTTTTTTGGTCATGCTGAAATTCAAATCGAAGTTTTAAGGGGCAGTGAAAGTGGATAATTTTTTATTATTTCTTTATTAATTTTTTCCATAACTAATTTATCAATATAAAAAAAATAAAAAATAAAATCGGTACCAGCAAAGTTTCTTGCACTTGATCAACATAATATGAATCATTCTGCAAAATTTTGAAATCGAAGTTTTTATTTTTTTCGGTTAACCATTGTCAGTCATTTTCACAAAACACTGTTTTTCAAGCAAAATTTCGATAAAATACGGCTGACAAGGTTTTTCCAAATGTAATCAAAATTTTGATTTGAAATTTGGCAGTAAGTTCCATTACTTGTATATCTAGTGCAAGTATCTCTTCATTTTCAATAATATTATTTGAATTAAAAAAAAAATATATATATATATATAAGAACTATCAAAATCAGATCAAAGATATTGTGTTAAAGAAGAACTAAAATAACTTAAATATTGATCTCAAACTTAAACAGTAAACAAGATTATTGAAAATGAAGAGATACTTGCACTAGATATACAAGTAATGTAACTTTCTGCCAAATTTCAAATCAAAATTTTGATTACATTTGAAAAAACCTTGTCAGCCGTATTTTATCGAAATTTCGCTTGAAAAACAGTGTTTTGTAAAAATGACTGACAATAGTAAACCGAAAATAATTAAAACTTCGATTTCAAAATTTTGCAGAATGATTCATATTATGTTGATCAAGTGCAAGAAACTTTGCTGGTACCGATTTTATTTTTTATTTTTTTTATATTGATAAATAAGTTATGGAAAAAATTAATAAACAAGGAATAAAAAATTATCTACTTTCACTGCCCCTTAAGAATGTTTTCATAGAATTTATATAAAATTATTTACCTTGATGTTATTGATTAATATTAATCACTTTTTTTTTAAATTTTTTATGTAGTGTGATTGACTGTATAAAAACATCAACACATAGTATTTTTGTAAAAGTTTCTTCGCTTGGAACACCTTTCATTAACTACACAATTTTTTCAGTTATCGACTTTTTATCAAAATTGATACATTTTTTTGAAATCCAATATATAACTAAGAAAAGTTATTTTTTGAATAACTTAAATTTTGCAATCATGAAACGCGTAAAATAAAATTTTTTTTTATTTATATCATATTTATTATTAGTGTATCTTCCTAATGAAGAATTATCAAATTGCTCTTCCATTAGTAGAAAAGCAATTTGATAATTCTTCATTAGGAATCATCTCATAAAAATTTTATCACATATTCGATAATTACAGTCATTGAAATCATTAAATTGACCAAAAAAAAGGATAAAAAAGTGGTAAAAATCACGTTTTTTCGATTTTTTTCTTACAAAACTCCATAAATCTCATAATCTGATTATTGGTTCGGATTCAGCGGATAAAAATGCATCGAAAAACCCTATTCTCATAAAAATTTTACCGGATTTACGCAAGTTACAGTGAATTAAATTTGAAAAATCATGAAATTTTGCCCGTTTTTTAGCGCAAATTTTTACTTTTTGTGTATTACTGCCAAATAAATCCACTTTTTCGAAAGAAGTGCACGAGGGATCGGTTCTTGGGCATGAACCCTACATTTTGATATAAATTTTATTATAGAAATGGCAAATTTTAAGGAGGCTCAAGAATTTAGAACATTCTTACCACGTTTGGCCGCACTGTGCGACGTGCTCTTTCACTAAGCATCTCTCCACCCATTTTATTATTGAGCTCAGTTCAACCCACAGTGTCGCCTCAGTCGACGAGTAGAGCCAAGAGCCAAAAGATGACTGGTGAGTTTACATATTTTGAAACTTCTGAGGACTCATCTGAAGAAGAAAATTCATCTGAAGTGATCCAGCGGACTAAAAAAATATGCAGGCAACCAACACGAGTGTCGCTTTTACGTCACAAATACTTATCAGCAACAGAGGCAGAAAGTGCTGTAAAGTTAAAAGAAGTTTGGAAAATATCTTCAACGAAAATGGTGGCAGAAGGAAAACGAGTTTGATATCGGTGCACAAAGGAAATTTATAGATTGTCTGAGTGTTCAGCGTGCTTGTACCTACTACATCATTCTTCGGATACTTGCTTGTCCTTGTACGAAATAGAATAGGAGCACGAACATAAAAATATTGATTCTCCACGATACTTATCATCAGAAATTAAGGCTTTTGTAAAAGATAAATATGCAGATGGTATTACAAAGCCAAATGCATTATAAATCTCATTCGTAAAAATCAGATGATAGAAACTGCAAAAGAAAAAATTGTTGCATTTCTTAGAACAATCCGAAATGATCAAGGCACTAGTAGTATAGTAACACTATGGCGAATGTAAACAAAGATGATTCACCGCAGCGAGCAGTCTCGCGCGGTGGGGGCAGCCGGTTACGCGGTTGAGGCTGCTGCTCGCGGGTGCTGCGGGAGGGGGTGCTCGGGGCCGTTCGGGAAGAAGGAGGGCTTCCTGGCGCTGCGAGCGGCCTCGCGCGGTGGCGGGGGCCGGTGACGCGGTCGAGGCGGCTGCTCACGGGTGCTGCGGGAGGTGGTGCTCGGGGCCGCTCGGAGAGCAGGAGGAGGACTTTCTGACGACGGCGACGAGGCTGATGCAGCGAAAGCGAAGGTCGCTGAGGCGGCTGCGCTTGGACGTCGCGACTGCTGACTCTGCAGGAGCTGCTGATGCTGCTGCGGCAGTAGGAGGAGGCGTCCGCGGGCGCGTCTCGCTCATCTCGCGTGAGGAGGATGCTGTGGCGCGGATGCGCGTAGGGAGGGTCCCTGAAGTACCGTTATCATGGCCATACTGCGGGGACTTCTCTTTTCTGTGACTGTCCATGTTGCTGCTGGTGGCGGCTCTTTTGTTGTTGTTGTTATTGTTGTTAAATTTTTTTTTTAATTTTTTAATTTTAAGAAATTAAGAATTATTGTTCTAATAATTTAATTAGATATTTATGTTTCTTTGAATATATTCAATTTTTTTTTAAAAAGAGAAGAAAATTTTAAGATACTAGTAAAATTTTTTCAATTTTAATTATTAATTTTCTAAGGTAAGGTGTTTGAAATAAAAACATTAATTTTTTGGAGTCCTTCAATTTTTTTTTTTTTTTTTTTTTCTTTTATTTACCCAATTTACATACTTTTTACAATTATTCTTTGAAAGCAAATTCGAATTTATAAGAACCTAGATGCGTTGCATAAAAAGCGTTATTTTCAATATTTTCTAAGATTTTACTCCAAAACTCGTCGTGTTTTGTCATTGCTTCTGATATTTTTTGTAGCATGTAAACGCAAAATTCATCATGCATGGTCACAAGAATTTTTTTGCCGTATTTGGTGGTTGTTTTTACGGCTGCTGTTACTCGATGTTTTTGATTGACCACCAGCTGTTTAAAATTTTTTTTCGGCAGTTCCGGAGCCTGAGCTATGCTGTTTAAGTTGTTGATTCCGAACGTTTCTGAAGACATTGTGTATCTGAAATGTAGAGTTTTTTACTTTTAGAAAAAATAAAATAAAATAAAATACGGAATAAAATACAATATTCAATTTACTTACGTTTTACAATAACTAATCGGTTTTGTCGTAGCTGATGTGGTTGTTGTTCTTGTTTTTTTTTTTTTTTTTTTTTTTTTTTTTTTTTTTTTTTTTTTTTTTAAGTTGAAGCAGCGATTTGTTTGGCAGGGTAGCTGTGCTCTAAATGGCCTTTTGCTACGTATCTCAAGCAGCAGAGAATGACCAGACGGTGGAGGGGATGAGAATTTTATTGATCAGTTAGCAAATTCCATTAAACTTATACTATTTTAGAACTGCAATTTTGCAAGTGTTGCAGAAAACAGAAACCTTTACCAGAATAATAATTTTTATTATTTGACATTTTTTGACGCACAAATTTTCTTACTATTTCATTTTTTTTTTTAAATCACTTGAAAAATTATCTAGAAATTTTTGCATGCCGTGGCCTGAAGCCATGTAAAATAAAAACATAATACAATATTGTCTACAAACATCAGAGTCTTCGCTTTGTGATTGTATATGGTTCCAATGAAAATATTTACAATTTTTTCTTATTCGTCTTATATGATCTGGTATGAATGGGGGCACCCTAAAGCTGTCCATGAACCAGGCCTTGTTTGCTTTATGTACAAATTTTGCTACTCAATGTGTGCCGGGTTTACTGCTTTTATTTTAAAAAAAAGTTACTTTAATTGGAACTATTTTATTAAAAAATCGACCTAATTTTTTTATGAATTATTTTAGTATAATGTATTTTGGAAATCAAGACTGACTTTCGTCGTACAATTTATAGGTATAAATATTGCAAGCCCCGCAAATGCAGCATTGGCGTTTTACAAAGTCCTGACAACGTGATTTTACAATAAAGAAATTTTCGCACTACTACTTTGTAAACAATGTATGACACAGCCGCCGTCACCCGTAAATTAATAATTATCACGTGATTTGTGTTTAATAAAAGATCTTGCAATACAGTCATTTTTTTTCAAGTCATCAGAAAAATTATTTGGAAAAGCTTCGAAACCTAATCCGTTAGTCATATAATGTAAAAACATTAAACAATATTGACCACATACGTCAGATGTCTCACTTTGAAATTGTTTAACATTCCATTTTAAATGCTTACAATTTTTGCGCAAAGTTTTAATATGATTGGGTATGAACGGGGGTATACCGTAGCTATCTAGATAATGCCCAAAACCAAGTGAATCTACATGTATAGCAACCCAATGCATACCAGGTTGAGTGTGATTATCAGTGTTAAATACAAAGACCGTCGGTTTCATCCACACCCATGGAATCCGATCCGCAGGGAACACACCGATCGTATGTGAGGGCGTCAGCGACAACTTGCTTAGAATCTGCAGGCTGTTCATTGTAAAATATTACAGGTGAACTTAAAGGGAAATCGTAATTTAAGCTTTGAGATTTAGATAACAAATATGCTTTAATTCGATAGACGTTATTTAAAGCACAAGCAAATTTCAAATAATTATTTTTTACAGCGTGATTTATATAGCACTTATCGCTCCACGGTAGGTTATTAAATGATGGACAGTTCTTATCGTACTCTAAATTAATAACTTCTCTAGTAGTCATTTTGTGAAACATTAACCACTTTTCTTTACCCCTAACATAAGTTTTATCGACACTTTTAAAAATATCGCAGAGCGTACGATTGAGCGTTTTCCAAGTCACACTCCCTTCTAAATAATCTATGCCGTGTTGATTTCTTGCCAACCAATTATTCTTTTTACGAACTTCACAAGGTAGTGAATCTACTCGTTGCACAGCGCTAACAATCCAATGCGTGACAAACTCATTTTTTAAAGATAACAAAGCTATTTCTTTAGGCACCAACTTGTTATTTTTATCTTTGAAAAATTGAACATCTGCAATGAACTCCATTGTAGGACTCTATTTCGTTAACTAACTCATTTTTTTAACGAGACTAACTTTATATACTTAAAAAGCGACATCTAGTGATTCATCCGCTAAAGTCTACAACCACCTGCCTCGACGCGTCAATTTCTAAAATATTTTCATATTCCGAATAAACTATACAATTTACTGTTTCGGTCAGAGGATCGTCAAATCTAACATCTATACTAACGCTACCGTGTTTAATGAAATTCCAATGAGTACACTCATTTGCAGATAAGTCAGGTGTTAAATCGAAAGCAAAAAGGCAGTAGCCATCAGGCTAAGACTCGCCAGGTATGTTATTACCCTCGTTAAGAAAATGAACACCAGTACCCGAAAATAGAGAGTGATAACAATCTATATACGCGCCGTTTTTTTTGAAACCCATGTCCATCAAATCAATTTCCCATACATCATCCATGTTACGAACGTTGAAATGGCGTCGAGGAACCGTCTTCTCACCTGCTTATGTAAGTTATAGGTATCTTGACCTTCGAGCCAGCTTAAAACCTTCGGTTTACTATATTGCTTTCGTGTAGAGCGTAAAAGATTGTTTGCACCCGCGTATGCCGTGTCGCGAGGTAGGCCGTAATACAAGCTTCGCAGTCATCTATGCATTTTTATCACTATTTTTATTATTATTCTTCTTCTTCTTCTTCTGCAAAGGTTAGCATTTTACTGACTTTGTCTTCTTCTTGTCCTTTCTCTTGATGGATTTTTTTATTCGATTGAAAAATTTTTCAAATGTAATCTTGCTGACCATGCAGCAGGCCCTCATCATTGCAACTGTTCTTTCATCGGGAGGAGTCTCACCGGTTAACAAACGAGAAAATGCTTTTTCGGCAAGCACGCGATCAGCTTGACGGCGGTTGGCCTTTTTATCAGCGTATGCTATATCGTGTTCACGACACGCTTCGTCTAGAGGATTGATGCCTACGTCACCACGATTCAAACGCTCGGACAATTTTGTACCGGGACCGCAAAACTTATAACCTGGTACATGCATTTCAAAAGGCATCAGGTCAACGATAGCATCCAAAGCACTTTTTTCTTCCTCTTCGCTCTCAGGGAGAGTAGCGTTTTCTACAGAAACATCCATCCTCCCTGGTTATTTAATTTTTGTTTTTTCGGAGTTCCGGTAGCGATTGAATTTTTTTCCAAAGCCTTTTTAGCGTTTCTCTTTTGCCGTCTCGACAAACTTTTTTCAAAATTGTCACTTTTTTCGAAAGCACTACTTCGGTCTTTCGTAATATCTGGTGAAATCAAATGAGGTCTTTCACCTCCTGAGTTGTAGCCATGAGCCAAAATATCCGAGGAAGGAGAAGAAGTAGCACTGGATGACTGACTATGAGCACTGGAAACGATTTGCTCCCACAGTTGATTATTTCCGATAAACTCGAGCCGTGTGTTCGCCTCTCGAAGAGCAGCAGCAAACTATTTACGATCTGTAGGTGGAGCGCGTTTTCTGTGTCTCAGAGCATCGCCAACCAAGTCGACGATATTAGCCCCCGCCACCGAATTCCCGTTTATAGTTACAGTGCCACTCGGGGACCATGTCACGTTACCGGCCCGTTTCAAATGACGCACAAGGTTAGTAGCAGCGCTTTTAAAAGTTTTGGGTACTCCTGCGATGATGAAGCTGTCTTCCAAAAAAGTTTTTCTTTTTTTCTCTTCACTTTCATCGGTCGAGGCATCTTGAGCTAAATTATCAGGGGCCGAGACATTTTTTTTCCGTCTTGTCGTTAAAAAGAAGAAATCTCTGCAACGCACGACTGTAATGGAGCCACTTTTCTCGATCGTCTTTTCCTCTTTCGGCTGAAATTAAAATATCGTTCATATGCGCATCGAGCCTTTTGCTTGGTGTGCCAGGAGTCTGGACTGTTTTGAGGAGACCATCTTTGCCTACTAGCTGTTGTATTCGCTGAAGACTGTCGTACGGTAGTAGAACTAATTTTCGGGCGTGGTCCATTATTTAGCTATGAGAGTTGATAAAACGGTACCGAGAAGAGGTTCCAACAGCGCCGGTAAAAATCCGCCTCCCCGCTGAATGATTAGTTTTTTTTTTCGAGCCAAACTAACCTTGGGCTTGGATAGCGTTCGTACGGTAGAGGCGTGGTGCCGAAGACGCGTCTTGTGGTTTTTACCCAGTGGTACGTTCCCCACTAAGATATTCAAGGCGCACTCGCAAATACGCTTAATCAATGAAGGATCAGCTTTGCGCAAAACTGCTTTTTTCTGCTCCTCGTTGAGGTGATACAAGGCTCGCAAAATATGTTTTTTTTTTCGGAAAACGGCGCTCTACGTTTACGAGCCATCACGGTGACGCGACTGGTACGAGATTTGCTTTGTCACCACCTTTTATATTTTGACGCGGCACTTAAACGTACTGCCACTCGTCGTCGGGGAAAAGAGGTGTCCGAAATCTGCAGTTTTCCGGAGTATTTTGTTTCAAATCCAGTAGCAGATAGCCGTAGGGCTTAGAAGTAGCGTCCCAGTATGCTTCCTGCAAAAAACGCCGATCTTCAGGACACAGCTGACGCGAGAGATGCGTAATCTGAGCGCGATCGCGGAGATTTCTAAAAACAACCATATACTGCGCGTTCAGCGATATGTCGCGTTGACCTCGGGCTTGATGAAAAATATTCTGAGTGATGAATATTACCGACAAGTTATTGTGGTGACTCCCTTTTGTAAATAAATCGACAACTGCGCCCCCTGTGCTCGATTCGCGCATCAGGTCGTCAACAATTACGAGTTTTGGACTAGGGTCGCTTGCGTAATCCCCGCTTTGAGGCAACCCCTCGCGAAATTCAATCTCTTCACCGAGTTCGCGATAGCCGTTTGGCCACTCGGCGTAATGCAATATTATTCGTTGAAAGTGAGTGTCGCACATACGATCGATGAATTTTAAAAATTTTTTCACAAACACAGTTTTTCCACACCCTGTGGGACCACTCAGAATTGACGTAAACGGGTGCTCCCACTGTAAGGTCATCGTCACAACTCACGCGATTTACTCGATTGTCTAAATTTTGCCGCCCTGCCGGAGAGGGAGATGCCTGCTCGCCAACAGAGCGCCAGCGCCTGATACTCTTTTTGCTTGAGCTTGAGCTTGAGCTTGAGCTTGAGCTTGAGCTACGGCTTGAGCTAGAAGAGCTAGAGCTAGAGCTTGAGCTAGAAGAGCTAGAGCTAGAGCTAGAGCTTGAGCTTGAGCTAGAGTTTGAGCTAGAGCTAGAGCTTGAGCTTGAGCTAAAGCTTGAGCTAGAGCTAGAGCTTGAATTTATTGTGAAAATCGGGATCTGTTCAAATAAATGAAAAAAAAAGCTAAGCAAGGTTATGGATTTATTTTTTTACTTTATTTTATTCTCTTACAGGTTTTATTTTAAATGCAGTTTTTAATAACAATACTTAAATTCAAACAATAATTATACTTTTCCAGAGATATGCCTTTCGACTTTAATCATGTACACTTTTCGAAACATCGAGGATACAATATTTTTAGAGGCTCACATTTTAGCTGCGAGTAGCAGCGATGTGCGGTCGCAGAGTTCTATGACCGCGAGCTCTTTGATACTCTCGTATCACAACTGTATGACAGCGTGCGTAATCGACCTAGTAAAAAACGCTGACGAGCAACTCCGCGGGGCGCTTACATTTTAAAACCGTAAGGATAACTCTCTTCTACGGATTTAAAATATCTCTTATTGCACACCGTCTTGCAAATCTTGGTTTCGCTTTGTGATATTACTTCGTGCAAAGCTGTTCTGCGTATATTAGAAGATTCTACAACGACATTTTCAATTTTTTCTGTTACCATGTCGTGTATGGACTCGAAATCAATTTTTTGTTTGTTTGCGAAACTAAGTCTGATGCCTTTTACTTTACATACATAATCCTTGCTACCGTTGGGTTTCACGTACTCAAAAGCGTAAAATTTAGCGCCTCCTGATAAAAATTTGCTCACATACGTACCGACACCTTTATCAGCTAACTCGTCCGCCAGTTCTCCCAACATGGAGCCAGTAGGTAAGTCGTTCATACCCGGTTTGCTGATGTAAATCACTGAATCTGTGTCAAAATAAAGGGCTCTGGACCCCAAAAAGTGTAGACACTCCAAAAGTTTCAATCGTGCTTGCGCTGTAGTAAATGCGGCTACTACAACGTTCATAGATCGTGAAGGTGTAACCGCTTCAGCTTTGAAAGACCAGCTTGTATACAGCAATTCGTCATTCACAGGTAAGATACTATTTACATCTATTTCTTTACTGTGTAATAACTCGATCAATCTATTTGGTGAAATAAGCACTTCAGTTTTTTGTTTATTTTGCGCTTGTGCAAATTTTCCCCATATAGAGTTGATTGCAAGTTTCGAAACTAGACGCAAGCCTGAATTAAAATTTATAGCTTCTCTATCTAGTTCGATACCTTCAACTTTTTCAAATTCCGAAATATATCTTTCTTTATCTTCTTCGGTCGTGCACTCGGCGGGGTAACCTGAAGCTTGCGTTTTTTGAGTAAAAAAAGTGTCTATGTATTCGGCAAATATTCCTCCTTTTTTGTTACAGGATCATACTGCGTTATATTGTACTGCCAAATTTCAAACATTTTAATGACTACGTAACCTACTTCTATCGCTTTTTTAAATTCTTCGGATACCCAAGTACCTATTAAATATCTATCTTTCGAATTTTCATGGATTTACATGTTCGACACAGTGGAAAAAGCAATTTATCGTGCATTTTCACTGGCAATACAGGGTGGTACAAATTTCTAGGAGGTAACACTTTGCATTTTACTAAACCGTTAACGTTTGAAAAATCGCTCTTATCGCGCACGAGTAGACTACACTCCTCTTCACCTACGTATAATTTAGGGTGACCTACGATATACTTCGATCGTTTACAAATTAACGGATACAAACTGCTGAAATCGACGTACTTTATTTTTACGTCCTGCTTACAAAAGTACTTCTTAACAGAATTATCCGTGCGCCCACCAAACAAAACATCGCGAGGATTCAAGGGTTTTTGATAAATCATATCTATTTTTTCACTCAAATACCGTTTTAAATCTTCGTTTGTTTTTTTTAAATTCGTCAAAGTCGTGCTCCCAGATTTCAATTAACCTGTACTGCAGACTCTTTATCCTTTCTGATTGAGCATAAATTCTTTCAAACTTCTCATCCATCGATTGCCCGTTCTATAATTTTTCATCTCTATTAAAGCAGTAACAACTCGGGCAGCCGTGCCAATAACAGCTAAAAAGAAAGAAAAAAATTTAAGTGTCATCAGTGTTTGCAAAAAAAAAAAAAAAAAAATCAAGTTACCCTTGAAACTGAAAAACCAATCCTCTGTGACTTTCCAGGTGTTTTGGAGCACTATAACCATCGACTAAAATCCCTTCCAATAATCTTCTTTCTCGACAGCGACCTGCATGCTCGATGGGGCGTTTCAATGATTTCTCCATCCAAAACAGCCATTGAACAGCTTTCAAAGATTGTATGTTACGACCTCTGTATCCTCCTGCTGGTATTATACCAATCTGATTATTTTTCAAAAATTTTTTCTTGAACACTCTCATACATGTGGAAGCAATAGTGGTGCACTCCAGAAACGGATCCACACCAAATTTCATAAATTTTTCTCGAAAATTCAAACAGGCCAGTCTTAAGATTTTTACATCTTGTTTGCAGTATTTAGTTATTTCAGCATCAAAGTCAAAGATAAAGTTTTTAGCTGCTTGCTCATTGTACCACGTAATAAAGCTTTCTCTTTCTTTTTCACCCATGGTATTGGGGGGGGTAAAATTCAATCGACGGTAAAGGACCTACGTAATTCGAATTTTCAGGTTTATTGAAAAAATGCGGGAACGTACCTTTTTCTATGTTCGTCAATCCATAGGCTTTGGGTAAATATTGTATTGTAGATCAACTTTGGGTAAGTTACTAAGAGGCATATGAAAATAGTTTAGACTGTCGATAAATTTTAAGCATATGTACTCCATCACAATAATCTTTGTACCATTCAGTATCACCGAAAGTTTTTCACGTTCACTTTTTTCAGCCAAAAATTTAAAAATAAAGTGGGCATCATAGCCTTGAGCATTATGAGCTATACACACAACTCGCTTAAACAATTTACGTGGTTTCAAAGCTAAATCCATAAATTGTTTTACGGGGTCAGTCTTAAAAACATGTTCACGTACCCCACACTTGTCACACTCAACCGCTATATCGTTCTCTTGTAAGCAAAAGTTGCAAGCTCGATGAACTAGGCAAAAGTTTGGTTTATGAATTTTTTTGTCTTCATCTCCAAGCACGTGCACGTTTTGTTGAGTTTCAAAGTCGTAAAAAAAAAAAATATTACCCTGTGTGATTTTTCAGATTCTTTTATTGGTTGCATAAAACACTCGTGATCAGACATGTACTTGCAACAAATTGTACAAAAACTTTTACCGCACTCGTGCTTGTCATCGGAAACTTTAAAACATATTTGACAAATTTTAATACTCGAACACACGCTAGATTTTTTGAAAGAATTAATTTTTAAATGATTTTGATAATACTCTTCACCGTAAAAATATCTATTACACAGTTGACATCGAGTCATTGGCTGTTGCTCGTCGCACACAGGATATTGTAAACACTTTGAACATCTGTTTGTGCATCTATGACTAAGAAACCTTGAATAACTTTTATTACATGGAATGCAATAACCTATACTTCCTGATACACCAACCAAATTAAGTATAGGTTCAAAATGATTTAAAGAGGCATAATACATTATACGTAAAATATACTTGATGCTTTTGTACTTGTAAATAACTAAATTTGATCCATCGTAAAGAGGCTTTTAACCTCGTGCGAAATCTCTAAAAGAGTAAACTACTATAGCTATTCCTTTTGCTGTAAAATATTGTTGAAATTTTTCGATTTCTCTCATTCCACAACCTTCTGCAGGTACATCAACTCGAGCTAATTTTATTAAGTCAAGAGCTGCTTTTTTTCGAGTAGAGCCATTGATTTGACGTACGCTGTTCCAATAGACATGCAAAACACCTGAGCGTATCTGTCCTCTGATACTGTAAGCGCATGCAGCAACGAGAGAGCGAGGCAAGCAAAGATTATCGTCGTTTCTAAAAGTAAGTATTGACTTTTTTTTGACAGACTCTTCGGTGAGCTTTACGCGTCCGCAACATTTTTAACTATGTTGCAAGTTATATTCAAAGGATCTTCAATGTTACACTCATTTGAGCTCTGAGATATACTGAAAAGTTGTTGCCACAACTCTTTTACGTTAAAATCGCGCAATGGCCGAAATGAGAGCCATACTGGACCGTGAGTGAGTCTTTCTGTATTTATTGTCAGCCCGATAAAATCAGAAGAAGCTGTGTCTTTAATAAGGTCAGCGTGCAGATCACTTAAAGCTTCTCCAAGCCACCGAAAAACGTCTGATTCAGCCCGAGGTGGCAGTATCCTTACATTTATTTCACGCCCTTCCACTCCGAATCTCTGGTAAAATCTAGTTCTAATGTTTTCTATGACTAATTGTTGATTTTGTTGTCTACCGCTGCCATTCTGAAATAATACATCTAATATAAAAAAATAAAAAATGCAAAATTCGTTAATTATTATTTTAATCCAATAAACAATTTTATACTCACTACTAACATTTTGAGCCACGACATCGTCATCATTATCATCAGATGAATCGCTATCAGTACTGCAAGAACACGAACTACTTTCAGATGACGAAGACGGTGAATTGTTATTTTCTACTGATGTTGATGGTTCGCCTTGCTCGTACGCACAGAGTTTGATAAACTCATCACCTTTGTGATCAAGCATCATTTCGGTAAATTCTAAAATTATAATGTACAAAGTTAGAAAATTAAAAGAATGGCTCTTTTTTTTTTTTTTTTTTTGTCTCACGCACACAAATTATTCGAATACCTTTAGGTTTGTTAAGATCCTTAAAAGCTGGTTTGTTCAATAAATTTTTGAGTTTCAAAACATTTAAAAAAATCAAAATAATTTTCTCATCGTGAAATATTCCTCGCTTGTACAGGTATTCAATTGTATCTTCACTGCAGTGTAGAAGCAAAAAATGCAGTTTCTTTTCCAGGATCTGCATCGGTAAGCTTGATAAATTTTTCGACCACTCTACACCACATATTGTTTTAATATATACATCTCTTTGATAAGCTACTCTCACAATGTATTTTATAGTATTCACTAACTTTTTTACTATTATTTCAGACATGTTTAAAAGTATTTTGCTCAAGTGCTGTGTATTCTGTAACGTTCGAAAAGCGACTAAAAACACGAGTAATGCTGAAGTCTAAGCGTTGCACTTTTTTATTTTTTCATCACTTATAGAACGTTTAAAAGCTCAAACGACTTTCATTCAGTGTTTTGCTTTCATGAAAAATTGATAACTAGATATTACACATCAAGAAAAGAAACAAAATAAAAACTGACGAGCAACTAAAATAAAATTTATTTTTTGCATTACACAAAATATAATTACAGAATGTGATACTCTGAGAAAGTTTTAGAGTTGCAATTTTTTAAAGCCTTGAATAAAACAGATGGTTCAGGGACTTACATTTTTTTCGAAGCTCGCACGGCTTAAGCGTAGGCAGTCAAAAATTATGTCGCGAACTGTAAGCAGATCTTTTCGAGGTTCTAAACACCTTTACTTACATACTAAATATCGTATGTATACTTACGAATAAATTTACTCACCGTTTTAATAATTTAAAACTGATTAAATATTTTATTATTCCTCCTAGGTGAAAATCAAAATTGTCGGAGTACTCTGCAGATGCTAAAACGTTAAAAATTAATTGATAGTGTCGAATTAGTATCTCAAGCAGTACATGAGGAATTAGTGCGTCATCTGATGCAGAAACATCGAGATCCTCAAGAAATTCAAGATCTCTTCGATCTCGAAGCCTCGGACTCTGATGAAGAAGAGGACCTGCCTAACCTTGATCGAGATGAAGAATTTATTAGTCGAAGTGCCTACTCCATACCACAGCTACAACAGCTGTATCGTATCACGATCGTGTTTGGTATACCCGAACCGAACGAGAGTTTGGAACAAGGAAATGAAACCATGATGACGAAAAAATTTCTCCAGCCTTTGATAATAAGTTGTGTGATGCTTAGTGTTATTGAAGAGTAACTCAAACGTTCTTTATTAATATTAGATCTCGAAACTTTACAAAGTTTGATTCGTAACGAATCAGAACGCCTAGTGATGTTTTACAAGAGGCATTTACCAGAGACAAGACAGAGACTTTTAAAGAAGTACGTGAACCAGCTGAAAAAGTCTTTGATATGCGCGATCCATGTTGTATCCAGGACAACTCCTCAACCTCGCAAGGTGTTGTTAAAAAAAATAATTTTGGCTTTAAGTGATTATATGAAACCGTTTTCACCACTATATAGTCAGCGCGTTCGGATCTTTAGTGAGGTTACATTAAACCTCGTCAAAGCCGTAAAATCCTTAAGTTATTAAGGCCTTTAAGAATAAGAAAAATTTCATTTATATTGTATGTTACAGTTAGCAGACACTTTTAACCCTGGTATGCAATACACTATATTGTCAGCAGAAAAAATACTTCCATAATTAAGGTTTTATACAGCTATTATGTTGCATGATTACTCTACCCCTTAGTGCAGAAGAATCCGCGAAAGAGGCAACATCTCAGTTTAGAATGACCTTGAATAGTGAGTTAGTAGTTGTGATTAGAAATTTAAACGACGAAGTAGATGAAATAGACATTGGAGGGCCTGAAGATTTTCAAACACAACAATACAATCATCTTTTTACCACACCAGAAAAAGGTTCGAACGCACAAGAAATTGAACCAGAGATAATAGACGTTGAAGCAGTTGAAGACAGTGTTATGAACCAAAGTGCCGGTCGTTTCGAAAAGCCGAGAAGTACAAATTGTGTAACAGATCCCTAATTAAAAAAGTGCCTAAAACACCTCGAGGCCTTAGATGCCCTTCTAAAAAAAGTTGTTGTGTTAAAAGCTATTAAAAAAAGAAATAAAGAACAAAAAAATTGAAGAAGAAGAAAAAGAAACGGACTTTAAAGGATTTTCGAGTGATGATATCTCCTACTCGCGTAATCAACACCGAACATGTAAGTTCATTAACGATAAAAACAAATTTTTAAAACGTGGTGAAGTGAAAAAATTACGTCAAGCAGTTAAATGTGTAAGGTGCAGTTCGGCATATATTCCAGAAAAAAAATACAAGCTAGAGTGGCTTTATTGCCAAAACGACTGTCGGGGCTGGATATGTCCTCGTTGTCGTAAGCACTGCCAATGGTTGAAACACTAAAAAGCCTCGTAAGTAAAAATTACTACCTCTTTTTATTTCATAGTTTTTATTTTTTACTTTTCTAAAACAAAAAAAAATTGTTTCAGACTGCATAAGGAGTAGGTAATATCTGGCTAAACAGTACATCGCATGCATCCCTATTACCTGTAAAAAGTTTTGTAATGTAATGTAAATGTAATAAAATAATGTACATTCAATAAACGGAAAAAACAAGTTTAAAATATATGCTTCACTTCTTTTTTAAATATCCTTCTCAGTACTTGAATAATTTTTAACAGGATTAAAAATTATTATAAAAGTTAGATTGATAAGTATTAAAGTATAACCAAAGTTTTTTTCAAAGGAATAGAAATTATTAAAAAGTAAAATTAATTAGTATCAAAGTATATTCAAAGTATTTTTTAAATGGATTAAAAATTATTATTATTAATTTCTAATTTTTTTAATTTCTTAAACTATTTTATTAATTTAAAAACGACAGATCCAGAATTAAATAATCTCTTGAAGAGTAGAACAAGATATAGATGCCGCAGCAGCATCAGCAGCTCCTGCAGAGTCAGCGGTCGCGACATCCGAGCGCAGCCACCTCAGCGACCTTCGCTTCCGCTGCGTCAGCCTCGTCGCTGTCGTCAGAAAGCCCTCCTCCTTCCCGAACGGCCCCGAGCACCCCCTCCCGCAGCACCCGCGAGAAGCCGCCTCAACCGCGTAACCGGCCGCCCCCACCGCGCGAGACTGCTCGCTGCGGTGAATCATCTTTGTTTACATTTACCATAGTTCTACTATACTACTGGCACTCCTTCCGTATTGGCCACAGATCTTAGAGCTTGGTGCAATGAGCACACTCAAGTTCCGGATGATGAAGATGTACCATACGTGATTGATTTCCACATTTTTGCAGAATCTTTTGATTTAGAAAAACAGGATTTGAAAATAATTTTATCAACGCTTAGATTGTTAGCATTGGCCAGGAAATTCATGAGATTAGTCACAACAGATGTGACTTACAACCTGATCTACAAAATAAAAAAAAGGTTTTCTAATGTATTAATCTTTTATAATAAATATCGTTAATTTCAATAACAGTTGTATAATATTCAATAAAACAAATTTTTTGCTTGATTTTTGTTGAGTTTTGCTCTTAAGGGGGGGGGGGGGGTAGGGTCTGGCAATTTTTGAAAAATCGAATTTTTTTTTTTTTTTCTTATAGTAAAACATTTCAAGAATGCTGTGTTAAAATTTCTAAGGGTTTGGAGCAAAACTCACAAAGTTACAGAGTTTTAAGTCTGGGGCCTTCGAGCGGAGCAGGTCGAGGCAGCTGCCCCTCCCCGCATGCTCTGAAGGCCCCTGCTTAGTCGGTCTTTGTAATCACCTAAGACCCTTTTGTAAAAAGGGAGGGGTAGTGAACCCAGGTAGAGTATAAGGCGGTTCTAAAGGTCTGTGTGGAAAAAAAGACGTGTCAGTTTGACGGTGTTCGTTCACCAGAGCGGTCCGATTATTTTTCTTCTTATATTTCCGATTCGGTTTTTTTGGTTTTAAAATGGTTAGAACAAGTAAAGTGTCGAGAGAAACGCGTAAAACTGAAGGAAAAATACTTGGAAAACCAAAAAAAAGACTCAATCCGTTTAAAAATAATGACGTGCAGACAAAAAGTGCGTCAGCTAAAAAAATTCGGCTAAGTTCTCAACCGTCTGTGCCAGTGGATACCGAAATACATTATCGTATAGTTGACTTTCTGCAAGTGTTTACAACACTTTCAACGTTGGTAAATTGCAAAGTGTGCAACGGTAATGTTGAGTTCAAGTCGTGTAACCCAGTAGGTTTAGCTTTCGATCTTCAAGTCAAGTGTGAACGCTGCGAAAATCGATACATTCTGTCAAGCAAAAAAAACGGAAGCAGATTTGAAATAAATTCTCGGTTTGCCCTCGTGATGAGGATTCTGGGTTTAGGACTTACAGGATGCAATAAGTTCTGCGGTTTAATGGACTTATCAAGCAGTTTTTTGTGCAAAACTACTTATAATAATTGCATTAACAGCATATGCTCCGCAGTCCAATCAGTTACGGATAAAATTATGGCTTCTGCCGCTGAAGAAGAAAAGCAAGCGACGTCACATTCAGATTTGACAGTTTCCGGAGATGGAACTTGGATGAAACGTGGTTTTGCCTCCTTGTTTGGTGTTGCTTCGTTGATTGGCTTTTACACAGGTAAGGTCCTTGATATTATTGTAAAAAGTGCACACTGTCAAGTATGCAAAACTTGGGAACATCGCTTGAATACTGCTGAGTTTGAAACGTGGCATGAAAAGCATGTTGCTGAAGGTGCGTGCAAAGCAAATCATTCCGGACCCTCGGGAAACATGGAAGTTGACGCAGTAAAGCAGATGTTTCAGCGATCTCAAGAAAAACACGGTGTTCGCTATAAAAATTATGTCGGTGACGGGGATAGCAAGACTTACAGCGGAGTAGTAAACTTGAAACCGTACGGAGACAACTTCCAAATAACAAAAAAAGAGTGCGTTGGCCACGTACAAAAACGTATGGGTAAAAGGCTCCGAGACCTTGTTAAGAACACGGTTGAAGAAAAAATTATAAAGTCCGGTAAAAACGTCGGAAAAACAACCAAAAGTAAAACGCTGTCAGGGCAAGGAAAATTGACAGGGGCACTTATCGACAAGTTTACTGTGTACTACGGTTTGGCGATTAGAAGAAACTGTCGAGAAGAAGATGCTGTAAATAAAATGAAAAAGGCTATCTGGGCAACGTACGCCCATAACTCATTCACAGACGAAGATCCGCAGCACTACGATTGTCCGAGCGGCGCGGACTCTTGGTGCGAATACCAGAAAGCTGTGGCATTGAACACCTTAGAAAACTTTTCTCACTCTAACGAGGCCTTACCAGTTGATGTTTTGGATGCAATGAAACCAATATACGAAGATCTGAGCAAAGACGAGCTTTTAGAAAGATGCGTTGGTGGATTTACGCAAAATAACAACGAGAGTTTAAATCAGCTTATTTGGAAAATTGCTCCCAAAACATCGTCTGCTGGCTGCAACATAGTAGAGATTGCAGCAAATATAGCTGCATGTACTTTTAATGAAGAAAATACAGCTTTATTAATGATTCTTCAATCAGCACGAGTTGGTACTGGATGCAGCGCCCATGAGTACGCGAGGCTGGCGGACGAAACTCGCATAATGAAAGCCAACTCCGAAAGCGCCGCTCAAACCAAAGAAGGTAGAATTCGGCGAAGACAAGGACAAAAAGATGCCCTGGACATTGCTGAAGCTGCTGGTGACTTACTTTATGGAGCTGGAATAGATGATTCAGTGTAAGTTGTAAATCAAATAGTTTTTCTTCACGTTTTTCGTACCGAAAACTTCAAACGCGTTTTTCTCGAAACACTATTTTTCAAAGTCGGTGAAAGTTCTCATTTGAAAACTACTGCACCGATCTTTCTAGAATTAAACATACGTCTTTAATGCATAAAAAACCCGCCCCCTAGTGAGATACTTTTTTTTTTTTTTTTTTGGCCGAGTTTTCGCAATAAAATGGCCGGTTTTGGTGACCAAAAAACAGTGTTTTGGCTTCAAAACGTCGCCAAAACTTCAAAATTGAAAAAAAATGAAATTGATCCTACTAGGGGGCGAGAAAAACTAATATATTAACTAAATCTACTTTATTTTTTGATTTCAGATGAACCGTTCGCGAGTTACAGCCTTCACCGTAACTCATCTTTTTTTCGAAGCGCCTTGTTTGGTTGGCTCCCATTGCCTCAATTTTTAATATTTTGATCTGAAATTTTGACAGAATGTTCTTTGAATGTTGTATGATATGTATATAAATTCTTATTAAATTATAATAAACAGGAGCTTCACTATAAATCATCGAAAAATCATCATTTTTTGACCGCTCAGACCCTACCCCCCCTTAATTCTTTTTCCCGTTCTAGATCAATTCTATTGCCGTTTGATACATTTTTTTCCCCGCGCAATGTTAATTCTACTCCCGTTCAATATATTTTTTTTCCCGTTTAATACATTGAACTTCCGCTCAAGTATTTTTTTCCCGTGCAATTATTTTCTTTCCCGTTTAATCACTTATTTTTCCGTGCAAATTTCTTTTTTCCCGTGAATTTGACCTAAAATTCCCCGTGCGTTTGCTTTTTTTTCTCGTGATAATAAATCAGACCCTTTTCTAATCACCCCCCCCATGACCTTTTTTTACTCGCTCCCCCCATTTTTGATATATGTTATCAGTTTCTACCCACATCGCCAATTTTTGATACAAGTTATCAGCTATGTTACTACAGAAATTTAAAAAGTAACTACAAAACATTAAAAAAATTAACTGATATCCAAAGATAAAAGAGAGAACCCAAAAGAATGTCAGCATTTTATTCGTGATGTGATTGGTTGAAGAACAAAATATTAAAATTTGAATTTTTATTTTTAATTTTTGTATTGCAATTCAATTAAAACATTTAGAGAATAGATTTGATAAGAAAATAATTATGTAATCAAGTGTTCGAAACTATCCTATTAAAATCATGAAAATAATAATTATTAGTATACAAACTGAAATAAAACCAATGAATCCATAACCACAAAAGTTGAAATGAATTAGAAAGCTTCAAGGTTTGGCAAGAGGGTAGGTACATCGGTAGATTCAAAAGTGGGAAGGTGTTTACCTACAAAGCTTTGTACAGGATCGAAAACAATAGTATAAAAGATGATAGTTTCAGGGTTAGATGTTGAGAAAAAAAAAAAAAAAAAGAACAACATACGTTTAAAGTTACAAATTGAAGTATGAAAATAATAACAAAGTGAAAGAGGCTACACATGGCTGGAAACTGGTGTCGTAAGGTAAACTTCGATATTAATCAAGATAGGTTGATTGGGAGAGAAACTACGTAGAAAAAACGTCGATAACAAATGTAAAGGGATGTAGGAAATATTTATCAAAAAATTTAAAGAGCTGTGTGGGCAAAATTGTATGAAGATGATTAGTTTCACGATTGCAATTACAAAAAAAATTGAGAAGAGCAATAGAAAAGATAGTTTTCACAAAGATGAGAACAAAGATTCAAAGTTAGAGATCAAGGCATGAAAAAAAGAAAAAACAACAGCAAAGACCAAAATTAAAGCAAGTAGATTCATGTGAAAGAGATAGAAACAATATTAAGCAAAAATGTACATATAAGCGTAGGTTCAAAGTTACAAACGTAATGACAAGTCCAGGTACGGGAGTAGGTACAATGCAGTTACCACAGTAGTTATCAAGTTTGAAACAATGTTATGAACAAGGTTTGTTATAGGGTTATTTACAATAGTAAGCACAAGAGGATAAAAAAAGATTATGCACAAGGCTAGATTCAGTGTTGAAAATTAAAATAAAAAAAATAAAGAACTAGAGTTAGCATGGGAGTGCAAACAGATATAGAAACAAATGCATGTGTAGACGGTTCAGCGTTCGAAGCTTGAGTAAAAAAAAGGCAGTAAGCACAAGATTATTAACATATGTAGGAAGAAGAAAGAGAGTCGGAAAAAAATACTCAACAGACGTGGATAATAGCAAGGTTATTAAGCAGGGAAGGTTAATAAATAAAAAGACGAAAATAAGTCGGTAAAAGCATGGAAACAGATGTTTAACTAAGGATAGAAATGAAAGTATGATCAAAGATAAGAACAAAGTAGTCTTAGATTTAGAAATAAAAGCATGAAGTGCAGTTCAAACTACAGTTATCACCATGATAGAAACAGATATATAAACATGAGCACATTCCTGGGTACGAGCTTAGTTATAAAAAGCAGTAAGTGCAAAGGTAAGAACAAGGGTAGTTACAAGGGTTTGGAGTAAGATGAGAGGTAAGAACAAAGGTAGGCATGAAATAAGGTGCAGGTGTAGTCACAAGCTATAAAAGTAGAAACAATGGTATGTATCAGAGTAGGTACAGAAGTAGACACAAGGGTATGTGTATAAGCGTAGGTACAAGTGTAGATTCAAGCATAAAATTCTGGGGGGGGGGGGGGGGTGGCGAGCGAAGCGAGCAGGGGGTACCCCCTAGTATATATATATATGTGTAAGCTTCGTGCGTATCTCTGGTTGTGCTGTCAGAAAACGGTCTCGTGCCGGTTACAGAGTATGCACGACACGAGGCTTATGAAAGAGTTAAACAGAGAGAGAAAACATGTGCTTGGACGCACGAGATAGTAAACTTTGCATAAACATTACGTTTAGTTAAAACGAGTGGGGTTGATGGAAAGTGGTCAGAATCGTTATAACAATTCTGACACAATATAATTAATTATAATACTGTATGATTGTTTAGAGATCCGTTAAGCAATAGTCTTGATTGTTGATTCTCTATTTTTAGGTTAGTTGATCACATTTTATTTTGTTCATATTGTATATACTGTAATCATTATTAATAATTACTCTATTTTTAGACGAATCTTATCGCTGTTGTCTTACTGAATAACCTTTATCTTACAAATCAACAATCATTTATTGGAAAATGGAGAAATTAAAATTTGAATTTTCAATAATTCCAAAACCAGATGACACAAAGTCAAACACTTATGGTGTAATTTCGATAGAAGATGCAGATTAAAACTGCTATGCCATGCCAAGGGAATTACAACCGATAAACCTACATGAGGAATTAATAAAAACGGAGATATTTAAACTAATAAAAAATTCATTGAAGGAAAGACATGAAAAAAGGTCAGTGTGGATAACTTTGACACCCTCACTGAAAGAAATTTACTGGGTAGATAAAAATATGCAATTTTCTGGCTACTTGCTGGAAAAAATTGAAAAAGCCATTGAAAAACCTACAGTAGAAGCTCACCATGTGGACAGAAAGCAAAACAAATTAAAACTGGTGGAAAAATTTTCAATTGAAAAATTCTCAAAAACAACAACAAGTGTAGCACAGTGGTTAAATATTTTCAACAAAGAGTGTGTACGTTTGGAATTACAAACAGATACAGAAAAAATTGAAATGTTAAGATTAATGCTGGATGATTCCTGTAAGGACTGGTACAGGTCAATGTTGATAAAAAATACAGTTGAATCAAATTGGTCAGTATGGGAACAGAGCCTAACAGAAATATATGCAGGTAAAGGTTGGTCACTGGTAAAGTATGCTTTGAATTTTAAATACTTAAATGGCTCAATATTAGATTATGCACTAAAAAAGGAAAGGCTGCTGTTGGAGATAAATGATTCAATTAACAAAGCCTTTTTGGTAGATATAATTGCCGCTGGTCTTCCAAACTTTGTGACAGAGAAGATAGATAAACAAAAATTAAATGAGGTTGATGACCTTTTCAACAATTTAAGAGGATTAGAACATTTAGTGAAAGAAACTAGTATTGAAAAGAGTATATCACAAACTAAACAAAAGCCACAGATCAAATTGTGAGAAAAGAAAAGCACCCATGCAAAATATGTGATTCAAAGGGTAAGAAAAACAGATTCCATATTGAATCCTCATGCTGGTACAACAAGGAAAATATAAAGGAAGGTCAGATAACTAACACCCTTCTTGATGTACAGCTGTCAAACGAGGACCAAAAAAACTCGACTAGCCCCCACTAATTGAAATAAAAGTCCTGCTGATTGATTCCTTGGAGGTCAAAGGTCTTTACGACCCTGGCTCAAGAATATCTGTAATAAATTCAAAACTGCTAGATAATAAATTCAAAAAGGAAAAAAGAAGATTCAACATAAAAACAATTAGTGGGCAAGGACAAAGTTATGGTTTAGTAAAATTAAATGCAAAAATATATGAAAAAGAAAAGAATATACATGCCTTTATGTATGAGAATGAGAATTTCAAATATGACCTAATCTTAGGTCTAGATTCAATAAAAAAATTTAAATTGACACATGACGAAAATTTAGAGATCAAACAAGAGAAAATCACATCAGAGAAAAATTACAAATACGAGGTGAATTTCAATGAATTTATCGATACGACTAAATTCGAGATGGATACAGATCATTTAAATGAAGAACAGAAGATAAAAATATACGACGTCATGGACAAATATAAAAGCATTTTTGCCAAAGATAAATATGATTTAGGAGAAGTAAAAAATTATGAGGCGTTCATTGACCTCCAGGTAGATAAATACTGCTACAAGAGGCCATACAGATGATCGATAGAAGACAGAGAAGAAATAGAGGGACAAATCAAAAAACTATTGAAACACGGTCTGATTGAAGACTCATATAGCCCCTTTGCAGCACCAGTGACACTGGTCTTTAAGAGAGAAGAAAACAAGAAAAACAGATTATGTATAGATTTCAGAGATCTGAATAAGATAGTCGTCCCACAGGCCCAGCCATTCCCGCTGATAAAAGATATAATCCTAAAAACAGTTGGTTGCAGATATTTTACAACGTTAGATATAAACTCAGCATTCTGGTCCATACCTCTAAGAGTTGGAGACAGAAGAAAAACTGGTTTTATCACCCAAGAGGGCCACTATCAGTGGAGATATTTGCCGTTTGGACTAAAAACTTCCCCGGCTATTTTCCAAAGGATTCTGGTAAATTAATAAAAAAATATAATTTAACAGAATCCTGCACAAACTACATAGATGACATAATAGTTTTCTCAAAAACATTTGAGAAACATTTAAAGCATATAGAGTTACTCTTGCAAGCAATAGAAAAAGAAGGTATGAAGTTAAAATTCACAAAATGCAAATTTGCTAAGGATGAAGTAAAATACGTAGGTCATATGATTAAAAACGACACAGTAACCCCCTTAAAGGATAATATAAAATCTATAAAAAACTTCAACACACCAAAAAACAAGAAGAACATAAGACAATTTGTGGGAAAGATAAATTTTGAAAGAAAATACGTGCCAAAAATTACAGAGATATTGGAGCCTGTGCATAAACAGCTCAGAAAAGGGATGAAATTCAACTGGTCCAGTGAATGTGATGGGGCATTTAACAAGATAAAAGAAATTTTGAGTTCTGAACCAGTTTTGGCGATATTCAACCCAAAATCGCATACATACATATACACAGATGCAAGCATAAAAGGTCTCGGAGCTGTGCTGAAACAACCACAGGAAATAGGTGAAATAAAACCGGTAGCATATTTTTTAAAAAAGATAAACGAGACACAAAAAAAGAAAAAAGCCATTTTCCTGGAATGTCTTGCTATCAAAGAAAGCATAAAATTCTGGCAACACTGGCTAATTGGAAGATTCTTCACAATCTATACAGATCACAAACCGTTAGAAAATCTAAACGTCAGAAATAGGACTGATGAAGAGTTAGGGGATATGGTGCACTACATATCCCAGTATAACTGTGACGTTATATATAACCCTGGAAAAAATCACGGGGAGGCAGATCTCCTCAGTAGGAACCTGGTCCTAGAATCCGAAGAAAATGCGGAAGATGTGCTGGAAACAGTGAATACGATGTCTTTGGACAACATAACCCTACAAGAGATAATAGACGACCAGAAACAAAACGAACGAATAACACAGAACGCACACAGACTCCTGCTTGAAGACGGAGTCTATTACAAGAAACACAATACAAGAAAGAAAATAATACTGAGTGAAAAATTTAGTAAGATGCTGATACAACGAGTTCACAAAACTTACGGACACACAGGGGCGAGTCAGACAATACGAAAAATAAGCCCGATTTATACAGCACCACACTTAATAAAAAACATTAAGGATTTGAAAAATTGTGACATCTGTTAAAAAAATAAAGCGAGGCTAAACAGAAACTACGGGCTTATGTCGCACCTGGGCCCAGCAGAAAGATCTTTTCAGATAATGTCTCTGGATACCATCGGTGAATTTGGTGGACAGAGGTCGACGAAGAAGTATCTACACTAACTAGAAGACCACTTCACTAGATTTGCGTAAATTCTGTGTTCGAGAAATCAAACCACGGCAGATTTCGTAAAATTACTGGAAAAAATCCCGGCGGAAGAAAAATGAGAAACCATATTAGTGGACCAATACCCCGGACTAAGTTCAAAAGAACTTGAAGATCATGCAGAAGAACGGGGTGCTGAACTAATATTCACAGCCGTAGATGCGCCGTTTTCGAACGGGTTAAATGAAAGGCTGAACCAAACGCTAGTGAACAAGATACGCTGTGCCATAAACGAAAAAACAAAGAAAGTATCGTGGGCAACGGTGGCAGAAGAATGCAGAAAAAAATATACGGACCATTCAGTCACGGGTTTCTCACCGGAACACCTACTGAATGGAGAATCAACCGATGTGCTGCCAACAGAACTGAAAAACAACTTGGAATACAGAAGAAACTTAGAAGAAGACAGAAAGCTGGCGTTACTCCGAACCCGTAAGTCGCATGACTACAATAAGACGAGGTACGACAAGAACAGAATTGACTACAAATTCGAAGAAGGTGACATGGTACATGTAATGAGTAAGAACAAACTAAATAGGAAAAAGTTGGAAGAAATCAGAACCTGTCCATTTAAGATAGAAAAGAAGATATCGGCCTCGATATACAAATTGACTACAAACAACAAAAGAAGTACAAGGAGTCTATACCACATCACGAAGCTCATCCCTATAGAGGCATGACCAAACGCCAATTCTACTTTAAAAAAAAAGGAATTAACGTCTTGGGGGGAGATGTAAGCTTCGTGCGTATCTCTGGTTGTGCTGTCAGAAAACGGTCTCGTGCCGGTTACAGTGTATGCATGACACGAGGCTTATGAAAGAGTTAAACAGAGAGAGAAAACATGTGCTTGGACGCACGAGATAGAAACTTTGCATAAACATTACGTTTAGTTAAAACGAGTGAGGTTGATGGAAAGTGATCAGAATCGTTATAACAATTCTGACACAATATAATTAATTATAATACTGTATGATTGTTTAGAGATCCGTTAAGCAATAGTCTTGATTGTTGATTCTCTATTTTTAGGTTAGTTAATCACATTTTATTTTGTACATATTGTATATACTGTAATCATTATTAATAATTACTCTATTTTTAGACGAATCTTATCGCTGTTGTTTTACTTAATAACCTTTATCTTACATATATTTAAAAAAATATATTTTTACAATGTTTCCAAGTAAGAATAAAATATAAATTAAATATTAATTAAATATAAATAATTAAAGGCAAAAAAAAGGTTGAAGAAAAAAAATAGCAGGTACCACTTTTCGAAGCGACTTCAGTCTGCAGAAAATCAGTTTATACGCAAAGTCCGTGAGCATGCGCATTGCATCGCTTAAGGGATAGTGGTTGAAGATTCTTGCGACTTTGATCCGCCCTTGTCATAACCATTGAACTGGATCACATACCGTCCTCCACGGACTCTCACTCTGGTGTCGTCGGCTTAGGAGTACGATCTCCCGGCCCTGATATCCCATTCTAAAGATGAAGCCTTCTTACCCCTTAGTGGGATTTTAAATCAATATTTACTTTATCATTTATTTCTTTGCCGTTATTTCATTTTTAATTACACAGTATCAGAGGGATCCACCTGAACTCGGGTGGGCTTAACCCATTACAAAATAAACTTAGAACCGAGGATGAATGTCACTCGTCCCCGCTGGAACGAGACTCCTCAGCACTCGTACGTGCCACTTTTTATAATCCTTAATTTTTCATACATACATACACTTACTTAATCGATTTTTCGGGAGAACAGAGATCAAGTTGTGCTTGATCAATGGATTGCGGGATTTGCGAAAGATGGAAAAGAAGTAATGAGAATATTAAAGAGAGTATGAAGAGAGTGATAGTGCGAGAAAAGAAGGTGAGTCAGAGTCAGCTGATGCGATCTTACTCTTATTATCGGTCAGTGAACACGTGAATTCTGGTTTCACAAATCGCTTATGCGAGCAATCTGGGTCAGCTAGGGCGTTGGCCGAACTGGTTTGGAAATAAATGTAATAATAAAAATTGAATAAAAGTTTGGCATATAACAATTAATGAATAACTTCATTAAAGTTTGTTGATTTTGTGCCAGAAGTTATATTTTTGATTATTTCAGTTTACCATAGAATAAAATTAAAATTTCACTTTTGTTTTAAACTGACAGCCCAATAAAATCCTCTATTATATTAAGAAATTTATTTTCGTCGTCGTCGTCGACTTCCTTTTTCAAAAAAAAGTGACTGAGACGTAGTCTTCAATTAAAGTATTCACATGATTTTTTTTTTTTTTTTTTTTTTTAACTACTCTTTTTAGATTCTTTGCGGCTACCATTATGAATTTTCTGCAAAATTAAAAACAAAAATGAGCTATTTTATTTAAAAGAAAAATCTCGTAAAGGGAAGCTGATCCATACCGATGAAAGTTGGTGAGAAAATCGATTTTGGAAGTTTTCTGGCTCGGGTTTAAATCAATTTAACCCGAAAACTTACCCTCTCTGCAATTTGGCTGGGTTACTAACGCAAAATTTATATTTAAAACAAATTCAAGCAAAAAAAAATAAATAAATAAATAAGGGTTACACATTAACAATTTATTTAAAAATATTACCTCATGCTTCTTGCGGCTACAAATTTTTGTGTTCAACTCGCGACAATAATGCTTCGCGAATTTATTTAACCGTGCAGTGAGCCGCGAGAATGGGTGTTCGAACTCAGTCCGAAGATCGCGTCTAAAGGTGATTCGAACAAAAAAGACCCCGAGATCGTGACAGCACTTAGGCGGGATGATATTCCTCTCCTTAAGCTTCGAGACCTTTACTGTCTCCTGCTCTTAAGAGAGTAATAATCACTCAACGGTTAATAAAAAATATTTCGGCCAACATAAAAGGACTTACGTTCCATCGACGTCTCTCAGTTAAACTTCGGGCTGCTTCCACGGCAAGCTGCTACCCAGGATATCGTTGAACGTCGTCGTCCGTACTCCTCGCGAAAAAAAAAACGCGCGACTCGTATCTCGCGACACTTACGCAAAATTTTCTTTCGATTTTTACCGAATACGTAAGCACTATTAAAGTCGACCGATTGAATTTTATTTAATGGTGACTGAAAATTTAGTAAAAACGAAGAGAGTTTAATGACACTGTAGCAAATCGAAACTGAACCTAATCTCTGATCACAACAAGGAAAATGTAAATTCAATGCGTGATCTGAGATGGTTCAAAAATTAGTGTCGCTTCGGGCCCGCGCGAGGTTTCTCGATGCCTCGGACGTGCGATGTTGCCGGCGAATCTGACCTGCCGAATTTCGGGAGTGGGGGCCGCGAGCTACGGACACCTTTTGTCCGGCCACACCATTCGGTGTGCGCGTATGCGAGGGTTGCGAGGATGCCACTCATTTCACATCCTCTTGACCCACGGGCGGCGCGACGCGTTGTTAAGACTCTTGCGCACGCGGATGAATTTGAAATTCGTCTAAAGGGGTCTTTTACCTTCATCGCCCGGCTCACTGCTCCTGTATAACTTTGAAATTTAGGTCCTGCAAGGCAGATACCTTGCAATTTTAAATGTCTATTTCAGTTTTTCATCAGTCAAGTCAAGTGCACTGGATTGAAGTCACTTATTTTTACCGAAATATTTCGTCAATGACAGAACGGATTTAATCACTAAATTTTTACCAAATAAGAGTGGAGAGCAATCAAGAGTTAAAAATTAAGCCTCAATTCTCAACCAAGCCAGGGTTCCTCCATTTTGACAACTTTTTAAAAAAAACTCCCGAGAACTGGGCTTGTAACCTTGAGCTTGAAGTTGAATGCCAAGCCCTATGGCTTTAAAAATCTTAAAAAATTATTTGAAAACTTTTATTAAATTATTCATTCACCAACTAATAAAAAAAACACAACTGTCAAATTCGAATTTTTTGTATTATTGTATTTTGACATTATTGTTTTGAAAAATACTTACTAAAATCTTCATCTTGATGAACTTTATCCAAGTTTTCAAACGAAAGATCATTTTCATTTTTTTGCATTGAACATTCTGATTCAATACTTGTTGAATTGCATACTTTTGAACCTTTCTTTGCTTTTGCAGCATAGCACTGTGTACTAAAAGATAACATTCCAGCAATTGCTTCTCTTGTAGATGGTGAAGCTCGATCAGATCTAATAATTTTATAATAATTTATAATAATTTTTTAAATTAAATAAAACATTATAAAAAAGGTTTAAGTTAAATCCTGTTTGAAGATGTTCACGCGATTTTTCCAGAAAGTTGCTCGCATACCACATTTTAGTAAACAAACAAAGTATAACGTGTGTCAAGCGAAGTAGGCAAGCTTGAACGTTAGTGTAGCTTGGATTTTGGTAGCGTTAACACGATGAAAATCATAGTTTTATTTAAAAATAAGTTAAAAGTGAGTTTAATATAGTTTTTTTTAATTATGATCCTAAATTCATAAGATCACGAGTACTCTCATTCGGAAAACAGAACTAAAATTTGTTTAAAATGTCAAAAAAAGAAAATAGGAATGAAATTAATTGGCCCTGAGATGCAATTTAAAATTCAAGTACGATTCACAAATTACGATCCATTTGATGAACGCTTTCCCGTGACAAAATGCACTTCGTGTAGAATTGAAATTTACAAAGCTTTCCAAAATAATGTTTTTGAAATCAATTACGCAGATTATTCAATCTTCTCATTTCCAACAAAAATTATCCGATCCGGTTCTAGTAAAATGTGTATGTGTACACTATGTGAATTAGCTCGCGCAAAAAATACTACAACAATTAAAGAAAAAGAAATAGAGAACAACAAATTATGTCCAGTCTGTTTTTGTGAAATTAGAAAAAGAAAAAATCATCAGTGCAACCACTCAATTAAAATTTTAAATGTGAAAAATGCAATTGAAAATTCTCTTTCCCCAAAATCTAATAAAGTCAATTAATAAAAGAAAAAGGTGTTTCCACAATGTCAAGTCAAGATACTGACTTCTCTGATGAGACAAATCTCAAAATTAAGGTAAGCATCTTGTTATTAAATTGAATCCAAAGAAAAACGTGTCTAAAACAAATGAACCAATTCCATTTGAAGTTGTAGAAAAGATTCAAACTAAATTAGGACTTAGTACAAACGATGTTAAAAATATGACTTTAGCGTTTCGAGTGGCTACGGGAAAACGAAAATTTTTTGAGGCCAGAATTAACAAAAAACCGACTTCTAAAAATCATATTTTTGATAAATATTTTTTAATTGGTAGACAAGAGTTTGTTAATTACAAAAAAATCAGCGTAGTTCAGTTTTAGAAGACTTTGTACTTTGCAACGATGTCATAGGTTTTCGAAACTACGTCAAAGAATTGAGAAGTATTGAAGAATTCGACAGCAAAATTGGCATCGACGGAGGTGGAAGTTTTTTAAAAATAACTACTTCTTTTCAAACTAATTGTTCTCAACCCAAGAAGAAGATTAGACAAAAATATAGTGATTGTGTGCTTGCAAAAAGTTTTAAAGACTCGGGCGTAAAAAACATTTTTATGCTAGCTGTAATTGAAGAATGTCAAGAAAACTATGAAAATGTTTCCATGTTATGGAAGCTCCTTGAATTGCATGGATCTTCATACACTGTTGCGACTGATTTAAAACTAGCCAATATTTTAGCGGGCTTAAGTTCTCATGCAAGCTGCCATCCCTACACATAGTGTACAAGTAGTACGGGTGGTCTATGCAACTGCGGAACATATCGTACGATCAAGGACTGTTTGGAAAAACTACGAAAACTGGAAAAAACAGCAACAAAAGACTAAATGCAAAAAATTACATGAACTGTACTAATGAACCGGTTTTTGACGTACCTGTTGATATGAAATTAAGTGATATAATAGCTTTACCAGAAATGCATCTCATGATTGGAACAGAGAACACTTTATACAAACATATGCTACGGGAATTTGAAAAGGATTCTTTAAAGTGGGCAAAAGAATATAATGCCTTTCATGAAGCGTATGGTGGAGAGCCGGCTTTTGCCGGCAACTCAGATAAGCGTTTACTTGATAAAGTTGATTTACTTCGTAGAGACTATGAACTAGGTTGTTTAAAATATGTCCAATGCTTTTCTGAATTTCAGAGTGTTGTTGATTCATGCTTTTCTATTGAGTTAAAAGACGGCTTTCAAGAACAAATTTTAAGGTTTCAAAAAAGCTTTCTTGATTTGGAATTAAAAACTCCTCCAAAAATCCATGCAATCTTCTCACAAATTTAAGATTTTTGTTTAGACAAAAAAAAAAGGATTTGGTCATTTTAGTGAACAAGCAGTCGAAGCCGTTCATTTTGATTTCAAACAAACGTGGATAAAGTACAAAGTTAATCAAACTGACAGTATATATGTTGACAAATTATTAGCTGCTGTTCTTGACTACAATGCTCATCACGTTTGAAAAATTGACGTTTTATTCTTTCTATAGTTCATAAAATATCGATATATTTTTATGAATAAATTTATTAAAATTGTTATTTTATAAACTTACTGATTAATATTTTGTTGAAAAAATAAAATGATTTAAACAAAAATTACACTTATTTTTTTGTTTTTTAATGTCACTGTTCAAAATTCGACGCCTTCTTTTCACCACTAAGTTGGTCAGTTGAGCGACAGACACCAAAACGGCGAGCTCTCTCTCCTCGTTTGTACATACAGTGTTAATAAATTAATAAATAGTTTTAGTGCAGCATAAACAATTAAGTGTTGTGCTTAAAAACACCTTACTCTTTCCCTTTTCCCACTCCCTCGCGATCGCTGTAATTTTATCCTTAATTTTTATACAGTCCACTACGCTCTAATCCCAAACATTGGTCCTTCGTCCGCCAGATAATACCAGTGACCGCGACGCGAATGTAAATGCTGTAAAAGGTGAAAAAGTGAAAAAACCTGAAAATAGCCACGCCGTCACTTTGCGCGACGGCCATTTTCATTCTTCGCATAAAGAAGACACCAGCGACGGCTAACCAGCGGCGCACGCATCAACGCCGCACAGTCGTCGTAGGAGTAAAAGAGACGGACGATCGCGCTTCGCGACTCTCTTATCCACACCGAAAGCAGCGCTCGAAGCTGGCCCAAGGCGGCCTGTCCAGCGAGCATTCGTCGGCCAACAAGAGCGACCATCTTGTTGGCACCTTAAGTCCAGCAGCAAGCACTTCACCACCCAGGTTACCCTGGAGCCCACCACGCGGCCCGCGAACAGGCAGCTACTTACAGAACCAAGCGACGGCTACCAGCAGCGCGCGCATCAACGCTCAGTCGTCGTAGGAAACGGACGACCACCTGATCGCTCCGCGCCTCTCCTCTACCCACCAAGCCCAGCGAACACAGCTGGCCCCAAGCACCCAATCGACGCTCGGAGCAGCGCTCGTATCGCTTCACACTCAGCCACCTCGTCGCACGCAAGCAGCGAGTTCACCAGCCGACAAGAGCAACCATCTTGTTGGCCTCTTCAACCCTGCAGCACACTGCCTGCAGCCAAACCTGGACAACTGCCTTCGCTCGGCGAGTCAACCTGGAACACTAGGACAGACCGAGCAAGCAGCGGCCAACCTCATCAGCTGCTCACAACCGCTTAGCAGCTTGGCACCCATAAACTCATCGCACAACCACACAGGAGCTCTTCCGTAGCAGTACTCTGGCGTCGATGGATAACTCACTCTGGTTTGTCCAAACCAATTTGTTTTTCTAGTTTTTCTTAAAACTAATTACCTTGTGATTCTCTGTTTAGCTCCAACGTGGCAGAGTAAAGTATCCTTTTGTTTACTTTTTTCTAACCTAAGCTTTTGTTTATATTTTACAGCCGAACTACAAAGTTAACCTAAAAATTTGTTTACATTTTCAACTTGCAATCAAACTTTAATTATTTACATTTGTCACCTACATATATAACTTCAAAGTTTATTTACCTTTTTTTAGTATTTTTATTTTACTTATAGAAAGTCTCAATACCTTATTGAACTATAATTTTCAAGTTGGATTATTATTTTGTTAATATTATTTATCATAAATCAAAGAGTGCAGCCAACTCTTGTAATCAAACAAGTTAAAGCTTATAAATCTTATCAATAATTTATCAAGCTTTGAAAAGCCATGAGTTTCAAACTCATTTTGTAAAAATTTATTATCACATTAAAATCATTTTTGTAAACAAACGCCTTACACCACTTGAATTTCACAGATTTACAACCTGCAATATTCATCACACCATTACCTTGGCTTGGTTGGACTCCAGGTACCCTCATTGCATCACCGGCATGGACTGTCTTCATGGTTCATGCAACAACCAGTCAGCTCATCGAGCACCCTGGTGATCCAGTCTTTAATTCAACCATCGAATAACCTCCTCAGCTTCACATTCTTCAAGAGTTGTCTCCACGAGCATTAATCTGAGCAAAGTTCATCAAGCGACTAACACTCAGGCTTCACTGAAGTCAAATCCACACCCTAGTAGTATCGTACAACCATTTTTTAGTTTCTTTTACTTCTTTTAATCACCTGAAATATTATACCTACACTGAATTACTCAAGCTGATTCAACATTTTTACCAAAATAAGCTAACTCTGCTTTTTTTACATTTCAGGCTAGGTTGAAGAAAATTGAGCTATACCTAATCTTTCTTATCACCCATTTTACTTTTTGAAAATACTCAAATTAAATTTCATCAAGTTTACCAATACCCACAACTACACCCTCTTTTTGACTTTCCCCATTACTTTTATTGATTTTTTAGATTTGCTAGGATCATCAGTTGATTTTCTCACCACAGAGTGAAAAATCTTAGTTATTTTGCTAGTATCATCACACCAAGCCCCCAACGTAGCACATCAGTTGTTAGTAGGCCCTTTACACCCTATCATCAACTAGAGTTGCCCAAGTCAACTCAACTTAACCAAACAAATTCAAACCAAATCTAATCCAGTGTGTCTCGCACACCAATCCAATTGAACAATCACTGTTCGACAACTCTAACCATAAAATAAACTTTATAATTTTGTAAAATTGAATTTGTTTAATTACCTTGTCGATCAGGTCAAACACTTACCTCCAGCCAGCTTCATCACTGCAAGACCTAGATTTCTGTCTAGATCAACGCCAGTAACTTGGCAAAAACCCTTGTAAATATTGTAATATAGTAGTTTTAAGACTGCGTCAAACAAACCTGAGTCCTGCCTCAGAATTTGTTGTATTACCTTTCACAAGCAGGCACCCAGCTTGCAGTCCTTCGACTTCCTCGAAAATAGGTTCGCTACATCCATTTTCAGTCTCCAAACTGAGTTGCACATACCAACTCAACCCAATGCTTTGATTTGTTCTCCACGCGTCAATTACGTCAAACGCTCGCCTTTTAACCAATTCTACCTGAAAATAATTTCATACCCAAAATAGTTTTTTTTACCCTTTTTCATTTACCCTTCATGAGCTTAGCTAATTGGACGATCGCTTTTCAATTGCACAGCTATATATCTCAGTATTATCATCTATAATTCTTATTTACTATTAATTGACCGCAGTCGATTAACGGGGGCGGAAATATCCAGTTTTACAAACTTACTCTCGCCACCCACTGAATTATTCACCATATAATTCTACCCCATCGGTTTGATTTAAAAAAAAAAAACCACCTATCTCAAATAAATTTTATAATATCTTAAATCTTACCAATTTCTTAAATTCATTTCAAATACAATTTTAAACAATTTAAATTAATTTTAACGCTTTTCTTAACTTAACAAATTTTGTTTTCTCTAAACTTTTGGTTGATAAGTCAGCTAAATTTCGCTCTGAATCAATTTTTACAATGTCAATTATACCTTTCTCATAATTCTCGTTTACATAGTGGTATTGCACTTCGATGTGCTTCGAGTTTATAGTAAAATTTCCAAATTTTGCTATCGATACTGCACCTAAATTATCCCCATATACTTCAGTTCGGTTTTCCAATTCCCAATTAAAATGACTCATTCAGTAAATTTGTTATAAATAAAATCTCAGTCACCACTTCAGATAATGCAGTATACTCAGCAAAAGTTGAACATTTTGTCACTACATTCTGTTTTCGCGTTTTCCCATAAATCAAATTTCCAAAAAGTCTAATTACAAAACCAGCTGTTTATTTTCTATTTATATTATCACTTGTAATATCTGAATCAACCATACAATCTAATTTTACTTTATTTACATTCTTATCATTACATGTTAATTTTGAATCTTTCGTTTTAAATTAATCTTTTAAAATTCTTAAAGCATATTTGTAATGTGTTTGATCATAACAACTTTGAAATCTACTTAAATAATTAACACTATAAGTAATATCAGGTCTAGTGCCTGTGCTTATATATAATAGTTCTCCAATTAAATTACGATATTTTATTCTTTCGTCAATCTCTCTCACTTGATTTAATTTTAAATTACTCTCCATTGGAGTTTCATACAATTTTGAATTTTCTAAATTATATTTTACACCCAAAGACTCAATGTATTTAATTCGATAATAATAAAAAACAAAATGTTTTCGATTTTCACAATTTATTTATTAACATTAGTTAATACATTAGCCTCATGACAGCCGTTTCGACATACAATGTCATCTTCAGATGAGTATACACAATACTAAACTTAATTACAAACATCTATTCACTTAAAGAGTTATCCTTATTTACAAATGATACAAATTTAAGAGTGGGGAGTTATTTATGTCTACCTGATCGAATTGACAATGGATTTTCACCAAGTGAATGCAATAACTCTACAATGTTCAATGTATTTAGTTTGACTTAAGGTCATTCTATTTCTTTCTTCATTATAATCAATATCAATACCTATATAACTCTTGATTTTACCCAAATCTTTAATAACAAATTTTTTCATCAAACTAGCTTTAATCTCTCTGATCTTATCAAGATTTTTGCAAACAATCAACAAATCATCAACAAAAACTAAAATATATATTGGATTTTTGCCTTTTTATTTACGTACAAACAATAGTCATAATTACTTCTTTTAAATCTTAACTTTTCAATAAAATCATTAAAGCATTCGTACCAAGTTCTAGAGCTTTCTCGCAAACCGTGAAGAACTTTTAATAATTTAAAAAATTTTTTTACCAGTTTTATAACCTTTAGGTTCATAAATGTAAACTTCGGATTTTATGTTGCCATTTAAAAATGCTGTCTCAACGTCCATTTGCTCAACAAATAAATTATTCGCACAACTGTAACTTAAGGTGGTTTTCTACCAAATGCATGACAATAGAGAATGAGCTCAAATTTTCTGGAGGTGTTTATTAGATATTAATAAACATTTCTACGAAGTCTGATCAAAATCGACCATACAGTTTAAAAGTTACAGCAAGTTAAAGAATAAATTTTTTTCATTACGCGTATGGACGCTACGCTGAAGAAGTGTACTAAATTATTGATATTTGTCTTCTTACAATAGCGATCCTTTAGAAAAACCACATACGTATAGTTTCACTATCGAAGAATTCATTTCTTGAAACTGCAAAAAATTGACCTTTTACAAATTTTACAGTGATTTTACAAAAATAATTTTCACGTGAATAACCTCCAAAACTGCGGTATTCAAAGGTGAGGTTAAAAGTTAAAAAAAATGTTTTGTTGTGATTGTCAATGTTTTTTTGGTAGAAAATAATTTCAGAAGCCATAAAAAGTTAAAAAATAAATTTTAATAACCAATTGTCAGTAATTTGGTGCAATAATTTTTTTTTGGTCTTGAACTTGACTAGCTCTGGTAGAAAACCACCTTAATAGAATTTTTAAAGTTTGCATTTTACCGACAGGCGAATAAATAAGCCTTTTCTAAAAAATCTTTCTGTTGGAAACCTTTAACTACTAGTCTAGCTTTATAAGTATTATCATTTTTCTTTCTATAAACCCATTTAACATCAAGTACTGGTTTATCTTTCGGTTTATCAACAACCGTCCATGTTTCATTTTTCGCATGACTCTTCATTTCTGAGTCCATCGCTTCACGCCAAAATTTCGCGTCGCGTGAATTTAACGCCTCCTCAAAAGAACTCGGAGTATTCGCATCAATGAAATTTACATAAATAAAATGTGTTACCGGATTACCGTACCTTTCGACAGGTTTTCGATTTCGATTCGAAGTTCTTTTTTTTACAAATTTTTCATTTTCATTCTCACCATTCACATACTCATTTTCAATCTCGTTCTCAGTTTCGCTTTCATTCTCATTATCATTATTATTGACGCTATCATTCTCATTATCATTATTATTGACGCTTTCATTCTCATTAATTGATTAATCATCACATCTCAAATTCACAAATTCATTCTTCTCATCTTGCTTTCTTTCAAAACAAATTAATTCGGTCTCATTCTCAATAACTTTTACATGTCTTGCATAAATAATTTTACCGTTGATTAAAACTCTATAACTATCGCTATTATAGCCTACTAAAACTCCAATCTTAGCCTTATCGTCCCATTTCCCTTTTCTTAAAACCTCTGGCGTTCTAACAAAAACTTTACTGCCATAAATTTTTAAATGTTTTACATTAGGTTTCTTACCAATAAATATTTCAAAAGGTGTTTTATTTTCTTGGGTTCTGGCTATCATTCGGTTTTTTAAGTAAGAGACTGTTTTTATAATTTCAAGCCAATACCTGTGATCAATTTTAGCTTCTCTGGCTAGACATCTACCTATATCCATAGCCGATCTATTATATCTTTCCGCGACACCGCTCAACTTATGAACGTATGCTGGACAAGGTGATAATTCAATTCCTTTATATTTTATAAAATTTTAGATTTCACGATTCAAATATTCAGTACCGTTATCGCAACGTAATTTTTTAATTCTTTTTCTAAATTGATTTTCTACTAAATTCACGCACTCGATAAAACATCCTGCCGTCTCGGCTTTACTTTTAATACAATAAATTTTAGCACATTTGCTGTAATCATCAATAAATGTTAGAAAATATTTTTCACCCAATAACCCAATAACCAACTGTTCTGTGTGGTCCATTCAAATCAGTATGAATAAGTTCCAAAATTTTCGTAGTTTCAGTTCTCTCATTATCAAACGGAACGTTAGCCATTTTACTTTAAATACAGTTTGCGCACTGCATAATATTACTCTCTAATTTTTCTGGCAAACTATCTAATCATTTATCTCTGACGAATCTGTTTAAATATTGAAAGTTGACATGCCCTAAGGCACTATGCCATTTTTCTTTATCAGTTAATTTAGTTACGTTTGCATAAATATCAACATCATTTTTATTTTCATAAAAGAAACTTTCCATTATCTATAAACCATTTAAATTCTCAGCAACAACTGTTAAATTTCCAAACTGATCATAAATTTTTGCAAAATTACCTTTATTCACTACTGTATTATTTTTAGCTATCTTTGCAACACTCAATAAAGTTTTTCTAATTCCTTCAACAAAATAAACGTTTCTTAATTCAACCTCAATCTCATTATTAAATGTTTTAAAATGCGTTTTAACTGTACCTAATTTTGTTGCTTTTAAATTTTGACCATTTGGTAATCTAACATTTACTGGATATTTCAAATTAACAAATTTGCAAAATAATTTATCATTATTAATAACATGATCTGAACAACCGCTATCTAACAACCATTCAATTTCATTCGAATTTTCATAATCACTTTTATTTACCTTGTTTACATTCACTTTGTTTACCTCCGTCGCCCAGACTGCTCCGGAATTTCTGCCTTGCTGCTCGCTTGTTGACGACTCTGCTTCGTGATGTCCACCATGCTGTTGTCCCGAGCCTCTGCCTCGACCACGACCTCGGCCGTTGGCTCCTCTGTAGTTGCCACGTTGAAAAGTTCGTTGACCTCGTTGATTATGAGCTCCTCTGCCTTGTCCTGGCTGCGCTCGTTCTTCGTTGTTTTGCTGGTTTTCCCAGCATTGATTTTTGTAATGTCCAAATTTTTCACAATTGTAACATTTACCTCTCACTGTAGTATTAAAAGTCCTTGCATTTTTCTTACCACTTTCACTATAGTTTAAATTCTTTTCTTTTATTTTTGGTTTAATTAAATCAACACTTCTTTGTTCTTTAGGCACTAAGTCTAATAAATCACCAATATAACTGTAACTTGAAAGTAGAGCATTTATCATAAATCTCATTTTTTCTTCCTCAGTAATTGTACCACCAGCTGATTTAAATTCATTGCACGCCTTTTCAAATTCAACGAAAAAATCTTCAATTTTATCAAAATTTTTCAATTTAACTTTTTTAAATTTATTTCTGTTAATTATTTGCAAAGCTGTGGATTTGTTTGAGTACATACCTTCTAATTTATTCATCATCTCTCTTGGTGTTTCACACTCATAAATATGTTCTAATTGTTTATTTGAAATTGCACTGATCAAAAATGTTTTTGCTCTGGACTCCATCTTTTTTCAGGCCTGCTCGTCTTCATTTGTTCTTTCTTTAATTACTGGATCTTTAATTTCCTTATACTCCAATATAATCATGACTTTAAATTTCCATGCTGTGAAATTATTACCATCAAACACTGGTATGGTATAGTCATCACCTTTTGCTGCCATTTTTCTAAATTTTTTCTTTCAATTGCAGAATATACTTCAATTTTCAACTTCAATACCTTTTTTTTATTTTTTAACCAAATTTGTCTCAAAAAATTTCTATGCTCCAATTTCAGTTTAAATTCATCACTTTTTATTTTTTCACAAAGTTCATCATAGTCATGTTCTTCACTTTTCAAAAAACTCTTAAAATAATTAAGCATTTAACTGTTCACTTTTCATTGAATTCAAAACTCAATTTTCAAAAAAATCTCAACATGTGCTTGACCTCACTTTTCGCCATGCGCTCGCTTAACCTCGCGACGCGTCATGCGGTTCCACAAAATTAAATCCTTGTGCATCAACCTTTTGCACGGATTTTTTCTTCAGGCTTTTCACGCCTCTCACTCACTTAGCTTTTAAGCTAATTATTAGTAAAAATATTTTCCATGCTTCTGAGAAAAGGTGGCATGGAAAAGAGAAAAGTTTTGGAGCACATGTTTTCATCAATCAAACCTTTTCTAACTCTTTAACTGCACTTATTTTTCACTAAACGACGCTCACGGCTACCATGTTGGAATAGAGGGTTTAGTGGATCATGAATAATAAGTGTTGGTTGATTTTATATGTAATTATTTAATAAGGTAAACTAATATAATACACTGCATGTTCACAACATGCGTTCCCGACAAGCAACAGCAACAGAGTAGTAAGTACGCGCACGCACCTTGCGCATCTCTCAGGCTTGAGCTCGCTCGGCTCACACACACACACTCTTGTTCTTGTGTTTGGTAACTCACACATTTCAACAAAAACATAATCCAAACTCGGATTGATATCTATTTTGTAGTTTTCGAAGCCAAAGGAGCCAGAATGATTCGCGAGTTGGCTGAAACTCGCATCTTGCGCCTTAAACAACTTTGGCAAGAATTTTCAACCAATGATAAAGTCTTAAGAAACTGCAAAGATGTCAATCGTGGACACGGTTACTTCGTCAAGACCTGTACTACTGCCCGGAGGACACCTTTGACGACGTGCACGACTCGTACATCCAGTTTCTTAAAACTCAGCCACCTGCGACACCTCTAGTCCAGGCTTCGGCTAAAAACCTTAAAACTCAGCCACCTGTGACACCTTTAGTCCAGGCTTCGGCTAAAAACCTCGAAATCCTGCCGCCTGTGACATCAAAAGTCCAGGCAATGGCGAACTTTCTCAGAAACCTGCGGCCACCTGCGACGACATTGGTCCACACTGCGGCCACTATTTCTGAAATCCAGCCACCTGAACTAATTCAAGTTCAGGCTCTGGCCCCACTTTTCAAAACTCAGGCACCTGCGGCAGCCAAAGCCCGGGCGCCGGTCACGTCTTTTGAAAATCAGTCACCTGAATTAGTTCAAATTCAGGCTCCGGCTACAACTCTCAAAATTTAGCCACCTGCGACGGTTCAAGTCCAGGCTTCGGCTAATAATCTTAAAATTTAGCCACCTGCGACGGTCCAAGTCCAGGCTTCGGCTCATAATCTTAAAATTCAGAAACCTGCGACGGTCCAAGTCCAGGCTTCGACTAATAATCTTAAGATTCAGCCACCTGCGACGCCTTCAGACCAGACTCAGGCTACACCTTTCAAAATTCAGGCACTTACGGCAGTCAAAGCCCACTCACCAGCTACGATTTTTGAAAATCAGCCACCTGAACTATTTCTAGTGCAGGCTTCGGCTATAAGTCTTAAAGTTCGGCCACCTGAGCCATCCGAGGTCCAGGCACCAGCTAGAACTAACCAAATCCACTTTTCAAAGCCACCTGAACAACCTTTAGTCCAGGTCACGGCGACACCTTTGAATGCTCAGCCCCCTGCGACAACTTCAGTCCAGGCTCTGGCTATACTTTTCAATCAGCCACCTGAACATTTTCAAGCTCAGGCACCGGCTAACCTTTTCAAAATTCAGCCCCCTACGACGATCCAGGTCCAGGAATCAGCGGCAATTCCAGAAACTCGAGTACTTGAATCGATTCAGGTTCTTGCACCAGATAAAACCACAAAAAAGCAGCCACCTGAGATATTCAAAGTTCAGGCTCCAGCAATACATACATCGATCAAGTCATCTGAACCCTGCTGGGTCCAGACGCTGACTATATTTTTAAAACTTCAGCCACCTGAGCTGCTCCAGCTTCAGTTCCTGGCTTCACCCTTTTTCAACCACTGGGTTTTCGACCCAGGGATTTTCGTCAGACAGAGCGCAAGCTCTAACCTTTGCTTAGTAAGCCTCTACGTCTTATTAGCTTACAATCTACCCCAAATTCAAATTACTATTTTTTATATTTATATTTGACTTAATTTTATTTTGAGTATATTCACAGATCTATTATTAATCGACCGCAGTCGATTAAAGCGGGCGGAATGTTCAAAATTCACCACTTTCTTTTTCACCACTAAGTTGGTCAGTTGAGCGACAGACACCAAAACGGCGAGCTCTCTCTCCTCATTTGTACATATAGTGTTAATAAATTAATAAATAGTTTTAGTGCAGCATAAACAATTAAGTGTTGTGTTTAAAAACACTTTACTCTTTCCCTTTTCCCACTCCCTCGAAATCTCGATAATTTTATCCTTAATTTTTATACACTCTACTACGCTCTTATTCCAAACAGTCACCAAAAAAAATTTACTTACTAACTAAGTGGGTCACTAATTTTTTCATTTATTAAATTTTTTTTAAGTTATTTTAATATATTTTGAAAGATAGATAATTGTTTTGACAGAAATATTACGACCTCATATATGTATAATAATATTAAAAAACTTCAATCAGCTCTAAAAAAAACGGCTACCATTAGGATTTTCGTTTTTGCGGGAAAATTACTCCAAAATTGTAAAGAAAAATTACTCGTAAAAATTTCCCGGGTGGTCGGAGCCATTATTTAAATCAGTTTAAGCTAGCCGTGCTACTTTTATCCTTTTGAGAGGACCTTATATACAAAAATAAATAAAGAGTTTAGTTAAGAGTATAATCTATTGTGTTAGTGTTCTGATTTACCCTGTGAAAAAAACCCCTTATTACGTAATTCATCTAAGAGGTTACGGGTTCCAGTGCATGAATCAACTGCGCGTTAATAAAATCAATTCCAAGAAGAATCAATCGTGATCAACCAATACATAAAAGAAATTTTTAAGGTAAGAAATTTTAAAAGTAGTGCACCTCGAGAAATTGATTCCCCGTACGAAGAAAAACCTTAGTCCGGAATTTCCCATTAAATAAGTTACAATGGAAGTACTTTTGTGGGGATCGCTCCCCAGAACGTTCCGCGCAGACACAGGTGCAAGCGGCAACTTCAGCCGCGACTGTGGACCGACGTCGTAAACAATCGAGCTACGAATAGCCAGGTGCCGCCTTCAGTCTCTTGTCAACCTCGTCACGAGCGACAGCTAACCTCGTTCTACACACAAGCTTAATCTCGTCCCTAGAGCCATTGTTAAAACATTGAAATTTAATTAAAAATATTTTATTTAATTGGACTGTCTTTTCATTATTCAAGCCCACACCTTATACAGTCCATAGTGGTGACCCCGACTAAAGTAACCCTTCGTGTCGCGCCGCCGCGTCGCGTTAAGAAAAACGAAGGAAACGCTCAGATTGCCGAGGCAGGTTGAGCTCGCCCGCTCCCTTGCCACAAATCTTGCGAGAAACCTTCTCCAAGAAAATTCCGTGATGGTTAATGAGAATGCCGCCGGAGGGGCCGATGACCAACAACCGCCAAATCAACAAAATGGCGTACCAGTGGAGGCTGTCACGCAATGTAAGCTGCCGGGTTTCTGGAAACATTCCCCGGAAGCGTGGTTCATGCAGGTCAAGGCTTTATTCGGCGCAAGCAACATCCGCTCGGAATTGACGAAATATAACCTCATCGTCGCCTCCCTCGAACAGGACTCCATGCAGGACCTTCTGGATGTCCTGCGCACTGCTCCAGCAAACGGAAAGTACGAGCATCTGAAGGCGCAAGTGCTGTCCCGGTTTTCGGATTCAGCAGACCAGCGGCTAACCAAACTCCTCGCTAGGGTGGAGCTGGGCGGGCGCACGCCCTCGCAGCTGTTTCGCTACATGCGCAACCTAGCCGCCGGCACGCAGGTGGCCGATGACGCGCTCAAGGTCAAATGGCTCAACCTCCTGCCCGCGCACGTCACACGCACTCTCCAAGTCCTGGGTAACAACACCTTGGACGAGTTGGCCGAGGCAGCGGACGAGATGCACGATGTGCCTCCAGGACTCCAGGCGGTGAGCAATAATAGGCTCGCCGGCATACGATCAGCTCTGGCAAAGCTCAACGCGTTCAACGACCTAATACTAAGTGCCGTCCGTGGTTTTTAACCAAGGCCAACTGAGGGTGCCTATCAGCCGCGTCGCAAAAGCAGGAGTAGGCCACGCTCTGCTACTCCAGGTGGGTTCTGTTATTTTCATCACCAGTTTGGCGCCGACGCACGCAAATGCGAGCAACCCTGCAACTTCAGATCATCATCCAACCAGGGAAACTAGCATCGCAGCCGTCAGTAGAGGCAGCTGCTGGCAGCAAAGATCAGCTTCGTGAAAATCGTCTCCTCATCATGGACCGGAACACTGGCCTACGCTTCCTGGTCGACTTCGGTTCGGTCGTGTCCTTACTGCCACTATCGGCGGTGGAAGGAAAACCTCCTGTCCAGGACCTGCAACTGGCGGCAGTCAACAAAACCGTCTTAAGACGTACAGCCGAAGAAAAATGTGATGAAATTGTTTTGAAATGAGGCTTCTCCGATGTATTTTTATCCACTGAATCAGAATTCATAGTCAGATTATGAGATTTACAGGGTTTTTTAAGAATAAAATCAAAAAAACGTGATTGTATTCTTTATACGTTATTCAAAGTGAATGAAACATAAAAAAAAATTGATTAAATTCAGGTTTTTTCATTTTTTTTCAAAATTATACCTCTGTATTATTACTTGATAGATAATAATACATCGAAAGAGCCTTATTTCATACAAATTTAAACACATTTTTTTGCAATTTACATAAGTGAAATCATGAAAATAACCAAAACCAAAAATAAGAAAAAAGTGGTAAAAATCACGTTTTTTCGATTTTTTTTTTAAACCCTATAAATCTCATAATCTGATTATGAATTCTGATTTAGCGGATAAAAATACATCAAAGAAGCCTCATTTCAAAACAATTTCAACACATTTTTTTCAGTGAAATCATTAAAATGATAAAAAAAGGATTAAAAAAGTTGTAAAACTATTTTTTACTTTCTAGTGCTACTGCCAAACAAATCCACTTTATCGAAAAAAGTGCTCGAGGGATCGAGAATTGGGCACCAATCCTACAGTTTGTTGTTAATTTGATTATATTAATGATAAATTTTAAAGGGGGTCAAGAATTTAGAACATTTTTACCACGTTTTATGGCACTGGGCGCCTGGCTGATCCCACCATCACCCTCAGTGTCGAAGCTACGCTCCACACCGCAGAAGTCTTTGGCGGTGGCATCCAAAGCTGCGTCACTGAGGACAAACACCGCATGGCCTATGATCAGCTATTGGTGGAGTTCGATGACATCACCAAGCCCCAACAAGGAAAGGCAAACCTCAGAGGCACCCCAGTTGTGCACCACATCTTCACGAAAAGCCCTCCGGTCTTCGAGCGCCCACGGCGGCTCCATGGTGAGCGTCTTCAGGCGGCCAAGCAGGAGATCGACAAACTCCTAAAGAGGGGCATTATCAGGCCCTCGTCCAGCCAGTGGGCGAGCCCAACACACATGATGCCAAAAAAGTCTGGGGGATACAGGATGACATGCGACTACTGCCATGTGAACGCCTGCACGCGTCCGGACCGCTACCCGATTCCTGTCATTGAGGATATTCTGCATGACTGTTATGGCTGCAACATCTTCACCACCCCGAATCTGGATAAGGGATTCTACCAAATCCCCATGGCAGAGGAACATATCAGCAAGACGGCCGTCACAACACCTTATGGGCTCTACGAGTTCTTGTACCTCTCCATGGGTTCACGCAACGCCACGCAGATGTTTCAGAGCTTCATGGACGCGCTGTTCCGGCACATGCCCTTCGTTAGGTCCTACATCGACGATGTGCGTAACAAGTCCCGAAACCACAAAGAGCATCTGGAACATCTTCATCTCGTCTTCCAGCGACTGCGAGATGCACGACTCACCATCAATCTCTAGAAATGCCAGGTGGATCAGTCCAAGGTCCAGTTCTTTGGCTACACTATCTTGCCCGAGGGTTTCCAGCCACCAGCACGCAAGGTGGACGCCATCATGGAGATCACCAAGCCTGAGACGGCCACGCAGCTCCGCAACTTCCTGGGAGTGTTAAGCCACTACCGACGCTGTGTTCCTGGAGCGGCCGAACGACAGGCGTCGCTGATCGACATGCTGTGCGGCATTCCCAGAGAACGCAAAGTTAAGGTCAGCTGGACCCCTGAAGCGGAGGCAGATTTCCAGAGATGCAAGGAGGACTTGAAAAGAGCCACAACCAACACCTTCCTGTCACCATCGACGTCACTGTGCTTGACGACAGACGCCTCCGACAAGGGCATCTGCGCCGCCCTAGAGCAGGAAATCGACAACGTCTGGCATCCGGTTGCTTTTTTCTCCAGCAAGCTGTCACCCACGCAACAGAAGTACAGTACTTACGACCAAGAGCTGTTGGCGATTTTCGAAGCCATCAAGTTTTTCCAGAGGTACTTGGAAAGGCGGTACTTCAAAGTGCTTACCGACCATAAGCCTTTAACTTTTGCGGCCCAGCAGCGCTCGGACAAGGCCTCCCCAAGGCAGCAGCGCCAGCTGGACTACATACTCTAATTCAATGTCACCCTGGAGCACGTGAAGGGTGAGGACAATGTAGTGGCTGACCCTATGTCCAGAGTCAATGCAATCGCCATGCCATCCGCTCTACTTGCTCGGAACATTGAGGCAGCACAGCTCGAGGACGACGAGCTGGAACATCTGCTGGACAAAGGCATCTTGGACTTGCAGGTACTCCCTATCGATGGCTCTTCAATCGCCTGCAACATCGAGAATGGCATCATCAGACCCTATCTTCCAGCCAACCTGCGCCGTCGTGCCTTCGACGTCTTGCATTCGCTGGCGCACCCCATTCCATGCACGACTACAAGAATCGTTACCTCCAAGTTTGTCTGGCCTGGCATCAGAAAATACGTAGACCATTGGGCTCGATCTTGTGAACAATGCCAACGATCCAAGGTCAGTCGCCATAACCGAGCCAGGCTTGACACCTTCCACGTGCCCAGCAACCGCTTCGAGCACGTCCATCTGGACATTATCATCATGCCGCAGGTAGGCAACCTGCGTTACTGCCTCACGATGATTGACAGGTTCTCGAGATGGCCCATTGCAGTTCTGCTGTTGGACATCACGGCGGAGACCGTTGTGGCGAGCTTGTACCAGTACTGGGTCTCAAACTTTGGTTGTCCAATCGAGATCACCACTGATCAGGGCAAACAATTCGAATCATCACTCCAAGCGGCTCTTGCACGAATGATTGGGGCTAAGTCCATCCACACCACACCCTGACATCCGAAGCCCAACGAAATGGTGTAACGTGTCCACTGCACCTTGAAGGCAGCTCTTATGTGCGAGGGTCAGATTCCTTGGCCACAACGCATACCCCTTGTCCTGTTTGGCCTGCGCAACTGCTTCAAGGAAGACCTACAAGCATCACCGGCCAAAATGATCTTCGGTACCACTCTACGCGTACCAGGAGAATTTTTCACCTATACTACGAGGGAAGTTAACCCCAGAAGCTTCTTGGAGAAGCTGCGAACCCTCATGCGGGAAATCAAGCCAGTGCCAGGCTCAGACTATGCCAAACATCGACAGTTCGACTTCAAAGACCTCAAAATCTGCTCGCACGTCTTCCTAAAGGTGAACACCGTCAAGAAGCCTCTAGAACCTCCGTACACTGGCCCTCACGAAGCATGTCAACGAGAAAGTTTTCGTCATCAAGGTCAACGGCAGAGGGAGGGTTGTGTCCACCGACCACCTGAAGCCGGTGTACCTGGCCACCACCGATTTTGAAACTCCTCATCTACCGGAGCAATGCGAGTGGTCTATGGAACCTGCTGCAGAGCCAACGACTCCAACAACTCTGGCCTCAGCTGCATCGACGCCATCTTCTCCTCGGAGAACGAAGTGGGTATCGTTCCCTTCGCTGCTTCAACCTGCGAAGGTCTCTGGAGGGGGAGTGGCTGTGGGGATCGCTCCCTAGAACGTTCCGCGCAGACACAGGCGCAAGCGGCAACTTTAGCCGCGACTGTGGACTGACGTCGTGAACAATTGAACTACGCATAGCCAGGCGCCGCCTTCAGTCTCTCGTCAACCTCGTCACGAGCGACAGCTAACCTCGTTCTACACACAAGCTTAATCTCGGCTCTAGAGCCATTGTTAAAACTTTGAAATTTAATTAAAAATGTTTTATTTAATTGGGCTGTTTTTTCATTATTTAAACCCGCATCTTATACAGTCTATACTTTTAACCAATAAAATATATTTAAAAGACTTTATCTATTGATATATAAAAATAACAAAATTTTAAACAAGCTAGCCGCGAATAAAATGACTTCTTGCAACTTTTATAGGCTGCAAACTTATAATTATTTTACTCGCGGCTGGTGTATAGAGAAACCTTTTTTTATAATTATGTATTAACGGTATGGTAGCAAAGGTCATTTCTACATTTTTTCCATAGGCTAAAATAATAAACAAAGTCTTTTAGAAACATTTTATTGGACAAAAGTACTATCGTTGTTATTTTCTCTGCAGCAAATTTTAGGCTAAGCTTTTTCTTCGCACGGGCAATTAAAATTAGAGAAATTGGAGAATTTTAAGAAAATCTTGTTCAGTAATGCACGTAGAGAAAAACAAAGAGTGAATTGTTTACTATAAGAGAGCAAGTAAGTTTATTTGAGGATTAAATAATTGAATTAAAGGTGCTGAAGTTATCTATTATTAACTAAAAAGTGAGAAGAATATAATTTTAATTATTTCATGGCGAGAATGAATTTTTTTTGTTTGAAAGAAAAACTAAAACGACGCTAAGTGACGTTATTAATGAGTCTTTTAGTGTTGGGGGAGGAAACTAGCTGCAGTGCGATTCGAAGGATGCATCAACGGTCGAATGTTAAAGATTTCTCTAAACGCGCCAGTTGATCGGTATCAACTGGCGCGCACGCGTTGCTCCGGGCCCCCTAGGTAGGGCCTCCTAGAGAGGAGAGCGCGCGGCATTTTCCCTTTTCTTTTCTTCTTCTTCTTCTTCTTCGCAGGAGAAGCATGATTTTTAGGTCGTTTTTACTGTATACGCACGGTGTTGCCAGTGCAGCCAAGAAACCCGCGCACTTTCCGCATACTGTATTCAATCGCAGGTTCTCGCACGCGTCTTGAGTTTTTCTTCACTCGGATGCGTCTAGACTCTACTCATATTCATATTATTTTTTCTTGCCACTGCTGTGCACAGCAACAACGCCGATTCTTCGCGTGGACGTAACCAGAGTGCTTGCGTTCTGGAATCATTGGTTTCAGATGAAACCGCAGTGCAATATTGTCTTATCATTTAGTAGGGAGATTTTGAAAGTTTGGGAATGTCCCATATTGTGTACATGCACAACTTAAATCCAACCGATTCCACAGCTGTGTCTTCGAATCTTTGCCATCGCATACATGCGTGGTGGCACTGCAAATAATCTTAATATACCGTTTCAAATCAAAATAGGTAGTAGTGCATTTGTTTTGATTTAGGAGCATGACATAAAGTATTCTTTGGTGAAACTGAGAGAAATGCCTGATAATTGTTAGAGAAATTAAATTTGTTTTAATTTTTTCTCAAGAAAGAAAATTTTTATAATAAAAATATTATTTTCAAAAACCCAGATTACTTAATTACACACATTTAGAGAAGCATAACAATGGAAGGCGTATTTAACAACTTTGCTTGGGCTGATTACATGCCCAACTGACAGATGGCAGAGGTAAAGGTCTCTTATAACCAACTGAATAAACGAAAGATATAAATTTTATTAAAGAACTCTGAAATTTAGAACTTAGAATTTTTTATTTTAGAATTATTTAAGTTTTATATATTGAGAAGAGAGATGACTCTGAGTGAAAAATAAATTTTAAAAGTTTGAGTTCAAAGTTCAGGCCTGACAAAATTTTTATGAGAAGATCAGGATTAAAATTTATAAATTTATTTCACAGCATACTGTACATGGAGAGAAAAATGTCGGGTTTGACCCATGCTACGCTCATGGAACAGATCTGTAAGCGGCGTATGGAATCGTCCCATGATATTCATTGGTTTATTCTATGCTCGCCACCGGATTATTCGGTGCTGCTCATGCGATTGGACTGGCGAAACTAAACACGATGACTCGCACGCGCTTGCGGGCAAGATATTATGCGGGCAATAAATTTTGTTAGATAATTTTTATTAAAAAATAATTTTTCATAAAATCTTTATTATTAATTAATATATCACTGTTAAAAAAATGTTACTGTAAAAAAAAAATTATAATATTTGGCCCACAAGCGCGTGCAAGTCATCGTGTTTTGTTTCACCAGTCCAATCGCATGAGCAGCACCGGATAATCCGGTGGCAAGCATGGAATCGACCGATGAATATCATGGGACGATTCCATGCGCTGCTTATAGATCTGTTCCTTATGGCGTAGCATGAGTCAAACCCGACATCTTTCTCTCCGTGTAGCGATAAAGTCAAGAGGTGAAATAATAGATTTTTTGCTACGATCTAAAGAAGGAGTGTATGCTGACGTACACGAAAGTGATTTAAGAAACGAAGGAAAAATTCTAATGGAAGAAATTGAAAACCGTCATAGTGCTGATTTGGAACATAAAGATAAATAAATTAAAGAGCTTACTATGTCGCAAAACGAAAACGCAAGATTCCATATCTTTGATAGAAAGAATTGTAGCATTTGGAAAATGAGGATACTCCTATACTTGATAACAAAAAAGTGTGCAGAACCATCAGTTCGAGAGGCTTTGACATCAGATTCACAAGAGAATTGGACGGACATGAACGAGAAAGCAATAAACTACATTTATTGCAGACTCTTTTTTTGCGCATTTAACAAACAGTGATAAATTTGATGACCATGTTGATGATGTATATAATTGTGATACAAATAAAATAGATTGGATATTAGACATTGGTTGCTCAGACAACATTATTAATGATAAACCCTATTTTTGTGAATCTGCAGTTTTAAAAAAGCCAATTAATGTCAATGTTGGTGACGGTAGAATTTTGAAAGGCGCGAAAGTTGGTAAAATTTTAACTTATTTTGAAGTGAATGGGATTAAGCATAAAACAAAAATATCCAATGTATATTATGTGGCTGAGATGGCTAAAAATTTGTTGAGTTTTACGAAAATTACGAATAAAAATAAAATAATGTCTGTTGGAAATACGTGAAAAATATATAATAGTAAGAATACTTTAAGAATGTTTGGTACTTACAAAAAATGCAGCCCTTTTGTCAATTTGAATTGAAACTTCTAATAATTTATATTTAAATAAACGTTGGATTTTTCTCCTATTTTTCTCCATTTTGGTTTTTCAAAAATTGAAATAATTGTTTAAATAATTAAGCACGTGATCTTATGAAAATTAAACATTTTTTTTATTTAATAAAAAAAATTTTAAATTCAATATTTTAAAAAATATTAAAATTTTCTTCGAAGTGTCACCGAAACTACCTCACAGTTTTTTCAACGATCTCTGAATTTTTCAGAGAGTTACAAGTGATAAAGAAGAAAAAATGCTTGATTTTTTTTAGACTAACTCTTTAATTGTTTGAACAAATTATTAGATTTTTCTAAAAACTAAGACGGACAAAAATAGATGAAAACTCCAACGATTATTTTGATATAAAATATGACAAGATTCGATTAAAATAGACAAAATGGCTGCATTTTTTTGTAGGTACCAAACATCCTTAATTGCAGTAGCTTGCAAAGGAAATGAGTTGTATAAAATGAGTAGTTATTTTGATGTGAGAGTGTGTTATTCGTCGGAGAAAATTAACAAAAACATGACACAGAAAGAAAGGTTTCATAGAATTTTCGATCACGTAAATTTTAAATATTTGGAGGAAATTGTAACGGTCGTTTGGCCCGCTACCACTCCCCCAGAAGTTTTTCTCGATAATTTACCTTAGGTTAATAAAAATGTACCTGCTAATTGCAGGCCCATTTCTAACCTATAGGAGCAGACGGCCGAACGGGAGCAGGTAACGAAAGGACACCGTAGCAGACAGTAGTCTGAGGTGAGCGTGGCAGTGTCGCTACAGCAGTTGGCTTGATTAGACGCGTATCAGCTGCGATTGTGAATCTGCTATCACGATACCTCGCGCTGTGCGAAGATAATTGTTGTCCAGGTGATCAAGTGCACCAGTGTAAATAGTGAGTATCCTTTCCATATCGGCTGGGCCAAGGGCCCCCGCCTGCTCCTACGGTAGTGTGTCGTGTATTTAATTAATAAATAGTTAAGTTGCAAGAGTAACTCTGGTGTTATAATTTAGTTCATCCTAGTGTGCTACCTTCCTTGTTCTATTCGTTTTTTCAAAAGGGGAATAAGACCCTTACAAATGGCATCCCTTAAGTGACACTAAGGGAGCGCTTAAAAATGGCATCCCTTCAATGGCACTAGGTGAGCGAAATTTTGACAACAGGTGTGAAAATTTCGTGTGGCGGTGGATTTACAGTGTGATTATTAGTGCCCGAAGCACGGAGGAGAGGAATCCTCGAGTTAGTGGATCACGGCTTAGGACGTGACATAGTGTGGTAAGGACAAGGTGTCCTTGAGTCGGTAAGCCGACTACTCTCGTACGAGCGAGAGAGAGAGAGAGTATGTAACGACCAGCGATCGGTCTTTGTTTTGATAGCGCACCTCTTCTCTCTCGACTGATTATGTAAACTTTTGTTTGCACGTGCGGCGGTTTACGCGTGAGTGTGTAAGTGTCGCCGGCTGCTTTCGTGCCACATACGAGAGCGAGAAAGAGAGTATAACGATCGTTGATCGTTTGTTTTGGTTTGGCACTTCGCGCGCATCTCTCTTCTCTCTCACCTGCGCGTGTGTGTACGTGGATGAAGAGCGGCTGAGCGAGAAAGAAAGAAAGAATTTAACTATCATTGATTGATGTTGTTTTGTTTATGCGCAGACGGCGCATCTTTCTTCTTTCTCACCTTGTACATGCGAGTGTAACTACCGATGAATATATTTGTGTGAGTGGAATTCCAGAAAATTTGAAAACAAATAAGTTTCAATTTTGTCGTTTTGGCTTTGATTATAGCCGTGGGATATTCCCTTTGACCTTTTGGACTTGAATAAAATTCAAGTTGGGATTTTTTTTTCCTGTCTTTTTTCTAATTGAAATTTATTTGTTGTTCGACTCGTGGGAAAATTATGGTGTGTGGTGTGAGTGTAAGTAGTAGCACTGTACCGAGATACAGTAAAATAAGGGAATTTTTGTTTGTTTTTGGTATTGTATTTTGTTACAATAATTCTCTTATTATCCCTACCTGCGGCAACGGCCGATAAGAAGGGACGAGGCCAACTACCGCATGAGTGCTTATGAAAAATTTTTTTCTTGTTGGAGAGAAAACCTTGGTCCAGGGGGCGAAAGGTCGAGCTGGTACACTTATACTCAGTCTACCAGCCTCAAGTAGTATAAGTGAGTAGACGCATTTGTGTGAGATTACAATAATTACTTTCTTACTTCTTTATAGAACCAAAATTCCATCTTAGCATGTTATACAATTTTAAATCATCTCTCACATTTTAAGTAAAAAAAACTTTATACAACATAAACTAACTTTGAAAAAAAAAAATAATGCACTTTGGAGTAAGGATAAGAAAATATTTGAAAAGATACGAAAAGGAAGAGAAAAAAAAATTTAAGTCTAAAACCACAACGTACTCGACGTTATCGAAGGCATAGGTCGAATATTAGTTTTTGCCCGTACTCTATGTTTCCGCCTCCAAATTACCAGCAATCCAAACGCATTGGTTTACGTCTCCAGGACTTGCTACGAGTCTTGCCAAATTGTGGCTCAACCCCGGAGAAATTCCGCTTTCTCCGCATCTTTTACGATGCATGCGGATTTACGCTTAGAGCCGATGGAATTTAGTTAGGACATTAGTCCTCACCATCTGACTAAGTGTCAGAGAAATTTCGCTTTCTCTACATTCTTTCGAATGCATGCGGATCCACGCTTAGTATTGATGGAATTTTTGTTAGGACCTCAACGACAGTCTTGTCCTCACCATCTTACTAAGTGTAAGAGAAATTTCGCTTTCTCTGCATCCTTTCGGATGCATGCGGATCTTACAGGCTTTATCTGCAGACGACACTATGCGCTGCATTTGACCTCCGAGCTTTATGCTTGATTTTAACATTCATCCGATAATTCCATCCATGCACTCAATTTTAGTGCATCCAGGATAAATTTAAAGGAAGTTAAAAATATTTGGGAAAGGATCATCAGAAAGTACTCTTGTTCATTTACAAAACTTTGCTCAACGAGCGTAGAAAACCTGGCTACCTTGGTTCGATCGTTTATTTGAGCTGGGATGTTTTATTTATTTTTATTTTTTTTTATTTTCAATTTCCGAGCATAGAGCTGTGCTCTGCCATGCTCGTAGGAGTTTTACAAAAGTTAACAGTACATAATATCAATATAAATTTAAATACAAAGGAATTAACATTTTTACAGATTTATAATATAGAATTAACGTAAAAGTAATATTTAGCATAAAGTAACAAGTAACAAAGGTCCATCTCTAGTTCTTCCCTTAAGGGGCAATAATGTTCATGCAATTTGTAGACACTTGAGTTCATATTCTGGCTGGTGATCCACTAGAACCTCTCGGTGATTGTAACATAGCAGGGGTGTAAAAGTGTTAGTTCAATAATAAGGTGTGTATGTGGTTCCCATGCCTAGAGGGGGATAATTAGCAGCGAGTGAGATGAAAGAGTAAATTTTTAGCCAACTAGAGTAAACAGGTTTGATGATTCAAGCGAGGTGTGATAGCTGCGGCAATTTTCCTGCGAGGGGGGTGGGAGCAAGTGTAAACCCAGTGATGTAAGAGCGTTGACCGCCTCTTTCCCCACAACCAAGGTCCATTTGTCGATATTGGGGCGGAACGGACCTTTTAGTTTTCACCCCTGTTGCCGTTTCCCGAATTGCCCTGCGAACAGTTTCGTTCATCAAAACTCAGTGAGTTGCAAGTACCATAGGATAATTCATCCTTATTTTCGCTATCAGAAGCTGGCGAAATGTTGTCCTCCTCAGTATAGGACCCTTGCCCCGACGTGTGCTCTAAGTCGCTCGTGGAAGCGGCACTTGCTGGCATCTCGGGCCGACCTGAAAGGTTTTCCTTCAAAGGTCCAATCGTTCGATCAAAAGCCAACTCCGGCATTACCAATTCATTCGGCAACGGGGGAGGCTTATAGTATCGGTGGACCATCATTGAGCTTTCGGCAATTTGAGCCTGCTCAATCAAGGAATTCAGGTCTACTATCGCACTCCGACGTAACACTCTACCAACATCAGGGTGTAGATTTCGAAAAATCGAATCCAACTCTGACGTGGGGCTTAGGCTTTGCCGTTAGTTTAGTTTTATTTTTATTTACCTGTCCAATATCGCCCGTATGCACGTCACAAACTTAATAACTGGCTCACCCTCACCTTGTGTCCGTCGCTCAGCTTCATGTCGCAGCGCCACCTGTAAATCTGTGTTTACACCAAAATGTCTCCTCGCTGCCATGACAAAGTGCGTATAGGTAGGCCACTCGTGTCGATGCGGTCGTGTCCAATGCAACGCCACCCTTGCCATTTATTCACAGAGTGCGGCCAGCACATCCTGGTCACTGAGTCTGTCCAGCAGACGACACTTTTCCACCCTCTGAGGAAAATCGTCAATGTTGTCTGTAGGGGTTCTGGAGAATTGTATTTTTCATCCAAGTACGATTTTTTCCTCACCAGAACTAACGGGTACAACCGATGCATATGAGCAGTTTGGAGCAAACTGCTTGGTACCACCGGTATTCGGAAAAAAAATTTCCAGGGGTCCTTCCCCCTACCCGATAGCTTGTGTGCTTACATCAGGGACGCCGTGCCCCCCTCCCCCAGCGTCAACGTAGTTATCTTGCACTGGAGGCACCACACGTGAATTTTCTCTTGTTTTCGAATTCTGTATAAAAGGATCAGCTTCAGGGTTAATTATCGTACCAGCATTTGAGCTTGCTCTGTGTGGTACTATTAACGGTCGATGACCCACCCCTGAGCTCGAAGTGATATTACTTACGTCACACATTCTCTGCGTAGTCACTTCATTAATCGTCACATTCGGACTTCTCACCGTCACGTTCGATTGTTGAACTCGGGTATCGAATCTCCGACTCCGATTTATTTGTCCGATATTTTTCGTCACTGCGTCAGTTCGTGCAGTGTTAACTCACGCTTGTCTTACCCACGCATTCGAGTTAACAGCCATTGATTCCAAGGATTGCGTTATCCTTTGCAAAATATTATCTGGCAAGCCATAATTAACTTCATCTATCGTAAATTCAGTCCACCCCAAGCGTTGGGAGGTACGACAATCTAATAGATTATCAGCATGCGACTCTGGCATACTCAGTCTATAATAAGGATTTCTCAACAAGTCTGTCGACCGCTCTTGCTGCTCGGTCTCTCCAATAACCGACGACGAGAAAAACTGCATTCAAAATTCATGGCGCAGTATCATTTGGTGCCGGAGGACAGTTACCGCTTCCACCGCAAGTCCGCTCGGACGGAAATCTTGAGTGTAATACTCTCTTTCGAGGCACCTGAATAGTCGACCCGTTTGGTCAAATTCATCGCCCGTTCTGAGCAGGTTAAGACTATTTAAACTGCACAGTAAATCCCCGTACCCGATCGTTAACGTCCACTTGTATAGCGATTTTTCATCCTTGATCGCTACTTGTTTAAAATCGGGATTATTGTAGTCCGCGTCAAGCGGCCACGTAAGTCGGTCCATAATGTCCGTATTTACACTCTCAGTATTCATGCTCGCATACACAAATACACTACCGTACAAACATTCATCCACGCACTCGCGTATTACTTGTGTGCTTCGCACAAGTGGTGTTTTCTTAAAATTCTATCGATTTCCAACCAACTAGTTGTGAAAAAGAAACAGAAAAAAAAAACAAAAAAATTTTTTAGTTTAATTCCAACGATGATCTCCACCTAAAAAAATTCGCCAAACGAAAATAGAGATAGAGAACAAAGAGAAAACTACACGCTCCACACCACTTGCCAGCACTCATGCGGTAGTTGGCCTCGTCCCTTCTTATCGGCCGTTGCCGCAGGTAGGGATAATAAGAGAATTATTGTAACAAAATACAATACCAAAAACAAACAAAAATTCCCTTATTTTACTGTATCTCGGTACAGTGCTACTACTTACACTCACACCACACACCATAATTTTTCCACGAGTCGAACAACAAATAAATTTCAATTAGAAAAAAGACAGGAAAGAAAAAATCCCAACTTGAATTTTATTCAAGTCCAAAAGGTCAAAGGGAATATCCCACGGCTATAATCAAAGCCAAAACGACAAAATTGAAACTTATTTGTTTTCAAATTTTCTGGAATTCCACTCACACAAATATATTCATCGGTAGTTACACTCGCATGTACAAGGTGAGAAAGAAGAAAGATGCGCCGTCTGCGCATAAACAAAACAACATCAATCAACGATAGTTAAATTCTTTTTTTCTTTCTCGCTCAGCCGCTCTTCATCCACGTACACACACGCGCAGGTGAGAGAGAAGAGAGATGCGCGCGAAGCGCCAAACCAAAACAAACGATCAACGATCGTTATTCTCTCTTTCTCGCTCTCGTATGTGGCACGAAAGCAGCCAGCGACACTTACACACTCACGCGTAAACCGCCGCACGTGCAAACAAAAGTTTACATAATCAGTCGAGAGAGAAGAGGCGCGCTATCAAAACAAAGACCGATCGCCGGTCGTTACATACTGTCTCTCTCTCTCTCTCTCTCTCGCACGAGAGTAGTTGGCTTACCGACTCAAGGACACCTTGTCCTTACCGCACTATGTCACGTCCTAAGCCGTGCTCCACTAACTCGAGGATTCCTCTCCTTCGTGCTTCTGGCACTAATAAACACACTGTAAATCCACCACCACACGAAATTTTCACACCTGTTGTTAAAATTTCGCTCACCTAGTGCCACTGAAGGGATGCCATTTGTAAGCGCTCCCTCAGGGCCACTCAAGGGATGCCATTTGTAAAGGTTTTATTCCCCTTTTGAAAAAATAATTTGATTTTAACATCCAAGATGCAATTCAATAGCTGGTATGACTTTTTGATGACAGAGAAAATTAAAAAGCTCTATCATTTAATTGATCCAAACACAATCAACTCAATTGGTCAAACTCCTGACAAGCGGGATCAGGAAAGAAACCTGCTGAGGAGTATAATTATAACATCAATTGATAATGAATTTAATAACGAGATTATTGATATTGAGGTCCCAGTGGGAATTTTCAATAAACTGAGGCAAGTTAGACAGCGATCAATAGGTGTAAATTCAAAATTCTTAAGGACACAACTTTATAATATCAAGTTTAATCCAGGAGAATTGACCTATTCATTCTATCAAAGATTTAACCAAATCGTACGAGAAGTAAGAATGAATAATAGTAAGTAAATATGAGTTGACCGATTCCATAATTAGAAACACTTTCTATTAGGCAGTATCGATGCTTAAAGAAATTTTCGGAAACAACGGAATTGGTTTAGCAACTCGTGTCAGGGCTCATTTTTTTCCTAAAAATGTCTACTTTGACATAAAAAAAAAAGTATGTTACTAGAGGAAAATATTGAAAAAAATTGAAAAAACTAGAAAAATCGGTATTTTTTTGATAAATTTTTTCATTCTTATAAAAGATTGTAATTGTTTAAACAAATTCAGTTAAAAAATGATATTAACTGATAAATACTGAATTCTTTTAGTTACTCTTCTATAGCAGATTACATGAAAATACGCACAATCAATGAAATATTTATTAAAACATTAAATGAACTATAAAAACTAAAATTCGAAAAATCAACATTTCTTTTCTGTTATTAATTATTTGCATGATGAACAATCAAAAAAAAATTTTTGATTATATACGAATCCTTTAAAAATACTAAAGATTTGACACATTACAATGGAGCCATAATTTCTTAAGTGGGCCACTGAAAATGAAATATTCGATTTTTAAACTTTTTTTTTTACATGAAGTTGAAGCTTCATTAGTCATGTCAATCGACAACTAGTGCCAAAATAATTCAAAATTAATCCGCAGAAGTATCTAAGTGGCCTAAGTTGGAACTATATCTAGCAACAACTTTAGCATTGTGCTTCTGAGCTCGCTTAAGGAACAGTCAAAGTAGATATATTTTTATTTGTTGTTCAATGATTGTTTCCATAGTTTATTTATACGTAAAAAATAAAAAAAATTATGGTACCGTCAAAGTATTTTGCACTTCTTAAACTTAAGGGGAAGTCAGGCGAGTTTTTTTGATGAATAGATTTTAATTAAGAAAATATTTTTAAAAAAGGGCTCTGTAGCAGGGTAGAGAAATTAAAAAGCTGTAATTAAAAAAAAAATCATGAAAATTGATTAAAAATTCACTGAGTAAAACGCAGAACGGCAGTTGAAGATTTTTTTTCGTCAATCGCGGCAGCGATGTCGTCGTCTTCCGCTGTTGCTGTGCGTGGCTATGCGCGTCTAACCTATAAGTTTGTAAAACTTTACGACTGCCTTACGGCTTACTCCTCAGCTACCTCTCCTCAATAAATAAAATTCGTAGTAAAAATTATCTTGCAATTTCAAATATATGTGATGAAAAATCAAAATAATGAAATAAGCTGAAACTCAAAATTACTTATTCATTAAACTCAATACAATGCTGAACATGTGTCAATTGAAAAAAAGAATCATACATTATTTCTTAAATAAAATTAGCAAAATCTTTAATTTTAAGAAAAAAATGTTCTTCTTAAATAAAACTCTTCAGTTGCACTATAAACAATTCATGTTTCTTCAATTATTTCTTCAATGTTTACTCTTGATTTGCTTCAGTGAGTAAAAATTTCAATAATTTTCTTCATGTAAAGTAGGTCTCTTGAATTATAAAAATTTCAAATACAAGTAATATTTCAATAAAATAGTTGTTTTATCAATATCTGTATAAAAAAAAAAGAAAAAAAAAAAAAGTTGTAGGTCTCCCAGCAAGAGCAAATGTCAATGCTCACAGGCATGGTTGCCTTGCACAAAAAAAATCATAGTACACCTTTATTGTCAGTCAAGAAAATCTTAATATTTTATGACAATAATAAACTTTGTATGTAGCTCATAAAAATGAACCAGATTAAATTTTTTCAAGATCTGTTTAATTTTGTCTCTATAAGTCATATGCAAGAATCAAAAGTTTAGAATCTTCAAAGCGAGTAAGACAAGTTTTCAATAGTTATAAGTCATTTTTAAAACCATAAAAGATTCTTGATGATAAATCAACTAAAAAAAGTATAAAGCTAATATTTTTTCATCATTTGTAAAATTTAAATATTCAAAAATGTATAAAAGCTATTGAAAACTTGTCTTGCTTTAAAAATTTTAAGGTCTTGAGTTTAACATACCCTTAGTGACTATTGTTAATGACAAACTTTATCACCTCTAATGTAACGGCTTAGGGTCAACAAATTTCAAAAACTACCAAAAATTATTGACAACTTGTCCCTCTCGCTTTGAAGTCCTTGAATCTCATTTAACCACAGAGACAAAATTAAACAAATTTAGAATAAGAAGTAATTGGGTTTATTTCCCTAAGCTCTACTAACAGTTACAAAGTTTTTACAACTTTTTAAAGATTTACTTGGCTGACTATCAACGCAATTACCTTTGGAGGCAAGTGTAATATAATGACAACCAAACTATGCCCATGGTCATTGACATCTGAACTTTTCCAAAGTTTGAAGTCAATTCATTTGATAAAATTTCATTAGTTCAAGAGAGTTTTAACTGCAGCTACTTTTTCAATTTTTAGTTATCAAGTAGGATAAAGTAAGTCTTAGCTCTCCCAGCAAGAGCAAATGATGTTCACAGGCATGGTTCACTTTACACAAAAAAAAATTATATTTTACCTTTTCTGTTAGCCGAGTAAATTTTAAAGATTTTATGGCAATAATAAACTTTGTGCGATTGGGGTTCTTAAAAATAAATTTAATTACAAACCTTTCAAGATCTGTTTAATTTAGTCTCTGTGCTAAGAGTCAAAAGATTAAAATCTTCAAGCGAGTAAGACAAGTTTTCAATAGTTATAAGTATTGAAGTAAAACAAGTATTCAATAGTTATAAAATTTTAAAACTAAAAAAGAATTCTTGATAAATAAATCAATTGAAAAAGTAGAAAAAAAATATTTTTAAACTATTTAAAAAATTTAGAATTTCTAAAATGACTAAAAATTGTTTAATAGTATATTACTTAACTAGGCAGTATGAATGGGAAACGTCTCAGATCGCATGAAATTGTCATCCGAGGCGTAGCCGAGTGTGACAAACATGTGATCTGAGACCTTCCCATTCAGGTGCCTAGTTGAGTATGCTATTTTTCCGCACGACGGCGCCGGGAAGCGCTACTGACTGTAGCGGCAGCGGCAGGGAAGTAGCGCTTCCCGGCCGGAGTGCGGAAAAACTTGTTACTTGCTTTGAAGTTTCTAAGATCTTGACTCTAATATACCCTCAGAGACTGTGTCAATAAAAAACTTTATCAGTATTTATCACCTCAAGTATGTAATTGGCTGGCTTAGTTCATACATTTCAAACCTGACTAAGGATTATTGAAATCTTGTCCTACCAGCTTTGAAGATTCTAAGCTCTTGGCTCTCACTTTGCAACTGTTTGAAATTACTTATAAAAACATAAATACAACATAAACGTGGGTTACAACAAATTTATTACTTTTTGATTGCATCATTAGAAATTTGTTGGTTAGAATTACGTACGCGCGGTCTCACGCACAGCAACGCACTGTAGCAGCAGTGGCGTCTGCTGTCACGGCTGATGCGGCCGACGAAAAAAAATACCAAATTACCGTTCTGCGTTTTTCTCGGCCAATTTTCAACGAATTTTGATGCAGTTTTTTTTAAATGTAGCTTTTCAGTGTCGCTACCCTACTACAGAGCCTTTTTTTGAATTTACCCCCTCGATTTTTTTTTTTTTCATTTTAACCAACTACTATTGGACCCTTGCCTGACTTCCCCTTAATATAAATCCTTCTGCAATATTTTTAAACCAGAATTTTTATTATTTTCGGAATACTACTGTCATTAATTTTTTTGAAACATTGTACTTATAACTTTTTTTAAATCCAAATGTTGATAAAATACTGCTGACAAAGTTTTTCCAAATGTAATCAAAATTTTGATTTGAGTTATGGAACTGTCTGCCAAATTTCAAATCAAAATTGTGATTACATTTGAAAAAACATTGTCAGCGGTATTTTATCGAAATTTTGCAGAAAAAACAGTGTTTAGTAAAAATGACTGACATTGGTAAACCAAAAATAATCAAAATTACACTTTCAAAATTTTGCAGGATGATTCATAATGTGTTGATCAAGTGCAAGGAACTTGGCTGGTACCGAGTTTTTTTTTCTTTTTTTTTTTTATTGATAAATAAGTTATGGAAAAAACAAATAGACAGAAAATAAAAAATTATCTAGTTTCACTGACCCTTAAGACGATGAATAAGTAAATAATAACTTCCTAATAATATTTTTTGAAAATTTTACTATTTGTAAAAGTTATGAACAATCAAACTTATGGGTCCTTTTTGTTGTAGTGGTATTCACTGCTAGTCTGAGTATTTTATATCTCGCGGTTGGCTACACTAGTGTAGTACGCGCGTAAAAACCACGAGCGCGGCACTGTGCAGCTAGCAATGTACGAGTCGGCACCACGCCCATGTATTTTAACCAATTATACTAATAAACAAGCACTTTATAATCAAGTACTCGTGTCTTATTACAACACGGTGGCAGCCGAAAAGCTTTAAACTCGTGATTGTGTGGTGAACTCAAGATTATAAAAATCTTCACATCAAACTCGCACTCCGGCCAAACTAACCTAAAATGACCGACGGCGGCGAAGAAGGAAACGGCGTGGCCGAGACCGCCCCAACCTACAAAATCGCGGCTCCCGAAGCATTCGATTTCAGCTCGCCAGAGAGCTGGCCTAAATGGAAAACTCGGTACGAGAATTTTGCGTAGCATCCAAGCTCAATAAAAGCAGCGCGGAAGAGCAAGTAAATATGCTAATTTACACAATGGGCGAGAAGGCGGACGAAGTACTTTTGACTTTTAGCCTTTCGACAACTGAAGCTAAAGACTACAAGAAAGTCATAGAAAAGTTCGATAACTATTTCGCCCCTAAAATAAACGTCATCTACGAGAGAGCATGGTTCAACACGAGATGCCAACAGCCCGGCGAGAGCGCGAATGAATACATCACGGCTCTGCACTCGATCGCAGCAAGATGCTCATTCGGGAGTTTGAAAGACGAATTCATTCGTGACAGAATCGTCGTAGGCATAATCGATAAAAAGCTAAGTGAAAAAATGCAGCTAGATGACAGCCTCGACCTCGGTAAGGCAACTAATATCGTAACCCAGGCGGAGGAAATAAAAAGACAGGCCGACACAATGAACAGCGGCCATGTCGAAAGGTATTTTTTGAAAAATTCTAACTTTTGATCAAAATCAGATAGAAACCTCTAGTTTGCGGCAAAATTATGTTTGGAGTAAGTCATTTTTTGTAAAAATATTTTGACAACTTGATTTGTTCATTTTTATACTAGTACAGTCTAATACAGTTCTTGTTATTTTTGCTCATTTTTAGGTATCTTCAAACGACCGCAGATTTTTCTAGGCTCAACTTTTGTGCATATTAAAAAATTGCTAAATTTTGTTCATGAAAAAACAAAAATTTTGCGACCAACCGGAACTCCATACAACCTTCCGCTTCCAAGTTACAGCGGTTCAAAGTTATCAAAAAACGCTATGAACACGTTTTTTTACGATCTTCACATGCATTTTTCAACGGTTTCGACCTTTTTTTTCTTAAAAAAATGTGGAATCTTCTCTTTATATGTTTCCAAATAACTTCTCATAATAGATATTGTGCGGATTTAGTGTTTTAATTATTTCCAAAGCACATACAATAGACGCATTTTATGTGCTAAACTAGTGTTTTTTTTACAATATAAGCGCTACGCTTGACTTTTTTGTTCATTATAAATGTTTTTCAAATATTTTGTGACTCTTAAATATTAAAATTACAGCAAAAATTAGGCTGTCCGCTTTTGAAAAATCGATTCTTAACGAAATATTGATCTTAAAATCAAAATAATTTACAACATTTATCTTATTTTTTAGTTTTTTGAAACGTTAAAAATCCATGTTTAAATATTATAAATGCTATACCACTTATTATTATTATTATTATTTTATTTTAAAAACAATCAATATTTGATTATAGTTCATTAATTAATATAATAAACCAATCATGTATTTTTTATTTATTACTCTAAAAAAATTAGTCCAAATGGAAAATGTTATTTTTTGAATGCCATGAAGTATACAACAATCTGCGTATTCACTTTCTGCTTATAATTATATTGAATTATAAAAAAGAGATTGTCAGTTTCGATTTGAAAGTTGAGTCGATGTATTTAATTGTGACTGAAACTTTGATCCGGCTATTTGTATAGGCTAGCTCTTCTGAGCGCGCATAGAAAAAAAAAACAATAGTTATTAACCTCAAAATGTACTTCGAATATTTTAAAAACTTCTCCACCAATGAGCTCATGAATAAAAATCTAACACTCACGCAAGATGGCAATAGCTCTCTTTTAAAAAGAGACAACCAGTGTTGAAAACGATTCTTCTGCCCTCGTATGAATATTATTATTGACAATAATAATAATTTGCAGGCTAGTGATCTTATGAGCAAGGTTGACGTCATTGCTACGAGCTTGGCTTAACGGCTACTCTACTCCAAGTCGTAGTTACCCAAGAGTTTCCAGGTGCTGTCAAGTGGTCAGCACGGGTATACGTTTGTTAATTTTTCCTAATTGACAACTAAAACTGTGTACAGGGTGAAATTTCTCAATTTAATTTTCTGGTAATTAATCATTAACGTAGAAGTAAACTCTACGAATAAAATCAGGCTGTGAAAGAAATTGTTGACTAGATGAAAATTGCAAGGAAAGTCAGGTAGCATAACATTATCATTTTATGATAAATGTTGAGAGCTTAAAGTTCTGCTGTTCAGGCAGAGCATGAAATCAGGTTGGTTGTGAGAGTCTTTGAGGTCAGAGATCTATTTACGTTTACTGTAGAATACTATTCTACTGGTAATATCAGTAATTGCAATTTTTATTCTTATCTAACTTCTAGATAGGTTGGCAAGAAGTGAATACAGTTTTCTTGATGAAATATTCAGTCGAAAATGGCTTTAGATACCGATTACAGTTATACTGTGAGAATCGAGGAGGAAACATCAATTTCAAATCTAACGAAGGTTCTGTGTGTGTTTGAAAATTAGTTCTGAACCAGAAAATTAATTTTTAAGTCAGTGAAAAATATAGTTTAACACAAAGGAAGAAAATCTCTTACTGAGATGTTTATTTTGAGACTGAATCTGGAACGGCAGAGAGGAAAATCCAAATCGATGGATTGAGTTTGATTGGTCACACTGTCAGGGTGCTGGAAAGATTTTCTGAATCAAAACTTTGTGGATACTGTTGGTGATAAAGCAGATCGTTATTCAGATTGAAAACATGTGAGAGAATGTGTCAACTGCAGGACCACGTTACAATGAATTAAAATCATTTAATTTATTGTTATTTATCGTTTAAATTTCCATATCGATATCGTTTAATATACAGGCATTTTCAGGCAAAACTTGCCTTACAGATATCGTGGACAGAAATTCGTTCGATATTATGTGTGAAAAAGAGCTGGGAGGTGATCGAGAGAATATTACCTGTTCAGTGCAGGCAAAATTTCTAGTGATGGACTTGATTATTCTTGTCCGTTCTTGCTAGATTAATCAAGATTACTATCCGTTTGAATTTTAACAATCGGGTAGAGAGTGTATTGAAATTGAACGGGAACTTACAGGTGATTGAGTTCGTGTGGATATTGCTTTTGAAAAATAAAACAGGTATTTCTGGAGAAACACTGACTCGCGCCACTCACGAAAGTGAATTTGACAGGACGAGATTTGAATCTAAGTTAGAAACTAAGTTTTGTTTATTGCTAGGTCTATACTTATTTTGTAATGTTACAGATCTCGGACTTATTTGAGACCTTTCCGGAAAGAAGTCATGCGGTGAAATCAACCTGGTCAACATTTTGGAAATGATGACCATCTACACAGTTTATCTATGAATGAGAGAGACGAGCAGTTGTCCTTTTTGATAGACAAAATACAAAGAGTGAATCTTCAACAGGAGGGAGTGTTGGGAATATGTGTTGTGTGCTTCACTCTCAACTGACTCGTCCCGCTGCACCTGAGATGCGTGCGCCGCGCGCTGATGCTCTCGCAGGGCCTTACAATTCCGGTTCGTGCTGTCATGGCGATCAGACGCTCTCGCTATCCCGGTACTCGCGGTGTTAGTGCTCTTAGCTACTTATTTAGTTTACTTAATTGTGGTCATTGTTATTTACATAATAAAGTTTCTATCAGTTCAAGTGAACTTCCTCGCCTTGTTATTTAAAATGAAACCCTCGTCCCCGACAGATTGACGAACTTCAGGCTCTACAAAAGATATTTACTCTCAGTGATCGACTTGACTTAATTTTAAAAAAATTTAAAGTTCGATTTCTTAACTTGGAAATATCTATTTATTCTCTTTTTATATTATTATATATTATTGTTATGATAATATATCGATAAAAATCTCAAGCTTTTCGAAATTTAAGTTGTTACTTAGTTTAAATAAGTAAAAGAAAATGAATGAAATTTAGAAATTCATCACTGATTATCATATAATATTATCAAAAAAATTATAATTTATAAATAAAATGAATTCTAACATACAAATTTTTCTGGATACAAAAAGATTAAAACATTTTCAAAGTAAGACTTCTTCGATGTGAAGTTAATCACGTGGTGGGGGAAAACTTCTTTTGTATAACTTGAAGTTCGTCAATCAGGAGGGCATAAGAATCGTTTTCAACACTGGTAGTACCTTTTGAAAAGAGAGCTATCGCCATCTTGCGTGAGTGTTGGATTTTTATTCATGAGCTCATTGGTGGAGAAGTTTTTAAAATATTCGAAGTATATTTTAAGGTTAATAACTATTGTTTTTTTTTTCTATGCGCGCTCAGAAGAGCTAGCCCCATTGCAAGTATCCTCGGTGAAATCAGCGATGAATTCATCGGTGAATTCATCGGTGAATTCCTCGCTTTTTGCAGTGAAATCCTCGGGGAAATCCTCGCTTTTTGCGGTGAAATCCTCGGTACATTTTAACAGTGAAATCCTCGGTGAAAACCTCGGCGAAATCCTCGGCAATTTAACGGTTTCGAAAATGAAGGGGTCAAGACAGACATCTGGTACACCTGGTGATACGTACTCCTTGAAGAAGATTTCCCCAGGAAGCTTCGACTCCGGATGGGTCAGGGCAGACACCTGGTGCACATGGTGATAAGTACGCCTTGAAGATGATTTCCCCAGAAAGTTTCGACTCCGGAGGGATCAGGGCGCACACCTGGTGCACCTGGCGATATTTACGCCTTGGATATGATTTCCCCAGGAATTTTCGACTCCGGAAGGATCAGGGCTCACACCTGGAGTACCTAGCGATACTTACGCCTTGGAGATAATTTCGCCAGGAAGTTTCGACTCCGGATGGGTCAGGGCGGACACCTGGTGCCCCTGGTAATACTTACGCCTTGAAGATGGTTACCCCAGTAAGTTTTGACTCCGGTCGGGTCAGAACGGACGCCTGGTGCACCTGGTGGTACTAACGCTTTACAGAGGATTTCTCCAGGAAGTTTTGACTCCGGATAAGTCAGGGCGGACACCTGGTGCACATGGTGATAAGTACGCCTTGAAGATGATTTCCCCAGAAAGTTTCGACTCCGGAAGGGTCAGGGCGGACACCTGGTGCCCCTGGTAATACTTACGCCTTGAAGATGATTTCCCTAGTAAGTTTTGACTCCGGATGGGTCAGAGCGGACGCCTGGTGCACCTGGTGGTACTAACGCTTTACAGAGGATTTCTCCAGGAAGTTTTGACTCCGGATAAGTCAGGGCGGACACCTGGTGCACATGGTGATAAGTACGCCTTGAAGATGATTTCCCCAGAAAGTTTCGACTCCGGAAGGGTCAGGGCGGACACCTGGTGCCCCTGGTAATACTTACGCCTTGAAGATGATTTCCCTAGTAAGTTTTGACTCCGGATGGGTCAGAGCGGACGCCTGGTGCACCTGGTGGTACTAACGCTTTACAGAGGATTTCTCCAGGAAGTTTTGACTCCGGATAAGTCAGGGCAGACACCTGGTGCACATGGTGATAAGTACGCCTTGAAGATGATTTCCCCAGGAAGTTTCGACTCCGGAAGGGTCAGAGCGGACGCCTGGTACACGTGGTGGTACTTACGCTTTACAGAGGATTTCTCCAGGAAGTTTCGACTCCAGAGGGATCAGGGCGGACGCCTGGTGCACATGGTGATACCTACGCCTCGGAGATGATTTCCCCAGGAAGTTTCGACTACGGAGGGATCAGGGCGAGCACCTGGTGCACCTGGCGACCCTTACGCCATGGAGATGATTTCCCCAGGAAGTTCTGACTACGCAGGGATCAGGGCGAGCACCTGGTGTACCTGGAGATACTTACGCCTTGGAGATGATCATCCAGGAAGTTTCGACTCCAGATGGGTCAGGCCGGAATCCTCGTGCACTTGGCGATAGTTGCACAACGGAGATGATTTCCCCAGGCAGTTTTGACTCCAGATGGGTCAGGGCAGAAACTTGGTGCTCTTGACGATAGTTGCACATTGGAGATGATTTCCCCAGGAAGTTTTGATTCCGGAAGGGTCAGGGCGGACACCTGGTGCCCCTGGTGATACGTACGCCTCGGAGAGGTATTCCTCAGGAAGTTTCGAATACGGAGAGATCAGAGCGAGCACCTGGTGCACCTGGCGACACTCACACCTTGGAGATGATTTCCCCGGGAAGTATTGACTCCAGAAGGATCAGGGCGAGCACCTGGTGCACCTGGCGACACTTACGCCTTGGAGATGATTTCCCCAGGAAGTTTTGACTACGCAGGGATCAGGGCGAGCACCTGGAGTACCTGGAGATACTTACGCCTTGGAGATGATTATCCAGAAAGTTTCGACTCCGGATGGGTCAGGCCGGAATCCTCGTGCACTTGGCGATAGTTGCACAACGGAGCTGATTTCCCCAGGAAGTTTTGACTCCAGATGGGTCAGGGCGGAAACTTGGTGCACTTGACGATAGTTGTACATCGGAGATGATTTCCCCAGGAAGTTTCGACTCCGGATAAGTCAGGGTGGACGCCTGGTGCACATGGTGATACCTACGCCTCGGAGATGATTTCCCCAGGAAGTTTCGACTACGGAGGGATCAGGGCGAGCACCTGGTGCACCTGGCGACACTTACGCCATGGAGATGATTTCCCCAGGAAGTTCTGACTACGCAGGGATCAGGGCGAGCACCTGGTGTACCTGGAGATACTTACGCCTTGGAGATGATTATCCAGGAAGTTTCGACTCCGGATGGGTCAGGCCGGAATCCTCGTGCACTTGGCGATAGTTGCACAACGGAGATGATTTCCCCAGGAAGTTTTGACTCCAGATGGATCAGAGCGGAAACTTGGTGCTGTTGACGATAGTTGCACATTGGAGATGATTTCCCCAGGAAGTTTTGATCCCGGAAGGGTCAGCGCGGACACCTGGTGCCCCTGGCGATACGTACGCCTCGGAGAGGATTTCCTCAGGAAGTTCCGAATACGGAGAGATCAGAGCGAGCACCTGGTGCACCTGGCGACACTCACACCTTGGAGATGATTTCCCCGGGAAGTATTGACTCCAGAAGGATCAGGGCGAGCACCTGGTGCACCTGGCGACACTTACGCCTTGGAGATGATTTCCCCAGGAAGTTTTGACTACGCAGGGATCAGGGCGAGCACCTGGAGTACCTGGAGATACTTACGCCTTGGAGATGATTATCCAGAAAGTTTCGACTCCGGATGGGTCAGGCCGGAATCCTCGTGCACTTGGCGATAGTTGCACAACGGAGCTGATTTCCCCAGGAAGTTTTGACTCCAGATGGGTCAGGGCGGAAACTTGGTGCACTTGACGATAGTTGTACATCGGAGATGATTTCCCCAGGAAGTTTCGACTCCGGATAAGTCAGGGTGGACGCCTGGTGCACATGGTGATACCTACGCCTCGGAGATGATTTCCCCAGGAAGTTTCGACTACGGAGGGATCAGGGCGAGCACCTGGTGCACCTGGCGACACTTACGCCATGGAGATGATTTCCCCAGGAAGTTCTGACTACGCAGGGATCAGGGCGAGCACCTGGTGTACCTGGAGATACTTACGCCTTGGAGATGATTATCCAGGAAGTTTCGACTCCGGATGGGTCAGGCCGGAATCCTCGTGCACTTGGCGATAGTTGCACAACGGAGATGATTTCCCCAGGAAGTTTTGACTCCAGATGGATCAGAGCGGAAACTTGGTGCTGTTGACGATAGTTGCACATTGGAGATGATTTCCCCAGGAAGTTTTGATCCCGGAAGGGTCAGCGCGGACACCTGGTGCCCCTGGCGATACGTACGCCTCGGAGAGGATTTCCTCAGGAAGTTCCGAATACGGAGAGATCAGAGCGAGCACCTGGTGCACCTGGCGACACTCACACCTTGGAGATGATTTCCCCTGGAAGTATTGACTCCAGAAGGATCAGGGTGAGCACCTGGTGCACCTGGCGACTCTTACGCCTTGGAGATGATTTCCCCAGGAAGTTTTGACTACGCAGGGATCAGGGCGAGCACCTGGAGTATCTGGAGATACTTACGCCTTGGAGATGATTATCCAGAAAGTTTTGACTCCAGATGGGTCAGGGCGGAAACTTGGTGCACTTGACGATAGTTGCACATCGGAGATGATTTCCCCAGGAAGTTTCGACTCCGGATAAGTCAGGGTGGACGCCTGGTGCACATGGTGATACGTACGCCTTGAAGATGATTTTCCCAGGAAGTTTTGATTCCGGAAGGGTCAGGGCGGACACCTGGTGCCCCTGGTGATACGTACGCCTCGGAGAGGATTTCCCCAGGAAGTTTCGAATACGGAGAGTTCAGGGCGAGCACCTGGTGCACCTGGCGACACTAACACCTTGGAGATGATTTCCCCAGGAAGTTTTGACTATGGAGAGATCGAGGCGAGCACCTGGTGTATCTGGCGATACTGACGCCTTGGAGAAGATTTCCCCAGGAAGTTTCAACTCAAGATAGGTCAGGGTGGAAACCTCGTGCACTTGATGATAGTTGCACATCGGAGATGATTTCCCCAGGAAGTTTCGACTTCGGATAAGTCAGGGCGGACACCTGGTGCACATGGTGATAAGTACGCCTTGAAGATGATTTCCCCAGGAAGTTTCGACTCCGGAAGGGTCAGAGCGGACGCCTGGTACACCTGGTAGTACTTACGCTTTACAGAGGATTTCTCCAGGAAGTTGCGACTCCAGAGGGATCAGGGCGAGCACCTGGTGCACCTGGTGATACTTACGCCTTGGAGATGATTTTCCCAGGAAGTTTTGACTCCGGTGGGATCAGGTCGGACACCTGGTGCTACGTACGCCTCGGAGATGTTTTTCCCAGGAAGTTTTGACTTCGGAAGGGTCGAGCGGACACCTGGTGCACTTGACGATAGTTGCACATCGGAGATGATTTCCCCGGGAAGTATTGACTCTAGAAGGATCAGGGCGGATACCTGGTGCACTTGGTGAGACTTTTGCCTTAGAGAGGACTTCCCCAGGAAGTTTTACTCGCAGTTGACGGTGGGATAGTGGATCTTACCCCAGGTCACACCAGGTCGACTATCAGGTAACCAGATCAATTTCCCCAGGAAGTTTTACTCTTAGTTGATGGTCACAGAGGGCCAAATCGAAGGTCCATTTTCAAAAATTAATATCCCATAGAATATTAGGAGTAGAGTAAATATCCCGGAGCTGTTTTCTTCGTTTAGTGGAGTACTTTGAGAAAAAGTCCCACTTTGTTGTAAAAAATTGTTGAAAACAATTGTTATAGAAAGAAACCTTTGAAAAGTGAACGATTAAGTATATGAAAAAGTTGTCTAAAAACAAGTAGTGCTATTCTGCCGGATTTTTTTACGTCAAGATATTGATTATCAAGCATTAAAGTCGCACAAAATTTGCCGGGTCGTTTGATCATCGGGAACTTTCCCAACGAGCTGCAAAGAGGGGTATGGAACGTCAAATAAAATCATAAAAAAAAAAAAACATAAGATTATAAAATGTTTAAAAAAAAGTATTGCAATTTTCTACCCCTCAAAACCCTGGGCGCCCGAGTTCAACAAAATACTGATTGGCTACCTCCCAAGCTCTAAGCCCCCAAAACCCTAGGCGCCCGAGCTCACTAAAAACTGATTGGCTACCTCCCCAAGCTCTAAGCCCCAAAAACCCTGGGCGCCCGAGTTAAAAAAAAAACTGATTGGCTACCCCTCAAGTTTTAAGCCCCTGACCCTGAGCGCCTGAGTTCAACAAAATACTGATTAGCTACTACCCAAGCTCCAAGCTTTCAAAACCCTGGGCACCCGAGTTGAACAAAAAAACAGATCGTCTATCCCCCAAGCTCTAAGCTCCCAAAACCCTGGTTACACAGTGGAATAATTTTACAAGTTGAGCGTACTCAGAATTTGTATATCAAATCAATAAAAAATGTTTTTTTTTTCATTCCACATGAATTTAATGGTGAACTTTTATTTTCACTGCTTTTAAAAATTACAAAATAACAAATAAATAATATAAATTAAAAAAATTAATAAGCAATTAAGAAACGAAAATTTTTACACTTTTTTCAAAATGAGTCTTATTCGTTAAAACATTCAATTGATAGTTAAAAAAAAAATTGTTGATGACGTTGCAAAAAAAGAGTTAAACAATAAGTAAAAATCTTATAGCGTTTTCCTAGTCAACCACGCCATTTAGGAGTATAAAATCTATGACTTACAATTTCATGATGTATTTGCACCAGAGTAGCGTCATTAGGTATACTTACAGAATTATTTATTTCATGCTCAAGTTAACTAAAATGCACACATATTTTTGAAATAATTCAACTCGGGCTTCCAAGATTTTTGGGGTTAAAACCTTACGGGATAAATAATAGTTGATCAGTTTTTTTTGTTCAACTAGGGCGCCCAGGGTTTTGTGGGCCTAAAGCTTGGAGGATAGCCAATCAGTATTTTGTTGAGCTCGGCCGCCCAGGGTTTTAGGGGCTTGGAGCTTGGGAGGTAGCCAAGCCGTATTTGGTTGAACTAAGACGCTCAGGGGTTTGTGGGCTTGGAGCTTGGGGGGTAGCCAATCAGTATTTTGTTGAACTCGGGTGCCCAGGGTTTTGGGGGTTTGGAGCTTGGGGGGTAGCCAATCAGTATTTTGTTGAACTCAGGCGCCTTGGGTTTTGGTTGCTTAGAGCTTGGCGGATAGCCAATCAGTTTCTATGTTGAGCTAGAGCGCCCAGGATTTTGGGGGCTTAGAGCTTGGGAGGTAGCCAATCAGTATTTTGTTGAACTCAGGCGCCCTGGGGTTTCGGGAGCTTCGAGCTTGGGCGGTAGCCAATTAGTTTTTTTTTTATGAACTCGGGCACCCAGGGTTTCGGGGGCTTGGAGCTTGGGGGTTCGCCAATCAAGTTCTATGTTGAGCTAGGGCGCCCAGGATTTTGGGGGCTTGGAGCTTGGGGAATAGCCAATCAGTATTTTGTTGAATTCGGGCTCCCTGAGGTTTTGGGAGCTTCGAGCTTGGGGAGTAGCCGATCAGTTTTTTGTTCAACTTGGACGCCCAGTGTTTTGGGGGCTTAGAGCTTGGGAGGTAGCCAATCAGTATTTTGTTGAACTCAGGCGCCCTGGGGTTTCGGGAGCTTCGAGCTTGAGGGGTAGCCAATCAGTTTTTTTACTTGAACTCGGGAACTCAAGGTTTTGGAGGCTTAGGGTGCAGTTACACTGGACGCGTATGAAGCGTGCGTATGACGCGTACGTATGATGCGTATGAATCGAATCAATTGGAATCCTCCAATCGCGTGTTTGTAGAGATTCTCAATGGATTATTCTGTTGGATTTGAGCCATACGAATTATACGTACGCATCGTGTGCACGCTTCATACGCGTCTAGTGTAGCTGCACCCTTAGAGCTTAGGGGATAGCCGATCAGTTTTTTTGTTCAACTCGGGCGCCCACGGTTTTGGAAGCTTAGAGCTAGGGAGGAAGCCAACGAGTTTTTTTGTTCAACTCGGGCGCCCAGGGTTTTGTGGGCTTGGAGCTTGTGCGGTAGTCGATCAGTATTTTGTTGAACTCGGGCGCCCAGGGTTTTGGGGGCTTAGAGAACTGCATTTTTTATTTTATTTCTTAACATTTTATAACTTTAAGTAACGTTTCATCCCCTTCCTGCAGCTCGATGGGGTTGTTCCCGATGATAAAATGACCCGGAAAACTTTGCCTTAGATCCTTGACAATCAATATCTTGACGTAAAAAAATCCGGGAGAATAGCACTACTAGTTTTTAGACGATTTTTTTATATACTTCATTGATCACTTTTCAAAAATAACAATTGTTTATAATAATTTTTTAAAACAAAGCTGGACTTTTTCCCAAAGTACTTCACCAAACGAAGAAAACGGCTCCCAGATGTTTACTCTACTCCTAAAATTTTAGGGGATATAAATTTTTGAAAATTGACCTTCGATTTGGCCCTCTGTTGCAACTTCAACTACGAGTAAAACTTTCTGGGGAAATTGATCTGGTTACCAGGTAATTGACCTGATGCTACCTGAGGTGAAATCTACTATCCCACCTTCAGCCACGAGTAAAACTTCTTGAGGAAAACGTCCCGGTTACCTAGTGGTCGACTTGGTGCTACCTAAGGTGAAATCTACCATCCCACCTTCAACTACGAGTAAAACTTCCTGAGGAAATTGATCTGGTTACCTGGTAGTCAACCTGGTGCTACCTGAGGTGAGATCTACTATGCTACCTTCAACTACGAGTAAAACTTCCTGGGTAAATCCTCTCTAAGGCGTAAGTATCTCCAAGTGCACCAGGTGCTCGCCCTGATCGCTCTGGTGTCGAAACTTCCTGGGGAAGTCATCTCCAAGGCGTAAGTATCTCCAAGTGCACCAGGTGCTCGCCCTGATCGCTCTGGTGTCGAAACTTCCTGGGGAAGTCATCTCCAAGGCGTAAGTATCGCCAGGTGCACCAGGTGTCCGCCCTGATCCCTCCGGAGTCGAAACTTCCTGGGGAAGTCATCTCCAAGGCGTAAGTATCACCAGGTGCACCAGGTGTCCGCCTTGACCCATCCGGAGTCGAAACTTCCTGGGAAAATCATCTCCAAGGCGTAAGTATCTCCAGGTACACCAGGTGTCGCCCTGATCCCTCCGGTGTCGAAACTTCCTGGGGAAGTCATCTCCAAGGCGTAAGTATTGCCAGGTGCACCAGGTGTCCGCCCTGATCCCTCCGGAGTCGAAAATTCCTGGGGAAGTCATCTCCAAGGCGTAAGTATCGCCAGTTGCACCAGGTGTCTGCCCTGACCCCTTCGTGTTCCATCTCGTTAAAATGCCGAGGATTTCATTTCATAAGCAGAAAGTAAATACGCAGATTGTTGTATACTTCATGGCATTCAAAAAATAACATTTTTCATTTGGACTAATTTTTTTAAAATAATAAATAAAAAATACATGATTGGTTTATTATATCAATTAATGAACTATAATCAATTATTCATTGTTTTCAAAATAAAATGATAATAATAATAATAAGTGGTATAGCATTTATAATATTTAAACATGGATTTTTAACATTTCAAAAACCTAAAAAATAAGATAAATGTTGGATATTATTTTGATTTTAAGATCGATATATCGTAAAGAATCGATTTTTTAATAGCGGACAGCCTAATTATTGCTGTAATTTTAATATTCAAGAGTCACAAAATATTTGAAAAACATTTATAATGAACAAAAAAGTCAAGCGTAGCGCTTATATTGTAAAAAAAACACTAGTTTAGCACATAAAATGCGTCTATTGTATGTGCTTTGGAAATAATTAAAACGCCAAATCCGCACAATATCTATTATGAGAAGTTATTTGGAAACATATAAAGAAAATATTCCACATTTTTTTAAGAAAAAAAAAAAGGTCGAAACCGTTGAAAAATGCATTCGAAGATCGTAAAAAAACGTGTTTTTAGCGTTTTTTGATAAATTTGAACCGCTGTAACTTGGAAGCGAAAGGTCGTATTGAGTTCCGGTTAATCACAAAATTTTTGTTTTTTCATGAACAAAATTTAGCAATTTTTTAATATGCACAAAAGTTGAGCCTAGAAAAATCTGCGGTCGTTTGAAGATACCTAAAAATGAGCAAAAATAATAATAACTGTATTAGACTGTACTAGTATAAAAATGAACAGATCAAGTTGTCAAAATATTTTTGCAAAAAATGACTTGCTCGAAACAAAATTTTGCCGCAAACTAGAGGTTTCTATCTGATTTTGATCAAAAATTAGAATTTTTCAAAAAATTCCTTAAATTTGTTCAAAATAGCTTAGAAATAAGCCATTATTTAATCCTTGAAAAAATCTAGCTCCAAGCAGAAGTAAGATGGGAACCTCTAGTTATCGGCTAGGGTCTTCTATTAAATAGTACTTTTCCTAAAAAAAAATTTAGAAAAATCCACGCACCTCGTTCGGGCCGATTTGCCGAAAAGTATTATTTTGACCCATCTATATATATATGGGTCAAACTAATACTTTTTTAAAAAACCGTCCACACGAGGTTCACCGATTTTATTGCAATTTTTTTTGGCAAAAGTACTATTTAATAGCAGACTTTTGCCACAAACTAGAGGTCTCTATCTTATTTCTGCTTGGTGCTAGATTTTTTCAAAGATTGAAAAATGGCCTATTTTTAAGCTGTTTTAAGCAATTTTAAGGTATTTTTCGAAAAATTCTAACTTTTGATCAAAATGAGATAGAGACCTCTAGTTTACGAAAAAATTTTTTTCAAAATAAGTTCTTTTTTGTAAAAATATTTTGACAACATAGTTTGGTTATTTTTATAATAATACAGTCCTACACAGATATTGCTATTTTTGCTCATTTGCAGGTATCTTCAAACGACCGTAGCTTTTTCTAGGCTAAATTTTTGTGCATATTAAAAAATTGTTAAATTTTTTTTATGAAAAAACAAAAATTTTGCGACCAACCGGAACCCTGTACAATCTTCCACTTCCAAGATACAGCTGTTTAAGGTTGTCAAAAAACACAAAAAACGCCTTTTTTACTATTTTCACACGCATTTTCGAACGGTTTCGACCTTTTTTTTTCTCTCAAAAATATGTGGAATCTTCTCTTCATATGTTTCCAAACAAGCTCCCATAGTAATTGTAGTGCAGATTTGGGGTTTTAGTTGATTCCAAAGCATACACTTTTGACACATTTTATGTGCTAAACTAATGTTTTTTTAACAATATACATGCTACATTTAACTTTTTCGTTGATTATAGATGTTTTGAAATTATTTTTTGACTAAAAACTATTCAAATTCCAGCCAAAATTAGGTCACCTGCTTTGAAAAAATTGATACTCAACGAAATATTGATCTCAATATCAAAATGATATACTACTTTTATTCAGTTTTTTAGTTTTTTGATTCGTTAAAAATCTATGTTCAAATATTGTAAATAATATACCACTTATTTATTTATTTTTTCCTATTTTTGAAATTACAAATAATTGATCATAGTTTATCAATTATTCTGATAAAACAATCATTGATTACTATTGCTTACTCTGAAAAAAATGAGTCTAAATTAAAAATGTTATTTTTTGAATTCTATGAAGCATGCAACAATCTACCAATCTACATTCTACTTATAATTATGTCCACTTATGAAAAAGAGAATGAGAGATTTGATTAGAAAGTCGAGTCGATATATAGAATCGAAACTTGATCTTTGATTCTTGGAGCAAGAGCGCCGCCTTAAAGGCCTCTCAAAAGTGTGAACCAGCCAGACACGCCAAATTTAAAATCTTCAGGCATGCTTGATTTGAATTTTTTGTTTTTCTTTTAATTAATAAAGTGAGTAACGAAATTTAAATTTTTAATAGACAAATAAGCGGACAAGCTTACAACCCGATAACCCTAGGCGTAGTGAATAACAAATAATCAACTTTTGTAATAAACAAATAAGCTGATAAGCTACAACTCCAAAACACTGGGCGTACTTAGTAAAAATAATTAATTTTTTACTTATAAACAAATAAGCCGATAAGCTACAACATCATAACCTAGCGCATGGCTAAAAAAAATGTTAATATTTTTAATAAACAAATAAGGTGATAAGTTACAACCTCATAGCCTTCGGCATATCTAAAAAAAATGTTAATATTTTTAATAAACAAATAAGGCGATGAGCTACAACCCCATAACACTGGGCGGAGTGAATGAGAAATAATTAAATTTTTTAATAAACAAATAAGCCGATTAGCTGCAACCCCATAACATTGGGCATGGCTCAAAAATTTTTTTTATTCATGTCCAAGGTTATGGGGTGGTAAACTTGTTTGCTTGGTTGTTTATTTAAATATTCACATATTTTATATTCGCTGCGCCCAATGTTGTGGGGTTGTAGCTCATCGGCTCATTTGTTTATTAAAAAAATTAATTATTTTTCATTCACTCTGCCCAGTGTTATGGGATTGTAGCTCATCGCCTTACTTGTTTATTAAAAATATTAACATTTTTTTTAGCCATGCCCAAGGTTATGGGGTTGTAGCTTGTCGCCTTATTGGTTTATTAAAAATATTAACATTTTTTTCAGCCATGCCCAAAATTATGGGGTTGTAGCTTACTGGCTTATTTGTTTATTAAAAAAAATTAATTATTTTTACTAAAGTTAATTATTTGTTATTCACTACGACTAGAGTTATGGGGTTGCAAGCTTGTCCGCTTATTTGTCTATTAAAAATTTAAATTTCGTTACTCACTTTATTAATTAAAAGAAAAACAAAAAATTCAAATCAAGCATGCCTGAAGATTTTAAATTTGGCGTGTCTGGCTGGTTCACACTTTTGAGAGGCCTTTAAGGCGGCGCTCTTGCTCCAAGAATCAAAGATCAAGTTTTGATTCTATACATCGACTCGACTTTCTAATCAAATCTCTCATTCTCTTTTTCATAAGTGGACATAATTATAAGTAGAATGTAGATTGGTAGATTGTTGCATGCTTCATAGAATTCAAAAAATAACATTTTTAATTTGGACTCATTTTTTTCAGAGTAAGCAATAGTAATCCATGATTGTTTTATCAGAATAATTGATAAACTATGATCAATTATTTGTAATTTCAAAAATAGAAAAAAATAAATAAACAAGTAGTATATTAGTTACAATATTTGAACATAGTTTTTAACGAATCAAAAAACTAAAAAACTGAATAAAAGTAGTATATCATTTTGATATTGAGATCAATATTTCGTTGAGTATCAATTTTTTCAAAGCAGGTGACCTAATTTTGGCTGGAATTTGAATAGTTTTTAGTCATAAAATAATTTCAAAACATCTATAATGAACGAAAAAGTTAAATGTAGCGTGTATATTGTTAAAAAAAGACTAGTTTAGCACATAAAATGTGTCAAAAGTGTATGCTTTGGAATCAATTAAAACCCCAAATCCGCACTACAATTACAATGGGAGCTTGTTTGGAAACATATGAAGAGAAGATTCCACATATTTTTGAGAGAAAAAAAAAGGTCGAAACCGTTCAAAAATGCGTGTGAAAATCGTTATATATATATATATATATATATATTGTAACGGGCGCGTGAAAGAATGTTTGAATTACAGCACGCGACCGTTGAAAACGCGTGGAAACGCACGGTCGGTAACGAGGTGACAGCGCCACCAACCGAGCTACTTCACTCCAGTCTAGACCGCGAGAGAAAACACACGCGAGCGTGAGATTGATTTGTTGATTAATTTGTTCGAAATTGTTAAGTTGTTTAACAAGATCAACGTCGTGATTGTTGATAGAGGTGCTGTTCGTGAAGTTTGGAATTGACACGTCCTCGAGTTGTCACTCGAGCGGGACGTGATAATTAGCGTGAAAAAACCTCACAGCAACCGGCGTCCGGTCTTCGAAGGCATTCTCGGCCTCAGCGAGACACATAGGATTGCGATAGTTCCTCCGAGCGCAGGTGCACCAGGTTTATCAAAGTAAGTCCGAAAGGCGTTTTATTGTAAGATTAATTCTATCGCGCGCGGGAGTGTGTTTTGTCGGAGTACCGTAGTACTCAGAAAAATCTTCGCCTTTGTTATTTTGGCACGCTGCAGCAAGCAGACGAGCGCGAGAGAGTGTGTGTGTGTGTGTCGGTGTGTTCGAAACGACCGCGACACTGACGTCGAATTTTGTTTCTGGGAAATCAACTTTTCGGCGATTAAGATTACGAGTCATTTTATGTTTATTTTGGTAGACAATCGGGTATAGATAATTCAACTGAGATTGTGACATTCTTATATTTTATTGTTAATTAAAATCATTGAAATTATTGAATGTTTATTAATATTGGTTCACCCGTGTTCCTGCGATCGTCCTGGTAAACTCACGCCACTACCGACGAAGGAGAGCAGCCGCGCCGCGTAATAATAACATTAGTTCGCGTACGCGTCTTCCCCCACTTTTCAGGTACTGAAAGAAAATCGACGGATTGTCGTATGCACAGAACGTGCATTTTGTCAGCAGGCCAGGCCAGAGGAGAGCGGACGACGATCGCCGCGGGTTCTCGTGATTAAACACGATCCTCTGTGAAACGAATTTATTAATTCGAGCCCTGTGACAATATATATATATGGAGACCCATTTTAAAAGACCCACCCAAGTAACTCGCTTGGAAAGGCCCAAATTGAAAAAAATGTAGAGAGCAAAGTTTCATTATTTTTTGAGGCTAATTTGGGCCCAGGGCCTTATTTTGGGCCCCACGGACCCTAAGTCCGTTTTTTAAATAGGAACCCCTATTTTTGACCTCGGATTCGGAAAGAGCGGGAAATTTTACAATTTTTAGGTATTTTTTGTAAATTTTTTTGGGCCCCACATGAGGCCCTGCAGGGCTTACAAGACTTTTATAAGCCCCATTTCTTTTTAACCCCAATTAACTCGAAAATAACGCATTTTTTGCATAGCATATGCATTGGGAAAGTTTCTTGGTTAAAAATTTCCAACCAAATGGGCCCAAAAAATTTGGGCCCGGGGCCTTATTTTAGGCCCTACGGGTCCTAACTTCGTTTTTTAAAAGTACTATTTTTGACCCCGAATTTTTAAAGAACAGAAAATTTCATGATTTTAAGGTATTCTTTGAGACCTCGTTTTTTCTGAACCCTCACAGGGCCCATTTATCAGTTTTATTCAAATTTTGAATACCATTGCTTGCGTTTAGTCATCGAGAACCTCGATATCCAGTACCTACGACGAGGACGTAGCAAGATGGATTTTCAGGTCTCACTAGGTCCTATCAATTAAGATAAGATCCGAAAAATAGTATTTGTATGCAATCAAAAAATCGCAATTTTTTGTTCAGCGAATCAAGTGTTCGAAAATTCCTCCGTTATTAACAATGCAGAGATCAATTCTTCGCTCAAAACTTTGAATAGTTGATAAAAGAACTTCTCTTGATATGTTCTGGCAAGCATTTCTGATTCGCTCCTTCATGTTTTCTCTCGTAGTCGGAGCTTCGGCATAGACGACATTTTTAACGTAGCCTTATAAAAAAAAGTCTGGATTCGTTAGATCCGGGGGCCTAGGTGGCCACTTAACGTGATCAAATTCGGCACGCCCAATACCAATCCATTGATTAGGATATTGTTCAGCCAGAAATTGTCGAACGGCAACAGTCCTGTGACCCGGTGCACCGTCATGCTGAAACCACATGTGTTCCCTTGTCTGTTCATCAACATTGACTAAAAGGTTGGGGAGTTCATTTGTTAGAAACTGCAGGTAATTTTGCCCATTGACATGATTGTAAAAAAAAAATGGCCCTATTAAATGACCATTGATAATTCCACACCATGTCGTTAAACTCCATCGATTTTGATGATCGATGGATCTTCTCCAGTGTGGATTCTCTGGAGACCAATAATGGCAGTTATGGCGATTGAGTTCCCCCGTATTATGGAAAGTAGCCTCATCAGAAAACATAACATTATAAAAAAAGTTAGGATTTTCTTCCAATCTTTCTCTTACCCACAAACAAAATTGTAGTCGTCTCTGAAAGTCAGGTAGCATTAGTTGCTGAGTCAATGTAATGTGATACGGGTGAAAATGATGTTTTTCAACAATCTTCTTGCAGTCTCTCTTGGAATACCCGTTTGCAATTGGATTTGACGAAGTGATATATTCGGATTTGCTGTAGTTAAAGCAAGCACTACCAATATCCTAGGGTCATAATTTTCAATTGTTATAACTCTTCGACGCTGCCGAGGTCTTTGAGGTCCTTGTCTTTCTCGCTGTTCAATTCTTGCTATGACCCGGTGATTTGGATGCTGATTTCTGTTCGGATAGCACTGCTGATACAAACGGGCCGCATGACGATAGTTTTTAGCACACTCTCCTAAGATAAGTAAAATATCCACTATTTCAAATCGAGTGTAATCCGGCATTTTCACTACAAATTTTATTAAGGTAAAAAATTTATCGATTTCAGCCCGTGACGTTTGAACGTAAGCTAATTCTTTTTTTAAATATGTATTCTTCGAATGTAGATTGTGCTGTCTTCGATACTGAAGCTTTATAATTTAATACTTTTCTAATTTGTATTCATTAAATATAGATAGCGCTGTTTTCGATACTGAAACTTTACAATTAAATACTATTTTAATTTTTATTCTTCAATGTAAATATCGCTATTTTCGATACTGAAACTTTATAATTTAATACTTTTTTAATTTGTATTCATTAAATGTAGATAGCGCTGTTTCCGATACTGAAACTTTACAATTAAATACTATTTTAATTTTTATTCTTTAAATGTAAATATCGCTATTTACGATACTGAAACTTTATAATTTAATACTTTTTTAATTTGTATTCATTAAATGTAGATAGCGCTGTTTCCGATACTGAAACTTTACAATTAAATACTATTTTAATTTTTATTCTTCAAATGTAAATATCGCTATTTTCGATACTAAAACTTTATAATTTAATACTTTTTTAATTTGTCTTCATTAAATGTAGATAGCGCTGTTTTCAACACTGAAACTTGATAATTAAATACTTTTTCAATTTTTATTCTTCAAATTTAAATATCGCTGTTTTTTAAACCTAAACTTCACATTTCGATACTAATTTAAAATTATAGTTTTTAAATGTTCATTGAGTACCTCGAACAACATTGAGACTTTCAAAATTTTTTATTTTTCAAAAGAACTGTTAAAGAATTAATGAACTGAAATTTTTAAATTAATTGTAAACTGCTTGAAGCTTCGAGCGAAAACTTGATCTGTGCATTTTAAAACAATAAAAAAATCCCCCCCCACTTTTTTAATTGTACCACTAATATTTTTCGGGTTTTATTTTAATTGATAGGACCCAGTAGGACCTAAAAATCAATCTTGCTACGTCCTCGTCGTAGGTCCTAGATATTCAAAACAAGAAACTTTTCCATTGCATGTGGTACACTAAAAATGCACTATTCTCGAAAATAACGCTACCAAACACAATTGGGCCTTACCTAGGCTTACCAGGCCCCAAGAGGATTCTAAAAAATTTTCAAAATATACCTAAAAATCATAAAACTTCCCGCTCTTTCCGCATCCAAGGTCAAAAATAGGGGTTCCCATTTAAAAAAACGGACTTAGGGTCTGTGGGGCCCAAAATAAGGCTCCGGGCCCAAATTTTTTGGGCCCATTTGGTTGGAAATTTTCAACCAAGAAACTTTCCCAATGCATATGCTATGCAAAAAATGCGTTATTTTCGAGTTCATTCGGGTTAAAAAGAAATGGGGCTTATAAAAGTCTTATATGCCCTGCAGGGCCTCATGTGGGGCCCAAAAAATTTTCAAAAAAAACCTAAAAATCGTAAAATTTCCCGCTCTTTCCGAATCCGAGGTCAAAAATAGGGGTTCCCATTAAAAAAACGGACTTAGGGTCCGTGGGGCCCAAAATAAGGCCTTGGGCCCAAATTTTTTAGGCCCATCAAATTAGCCCCAAAAAATAATGAAACTTTGCTCTCTACATTTTCTTCGATTTGGGCCTTTCCAAGCGAGTTATTTGGGTGGGTCTTTTAAAATGGGTCACCCTATATATATATATATATATATAATTTTTGAACCAACAATATAATATATTTCTTAGCCTGTTATCTGAATTATATTTGTTTTCAATCATTGATTTCAATTTTTTTTTTTTTTTTTCATTACTATTAATATTATTATTATTATTTTAATATTTTGAAGTATAATATACAGAAAAAATTAATATTTTACACAAGTTTTTCTAGTAAAAAAATTTATTTTATTTTTTAACATGTAATTTCTATTATTTGATATAGTAATTTTATCAATGTATGACAAAAAGATTTTAGTATTTGAGTATATATACAGTTAGTTGCAGAAAGTTTCTAACAAAACATTAGTTGCTTTTTTTCTGTTTTTAGTTAATCCAGAATAACCAAATCTATTCTATTAATTTCTGAAGTAGTTTATTATGCTATTGCTACTATTTATTTACTAATTAACACAACTTCTGACTAAATAAACAAAATTATAATTTTTTAGATAAGCAACAACACTAAATAACAATATTGTAAATATTGATGTCAGGACTATATTTAAAAGCTACAAAAGAGCCAAAAAAAAATTAATTTCTCAGCTATTAGACGCTGAATCACTTTAGAATTTTAACAGAGTATTTTTAAGTTCATATCCAACTGTTCGTAAATTTTCAGAATTTTCCTAGCATGATTAATTTTTAGAGTTAAATGTCCTTAAGCAATACAAACGTGATTTATTGATACAGATTTTTAACAAGTATCTCACAACAGAAAAACTAAGAAATGATATTATTGTAATTTTAGAAAGAAAATTAACGTTTGCAAGTTATGTAATATATCTCATCCATACTTTGTCTATACTTACAAGATTTGATTATAAAAAAATTAGGTAAAAACTATGTTGACCTGGAATTGTTCTACGCTTGTCAAAAGTTTTGAAATTTCATGATCATACACATTGTACACTTTTTTACACTTACAAATTTAAATTTCTTCACTTTTCAACTTAAAATTAACTTATTAAATTTGAAACAACACTTTGAAAAGAAATTTGTGATAAAGCGTCAACAGCAAATACTCCTTTCATTACTGTTGATCTTTAATCATAATTTTCAGAATATTCAGCAAAGGAATTGTAGCGTTGACACACAATTTCACTCCCAACACCACATGTTATCGTCCAAGACTGAAAGAAGAATTAACACAAGTCCAACACCAAGTGTTATCAGCCAAGACTGAAAAAATAATTAAAAATTGCACAAAGTTTAAGGTCTTATATTTTACTACTAAATGAATTGAAGCAAATAGTAAGGTGAGCATAGACTTATCTAATGATGATGAATTCATTTGTAATTATCAATAATTTCTTCATTGGTGTAATTGAGTTTCATACTAAATCACTTTAAATTATACTTGGTTTTTAATTTTGAAAATATTTATTGACAGGAGAAAAACTTTTACTTTTGTTTAATCAAAAGTTCACCGTCTCTATTCTCTACAGACGTACTTAAATCGCGGGTGTCTGCTGTTGTCTACTCGGCAATCGGCAGTCGGCGGGAACAACAATCAATAAATTAGTAGGTACACTGAGGGCCCGCTCATCGATCAAGAGACACCAAGCGTTATCGGCCAAGACTGAAAAAAAAATTAAAAATTGCACAAAGTTTAAGGTCTTATATTTTACTACTAAATGAATTGAAGCAAATAGTAAAGAGAGCATAGACTTACCCGACTGGAACCAAACGTAAGTATGATGTTAGAATTATGTTCGTTTTCGAACATCCGAACATTCACATCTGAACGTCTTACTGACGCTTTTATAACCTCTCAAATGTCCGCCATTCGGACATTCAAAAAAAAACATTTTGAACTTAAGAGTAACATCATTATGACGTTCGAACCTTATTTTTAATTAAATAAAAAAAAAAAACATACCAGATAATATTTGTTGAATAGAAAAGGAGAATTTTTAAATAAAAATGAATTGAAGTTTTATTCAAAGTTGTATAACGCATGTGCAGGTTAAATTATTATTGTTTAAAAACTTAAAATTTTTTTATTTTGTGAAAAATTATGTGATTCACATAAAAAAAACACTTTTTAAATATTTTTACGCAAACTAAAATTTTATTTATTGAAAGTATTTATGAATTTTTAAAGTAAAATTTTTTAAAACTGAAAGTCGTATGAGCGATGAAAGAATAGAAAAAAATAAATAAAAAATTAACATTTAAAGATACTTAAACAGGTCAAAATATGAGGATAAATATTAGGTAATTATAAAATTATTTATTTTATTTTATGAATTTTTTTTTATTTTGACATAATCGTTATAATTATTAAGGAATTAAAAAAAATTTATTTTGCAGTACAATTTATAAAATTATTTTAAACTTAAAATGCTACACTTTGAGATCTTCAGGTATTGACGCGCCAACATTGGAATTCTTGGATCGACTTCCTTTTCTGCAACAAAAGTTAAGTGAATTGTTTTTTATATTATTAAAAAATTCGATTTAAATAAATTAAAAGAATTTAAAGGATATTTTAATTAACTGTTTATGGTATCTAACTTTGTCGGGCCTCGATCTAAGCCAATAGGCGGTGAAATGTAGTACGTCGCGAATAGACAGCTTTCCATCTTTAAGTCTAACTACATCTGAAAAAAAAAGTAATGGATAAATATATGAAAAACATAAAATAAAGGCTTCAATAAATGGCAATAGTTGGACGAAACAAATTTTTTTGTTTCGTCAATAAGAAATTTACTACACAAACCTCGAAAGACTGGATAAAAATTAGTTTTTTCAAAGCTGGCTTTCTCCTTGTTACCTTGACCACTAAAAGTTTCACCTACTCCCTTCGAGATCGTCTCTGTCGAAATATATCTTACAAACTTAGCACCTGTTTGATTAGTCAGAATCTTCAAATAAGTTGACTGAAAAATTTTGTTTTAAATATTACATCTCATTTTTTAAATTTAGGTTGTATATAAATACGAAAAAAAAAACACTCACCACATTTACTTGGAATCTTTCATCCTCGTTCAACTTTTTGTCGAATTCTTTAAAAATTTCCAATGTTTTTATTGGGAACAAACCTTGCATTTCAAGCAAAACACTGACATGTAATGTCGGCTCATTGCTTGTGGGCAAATTACCCATCTTTTCCACACATTGTCGAAGTTTAGCTAATTCATCTGTCATGACAGCCATCTGAACAAACAAAAATTTCAAATCAAGCATAATTCAAACAATTTATTGTTAATTTAAAACTAAAATAATTTGATATAAGAAATTTTTATAAACTTAAAACTAACTCTGTAGCAAAAAAGCATTGATTTAACATTTTGATCTTCAGAAGGTGGCCGATCCTCAAGTGAATCTAAAAACAAAAATTTTTAGTTTAAAGCATCGCGGTTTTTTTTTTTTTTTAAAGTAAAAAACTAAATTTTAATTCATTAACTTACTTGAAAGTTCATCGTTTTCTGATTCCGTAACCATTCCTGGATTCGAAATCTCTTTAGGAGATGAAGCAAACATTTGTGCAGGAATTATGTCTAAAACAATTTGATCAAATGAGTAAAAAAAAAAAAAAAAAAATTAAGTTAAATGGTCGGTTTAGTTTAATAAAAAAATTAATAAAAAATTTACCAAGTTCATCTATTTCCATACCCGTAGGTGGCAAAGACAGTTTTGTAGGGTTAATTTGAGCTCTAAACGCGTCTAAAAAAATTAAAATTTTGAAAATTAAATTGATTAGAAGAATTTTATCAACTATTAAAATTATAAGCTTATACTAGCAAAATAAGTTCATATTTTCTTGACTTGAAAAAATGAAAGAAAATAAAATATTTGGAACTCTAAATATTTAACCAAGAAAGAGAAAAATAAAATAAAACTTAAACATTTTATTAGTATAAAAAATATTTTCAAAATCATACTCAATGTTTTCGGGATTTGGATTCTTTCTTCTTGCGATATATTGACGATAGACTTGACTTGCACCCCTTTACTTGATTTCGGCGTTGAGTTTTCTAAATCATCTGCAACTCAAATTAATAAACTAATTTAAAAAATCATTAAATAAAAAATATCGGCTTAAAATTTTTTGAAAAATGTACCATAAAGAGAATCATTTTCATCTATATCGTTTTGATAAGATGTTTGATTGGTCGTTACTGATGCAGACTCACCACTATTACAAATACCTAAAAAAAAATATTCTTTTTTTAATATACATTTATAATACATACATAAACTTATAAAACTATTCAAGTTTTTGATAATAGTTATAAAATAAAATGTTGATTTCTAGCGTACAGTATAGAGGTTTCAGTGCAGCAACATGACTCTTAAATCTTTTGCTGTTTCTTGAATCCAGTTGATCGCTGGCTCTTTTTTTGGGTATGGGTCAGTAGTTGGAGTTGCTAAAGAGGTATCGCAACCGCTTTCAGAAGACGCATCACCGGCCATCGATGGAATTACAATTCTATTTTTTCTGTTTTTCTTCTTTGCTGTCACATCAGCCAATGATTCTGCGTACGGACACGAATAAAAAAAATTAATTTACGAAAGATTCATGTTTAAGATATAAAAATTTAATAGAAATTTAATCTTAAATGATTTAATATATATGTTTAAATAAATTTAAAAATCAAAATTTTTACTATTAATTTTTTAAAATATCAAACTATTGTGAAATCTTACCTCCCAATTCAACAATAAATGCTCTGTATCTAGTACAGCAAACATCTGTGGGGTGTTTGCACTTATCAGAAAGACAATTTTTATAATAAACCCAATACCAATGATCATCTAAATAGTCTTTTACATCAAAGGGATCAATTGGAAACTTGCTGTGTTTGTCCGGAAAAATATTCGACACCTCGGTAAAATCGTCTTCACTTCTTGACACGTAATATCTAATCCACGCATGTGTGATACCCATAACTAAAGTCTTACTGATTATTGTTTTTTTATTTTTTTTAAACTTTCGCGTTTATCTGTTCTATCCTGCAGGGCGTCCTTTTTCCGTCGCGACGTATAGTTGCCAAAAATTTGCTCGGCGCAATTATTTTAAATTTGTATTTAAAAATTTTTTTATGTAAAATTCATGAGTTTTTATTATTTTTTTAACATTGACGGAATTAAAAAAAAAAAGTTGATTACTTATTTCGCCGCAGCATCACGCAAGGGTATCACTTTCACAAATTGTTACTTTTCACTAAACACATAAAAAATTTGCAATTTTGTGTGCATCAATAAAATTTAAATGAAAAGCTTAAACTGACTACTTGTCAAAAAAAAAAAATTTAATAACAACAACATCAAACAAAAACACAAAACAGGCAAAAAAAAACGGCAAGGAACTAAGTAAAACAAGCGGTGCGAACAGGACAGTTCTACGGCCCACGGAAAACTGACAGTCCGACGCGCCGGGTCGGTTGGGCCGTATCGCAGTGACGCGTGCGGGGGTTGTTCGTTTTTCTCACCTCTTAAAACTTTTGTATTTTATTGGTCCTCAGGTATACCTAGAGACGAGAGGTAGCTGCAGGAAGATGGGCAATTATGTCTTTGAAACTTCGATCGCTCCGCCTGTTAACAGAAGGCCATTAGTAAACGAGCCGGGGAAAAAATTTTTACAGCTTACGCATGAGGTCAGTACGGAGCGGAGGGATTATCTTTTTGAACCACCCAAGGTCTCAAGATCCTCTTCTTTTTCTGGTTTGCTGCCTGCTTTTCTACCTATAATAATAATAGTCATCGCAATTACATAATCGCAATTAGGACCCAACCAAAGATGCTTTGGGAGAGGGGGGGGGGGCACCACTCCGAGAAAAAAAAAAGATTTTTTATGCGTCTGCCAGATCGCGCGTTTCCGCGCATAAAAATAAGAAAAATAGAAATTCCTTGTTAGATACTTTGATTGTTGGTCAATCGAACGATATTTATTTGAATTCACTAAATTTGCCACATTGGCAAAGTATCTAATTTATTTCGCAAACGAACAAAAATCAAAACTACATAAATTCCTTGTTAATCCGATCTGACACGAGTGAGCTCATATTGTACTGTTTTATTTTATTTTTCTTTGTCTGTAAAATTATATACTTACTTTCCTTGAGTTGAAACGAGGACTCGCCAGGAATACGAGGAAAACGCCAGGGAAAAATTTTGGGGTGTGCGCGAGGTAAGTCCTTCCATGTGTCAGACAGACGCGCACCATCGCCGGTCGCGTCGTTCTTAATTGCTTTATTGCATCTTTGGTAGGCCTAAAAGTCTCAGTTACGGATTACGTGGGGTCCCAGATTTACAAATAGTATATTATATACTATTTTTTTCAATTGGACCATGTATTTGGGTAATTTGAGAATCTATAAAAATCATTATAATGAATAAATTAAGGGGGTACATATACCTAAAAATTTTCAAAAAATCAATTTTCAGTTTTTTGTGTTATTTGATGTACTTTTACATCAGCTTTCAAATGCTGCAAACCGCGTTTCTTGATTCGTTAAGGAAAAAAAGTTACAGTTAATTTAATAAAGACATTCAATTTATTAAATGAACGTTGAAATGGCTTTTTTTGAAATTCAAGAATTTTAAGTCCGTTCTAGTAGCAAAAATACTTTCTACGATATTATAGGTACAAATGCTTTTTCGATGTATTTTTTCCTTTTTTAATTTTCGCAATGTAGGTATAATTTTTTTTTTATCCACGAACAGAACTGTAAGTATTTATATCGTTTTCATCTAATAAAAGCGATGAAAAAACAGAAAATTTTTTTATCTGTGATTAGATTTTTTCCGCGACACAATATCTTAATAATGAAAGTTAAGAATGACAGATTAACTTTCATTTCAAGTCTAATGCTAAAAACAATTTATTAAGTTAGAATCGATCGCATAAAAAAGTTTATAACCTTTATGACATAATATATGACATATATTACCTCTACGAGACTACTTTAGTATAATGACCAATTAGTATCGAATATCGATCTATCGATATCAAATTAGGTATTTCTGCAGCGTTAAAAGTTCACGACTACTTTTTTGTTCTTTGAGTCATCTTTCTAGTGAAATTCTACTTCACTTGGTTTTGTTTTAGTTATTATTTCAATCTGAAGTAAATAAGTTAGTTTTATTAAAAAAAAAAAAATTTAAGAATAAATGACCAATTCTTACCAGGTAAACTAATGAAGTTTTTTAGTTGTTAAAAAAAAGGTGTTTATGTACAAATGTGAAGTGAAAAAATAATTCTGTGATTTAAAATTAAAGATAGTTTTTAGATAATTGCATGTGAAGACTCCGCTGACTCAAAGTCTTAACTTGGTCTTGGTGCCTAATAGTGTGTGATCTGTGTTTTTGATAAAAAAGCTAATTGGGTCACTTTGGGAGCAGGAGAAAAAAAATAAAGTATCCGGCTATGTGCAAAAGAGTATTTACATCAAGCAAGAGTCCTGTGACAAGATATTTTCAAGATATAAATGTTTATGTGTTGGTGTGTTACATTTTATTCATCAAAATCTGTTCAGAACTTTAAAAGCCATTTTCTCAAATTTGTGATTTTTGAGAAAATGAGGGCATTGCTCGTAAAGCCAAAATTTTTCCAGACAGCGGATGGACCCAGGACTTTGTACACTTGTTGTACATGTGAACCCTCATGAGCGCAACCTCAGGCAACCAAATCTAAGCATTATTAAGCTGATGGCACACCATAAATTGACTAAAATGATAAAACCTATCAAAATTTTAACCACACTAAGCAATTTTAGAGTATGCAAGTAGCTTAATAGTGCTTGGATTTGGTTGCCTGAGGTTCCGCTCATGAGGGTTCACATGTACAACAACTATGCCAAGTCCTGGGTCCATCCGCTTTAAGGAAAATTTTGACTTTACGAGCAATGAACTTTTATAGCCTAAATAAGCTGAATTTTATAACACTTATAAAAACAGTTATTTTAATTTTCTAAATTTATAAAACTATGTAAAAATGTGTGTATATTATGGGAAAAAAATATCTTTTTGAATAAATAATTTTTAAAAGATTTACAAAATTTTTTCTGAGTTTTTTTTTTAGGTATATGTACCCCCTTAAAGGAAAACGCATAACGAGGCTGCATTTTCGAAAAACATGTGAGTGAGAAGTTCCACTGACCCTCTCGACGGCCATGTAAAACTTCTCACTCATGTTGAGTAATATACCATTTCGTCCTTCTAACTGAAAATAAGGGGCAAAGTTCCGGTTTTGAGGTTAGAGGGACGAAAAAATTTTTACTACCCTAATATTTAATTTAAAAAGGAATGCTTACTCATATTTTTGTTAAAAAAGTTGTATTTTAAAAAATAGCAAATTTCAGCCATTTTTTTGATTTTACGGTCTGTTCTGATTCAAAACTTTTGAAATTTATTAAAAACATCCTATTACATAAATTATTTTTTTTCATGATTTTTCAATGTTCAAGTTGAGCGGAAAAAAATTTCAAATTTATATGTTTGAAATTATTCAAACCACAGAGAAAAAATGTAAATTTTTAGTCACTTATAAATAACTCTTTTTTAATAATTTTACTGAGACTTATGCCAAAATCTGTTATTTTTTTTAATATCATGGAAAAGTAATTATATATTAACACATATTTATTGCATTTTCAGTTGTATTATTCGAAATAACATGAAAAACTTACAAGATTTTATAAAAAGTTACAATTTTTATGTTGATAACAATAAATTTTAAAAAGAAAAAAAAAAACGTCAATTTTTGTATTGAACTATTTAAACTCAAAGACCCAACTAACATCGGTGATTATATACACAGCTTCATCATTTTTTTATAACTTATATTATTTTTAAGATATTCTAATATTTTGTAGCTCCTCCTTGCATAGCAATAAGTGACTCTGCGAGGTTTGAGCAATGAGTTTGATTTAAATTTTGCCAATCGGCCGCTATAACCAGTTTTAAATCTTGGAGATTTTTCAAAGTGGTTAAGTGACAACTAAGTTCCCTTTTTAAAATGGCTGGTTCGTTCTCCGGATTTAAATATTATTGAAATTGCTTGAGATCAAATCGAAAGAATAATTCAAGACTTCCGCTTATAGTAAGCAGTGACTCTACAGACCATTAACTTTGCGAGGTTTGAGCAATAAGTTTGACTTAAATTTTCCAAAAGGCCGCTATTTCCAGTTTTAAATTTTTGAGATTTTTCAAGTTTTTGTCTTGAATCATGTTGTCACTTAACTACTTTGAAAAATCTCAAAGATTTAAAACTAGTAATAGCGGCCGCTTGGCAAAATTTAAGTCAAAACTCATTGCTCAAACCTCGCAGAATCACTTATTGCTATGCAAGGAGGAGCTACAAAATATTAGAATATCTTAAAAATTATATAAGTTATAAAAAAATGACGAAGCTGTGTATATCATCACCAATGTTGGTTGGGTCTTTGAGTTGAAATAGTTCAATAAAAAATTGACGTTTTTTTTCTTTTTAAAATTTTTTGTCTTTTTAAAATTTATTGTTATTAATATAAAAATTGTAACTTTTTATAAAATCTTATAAGTTTTTCATGTAATTTCAAATAATACAATTGAAAATGCAATAAATATGTGTTAGTATATAATTACTTTTCCATGATATTTAAAAAAAAAAACAGATTTCGGCATAACACTCAGTAAAATTACTAAAAAAGAGTTATTTATAAGTGACTAAAAATTTACATTTTTTCTCTGTGGTTTGAATAATTTCAAATATATAAATTTGAAATTTTTTTCCGCTCAACTTGAACATTGAAAAATCATGAAAAAAAATAATTTATGTAGTAGGATGTTTATAATAAATTTCAAAACAGTCCCTAAAATCAAAAAAATGGCTGAAATTTGCTATTTTTCAAAAAAAAACTTTTTTAACAAAAATATGAGTAAGCATTCCTTTTTAAATAAAATATTAGGGTAATAAAATTTTTTCTTTCAAACTAATGTGTTCCTTGAGTGAAAAAAAAATAAGTTTAAGACCTTGACGCAACGATTTGAGCTCTCATGGTTATGCGCAAACTCAAATTTTATAGACATATAATATGAAATTTGGGGGTGCGCTAAACTTTTGAGCAGTACTGTATATTTGTCTCGGGAAAACGCTGAACGCGTAATTTAGGCAGGTTTCTACAATCACGACAGTTTTATTTCGATGACATTTTTATGTCCTAGTTTATTAATAAAGGATCTTTCAACAAGCAACAAGGTTTTTTAAGTTGTATTCTGTCTTTCAAGATTCAATAAAAATTAAAGACACAATTTATGTAATACAATTTAAGCGTTTTAATTGATAAATTCGTAAATAAAAAAAAAAAAAAAAACTGTGCTAAAAATCGAAAAAACCGCTTTGTTAGCTAGTATCGCCAATACCAAAGGGCCTCCCTTCAAATAGTCAAACCACCAGATTCCAAAAAATCACAATTGATTGAGATTCAATTAACATTGAAGACACGATTTATATAATATTTTAGCCCCTCCGTCATTTCCTTAAAGGAAAATTAAATACAAAATTTTTTTTTAGCACTTTTTTTTTCTCAGATATAAATATTTAAATTTGTTTAAAATATTTTAAAATTAACTTGTCTTATATAAGAAAAAGATTTTATTTTTAAGATAAATCTTAAAGTAGCGTTGGTGGAACAACTTTGTGTATACCTTAAGGATCATAGCATTGAAAAAGATCCGTTTGCAACACTTAAACAAAAGAAAAAAAAATTATCCTGCTCCAGATCCTAACTCTGCAAACGAGAGAGGAGAGAGAGCCAATAATCCCGTCAAAACGGCGCGCCAGACACGCGCCGATTTTAGGGAAACTCATTAGTGAAATCGCTTACAATTCTTTGTTTGCATACACCGGCAGCGACTCTGAGGCTTTCCAGTCCTGATCGTCAAAATTTCCTTTATTTTTCCTTTTTTGCGCAAGAAAAAAGTTTAGCTGTGAGTAAAAGCATTAAAAGAATAATAATAATAATAAGAAATAATAACAAGAAAATAAAAAGTATATGTTTACAAAAATAATATAAACATTCGAAAATAAAATTCATAGCATAAATTATAATAATAATAATACTTGATTGACGGCACCCATGCCGTGTCATACTGTGCAGTAATTATTCCACGCAAGAATGAGAAAAGAAGAATAAAATGAGAAGAAAAAGTCACAGGTAAATCTAGTGAAATTTTTCAACCAACCCATGGTTTTTCAATGAAGTTGATTTTTTTTTTCATCATACGCGCGCCGAAAGTTAGTTCCTAGACTATCGGAGCAGCGGCGAAACCTCGGGACTAGTGCTTGCCGAGACCACGACAAGACCAAGATTTGGCATAGTCTCGTCTTGATCTTGAAAAAAAAGAAAATTTAAAGTCTTGTCTTGGTCTTGTCTTGAAATCAAGACAAGACCAAGACAAAATCTCGAAAATCTCGAATTTCACTCTGTGTAGGGAATTATATACAAAATTTGAATTCAGGTTAAGAATAAACGAAAAAATACTTGAATTTATTACTACTTACTTAAAATTTACAATAGTTTTACTATAAAAATGTTTACAAAATATTAAAATAAATCAATATCAAATATATGGGCAAATCTCACGAGAATACCAATTATATAAATCGACGGCCCGTGCGAAGAAAAACCTTAGCCGAAAATCAGTTGATTTCAAATTACTCGCAAGAGGCTAAAATGAATTAAAAAATCGGTTTTGATAGAAAAATACGGTTTATTAGGTACCAAGTTATGAAGATTCTAGATTTTTTCTAATTTTCTAATTTTTCGCAGCCCCTTATTAATAATTTTAAAGGTTGAGACTAGGAGCCAGTGCCGTGTACTCCGCACGGTACACGGTACACGGTACACGGTCCACGGTACACGTGAACGAAAGCTTTGCTTAGAGAGCTTTTTGGTACACGGTACACGGTACACTGCACACGGTACACGCTGTCTTTATTTAAATTTTTTTGTCACATAGTACACGGTACACGATACACGGTATACGGTACACCGTATACGGTACATCCTGTCTTTTTTTAAATTTTTTTCATGTCACACAGTACACGGTACACGATACACAGTACACGGTACAAGTCGTTTATATTTGAATTTCTTTTACGTACTGCGTAAACGGTACACGGTACACGCTCTACTTATGTAAATTTTGTTTACGTCAATACGTACACGGTATACGATGCACGGCGCACCATACACGGTACACGTCATTTGTATTTGAATTTATTTTACGTCACTGCGTACACAGTACACGGTGCACCATACACGGTACACGCTATATTTAATTAATATTTCATCAAGTCACTGCGTACACGGTACACCCTATATTTAATTCGAATTCTATCAAGTCACTGCGTACACGGTACACGGAGCACCGTACACGGTACACGTCGTTTGTATTTGAATTTCTTTTACGCATCTAAAAGCGAGTTGAACCAATAACCCTCCATCTTTTCATCCATCTCATAGCGAGTTCAACCAATAACCCTCCCTCTTTTCACGCATCTAACAGCAAGTTCAACCACAAACCCTCCATCTGATAACCCATCTAATAGCGAGTTGAACCAATAACTCTCCCTCTTTTCACCCATCTAACAGCGAGTTCAACCAATAACCCTCCCTCTTTTCACCCACCTAACAGCGAGTTTAACCAATAACCCTCCCTCTTTTCACCCATCTCATAGCGAGTCCAACCAATAACCCTCCCTCTTTTAACCCATCTAACAGCGAGTTCAACCAATAACCCTCCCTCTTTTCCCCCATCTAACAACAAGTCCAACCAATAACCCTTCCTCTGTTAACCCATCTAATAGCAAGTTGAACCACTAACCCTCCCTCTGTTAACCCATCTAATAGCGAGTTAAACCAATAGTTAGTTTTCTGTGTATCGTGTACCGATGCCACCTCGCTAGTCAACTGCCTTACCATGTACCTTGCACGCTCTGCCATGATGGAAATTGAAAAAAATATAGCGTGTACCATGAACGCTGTGAAGGGATAGAAATTGAAGTAAATGCGGCGTATTCCGTGTACGGAGCGTCTTGTACCGTGTACCATGTACGCTGTGACGTACCAGAAATTTAAATACAAACGACATGTACCGTGTGCGGTGCGACGTGTACCGTGTACTATGAACGCTGTTAACGTGATGGAAACTGAAAAAAATACTGCGTGTACCTTGTACGTTGCGCCGTGTACCGTGTACCATTCACGCATTGACGTAAAGGAGATTTACATAAGTACTGCGTGTAGCGTGTACGGTGCGCCGTATACCGTGTACTTTGTGGCGTAAAAGAAATATAAATAACAACGACGTGTACCCTGTACCTGTACAGTGCACCGTGTACCGTGTACGCATTGACGTTAAGCAAATTTACTCAAGTACGGTGTGCACCATGTACCGTGTACGCAGTGAAGTAAAATAAATTTAAACAAAAATGACGTGCTCCGTGTACCGAGTACGCAGTGACGTAAAAGAAATTTAAATAAAAAAGACGTGTATCGTTTACGGTGCACTGCGTACCGTGTACGCAGTGACGAAAAAGAAATTTAAATAAAAACGATGTGTACCGTGTACCGTGCACCAAGTGACACTGCTAAGACCAATGCAACGTGTACAGTGTACCGTGTACAGTGCACCAAGTCACGCAGCCAAGATCAATGCGACATGTACCATGCGCGGTGTACAGTGCACCTAATCGCACTGCCAAGATAAATGCGACGTGTACCGTGTACCGTGCACCGAATCTCTTTACCAAGAACAATGCGACGTGTAACGTGTACCGTCTACCGTGCACCAAGTTACACTGCCAAGATCAATGTGACGTTTACCATGTACCATGTACCGTGCACCAAGTGACACCGCCAGGATCAATGTGACGTGTACCGTGTACCGTGTACCGTGTACCGTGTACCGTGCACCAAGTCACACTGCCAAGATCAATGTGACGTGTACTGTGTACCGTGTACCGTGCACCAAGTCACGTTGCCAAGATAAATGCGACGTGTACCGTGTACCGTGTACAGTGCACCGAATCTCATTACCAAGAACAATGTGACCTATAACGTGTGCCGTGTACAGTGCCCCATCGCTACGATCAATGCGACGTGTACCGTGTACAGTGTACCAAGGCTCTGATAAAAGAGCAGCGTGTACCGTTACACAAAAGCTCTCTGCATGTACCGTGTACCATGTACCGTGCATAAAAAAGCTTATGCGAAATATGATCTCGTGTACCGTGTCCCGTCTACCGTGCACCGTGCTTGGTACACGGCACTGGTACCTAGTCACTTCGAATTTTAAATCGGCAGATTTCCGGCTAAGGTTTTTTTTCGTACGGGCCATCGAAATATTCTTAAAAAAATAGTAAAATTGAGGCAAATTATTTAAATAAATTAATGAGAGGTTAAAAAAAAATGGAATTTTACTTGTAAAATAGAAAAAAATTTTAGACTTATTAGTAGTCATGCAGTTTATTGACATATTAATAATAAACTGCATATATTATATAATAATAATAATAAATCCGCAGAATTAGAGTCCGTTACCCTTATACAATGTTTATGAATTATACGTACTTAAAATTAACGAGTGAAATTAACTTTTGACCAATTTTTTCGTTTATATAATTTATATAATTTTTATATAAAAATATTCATCTTATTTTTGTTCTTTTTCATTTGAGTAAAAATCAAATCAAACTATGAATCCATAGTTACACTACTTCAAAATTGTAAACAATAATAGATTGAAAATTCATACTTACCTTTAAACTACTTCTAAATTTATAAATCTAAAAAAGTCTCTGAGAATATATCATTTACTAGTTGAGTTTACGAATCGAATGTTTTTATTAAAATTATAAAAACAGCAAAGATTTTTAAACGCTTTTGATTTTGTTTTTTTTTTAATTTGTTTAAACAAAGTTTAATAAAGCATGAATAATAAAATAAAGCCAATATTTTTTAAAATTTCTTTTGTTTAAATTTTTGATTTTTAAGATTTTCAAGATTTTCAAGATTATCAAGACGAGAGTGGGCTTCGTCTTGGTCTCGTCTTGGTCTTGAAAAACTGTGAGAATACAAATCTTGTCTTGGTCTCGTCTTGGTCTCCTCTTGATGACAAGATCGAGAAAAAATCTCGAGTCTCGGCAAGCACTACTCGGGACATCTAAGCTCCATACTCGGGACGAAGGAACTATCTTTCGGCGCATGCTTATGGATGAAAAATACAGTACACACCTTGGGGCACATGCGCACTACCGCCGCTGCCCTCGGCTACGCCTCTGGCTGCAACCACGCACGGGCGGCATTAGTGCACCTTCGCCCCTAGATGTGTAATATACTATTTTTTTTTTTATCAACACCGAGTTTTCTTAGTTTTAATAATTATTAAAAAAAATTTTATGAAAATACATACAATAGATTCATACTTTTTATAGCCATCGGTAAAATTAAAATCTATTTGAAACGATCTTTAAAATTTTTCCAAGGAGAAAGTTTCAACAATTAGGTGCATGTAGACAGAGAAGAAATAGTGAACAGCTGCCCTATTTGCCTGAACTAAAAGAGGGAGGAGTAGTATTTCTTGAAGAGCACAGACCGAACAGCCCGCATTAAGAGTTGCAGAGTAAGAAGTCTTAGTTAATAACTGTTATTTGAGTCTTTTCATTTCTTATATTTAATGTTCTTATTTTGAATTCAATATTATGGAGGATTTGAAAAAAAAAAACACGACGTGGATATCCATATTCAAAAAGACATGAGCGTCGTTTAAAAAAAAATATAAAAGATGAAATTGTAGCTGCGGCTCGCAAACATTTAGAGGAAAGTTCAACTTCAGAATCAGCTGCTTCATTTGCAAATCAGATCGAAAGAAGAAATATTAATTTTGACCAACAAAAAGAAGTAAATGAAGCTATCGTGAAATTACAAAGGTTATCGAACTCTGATTTGAATTTACTTCAGTCCAGTGAAAGTTATGTACAAGAAGTCTCAGCTAATTTTGAAGGTTAGTAAATATAAAACAAATTTTCATTATTAAAATTTTTGCAGAAAATTTAAATCTTAATTTCGAGACTAATATTGTAGATAAAGGCAGAGTTGACCAAGTATCCGAAGTTGAAATTTCGGATACTTTTGGGCTTTCAAAAAGTATCCGAAAAAAAATATCTTCGGATACTTTTCAATTTTTTAAAGTATCCGAAAAAAGCATGTTCAGATACATTTATTTTTTTGAAAAAGTATCTTCGGATACTTTTAAATTTATAAAGTACCCGAAAAAAATAACTTCGGATACTTTTCTTTTTTCGAAAAAGTATCTTCGGATACTTTTCTTTTTTCGAAAAAGTATCTTCCGATACTTTTCTTTTTTTGAAAATGTAACTTTAGATACTTTTTAAATTTGTAAAGTATCCGAAAAAAGCATTTTCGGATACTTTCATAATCGAAACATATCCGAACATACTTTTTGTCATAAAAATTTTATAAACTGATATAGTTAATAAAGCTAACTTTTCTACTAATGAGTGCAAAAGCTAAAGTCAAATTAAAATTGGAAATTGGAAGTGGATGCTCGAACGGATGCTAAGGATTATAAAAAGATTTAAAGTAGTTAGTTCAAAAGTACTTTAAAAAAATTACTTTTTGAACTAACTCTTGAAATTAATCACTGTGGTTCGCTACAATTAGTTTCTGATTAATACGTAAATGTGTAATGATAAATAAATGAATTTTTTTTTTAAATATTAGGATGAATAATATTTGTATGTAAACATTTTTTGTTAACTTTTAATATTCTAAAATTGAAAGAAAAGATAAATGTAGATTGTCAATTTGTATAATATATAAAACAAGATAATAATAAAATTTGCGACTGGATTCACCAAAAAAACTTTTTTTTTCTTATGCCAATTTGTCTTATAAAAATAATTTTTTAAGATAGAAAAAATTTGAATTGAGACCTTTTTAACAACAAATTTGTCTCTTGCATTAACGTGTGAATAAGTTCCGCGACTAAATTATTGAAACTTATTTACGTATTTATCAGAAGCTAATTGTAGCGAACCACGGTGAATAATTTCAAGAGTTAGGTCAAAAAGTATTTTTTTTGTTTTGCAAAAAATTAGATGCAATGGAGTACTTTAATCGAGGGACTATGTACTCCAGAATTACTGATGATTCTTTTGATTATTTTTGATTCTTGTTTAGAGCTTTCGATCCAATTTCTATTAATATTTTTTTTTTATATTTTATTTCTAAGATTTTTACTTAAAATAAAATCTGTATTTTATTAATTATATTGATTTTTATGTCTGATTCTTTTTTTTGTGATTCTGGAGTGCATAGTCCCTCGACTTTAAATCTTTTTATAATCCTTAGCATCCGTTCGAGCATCCTCAACAATTTCCAATTTTTAATTTGACTTTTGCTTTTGCACTCATTAGTAGAAAAGTTAGCTTTATTAACTATATCAGTTTATACAATTTTTATGACAAAAAGTATGTTCGGATATGTTTCGATTATGAAAGTATCCGAAAAAAGCATTTTCGGATACTTTACAAATTTAAAAAGTATCTAAAGTTACATTTTCAAAAAAAGAAAAGTATCGGAAGATACTTTTTCGAAAAAAGAAAAGTATCCAAAGATATTTTTTTCGGTTACTTTATAAATTTAAAAGTATCCGAAGATACTTTTTTCGGATACTTTAAAAAATTGAAAAGTATCCGAAGATACTTTTTCAAAAAAATAAATGTATCTGAAGACACTTTTTTCGGATATTTTTTGAAAGCCCAAAAAAATTCGAAATTTGAACTTCGGATACTTGGTCAACTCTGGATAAAGCCACGGATGCACATGTTTTAAAGAAAAAAAGAGGTTACATCGGACTACAATTGAATAGCTCGGTGCAATAATGGGCTTAGCGCTCGGCCAGCCGAATCCTAGTTCAGCCTGTTTTTTTTAGTTTGCCCTCAGTTTTTTAAATTTTGACGAACTAAAATTAAAAAATACCATTTTATGTAGAATCACATTGCGCATCTTTTTTACATATGGTTAAAAGCGTGGTTAAAAGCGTCAAAGTTTTTTTTTCATAAAATCATGTGATATTCCCAGATTATTTTTAAGATTTTTAAAATAGACCAATAGAAGCAGAAAGAGTTAAATAATCATTGTGTTCAAACCCCGTAAGAAAATATTCACCTGTTCCCAAGATATCGTGAGTTAGAAACGAATTCTTTTAGTTTTTAAGGGTAGAAAAAAAACAAGGTTTATGATTTTCAACTCAAAAACTAAAAAATATTTCTGATGACTTTATATGTAAAAAAGATGCGCAATGTGATTCTACATAAAATGGTATTTTTTTAATTTTAGTTCGTCAAAATTTCAAAAACACTTAAAAATCGACTTCGGCAATCTTCGGCTGAACTAGGATTCGGCCGGCCGAGCACTAAGCCCATTTTTGCACCGAGATATTCAATTACCATGCAACTGTATATCTATACAAAATAAAATCACGACTTGGTTCACGTAGTCAAAGTTGAACGTCCTTAAAAATGTTTTATCCGAGGATATGAAAAAAAAAAACGAAGGGCATAGAAAAATTGTTCATTTCCTGAATTTTCACGCTATATACATATATACATGTAGGGTTCATTTTCAATTCTGATAATGTTTTTTAACCTCAAAGATGAAAAAGCCTAAAAATTTCGATTTTTGTTTAGAATTTATCAATTTTAGCTCTATTTTGAAGAATTCTATAACCATAAAAATATGGGAAATCAATGAAATTTAATTTTTTAAGCGACAGCGAAAAAGAATCGATTATTTTTATAAATAACAACCTATTGAATTAAAAATAAAACGATTCAATTATAAAAAATGTGATTTTTATTAAAAATAATTAATTGTAGCCCTATTGTGAAGGATTCTATTATCATACAAATATGAGAATCAATGAAATTTGATTTTTTGAACCTCAGTGGGATGATAATCAATTATTTTTATATATTATGACTTATTTAATAAAAAAAAAAATCGATTTATTGATTGATTTTTGATTTTTTTTATTGTTATAACGTTTCACTCTATATTAATTTCATCGGATTGGAAAAGCTTATTTTACTTATTTTATAGTCAAATTTTGTTTGTTTTTATTTTATTAATGTTTTTTTTAAGCTTTTAAAAAGAAAAAAAAATTTTAATAACTATTTTTTTTAGAATTGCCAGAAACAGTCAATAACGCAGTCTCAGAAAACGAGAAACTTGCTGTGCATGATGTTGAAATTGAGTCTGAACTGAAGACCTACGATCTTGATTTGGATTTTTTAAGTTATTTACATGATAAGAAGAATTTTGGACTTGAAGCTCCTATTACAGATGAAGACCACTCGAATGATGATGATGATGAAAATTTTAAAGACCTCGATTTAGAGACTCTAGAACGAAATACTGAATTTGTTGATCAAATCCGTCTATTGAACTCTAAATTTGTACATACTGTGCCACACACGTACATAGATAATTTACTTTCAATTTTAAACAATTTTAACCAAACAACTTTTCCTAAGGCTGCTGTAACTTTAATGAATACTCCAAGATATACTGAAATCATTAAAATGGACTCAGGAGAATACTAGCATTATGGGCTAAAAAGTTCAGTTTTTAATTTTTTAGCTGATCTTCAAAATCACCATGTTGAAATCTTAGAACTTCTTATAAATGTAGATGGCGCACCGCTAGCAAAATCATCTGAAAGAGGATTATGGCTCAAATTTTGTTCCGAGACGATACTAAGAAATGTCGAAGTAGTTGGAATTTATTATGGGCCAGATAAACCATCTGATTGCAATGAACTTTTGCAGAAAACAGTAGATGAACTGAAAGATATTGTGAATAATGGAATCATTTTTCAGGAAAAAAAAATTAATATTAAATTTCATTTACTGAATTGTGACTCGCCAGCCAAAGCGTATGTTTTAAATGTCAAGTATCATAGTGGATATTGGAGCTGCACGAAATGCATAATCAAAGGTGATTATGATGGCAAAGTGTACTTTCCAATCGAGTATGATGACGATGGCGTTGAGCAGATAAATCCTTTGAGAACCGATGAAGCTTTTAAAAATTATGAATATCTAGAAGAAAGAGATAATAGAGAATGGGATGATGAAGATAAATATCAAAAAAGCCACACTATTTTATCAGAAGTTCCTGGATTTGGTTGTGTTTCTCGAGTACCGTTAGATTATATGCACTTAATATGTTTAGGCATCGTGCTCAAATTAATCGAGCTGTGGTTTTATGGACCTTTTCATGTCAGAATGTCAGAACAATATCGCAAAATCATTTCTAATAGATTGTTTGAATTAAGAAAATATATGCCATCAGATTTTAGTAGAAGACCAAAGAATTTCGAAAAAAAATTAAAAAGAATCTGGAAAGCTCACGAGTTCCGTCAGTTTTTATTATATACAGGTCCTGTTGTACTGAACGGAATTTTAAAAGAAGAACTATACAATCATTTTTTATTATTACATGTTGCGGTCACAATTTTAGTAAATGAATCTTTGTGCAAACAAAAAGAGTATCTAGATATTTCAGAATCCTTATTAAAAACTTTTGTTTATGAATTTCAAAAAATATATGGTATTAAGAATATGACTCATAATGTCCATAGTTTGATCCACATAGTCGATGACGTCAGGAAATTTGGACCATTGGATAATTTCAGTTCATTTCGATCTGAAAGTAAGATAGGGAAAATAAAAACACTCATAAGGCAAAGAAGAAGACCACTGCAGCAGATCGCACGAAGGCTACAAGAAGGTAGAGCTTTCAAAGAAATTAAAGTCAACTCGGTTTTTGATAAAAATTTCATAAAAATCGGAAAAGAGCAGGGATTCACTCTTAAATTTAATCAAATGATACCGAAATTTATGGTTTTAAATTATGGCTCAATTTAACTTAATTGCAATGATAATATGAACAAGTATATTTTATTAAAAGATAATGTTTATTGTAAATGCTTATATTTTTATTCCTATGGCGATCAAGTTCACGTCACTTGCAAACATTTAAAAACAGAAAATGATTTTTATGATTACCCGCTAGAATCCAGTCTATTAGGTATTCATCAAGTTAGAGACGGCACTGAAGAAATTTATGAACATTTAATTGAAGAAATTTTGGCAAAAGTATGTAGAATACCACATACTGATAATTATCAAGTAGTTTTTTCATTGATACATACAGTTGTACCATAATTAAGAATGTATATTATTTTAACTTGAATAAATGGTTTTTTTCTATACAATTTATATTGGGTTTTTTTTTTTCTTTTTCAAGTTTTTCTTATCTGGTAATCACAATAATTTCTATATCATGCATTTTTTAACAAAGTGATAATTTTATTGGTTTCACCAATTAAACACGTTATCAGTCGTAATACCCCTAGTGCTTCAAAATTGTCGGTAATTTTCCGACTGTGTTTTGTTGCACAGCAACGAGGGGGGCAAGTTTGGCAGGTTAAAAATCACGAGCACAAAGCGCGTGTGATTTTTTGTCAAACTTTCCCCACGAGTTGTTGTGAAAAAAAACCGGAGGAAAATTATCTAAAATTTTGAAGCACGAGGGGTATTCGGCTGGATTATTTTCCTCAGCTTAATTTTAATCCATAGAAATGCTGTATTTTACATTTTTGCGGTTATAGTTCTATTACTATTTGTTTACTATGAATATACCTATGAATACTCATACATACCTTCTAAATTTGTTCGAGTGAAAAGTGCGAAAATCCACTTGAATCGAGTTAAAAGTGAGCCACTCTTAGCTCAGAGTGGCTCACTTTTTACAAGGCTTCGAGTGGATTTGAGCTAACCTCACTCTTACAGATTTACCGAGTAGGTATACACCACAGTGACTCGGGTCTAACTCAAAGCTTGAATTGAACAAGTCTAACAATTCGAGTTGCCATGCGACTAATTGGAAATAACCGAAAAATTATCGAAATAATTTTACCTACACCCGTGCGCCAAATGTCAAATTCGGCGTTTCTATTTTTTGAAATTCAGCTTGGGAAAATAATCAAAAAATTTTTGCAGTGTTTTTTTTTTTTTTTTTTTTAATTTTGACTAGCAATCTCACTTTTTTTTAAAGAAAATTGATTGATACATTTCAAGGAAACTTTAAGATTTTTTTGAGCAGTTTCCACCAAGATGCTAGATCCTGCCTGAGCGAAATTATTGACTTAATTTCGGCTTATAACTAAAAAAATGATACGATGATGAAAATTTTTGTATAATACTACTAATAATCACTTATCGCGTAAGAAGCAGGAAAAAAAATTAAAACATATATTTTTTGTTCAGTTTTATACGGTTTTTTATAAATGTTTGGTATCAGATTTAGTCACGTTTTCCTTGTAAAAAATACGTTATTCTTATCAAAGTTATTTTTACCTAATATTACTTTGGTCCAAAATTTCTGCATACACTCCTACTATAAAATTACAATAAAAAAAAAAAAAAAAAAAAAAAATCGTATAAACTTTTATAAGGCTTTTTTTTTAAATTCTTTAGCTATGATTTCACCACGGTTTTCCACGCTGAGAGGCATGTAGCTAACACACAACTTGATATTTTGTATGATCCATTCGTAAAAATACGGATTTCTTGAGACAGATCTTAAAAAAAATCATTCCAACCGTCTTGAATCTTTTACAAAATTTTTGGACTTTTTTTATACCTTGCAATTTTTTTATTTGACTCGTGGCTTTTGAGTAAAAATTTATTCAGGATTCAATTTAGATGAGATTATTATTTTTTTTATGATGCGTCTCGAATTTACATGCATAGGTTTTACGAAATATGAAGTGATGTGTTAGTTATTTGTATTTCAGTGTGAAAAACCTGACAAAATCTTAGATTAAAAATTAATATAATTTTTTATGTAAGATTATAAAAGTCAATACAATTTTTTTTCTAGTTTCATTGCAGAAATATTTGAAAAAAGCAATTTGTGGTAAAAATAAAAACCTCTAGCTTGCGAGTCTTTGCTTAAGTATACAGGTTTATATTTAGGCCATTTCCAGAATCATTCAATGACATTTTATTGAGTAAAGTGCACTTAATCATTGAGGAAAAAAAAAAAAAAGTAAATAAAAGATTTGATAATGACTACGCATAAAGTCGGTACTTCACCTGTTATAATTTCTTTTACAAAAACTCGAAGTAACTCTCCGAAAAATTCTTGAAAAAATTCACGAAATTCAAGTTTTCTGGAGAAGGCATCAAGAATATTTAAAAAGTATAAATCTTTCAACAACTACTTTAAAACTCCAGCAAAACTTTCTAATCCACCCCCTTAACGACGAGTTTGGCCAGGTGCGCAACACGTGTAACATCATTCTTTTGCCGCCCTCATAAACAAGTAAGATCGGGCCATCGGAGAAGGATTTAAGAACGACCGTGGACTTAAGAGTCTAAAAAAACCAGTTTTTTTTTTGTTATCAAAGAACAATTTTTTACGCAAAGAACAAAGATTATTTTTGATCATTTAAAAATAAATATGGTGAGATATCATCCAATCATTACAATCGTGTTCTTAGCTTTATTGTTAGTTAACTTACTTTTATGTTAAAAAGAAAAGAGGACACATCAACCGAGTTGCTGATCTTAGCACAAGTTCAAGAGTTTATTGTTATTATTATTATTATTATTTTTATTATTATTGTCAAATTTTGCTTAAAAAAATCAATTTTTTTCATTTTTTTTTCTACAGATTATTAATATAATAGGAATAAAGTCAGATATTTAAAATTCCTAAATTTCTCCGATGCGGCGTTGAACAAAAAAAAAAACTTCAAAGTTTGCTTCTTGAGAGATGATTTTGAAATCTCATTGAGACTCGAAAAACCAGAAAAAATTGTTCCCTTGCGAGGAAAAAAATCTTGTAAAAATTACGCGTTAAAATTTTTCCAGAGACAAATATAAATCTGGACCCCCACGTAATCCGTAGCTGAGACTTTTAGACCTACCGAAGATGCAATAAAGCCATTAAGAACGACGCGACCGACGATGGTGCGCGTCTGTCTGACACATGGAAGGACTTACCCCGCGCACACCCCAAAATTTTTCCCTGCGTTTTCTCCTTTTGAAAAGACAGTAGAAAAAAAGTTCTCGTTTCAACTCAAGGAAAGTAAGTATATAATTTTACAGACAAAGAAAAATAAAATAAAACGGTACAATTTGAGCTCACTCGTGTCAGATCGGATTAACAAGGAATTTATGTAGTTTTGATTTTTGTTCGTTTGCGAAATAAATTAGATACTTTGCCAATGTGGCAAATTTAGTGAATTCAACGTTTGATCGACCAATAATCAAAGTATCTGACAAGGAATTTCTATTTTTCTTATTTTTATGCGTGGAAACGCGCGATCTGGCAGACGCATAAAAAATCTATTTTTTTTCCCGGAGTGGTGCCCCCCCCCCTCTCCTAAAGCATCTTTGGTTGGGTCCTAATTGCGATTATGTAATTGCGATTACTATTATTATTATAGGTACACGCAGAGAAAAATGACTGTATTTTACGGGCGTAAAGTCGCCCCGTGCAACACGGGCGAAGAGTGCCCGGAAAAAACGGGCAAAAGACCGAATTTAACAGGCTAGATTAGTTATAAATTCATCCGAAGGTGGCGCTCAGATATGATCATCAGTAGGGATCTTACAGGGATCTTTCCCTGTAAGATCCCTAATCATCAGATTTTGGTCGGTCTTTTCGCCCGTTTTTTTCGGGCACTCTTCGCCCGTGTTGCTCGGGGCGACTTCACGCCCGTAAAATATGGTCATTTTTTTCTCCGTGTAGAAAAGCAGGCACAAACCCGAAAAAGGAGAGGATCTTGAGACCTTGGGCGGTTCAAAAAGATAATCCCTCCGCTTTGTACACACCTCATGCATAAGTTGTAAAAAATTTTCCTGGGTCCGTGTACTAATGGCCTACTATTTACAATCACGAGGACTGAAGTTTCAGAGACTCTTAATAGCCCGTCTTCCTACAGCAACCTCAAAATACGAGAGTTTTAAGAGGTGAGAAAAACGAGCATACCCTGCACGCGTCACCGCGGCTACGTCGATATGGCCCTACCGGCTACCGGCGCGACGGACTGTCAGTTTTCCGTGGGCCGTAGAAGTGCCCTCTTCGCATCGCTTGTCTTACTATAAGTTACTTGCAGTTTTTTTTTGCCTGTTTTGTGTTTTTGTTTGTTGTTGTTGTTATTGTTGTTATTATTTATATTTTTATTTATTTTTTTTTTCAATTTTTAAGCAATTTTCATATTTGCTAACCCTTATTTATTTGCGTTAACGAACGCTTCCGAAATTTATCAAGTAAGATTTTAGTTATGGGTATAAATGAATACTTTTCCGGACAAACAAATTTCCGATTTTTCCAGTTGATGTAAGAGACTTTCTAGACAATCATTAGTACTGGGTGTATTTTAAAAATTGTCTATCTGATTAGTGCAAACACCCTACAGATGTTCGCTGTACTCACTAGGTACAGAGCATTTATTGCTGAATTGGGAGGTAAGATTTTACAAGTTTGATATTTTAAAAAATTTACAGTGAAAATTTTGTTTTAATAATTTTATTCGAACTTTCAAAATTTCTATTTTATTTTAAACATACCCATGCAACTTTATAAAATTTTTTGCGTGTGTAGAGTCATTTTTACATGTTTTATTTTAAGTCTTTTACACACGTAAATTTTTTTTTTTTTTGTAATTTTTATGTTTATATTTTAAAACGCGTAAAAAATTTCAACACAAAATTTTTTATTTTTTTTTTTTTTACAAGTGAAAAGTTGCATTTTTTAATTAAAAAATATTTTGGCAATTGTAAAAAAAAAATTTATTTTGAAGAAATTTTTTACACGTGTAAAAATATAAATGTAAAATTTAAAAAATTTACACATTTAAAAGACTCAAAATAATATGTGTAAAATTGATTTTTACATGTGTATAACAAGTGTAAAAAGTCCCAAATTGCACGTGTTTATTTTCAATAGGGTAATTTTTTTTCGTATATTAATTTTTTTGCTCGTGTCCTTACGCAGAATCATTGGCTGATTTGACAACAAAGAAGAAAAATAGAAAAAGTAGAATTGTAATACCGTCGATGCCCGGTGATGCGTCTTCCGAAAGCGGTGGCGATACCTCTTTAGCAACTCCAACAACTGACCCATCCCCAAAAAAAAGAGCCGGTGATCAACTGGATTCAAGGAACTGCAAAAGATTTAAGACTCATATTGCTGCACTGAAACCTCTATACTGTACGTTAGAAATCAACATTTTATTTTATATAACTATTATCAAAAACTTGAATAGTATTTTTTTTTTTTTTTTTTTTTTTGGCTGAGATCGAGGCCTGACAGAGTTAGATACCATAAACAGTAAATTTAAATATCCTTTGAGATTTTTAAATTAATTTTTTTAATAATATAAAAAATAATTTACTTAACTTTTTGCAGAAAAGGAAGTCGATCCAAGAATTCCAATGTTGGCGCGTCAATACCTGCAGCTACGAGTGATGCACCAGAAGATCTCAAAATGTAGCATTTTAAGTTTAAAATAATTTTATAAATTGTACTACAAAATAAATTCTTTTTAATTCCTTAATAATTATAACGATTATGTCAAAATAAAAAAAATTCATAAAATAAAATAAAAAATTTTATAATTACCTAATATTTATCCTCATATTTTGACCTGTTTAAGTATCTTTAAATGTTAATTTTTTATTTATTTTTTTCTATTCTTTGATCGCTCATACGACTTTCAGTTTGCGTAAAAATATTTAAAAAGTGTTTTTTTTAAGTGAATGACATAATTTTTCACAAAATAAAAAAATTTAAAGTTTTTAAAAAATAATAATTTAACCTGCACATGCGTTAAACACCTTTGAATAAAACTTCAATTCATTTTTATTTAAAAATTCTACTTTTCATTCAACAAATATCATCTGGTATGTTTTTTTTTTTTTTATTTAATTAAAAATAAGGTTCGAACGTCATAATGATGTTACTCTTACGTTCATAATGTTTTTTTTCGAGTGTCCGAATGGCGGACATTTGATAGATTAGAAAAGCGTCAGTAAGACGTTCAGATGTGAATGTTCGGATGTTCGAAAACGAACATAATTCTAACACCATACTTACGTCCAGTCGGGTATCTAATGATAATAATAATAATAATAATAATAATAACTTTATTCAGATGTATAAGTGATATGTATACATAAAGCCGTAAATACATAATTTTGCATGAATGCAAAAATCGCCACTATGACTTTAATAAGTCAGCGCGTGGCCTGAATATAATAACTTATAATTAATTAATAAAATTTTAAATTTAAATTTACACTTAAAATTACTTTACAATAGATATAAGAATTACAAATTTTCAGATCATCTAAAAAAGCTTTAACGAAAGTATTTGTTGTGTGATTATCATCCTCTTTTATAATTCAAAAATATTCAACAATTATCAATAATCCATCTTTTTAAATTTAATTTTATAGACTTCTTGTTAGAAGTAATATTTTTCAAATCATTAGGTAACATGTTGAAAGTTTTTATCGCATTATAATGACTACTTTTTTTTAATATAGATTTTTTTATAGTAGGCAATGTTATTAATTTATTCTTAGTAATACTATTTGAGTTTTTATAAATATAACAGAGTTTGTCATAATGAAAAACAAGTGAATTTAAATAATACATCTGATTAATTCTCAATATATTTTTACTATATTTAAGTGAAATTCTTTTTAAGATTTTTTTCTGTAGATTAGAAAGTAAGTTTTTGGCATTTTTATAGCACCCTCCCCAAGCTAAAATACCGTATGAACAAAAACAATTAAATAGTGCATAGTAAATCATCATTAATGAATCAAAGTTCATAATTTTTCTGAGTTTGGAGAATACATAAAGCAAATATTTAGTTTTGTTAACTACATTTTTCAAATGTTTTTCCCAAGTTAATCTATAATCAATTGTGATTCCTAAATATTTAGTTTCTAATACTCTTTCTATGCTTACATTATTAATATTTATGTTTATATCTATATCACTGGGAACACTATTTTTGTAAGCACCAAATGTCATAAAAACTGTCTTTTTAATATTTAGTGATAGCCTATTTGCACATAACCAATTATTAACTATATCCAACTTAGAGTTCATATTATCACTTGATGACAACCAAGAATCTCCTTCACTTAAGATAACAGTATCATCAGCATAAGATATAATTGTACCATCTGTATTTTGGGTTAATAAATCATCCATATAGACAATAAAAAATAGGGGACCAAGAATAGTTCCCTGAGGAACACCCATATTTAAATATCTCATTTCACTATTGATTCCATCAATTTTGACGCATTGTTCTCTATCACTTAGGTAACTGCGAATAAGTTGTAGTGGATGATCTCTAATACCATATTTTTCTAGTTTATCTAGTAAAATATCATGATCCACAGTATCAAATGCCTTACTAAGATCAATGAAAGTGGCAATTGCATGTCTATTTAAATTCGTAGTATTATATATGTAATTTGATATGTATTCAAGGGCATCTTGAGTGCTTCTTTTTTTCATAAAACCGAATTGCATTTCTGATATTATCTTATTTTTTTTGAAAAAATTTTCCAGCCTAATATATATGATCTTTTCAAACACTTTTGCCAGATTGGAGATTAGAGAGATTGGTCGGTAATTGTTCATATCACATTTATCACCAGATTTAAAAATTGGAATAACCTCAGCAATTTTCAATGCGCGTGGCCATGTCTTCATTTCTATACATTTGTTGAAAATATTTACTAGAGGATTAGCAATAAAACAATTTAATTTTTTTAGAATTTTTACGCTTTTTCCATCAACACCTCCACTTTTATTTTTTAGATTATTGATAGTTCCAATGATCTCCATAAAGTCAGTTGGATTGAGAAAGAGAGAGTTTTTATTAGGTTCAGTCATTTTGATTTTATCATTATTGTATGACTTTTGAATTTTTGTTGCTAACTTCTCACCAATTGTGCAAAAATGTTTATTTAGTTCATTAGCAATAATATTTATGTCGTTAATTTTCTCACCATTTAGATTAATTTCATTTATAACCTTCTTTTGTTTAGTTTTATTTTTATTTATTTTATTATTGATAAAAGACCACAATTTTTTACTATCATGAGAAATTTCTTTAACTTCTTCAGTATCTTGCTTTTGTTTTGCTTTTTTTATTAAAATTTTTAATATACTAATATATTTTTTATAATGCATTTTTGCATTTATATCTTTAGGATTATTTAAGCACAATTTATGTAATTTTTCTTTATTGACACATGAAACTATTATACCTGAAGTTATCCAATTTTTCCTAGGAATGTACTTTCTCTTTTTCTTTTTACAACATTTTTTAGAAGCAGTAATAATATTTTTAATGTCAGTTATCAAATTGTCAATTGCTGTATTTACGTTTAAGACTGTGTTATATTTGTTCCAGTTATGTTCTGAAGCTTTTTCTTGCAATTTATTAAAATCTATGTATTCAAAAGTTGTTTTTAAAGAATTTGTTTTATTAAGTACTTGATCTTCAAATTGAAGCAATAGAGGATAGTGGTCAGTAAAACCTTCTATTATTTTGAAAGATTTTATAGCAAAATGGTTAGTTTTTATAAATGCATTATCAATGCAAGATCCTTGTCCAATTTGATTATTACTTGGTCTGGTTATTCCATTAAAATAAGGAAGGTATTCTGCATTGGTAAAATTGTTTAATAAATCTAAAGCGTGTTTTGAAGTCTTTAGCATATCTATATTGTAATCACCTAGGAGACAATGATTAATACAATTTTTATTTCTAGATAGATAATCATTTAACAGTTTAAAAAATTTTTCATTTTTTGTTTGGTGAGATTTATATAAAGCTGATATTTTTAATTTAACTTTAGATTTCATATCAAAATTTGTACTAATAATTTTAAGATCTTCTATTACTTCTATTTCAGTAGAATGTGATAAATCTTCTTTTATGTAAACTATAACACCATCAGCTTTGTTAATAGTGCTATTATTTGAAAGTATCTTATAATTAGGAATTTTATAAAAATTAATTTGTTCAGGAGTCCAAGTTTCAGTACATATGATAATATCTGGCTTTTTTTTCATTCTTTCAATAAAAATATGTAAGTATTCAAAATTTGCATTTAAACTTCTAATATTAAACATTAATACTGTGAAATGATCACAATTGAGTATATCATTTAGAGCAAGTATATCAGGAACACTCTGTTCTTCAATTTTGAAATCATCTTCTAGAATAGAATCAAGATCTAAAATTTTACTTACTTTTTTGACTGTGGTTTGAAGCAGAGTTTAGATCAATATTGTTCTTGACGTCATATGATGTACTCATTATATTTATTTTATTTTTTGGCCAAATAGGTTGGATAGGATAATCTATGCTATTTATGGTTTTTTTCAGTCTGTATTTATAAGTTGTACATTTATCAAAATCAATCATTGTGTGATTAATATCTCTTTTTTCTGTTAGAAATTTGTTTGCAAAATCACAGTTTGCACATTTCTTAATATTCTGTTGATCACATTTATTAGTTTCATGTTTACCAGAGCATAAGAGACATGTTATCTCATACTCACATTTTCTACTATTATGTCCAAATTTACCACATTTTAGACAGGGTCTAACTCCAAATTCATCATAGAATTTACAATTTTGATGTCCTAAAAAAATTTTGTTATTATTATTTCTCAAATTTAAATATAAATTAGGACTAACTTGAACTAAGGCACCAAATTTTTCTTTTTTAGTTTTATAAATATTCAAAACAGAACACTTATCAGGTAAACTATTAAAATTTCTATTATTTAAGTCATCTTCAAGTTCCTGCAATTCATACTTAGATTCTATGCCCACAATTTTAATAATTGGGTATTTTAAAGATTGTATTTTAACCTCAAAATCATCATTTTTGAGTTTGCTTTCCAATGAATCTTTTACAATTTCAATATCACTTTTATTGTTACATTTAATAATAACAGAGTTGTCTTTTTTCTCAAAAGTGTTTGATATAGGTGCATTTATTGAAGTATGAATTGTTTTGACAACTTTTTCAAAACATTTTGTCTTGGATTTATCATTTTTGGGTACAATAATTAGATTAGGAACCTGGTTTATTTTTTTATTATTTGTAACTCCATTCTTCACTACACTAGAAAAGCTATTGAGATTTGAAGACTCTTTATTTTTTAATAGATCATTTAGTAGTTTATTTTCATTTTTTAAACTCTGATTAACTTCCCTGAGTAATTTATTCTCCATGTTGACTACACTATAAAATTCACTTTTGTTAAAATCATAATCAATCTGAGAATGAAAACTATCATCATTATTACTATCAGTTTCACTTTTTATCGTTTCTTCTTCACAGTTGTATTTGATTAATGCAATCAATTGTTTAGCTTGAATTGTTAAATCATCGTAGTTTAATTTCGAGGTTATGTTTTCTATCATACAATTTTTACAAATTACAAAAGATTCACTAACGATTTTGGCATTTTTTTGGTTTAAAATATCACTAGGATAATAAACATCCTCACAAATTAAACATATCACAAAACTAATCTTTTGCTCTGAATGACCTTTAATAATTTTCTTTTTACGAATATCAGGTGGCACATGCTTGGTAGGCAGCATGGCGCCGAAAAAAGCCGATGATGAATTCATTTGTAATTATCAATAATTTCTTCATTGGTGTAATTGAGTTTCATACTAAATCACTTTAAATTATACTTGGTTTTTAATTTTGTAAATATTTATTGACAGGCGAAAAACTTTTACTTTTATTTAATCAAAAGTTCACCGTCTCTATTCTCTACAGACGTACTTAAATCGCGGGTGTCTGCTGTTGTCTACTCGGCAATCGGCAGTCGGCGGGAACAACAATCAATAAAGGTTTAGTAGGTACGCTTACTACTTAAGGGCCCGCGCATCGATTTCATTGACCGTAACTTTTCCTAACCAAAAATTAATTTATAATGTCAGTGCAGAGACATTTTTCTGATAGTACACAATATTTTAAGTAACTATTTAATAAGCTTCCTTCATTATAAATTAGTTTCACGTTATTTTTAAACACAATGCTATAATGCTAAAAGCTAACTTCACGTTACATCTAAGTAAGTCTCTTGATCGATGAGCGTTACAGCAAACACCCTAGATTTAAGTACGTCTGAAGAGATCGAGACGGTGAACTTTTGATTAAACAAAAGTAAAAGTTTTTCGTCTGTCAATAAATATTTACAAAATTGAAACCAAGTATAATTTAAAGTGACTTCGTATGAAACTTAATTGCACCAATGAAGAAATTATTGATAATTACAAATGAATTCATCATCATTAGATAAGTCTATGCTCAAATTACTATTTGCTTCAATTCATTTAGTAGTAAAATATAAGACCTTAAACTTTGTGCAATTTTTAATTCTTTTTTCAGTCTTGGCTGATAACACTTGGTGTTGGAAGTGGACTTGTGTTAATTCTTCTTTCAGTCTTGGACGATAACACGTGGTGTTGGGAGTGAAATTGTGTGTCAACGCTACAATTCCTTTGCTGAATATTCTGAAAATTATTATTAAAGATTAACAGTAGAGAAAGGAGTATTTGCTGTTGACGCTTTATCACAAATTTCTTTTCAAAGTGTTGTTTCAAATTTAATTAGTTAATTTTAAGTTGAAAATTGAAGAAATTTAAATTAGTAAGTGTAAACAAGTGTACAATGTGTATGATCATGAAATTTCAAAAATTTTGACAAGCGTAGAACATAATTCCAGGTCAGCATAGTTTTTACTTAATTTTTTTATAATCAAATCTTGTAAGTATAGACAAAGTATGTATGAGATATATTACATAACTTGCAAACGTTAATTTTCTTTTCTAAAATTACAATAATATCATTTCTTAGTTTTTCTGTTGTGAGATACTTGTTAAAAATCTGTATCAATAAATCACGTTTGTATTGCTTAAGGACATTTAACTCTAAAAATTAATCATGCTAGGAAAATTCTGAAAATTTACGAACAGTTGGATATGAACTTAAAAATACTCTGTTAAAATTCTGAAGTGATTCAGCGTCTAATAGCTGAGAAATTAACTTTTTTTTGGCTCTTTTGTAGCTTTTAAATATAGTCCTGACATCAATATTTACAATATTGTTATTTAGTGTTGTTGCTTATCTAAAAAATTATAATTTTGTTTATTTAGTCAGAAGTTGTGTTAATTAGTGAATAAATAGTAGCAATAGCATAATAAACTACTTCAGAAATTAATAGAATAGATTTGGTTATTCTGGATTAACTAAAAACAGAAAAAAAGCAACTAATGTTTTGTTAGAAACTTTCTGCAACTAACTGTATATATACTCAAATACTAAAATCTTTTTGTCATACATTGATAAAATTACTATATCAAATAATAGAAATTACATGTTAAAAAATAAAATAAATTTTTTTACTAGAAAAACTTGTGTAAAATATTAATTTTTTCTGTATATTATACTTCAAAATATTAAAATAATAATAATAATATTAATAGTAATGAAAAAAAAAAAAAATTGAAATCAATGATTGCAAACAAATATAATTCAGATAACATGCTAAGAAATATATTATATTGTTGATTCAAAAATTATTTAATATATATATATATATATATACTAGGGGGTACCCCCCTGCTCGCTTCGCTCGCCAACCCCCATAAAAATAGTTATAAAATATGGAGTTTTTTGACAGTTAATATTAACATGTTTTTTGAGTTGAGTTTGTGTATTGAATAAAAGTTCAAACATGTTTAGGTAAAATTGTTGAACATGATTTAAATTGACAAAAGAAAATTTTATTATGGTGAGTCTAAAAAAATAGTTATAAAAATTAAATAGTAAGTTGAAATACTTCAAGTACTTAAAACATGTTAAATATAATATTTCTTAACCGTTTTGAAGTACTCCTTTAAAAAGGGCTTTTAAAATTACGACTCCTCTAGGAAAAGCACCCTTCAAAGAGGTTAAATATGAATTTTTTGACAGTTAAGGTGCTCGTACAGGAGAAGCTCCTATAATTTAAAATCAACTCCTCCGGGAGGAGCCCCTTAAAACATGTTGAATATAAGGTTTATTGACGTTTTGAGGTGCTCCTCCGGGAGGAGCTCTGGAAATTACGGCTGCTGCGGGAGGAGCCCCTTAAAACATGTTAAATATAAGGTTTTTTGAAGGTTTTGGGGTGCTCCTCCGGGAGGAGCTCTTTAAACTACGGCTCCTCCGGGAGGAGCCCACTTCAAACATAATAAATATAAGGTTTTTTGACGTTTTAAGGGGCTCCTCCGGGAGGAGCTCTTTTTTTTTGGCTCCTCCCGGAGGAGCCGTAATTTTCAGAGCTCCTCCTGGAGGAGCCAAAAAAAAAAAGAGCTCCTCCTGGATATAACTTTATAATATAGGAAGATATACTAGGGGGGGGGGGGTACCCCCCTGCTCGCTTCGCTTGCCAACCCCCCAGAATTTTATGCTTGAATCTACACTTGTACCTACGCTTATACACTTACTCTTGTGTCTACCTCTGTACCTACTCTGATACATACCATTGTTTCTACTTTTATAGCTTGTGACTACACCTGCACCTTATTTCGTGCCTACCTTTGTTCTCACCTTTCATCTTACTCCAAACCCTTGTAACTACCCTTGTTCTTACCGTTGTACTTACTGCTATTTATAACTAAGCTCTTACCCAGGAATATGCTCATGTTTATTTATATATTTCTATCATGGTGATAACTGTAGTTTGAATTTTTTTCATGCTTTTATTTCTAATTCGAAGACTACTTTGTTCTAATCTTTGATCATACTTACGTTTCAAGCCTTTGTTAAACATCTGTTTCTATGCTTTTACCGACTTATTTTCGTCTTTTTATTTATTAACCTTCCCTGCTTTATAACCTTGCTACTATCCACGTCTGTTGAGTATTTTTTTCCGACTCTCTTTACTACGTCTGTTGATTTTTTTTACTTCCTACATATGTTAATAATCTTGTGAGTACTACCTATTTTTTACTCAAGCTTCTAACGCCGAACCTTCTACACATGCATTTGTTTCTACATCTGTTTCTACTCCCATGCTAACTCGAGTTCTTTATTTATTTATTTTTTTAATTTTCTACACTGAATCTAGCCCTGTGCATAATCTTTTTTATCCTCTTGTACTTACTATTCTAAATAACCCTATAACAAACCTTGTTCATAACATTGTTTCAAACTTGATAACTACTGTGGTAACTACATTGTACCTACTGACGTACCTGGACTTGTCATTACGTTTGTAACTTTGAACCTACGCTTATATGTATATTTTTGCTTAATACTGTTTCTATCTCTTTCACATGAATCTACTTGCTTAAATTTTGGTGTTTGCTGTTGTTTTTTCTTTTTTTCTTTTGAATCTTTGTTCTCATCTTTGTGAAAACTATCTTTTCTATTGTTCTTATCAAATTTTTTTGTAATTGCAATCGTGAAACTAATCATCTTCATAAAATTTTGCCCACACAGCTCTTTAACTTTTTTGACAAATACTTCCTACATCCTTTTACATTTGCTATCAACGCTTTTTCTACGTAGGTCTGTCCCAATCAACCTATCTTGATTAATATCGAAGTTTATCTTACGACAACAGTTTCCAGCCATGTGTAGCCTCTTTCACTTTGTTATTATTTTCATACTTCAATTTGTAACTTTGAACGTATGCTGTACTTTTTTTTTTTTTTTTTTTCTCAACATCTAACCCTGAAACTATCATCTTTTATACTATTGTTTTCGATCCTGTACAAACCTTTGTAGGTAAACACTTACCCACTTTTGAATCTACCGATGTACCTACCATCTTGCCAAACCTTGAAGCTCTCTAAGCGAAGGGCACGCGCAATTGTATTATAATATCTAAAACAAGTTTTGTCGAAGCTTTATCTAAATTAATCGACAATAAGTCATATATACCCTTGACCTTCGCACTACGTTCAGAGTTCATATTCATTTAAACTTTTGTGGTTATAGATTCATTGGTTTTGTTTCAGTTTGTATACTAATAATTATTATTTTCATGATTATAATCGGATAATTTCGAACACTTAATTACATAATTATTTTTTCATCAAATCTATTCTCTAGATGTTTTAATTGAATTGTAATATAAAAATTAAAAATAAAAATTCAAATTTTAAATTTTGTTCTTGAACCAATCACATCACGAATAAAATGCTGACATTCTTTTTGGGTTCTCTCTTTTATCTTTGGATATTAGTTAATTTTTTTAATGCTTCGTAGTTACTTTTTAAATTTCTTCTATAGATACATAGCTGATAACTTGTATCAAAAATTGGCGATGTGAGTAGAAACTGATAACATACAGGGTGGGCAATTTTAATCAATCCAGCTGAATAACTTGCTTGGAAAGGCCCAAATCGAAAAAAATGTAGAGACCAAAGTTTCATGATTTTTTGGGGCTAATAAAATAACCCAGCCAAAATAGGGCCTTTACCTTTATTTTAGGCCCTACGAGCCTCAACTTTGTTTTTTTAAACAGGAACCCCTATTTTTGACCCCAGATTCGGAAAGAGCGGAAAATTTTACGATTTTTAGGTATTTTTTGAAATTTTTTTTGGGCCTATCTGAGCCGAGATAGGGCTTTTATCTTTATTTTGGGCCTTACGGACTCTGCCCCCGAGTTTTCAGTGGGAAAACCCTACTGTTGGCCCCAGATTCAGAAAGAGCGGGAAATTTTACGATTTTTAGGTATTTTTCGAAATTTTTTTTGGGCCTATCTGAGCCGAGATAGGGCCTTTATCTTTATTTTGGGCCTTACGGACTTTATCCCCGAGTTTTCAGTGGGAAAACCCTACTTTTGGCCCCAGATTCGGAACGAGAGGGAAGTTTTACGAATTTTAGGTATTTTTTGAAATTTTTCATGGGCCTTGTTGGGGTGCTTGTTTAGCGTGAGTCCCCTTGCCACTCACGATGGGGTGCTTGCTTAACGTGAGTCCCCTTGCCACTCACGATGGGATGCTTGCTTAACGTGAGTCCTCTTGCCACTCACGATGGGGTGCTTGCTTAACGTGAGTCCCCTTGCCACTCACGATGGGGTGCTTGCTTAACGTGAGTCCCCTTGCCACTCACGATGGGGTGCTTGCTTAACGTGAGTCCCCTTGCCACTCACGATGGGGTGCTTGTTTAGCGTGAGTCCCCTTGCCACTCACGATGGGGTGCTTGCTTAACGTGAGTCCCCTTGCCACTCACGATGGGGTGCTTGCTTAACGTGAGTCCCCTTGCCACTCACGATGGGGTGCTTGCTTAACGTGAGTCCCCTTGCCACTCACGATGGGGTGCTTGTTTAGCGTGAGTCCCCTAGCCTCTCACGATTGAGAGATTTTCTGTTTCATTAACCACGATGCCAGTGTTCAAAATTTCCACCTTGCGCTTGAAGGCATAAATTTATTCGCCTTTGAAAATTTTTAACAGTCTTTAGCAATGTTGCTCTTGGAATGGCGTTACATACTTGACGTATGCGCTGTATCATATCCTCTCTTGTAGTCGGACCTTGAGCGTATACTACGTTTTTTACGTAACCCCACAAATAAAAGTCAGGTGACGTCAAATCAGGTGAGCGAGCAGGCCAGTTGAAGGGACCTCCCCGTCCAATCCATCTCCCGTGGTAGATTTGATTCAAAAACTGCCTTACAATTGGTGAATAATGGGGTGGGGCCCCATCTTGTTGTATCCACATTCTTTGTCTGGTAGCAAGATCAACGTCTTCTAACATCTCTGATAATCGATCTCTCAGTAGTTCTAAATACGTGTGTCTGTTGACATTCGCATCAAAAAAATACGGACCTCCTAAATAGCCATTTACTATGCCACACCAAACCATGACGCTCCAACGATTTTGTCTATTCACAGTCCTGTACCAGTGGGGGTTTTCATTGGACCAGTAGTGGCGGTTATGTCTATTCAATGTTCCGTCATTTTTAAATGTAGCTTCATCGGAGAAAAGCACGTACTTAAAAAAGTCAGCATCTTGTGCAATTCTAGCTAAAGCCCAGTTGCAGAACTGAACTCTCATTTGAAGATGCACTGGCTGCAACTCATGAACCAATGTTATATGGTACGCATGATATTTAGGTTTCTTCAAAATGTGTAACACAGTTCGTCGTGGAATCCCAGTTTCACGTTCAATTTGACGACTACTAACCTGAGGGTCGAGATGAGTAGCAGCTAAGATTGTTAGAACGCGAACGTCATTTTCGTCGTACTCACGACGTCTGCGTTGACGAGTAAGATGTCCACCACGAGCTCTGTTAGTGAAGGTGCGTATTGTCCCATGATTTGGGTGACGCCTGTGAGGAAAACGTTCAGCATGTCGACGTGCTGCTGCTCGACAGTTATTTTGACACTCACCAAGGATAAGTAGTAAATCAACGATCTTGTTAGCTGGATAATCAGACATTTTTCGGTTGAAATTTATATAAACACGAAAACAATTAGTGAATTGAAAGAAATCTTAGCGAGGTAAACTAAGCACATGCACGCTCTGTTTCTTATTTAATTGTACAAAAAAGCATATTAAAAAAAATTAAATTTTTATCTACGAAATTCAGAGGGCGCTAAGCTCGCTCATAAAAAAATAGAAAAGTTTATTGAGTTTCAAGAATTTTTAAGAATTTATGAGGAATCGATTTCCGTTGCTGACATTTCTAAAAAACTAGTTTATTATTTACTTTCTACAAGATTCAGGCATTTCAGATTTAGCCTTCAACTTTATATCCAATGTACTTTATGAATAAATGGGATCGACTCTCTTGGCGAGGCACAAAAATTTTTAAAAACATACAAAAATTAAAAAGTAAAAAAAAATTAAATTTGTATCTACGAAATTCAGAGGACGCTAAACTCGCTCATAAAAAAATAGAAAAGTTTATTGAATTTCAAGAATTTTTAAGAATTTATGATAAATCGATTTCCGTTGCTAACATTTCTAAAAAACTAGTTTATTATTTACTTTCTACAAGATTCAGGCATTTCAGATTTAGCCTTCAACTTTATATCCAATGTACTTTATGAATAAATGGGATCGACTCTCTTGGCGAGGCACAAAAATTTTTAAAAACATACAAAAATTAAAAAGTAAAAAAAAATTAAATTTGTATCTACGAAATTCAGAGGACGCTAAACTCGCTCATAAAAAAATAGAAAAGTTTATTGAATTTCAAGAATTTTTAAGAATTTATGAGGAATCGATTTCCGTTGCTAACATTTCTAAAAAACTAGTTTATTATTTACTTTTTACAAGATTCAGGCAATTAAGATTTTGCTTTGAACTTTATCGAGTAGACGAATTTTTTTTTGAGTACATGCAATGAAAAAGTATCTTTGGGCCAGCTAAGATGGTCGGAATTGGGACCAGGGCATTAGATTGGGTCCTACGGACCGAAAATTTATTTTTTAAGTGGTAACGACTACTTTTTACTAGGTTTCGGAAAAAGTAGAAATCTTTTTGGTTTTTTCTTGTTTCTAGAAATTTTTGGGCCTTACCAAGGCCCCGTAGGTCCCATTTATTCATAAAGTACATTGGATATGAAGTTCGAAGCAAAATCTGAAATGCTTGAATCTTGTAAAAAGTAAATAATAAACTAGTTTTTTAGAAATGTTAGCAACAGAAATCGATCCCTCATAAATTCTAAAAAATTCTTGAAATTCAATAAACTTTTCTATTTTTTTATGAGCGAGTTTAGTGCCCTCGGAATTTCGTAGATAAAAATTTAATTTTTTTTCATATTCATGATTTTTTGTACAATTGAATAACAAACAGAGCGTGCATGTGCTTAGTTTACCTCACTAAGATTTCTTTCAATTCACTAATTGTTTTCGTGTTTATATAAATTTCAACCGAAAAATGTCTGATTATCCAGCTAACAAGATCGTTGATTTACTACTTATCCTTGGTGAGTATCAAAATAACTTTCGAGCAGCAGCACGTCGATATGCTGAACGTTTTCCTCACAGGCGTCACCCAAATCATGGGACAATACGCACTTTAACTAACAGAGCTCGTGGTGGACATCTTACTCGTCAACGCAGACGTTGTGAGTACGACGAAAATGACGTTTGCGTTCTAACAATCTTAGCTGCTACTCATCTCGACCCTCAGGTTAGTAGTCGTCAAATTGAACGTGAAACTGGGATTCCACGACGAACTGTGTAACACATTTTGAAGAAACCTAAATATCATGCATACCATATAACATTGGTTCATGAGTTGCAGCCAGTGCATCTTCAAATGAGAGTTCAGTTCTGCAACTGGGCTTTAGCTAGAATTGCACAAGATGCTGACTTTTTTAAGTACGTGCTTTTCTCCGATGAAGCTACATTTAAAAATGACGGAACATTGAATAGACATAACCGCCACTACTGGTCCAATGAAAACCCCCACTGGTACAGGACTGTGAATAGACAAAATCGTTGGAGCGTCATGGTTTGGTGTGGCATAGTAAATGGCTATTTAGGAGGTCCGTATTTTTTTGATGCGAATGTCAACAGACACACGTATTTAGAACTACTGAGAGATCGATTACCAGAGATGTTAGAAGACGTTGATCTTGCTACCAGACAAAGAATGTGGATACAACAAGATGGGGCCCCACCCCATTATTCACCAATTGTAAGGCAGTTTTTGAATCAAATCTACCACGGGAGATGGATTGGACGGGGAGGTCCCTTCAACTGGCCTGCTCGCTCACCTGATTTGACGTCACCTGACTTTTATTTGTGGGGTTACGTAAAAAACGTAGTATACGCTCAACGTCCGACTACAAGAGAGGATATGATACAGCGCATACGTCAAGCAAGTAACACCATTCCAAGAGCAACATTGCTAAAGACTGTTCAAAATTTTCAAAGGCGAATAAATTTATGCCTTCCAGCGCAAGGTGGAAATTTTGAACACTTGCGTCGTGGTTAATGAAACAGAAAATCTCTCAATCGTGAGAGGCAAGGGGACTCACGCTAAACAAGCACCCCATCGTGAGTGGCAAGGGGACTCACGTTAAGCAAGCACCCCATCGTGAGTGGCAAGGGGACTCACGTTAAGCAAGCACCCCATCGTGAGTGGCAAGGAGACTCACGTGAAGCAAGCACCCCATCGTGAGTGGCAAGGAGACTCACGTGAAGCAAGCACCCCATCGTGAGAAGCAAGGGGACTCACGTTAAGCAAGCACCCCATCGTGAGTGGCAAGGGGACTCACGTTAAGCAAGCACCCCATCGTGAGTGGCAAGGGGACTCACGCTAAACCAGCACCCCATCTCGAGTGGCAAGGGGACTCACGTTAAGCAAGCACCCCATCGTGAGTAGCAAGGGGACTCACGTTAAGCAAGCACCCCATCGTGAGTGGCAAGGGGACTCACGCTAAACAAGCACCCCAACAAGGCCCATGAAAAATTTCAAAAAATACCTAAAATTCGTAAAACTTCCCTCTCTTTCCGAATCCGGGGCCAAAAGTAGGGTTTTCCCACTGAAAACTCGGGGATAGAGTCCGTAAGGCCCAAAATAAAGATAAAGGTCCTATCTCGGCTCAGATAGGCCCAAAAAAAATTTCGAAAAATACCTAAAAATCGTAAAATTTCCCGCTCTTTCCGAATCTGGGGCCAACAATAGGGTTTTCCCACTGAAAACTCGGGGGTAGAGTCCGTAAGGCCCAAAATAAAGATAAAAGCCCTATCTCGGCTCAGATAGGCCCATGAAAAAATTCAAAAAATACCTAAAAATCGTAAATTTTTCCGCTCTTTCCGAATCTGGGGTCAAAAATAGGGGTTCCTATTTTAAAAAACGAAGTTGAGGCTCGTAGGGCCTAAAATAAAGGTAAAGGCCCTATTTCGGCAGGGCCATTTTATTAGTCCCAAAAAATCATGAAACTTTGGTCTCTACATTCTTTTCGATTTGGGCCTTTCCAAGCAAGTTATTCAGCTGGATTGATTAAAATTGCCCACCCTGTATATCAAAAATGGGGGGCGTAAGTTAAAAAAAGGGCATGGGGGGGAGTGATTAGAAAAGGGTCTAATTTATCAGCACGGGAAAAAAAAGCAAACGCACGGGAAATTTTAGGTCAAATTCACGGGAAAAAAGGCATTTGCACGGAAAAATAAGTGATTAAACGGGAAAGAAAATAAATGCACGGGAAAAAATACTTGAGCGGAAGTTAAATGTATTAAACGGGAAAAAAAATATATTGAATGGGAGTAGAATTAACATTGTGCGGGAAAAAAATGTATTAAACGGCAATAGAATTGATCTCGCACGGGAAAACGTCATATATTTTCTAGTGAATGGATTATCCCACAATTCGATTCGATTTACTATTGCACCTGCCACACTTACCTAGTAAATAAATTTTTTTTCCTGCCCTATAAGTCACTTTGTTGTAAGCTAATTTATAGTACCCCTGGTCACTCTAACCATAAAATCAAATCTTTGATGCTTGTTTTCGGTGACTCGCACTATAAAATAGTATATAGTACGAGTGCAGTACGTCAACAGGGCTTATTAAGAACCTCGTGCTGTGCTTCGCTACGTACTTGGGTCCTTAAAACCACCCCGGTGACGATGCTGCACCTGTACTATAATATACTTTTTTAAGTGCATTTATTATTCTACCTACGAGAACGTGCTATTATATATTATATCTTTATTATTTACTTCGTTGTAATCTAATTTTAAGTGCATTTAATTATCTATTTATGCGAACGTGTTACCATATATTTGTATCACTCGATGTACTTGTCAAGTCAATCGTGGGGGGGCGTGAGAGAGGAAAAGCAACTATATAATATAGTAAGATATATATATATGTTGCGGTCACTATCCGGACATTTCATATATACAGCGGTTACTATCCGGACATTTCAACACTATCCGGACAGTCAGGATAGTGTTTGGTCCCATTTTTTCCGAGACCAAATAAAAATGAGTTCCAGAAATTGGGTGATGGGTTATTTGGGATGGGTTATTTGGGATGGGTTATTTTGGTTGAACCGCGCAAACCTAGAAAATTTTTTTATTGATGGGTTATTTTGGAAAAAAAAATAAAAAAAAGATGGGTTATTTTGGTTTTTTTGAATACGTGGGTGGATTGCGCGTGATTTGCGCTTTAAGAGGGTGTATTATGGCTTTAGTAATTTATCATGCGGTATGTACAGTGGTCCGGCCGAAGGCCGGACACTGACCACTGTACATATATAAGATATATATATATATATACGTAAAAAATTGTCATGAAAATAATTTTTTTTATTTATGCGACGAAACAATAACAATGATAATATTGCATTGAAAAAAAAAAAAAATTAATATCTTTTTTAATAATTTATGAAAATAATATACTTTATACTTTTTGCTTGAAAATTTCATTTATATCATTTTAAAAAACTTGAAAAAACAAAATTTATTTTGTAATGATAAAAAATTTTTAATTTATAAAAAAAATAAAAAAATACAAACCCGTACGGAATTCCGTGTGGAAATCCGTACGGAAATCGGTGCCAAATTACCGTTCTGATAATCCGTACGGATTTCTGCACGGATTTCCGTGCGGACATCCGTGCGGATTTCAACACGGATTTTTTCAGCTGGGCAGCGTGTTGGATCTAACCTCAAAAACGTCAGCGTAATTGTAAAAACGAAGTTTATTGGATTTAATTATTCCAATACGGTTAATGTTTAAACAACAAAAGTAAAAATGGGTAAAGTTTTTGATGAAGGAATTTTACTTTGAGAGGGAGATGCACTTGCAAATTTTGACAAACGTTGTCGGTTAAAAATCTTTAGATTAATATCTACTTGTACATCACTCAAAAAAGTGTGAAGATGATAATTCGGAATTGAAGCTGAGAAAAAGATTCTTTTTGTTTACTTCAATAGCATAAGTAAAAAAATAACGATTTTGTGGTGTGTGTGAAGCGTGTTTCTTAACTATAGTATTCATATCAGCACCTGCCACTGACTTAAAAGTTCATCCGTGATTTGTTATGTTGGTCGTATCGTCCGGTGGTGTATGTGTTTGTGTAAAGCAGTCTTATTTTGAGTATGCATATCAGCACTTAATCTTACTAAAAAGTTCATCCATGATTTGTTAATTATGTTTTGTGTCGCTGGCCGCTGCTTTTTCATCACCACCTACGTCAACTTATTATTTGTACTTTATTGCCTCATATTGATAATTAAATTTGAAGTCTGTTCCTGATTGTTTGTTTATTTACTCTGCCTGACCTATAATTGAGCCACACCACCTGCCTCCAGCAATCGTCTGCAGCTCTTCTCTCCGGAGTACTTCTGACCTGACGTGAGTCTCACTACTTGCTTGACAACTACTTCTACAATGTCGGACACAGCTCTTTGTGGTAAATGCCTAAAAAGTGAACGCTCGAATGCGAAACTGCATCTCTGTGATAAAGTTAGATGGTACACCTGCGAAAGCCTGCCCACCCTGCATCGCCAAAGCTGATCCTAGGAAGTCGGAATCACTTAACTCTCGTTCTCGCTTGCTTTCTAACTCCTCGCTCATTTCAAACTCATCAACTAATAATATTTAGCCAGGCAATGAAGCACTCCTAAAAAACATCTAAAGTGAGATTAGTGGTCTAAAGTCTTCCTTGGATGATCGTTTTGATGGTCTCAAGAAATCTACAGATGCGCGTTTTGATGGCATTGATAAAAAACTCAAGGACCTTGACCTCATCCCGAAGTTAGCCGCACTTATGGACCCTGCTGAGGAACAACTTTCGGAAATACAAGATGAGCTGGCCAAGATTAAGAAGAGATTTGAGAACCCGGAGGAGTCTGCAGTCGTTCACCGTGATCCAGAGGTAATGGATATAGTACTGCAGCTGGAAAGGCAGAATGCAGAGTTGAGCTCAGATCTAGCTCGTATGCGTAATATGAGATCTACTAACTCCTTGGTACTGGTAATTGGTGGTCTGACTATTCCTCCGGGTTCCGATCTAAACTCCATGGTGTTGACTGTACTCAAAACTCTCCGTTCGGATACTGAAGCTCGAGACATCGTTGTTGCGCGGCTTCTCTTCAGCAAAACCAACGTGAAAACAGCTATTAATCACGCTGAGTCAAACAAGACTGACAGTGAAGCCGCAAGATCTCTCAACTCGTCAACCTCTACTGCTACTGTGCCTACTTGATCCTGGTTATTCTCAGCTCTTGTGCACTACTGTTGGAAATAATCCAAAGTAAAATTAGGAAGGGTAAACTGCATACATCAGTTATTACCCCGAATCTTCCAACTGAGGTGGATTCGAAATCAATTGCTCCTGGACTTCTGAATGTTAATGAATTCCTTCCGAGAGAGATTTTCAACCTACATCGTACTGTACGTGAGAAGGCGAAACAACCAAACTCCGGATTCACCACCTTTATCCGGAGTGGACAAATATATGTCAGAAGGAAGAAGGGAGATGTACCGACGCCAATCGACGCATTAACTCCTGAGGTAAGCTATCATATCTTCTCTCTCGTGGCGATATTTCATTTGCATCTTATCACTTCACTCATCTCCGCAATCATTCACCGTCACATCTTATTCATTCATATTTACCTACTTCTAGATCTCATCAACCCTCTTCCTCCCTTGCTTCGCAAAAAGTAGTGGGTACAACCTTCGAGTTTCCATGTGAATGCTAACTCTTTCAGTGGGCACCTGGGGCAGATTGAGCATTTCTTAACGACGCAGCTCCTATTCATGTGCTTGCCATCACCGAAAGTTGGCTTGGTCCTCTTGTTGAGGACTCTGTTGTGGCACTTAAGGACTTTGTCCTGCTTAGACAAGACCGCAATACTCAAGGGGGTTGATACGTGAAAGGGGAGTTCAAGGCTTTTGGTAGTGTGGCGGGGAACAACCAAGGCTTCACGAGTAGCAATGATCCTCTCAAAGTGAGAGCTGTGCTGCATCAAGAAGAAGTTCGCAAGGTAAGACGGTCTCTCCGTCTCTAGGATTCGATACAATAAACAAGATGCAAAATAATCCCTGCGACCCTTCGACGTAAGCCAGCCAAGCTCACGCCTATAAGGAGTAATATGCGCACTCCTCGTGACCCCATAGATCTACCTAAGGCCTCTGTTGAGGACCCTTTGCAGCCTAAGATCCTGCTCACCCGAAATATTGCAATAGACAAGAGATCAATAATCCACAACAGGAAAAAGGAGCGTCTGAACAAGATGACGACGTAGGTTGAGGAAAGTGCTACGTCTGAAATGAAAAAGCCTATACATAAGAGCGTAGGCTCGTTTACACACATAGTTGACATGCTCCTTCCAACTCAGTTTTGAATCAAGCACCACCCCCAAGCTACGTGCAGAGGACACAAATGGGATACACGAGCGTCCAAAATGCAGGCATTCAATGCCCAGTTCTACAAAAGCATTCACAAACTTCGGTGTACCAAAGATCATAGCCTTGGTTTTCCCCACGTTAAGCCCCAGATGATTCGCGGTAGCCCAATTCACCACACATTCCGCAGCTCTGCTCAACCTCTCCAGAATTGCCTGCAAATCCGCGAAGTAACCCTGTACATAAACCTGCAGATCGTCCGCATAAATTACATGATATACACCAGGATCAAGACCCTGTGCAATGTCAACCACAAACAAAGCAAAGAGCAGAAACCCCAGTACCGAGCCCTGAGGCACACCTTTATTAAGAGGCCGAAAAGAGGAATTATCACCCAAGCCCTCTGCTCTCACTACTTGCGAACGGCCAGAGAGATATGACCCGATCCAGCGCAGTACCCCATTGGAGAAAGCAAGCGAACGAAGCTTCTTCAGCACGGTCGTGTGACAGACCGTGTCAAAAGCCTTAGAAAAATCAAACAATAGCAAAGCTGTGATCTGTCGCTTGTCCATGCCCCGACGGATGTCATCAGTAAGCTTCAAAAGAGCAGTCTGTCTGCTGTGTCCAGTTCTGAAACCCGCTCGAAATCTGTCCATCAAGCCCTTTGTCTCAGCAAAAGATGATATCTTCAAAGACCAATCTCTCAAGGATCTTAGACAGGAAACAAAGGAGGGAGATAGGACAAAAGTCACCCAGGCACAGATATCTGCTCAGCAGATGCGACAAGATTCGAGTTGCCTATAAAAAAAATGTTTTAAATACTTTCAAAATAAAATTTTTTTAAAAAATTAAAAAATGTTAGAGTACAAGAATTTAAAATTCGAAGAGATTTGTTCGGAAGGCTGCTTGATATATCTCTTGAGTGTAAATTGGAAATCGAGGAGGTATTGGAATACTCTCAGAATCCTGTACCTTTATCACTATGCCACATAGATGGATTTATAAAAAAGATTTTGTGATTGATGGGCCAGGAACGAAACGTCCATCGAAATTCCTGGATGAGATGAAAAATATTAAATTTAAACAAGCTTTTGTATAGTTTTTAACCCATTACCGCCCATGGAAAAATCAAAAGTGATATAAAAAAACTAACTGTTGGAAAACCTGTCTCATGAAAAAATAGTAGATACGTGTTTTTTCTTTTTTCAATTTTCATTGTTTAAACATTATTTATTTAAACAAATTCGTAAAAAAATTTAAATTTTCATAAACTAATAACGGCATTCGATTCTTTGACCAAAAATAAGGCGAAAGTCATCTAAGTAATTTTTTGATCAGACGCTTAGATCTTTTGCTACGAGTGCTCAAACATCTAAAAATATGGTTTTATAGTGGTGAGCTCCGAGGCGCCGCACCGAAGATACACTTTTATGAGTCAGAGCTCACCACTATAAAACCATATTTTTACATGTTTGAGCGCTCGTAGCAAAAGATCTAAGCGTCTGATCAAAAAATTACTTAGATGACTTTCGCCTTATTTTTGGTCAAAGAATCGAATGCCGTTATAAGTTTATAAAAATTTAAAAATTTATCCGAATTTGTTTAAATAAATAATGTTTAAACAATGAAAATTGAAAAAAGAAAAAATACGTATCTACTATTTTTTCATGAGACAGGTTTTCCAACAGTTAGTTTGTTTATATCACTTTTGATTTTTCCATGGGCGGTAATGGGTTAATTAAAGATTGGTCTAGTCCTGTACATAATTCGCTCATAAAACGAACACAAATAATTTATTTAGGCTACGATAAATGTTATAAGTACAGAAAAGTTGCCGGTGAAATAACAGCACGGAGAGAAAAAATACACGATTTTAGTGTGGACGCTGCACGAGAAACTTGTGTGCTGAAGTCGCGCATAAATTTTATGCGAGCGCTACAAAAAAACTGTGCTTTGTCACAGAATTTTTTCGTATACGGCGCAGCGTTTTTGTGTACAATTCACGCAGAATTCTGCAGTGTTAACTTATCACACTAAAATCGTGTATTTTTTCTCTCCGTGAGGAGAAGTTTCCGAAGATTTTTAATGTGTCGACCATGCAGAAGCTGATACAAGAAAAGTTTTTCATGTGGGTGATATGCTTCCAAAGTTTAAAATTCTAATTAAATGTTCTGATACAGACATTTTGATTATTATGCTCGCCAACTTAAAGCACTTGCTTCATACGGTTGAACATTTGGATCCAGCTAGGCACTGGCAATAAAGTCAGAAATATTGACATGTGCTGTCTTTTTATGACTTTAAGTAAACAGCTATGTAGTAGTACTGCAGCGTTCCACGCGTTTACCGGTTGTGACTACAACCCCGCTTTTAACCGAAAAGCCAAATTAAGGCCCTTTAAACTTCTGCAGTCATCGTCTAAATTTCAAGATGCTTCTATTCAATTGGAAAATCCTGCAATAGTATCAAATCCAGAGCTTTACAATCTGCATCTAAAGTAATTGAAGAATATGTTTGCTGTTTGTACAGCGTAAAAGCTGTGAAATCTGTCATTGAGGATAGAGTTGTAATATTCGATAGAAAATATCACCATAAGAACGAAAAAGAAAAATTCCGAAAAAGCAAGACAAAGCTTGAAGCTTCAGCTTTCCCTCCGTCATTGCGCGAGTTTGATCAACACTTCAGAAGAACAATTTATATTTCACAAATATGGAGCAATAGTAATTTAAAAAGTCCAACTGCTATTGATCCAATAAGGTATGGCTGGAAGTAAAATAATGGAAAATATGATTTTCACTGGTTTGATGGAGATGAGTCTCCTCAAAAAGTTATGGATGTCGTCAGGGTACAAGAGAATGCGATGGATGAATCAGAAAATGAAGTGGACGAAGACGAGGGTGCGGATAACTGCGACAAAAATGATGAAGGTCTAAAAAAATTTTTTTAACCTCGTTGATTACAAGTAATAACTTGAGTCCCTCCGATGCAAGCCAAAAGAACGAAATGTACTCCCTGCACCATCGACCAACGCGCATCCGGCCTACTGCATGCCCTCGCTTGCGCTCGGGCCGCAACACGGTGGCCAGCTGCGTGTCGGCCGCTGGCACTTCGGGAGTACATTTCGTTCTTTTGGCTTTAATCGGAGGAAATCAAGTTATTTTTTGTGATAAACGGTCTTTAAAAAAGTGCATATATCCCTCAAGACTAAAATTTGCTGAGGAGGCCCACGTATTCGCAGCTCTCGACTTCGTCTCGAGCTACAGTGACAGCGAGCCTCCACTACAAACTCTAGTCTCTCTGGGAATAATATACTATTGTTTCTTTAAAAAATAATTTGTCATTAATTGTTAATAAATTTATTTGTTTATCATTCAGAACGCAGGAAAGAGCGTGATTCTTATGATGAAAGTATAGATTCAGAAAACTATAGTGATTCTGATGAAGATTATTTAATTATAAAAATTAATTCATCAATTTGTTTGTGTAATTTAAAAAAATTTTAACTTGAATTATAATTGTTTTTCTTAAAAATAATTTATTGTAAGGTTTGAAAATAAAAATAGTTCCTTTTTTTTAAAAAATAGTACATCAGTATTTCAAAAATCAAAATTATTCCTGCCTTTAAATCCTTTTTTTTTTTTTGACGGCAATGTGTTTTAATATAATTTTTATCGATTTCATATTGTATGATAATATTGTCTGCTGTACTCAGTAATAGTATCTGGGCTCTACTTTAGCTCTGATAATTTTATCTTATTGTTAGGCTATAATGATAATTAATCTGTGAACTAACAATTATTATTCACTTGATTTTTTATTTATTTTTCATTACAAAAGTGCAATTAAAGATTTGATGTGCCTTAAAAGTTCGTGAATTGAAAGTGTGATTTGCTCAGCTTTTGAGGTTCTGCGTCTGAGTTAGTGTTTACATTTTGAACACTTGTACTTGAATTATTATTTGAAATGTCTTTATGTTACTTTTGTGAAATTCCTTTTGGTGATACAACTGTTATTTGTTGTAGAGCATGTCAAGAGCCTTTCATGCAAGCATTGATTGCACAAATTTAACAGCTACTGTGACAGTCCAGTGAGTAATTAAATCGACGGTTACGATTTAGAATTTGACACGAGTCACGTGACTGCAGAACGCAGATCGGAGCGGACCTCTGAGGCGGTAGAGCGGGAATCGGGAAGGCACTCGTGATTTTCGTGTCCATCCGTTAACACGTACATGAAAATCAACTCGTCTCGGTTCGACGGATTATCATACTTTTCGGGAATAGCACGCCGTCGAAGAGTGTTGTATGTGACAGAAGGTGCGGGATTGATTGTCATCACCCGGGAAGCATTCTTATGTCAATACAAGTCAACCGGCTTTTGGAAGCCGAGGACGACGGGGAACCAGACCGACGTCCCGCAGACGTGCTAAGATCTGGAGACCGATTTGTGGCAGATCTTGAGGAAGCTTACTCGCTTACGGAAGTCTTAGCAATTATTTTCATTCGCGTCGCGCGTTGTTGTAGAGTCGTAGTGGAAGAGTATGGTATTTATTTATGAAGTTGTTATTTCACGTCAACGCCGGGACCGCTTTACGACGGCTACACGGCGACTCGAGTGTAGTAGCTATTGCGACTGGAAGGCATCGTAGCCTGGCATTTTGTTTAGCCTGATGGCTTGGTATGAGGTGCACCTTAGCGATTCCTTAAGTTAATTATATATGTGCGAGTGAGTATGAATGCGTGTGAGTGTATTTAGTACACTGTAACTGTCATGATCTTTGTTTTTCTCGCGCGCGCCAACTGCTTGTAGCAGATAAGTGTTTGTGTGAGCGCGCAACTCGAACTGGAGAAAATCAATACTTTATTGTGTTATTGATTTTGGATCACAGCCGTTCGAGAGTATATTTAATCTTTATCATCGCGTTACTTATTAATTTTGAACTGATCTCTTTCCAGGATTTATTTTCTTTTATTAAATTGTTAGAATAAACCCTGAGACATTTTTATTCAGTAACCGGTGTTCCTACACTCGATCCTCTAGCCCGCGCTCACTACCGAAATAATTGAGCAGTCGTGCCCTCCAAGGTGAGATAAATCGTGTAGGGATCTATTACCACAGACGGACATTTTTCCTTATTTCAGGAAGATCGTCGATCTGAAGCCGAATGCAGTAACAGATTATAGAAGCCGAACGGCTAAACAACGGACCATCGTGGGTTGTATTCCAGAGTCCGCAGTCGCTAGTTCGTACACTGTAACAATTTTTTAAAAGTTTTTTAATTACTTTTTTTTTATTTATAAAATAGTTTTTTTTTTTTTTTTTGAAGTACCTTTTATAGTTATGATATGATTAGTTATTTAATTCTTTGTTAATGATGTTTGGTAAAATCTTATAAACAAAAATTTTCAATTGAAAAAGTAATTTTAACTTTATTTTAAAGGAATTTGTAAATGAATTTACGATTTTCAATCACCTGAGTTGTTTTATATAATCATATGTAGGTTGGTTATATTTTCACATAAAAATTAAATAAACCAAATTTTCAGATTCTGAGTCAGATTTAAATGAATTTAGAAGAAATCTTTGGCTTGTTCAAAATTATATTGTGAACGAGATTTTTATGGAGCTTTTGTAACTTCTAGGTTAGAACTATGTCTTCTAAACATACCAAGATTGGCCCAACCTAGCGCGGCGTCACCGCCAACCTCACCGTCAGGCTTGCGCTAACATTGGCAAAGTGGGTAATTTGCCTGGGGCAGGCATACACCAATCTTGCTTTTTGTGATCGGGGTAGAATCTGAATTAATTTCTTTGAGCAGAATCTTCAATACTATGTAAAAATCTAATGGATGGATATTTCACATATTGTTTATAAGACAAAGGTTTAGCGTGAAGCGTGCGGGATTGATCGTGTACCATGTGCTATGTCTATCTTATTATTCAAGAGTTAATGTAGCAAGTACGATGTTCAGTGTAACGAGTACAACGTCTTGTTTATGATTCAAAATTTGTTGCAACGAGTACCGTGTACCTTGTCCTGTACATCGTTTACGATACTCCAAGAGTTAGATGAAGGTTGCAATAGCGGGTACCGTATACGTGTACATTATGAAGTGAACCGGGTACCGTGTACCGTGAAGCTAATATGTTATGCCGTGTACCGTGTACTGTGTACCATATACGTTTGGGCCGTTGGCTGTACTGTATACATTATGACGTGTACTGTGTAGCTTATACTGTGCGCCGTGTACGTTTGGGCCGTGTACTGTGTACGGTGTGCTGTGTACCGTGTACCGTGAATCGTATGAGGTGTCCCGTATACGGATGACGTAAACCGTGTACCGTGTATGGTAGGAAGTGAACCGAGTAACATGTACAAATGACGTGTACCATGTACGATTGTACGATATGCCGTGTACCGTGTACGGTATGATGTGTACCGTGTACCAAACGCTCTGCCTTATATAGCTAAGGATAATGTATCGTGTACTGTGTACACAAAAGCTCTCTGCGTGCGCCGTGTACCGTTTACTGTGAACGTAAAAGCTTACTAGAAATATTCAATCGTGTACCGTGTACCGTGCTTGGTACACGTTACTGGTAACTTATAGTCACTTCGTAACAAAAAAGTAGCGAAATCCGTATAATTTTTTATGCAAGTCAGAAACATTTGAAAATTTGTGAAAGTAAGATTATGTTTACATGTAATCAACTGTGTCTCTTAGTTTCATGAAAATATTTATTGCAAGTTATTTAAAATGTTTTAAATTTTGTCCCGTCCGTAACTTTATAGATTGGACATTTCTTTTTTTTTGAATTCATTTACGAATTCTATAGCCACGTCCGTCGGACGCTCCATCTCGCTCGATCTGCATTCAAGTGCTATTTGAGAGCTGCGACAGTAACGTTACGTTACGACGTGACGATACGGCTCCTACTCTCCTTTCGCACCAAGCAGGACATCTTCTCTACTCTCCTTCAACCTTCCTACCCCTTCCTCCTCGCTCTTTCTCTTTCTTTCGTCCATGTACTGCCTGCGTTCAGTGCAGTGATGCGTACGGACTCAATATTTCGTCATTTTGATGGAAACCAACTTTGTGGCACTTTAACCAATACTTGGCATGAACTCACTAAAATATATAATTGGCCTGTTCATGAAGATTATTCAAACTATCCATTAGGCATTTGTGGAGATTTTAATATTAATTTCGCAGAATCGAAGAAAACAGAAACTATACATTTTCTTCACTTTCTACAAGAAAGTTTTAATGTAAACATGATTAACGATCCCAAAGTCACTACTACAATCAGAAGAAACAACAAACGTAGTACAACAATAGACGGAGTTTTTTCCAGAAATTTAGATCAAATTCAGTCACAAGTTTTCATTTCTTATTTCAGTGACCACAAACCGATTTTTACACACATTCCGCATCCAGATAATTCAGATAATTAATTATATATTGTTATTTTAAGGGGGGGTAGGGTCTGGCGATTTTTGAAAAATCGAATTTTTTTTTTTCTTATAGTAAAACATTTCAAGAATGCTGTGTTAAAATTTCTAAGGGTTTGGAGCAAAACTCACAAAGTTACAGAGTTTTAAGTCTGGGGCCTTCGAGCGGAGCAGGTCGAGGCAGCTGCCCCTCCCCGCATGCTGTACGCTGAAGGCCCCTGCTAAGTCGGTCTTTGTAATCTCCTAAGACCCTTTTGTAAAAAGGGAGGGGCAGTGAACCCAGGTAGAGTATAAGGCGGTTCTAAAGGTCTGTGTGGAAAAAAAGACGTGTCAGTTTGACGGTGTTCGTTCACCAGAGCGGTCCGATTATTTTTCTTCTTATATTTCCGATTCGGTTTTTTTGGTTTTAAAATGGTTAGAACAAGTAAAGTGTCGAGAGAAACGCGTAAAACTGAAGGAAAAATACTTGGAAAACCAAAAAAAAGACCAAATCCGTTTAAAAATAATGACGTGCAGACAAAAAGTGCAGGAAAAATTGACAGGGGCACTTATCGACAAGTTTACTGTGTACTACGGTTTGGCGATTAGAAGAAACTGTCGAGAAGAAGATGCTGTAAATAAAATGAAAAAGGCTATCTGGGCAACGTACGCCCATAACTCATCCACAGACGAAGATCCGCAGCACTACGATTGTCCGAGCGGCGCGGACTCTTGGTGCGAATACCAGAAAGCCGTGGCATTGAACACCTTAGAAAACTTTTCTCACTCTAACGAGGCCTTACCAGTTGATGTTTTGGATGCAATGAAACCAATATACGAAGATCTGAGCAAAGACGAGCTTTTAGAAAGATGCGTTGGTGGATTTACGCAAAATAACAACGAGAGTTTGAATCAACTTATTTGGAAAATTGCTCCCAAAACATCGTCTGCTGGCTGCAACATAGTAGAGATTGCAGCAAATATAGCTGCATGTACTTTTAATGAAGGAAATACAGCTTTATTAATGATTCTTCAATCAGCAGGAGTTGGTACTGGATGCAGCGCCCATGAGTACGCGAGGCTGGCGGACGAAACTCGCATAATGAAAGCCGACTCCGAAAGCGCCGCTCAAACCAAAGAAGGTAGAATTCGGCGAAGACAAGAACAAAAAGATGCCCTGGACATTGCTGAAGCTGCTGGTGACTTACTTTATGGAGCTGGAATAGATGATTCAGTGTAAGTTGTAAATCAAATAGTTTTTCTTCACTTTTTTCGTACCGAAAACTTCAAACGCGTTTTTCTCGAAACACTATTTTTCAAAGTAGGTGAAAGTTCTCATTTGAAAACTACTGCACCGATCTTTCTAGAATTAAACATACGTCTTTAATGCATAAAAAACCCGCCCCCTAGTGAGTTACTTTTTTTTTTTTTTTTTTTTTGGCCAAGTTTTAGCCATAAAATGGCCGGTTTTGATAACCAAAAAACAGTGTTTTGGCTTCAAAACGTCGCCAAAACTTCAAAATTGAAAAAAAATGAAATTGATCCTACTAGGGGGCGAGAAAAACTAATATATTAACTAAATCTACTTTATTTTTTGATTTCAGATGAACCGTTCGCGAGTTACAGCCTTCACCGCAACTCATCTTTTTTTCGAAGCGCCTTGTTTGGTTGGCTCCCATTGCCTCAATTTTTAATATTTTGATCTGAAATTTTGACAGAATGTTCTTTGAATGTTGTATGATATGTATATAAATTCTTATTAAATTATAATAAACAGGAGCTTCACTATAAATCATCGAAAAATCATCATTTTTTGACCGCTCAGACCCTACCCCCCCCCCCTTAATTCATTTAATTGATTCGATGACCACTATAAATATTGTAAATTTTATTTTTATAGTAAAATTTTATGAACACAAAAATTTTTTTATTGTAGTGTCATTTATTATTTAACAAAAAATGAACCTTTTCAAACATAAATATTCATTCATTCATTTATTCATTCATTTATTTACACATTCGCATTATCTTATTACTAACATAAAAAAACAAAAAGATTGCAAAATTTTCGAACACAACCATAAAACCACTTCGTAAACGAATTCAAGCTTACCCACCAGAGACGGTAACGCCTTTTTTTTTTTTACTCTATATGACTGAACAATCAAGCATATGCTTTATTTGATTGTTTTTGATCCAAAATGACTTAACGAACAATAAACTAAGCAAAATTCATTATCTGTTCCCAACTATTATTTTTATTTTTTTATTTTTTACTGATTACATTGCTATTAAATAATATTATATATTTTTCAGATCAAGGCAAAAAAAAAATAAAGAAAGGACGACCAAATTTAGACAAAAGCTATCAAAGGACAAAGATAAAGAGAGTAGGAGAGCCATGTCGTCACGTCGTAACGTAACGTTACTGTCGCAGTTCTCAAACAGCACTTGCATGCAGCTCAAGCAAAATCGAGCGTCCGACGGACGTGGCTACAGTGCAGAGTGGGGGGGGGGGCGTGTCGTCACGTCGTAACGTAACGTTACTGTCGCAATTCTCAAACAGCACTTGCATGTAGATCGAGCGAGATCGAGCGTCCAACGGACGTGGCTATAGAATTCGTGAACGAATTCAATATACATTTTCCAGCGTTTCATCATACAATGTTTTTTATTTATACTCTACTTATTGCAATACTATTTTTTAAGAACTGTGCCGCGTATACAGCAATGTCTTATGATTATTTTTTAGTTAACTCGGAATGAAAATGATGATAAAAATAAATGAACGGGCAAGACTACTTAGGCCCACGTGCATCGGAAGGCATCGTGTCTTTGTTTCTCTGCTTCGTCGGGCGTGACTCTCTCGCTCTTGTGCCCCGGCGACTGCTCCGTTGACTATAAACGGGCTTGATTCAAACAGGAACAAAATACTTACAAACTTAGTTAAATAAATCCGTAGGAAAAACCTCCAGGGGAGCAGTAGCGGGCTAAAAGACCGATACAATACGTGATTGAAAAATATCTACGCTTAACCAAACTTCCTGAAAAAGTCATTGCTGATGAGTTTTTTGATCTAGTACATCCAAGTATACCTTGTCAGTTATAGGGTTGTAGAAGCAAAATCAATAATTTCACGCAAAAAAATTTGGGAGTATCGCGCAATAAGTGCAATTACAACGCGGTCGAAAAAACTTGTTTAGGCCTATCCCTCTTGTGCATTGTTTAGATAAAAGTTTACTCAGATATTTGATTATCAACATAGGTGTTATCAAAATATACAGATGCTACATATTCTTATAATCAAGCTACGAAAAACAAAATTTTTATAATAGATATACCATTCAAAACATGTATGAATGTGTATTATACTTACACGTTATCAAATTTTGCAGAACTTTTATTTAATGTGAAAGAGGCCTCTAATAAATTATCAATTCCATTTTTATTTAAATTTTTATCATTAATTTTATCTTCGTTATAGATCTTTAATTTTTTTTCAGAGGGATTTGTGAGTAGTTCTGAAATAATTTTACCTTGTCCATTATTTATGGAAAAATCACTCTGATTACTTTCATTACTGCTATCGTGAAAATCATAAATGGATGATTGTTTCCATGTCAATTCTTTTCGTGTTTGCACAGCACTATCCATCATAAAGTTTCCAAATGCATTCAAGATATTTTTTGGATTACAATTAACTTTATCACTACCTTGTTTTAATCTTAAAACTGTTGAATTTAAGTCATTATAGTTTAATAGTATGCCTTTTTCAGAAGTATTACAGTTAAAATTTTTCATTTTTCTTTGTTTTTTTTCAGTACATGAATTTTGTACCTTGGAATTGCATTTTTTTATTTTTGAACAATTTTTTTTTCCCGATTTCGACAATACTTTTGAGTTATTCGATCTGTTATATAAATAATTCTTAGATTTGGATAATGTTAATTTTATTAATGATTTTTTCGATAGTTCTTGATTACCTACAGCAAAATCATTTTTATAAAGTGAATTTTTGACCAATATCCTTTCGAATACCTTATTATTAATAACGGTATTAAAATCAATGAAGTCACCAACCAGCTTTTTTTTTTTCTTTTTTTTTCTTTGACTTTCACGCTCTGATTTTTGTGGTTCTTGAAGCAACAAAAATTTTCCTGCATTCCTTATTTCTTTGCTTAAATCTTTAAGTAATTTCTGACTATTAATAATTTCTGGTATCTGACACCTACTTGACATTTTATACTGAAAAAAAAAAGATTTTTTTAAAGATCCAATTAAACAAAAAAATGATAAGGAAATTTTTTTAGAAACATTGATATAATATTGCTAGATATTGATAAAATTTATTTTAAATTTGCTTGACTTTCAATAGAAAAAGGAATTTCAAGTATTAGTGATTGAATCATTCGCTAACGAACAGTGAAGAGTATCACTGTAACAGTTGACAAATATGACTTCAATTGACAAATTTTAACTAATTATTAATTCTTGGTGAAATAATAATTAGCGAATCTTCTTACACCGCTCCGCCAAATATGCCTGCTAATATGTTGTTGCTAATATTAAATATGTTGCCCAAATAGTTCGCAAGCACGTAAAGTCGTGATTGATGGCACGTAGATACGTCGTTATGAATGCTCATAAAAAGTAATTAGTATTAAGAATAGACTCATTTGTAAACTAAATACATTTTATTCTAGAAAATTTGTGAGCAAATTTCTTGACTTTGATTTGGGATAACTTTTTTTTGATGCTTTGTAAAAATGAAATAATAAAAATAGTTCTTTTATAAACTAATTTTTCAAGTGATTTCGTTTTCATAGAGAAAAAGAATAAGAATATAAATAGTGTAACGGCTTTAAACAGCTTGATTAGCTTTGGGTCATTTTTTTTTAATTGATAGCTCATTTAAAAATAAATTGTGTTCGAAACCTATTGCAGTTACAGAATTCTGGAACCTATTATTTTCTTTGTTTTTTCATGAGTTTTGTCACGGTCGGTGAAAATATTCGTCCACACGATTGAGATTTTTCGTATGGACGCGGGCCAGCAGCAGACGAACAGCTGCTGGCGGACCATTCCGGAACGGACCGACCGTTAGCGGTCGGACCAGCTGGAACGAGGCGTAAGCGCGCCAGTCTACTTTGATAGTTTAGGCTAGACACTCCGTCTCTCTCTCGTTCTCTTTTTTTGTCGGAATAAAGAAAGTTGTGATCGCGGCTCGCGGAGAGTTTTTTTTGTCAATAACGACTCGCAAAGTCGCTGAGAGTGTAGTGTGTTGGAGTGTACGAGTTTGTGGGGTACAAACTAGAAATCCCGGAACCCCTGCTCCACGGAGATCTCCACCCGCGCGGCGTCAAGGTTTGTGCCCCCCGAAAACGAGTGTGAAGCGTGTGTTTGCAGGAGTGCTGGGTGATAAGGGAGAGAATCCGTAGATTGTTCTCTCCCCGTCTGGATTTATTTCCTGAAGATTTTACGTGTGAATCCACGATAGAATTCACACGTAGAAGCTTGCGAGCCGGCGCGCGTAGCCGCCCGGCAAATTGCTTTGTTTACTTTTACTTTTCTTTGTTCGGCCACTCGCGCGATCGGCCGAACTTTAAATCTTAAATTTTAGAATCGCGATAATTAATTTTTGTAGTAATATTTTTTTTGTTATTCTTTTCGACAATCAATTGTAAAATTAAAATTAATTGTTGTTCCGAGGTTTTTTTTATTAAAAACCGAACCTTTTTCCTCCGCTCGACTTTTCCTCATTTAGCGAATTCATTAATTCCGGGAGATTTGTTTTATTTTGATTTTAGCTTGGGGAATACCCCCGCCCACTGCCAGCATTCGGCAGCTAGTCCACGTACGCGTCTCCCCAAGCATGTCTGCTTAATTATTTGCAGGTACTGGCAACGGCTGCAGGAGTACTCAGGAGCGAGTACTCAGGAGTTTTATATTTGTACAGTTGCTGGTCCGACAACGCGGATCGTCGTTGTTTTTCCCCGGACGAGCACTGTAACAGTTTAAAGGGAAAAATATTTTCAAATAAATATACAATTTTGTTCTCTTACTTCTTATACTAGTAGTAGAGGCTATACCGATCCTGGATACACCCCCTCGGCACCTTCCGTTCAGAGCGGGTTGAAAGTGTAATAGGGGGTGGGTAAGGTAATTGCGGGGAGGGGGTGGTTTTGCTATTGGATTTTGAGTTGACCGTTGGTCTATGAGGGGTGGGTTTTTAGGGAGAGGTTTTACTATTCGATTTTTGGATTGACCGATTGTCTACGAGGGTTGGTTTTACTATTGGTGAAAAATGATTATTTTACTATTCGATTTTTTGATTGACCGATTGTCTATGAGGGGATGTTTTTGGGGGGGGGGGTTTACTATTGGTAAATGGTTTTCTTGAGTATTAATTAGTGGAGACAGCGGCAGCAATAGCCGCAACGGCAGTAGGTATGGTCGATAGCAGCGGTAGCTGCAGCAGCAGCAACAGCAGCATGGTATAGTGTACGAGTGTATCCTCGCACTCTCTCTCTTTCGATCGTTGCGCGCACGCGTAGCGTCTTGTTGCTAAGTAACGGAGTGCGGATTCTGTCCTCTCTTTGAATGCATGTGCCACAATGCCGGTTGAAGTGTTGCGTAGTAGTTTTTATCATATGTACGCGAGTTGCATTATCTCGATAGTAACCGACAGGATGTTGCGTCTTGTGATAAAATTCTTTGTTCACCCGTCACGTGGAAAATGTCATGGTGAACAAAGAATAGTTTCTGTTTTCTTTTTTCAACTCGTTATAGTGCAAAATTCAAGACATCGATACAGGATGCTGTGTTGTCTTATCACTTATAGACGAATAGCAGTAGCTCGATCTTTACTGACAGTATGTTTTGTCTTCGGATAAAATTCCCTTCTCGTTTGTCCTATGGAAGGGATTCATAGTGCAATGACTTTTGTTTTTTTTTTTTTTTTTAATTTGCTATAAAGTTCGCGAAATGATTTTTATGCCGCAGTTGTGTGTCGTCCGTCGGAAAGTTTGTGTCGGTGAAGTTAACGTGATTTTTAGTTTTGTGATAACTTTGACTCATGTCAGTCAACATGGACATAGTTATAGAAAAAAAGTGAATGAAAATTCTGAATAAAATTAAGAGTCAAATGTAGAAGCAGAATCTGCAGGCTCTAATCAAACTAGATCAAGAAGTATATCAAAATCATCATCGTCATCGAGAGATTCCTCGTCGTCATCATCATCAGGATCATCGTCGTTATCCTCTGATGAAAATCAATCTATAAAAAACGAACGAACTCTTGATGTAAAAGGATATGAAAAATTATTGAAGAAAATAAATGCTCAAATAATTAGAGTGGATGAAAAGATGAATGAAGGTATAGAAAAATGAATAAATTAACTGTCAACTCTAACTTAAATATTTTTATAGTACTCCTGGTCACTCTAACCTCAAAATCGAAACTTTGATTGGTGTTTTCGGTGGCTCGTACTATAAAATAGTATATAGCACTGCCAAGGGCGTTATTACATTTTGAGCCCGGGTCTCGATAAAATTCGACCCCCCCCCCCCCCCCCAACTAATCTTAATATTTTTCAACTCTGAACAGTTCAGTACCTAATTTATAAAAAAAAACTCAAACCTTGAACCCCCCACAACCCTGGGCGCCCGAGTTCAACAAAAAAACTGATCAGCTACCCCCCAAGCTCTAAACCCCCAAACCCTGGGCGTCAAGTTCAATGAATAAACTGATCAGTTATCCCCCAAGCTCTAGGCCCCCAAATACCCTGGGCGCCCGAGTTCAACAAAAAAACTGATCAGCTATCCCCCAAGCTCTAAACCCCCAAAACCCTGGGCGTCGAGCTCAATAAATAAACTAATTAGCTAACCCCCAAGCTGTAAACCCCCAAACACCTTGGGCGCCCAAGTTCAACAAAAAAACTGGTTGGCTATCCCCCAAGCTCTAAACCCTCTAAAACCTGGGTGCCCGAGTTCAACAAAAAAAATTATCAGCTATCCCCCAAGCTCTAAGCCCGCAAAACCCTGGGTGCCAGAATTCAACAAAAAAACTGGTTGGCTATCCCCCAAGCTCTAAACCCTCTAAAACCCTGGGCGTCCAAGTTCAACAAAAAAACTGGTTGGCTATCCCCCAAGCTCTAAACCCACTAAGCCCTGGGTGCACGAGTTCAAAAAAAAAACTTATCAGCTATCCCCCAAGCTCTAAACCTCCAAAACCCTGGGCGCCCGAGTTCAACAAAAAAACTGATCAGCTACCCCCCAAGCTCTAAACCCCCAAACCCTGGGCGTCAAGTTCAATGAATAAACTGATCAGTTATCCCCCAAGCTCTAGGCCCCCAAATACCCTGGGCGCCCGAGTTCAACAAAAAAACTGATCAGCTATCCCCCAAGCTCTAAACCCCCAAAACCCTGGGCGTCGAGCTCAATAAATAAACTAATTAGCTAACCCCCAAGCTGTAAACCCCCAAATACCTTGGGCGCCCAAGTTCAACAAAAAAACTGGTTGGCTATCCCCCAAGCTCTAAACCCTCTAAAACCTGGGTGCCCGAGTTCAACAAAAAAAATTATCAGCTATCCCCCAAGCTCTAAACCCGCAAAACCCTGGGTGCCAGAATTCAACAAAAAAACTGGTTGGCTATCCCCCAAGCTCTAAACCCTCTAAAACCCTGGGCGTCCAAGTTCAACAAAAAAACTGGTTGGCTATCCCCCAAGCTCTAAACCCACTAAGCCCTGGGTGCACGAGTTCAAAAAAAAAACTTATCAGCTATCCCCCAAGCTCTAAACCTCCAAAACCCTGGGCGCCAGAGTTCAATAAAAAAACTTATCAGCTATCCCCCAAGCTCTAAACCTCCAAGACCCTGGGCGCCAGAGTTCAATAAAAAAACTTATCAGCTATCCCCCAAGCTCTAAACCTCCAAAACCCTGGGCGCCCGAGTTCAACAAAAAAACTGATCAGCTACCCCCCAAGCTCTAAACCCCCAAACCCTGGGCGTCAAGTTCAATGAATAAACTGATCAGTTATCCCCCAAGCTCTAGGCCCCCAAATACCCTGGGCGCCCGAGTTCAACAAAAAAACTGATCAGCTATCCCCCAAGCTCTAAACCCCCAAAACCCTGGGCGTCGAGCTCAATAAATAAACTAATTAGCTAACCCCCAAGCTGTAAACCCCCAAATACCTTGGGCGCCCAAGTTCAACAAAAAAACTGGTTGGCTATCCCCCAAGCTCTAAACCCTCTAAAACCTGGGTGCCCGAGTTCAACAAAAAAAATTATCAGCTATCCCCCAAGCTCTAAACCCGCAAAACCCTGGGTGCCAGAGTTCAACAAAAAAACTGGTTGGCTATCCCCCAAGCTCTAAACCCTCTAAAACCCTGGGCGTCCAAGTTCAACAAAAAAACTGGTTGGCTATCCCCCAAGCTCTAAACCCACTAAGCCCTGGGTGCCCGAGTTCAAAAAAAAAACTTATCAGCTATCCCCCAAGCTCTAAACCTCCAAAACCCTGGGCGCCAGAGTTCAATAAAAAAACTTATCAGCTATCCCCCAAGCTCTAAACCTCCAAAACCCTGGGCGCCCGAGTTAAAAAAAAAACTGATCAGCTATCCCCCAAGCTCTAAACCTCCCAAAACTCTGGTTACCGAGTAAAATAATTTTAGAAGTTAAGCGTACTTTATATAGTATTTGAATATCAAGTCCATGAAAAAAGTTTTTATTTTTTTATTTTTTTTTGTTCCACAATAAGGTTGTGGATTTTATTTTCTAGTTAAAAAAAAAAAAAAAAGAAATTCGTTGAAAGCTTTATTTGTTGAAATTGGGCACCCAGGGTATTGAAAGGTTTAGAGCTTGGGGGATAGCCGATCAGTTTTTTTGTTGAACTCGGGTGCCCAGGGTATTTTGGAGTTTAAAGCTTGGGGGATAGCAGAACAGTTTTTTTGTTGATCTCGGCGCCCAGGGTACTTGGGGGTTTAGAGCTTGAAGGATAGCTGATCAGTTTATTCATTGAACTTGACGCCCAGGGTTTTGGGGGTCTAGAGCTTGGGGGATAGCTGATCAGTTTTTTTAGTGAACACGGGCGCCCAGGGTATTTGGGGGCTTACAGCTTGGGGAACAGCTGATCAGTTTTTTTGTTGAACTCGGGCACCCAGGGTCTTAGGGGTTTAGAGTTTTGGGGGCAGCCGATCAGTTTTTTTGTTGAACTCGGGTGCCCAGGGTATTTTGGAGTTTAAAGCTTGGGGAATAGCAGAACAGTTTTTTTTGTTGATCTCGGCGCCCAGGGTATTTGGGGGCTTAGAGCTTGGAGGATAGCCGATAAGTTTTTTGTTGAACCCGGGTGCCCAGGGTATTTGGGGATTTAAAGCTTGGGGGATAGCTGATCAGTTTTTTTGTTGATCTCGGCGCCCAGGGTACTAGGGGGTTTAGAGCTTGGGGGATAGCTGATCAGTTAATTCATTGAACTTGACGCCCAGGGTTTTGGGGGTTTGGAGCTTGGGGGATAGCTGATCAGTTTTTTTAGTGAACACGGGCGCCCAGGGTACTTGGGGGCTTACAGCTTGGGGAACAGCTGATCAGTTTTTTTGTTGAACTCGGGTGCCCAGGGTATTTTGGAGTTTAAAGCTTGGGGAATAGCAGAACAGTTTTTTTTGTTGATCTCGGCGCCCAGGGTATTTAGGGGCTTAGAGCTTGGAGGATAGCCGATAAGTTTTTTGTTGAACCCGGGTGCCCAGGGTATTTGGGGATTTAAAGCTTGGGGGATAGCTGATCAGTTTTTTTGTTGATCTCGGCGCCCAGGGTACTAGGGGGTTTAGAGCTTGGGGGATAGCTGATCAGTTAATTCATTGAACTTGACGCCCAGGGTTTTGGGGGTTTGGAGCTTGGGGGATAGCTGATCAGTTTTTTTAGTGAACACGGGCGCCCAGGGTACTTGGGGGCTTACAGCTTGGGGAACAGCTGATCAGTTTTTTTACTGAACTCGGGCGCCCAGGGTATTTGGGTGCTTAGAGCTTGGAGGATAGCCGATAAGTTTTTTTGTTGAACTCGGGCGCCCAGGGTATTTGAGGGTTTACAGCTTGGGGCATAGCTGATAAGTTTTTTTATCGAACTCGGGCACCCAGGGTATTTGGGGGTTTAAGGTTTGGGGAATGACCGATCGATCATTTATCGAACTCGGCGCCCAGGGTTTGGGGGGTTTCAGGCTTGAGAGATAACTGATCAATGGTTTGTTGAATGCGCCCAGGTCTGGATTCATCCAGACCCACTATAAGGGAAATAACGCCCCTGAGCACTGGGGACGATGCCGCACCCGTACTATAATATACTAATAACCCTTACTTTTTTTTTTTTTTTTTTTTTTGGTTTGAAACGATGAAGTTAAAACTTCTGCAAAAAATAATAAAGAACTTGATGCAAGTAAGTCTATCAAATTATTTAACTTATATTAAAAATAAATGAAAAAAAAAGAATAATTTTTTTCTGTTCCAGTTAAAAATGATCTTGTTAAACTTAATGAATCAATAACTGGTTAAAATAGGATAAGAAGTAGGTTATCTTATATTCATAAACTAAAATATAAGTAACTTTTTTTTCAGTTCTGGAGCAAGTAAAAGCTAACTCAGAATTGAAGACAGTACTAGAAGAAAGTAAGTAATTTTAAATAAATTCATAACAATTGTAATAAATAATAATAATATTAATAATTTTTATTTTAGTACGTCTACGATCATGTGGAATATACAACTTTTTGTGTAGAATGTATGAAGAGCTTAAAATAACAAGATTTCATGCAGAAAAAAAGCAAGGTAATAAAAAAACAATAATAATTATAACATTAATAATCATTGAATTAAAATGAATAAATTTATTTTTCAGCAGACGGCTCACCATTCCTAGATGCAAAAGTAATTGAAAAGTCTTCTCTTAATCAGGTAAAATTTTTATTTTTACTTTTTTTTTTTATTATTCATAATTCAATTTTTTCGTAGAACAACATAAAAATAAAATCAGATATAAAAATACCCTCGGAGCTCACAACGCAAGAAGAAGTTTCAAAAAAAGTAAGTAAAATTATTTTTTTTTCAAATCATTAATTGAAATAAGACTAACGAATCAATTTTTACAGTTACATGTAGTTGGCCAACAACAGAGTCTGAAAGTTGAATCAACTAATACAAACACAAATATAGCAAGTTTAATAGAAAATATATTATAAAATTTTATATTATAAAGTTATATATTATAAATTACATTTATATAATTTTTCTAGATCCAAAAAGCATTTGAGTGTGCTCAGGGACATAAGCAACAAGCACAACCAAAACAACAAGAGCAGCAAGTACAACCAAGAGCAATAAATACAAGAAGAATTTAAAAATCGGTAAGTTCTGAATTTATTTCTAATGTAATAAAATAATATTTTATAAATTTTAAACTCAATTTTTTTCTTTTTTTTTTTAGACTGGTGATGCTTTTGAGGAAGTAATAATGATAACAGATGAGTTGCGTCAACTCATGGATCAAAAAGGAATTGTAGAGAAAAATGTCTCACCAAAGAAAGCCGGAGAAGAAAAAATTATTGCATCAATGAAAGCAGAAGCAGAAGAAGAAAAAGAAGAACAAGATGAAGATGGAAAGAAGAAAAGAAAGATGAAAAGAGAACTCACCGAAGAAAAAGAAAAAATAAAACATAAGAAACAGAAAAAGGATAAAAAAAATAAAGAGTGATTGACGCTTATGCCAAACACTCTTTATTTTTCTTATACATTTGCTATATTTTTTAAAAAATTTTGCGCTATTTTTATACTTTTTTATTACTATTTTTATTTTTCTATTTTAGCATTATTTTTATACTTTGCTACTCTATTTTAACACTTTTTTGTTATACTTCTGCTAAGAAAAATTTATTCATTTTCATTCAAAAGTTGAATGATTTCTAATTTACATTTCAATCAGTACTTTTCATTGACGATTTTTCAATTGATATCTTTTGGAATAAGAAGGTCAATTGAAATTCATTAGAATTTATTCAGCAATAGGCCATACAATTCGTTCATTTTCATTGAAAAGTTGAATGAATTCGAATAAGTATCTCAATTCGTACTTTTAATTAACGGTTTTCCAATTGAGTTCTATTGGGAGGAATAGATCAATTGAATTCTATTGGAATTAATTCAGTACTTAGCCATACTTTGCTTCAAAAGTCCATTTAAATCGAATGAATTGAATCTATTGGAATTAATTCAGTACTAAGCCATGCCTTTCTGCAAAAATCCATTGAAATCGATTGAAAACCATTGAAAATTTCAATGATTTTCAATCGGTACTTTTAATCAATGAATCGTCGATTAGATTTTATTGGTAATGGGATTGCCATTGAAGTCGATTGCAAACATATTCGTGTAAAAATTCCATGAAAAATCATAAAAAACTACATAATGTAGCGGCAAACAAATGTTTTAGACTTCCAAGTCGATTGCAACAGGGCAATCAGTTTAAAAACTATAGCTAAGCATATCTTAGTTACTTAATCATGAGAACCTTGCTCTGGATTATGTAATCCAAAATCATTTACTTCAGTTCTAGATAGAGATAACAGCTGGCTATCTAGCGGCGTACTATTAAAAAAAGTTGATTGAAATTTATTGAAGTCCATTGGATTTTACTGGGCAAAAAATTATTCATTAGCAATAACTTTCAATAGAAATCAATGGATTAAATAGATTTTCAGCTCAATGAAAATCAATGAATTTTAATAGACTTTTGGCTCAATGAAAATCAATGGATTTTTATAGACTTGCAGCTCAATGAAAATCAATGGTCGCTAATTTTATAAGCTTAAAAAAAAAATACCGATTGGAATGGTATTTTTAATAGAGATGAATGGATTTTAGAAGTCTTTTTGCTCAATGGAAACAATGGTCACGAATTTTATCGGCTCATAAAAACAATCGATTTAAATGGTTTTTTCCATGGATATTAATGATTTCAATGGATTCTTCACTCATTGGAAATGAATGGTTACGAATTTTATAGACTTATAAAAACGGTTTTTTCAATGGAAATAAAAAGATTTTAATTGCATTTCTGCAACTCAATGGGAATCAATGGTGGCGAATTTTATGAGCTCATAAAAACAAATCGATTTGAATGGTTTTTTTCAATAGATATGAATGGATTTCAAAAAATTTTCTGCTCAATGGAAATCACAGTTAATTTCATGACCTTCAAAAATTCATCAATTTGTCAGTTTTGTCAGTAGAATCGATAAATATTAATGGATTTTTTTTTTTTATGGAATATTGCTGCCGTAAATTACAAACAAAATTTAAAAAATTAGCCAATTTAAATGGTTGTGTCGATTGTCTACAATACAAAAATCAATTGATTTATTCTGAAACTTCATAGTTTTGAATCATTTTGAATAGTTTCAATCGGCTTTCAAAATAAATAAATTCAAAAGAAATTCATGCAACTCTTTTTTTGAATAAAATAATTTTTTGAATTTTAATAGAATTCAATTAAATAGAATAGTTCTTACTTCTTTCTTCTTTTAATAAGTATGAATGTTTGAAAACTTTTCAGTTTAATAAAATTGAATTGTCACAAAATTTCAAACTTTTATAAAATAGATTGTTTTTCCTGTTTTTTTTTTACAGTAAAAATTAATTAATCTATAATTTATAATTCACTAAGAATTCAATTGTCCTAAAGTTGATAAAAATTTTATAAAGTAAATGTCCGGGATTATTGGACAGTAACGTAATTTTTCACCACAAAGGCACCCCCCTCTTATTTATTATAAAATCACACTTTAGAACCCAAAAAAATATTCTAAATTTAGTTTAACCTTTAAACTTTACTGTAGTAAAAAAAAATTTCGATTATAACCTTAAGACTAGCTCAAAAATCACTTCCAAGTGAGCCCTTCAAAACCTCCAAAAGTTATTTGGCACCCCCAGGACAATCTCAAATTATCATCAAAAGATGCACTTTTGTTTTATCGGTTGCAAGGCATAGAATTAATTTAAAAAATTGAAAACTTTTTTTTTATTACTTAACACCTTAAACAAAATACTGAAATCAATTTTTACCGTGAATTTATCTTTATTCATTATTTATCGAGGGGGTGCCGCTCAAGGGGACATTTGAGACTACTTGTCCCTTCAGTGACATCCGGACAAGCTCAAGTTTAACGTTTGTCCCCTAGGTGGCACCTTTTTTATTTACGGTTTTTTTGTGTTTACCTTGATAATTTCACCGGTGTTTATGCATAAAAATGCTTGAATATCATCTTTACACAGTTTAAAAAAAGTTTTGTGAGTTGAAACATGCAGAATATTTATATCAGAGCTTTCAAAGTTAACGTAGTTTTTACGAAAAACCACTCGACGGCCGGACTGGTGAAGATAACCTCAGTTGAGTTTTTCGTTTACGATCTTCTGCTGAGGAGCTGATGTTGAGTGTAGTATTTAGTGATATTAAATTAAAATCAAGTGATTTTAACCATCCACAGCGGTAAACAAGTGATTTTAAGCAATTTTTTATTAAGGTTAGGGAGTTTAATGCGAAAAATATGCGTAAATTGCGAAATTTAGGGGTGCCATTTTAGGGGACGGTTCGGGGGGACTGCACTTCTGAAAATTCTTTTTGAGTGGTGCCAACTTCGTGGACATAACTTTTGTGTTAGTTTATAGTAAATTAAACAATTTTATGATGAACAATTAATGAAAAAAATGATTGAACACTACCTATTCCTGACTTAATTTTTCATCATCCTGTGAAAAAATTATAGATTTTCATGCAGTCTTACTGTAATAATCTAGCATAAACCAAAAATCCCCCTTTGAAAAGTGTCTAATAATCCCGGACATTTACCTTACAATGAATAGATTTCAAAGGACTGTTTTTTAACAAACTTTTTTTTTTTTTTTTTTTTTTAATAAAAATCAATCGATTTCAATAAACTGTTTTTGAAATTTTCCTGTCAATAAAAATCAACTGATTTCAATAGACCCCCTACTGGAAAAGATGCATTAATTTCGACTCAACCGATTTATGACTGTCAAATCACTTAGAAAAAAATGCATCATTATTATCAACTCTTTTTTTATGAATTTTGCACGAAATTCATAAAAGCTAAAGACGTTATTTCACGTTTTAAAATCCTTAAGAATCGTCTGAAAACTATTAAAATCTTTAAATTTAAGTATAAGGAATAACATATCCAAATTTTAAGAAGACTTCGAACACGGTTATTGAGATATTTTAATTCAAAGTTGGGCTAAAATCGCTCTAAATCGGGCGGTTTAACACAGGTTCTTATGAAAAAACCATGCTATTTTTTTTTGCTGTAGTTTTTGAACCAGGTTGCAAATCATCTTGAAATTTGGATATGTTATTCCTTAAGCCTTAAGGAACAAATTGCGAAGTTTTTGGAAAATTTCTTATGAGTTTTTAAACAACTTCAGCATTGTTTTGTTATTAAAAAATCAGTAAAATGTTTGCTGATTTTTCCTAATTTTTTAAAAAGTGATCTCAACTTTTGATTTACACTGTCAGAAACTAGAAGTTTTCAGTAATTCAGTGTTAAAATTTCAAAAAGTTTTGTTCATTAAGTATTAAGTACTAACTAGTTGAGAATAAAATAATTTTATCCAGCGGCCGAGAAGACTCAAAGCGCGTGACAGCTGTTCCCGTGCCTAACCTATAAGTCTCTCCCCACCACCACCGCTACGAAAGAACGTCCTGAATACAAAAACTTGAAAATTCGATATATTTCTATTTAAAGTACCATTTAAAACAATTCATTTTAACAGATAATTTTGAAATTATAAAAGTTTAAGCTCATTGCAAAGAAACCCATTGAAGCGATTATATTTTCATTATTTTTTTCGAAAATAAGTACATTAAAATTGATTTGAATGGATTTAAAGAAATTTCACTGATGATTGAAACCTTTCAAGACCTTGCAGAATCATCAAGTCGTTATCGATCCAAATCCTTGGAAAAAACCATTCAAATCGATTCATTCATATTAAGCCTATAAAATTTGCGACCATTGATTCTTATTGACCGGAAAGTGCACTGAAATTTATTCAAATCTGACTTTTTCAAAAGTTGATTTAGATCCATTGATTTCCATTGAAGTAACCATTTAAATTGATTCGATTTTTTAGACATTCATGACATTAGGCTAACTCTGACGTACGCATTCTCCAGATTAACATGCACCACAGCAAAAGTGCCGCGGTGGTTCTAACCCGGTACATGTCTGTGGTGCAAACAGGCCCAGCCGGTCGAACAGCCGGCCGGCCAAGCGTGGCACTGGTGCAAGAACCGTGGTTCGCTAAGGGTCGAATTAGGGGCCTATCAGCGGCCGAGAAGACCCTCGCGAGCGAGGAACATGGGGGGCAAAGGGCATGCGTGGTGTAGAAAGGACTAGACGCCGTGCTCATTCAAGAATTCTCGACCAGAGACCTGGCCGTGGTTAAGATCCAGGGTGCGGGCGGTAGCAGAGAGGCCATTGTAACCTCGGCTTACTGCCCGGATGACCAAGAATCCCCTCCAGAAGAGGTGTGGAAGCTAGTCAGGTTTTGTAGAAAGGAGGGCCTTAGGCTCCTGGTGGGCTGCGATGTGAACGCACACCACGAGCTGTGGGGTAGCAATGACACCAACCGGCGAGGTGAAGACCTTCTGGACTTCCTGATGGAGGAAAACCTAGTGGTGCTAAACACAGGTGCTGAACCAACATTTGTCACAGTGGACAGAAGCGAGGTACTGGATATCACCTTCTGTAATGAAACAATGAGGGAATGGTTATGCGATTGGATGGTCTCAAAAGAGCCCTCCATGTCAGACCACAGGATAATAGAGACCACAGTGAGGGGAATCGAACCTTAAGTGATCTGGTATAGGAATCCCAGGAAAACGAACTGGGAAGCCTTCAGGATCTCGGTGGGGAAACGCTCGGTTCCAAGGGAAATACGGCACAAGAAAGGACCTGGAGATCGCAGAGGCCCGAATAAGGACGGCGATCATCAGCTCCTTTCGAGGAGAACTGCCCACTCACGCAGAAAACCATCGGACGCGGAAAGCTCAGGTGGAGTGCTGAGCTAGAGGCAAGGAGGAAAGAAACAAGGCGGCTATTCAATAGAGCAAGGAAGAAGGAGACCGATGCGGCCTAGGAGGCCCATAGAGAAAGCCAGAGACTCTAGAAGAACCTCATCAACGAGGTTAAGAAAGAGTCCTGGAAACAGTGGTGCTCGGAAACCAGCACCATGAGTGACACCACGAAGCTATATAAGGTGCTCGCGGGAACGCACAACGGTGAACTTAAGTTCATCAGAAAGGCCGATGGGAGTTTCACTAGAACCCCAGAGGAAACAATTCAACTGCTGTTGGAAACTAACTTCCCTGACTTCAAACTGGATGGGGCCCCTCGGGACCCCCGGCAGGCAAGTCACGGGAGGGACTGGAACTCGGCAGGTAAGGTGGTCACGGCCAGCGGGGTAAGAGAGGCCATCATGGCCTTCGAGCCCTATAAAGCGCCGGGCCCAGACGGGATAACTCCGGCGATGCTACAGCACTGCCTGGAGGAAATAATAGGGCCACTCACTTGGCTTCTCAGAGGCTGTGTGGTGGTGGGCTACACACCCCGCCAGTGGCTCATGACGAGAGTGGCCTTTATTCCTAAGTCAGGAAGAAAGAGCTACTCGGAGGCGAAAGATTTCAGACCCATCAGCCTCACGTCGTTTTTGCTAAAGACACTGGAGAGACTGGTGGATGAATATATCAAGGAAGGACCTCTGAAGCTCTGGCCGCTTCACGAGGAACAGCATGCGTATCGGACGGGTAGGTCAGTGGAAACGGCGCTCCCCTCAGTCGTGAGTTTCATAGAGGACCAAATCGACCTCAAGGGGACGTGCCTGGGGGCCTTTCTGGACGTAGAGAGGGCTTTTAACCGTACCTCCAGATAGGCTATACGCAAAGCTGCAGAGGAACATGGCATCCCGGAAAGCATTGTCAACTGGATAATGAGCTTCCTTGAGGATAGGTCACTACACGCATCCTGGATGGGTCGCTCAGTCAGCGGGCTGGTATCAGAGGGCTGCCCTCAGGGCGGGGTTCTTTCCCCCCTGCTGTGGAGACTGGTGATCGACAGCCTGCTTCGAGTGCTCAGCAGGATGGGCATTAAGGCAATAGGATACGCCGACGACTTGGCTATCCTAGTGAGAGGTGCCTATGAGGAGGTCCTTAGGGACCTTCTCTAGGAGGCCCTCCGGGTAATTGAGGCTTGGTGTAGGGAAAAATATATGAGCGTCCAGGGAGATAAGTCGGTGGCTGTGGTCTTTACCAGACGGTATAAGGTCCGGCCACTGAAGGCACTGAACATGGGTAGCAAGCAAGTGCCATACGAAGAGCAAGTCAAGTATCTCGGGGTAATCCTGGATAGGAAGCTTCTCTGGCAAAAGCATTTGGAAGAGAAATGTAAGAAAGCAGTCGCCACTCTCTGGCAGTGCAGAAGAGCACTGGGAGTAAAGTGGGGGCTGGGCCCGGAGCAGATGCACTGGATTTATTCATCTATTGTACTGCCTAGGCTGAGTTTCGCCTCAGTAGTCTGGTGGAGCAGAGTGCTAAGGAAGGCAGACTGCATGCGGTTAGATGGGACCCAGGCACTCTTTCTCATGGGCATTACTGACGCGAGGAGGAGTACCCCGTGCGTCGCTCTAAGGTTATGTGATTTGAGACATTTCTTATTCGTGGCCAAGGTGTGTATACTATTTTTCTGCTCGACGGAGCCGGGAAGTAGCAAAGGCCGGGGCGCGCAGCGGCCAGGAAATGCTACTTCCCGGCCGGAGTACAGAAATAGTATATTACAGTCCCGAGGGGGCCAAAAATGAGTTAGCCTTTAGCATACCCAAATTGATGTCCGAGCCGAAGGCGAGGTCATCAAAGGTTTGCTAAAGGTTAGCTCATTTTTGCACTCCCAAGGGCTGTATACTATTTTTCACGCTAGTAGTCAGAAAGTACAATATTCGTTTCCGGTACGAGCCCGAAAATTGTACTTTCGGGCTACTAGCGTGAAAATATCTTTTTACCTCTCTCAATAAACATCAACATATCAGTGTCCTGGAGAAGTTCTAGTTCAACTTCTGTATATTTAAGCATCGTGTTCCATTTCAACGAGGGCGTCGTTATAAAATGAGCTGCATCTAGTTTATTATATTTCATACATGTCGATCTAAAGTTTTCAAATATACACGCAAGCAATAAGACATCTGTTTCTAAATAAACATCTTAATAACCACCTAAAGGCTTGTCTTTGTTATACATATTCCATACATTTGTAGCATGTTCATAATCATTATTGCTTATTTGACTATTCGTCAAAGTACTTGCAAACTCTGACTGAGCTCGTAATTTATTCTCTCGTAGCTGTTCAAAACTTTGTATATACTCATAAGAAAAAACTTCCTTTTTTTCAAAAGTTCAGTATCTGTAAAACCATCTTTGGCAAACTCTTCATCCAATATTTCAAAGTTTTTTGCAATCCCAGCTAATTTTTCTAATGACAAGGGCATGAATCTAAATGAATCAATGAATCTAAAACTCAAATTCATTCCTTGAACATATTTGGTAAAAGAGATATAGCGTTCTCCATTCTGTGCAATGATTCGAACGTTTCCGTTTAAAATTTCATCACTTGCAATTTCTTTGACGAGAAAGTGTGAATCATAATTTGAAAGGTTGTGTAATATTATTGGAATGTATCTAGCATTTCTGTAGAAAAGTTCGCAAACTTGGTGAGCAGCGCCACGTTACCTACAATTAAATTAAACATTTTAATGTTAATAACAAAATAAAGAATTTTTATTGTTTTTTTTTGTTTTTTTTTCCTTACTTTAAAGTGAAGTTACAGTGATCTCTATCTTGATACAATCTTTAGTAAAAGGTTTTTTACATAAATGACATCTTTGTGCTCTCCTAAAGTTTTCTTTATCACGTGATGTAAGCATCATAGCCTCACTTGTAGAGAATACTTTTTGAATCTTTGGACACAACTCTTCTAAGGATCTTACAAACCATTGAGCAGGAGTCTCTTGATTCTCTTCTTCTTGTCGATAACTTCTATAACCATTACGCGCATTGCTAAAACGATTTTTCACGTAAAATCCAATACTATGTGCTTGATGTTCTTGAATTTTGACAGACTTTCCGCTAACTGATTTAGGATGCTCTTCTATTTTTTTAAGTAGACATTGAATATCACTACAAATAGTAATCGATACCCACTCTGCATAGTTAACATTCTTAAAAGGAAGAGTTGCTTCAGCTTTATTTTTAGGTAATGTAATTTTAGATTTATTAATAGATTAGATTAGATTAGATTCGATTCTCGGAGGGACTCCCCAGGGGAGTGTAGTGCACCTAGCTATTGCCTTTGTACACTGTTCCCATCCTTTCTTCAATATCAGTTAGGTTAGACCTACTGCAGCACAGTAGCCTAACATCCACTTAACACTGAATTCCCTAATTTTCTCCGGTTGGACCACCTCCTTCCCATACCACCTTCGTCTGTGAGCCCCAAAGACCGGGCACTCACAGAGAATATGTATGGGGGTCTCTTCCCGTTCTTTACACCTCTGACAGATGAGCGACTATGCCTTCCCAATTCTGTGCTGGAATTTCCTCATGTCTCCGTGACCGGTTATGAGCTCTGCCACGTTTCTGAGTTGCCACCTACCAAGAGAGAGCAGTTCCTTTCCCCACTCTCTCCCGTTGTCTCCCCAGAGGGCTTTTGCCCCACTGCATCCTTCCGCCGTAAGCCAGTCAGAGGTTCTCTGACTTTCCGCCCACGCTGCTATCCTGTTTCTCCCTTCCTGGGAGGGCATCCCTATTGGTTCAGCAATAGAGCCCTGTGTAATGCACCCCTGTTTTGCCAGTGCGTCTGCCCTCTCGTTCCCCTTCCAACCGGAGTAGCCTGGTATCCACGTCAAGTTTAGAAGGTTCTTACTCCCCAGCTACGTTAGAGAGGTCTTGGTATCCCTGACTAACTTGGAGTGAGAGTTGGTCTTTCCCAAAGCTCTAAGAGCTGCCTGGCTGTCCGAGCAGATCCAAATGGTTCTGCCGACCACGCCAGCCCGAGCCCGCTCTTCCGCGCAATTCTTGATCGCGATCAACTCGGCCTGGAAAACCGTGTTGTAGTTCTCCAGACGAAGACAGAAGCTGTCCCAGGACTTTGGTTCACAGAAACCTGCTCCTGTCCCTTCCCCAGTCTTTGACCCATCGGTGAACCAAATGTCGCCATGTCTGGGTCTGTGTTCCCCCCCACTCTTCCCTGTCTGGAATATGGGCTTTATATCGCATACTCCTAACGGGGGTGGTGAGAATCCTGTCCTGGGGCTCCCTCCAGAGTTCCCCTAAGGTTTTTCCAAAGAGCAGCCTATGTCTCCTGCTACTGGTGTGCCAAATGCCCACGGAGAATAGCCGGTATGCCGCCCTCGTGGCCTCGGTCTTGATGTGCAACGCCAATGTCGGCATCCGCAGCATTTCTAAGATTTGAGACATTTCTTACTTTCGTGGCCTAGGTATGTAATCTACTATTAATTTTTTTTTTTTTTTTATACAATAAACTTGAATAAAATACATTTTTACCGTAGGTATTCGAGAAGGAGTGAGTCAATGTTCGAACAGATACTCTAAAGCTAACAATATTTACATGGGAAAAGAAAATTACAACCCCAATGAAGACGATAAATACATAATTTTTCTAGATATAAATAATTTATATGGTAAAAATGATTATTATTGCATTGTTTTTACTGTTATTAACTTATTTTTCATTTCTAGGATGGGCTATGACACAACCGTTTCCTTATAAAAACTTTGAGTGGGTAAAAAATCCAGAGGAAATTGATCTAGACGACTATCCTGACGAATTCAATTTAGAAGAATTTCCTGATGAGAACAGTATTGGTCTCATTCTTGAAGCTGATTTAGAATGTCCTTATAATGAAAAGTATCACGATGATCACAAAGATCTACCGTTCTGTCCAGAACATGGATCAGCTCCAGGTCCACGCAAAAGAGATTAATGACACAATTATCGGACAAGAATCGATACGTTATACACTATAGAGCATTGAAGCAAGCAATAAAAAATGGAATGATACTCAAAAAAATACATAGAGCTTTTAAATTTGAACAAAAAGCATGGCTTAAAAAGTATGTAGATTATAACACAGCTATGAGAAAAGCATCTACCACAGAGTTTGATATTCTCTTTTTTAAATTAATTATCAATACCGTATGGTTCGTAGTAAAATTATTATAATTATTTATAATATTTCATGTAAAACTGTAGCTACTATTGTTGCGGATTTACTGCTTCATTAATTTTATTTTTATTTGCCGGATTAAAAGCTGGTAGGCGAGGGTTGCCAAATAAATTGAGTAGACCATTAATTAAGTTTATTTGAATTTTATTTTCTAAGAATATATTGTTATTTACAAAAAAAAGTTCAAGTTTAATAACTTTTATTAAATCTCTTAATAATTAATCAACAAGTATGAAATTTAAGTAGTTAATGTGTATTGACAAATTAATAAGTTTGATGTTGATAACATGAGCTCATTACTATAAAATAGAATAAGACAAATCATCAAAGCATAAAATAATTTAATTATAAATTATGGAGAATCACTATTGAGCCAGGTCCAGTTGAAATGTAAAATGAGATAAAATAAATCAGTGTAGTATACTTAAGAGAACTATCCAGAAGGTTAAGTTGAATTTAATGAATTAATGCAAATGAGCTGAGAATGAGCTTGAAAGAGAGAATAATAACTGATTAAAGAGAGAAACTGAGATATGAGAATATGTTGAATTGAGAATTGCCAGCATTAATTTCCGTGTAAAGAAAATTAATTAATTTGAGAAACCGCCTAGTCAAAACTCTTGACGAATTTGATTATATTAATTCAAACCATAAATACGAGTTTTGCTTGAGTACAGTTGAGGTAAACAAAGCAACAGAGAATGGCCTTGAAAAGAGTAGAAAAGAAAATGGCTGCGTGTAAGACAGCACAAAGAAAAGAGAGAGAGAGCAAGAGAATGCACAGTAATTTTATTGATTTTCTGGCTGTGAGAAGGACAATGTAAAAGCACCGGTAAATTATTGTTACCGATTCTGAGCGAAATACCTGAAGATGCCACGCCGTGAAAGCTCTCCTTGCTGAGCAATTAACCTAAGAATTGAATTGAGCCGAGCCGTTTGAGTTAATTGAAGATCAAATGTCTCCCGAGTTGAGCCAACACTAAGTAGATGATTCATCGAGTTGACTGTACTGATGAGATGACTACGTTGAGGATGATGAGAAAGAGTCACGAGAAAGAACCAAGAGAAACCCGAGAAGTTTCACAAAATGGCGATTGAAACCGTCTATTCACGAGCGTTGTCTTGAAGAGAGAGAGAGGCCCGAGCGTAACAGTCAAGTCATAAGTAAATGTAAACACCGATATTGATTTGAACTTAAATTATGAGAGTTTTATTATTTACATTAAAAGTTGTGAGCGTTAGTCGAGTAGCAGCAGAGAGTGGCCTTGAAAATAGAGAGAGATAGCCCGATAGAGAGAGAGAGAGAGAGAGAGAAAATGGCCGAAATGGCTACGTGCTTGTGCACATTGAGATAGACGAAATCAGCACAGAGTCGTAAATTCTGTGCTAGAGAAAACGAAAAGTGAGAAGGGGCAAGGAAATGACTGTTCCTTGCACCTGAATACCTGGAGATGTTCGATGAGTGAGGATTGTCCTTGAACCAGACAAATTCTCCGTAGACCACCGGTGAAGAGTAGCTGATAAACGTGGTAATGGCGTGGCTCCGAGGTTGTTGATGATCACAGAATTACTGTCTGTGATCGTCCGGATGAGCTGGTGCATGGTGAAAAGGCAGGTCCGGGACTACCTGGTGAAAAAGGCGATGAGAAGAGCCGTTGAGAAGAACCGTGAAAAAGCCGGGAGAATTCTCTGCTGCACACACACACTTGAGCACCAAAACCAGAAGCCAGCACGCGAGGCCTGTGGCAGCAGCAACGGCGACAGCGGTACTGCCCAGCACTACGGCGCGCGGGAGTGAGCATTGGGACTAAAGTCCCCGCCTAGACTCATAGATGGAGCCATGCAGTCTATCAATTTAAAGTTGAGCGAATGAGCCGAAATATTTACGAGCGAATTGTGGTCCACTCCGTAAAAACTATTTTCCAGGAAAAACCATGGAAAGTAAACGAAACCATGAAGAAATTAAAATGGGTAATAAATGGGATGGACGTTATGGTGTTGGTGCTATGCCTTCAAATGCTGCATTTAAATGCTGCCAAATTTTTTTTGATAAGCTGGTAGCAGCTCACATGAGAAAGTTAGACATTTACATGGATAAACCTATATACGTAGGTCTATCTGTTTTAGACCTCTCTAAAATTAAGTTATATGATTTTCACTATGAGTTCATGAAGAAAAATCTAAAAGATCAGGCCAAATTATTGTAAACAGACACAGATAGCCTTCTGTATGAATTAAAAAACGTTAACATATATGATGTTATAAGAAAAAATCCTAAAGAGTTTGATACGAGTAACTATTCAATTGACAATGAATTTGGAATCATTCCGGACAACAAAAAAGTCTTAGGTATCATGAAAGACGAATGCGGAGGTAAAATCATTTCTGAATTCATAGGGATTCGCAGTAAACTTTATAATATTCAAGTTCAAGGGGATAAGCCTATTATGAAAGCCAAAGGTATTCAAAGTTGTCTTCTAAAGTCATGCTTCGTAAGTGAAGAAGTTAGAAAGTCAGTCATTGTTCTTGAAGACTTTAAAAAGTGTCTCATCGATAAAACAATTAAAAAAGTTGTTCAGTGTAATATTCGTTCAAGAGATCATATTGTAAAAACTGTAAAGGTTAACAAGATTGCATTAGATCCAGTTGACGAGAAACGATACTTGATCCCAGGACGTAACGATACTCTACCATGGGGTCACTATAATGCAATCGATAAAGAAAAATTTAATGAACTAGACGAAGAAGACTTAGATTTATTGGGTACTATTGTAAATATAGATAATGATAGTCTTCTTCCCACTCTTTTTGTGGAAGAGGTGGTGGGAGAAACCATTGAAATACAACCTCATCACCCAGCAGAGCTCATTCACCAGTGTCACACTCAGCCAAGACATCTCAAATGAAACTTAAACTTGTTGAAAGAGTCTACAGCAAAAAAATTTAAAGGTACTTTTTCTTTTTAATTTTTTGATTATTTCAATATAACAAAGTACTTTTTAAAATATTTCTTAAAAAAAAAAAATTCTTTTCTATTGTTTTAGATGGATTTAAAAAAACTCAATGAAGCAGGTTTCCGAGACAAAGCAACAAGCATCAAAGACTTAGATGTAACCCACTCTTATATGGTTGTAGAGCTTGGAAACGTGGAAACTCAAAGATATGGACAGAAAATTGTGGCTGAGTTGGATGGTGGGTTCTTTATATTCCTCCCAACCAATGTTTGCAAATACTTACAAAAAAACTTAACTGAATATATACAGCTCCAAGAAGCAGCAAATAAGCTCAAGTTAATCGTTAGACCACTTGGTGGTTTTAAAATTAAATTTGAAATTGTATAGAATCAATAGAGTAACTAGAAAAAATGTATACTCATTAAACCACTTGATAGTTTTAAAATTAATATTAAAATTGAAATTATATAGAATCAATAGAGTAACTAGAAAAATGTATACTCGTTATAATAATGTGATTATGTTTAAAAAAGTTTAAAAAGAAATTGAAAATTATCTGAAAATTGTGTTTTCATTTCAAATTCCTTACTCAACTGCTACTAAATAATGAAATCTAATTCTTACTCACTTACTTATATTATTTAACAATTTTAATTCAAAATTTTTATCTACTTCTAGGTTCTATAAAATAATAAAACAATTTTTTATTTTCTAATCATTTATTTAATACAAATTAATTAAAATACATTTTTTATTAATATACATGTTTAAAATCACTTAACAGTTTTTTCACAATAACTTTTGTTTTTGATTTCAAGTAATTTCTTTTCTAAAATAGAGTTAATAATTATTCCAACTCTTTCAATTCTAAAACGAAAACGTTTTCTATCACGAGCTGCTTGCTCCCACTTGACGTGCCCTCTTGTGAGCATAAGACCAATGATATATCGTACGTATTTGAGGATCTTCCTCAAATCATACTTTTTTCTTAATTTTTTCATTACTGTACATAATGACTTTCGTTGAGAAGGTCTAACGATGAAATAAATATAAATACAATAATGTATACAAGTTTTATAAAATTTTCTTGTCAGTCCAACTGTTGTGAGAACTGTCAAATCCAAGCCATTTAACGTATGCCTGCTTACCACGTCTTCTTAATACCTTTTCCACTAAATATACGTCAGAATACTTCAATTTTTGTAGTTCATGTTCATAGAATCCACCTTTGATTGGTAGGTCTTGATGATCTTTGAGATAATACATAACTGGATCGTATGTACCTACACGTTCTATAGAAAATATCTCTGTTGACCAATTGGGTGTATATCCTTTTTCAAAAATTTGTTTGGCTTTACTGATTCGTACCTTATCGTTTACTTTAAACTTTTGTTTCTTCACTTTAACTCGACATAGATGTGAAAATTTTTTCAATACTTCAGTCTCATTTTCTTCACTAACATCGATAGGTTTCATTCCTATTGTTCGATGGTTGCTATTATTGTAATTCTTAACAAGTTCAGTTAACATATTCAACTATTTATTGTTACCATTCAAACTAAATTTAATCCACATTTTTCTTTTGAGGGTACGATTGAATCGTTCAACGATAGAAGCTTCGAAATTAGTATATGTAGAATATAAATGAATTCCATATTTTTTCACGCCCTTGTTTCAATATAGATTCCATAGCTTCTGTGACATCTTCACTATTTTTACGTTTTATAGGAACGGCCCAAGAATACTTTGAAAATACATTTATGACCGTCAACATATATCTATAACCTTTATTTTCAGATGCATAAGGTATCATTTCAACGAGATCTGCTTGCCAGGTTTCATCATATCCTCTAACATCAAATTTTCGACGTGTATAATTACGACGTGCAGGTTTATGAAGTTCTTCAACGATTCTTTTTCGTTCCATCTTTGATTGCTAGTGACATTTCATCCAACTTTTGAGCAAGTGTTTCAATCTCAGTTTTAAAACTCTTCAATATTTTTTCTATGATTAAATTTTCTAGCTCTTGTAATAGCTTACGAATCAAAGCTTCCACATTGTTTGTTAAATCTTGTGTTATTTGGTTATTATTATCTATCATCCGGTTCTTTAAGTCATGTAAATTTACTGCATCGTATTCGTTTGATGAATCAGCAAGATTACAAAGTCTGTTTCTACTGATATCATACTGTCCATCTTGGGTAAGTTTGTAACCAATACCAGGTGGACCTAGTGGAGCTGTCACTGTAGCTGACTTTGTATCAGTTCGTCCAAACACGTCAACACTCATTCTGATACTGATAGAAAACATAAGAATTAGGATCTAATATATCCAGCCTCTTGAAGTTCCTCGATGATGGCGAAAATTTCATTATCGTGATTATTGTTAACAGCATTTCGTTCTGCTACAAGTAAACGAAGTCGTTCTACTAATTCATTTGGGTCATCCCAGAATTTATAATCAATGACTGAGTGTCTATTGACAACCTTGAATGAAGGTAAATTTTTTCTATCAACAGTGTTCAACTTTGATAAAGTACCACTACCTTTTGGATTAAACATAGGGGCAATGATATCATTGTATTTAGCACTGTTTGGATGGTATCGCATGTCTCCTTTTTTATTCAAATGTGCTCCCCATTCTTCTAATATTTTTTTATAATTTGTTTTATCACTTTTTGTTACAGAATCAATAGGTGAATGTTTGAGAACTATCAATACAGTTAGTCCAACCGTTTTTGGACATTTTTTACAACCAACAACAATATTATTATTTGTGAATGAAATTGGTAATTTACCTAGTTGAAAGTTACCATTAGGATTAATTTTTACTTCATAGATTTGATCTGGTGTAGAATTTTTTTTTTTAATAAGTTGAGTGTAATCATCATCCTCATCAATAGAAGAGCTAACGTTGGGTTGAATTTTTTGTTCTATAATAGTTTCATCTAAACTTGATTTAGAAAAATTCATTGGTTCTTTCTCACCAAACTTGAACTTTATTGGACTACTATGATTAAATAAAGGAAGATTGAATTTAGAACCATTTGTATCAAGTATTGGAAAATTAAAATTTAATTTTGGTTTTTCAGTTACACTTTCAATGGGTTGATAAATTTTACTTTCATTTTCAATTGAAATATTTTGTTGAGTATCACTTTTGAGAGTTGGTTTTTTTATAATATGAGATGCAATTTTTTGAAGAGGATCAACAATTGGTTGAAAAGTTTTTTTCAACACATCTTCTTCATCAGCTTTTTGATATTTTATCAATTTTTTTTTTTTTTTTAATGGAATCTCTTGCTTTTACAAGCTTATCAAGAATATCTTTCTGTTTCTGTAGCTCTTCCATGTTAATACTTTGATATATAAATGACGACTGAATAAACGTATTGAAAGTTTTATGTATTTATTACAAAACAGTCAAATCCTTTTCTATATCGACCATCATTAATGGGGTCATCTTTGATTATGGCATAAAAAACCATATTTACTATCATTCCAACACGTTGAACACAGATCCTTGAATTGATTGTAAGCCATATCAGTATTGACATGATCATCATAAATATGTTTTAAATTTAGTTCATCTTGTAGAAATAAAACTAACACATTTACATTATCTCGAAATAAATGTTTAGGTATACGAGTATAAGATTGACATAAATAGAAACAATCAACATTTTTATGTCTACCCATGCAAAAGAAAGCTCTTACATTATCTTGTTTTTCAGTTGCTATATCATCGAATATCATCATAGAATTTGGAAGAGCGTCGTTTGGAGCGTGAACTTCAGCGTGCTCACTGAAAGGAAAAAACTGTATACCATTTAATGGTTCTAATAATTTTTTTAAATACATATATTTTGGTTGATTAAGAGACTTTGAGTATAGGTATATATTTTCAAACCAAACACCATTAGGTTCAGTAATTAGAGACAGTAAGGTATTTGTTTTTCCACAGTTTGATGGTCCACAAAAAACGACTCGTATACTGTCTGGAAGTAGATTACCGTGTCGTTTGATTTTTTTTATTTTGTTCCATAACAGAATCAAAATTATTTATAGGTAACTTGGAACTTTGCTCTTTAGAATTCATGTTGATTTGTTGTAGACTGATCAATGACTAAACAATTAAGGTATAAATATATCACTTTTATACAAAATTAATTCAGTGTTGACAGGATCTCCTTCGAGAGATGATCATTCACGGTGAAGGATTAGTAAACGATTTGATCAACAAACTACCTTTCGAAGCTCATATTTCAGGATAACAGTACTGTGGACCAGGAACAAATTTAAAAAAGCGACTTGCCAGAGAAGACAAAGGTATTAACCCATTGGACACCGCTTGCAAAGAGCACGACATTGCTTATTCGCAAAATCCAAATAACATTGAGCTTCGAAACTCAGCAGATCGAGTTCTTGTAGATAAAGCTTGGAGACGAGTTTTAGCCAAAGACGCTAGTTTGAGTGAAAAGGCAACTGCTTACGCTGTTGCTAATATGATGAAGATAAAAAATAAATTGGGAATGGGTGTTTCATTCAACAAAATAGTAAATGCTGCATCAGTGACAAAGTCGAAGGATAAAAAAGCTTCGGTTTTGATCCACCAGGCTTAGAAAAAAGCTCGAAAGACTGTAAAAAGTGCTGGTGGAAAAAAAAAGTTAAGTTTCCTAGAATTCTTTCTATTCCAAAAAATAAAATTGGTGGGTGGTTAATACCTTTGTTTGCGGGATTAAATGCGACAGGTGCACTGGCAGGTGGTGCAGCTGATGTAACAAAAGCTGTCAATGATTATCATTCAGCTAAAGAACAGTTGGATGAGGCACGAAAACAAAATAAAAAAATAGAGGCTACAGCTCTCGCTAAAGGAATGTGTCTTAAAAACTATAAATCAGGTTATGGTTTATATCTTAAACATCAACAAACAGGTTACGGACTAAAACGTAAGAATTTAAAAAAAAAGAATCTTCATAGAAAATTTGAAATTGCTAAAAAGGGCACTAACAAACTGGGATATCATTCAATATGCGAAAAAGTTAAAAATTTCTTATTTTAGAGGAGTATTTATGCGAGACTCTTCACCATCCACAGGACCTTTCATAAACGAGTCTGTTGTTTTAAATCTTGATGATTCCAAAGGATCAGGAACTCATTGGGTTGCATACAAGAAGCGAGGAGATAACGTCGTTTATTTCGATAGTTTTGGTGACCTACAACCTCCAATAGATCTCATGCTATATTTGAGAGCATCAAACATCAAGTATAATTATGATAGATATCAAGATTTTGGCTCATACAACTGTGGTCACTTGTGTTTTAAATTTCTTTCTGAAACAATATAAGCTTAGTTTCAAGGTTTATTATTTTCAATGTTATTCCAACTGTCATGGATGGAACATTGTTATTAATACTCAGTGGTAATTCATCAGTTTTAACATGTCGATATTTTCCACTAATTGAATTATCTTCTAATAAACATTATTCTCTAGGATTGGTTGAGTTTTTAACTTACAATTCTATTCCAAATATCGATACAGATAAAAACAAATTTTCTATCGGTAATATTGAAATTACTATTCTTATTGGTGCATACGACATTGTTGACATAGAAAAATTTTTGCAAAAAGAATTCGCTCCAAAAGGAATAACATTGAGTTTGAAACCAAATAATAATATATTACAGGCTGTCATAAAGTCAAGCGAATCCATTGACTTTACAAAGAGTGATTCCATAGGTTCATGGTTAGGATTTTCACCAAAAATTCTCGAAAAAACCATTAAGCACGAATCAGACTTACCTGTAAGTATTCTTAAAGTACAATCTGTTAGAATAGAGTGTAACATTGTCGGTGGATCATATTTAAACGATCAAAAAGTTCATACTATTCATCAGTTTTTCCCTAGAGTGAATCCTAATTTCAAAATTATTGAAGTACCTGTGAAAATTATTTATATTCCTATTACAGTAAAAAGTATTGATTACTTAGAACTACGTGTAGTTCAAGACGGAAATTTGATCAATTTTCAGGACGAAGAAATAACTATTAGAGTTCATATTAAAACTTTGTGATGGGTATTGTTTATGATTCAAAGAAAAAGTATATAAACGAATCAACTTGGAGATCATTAATTAGTCAACGTCGAAAAGTCAACGTGTTAACACAAAAAAACCTCAGTTTTCTCAAAAGAATAGGCTTAAAAGTCGTTCGTGGTGGTGTTGCTTAATTTTTTGTTGCAATGGCCGAAATTCTAAGTATTCAATCTCCGATCGTCTTCGACGATTCCGTAAAAAATTATGAGTTTCATACTCATCAGCCTTATACAATCTCCGAGTATAAAAATACCGATGAGATTCGAATATCCATTCAACATCAGGACCTGTGTGTTCTTCCTTCGCAAAGCTTATTGCATATTAGCGGTAAAATTACTGCTGAAGATGGTACTCATTTAGGCAATACACATTAAGTTAATAACGCTATCTGTCATCTGTTTGAGGAGTTTCGTTATGAGCTAAATGGTGTAGAGATTGATAAATGTAAAAATCCTGGTATAACATGTACCATGAAAGGAGCATTATCATTAACACAAAGTCAAAAATATATGATAGAAAATAATGGTTGGAATTTTCAAAACAATCATAATTTTCCGGATAACGAAGGAAACTTTGATATTGTTATACCTTTGAACATACTCTTTGGATTTGCAGATGATTACAATAAAATTTTAGTGAATATGAAACATGAACTCGTTCTCGTTCGATCGAGAAACGATTCAAATGCTGTTTCACAAGTTAATGTGGCACCAGCAAATCTTGAGACACCGGTTCAATATGAAGATTTTAAACTGGTTTTGAAAAGAATTGAATGTTTAATGCCCTATGTAACTGTATACATGTATCTGATAAATTCAAAATTAATCTTTTAAATTTCTTGGGTAAAAATCAATCCATTGACATGAGTTTTAGAACATGGGAACTTTATGAGTATCCCCAGCTTCCAATTTCTAATCGTCATGTTTGGACGGTTAAAACTTCTAATCAGTCAGAGAAACCTAGATTTATTATTTTAAGTTTTCAAACTAATCGCAAAGATCACAAAGGTAATAATGCAAGCTATTTTGATCATTGTAATATCAGTAATGTTAAACTCTATCTCAACTCGCAATATTATCCTTATAGTAATTTAAATCTTGACTTTAGTCATAATCAATACTCTATCTTGTATGACATGTTCGTTAAATTTCGAAATTCTTATTACAATAAAGATCCTGTTATAACAAAGGAACATTTTAAGGAATATATGACCCTTATAGTCATTGATTGTTCTAAACAAGATGAATCCTTGAAAAATGCTCCAGTTGACATAAGACTTGAATTTGAAACTAGAGCAAATATCACCGCTAATACTGCTGCAAATTGTCTTATTCTTCACGATCGTATTGTTCAATACAATCCTATGTCGGGAGATAATCGAAAGCTTGTTTAAAAATGTATGAATATAAAAGTTTACAACATTATACATTCATTTGTTCATCATGGAGCGAAGAGAATTCAACTCTCAAAAAACCCCTTTAATATCTAATGATTCGAAGAAAAATTGTAAAAGTTATGATTTTTCAAAAGAATCTGTGAAAAAAGAAGAACCCCTAAAAAAGTATGACTATAAGTACGAAAAAATGAAACTTGATGGTCGTTAGGAAGAATTCGATGATAGTTTCAGAAGTAAAACGTACATAAGTCAATTTAAAAACTCGTAAGTAATAAAGAGAGTAAATTGGGGAGATAAAGCAAGTAAGGATGTATCTCACAGGAAAGAGCGTTGGTCGGAGCTCTTTTCACTCTCTATTATTACTAATCCGCTCCTCATAGACAAACAATCAATCTAAAAATCAAATAGTAAAACCACTCTCAAAATCAACCTCTCATAGACAAATAGTCAATCTAAAAAAAGAATAGTAAAACCACCCTCAGAGACAAACAATCTCTCAACAACCCCCGTAGACAATCGGTCAATCCAAAAATCGAATAGTGAAACCTCCCCCTAAAAACCCACCCCCCATAGACCAACGGTCAACTCAAAATCCAATAGCAAAACCACCCCCTCCACCGCAATTACCTTATCCACCCCCTATAACCCTTTCAACCCCCTCCGAACGGGGGGTGTATCCAGGATCGGTATAGCCTCTACTACTTATACTTCATGAAAGAACTTGAACTATTAAAAAATTAACTCTAAATTTTTAATTAATTGTGTAATTCTACTCACACCAAGTAATACACTTAAAAAGAATCTTCTTCTTCTTTTATTTATTTAAAAAATATAAAAATAATAAAACCAAATTTTTTATGGTTTTGGTTCTTCGATTCAGTTGTCACCATTTTATCAAAGTCTCGTAAATTCATTTTAGATGGTCCAAAAGCCCGTCAAATAAGCACTTAAGGGGGTACTTATACCTAAAATTTTTCAAAAAATCAATTTTCAGGTTTTTGTGTTTTTTGATGTACTTTTACATCAGCTTTCAAATGCCGCAAACCGCGTTTCTTAATTCGTTAAGGGAAAAAAGTTACAGTTCATTTAATAAAGACATTCAATTTATTAAATTAACGTTGAAATGGCTTTTTTGGAAATTCAAGAATTTCAAGTCAGTTCTAGTAGCAGAAATACTTTCTACGATACTATAGGTACAAAAGCTTTTTCGATGTATTTTTTCCTTTTTTAATTTTCGCAATGTAGGTATAATTTTTTTTTTTTCATCCACGAACAGAACTGTAAGTATTTATATCATTTTCGTCTAATAAAAGCGATGAAAAAACAGAAAATTTTTTTATCTGTGATTAGATTTTTTCCGTGACATAATATCTTAGTAATGAAAATTAAGAATGACAGATTAACTTTCATTTCAAGTCTATTGCTAAAAACAATTTATTAAGTTAGAATCGATCGCATGAAAAAATTTATAACCTTTATGACATAATATATGACATATATTACCTCTACGAGTCTACTTTAGTATATTTCACCAATATCGATCTATCGATATCAAATTAGGTATTTCTACAGCGTTGCAAGTTCATGACGACTTTTTTGTTCTTTGAGACATCTTTCTAGTGAAATTCTACTTTACTTGGTTTTGTTTTTGTGATTATTTCAATCTGAAGTAAATAAGTTAATTTTATTCAAAAAAAAAATTTAAGAATAAATGACCAATTCTTATCAGGTAAACTAATGAAGTTTTTTAGTTATTAAAAAAAAGGTGTTTGTGTGCAAATGTGAAGTGAAAAAATAATTCTGTGATTCAAAATTAAAGATAATTTTTAGATAATTGCATGTGAAGACTCCGCTGACTCAAAGTCTTAACTTGGTCTTGGTGCCTAATAGTGTGTGATCTATGTTTTTGATAAAAAAGCTAATTGGGTCACTTTAGGAGCAGGAGCAAAAAAATAAAGTATCCGGCTATGTGCAAAAGAGTATTTACATCAAACAAGAGTCCTGTGACAAGATATTTTCAAGATATAAATGTTTATGTGTTGGTGTGTTACATTTTATTCATCATAATCTGTTCAGAACTTTAAAAGCCATTTTCTCAAATATGTGATTTTTGAGAAAATGAGGGCATTGCTCGTAAAGCCAAAATTTTTCCAGACAGCGGATGGACCCAGGACTTTGCACACTTGTTATACATGTGAACCCTCATGAGCGCAACCTCAGACAACCAAATCTAAGCATTATTAAGCTGATGGCACACCATAAATTGACTAAAATGATAAAAACTATCAAAATTTTAACCACACTAAGCAATTTTAGAGTATGCAAGTAGCTTAATAGTGCTTGGATTTGGTTGCCTGAGGTTCCGCTCATGAGGGTTCACATGTACAACAACTATGCCAAGTCCTGGGTCCATCCGCTTTAAGGAAAAATTTTGACTTTACGAGCAATGAACTTTCATAGCCTAAATAAGCTGAAATTTAAAACACTTATAAAAACACTTATTTTAATTTTCTAAATGTAAAAAATTATGTAAAAATGTGTGTATATTTTGGAAAAAAAATATCTTTTCAAATAAATCATTTTTAAAAAACTTACAAAATTTTTTCTGAGTTTTTTTTTGGTATATGTACCGCCTTAAATCAAATAGAATTCGTTAATATCATTTTGTGACTTATTTGAAAATAGAGACTCTCTATTCGCCCGATGAAACGTTCGTCTAGTGAACGTACTTTCATAGGACGTACGTTTGGAGCAATTTGAACGTACATTCACTGGTCGTATTTTTATATTTTGGAAAAAATAAAATTTTTGAATTTACAAACAACTTCTAAACCTATGTTTACAATTGATAATTATGATTTTCAATAAAATTCAGGTTTACGCGAGCACTTGTTTTATACTTAAATCCAATAACCCTTCCCAAACAACCCTCCTAGGTTTACTTGTGCATCAGTTTTCTCCTTAAATACTATAACTCATCCCAAATAACCTTCCTAAGCTTACGTGGGCTCTTGTTTTTTCCTTAAATCCAATAACCCTTCCCAAATAACTCTCCTAAGCTCACGTGGGCACTAGTTTGAACCTTATAACCATTAACCCTTCCCAAATAACCCTCCTAGGTTTACGCGGGCACTAGTTTGCACCTTATAACAATTAATTATAATAAATAACCCTCCTAGGTTGACGTGAACACTAGCTTTTACGCAAAATCTAACCTTTTACCTAATAACTCTTCCCAAATAACCATCCTAGGTTAACGCAGGCACTAGTTTGCACCTTATAACAATTAATTCTAATAAATAACCCTCCTAGGTTTACGTGAACACTAGTTTTTACGCAAAATCTAACCTTTTACCAAATAACCTTCGTAGATTTACGTGGACACTGGATTCTACCTGAAATCTATGAACCTTCCACAAATTACGCTATGAAGTTAACAAAGGATTTCAGTTATGACCTTAGAGCTGATAACTCTCCTTGGTTTACATGGGAGCTAATTTTTCTTTAGAAGAAAAATAGTGCCCATGTAAAACTAGGTGGGTTATTTAGAAAAGGTTATTGAATAGAATAAACAAACTTGTGCTCACGTAAATCCAGGAGGTTTATTTAGAAAGGGTTATTGGATATAAGAAGAAAACTAGTGCTCACGTAAACCTAGGAGGGTTATTTGGGATGGATTACCGAATAAAAGGAGAAAACCAGTACCCACGTAAGTTTAGGAGGGTTTTTGAGATGTGCCATTGGATTTAAGGAAAAAACTAGTGCCCACGTAAGTTCAGGAGGGTTTCTGAGATGTGCCATTGGATTTCAGGAAAAAACTAGTGCCTACGTAAACCTAGGGGGGTTATTTGGGATGGGTTTCTGGATAAAAGGAGAAAACCTGTGCTCACTTAAGTCTAGGAGGGTTATGTGAGATTTTATTAAAAATCATAGTTATTAATTTTGAACATACATTTAGGAGTTGTTTCTTAGGTTAAAAGTTCTTTATTTCAAAAATATGAAAAAATCGTCCAGTGAATGTACGTTTAGAAATTCGGACGAACGTCCAGTGAACGTACGTCCGGAAAATTGGATGTACTTCTATAAATTTTCACTTTAAAATTATGAAAAATGAAAGTTTGCCACAAAGGTACGTTCAGTGGACATAGATTTCATCGGGCAAATAGAGAGACTCTAATATAAATTCATTTTATCATAAAAAATGATTTTTCAAAAAACAAACTTTTTGGTTTGATTTTGATAAAAATAAAACCTTTGAAAAAAAAAAATCCCCCAAAAAACCTTGCCAAGGTAAACACATGCTTGCGAGAGTTTTTGCCATGGTCAATTGAACAAAAAGGAGTAATATCATTTAAAAGATTTTATGAAATGTTTTTCAATTTATTGCTCTAAAATCAGATCAAGCAAAAGGAGATTGGTAATCTTTTATAATATGATTTTTCTGCAGAATTCTACAAAACTCTGCCAAAATTTGATAAAATAGTACAAATAAAATGGTTAGTCAGAGTTTTGTATAATTCTAGAGAAAAACCATACCATAAAAAATTGCAAATCTCTTTTTGCTTGATCCGATTTTAGATTAGTAAATTGAAAAACTTTTCATATAATCTTTTAAATGATTCTACTCCTTTTTGTTAAGTTGACTATGATAAAAAACTCTCGGAAGCTTACTTATCTTAGCAAGGTTTTTTTGGGGGATATCACTCATTTTCAATTGAACATTTTGATTTTCACAAGTTTCAATATTGTATCAACCCTAACAGAAAGATTCTCGGGGCGCTAGCGAGGGCCACCTTCGATACCGAAAGATGCTAGTAAGGCCTTCGTTCAAAATTTAGCTTGACAGCGCGTAACGGAGCGCGAATAAGGGCCATGTTCGATATCTTATCTCACTCAAGCAAGGCTAAAATATTAATATTCAAATATACTTTAAATAAAATTATTGTGGTTTTAACCCTTCTATACAGCCACACGTGTGCCACAGGGGTCAGGGCAGACACCTGGGAAAACTAGTGATAACTACGCTTTGCAGATGATTCCCCCAGGAAGTTTTGACTTCAGATGGGTCAGGACGGACACCTGATGCATAAGACAGTTATCACACTCTGGAGATGATTTCCCCAGGAATTTTTGCCCCCGAATTGGTCAGGGTGGACACCTGGTGCACCTAGTGATTATTCCGCCTTGGAGATGATTTCCTCAGGAAATTTCGACTCAAGAGCGGTCCAATCATCAAGTTTACTATAAAGAGAGCTTCTTCAGTGTAATTATTACTAGAAATACAAAGTATTTACCCTGACTCCTCCAGAGTCTAAACTCCCTGGGGAAATCATCTCCAAGTCGTAATTATCACTAGGTACACCAGGTGCTAACCCTGACCCCTTCGGAGTCAAAACTTCCTGGGGAAATCATCTCCAAGTCTTAATTATTACCGGGTACACCAGGTGTCCACCCTGACCCTTCTGGAGTCAAAACTTCATGGGAAAATCATCTCCAAGTCGTAATTATCACCAGGTACACCAGATGCCCACCCTGACCCCTCCGGAGTCAAAACTTCCTGGGGAAATCATCTCCAAGGCAAAATAATCACTAGATGTACCAGGTGTCGACCCTGACCTCTCCGGAGTCAAAACTTCCTGGGGAAATCATCTCCAGGTAGTAAATAGCTGCCCTATTGCTCAGGTTTCCGCCTTGACCCCTCCCATTAAATGCAACCACGCAGCTGACTTACAACAGGAAACGAAAATTTTAAGTAGGGGAGAGCCGGGTAATTCGGGCAGCCAGGCTATTCAGGCAGTTGTTAATATTTCAAATAAATTATATGAACTAGTAAAAAAAAAAATAGCAAGTGATAAGGTAGGTTTCATTTCATGATTTCAGAAAAAAAAACAAGTTAAAATAATAATTTTTATTGTTGATAAAAATAAAAACTGTCCAAACTGCCCGAATAGCCCGCTCGCCTTTACAATTTTAAGAAGAGAAATTCGACAAATATATATCTAATGTGTTACCTATTAATGTATTTTATTATTTTAATACATAAAGATTGATTTGTCAACAATCAAAAGTCTGCTACACCCGTTTTAATGTAAGATTATTAAAATGCATGAATAGCCCGCGTCAGTGCCCAAATAGCCCGACTGACATAACCTCAGTTTGTATCATTTATTAATTTTTATATCATCATTTAAGCACTAAGTTTTTTTATACTTGCTCTCAAACAGTTAATTTACAAAAATGAACTGTTTCCAAGAGCAAAAATTAATAAATTTTATTTTTATCAAATAAAGTTTGTGTAGCTGGCTCAAACTGCCCGAATTGCCTGGCTCTTCCCTATTGTTGTGTCGAATCAGGACCGAACTCGCGCCCTGCCCGTGCTCCGTTACACGCCAGACAAGGCCGCCGAACGAAGGCCACATTCGCTCCTACAGATCTTTCTGTTCGAGAAGTGTCCATTCTGAACTTTCCGGAGTTCCAAATAAGTTACGATTCTTTTTTGAATTGAAAAAATTTAATTTCAGCAAAATAAATTTTTCAAAATTTAATTCGTCATTCAGCACTGTTCTAAACAAATTCTTATTAAGGTTTTTCTGCTTGTACACTTTACCTACGTCCCTGTCGCGCACAACTTATTTTGCTGAACGATGCTGATTTGATGATGATGTCTCATGGCAGTTTCGACTCCAAAGGTGTCAGTGTAAACACCTGGTACAATAGATATGATTCTTCCGGAACTTTTTAACTCCAGAAAGATCATAGTAGAGATATCTGGCGCACCTGGTGATTATTACGCTTTGCAGACAATTTCTTGAAGAAGTTCAACTTCTAGGTGATCGGTATAAAAACTCCTTAAAGACGATTACCTCCAACAGGTGATTTTAAATCTTTCATGATTTAAGGGAATTCTTCGTGCTATTATTAATATAAAAATCTCATAAAACATCATAAACTTATTAAGGTATTTTATTTATTCATGATCAATAAATTTAAGTTCAGTTTAAAAAAAAATAATTCTTTTACTATCTCAAAATTTTTCATTACAGTGTTACGTGACGTAACATTATTAATATAGTTGGAACGACCAAAGAAAAAAGTGTTAAATCAGCATACGTTCCAAGGGAGTCTAAGCTGTCTAATCGGCACCTTTGGATTAAGGTGAAGAGGGGACAGCCGGGCTCGTGGGAGACGTATGCTGCAGGAGCAGTTCCGTACCAAGTCTAAGTAATAGCGCGTCGTTTTAATTTAGTCTAAGATCATTTTTATATTATAGTTTAAGGGGGTACATATAACTAAAATTTTTCAAAATATCAATTTTCAGGTTTTTGTGTTTTTTGATGTACTTTTACATCAGCTTTCAAATGCCGCAAACCGCGTTTCTTAATTCGTTAAGGGAAAAAAGTTACAGTTAATTTAATAAAGACATTCAATTTATTAAATTAACGTTGAAATGGCTTTTTTTGAAATTCAAGAATTTCAAGTCAGTTCTAGTAGCAGAAATACTTTCTACGATACTATAGGTACAAATGCTTTTTCGATGTATTTTTTCCTTTTTTAATTTTCGCAATGTAGGTATAGTTTTTTTTTTATCCACGAACAGAACTGTAAGTATTTATATCGTTTTCGTCTAATAAAAGCGATGAAAAAACAGAAAATTTTTTTATCTGTGATTAGATTTTTTCCGTGACATAATATCTTAATAATGAAAATTAAGAATGACAGATTAACTTTCATTTCAAGTCTAATGCTAAAACAATTTATTAAGTTAGAATCAATCGCATAAAAAAATTTATAACCTTTATGACATAATATATGACATATATTACCTGTACGAGTCTACTTTAGTATATTACACCAATATCGATCTATCGATATCAAATTAGGTATTTCTACAGCGTTGCAAGTTCATGACGACTTTTTTGTTCTTTGAGACATCTTTCTAGTGAAATTCTACTTTACTTGGTTTTGTTTTTGTTATTATTTCAATCTGAAGTAAATAAGTTAATTTTATTCAAAAAAAAAATTTAAGAATAAATGACCAATTCTTATCAGGTAAACTAATGAAGTTTTTTAGTTATTAAAAAAAAGGTGTTTGTGTGCAAATGTGAAGTGAAAAAATAATTCTGTGATTTAAAATTAAAGATAATTTTTAGATAATTGCATGTGAAGACTCCGCTGACTCAAAGTCTTAACTTGCTCGTGGTGCCTAATAGTGTGTGATCTGTGTTTTTGATAAAAAAGCTAATTGGGTCACTTTGGGAGCAGGAGAAAAAAAATAAAGTATCCAGCTATGTGCAAAAGAGTATTTACATCAAACAAGAGTCCTGTGACAAGATATTTTCAAGATATAAATGTTTATGTGTTGGTGTGTTACATTTTATTCATCAAAATCTGTTCAGAACTTTAAAAGCCATTTTCTCAAATATGTGATTTTTGAGAAAATGAGGGCATTGCTCGTAAAGCCAAAATTTTTCCAGACAGCGGATGGACCCAGGACTTTGTACACTTGTTGTACATGTGAACCCTCATGAGCGCAACCTCAGGCAACCAAATCTAAGCATTATTAAGCTGATGGCACACCATAAATTGACTAAAATGATAAAACCTATCAAAATTTTAACCACACTAAGCAATTTTAGAGTATGCAAGTAGCTTAATAGTGCTTGGATTTGGTTGCCTGAGGTTCCGCTCATGAGGGTTCACATGTACAACAACTATGCCAAGTCCTGGGTCCATCCGCTTTAAGGAAAATTTTTGACTTTACGAGCAATGAACTTTCATAGCCTAAATAAGCTGAATTTAATAACACTTATAAAAACACTTATTTTAATTTTCTAAATGTAAAAAATTATGTAAAAATGTGTATATATTATGGAAAAAAAATATCTTTTTAAATAAATTATTTTTAAAAAACTTACAAAATTTTTTCTGAGTTTTTTTTTTTAGGTATATGTACCCCCTTAAGTAATAGCGCGTCGTTTAAATTTAATCGAATATCATTTTATATGATAATTATACAATTGAACGAACTTTAGTGAAGTTCAATTACAATTGTATGAGCGCTTCCTCCGAAAGATCAAATACGTAGTACCCCTTCCCCGTGCCCAAATACCACACATTCAAAGCATAAAAATCGAAAACAGTGGCGCCACCACCCGCCTCGCGGTGGGCGCGTAGGGTACAAGACCTCATTTCTTTAAAGCTCTGCCGCAGATTCAAAGGGAAAAAATTTTCTCAAAAAATTTGAGGGAAATCTCTGGGTGGGAGATTGATCTTTCGGAGGAAGCGCTCATACAATTGTAATTGAACTTTACTAAAGTTTGTTCAATTGTATAATTGTATTTCGCGCTTCCTCCTTCAAGATCAAATACGTAGACGTTTAAAGCAATCTACGGCAGTAAAGTGTGAATACAGAATGCATCAAATGGCAGTGTTGAAAAACGCATTGCCGTTGACAACATCCTACAACCGATATGTATACATATAGTTAGATATAGGTATAGATATAGATCTATCCTCTCTAAGTACGAGACTGATCAAACTTCAATAGTTTGTGTCTAAAAGATACGAATCAACATAGTGTATTTATTAAATATGCTTTTAATCTTGCCAATGATAGATTCACCGCTTAGCTTTGAACATAACAATCCTATTTCGATAAATCATTTGATTCTAAAGATGTTTCACTAACTGTGGCCTTTATCTAACTTGTCCGGTTCATTCCAATGTTCCAGACACTACAATCTCTGTCCCTTGTACATTGAGACTTACTCTCTGCCAAAGATTCAAAATCATCAAAAGTTTCAATTATTCTAACCATTATCCAATATCCGCCTATAGGAGGTAAAATGTAATTCCTTAGATAACATGAAATGCAAAAGCAATTCCATAAAAACCATCAGCTTTCAACAAATTCTAAATTTAATCCTTCCATTCCTCATATCCTCGCTATAATTAACACTGTCACAATCATTACCTTCATTATAATTATAATCATCATTATCATTAATATCATTCATTAATCTCACTAGTCAAACAAGCATGATAAATAAAGGGAAAAATTTTATAGTTGAATTTTTACTCTCAATAATAAGTGAACCAAAATGATTCATAACACCGCTATAGATGTAAGATCTCATCCACCTTAATAAATTATTTTAGTCCTCAATATTATTTAACTAAATAAAACAAAATCCGTAAAATAACTAACCCAATAAAATTCTGTCAATGAGCTTTCAGAAAATTTTACTATCAATAGTCTCACTATCTTACTTTTGCTATCTAAATTTTCCATCAGCTTACTAAATAATTGGAATTATTTTAAAATCAAAATCAAGATGAAAATAAATGTCATCAAACATTAATAATTCTTTCCAATAAAAGTCCCACTCCAGCTTTAGAAAATTAACTGAGTAAATAAACATGAAAGCGAAAGAATAGCAGTTATATTAATATAACTATATAATATTTATATAGCCTAGCAGAATAATAGTTCAGTAATAATTAATCAAGAACCTATAAATTTCAAAACTTTATTTCTAACTGATAGTAAGAGGGACATTGTAATGAAATCCTCAAATATACTATCACTTCTTACCATATAATAAAATTCAGTAAAATAGTTTTACCTCACACTAGCTTGCCTATGAAGCAATGTTTTGAGCTCACTCTCACCTCAAAAAATAAAAGAGAAATGATAATATAAAATTAAATCCATGCAATAACATGGCCACAAAAGTTGTCAATCACTGGGAAAATGAATTCCTTGGCCAAATTAATTCTGTGAAATTTTCAAAAAACTTTACAAGATAATACAATAGTAGGGCTATTTATTAAATAACATATGATCTCAAGCTATCTTTCTAAAGCTTTTGAACACATCATTCAATAGTATCCAAAAATCACTTTGACATCAGTGTCATCCGATTACCAGCAAATCAAGTTTCAAGTAAAGCGATAAATGGTACCAATAGTAGCTGCACATCTTCATATGAAATCATGTCTCATATTCAATCTGGCCTTAAATCAGTAGAATGCAATTGCATCACAGTCTAGCCTCAAAGCCAAAATAATCAAATATTCAAAAATACTGTGTGGCTTGACCACATAAGTATTACACTTACAAGTTTAACCTACCATGTAAGTAAGAAGTTATATGTATAGACTAATAAGTCAGACTCATCGCTAACCATTCCAAGAATTCCAGACCTGACCTGCAGAAGTATTAAACTTGAAAGTTGAACTTACTGTGAAAGTAAGAAGTCATCCATGTTGACTTAATAAGTGTAACATAACTCAAATTAATCGTTTGTATATCTATATTGAATTATTGATTATTATTAAACATTGGGACAGTAAGTAATATAAACGAGTGTAATTGCTCGCAAGCGACAGTCTGCCCTCACACTTCTGCTCGCAAACACTGCGTACAATTTATGTATAATAAAGAAACTAATAAATAAAGATAATAAAAGTGAAATATAAACATTTCTTTTTAAAAACATAAATACCATAAAGATAGGTATTACATATTGGCGCCCAACGTGCGTGGCCGAAAAGTGAAAATCGGTTATGTTTGATGTTTTGTGCATCAAATTTGTGAATAAGGACTGTGAACACTGTTCGGTGATAAATCGCCTCCTTAAGTTAAAGGACAACGTACTCCGGATAGGACAATTCAAAGCAGTTCAACGAAAAATGCTGATTAAGGTTAGTTAAAACTATACACTTACCTTATGAATAAAAGCACAGGCTCGGACACAGATTCTAATTCAAATTTACAATCCGACGAAGAGATTGATAGATTTTACGAAGTAGACGGTATACATAAACCTTTGATAGAAATAATTAGAGATAAAAAAATGAGTCACGAGCAGCAAACAATCGTACCAGAAACTCAGACGGAAGAGATACTTTTAGAACAATTAAGAGTAATGCATCAGGCGGCATCATCTTTACAGGCTGAAATAAATTCTTTAAAGGGAGAAAAAATTGAGCCAACGGCGCCGCCGCCACCAACGACGATTTCCACAGATTCTCATCGGTTAGTTAGAGAATTATTGAATGAAATTAGAGTTTTTGATGGTAGTTCGAACGTTGAGTATTTTCTCGATCAATTAAGAAATGCACGGAACCAGCTAGAAAATGAAGCCGAAAGAAAGGCTCTGTTGAGAAAAGTAATAGCTTCGAGATTAATAGGAGAGGCTGCAAGAATAGGGGAAAGTACACAAGGTGCTGGCTATTCAGATTTAGCTAACGCGTTGCGAGCTAGTTTTGGGCAGGCCGATTTGACATATGAGCAAATATCGGAAATTCGTAATAATACTAGACAGGGCCAGAACGAATCTATAGATAATTATGTAAAAAGATATGAAGAACTACATCGACGTGTGCAAAAATCGATCGAGCAAATAAAGATTGAATATCGAGCTGGAATTCGGTACATCGAAGAGGACTCCCATGTCCAACGTTTTATTCAATCACTGAAACCAGAGCTAGAGGTAAGGCTTTTAAATATAAAAATTGACTCTCTGCGTCACGCCATGCAGGAGGCACGGGCTATTGATAAAAGACTACGCGACGACGAAGTAATCCGAAGCCGAACACAAAGAAGAGGTGAGCCATTAAATAATACAAAGAGTAAACCTAGAGACGATAATAATAAGCAAGATGATAAAAATGAAATTAAAAATACTTATGTAAGTAATAGTAGAAACGAATTAAAAAGGTGTAAATTTTGCAATAAATTGAATCACACCGAAAATGAATGTTGGAGAAAAAATCCACAGCTTCGAAATTTTCAAAGAATTCCACAGATCGACAAAGGGCCCCCACGAAAATTTCTGATGATCGACGAGAACCAGCAAGATACTACATCGGATCTGGAGGAAAATATTATGACCTCTACATCCAACTCCAAGGAAGAACAGGAGTTAACAAATTTCTGGTCGACACAGGAGCGCCAGAATCAATTGTAAAAAATTCAATATCAAAATTAGAAGACTGCAACCCAAAGAAAATACCACCGGGAGATAGAAGGAAATTCCAGATTGTAGATGGCCCTCACGAAATGATAGGTGAATGTACATTAAAAACTTTAGGTAAGTCGCATATTTTTCATGTAGCCATGAATGAGTTTCCTTTAAATACACTTAAAGGAATTTTAGGTAAGGACTGGCTCGAAAATTATGGAGCCCTTATTGATTGTAAAAATAAAATAATTACTCTGTCTGATATAAGTAAGAAAAAACACGATTTTAAATTAAATACAGAATTGCTTACAGAAGTAGAACCAAATTCTGTTAAACATTTGAAAGTACATACAAAACCAGGTACTCATGTGTTTTTCGGCTCTAACTGTGTCCCTGCTTTATACACAGGAGTCGAGGCTACTTTGTATTTAATGAACGACTCTTATAAGAAAATCCGTGTTTACAAGTCAGACATTTGTCATGAATATTACGAGAATGATGAGTTAGGGGCACCATGTATGCAAACTCGAAGAAAGGAAAGAAAGCAAGAGTCCCTCGTGTCGGAAATTCTAGACAATAATATACCTCAAGAAAAAAGAAAACAGATGTTGAGAAATTTGTATGAAAGTAAGAATGAAACAAAAATTTTTACAATGAAAAAGTCTGAAGATGAAAGACGCATTGAACTGTTGAAAAATAAAACAAGATTATCTCACTTATCTGAAGATGAACAGAATGATTTGTGGGAAATTATAAAGAAATATAATGATATATTCAATTTTCCAGGTGACCCAATGCCTGTAGTAAGTGATGTAGAACATGAAATTCTACTAAAAACAGGTAAGCCAATATCTTCAAAAATTTATAGGCAACCTATTCATATACAAGAAAAAAATTGATGCTCATATTAGAGAACTCGAGAGCAAAGGTTTAATACGGCCAAGTTCGTCACCTTACTCAGCAAATGTGCTGTTGGTACCAAAGAAGATGGATGCTTCTGGAGAAGTAAAATGGAGGCCGGTTTTTGACTTCAGGAAGGTTAATTTTGAAACCGAGCAAGACAATTATCCTATTCCTTGTATCGAGGAAATACTTTGCTTATTGGGAAAGGCAAAATATATGAGTGCATTTGACTGCGCTAATGGATTTCATCAGGTGGCAATGAAACCAAGAGACATCCCAAAGACAGCTTTCAGTACACACAAAGGACACTGGGAGTGGTTGAAAATGCCTTTTGGACTGAAGAATGCACCAGCAACCTTTCAACGGATGGTGAATTTTAAATTGAGAGGCTTGATAGGAAAGATATGCTTCGTATACCTTGATGACATCATAGTATTCTCTTCTACGTACAAAGAACATTTGAGAAATTTGGAAATAATATTTCAAAGACTGAGAGAAACTAAATTATCTCTACAGCTAGATAAGTGTGAATATATAAAGCCGGAACTTGACTATTTAGGGCATCTCATTACACCAGAAGGTGTAAAACCTCAAGAGAAGCACGTTGAGAAGATGAAAAATTTTCCACTTCCCAAGGACGTGAAAGAGATGGAAAGATTTTTGGCATTGGTAAACTACTATAGAAAATTTATCCCAAAATGTGGCGAAATAACAGCCCCTCTTCATAAAATGAGACGAAAAAATGAGAAGTATGAAATCACAGATAAAGAATTGAAATGTATAAAGAAACTGAAAGAAATAATAACAAGTGATCCAGTATTGAAATATCCTGATATAAAAAAACCCTTTATTTTAAATACAGATGCCTCTAATGAAGGTATTGGTTGTATATTATCGCAACTTGACGATAAAGGAGATGAACACCCGTGTGCTTTTGCTTCAAGGATACTGAATGCAGCTGAAAGAAGATATTCAACTACGGAGAAAGAATTTTTGGCAATAGTATGGGGATCGAAAGTTTTTAGACCCTTCTTATGGGGAAGGAAATATACAGTTTACACAGATTCAAACCGTTGGAAGGAATAATAAAAAGTCAATCCCCAGACATAACTTCAAGATGTTTCAAATTTATAGAAAAATTAACTGATTATCACCCAGAGATAAAATATAAAAAAGGTAAGAAAAATCAAAACGCTGATGCTTTTTCTCGGGCATTCGTTGCAGAAGACGAGGATGATACTCCAATCGAAGAACTGTTGGATTATATGAACGAGATGGAAGCAGATGAATCAGAATACGCAAGCTGGATAGATGAGACAGTGGATAAAGAGGCAGCTGAAGAAAATTTACCTTGTGAGAAGGAAACGACAGATGAGTCAAAATTACAACCAGAAGTGACAATTTGTGATGAATTTGAAAATGTGGGATTGAGTAAAATAAGGTTGGTAACTGAGAAAACCAGTGGTGAGCAGATTGATCGATGGGTAAATATTAATAAATTTACACTCTTCTACAAGACAAAGCGAGATTTTGAAAGAATCATAAAGGCAGGTAAGAACACCATGACTATAAATGCCTCCAACATGAAGAATTTTGAAATACACTTTGAGGTAAGGAAGAAGGCTGGACTAAAAGAAAAGTCTAGAGAAATAGAAAAATACAAATTAAGAGGTGATAAAAGAATTAATGGTGCACCATATTGTGAACCAGGTGACATCATCAGTCTGTTCTCATTATTGGATGATATAGAAGATGATGAAACCATCATTGAATTTACCCACGTTCAAGATAATCAGCATGAAAATTGATTACTTGGTACATATATTTATACAAAAATGAAAGAAAGAACTTTGTATATACGACAAAAATATCCAATTTATATAGAAGATTCAAATACAAGAAAGAACTTAATAGCAAGGGCTCACGAGCATGGACATCAAGCTTCAAAGAAGATTGTTATGCAACTCCACCAACAGTACGTGTGGTAGAACTTACCTAGTGATGTGGAACAATATATTAAGATATGTCAGGTATGTAACAGGCTGAAAGATAACTCTAGAAAATATAATACTCCAGGCATGAATATAGAACCGCCAACTCAACCATTTGAGACAATAGCGATAGATTATTTAATGCTTGAACAAAGAAATTACTTACTTTTGGAAGACTTATTTTCTAGATATGCATGGTTAAAAGAAACAAGAGGAAAAAATCCTTACAAAGTGTTCGAAGAATTCATTCTTCAGCAGAGAATTCCGCAGAATTTAATAACCGATAATGAGTCTATATTTAAATCAGAATTGCTAACAAAAATTGTAGAAAAATATGGAATCTACAAAATTAAAATTTTATCATATCATCCAGAATCCAACGGTGCATGCGAAAGACTTGTGAGAACAATTAAAAAGATAGAAAAGACAGAAGATGATAAAGCTAGTCCAGCTTTGAATTTGAAAATACTGAAGGTGGCTAATCATTATAATTCAATGATACATTCCAGCACTGGCTATAGTCCTTCCAGATTATTATATGGACTCGAGGAGAAGAATTACGTAACTTATGAGGAACGGCAGGAAGAAAGAATGAGGCAAATGACAGCAGTAAGAAGAAAAGCAGATGAAAACAACAGGGAATCAAAGGAGAGAAATAAGAAGATTATGGAAAGAAGACAAACAGGAAGCAAGACATATGAGGTTAGAGATTTAGTATTAATTATTTTAAATAATCAATGGTCGGAAAAACCCTATGTTATACGAAGAATACAGGGACATACTGCATATTTTATGATGAAGAATAAAGAAATAATGAGACATTTTAATCAAATTAAACATTTTTATGGCGAAATAGTCTAATCAATTTTTTGTTTCAGATTCTACTTTTGGTAATTTGTATATGGGTAAAAATAATACTTTTTTAAAAAACCGTCCACACGAGGTTCACCGATTTTATTGCAATTTTTTTAAGCAAAAGTACTATTCAATAGAAGACTTTGGCCGCAAACTAGAGGTCTCTATCTTATTTCTGCTCGGTGCTAGATTTTTTCAAAGATTGAAAAATGGCCTATTTTTAAGCTGTTTTAAGCAATTTTAAGGTATTTTTCGAAAAATTCTAACTTTTGATCAAAATGAGATAGAATCCTCTAGTTTGCGGCAAAATTTTTTTCAAAATAAGTTCTTTTTTGTAAAAATATTTTGACAACATAGCTTGGTTATTTTTATAATAATACAGTCCTACACAGATATTGCTATTTTTGCTCATTTGCAGGTATCTTCAAACGACCGTAGTTTTTCTAGGCTAAATTTTTGTGCATATTAAAAAACTGTTAAATTTTTTTTATGAAAAAACAAAAATTTTGCGACCAACCGGAACGATGTACGATCTTCCACTTCCAAGATACAGTTGTTTAAAGTTGTCAAAAAACACAAAAAACGCGTTTTTTACGATTTTCACACGCATTTTTGAACGGTTTCGACCTTTTTTTTTCTCTCAAAAATATGTGGAGTCTTCTCTTCATATGTTTCCAAACAAGCTCCCATAGTAATTGTAGTGCGGATTTGGGGTTTTAGTTGATTCCAAAGCATACACTTTTGACACATTTTATGTGCTAAACTAGTGTTTTGCTAACAATATACACGCTACATTTAACTTTTTCGTTCATCATAGATGTTTTGAAGTTCTTTTTTGACTAAAAACTATTCAAGTTACAGCCAAAATTAGGTCACCTGCTATGAAAAAATTGATACTCAACGAAATATTGATCTCAATATCAAAATGATATACTAATTGTATTCAGTTTTTTAGTTTTTTGATTCGTTAAAAATCTATGTTCAAATATTGTAAATAATATACCACTTATTTATTTATTTTTTTCTATTTTTGAAATTACAAATAATTGATCATAGTTTATCAATAATTCTGATAAAACAATCATTGATTACTATCGCTGACTCTGAAAAAAATGAGTCCAAATTAAAAATGTTATTTTTTGAATGCTATGAAGCATGCAACAATCTACCAATCTACATTCTACTTATAATTATATCCACTTATGAAAAGGAGAATGAGAGATTCGATTAGAAAGTCGAGTCAATATATCGAATCGAAACTTAAATTTCGATTCTTGGAGCAAGAGCGTCGCCTTAAAGGCCTCTCAAAAGTGTGAACCAGCTGGACGCGCCAAATTTGAAATCTTCAGGCATGCCTGATTTGAATTTTTTTTTTGTTTTTCTTTTAATTAATAAAGTGAGTAACGAAATTTAAATTGTTAATAGCCAAATATGCGGACAAGCCTACAACCCCATAACCCTAGGCGTAATGAATAACAAATAATTAACTTTTGTAATAAACAAATAAGCCGATAAGCTACAATTCCAAAACTCTGGGCGTACTTAGTAAAAATAACGAATTTTTTTTAATAAACAAATAAGCCAATTAGCTACAACACCATAACCTTGGGCATGGCTGAAAAAAATGTTAATATTTTTAATAAACAAATAAGCCGATAAGCTACAACACCATAACCTTGGGCATGGCTGAAAAAAATGTTAATATTTTTAATGAACAAATAAGGTGATGAGCTACAACCTCATAACCTTGGGCATGGCTAAAAAAAATGTTAATATTTTTAATAAACAAATAAGCCGATTAGCTACAACTCCATAACATTGGGCATGGCTCAAAAATTTTATTTATCTATGTCCAAGGTTATGGGGTGGTAAACTTGTTTGCTTAGTTGTTTATTTAAATATTCACATGTTTTATATTCGCTGCGCCCAATGTTATGGGGTTGTAGCTCATCGGCTCATTTGTTTATTAAAAAAATTAATTATTTTTCATTCACTATGCCCAATGTTATGGGGTTATCGCTCATCGGCTTATTTGTTTATTAAAAAATTTAATTATTTTTCATTTACTCTGCCCAGTGTTATGGGATTGTAGCTCATTGCCTTATTTGTTTATTAAAAATATTAACATTTTTTTTAGCCATGCTCAAGGTTATGAGGTTGTAGCTCATCGGCTTATTTGTTTAGGAAAAAAATTGATTATTTTTCATTCGCTGCGCCAACCGTCATGGGGTTGTAGCTCATCGGCTTATTTGTTTAATAAAAAAATTAATTTTTTTTCATTTGCTACGCCCACCGTTTTAGGGTTGTAGCTCATCGGCTTATTTGTTTATTAAAAAATTTAATTATTTTTCATTCACTCTGCCCAGTGTTATGGGATTGTAGCTCATCGCCTTATTTGTTTATTAAAAATATTAACATTTTTTTTAGCCATGCCCAAGGTTATGAGGTTGTAGCTCATCGCCTTATTTGTTTATTAAAAATATTAACATTTTTATTAGCCATGCCCAAAGTTATGGGGTTGTAGCTTATCGCCTTATTGGTTTATTATAAATATTAACATTTTTTTTAGCCATGCCCAAGGTTATGAGGTTGTAGCTCATCACCTTATTTGTTCATTAAAAATATTAACATTTTTTTCAGCCATGCCCAAGGTTATGGTGTTGTAGCTTATCGGCTTATTTGTTTATTAAAAATATTAACATTTTTTTCAGCCATGCCCAAGGTTATGGTGTTGTAGCTAATTGGCTTATTTGTTTATTAAAAAAAATTCGTTATTTTTACTAAGTACGCCCAGAGTTTTGGAATTGTAGCTTATCGGCTTATTTGTTTATTACAAAAGTTAATTATTTGTTATTCATTACGCCTAGGGTTATGGGGTTGTAGGCTTGTCCGCATATTTGGCTATTAACAATTTAAATTTCGTTACTCACTTTATTAATTAAAAGAAAAACAAAAAAAAAATTCAAATCAGGCATGCCTGAAGATTTCAAATTTGGCGCGTCCAGCTGGTTCACACTTTTGAGAGGCCTTTAAGGCGACGCTCTTGCTCCAAGAATCGAAATTTAAGTTTCGATTCGATATATTGACTCGACTTTCTAATCGAATCTCTCATTCTCCTTTTCATAAGTGGATATAATTATAAGTAGAATGTAGATTGGTAGATTGTTGCATGCTTCATAGCATTCAAAAAATAACATTTTTAATTTGGACTCATTTTTTTCAGAGTCAGCGATAGTAATCAATGATTGTTTTATCAGAATTATTGATAAACTATGATCAATTATTTGTAATTTCAAAAATAGAAAAAGATAAATAAATAAGTGGTATATTATTTACAATATTTGAACATAGATTTTTAACGAATCAAAAAACTAAAAAACTGAATACAATTAGTATATCATTTTGATATTGAGATCAATATTTCGTTGAGTATCAATTTTTTCATAGCAGGTGACCTAATTTTGGCTGTAACTTGAATAGTTTTTAGTCAAAAAAGAACTTCAAAACATCTATGATGAACGAAAAAGTTAAATGTAGCGTGTATATTGTTAAAAAAACACTAGTTTAGCACATAAAATGTGTCAAAAGAGTATGCTTTGGAATCAACTAAAGCCCCAAATCCGCACTACAATTACTATGGGAGCTTATTTGGAAACACATGAAGAGAAGATTCCACATATTTTTGAGAGAAAAAAAAAGGTCGAAACCGTTCAAAAATGCGTGTGAAAATCGTAAAAAACGCGTTTTTTGTGTTTTTTGACAACTTTAAACAGCTGTATCTTGGAAGCGGAAGATCGTACAGGGTTCCGGTTGGTCGCAAAATTTTTGTTTTTTCATAAAAAAATTTAACAATTTTTTATTATGCACAAAAATTTAGCCTAGAAAAAGCTACGGTCGTTTGAAGATACCTGCAAATGAGCAAAAATAGCAATATCTGTGTAGGACTGTATTATTATAAAAATAACCAAACTATGTTGTCAAAATATTTTTACAAAAAAGAACTTATTTTGAAAAAAATTTTGCCGCAAACTAGAGGTTTCTATCTCATTTTGATCGAAAGTTAGAATTTTTCGAAAAATACCTTAAAATTGCTTAAAACAGCTTAAGAATAGGCCATTTTTCAATCTTTGAAAAAATCTAGCACCAAGCAGAAATAAGATAGAGACCTCTAGTTTGCGGCAAAAGTCTTCTATTGAATAGTACTTTTGCTCAAAAAAATTGCAATAAAATCGGTGAACCTCGTGCGGACGGTTTTTTAAAAAAGTATTATTTTGACCCATATATAAAACAAAAGCTTTTGACAACAATACTAAAATTTATAAGATAATAAATGAAATACCAGATGTCGCAACGACCTTTTCGGGAGAAGTACACTCTTTACTCTGAGCAGTGGAAAGTAATTCATACAACTGATCTCAACAAAATCTACAACCAAGGTCAAAACTTGAAATCACAGCTTGGAAAAATGAAGAATATATGTAATAAGCCAAATACAAAATGTAATTTAGAGGGTCTAATTGAAACTATAAGTAGAGAATCAAACTCAATCGTTGACGTACTAATTAGAAAAAATAGAAGAAAAAGAGGTTTGTTAAATTTAGTAGGAAAAGGTTCTAAATATTTGTTTGGTACAATGGATAGTGCCGATGCTGAATATTATAATAAAGAAATAGATTTAATGCATAAAGAAGAAAATTATCTTTTAAAATTATTGCAAAAGCAAACTGCATTAGTTGCTGAAAATATTAATAGTTCATCGATTCATTTAATGAATTATGAGAAAAATATTAAAGAATTAGAAAGTTGGAGTAATAATGTAAATAGATATTTAACGAAATTAGAAGTTGATAAAATGTTGATGATATCACTGCAAAATTTTCAATTTGCACTTTTTGAATATAAAGAAAGAGTAGAGACAATACATAATGCAATTGCTTTTGCAAAGTTAGGAGTAGTATTACCAACATTAGTTTTACCAGATACTTTTTTGAAAGCTTTGAGGGAGATTGGTAAAAATGAGACGATAGATTCATTTATAAAAATTGATAAAGATCATTACGATGATCTAATTTAAGTATCCTCTTCTATAGTATATATAGAAAATGATAAGTTAGTTTTTATTATAATAACACCTATTCCTGAAAAGACCCCTTACGATATAATGAATTTTGAAGTATTACCACATAGAGAACGTAAAACTTCTTTTAGTAAAATTTTTATTGAACAGAAAATAATATATATATCGAAAGATAAGATATATTATACATATCCAAGCCGTTGTTGTATTGAATATAAACCAAAAATAAAATTTTGTGAAAATAAGAATCATATTACAAATTTACTTTTAGAGAAAAATTGTTATACACAATTAATATTTCAGTCAAAAATAAATAAATGTGAAAGAGTTCTATATCAGTATCACGGTAATTTTATTACAAGAATGAGTGGGGAGGAAAATAATTGGATAATTTTACCCAAAGAGGAAATAAATTTTAATGTATTTTGTAAAAATAGTCATACTTTTTTGAAAATTGATACCGATACATTACTCCAAGTAAGTGATCCTACTTGTATATTTATGTCAGATAAAATAAAGTTAACTGCATTTAATACAAGAGAAATAGAAACTAAGGTAGGATATATATATTTAAATAATACAATAGACATTGAAAGGGAATATTTAGATAAAATAAATTTTTATGGTTTGGAAAATAATTTGCATGAGAAATTAGTAGAGTTGGAGGAAATCCAAAGTAAGATAAATCAATTTAAATTTACAGAACGCACTACGACTTTAACACAAAAGATATTAAATTATTTAAGTACTGTAGGACAAATAACTTTGATAGGATTAATTTTATTCATTATTCATAAATGTAGAGGCTTTAATTTTCTATATAATATAGTTGGAAAAATTTATCGGAAAATATGTTGTTGTAAAATAAGTTATAAAAGAAATGTAAATGTGGTACACAACCCAAATAGTCCAGTGTATATAGCTTCTTATAATTCTGGAAATCAAGGAAGTGAGAATATACCTAAAAATCCTAAAATAATATTTCGGAAAAAACTGTCTGATGAATTTTAAAAAAATGATAAACGAAAATTTTTCACTCTAAAAAATTTTCTAAGCTGGATAATGGGGGTGTAACATAACTCAAATTAATCGTTTGTGTATCTATATTGAATTATTGATTATTATTAAACAATGGGACAGTAAGTAATATAAACGAGTGTAATTGCTCGCAGGCGACAGTCTGCCGTCACACTTCTGCTCGCAAACACTGCGTACAATTTATGTATAATAAAGAAACTAATAAATAAAGATAATAAAAGTGAAATATAAACATTTCTTTTTAAAAACATAAATACCATAAAGATAGGTATTACATAAGTCAGACTCCTCGCTTGTTATAACAATATCCAAGCTTACAGTTCACACAATGCAATAATAAAAACTGGGAGCAGGTCAGAGCCTCTCAATCTTTCACAAGTAGTCCATGCACAAACTATAATGTGTGTGCTGTAGCTTTCCTGGCAAATTAATACTGATCCTACCTGAGATAAATCTCTCCAGTGTAGTCCAGGAATTCAAGTGCCTGAGTAAATTACATATCTCAGTCCACAGCTATATTCTATGCATAATCTTAAATATACATAGAGAGTTTGGTAGATTCATGAATCAGTTTACGCAACCTGTGCGCTGAGAACCTTCAAATTTTCAGAAAACATATCATTCAAAAATCAATATTTTCTTTAGGAACATCACACTTGAAAAGGTCCCATCTATTCTTCAGTTATTAACTTACTTATCAAGTTTCTCGCTGTAACTTTACAGCTGATAACAGATTAAATCTTAGTTGCACTATTAACAATCAATCATGATTAGCCTAAAATAACTGTATGTATAATAACCTAAACTGGAGGATTTATTTACTTGAAAACCCTTCAGTTAGGTCCGAACTATCTTCAACAATCTCCAATGGTGATTATTGAATATTCAAAAAACAGATTATGAATCCAGTGCCTTGAATTAAAGCTCTTGATAGATTTACAACATATCCTCAAATTTGATCATCTGATCATAATAATGATCCTGATTGTCATCGTTGAATTGAATAAAAAATATGTAATCAATCTTACTATGATTTATCAATCTATCCTAGATTCAAATTAACAACTCTCACATGTATGATTGTAACCTAAAAGACAAGCTCTTTGTCCATACTTAAAAATGCAAACCTCACTCTCAATTAAAATTATTAAAACAAGTACCTCTCTGACCAAAAAACCAATCTGTGTGTTACACACTCTATCATGGTCAAGAAATAATCATCATTCAATCATATCACCAAAATTCTTCAATTGGAAATATCAGCACTCAGCAGTGACTAAAAACCAAAAGGTTAACTTCTTTGAGATCAAAACTTGCCTCAAATTATAAGTACATATATACTTCGTTTTTAGGTTATAAAAACACTTGTTGAGGTAAGGTTGAGTAGTCACAAAGTGCTTTCCTCTGCCTAACTATCCCTCAAATCAAATCTGATGCAAAAATAGAAGCATGCAGCCGCTGCCGCTATTGGCCTCAGGTAACAGTCGTCGACTGTGCAACAGACAAAGAGAGTACATGTATCTGTGTATACATCACGGTGTAATATACCGGTAGGTACATTGCGCGACCTCAGGTTCACAATCCACCTGGAACAGTTCCAAGGTTGGATCGAATATTCGAATAAGTTTATTCTTACGGGACCTGGTGATTAGACTCAAGCGTCACGATTCTCGATATTCAAATCGAACGAGTGAAAGAATCGATAAGTCGGTACCGATCTCGGTAATCATTTTTTCTCTCTCTTTTTTTTTTTTTTTACTGTAACTCAACCGTAACAGATATAATTCACCTCTGCTCGATCGAGAGAACCAAGGACTGGCGTGTATTTGCGATGATGTGATAGTACATAATATATGCACGAAATCACTATGTCAACCATTTTGACTCAATCGCTCAGATTTTTAACGTACTAATTTTTTAGAAAAAATCACGACTCCATAACTGCCAAGCAGCGTTTGTCTGGGAGGAGAACTAAGTAGGAACCGAACAATGGCGGTAGCGTACGCTTCGGTCATTTCGAGCGAGTTGTGAGCATCTTCTAGAAATGCGTGTAAACAACTAGGAGGACATCAGTCTCCTACGCTCTCTTTGGTCAGCTCGAGTCAATCACAAAATTGCCTCGAATAGCTCTCGGTGCCTACGTTTAAGGATGACTCCTTAGTCTCCTGCACTCGCTGCGATTAGCTCGAGCGAGCCGTGAACGTCCTTTGGCGATCAGTGCGCTTTGCCTCGGACAATCCTCGGCAAAGCCACGTGTATGCGTACAGGTGAATACAAGAGTCTTCAACACTTACTTCGATCAGCTCCAGCAAGTCGTGAACATCCATCAACATTAATGAACTTTGCCTCGGACAGTCCTCGGCAAAGCCACGTGTATGCGTGTAACCATAAAATATGCACTTAAGGATGACTCAGAGTCTCCTGTACTTACTGTGAATAGGTCGAGCGAGTCGTGAACGACTTTTAGTTATGAGTGAGCTTTGCCTCGGACAGCCCTCGGCAAAGCCACGTGAATGCGCTCAGGATGACATAGTCTCCTAACTCGGTTCGAATAGCTCGAGCGAGTCGTGAGTGACTTTTAAGGTTATGACCTTGATGAGTGAGCTTGCCTCGGACAGACCTCGGCAAAGCCACGTGTCTGCGTTCAAGGACGACTCAGAGTCTCCTGTACTCGATGCGATCAGCTCGAGCGAGTCGTGAACGACTTTTAGGGTTATGAGTTTTGCCTCGGACAGCCCTCGGCAAAGCCCCGTGTATGCGTTCCGGAAGGCCAGGGCCCCCTGCACTCGCTTCGAACAGCTCGAGCGAGTCTAGAACGATACACCCCTTTTCTCCTTGCTAAAGAGATTCCTCGTCGCAAAAAATCTTCTTCGGGATCCTACTTCACACTTTACACGGAGCAAAGCTCTGAACGTGTGATACCGTTCGCACAAGAAAACGGAATGAGGTCTTGTACCCTACGCGCCCACCGCGAGGCGGGTGGTGGCGCCACTGTTTTCGATTTTTATGCTTTGAATGTGTGGTATTTGGGGCACGGGGAAGGGGTACTACGTATTTGATCTTGAAGGAGGAAGCGCGAAATACAATTATTATATAATAGTGCGTCGTGCGTAATTTAAATTAACATCATTTGTATTATAGTTTAATTTGTGACCAAGTGAATAAACAAAAGAGACCTAAATAAATTCGTGCACGTCCATTGCCGGTCACCCCTATCATTTTCAGGAGAAAGAGAGAGAGAGCAAGAGAGCAGGAAGCAAGGTAAGGTTTATTCTCCAGTTAGTCCTAATATCTCTCCCTTGTTTTTTTTTCCTCTTCGGGTAATCCGATCGTAATATAGTTAATTTCCCGTCCCCACACGAGGGGAGCCTTCTGCCCCCGGTTTCCTGCACTCCTACCCGGGTCTGCAAAAATTAGAAGTAGGCGTAGATGTCCATGGGGACATCTAACACAGTACACAGAAAAAAAATTTTTAAACAAATAACTTATTGATTACAAGTTAGGTTATAACTTCCACAACTCAACATTGATAAAATAGAACCAATAAAAATAAATATCACTTGCAGAGTCAAAACTTCCTGAAGAAATCATCTCCAGGGCGTTATCATACCAGTGTTGTCATCAGTGATATCTATCCTGACCCTTTTCCGGAGTAAAAATTTCTTTGATAAATAATCTCCTATAATAGTTCAATACACTAAAATAAATTTTAAAAATGCACATCCACCTCCGGGCTGGAAGCGCAGCCACGACCGATATCGTGTCTAGTTTGGGCCTGGCAGAAGAATTCGACCCTAATTCATGGCGTCGCTGGGGGCATCCTTTCATGACTGCTGGGGAGCACCAAGAACTAGAAGATTTCACAATTACATTTTGACTCTTCATTTCTTCGACTGCCTTCCCCACCTCAGCCTGTTGATGAAATGGAATCAGACGAATGGGTTATTTAATCGGACGCGAATCAATCAAATTAATCTCATCGCAGTGCTCAACAACATCACAGTTACCTATCACCTTCTCATCACTAAACGAATCCCGATATGTTTTCGTAATTGTTATTGTTCTGTGTTCGAATGTGAAGTTTTGAGGTACAGACGAGTTGCTGTTTTATCAAGGGAATAAAAGCTGTGTTCAAAGTTCTTTTTTTATAAATATTGTATTTTATTGAGTTTGATTAGTATTTAATTAATTTATTTATTTCACGGTTATAACATTTGGGAGCTGCGTCAGGGATTGAACCGCAAAAAACGAATCAGAGAGATTGTGTGAGTGAAGACTGAACTTAAAATGGCTCCTCAGAGACCATCTTCAAAATCATCTTCGAGGTCAAGTACACCTCCGTTATCTCTTCAAGATGCTTTGAAAGAAATTGATGAGCTGAAAGAGAAATTTGTTAATAGTGACAAGATCAATGGTGAACTCAAATCCATGGTTAATGATTTGGAGACGAAACTCATTGGTGTAAGGGACAGCTTTGAAGAGGAACGATCCAGTTTACTCAAGAAAATAGATCATTTAAACCAGATAAGTCGTTGAAATATTTTATACACTAATGAACATCAAAACACTCAACACATAAAAACTTATGACGTTGGTAATACTGGGGTTATACTGAATCAGAATGATTTTAGGGTTGAGGGTAATTTAGACTCTGGGGCCAATAGAGGTGTAGAACGAGATTCCATTCATTCAGCGAATTGTAACTCATTGAATTCTGGTTTGGGTTTTAATTTGAAGTCTGATTTTTAGGATGGGTCTACACCTTTGAGGGAATATTTTAATCAGTTTAATATAATTTCACATGCTAATAATCGAGATGATTTGATTAAGACTACTACTTTGGCATCTTATTTAAGGAGAAAGGCAAGGGCAGTTTTGGGTAATTTTTTAAGTAAGAATTTGAATTTTTCTAAACTTAAAAAGAAGCTTGAGCTGCATTTTGGGGGTGCGCAGTTGTCGGCGACTTATTGATGCTGTAAATAACTTTTCTGTTAGGAAAACTTTACAGCTTGAGGGAAGGATTTGTTTCTGACAGGCTTTGGCAAGGGAGATAGAGGAGATTAGTAGTCAGAATAAAAACTTTTCAGAATTTTAATAATGGTCAAAATTCTTTACATGGAACAAATACACAATTTAAACAACCGAATTTTAACACACAAACAAACACTCAGACATTTAATAATGTACAACAACAAAATTCTAGTAAGGAATAATGATTGTCACCAGGTGGGTCATTATTGAATGAATTGCCCTAATCAGATGAATCAGGGAAACTGGGTTTTGTCAGGCGAGATGAGGTTAGTTTGGCAAATAATTATAATGCCCCTGAAAATTCTGATTGTCTTATTTTATTGGGAGGATTGATAATGATTTGAACTGTTTTATGTATGATAGTTTGGTTAATGGGATGAAATGTTGTTTTAGGATTGATACAGGTTCCGATGTTTCTATTTTAAATTTGAAGTTGTTGGATTCAAATTCAGAATAAGTTGCAGTTGATGTTCCTTTAAAATATCCTATCAGAGAAGATGTTCCCATTCATTTTAGAACTAAGGTTGGTTTTACTTAAGGAAAATTTTCGTTATAGTTGGAAGTTTTTGTAGGAGATATGAGAGAGGATTGTATTTTGGGGACAGACTTTTTGTTTCAGGCTGGAGTTTTGGAGAATATGCAAGTAGATTTGGAGAAGTTATTAGTGAATTGACCAGTGCCAAGGAACAAGTTAAGAGTTTTGATTCTTATGGTTCTTACTATCAACAATTTATTAAGGATTTTTCGGCGATTGCGAAACCACTTTATGATTTGACTGGGAAACACAAAATTTGTGTGGACTGATAGATGTAATCAGGCTTTTGAGAAACTGAAAAAAATTCTTTCATCTTCGCCAATTTTGGGTTCCAACTATGAATGGTGAGTTTATTTTGGATACTGATGCGTCGAATCATAAAATTTGAGCTATACTTTCACAATTTCAAAATGGGATTGAGAGAGTAATTAGTTGTTTTAGTAGGGTTCTAGATAAAAGTCAAATGAATTATTGTGTTACACGTAGGGAACTTGTTGCTATTGTTGAATCGATGAGTCATTTTGAATATTGTTTGTTTGGTTAGGAATTTACTGTTAGGACGGATCATTCTGCTCTCAAATGGTACTATCTTTCAAAAATCTGGATGGACAACTGGCTAGATACTGAGATAGATTAAGTAGGTTTAATTTTAAATTGTCCATAGGAAAGGAAAATCACACGCGAACGCTGATGCAATGCCTAGGAGGCCTTATGAAGACTTATCTTGTAAATATTATTATAAGATAGAAGACAGATTTGTTAGGGATAGTACGCTGTCAGAGTTGTGTGTTGGAAGAATTTTGTTTCAGGAGGAATCGAACAAAAAACGGTTGGTCGATCAGTCCAGAGATCCAGCTTTGAATTTTATTTTAGGTAAGAAGAAAGAAGGAGCGAGATCTGCTTGGCAATATATTTGTTCGAAGGATGAATTTGTCAAAATTTATTGTAAACAATGAGATTCTATTGTGGTGAACGATTGGATTTTGTATCGTCGATGGGTAACTCCTAATTTGAATTCGAGTATTTTACAGCTGATTGTTCTGAAACACAAAGTGAAGAAATTCGAATTTAGAACGTTGTGAATGTCGTGAGCGTTGCTATGTATGTATAGTTTGTTATTATTATTGTTCTGTGTTCGAAAATTGAAGTTTTGAGGTTCGGACGAGTTGCTATTTTATCAAGTGCATAAAAGCTGAGTTTAAAGTTATTTTTTAATATTGTATTTTATTGAGTTTAATTAGTATTTGGTTATAACAATATCATTCGAAAGGACATAAAAAAAGAAAATTTTTGGCGCAAACCGCAGCTCCTTATTCCATCCCTACACGGAGAAAAAGAAATAAAAGTTTCTCCAATCTAAAATAGGAAGCGCTGTGAGCCGTATCCGATGGTAGAATCTTCCACAAAAAAAAGAAGTTTCTCCTATTTTATTTTTGGGAATTTTCAGTTTAAAATTCATCCCTTATGATTAGGTCAGAATTTTCGAAGATGGTTCTCGTGAGGGTGTAGGAAATAAAAAAAAACCTCCAGACCCGGTTTAGCATACCACTGATGGCATATGTACTTGGAGAGTCTACCTAGGCTAACCAGGTCGCCGACGACGGGTATACCCGGGGATCATCTCCAAGACTTTGACTCAAATTTTCTTTGAGGTAATTTTGGTGTTCGTTTGCAAATTCTAAGGTATGAATTCAGACCTGGACAACTAGGTCGCCAATGACGGGTGTACCTGGGGGTCATCTCCACGAACTCGGATTACATTTTCTTTGAGGCGACTCTGATGATCGTTTTCATGCGGCTCTGCGCTCGAACTCCTGGAGATGATCCCCGGCTATACCCGTAATCGGCAACCTGGTTGTCCAGGTCTAGCTTCGTACCTCAGCAATTGCAAACGATCACCGAAGTCACCGCGAAGAAAATTTGAGTTGAGTTCTCAGGAATGATCCCCGGATATACTCGTCATTGACGTCCTAGTCGTCTGAGTATTACACGCATTCGAAATCTTCAAAGAGTCATGGCACCTCCGACAAATTTTCAAAAATTCCTCGAGGACGATCTTCAGGTATCAGTCCAACATACTCCTTTGATAAAACTTTAGCATCCTTTTTCAAGCGCCACTTTGACTTACCTGAATCCGACATAGCAAATAGCTTTGAATAAAAAAGAATCATAGATAATTTAAGCCAGATTGTCAAGATTTATGTTATGGTCTCTTTTGATGTGGTATCTTTATTCAGTAACCTCCAGGATGAACTGATTCTTGATATTTGGAGAGTGGGATGGAATAAAAAAAATACCCTTGACCAAACATGAATTCCTCAACAGAATCCGCATTTTCCTTGACTGTACACATTTGCAAGTTAATAATAAATAGGATTTTCAAACTAAACCGTTTTTAATTTTACCTTACCATAAATATTATACACCACAGATTGAGTACATTTCAAGGAAATTTGGCATACGGATCATTTATAGATACATGAATTAATTAAACCATTTTGTTAATTCAGACAAGGACTCTGTAAACAAGTTTGATAAAACCAATGTTATTTATAAAATTAATTGTAAAGATTGCGATAGGACTTCCATTGGTCAAACTAAACGTTTTTTAAAAAAACGAGTGCGTGAACATCAAATTAGTGTCAGAGAGAATGATGATAGATCCGTAATTGCGTTACATTGTTTTGAGAATAATCATTCTTTCGATTTTGAAAATGTTAAAATTTTGGATAGAGAACCTTTTTTGAAAAAACGTACATTTTGGGAGATGTTCTACATTAATTTTCATTCTAATAATATCAATAGACAGCAAAACACTCAATTTTTTCGAAATGATTATAAGAGAACAGTTGAGGCGTTGCTACTTTCTGAACGTCATAGTACGTGAAATTTTCAGCTCAGTCTTTTTCGAGCCTTCGGACTGTTCTCTTAAACAACTTTTGATTTGACATGGTTTATTAATTATAAACCTATTGGTAAGTTTTTTATTATATTATGTTTAGTAAATGGTAAAATAATCTTGTAATTAATTTTGCAATCTTTGTATAAAAAATTTTTTAGCCTTGAAAAGGTCATTATAAACCGATGACAAAACGTTGGAATTAATATTAAATTAATAAATATTCGTTAAATTAATAAATTCATTAAACCAATAAACATCTGATCCTTAGTTATTTAACCTTACGAACAATCAACAATATATCAAGTAATTAAGTTTAGTTAAAATCATGTAACACTAGCTTGAGTTCAATAGATCACTTAATTTATGTCACTTTATCACATCATATGTTTACAGTACTGCTCAAAAGTTTAAGACATCCCCAAATTTCACTATACACATCTGTCGAATTTGAGTTTGCGCTTAGCCGTAACGGCTCAAAACGGTGTGTCAAGGTCTTAAGCTTTTTTTTTTTTTCATAAATATATTAATTTAAAAGAAAAACCATTATTGTAATAATATTTAATTTACAAATGAATGTTCTCTCACGTTTCTGTTTAAAAAGTTAATTTTTGAAATACAGCAAATTTCAGCCATTTTTTTACTTTAGGAGCTGTCTTCGAATTTTTTACCAAGATACTAATGCATACACTATTTTTTTCCAAGTTTTTACAATGTTCAAGTTTAACGAGAAAAAATTTCAAGTCGATCCATACAAAACTGTTCGAGCCACATAAGAAAAATGCATATTTTTAATCAGTTATAAATAACTAGTTTTTTAAAATTTTAATCAATTTTATGCCTAAACCTGTTATTTTTTCCTAATATAAGGGACAAAAATTATATAATAGCTCAACTTTTTTCTATTTTTAACTTATTTAATACAAATTACATAGAAAACTTAAAGGATTTCATGAAAAGTTACAATTTTTTATGGTAATAATTGAACTGTTTAAAGAGAAGAAAAACGTAAAATTTTTAAATTAATTATACATAAAAAAACTATCATCATAATCATATTAAAGAACAGAAACAAATCATTTAAATTACACTACATTGAATTTTTTTATCCGAGAATTCTAATATTTTGTTGCTCCTCCTTTGGCTTTATAGCAAGCTGCGACTCTTCGGACCATCGACTTTGCAAGGTCTAAACAATAACTGCAACTTAAACTTTTCCAAGCAGCAGCTATTTCTACTTTCAAATTATTGAGATTTCTTAAATCTTTGTTTTGAATTATACGTTCTACTTGATCCCAAGCATTCTCAATAATATTTAAATCCGGCTAGCGAGCCGGCCATTTTAGCAAAGGTATTTTATTATCAGACAGCCACAGCAAACTTTTCTTTGAAGTATGGCACGGAGCATTATCTTGTTGGAACAGCCAATTTTTGCGCCTTCCAAAAAGTTTTTTTTTTTGAAGGAATCATAGTATTTGTCGCTATTGACTGTGCCTTCTACGAAATAAAGTTCACCTGTTCCTTTTCCTGAAAGACAGCCCCAAATCATCACAGACCCGCCGCCTTTCTGAACTTTTGCGGCAAGACAGTCTTGATTATATTTTTCATCTGCGGTACGTCTTACTCTTCTCGGTCGATTGGAGAACAGTTGAAATGAAGATTCATCACTAAATAAAACAGTGTTCCACTTTTCTTCAGTCCAAGATAATTTGTCACGGCACACTCATAGCGATCTTTACGATTTTTTTTAGTGAGAAGCGGCTTACGGACTGCCACGCAACTTTTCAAATTTTTATCAAGCATACGCCTGTTGACAGTTTGTCTGGATATTACCACATTCACTTCATCTTTCAATTGATTTTTTAATTTATTAGCTGTAATTTTCCGGTCTCTTTTTACTTGTTGATGATAATTCTGTCTACTCTGGCACTTGTTACACGAGGTTGACCCGACCGGCTTTTATTTTTGACGTTTGCTGTGTTTTGGTACGCGAAAATTGTATTCTGAACACAACATCTACTTACATTCAGAGTTTCTGAAATCTCTGTTAGATTTTTTTTAACTTTAAACAAACCAATAATTTGCCATTTTACTGATTCTGACACTGCTTTTTTCCCCATGTTAATCTTAACCGATAAAATTACAAAATTTGAAACAAATGTATCTATTTAATTTCCAACTTTATCATGTAGATGGCGCTAAACTTTAAATAATTTGAACATAACATTCCAAGAAGTCAGTTCGAGATATGTCAAGCTCAAACAACTAATTTATTTAAAAAAACCATGTTAAAAATCAAATTGTCCGGTCTATAAATTTACGTACCACGTAAAAAATTCTAAGACAGCTCCTAAAGTGAAAAAATGGCTGAAATTTGCTGTATTTCAAAAATTAACTTTTTAAACAGAAACGTGAAAGAACATTCATTTGTAAATTAAATATTATTACAATAATGGTTTTTCTTTTAAATTAATATATTTATGAAAAAAAAAAAAAAAGTTTAAGACCTTGACACACCGATTTGAGCCGTTACGGCTAAGCGCAAACTCAAATTCGACAGATGTGTATAGTGAAATTTGGGGGTGTCTTAAACTTTTGAGCAGTACTGTAAGTCTTTATCACAATTTTGCTTCGTCTTTGATTCACTCCAGTCATAAATATTAGTTTCTCGCGTGATTGCGTCAATGTAGAACATTATTATCTTAACGGTTGCCAGGATACATAGTCACATACAGTACTGCTCAAAAGTTTAAGACACCCCCAAATTTCACTTAACACATCTGTCAAATTTGAGTTTGCGCTTAGCCGTAACGGCTCAAATCGGTGTGTCAAGGTCTTAAACTTTTTTTTTTTTTCATAAATATATTAATTTAAAAGAAAAACCATTATTGTAATAATATTTAATTTACAAATGAATGTTCTCTCACCCCAGTCAAAAAAAATGAAGTCAATTTGACACAAAATTGACGTCAATTCTCAACGTCAATTTGACGTTAATTTGATGTTAATTTTACGTAAAATTAACGTTAAATTGATAGTATGTTTTGTTCAAAAACTTCCCTTTTTTTTTATGTCAATTTTTTGTAAAATTTACGTCAAAAAAAGGGAACCCTTGTCAACAAAAAATGATGTCAATTTAATGCAAAATTGACGTCAATTCCTTACGTAAATTTGTGAAATTGATTTTTGTGAAATTTTTACGTAAAATTTACCTAAAATTGATGGTTAAGATTGTTCCAAAACTTTCTTATTTTTGACGTCGATTTTTTAAAATAGTTTCAATGTAAAATATATCTATAACTTGCATTAGATTGAGATCAATTTTTTGTAAAATTAATACTTAATTTACTCAGATATTGATGAAAATGCATTCTAATAAAATATGTTTAATAATTGACGTCAATTTAATGTGAATTTGATATCAATTTTTTTTTTAATTTTTAATAAGATTTCTTGCATTTTTAAGACGTTTATTTTTAGTTCAGTATTTGATTTAGATACATTATATTTAATTTTTTTACAAGCGCACTTATAAATATTGTTATTATTATAATATAAAATACTTAGAAATATTGTTTTACAATGAAAAAAGTTAAAATTTTATAAAAAATATTTTTAATTGTATCTCATAATTACAATTATTTGGTAAAAATGAATTAATTTTAAAAAAATAGTTGGCCGAAGGTCTTCTTATAGAACGCTTAGATACTACAAACATGCTTCCAAATCAAAAGTCTTTTGAATTCGAAGAAGCTATCCAGATGTTTGGCAGAGGTAAAGCAGGGTAAGTGCAGGGCATCAAACATTTTGGAATTACCTGTAAATTAAATAAAAAAAAAAAGTTGAATTACTTCATAATTTTCTGAATGTTTGTATTTAAACTATGATTAACTTAAAACCAAGTTTTTAAAGAATGAACAAGTATTATAGATCAGTGTATACTGACTGTCAGAGCTTAGGACATTGTTAACTATGATTCTGTCGTGATTTTAAAAAGAGGGACGTGGTTCGAAATAGGACTGACCACGGAAGATGAAAAAAATAACACTAATAAAAAAAAAAAAAAAAATTTCTGTACAAAATCATATGATAAACTGTTTCTCGCTTTGAACGTCAGTATTAATTTATCAGATTTTTTTTACTTGATTGCATTTGGATTTACTCAAAATTCATTTTACTTTTGACAAAAAAAAAAAAAAAAAAAAAAAAATTGATAAGAAGGTTGAAATGTACCTGATCACTTAACGAAGACTACATTTCCTCAGACAGTTTGAAAAACCTCGTAAAATAAGCATCTCTGTCGATTTTATTTTGCACCCATCATTCTTCACAATAGGAACTACTGCAATTTTTGTTAAAAATTTTTAACACAAAGTATCGATTCAATTTTAAGAAAGGTTTTCTAAAACGAAAAATTAAAAAAAAAAAAAAAAAACTTATCTGACTGTTGACGTTGATCCTTGACGTAGTTTCATCACATCTTATACCGACAAGAGTAGTAATATTACACCAGTTACACGTGTAATGTAAAACGTGTAACTTACTTGTGTTTATTTTCAACAGGGGTGCGAACAAACCCAAAACAGACAGCAATGAACCAATTATCGGAAATAATCAGTTTAATTCAATAGAAAAAATTAATTAATTGTTCTTGCAGAAAATTTTTAAAATGCTTTTTGTAATTTGACATGAGAAAAAAAAACCGATGGTTTTACTTCTAACCCCCTTTCTTTGACTGTTAACGAAACGAACATCGTACATTAAAAAAACAAAATTCGATCTGTATTCGATCCCAAGATCATAAGGTTTGATTTAAGTTTGACAGTCAAAGAAAAGGGGTTAGAAGTAGAACCATCGGTTTTTTTTTCTCATATCAAATTTCAAAAAGTGTTTTAAAAAATTTTCTGCAAGAACAATTAATTAATTTTTTTCTATTGAATTAAACTGATTATTTCCGATAATTGGTTCATTGCTGTCTGTTCTGGGTTTGTTCGCACCCCGGTTGAAAATAAACACGAGTAAGTTACACGTTTTAAATTACACTTGTAACTGGTGTAATATTACTACTCTTGTCGGTATAAGATGTGATGAAACTACGTCAAGGATCAACGTCAACAGTCAGATAAGTTTTTTTTTTTTTTTTTTTAATTTTTCGTTTTAGAAAACCTTTCTTAAAATTGAATCGATACTTTGTGTTAAAAATTTTTAACAAAAATTGCAGTAGTTCCTATTGTGAAGAATGATGGGTGCAAAATAAAATCGACAGAGATGCTTATTTTACGAGGTTTTTCAAACTGTCTGAGGAAATGTAGTCTTCGTTAAGTGATCAGGTACATTTCAACCTTCTTATCAATTTTTTTTTTTTTTTTTTTTTTTGTCAAAAGTAAAATGAATTTTGAGTAAATCCAAATGCAATCAAGTAAAAAAAATCTGATAAATTAATACTGACGTTCAAAGCGAGAAACAGTTTATCATATGATTTTGTACAGAAATTTTTTTTTTTTTTTTTATTAGTGTTATTTTTTTCATCTTCCGTGGTCAGTCCTATTTCGAACCACGTCCCTCTTTTTAAAATCACGACAGAATCATAGTTAACAATGTCCTAAGCTCTGACAGTCAGTATACACTGATCTATAATACTTGTTCATTCTTTAAAAACTTGGTTTTAAGTTAATCATAGTTTAAATACAAACATTCAGAAAATTATGAAGTAATTCAACTTTTTTTTTTTATTTAATTTACAGGTAATTCCAAAATGTTTGATGCCCTGCACTTACCCTGCTTTACCTCTGCCAAACATCTGGATAGCTTCTTCGAATTCAAAAGACTTTTGATTTGGAAGCATGTTTGTAGTATCTAAGCGTTCTATAAGAAGACCTTCGGCCAACTATTTTTTTAAAATTAATTCATTTTTACCAAATAATTGTAATTATGAGATACAATTAAAAATATTTTTTATAAAATTTTAACTTTTTTCATTGTAAAACAATATTTCTAAGTATTTTATATTATAATAATAACAATATTTATAAGTGCGCTTGTAAAAAAATTAAATATAATGTATCTAAATCAAATACTGAACTAAAAATAAACGTCTTAAAAATGCAAGAAATCTTATTAAAAATTAAAAAAAAAATTGATATCAAATTCACATTAAATTGACGTCAATTATTAAACATATTTTATTAGAATGCATTTTCATCAATATCTGAGTAAATTAAGTATTAATTTTACAAAAAATTGATCTCAATCTAATGCAAGTTATAGATATATTTTACATTGAAACTATTTTAAAAAATCGACGTCAAAAATAAGAAAGTTTTGGAACAATCTTAACCATCAATTTTAGGTAAATTTTACGTAAAAATTTCACAAAAATCAATTTCACAAATTTACGTAAGGAATTGACGTCAATTTTGCATTAAATTGACATCATTTTTTGTTGACAAGGGTTCCCTTTTTTTGACGTAAATTTTACAAAAAATTGACATAAAAAAAAAGGGAAGTTTTTGAACAAAACATACTATCAATTTAACGTTAATTTTACGTAAAATTAACATCAAATTAACGTCAAATTGACGTTGAGAATTGACGTCAATTTTGTGTCAAATTGACTTCATTTTTTTTGACTGGGGTGAGAGAACATTCATTTGTAAATTAAATATTATTACAATAATGGTTTTTCTTTTAAATTAATATATTTATGAAAAAAAAAAAAAGTTTAAGACCTTGACACACCGATTTGAGCCGTTACGGCTAAGCGCAAACTCAAATTTGACAGATGTGTTAAGTGAAATTTGGGGGTGTCTTAAACTTTTGAGCAGTACTGTATGTGACTATGTATCCTGGCAACCGTTAAGATAATAATGTTCTACATTGACGCAATCACGCGAGAAACTAATATTTATGACTGGAGTGAATCAAAGACGAAGCAAAATTGTGATAAAGACTTACAGTACTGCTCAAAAGTTTAAGACACCCCCAAATTTCACTATACACATCTGTGTTTGGAACAAAACATACTATCAATTTAACGTTAATTTTACGTAAAATTAACATTAAATTAACGTCAAATTGACGTTGAGAATTGACGTCAATTTTGTGTCAAATTGACTTCATTTTTTTTGACTGGGTATACGTACGTTTCTGTTTAAAAAGTTAATTTTTGAAATACAGCAAATTTCAGCCATTTTTTCACTTTAGGAGCTGTCTTAGAATTTTTTACCAAGATCCTAATGCATACACTATTTTTTTCCAAGTTTTTACAATGTTCAAGTTTAACGAGAAAAAATTTCAAGTCGATCCATTCAAAACTGTTCGAGCCACATAAGAAAAATGCATATTTTTAATCAGTTATAAATAACTAGTTTTTTAAAATTTTAATCAATTTTATGCCTAAACCTGTTATTTTCTCCTAATATAAGGGACAAAAATTATATAATAACTCAACTTTTTTCTATTTTTAACTTATTTAATATAAATTACATAGAAAACTTAAAGGATTTCATGAAAAGTTACAATTTTTTATGGTAATAATTGAACTGTTTAACGAGAAGAAAAACGTAAAATTTTTAAATTAATTTATTCGATTAAATTAATAGACCGGACAGTTTGATTTTTAACGTGGTTTTTTTTAATAAATTAGTTGTTTGAGCTTGACATATCTCGAACTGACTTCTTGGAATGTTATGTTCAAATTATTTAACGTTTAGCGCCATCTACATGATAAAGTTAGAAATTAAATAGATACATTTGTTTTAAATTTTGTAATTTTATCGGTTAAGATTAACATGGGGAAAAAAGCAGTGTCAGAATCAGTAAAATGGCAAATTATTGGTTTGTTTAAAGTTAAAAAAAATCTAACAGAGATTTCAAAAACTCTGAATGTAAGTAGATGTTGTGTTCAGAATACAATTTTCGCGTACCAAAACACAGCAAACGTCGAAAATAAAAGCCGGTCGGGTCGACCTCGTGTAACAAGTGCCAGAGTAGACAGAATTATCATCAACAAAGTAAAAAGAGACCGGAGAATTACAGCTAATAAATTAAAAAATCAATTGAAAGATGAAGTGAATGTGGTAATATCCAGACAAACTGTCAACAGGCGTATGCTTGATAAAAATTTGAAAAGTTGCGTGGCAGTCCGTAAGCCGCTTCTCACTAAAAAAAATCGTAAAGATCCCTATGAGTGTGCCGTGACAAATTATCTTGGACTGAAGAAAAGTGGAACACTGTTTTATTTAGTGATGAATCTTCATTTCAACTGTTCTCCAATCGACCGAGAAGAGTAAGACGTACCGCAGATGAAAAATATAATCAAGACTGTCTTGCCGCAAAAGTTCAGAAAGGCGGCGGGTCTGTGATGATTTGGGGCTGTCTTTCAGGAAAAGGAACAGGTGAACTTTATTTCGTAGAAGGCACAGTCAATAGCGACAAATACTATGATTCCTTCAAAAAAAAAACTTTTTGGAAGGCGCAAAAATTGGCTGTTCCAACAAGATAATGCTCCGTGCCATACTTCAAAGAAAAGTTTGCTGTGGCTGTCTGATAATAAAATACCTTTGCTAAAATGGCCAGCTCGCTCGCCGGATTTAAATATTATTGAGAATGCTTGGGATCAAGTAGAACTTATAATTCAAAACAAAGATTTAAGAAATCTCAATGATTTGAAAGTAGAAATAGCTGCTGCTTGGAAAAGTTTAAGTTGCAGTTATTGTTTAGACCTTGCAAAGTCGATGGTCCGAGGAGTCGCAGCTTGCTATAAAGCCAAAGGAGGAGCAACAAAATATTAGAATTCTCGGATAAAAAAATTCAATGTAGTGTAATTTAAATGATTTATTTGTGTTCTTTAATATGATTATGATGATAGTTTTTTTTATGTATAATTAATTTAAAAATTTTACGTTTTTCTTCTCGTTAAACAGTTCAATTATTACCATAAAAAATTGTAACTTTTCATGAAATCCTTTAAGTTTTCTATGTATTTTGTATTAAATAAGTTAAAAATAAAAAAAGTTAAGTTATTATATAATTTTTGTCCCTTATATTAGAAAAAAATAACAGGTTTAGGCATAAAATTGATTAAAATTTTAAAAAACTAGTTATTTATAACTGATTAAAAATATGCATTTTTCTTATGTGGCTTGAACAGTTTTGTATGGATCGACTTGAAATTTTTTCTCGTTAAACTTGAACATTGTAAAAACTTGGAAAAAAGATAGTGTATGCATAGGATCTTGGTAAAAAATTTTAAGACAGCTCCTAAAGTGAAAAAATGGCTGAAATTTGCTGTATTTCAAAAATTAACTTTTTAAACAGAAACGTGAGAGAACATTCATTTGTAAATTAAATATTATTACAATAATGGTTTTTCTTTTAAATTAATATATTTATGAAAAAAAAAAAAAACAAAAGTTTAAGACCTTGACACACCGATTTGAGCCGTTACGGCTAAGCGCAAACTCAAATTCGACAGATGTGTATAGTGAAATTTGGGGATGTCTAAAATTTTTGAGCAGTACTGTACATTTATCAGTCATTTATAATTCATTAGTGATCACAGGCAGTTTTCGCTAAGTGCTAATTCATCTTACACAAAAAAAAGAATAATAAAAAAAAATAAATAAAAATAAAAAATTAAAATAAAATAAATAAATAAGTAAAAATCACAATCAACGAACGCGTACAAGATAAAATACAAAAAAAAATAAAAAGAAAGCGGACTAATACTGTCTGACTCCCGACAGGTGCTCCACGTAGATGTTCCGGGATCATTTAATCGTGTCGCTTTATGAGTTATTTAACAGATAAATTGACTTACTACAATCATGTTTCTTGTATATAAAAAGCACGCGTATTTTTTTAAATATATATATAAATATAATTTTTTATCGCGAATTCATCTCCAAAATGATCCTATAATAAGGTTCTGGAATGTATTTTTTGGGGTTTATTCAAATACTTTGATAATATTGAAAATTTAAGAGTCTTAAAATGGGTCTAGTCAGAGTTTGAAAAAAAAAAAAAAAAAAGATTGTGTATGGTCTAACCAAATAATTAAGTTTATTTAACAATTGATTAGAATTACATAAACAATTTTTCAAATCAGTTTCTTTATTAATTACCAACAAACATTTATTTCACACGTAAGTAACAAAAATTAATTAACGACTTACTTAAAATTATTCAAAGCTGAGTCCTTACATTTTATCGTTTTTCAAACATAATCATATTTTATATTATACTATATAATTATCGTAATTAATAATTATAATTATTTTATATAAGAAAATTTAAAAACACAAAAAAAGAGGTCAAAGCTTTTTTAATTTTAGTATTGTAGTTATTACTCGGCTGCTTGGAGCAGCACCAAGTTCGAAGACGTTGCATCCAAGTAGAGAGGAGGCCGTGGTTCCTTTTCTGCAGGGACAAGCAGAATCAACTTGACAGAGGGTCTTTGCAGCTGCGACTGGGTGGTTTCGACGTCGCAGACGCGCTTCACACCCTGCTTGTCAGGGTAAGCTTTGATTACCCGAGCCAACGGCCAGTGTCCTGGAGGGAGTTCTCATGACGCACGAAAACCACATCCCCAGGTTGAAAGGATCTGGTTTTTCTGGTCCACTTGTATCGTGGCTGAAGTGATGTCAGGTATTCGTTTTTCCACCGAGACCAGAAGTGTTGCTTCTTTTGGGAGACGAGTTGTCATCGCCTACCAACTGGTATGTTCTCTTCTGTGTAATCAGATTCTGGAACCAAATAAGATTTTCTATGTATTAAAAAATGTGCTGGAGTGAGAAAATTATTGTCGGAGACCTCATCGGTTAGAGGGAGGAGAGGTCGAGAGTTTAAACAAGCTCCGATCCGACTCAATAAAGTTGACATCTCTGAAAATGTAAGAATCGACTCTCCGACGACTCTACGGATGTGATGTTTAGTGGATTTTACATCGGATTCCCAGATCCCGCCGAAATGCGGGGCACCTGGGGAGTTCCACTTCCACTGCGTGCCTTTTACGGCAAGATATGGACACATTTCATTGACGAAGGCTGAGCCTCGCTGAGCAGCTCGCTGCAATGACCCCACCTTGAGGTAAAGCGATGAAACGCTGCTATGAAGGAGTCGGCTGTATAATCCTCTACGAACTCCAGATGAATTCCGCAAGTGACTAAGCACACGAAGAGACAAACGTAACCCTTGAGGGTACCTTTCCCTCGGGTCTTCGTCAAGCGAATTTTCTATGCCTGAAGGGGCGAAAGGTAGTGCTGGGCACAACCTAACCTAGAGTAAGTCTCCCATCATTTGACTTTGAGTTTTCGCAGCGAATCTGATGCATACTTTGCATTTATTGATGACTTTTTTGACAGCCTGACGTCCGTTGATTAGCCAGTATTGCGCTCTGAGTGTGGCAAGACAAAGCTGTGTGCCTTCATGGAGCTTCAAAGCGTGGGTTTGACGAATAAGAATTTGTGCTAAAAAACAATCACCAGGTAATATAAATGGATGCTTTTGATTGTAGGGCAATGATGACTGGTCTAGGCGACCCCCGACCAGAAGAAAATCGTCCTTGACAATCGGATTTAATTTTATCAAGTTTTTAGATACTCGTTTTAGCCTTTTAATGAGCTCAACTTTATTAGAAAAATAAGAACGTTGAAAAATATGAATCCACAAGGGTTTGGAGATTTGCAGTTCCTTTGAGGATAGGCAACCTGCATCAACAACCGAAAAATCTATGAAACTATAAGGCTTGAAGCTAGTATTTACAAGGTTTCCCGTCAAGACTTTACGATATAATTCACGAACAAAACGTAGAACATAAGCAGTTACCCGGAGGAGTGTACTTAACGAGGAGTACTTTTGGCCTAAGGTCCACATCTGTCTTTCTGGCGTTGCAAAGCAGACCGCGGAGTGAGTGACAAGACCTAGTTTTTGAGCTTTCTCCTCAATCGGTTTATGCTCTAAAAGTTGCTCTGGTGCCGTGTCTCATGGAGCCTTCTATTCACACAACCAGGGCGGTCCATGCCACCACAGCGGATGAGCGGCTAGGAGCTAAAGATTTATACCACGAGATGCTACATCAGCTGGATTGTCAGCTGATTTGACGTAATGGCAAAAGGCAGTGGGTGCAAGACTGAGAATGGCAGGAAGAGCATTTGTTTGCCACCTCGATGGATGACTTCGTAACCAAAATAGCAAGTCCTTTGAATCGGACCATAGGTGAATTGCGTCAATTTTTATCGGTAATTTGGAGATAAGGTGGTTGACCAGTTTCGGTAAAATGTGAGCAGTGTTAGTAGCTCTAGCTTTGGTATGCTCCATTTTTTGAGGGGGGCCACCTTGGTCTTAGCGATCTGCAGTGAGCATCCTGCCTCGCCTTGACCAATTAACCGACGGTAGACGACAGCTGAGCATGCTAACTCTGAAGCGTCAGCAAACCTATGGATTTCGCAGAATTCAGCTTCTGAAGAGTAATTGACATATATGGGTATGTCAAGATCGTTAATGATAGGTAATTTGCGGGCCCAGGTTTCCCATCGCTCAACGTAGTCCGAGGGCAGTGGATCATCCCAGCCACACTTTAGCAGCCAAAGCGACTGCATGAAGACTTTTGCGGATATAATGACCGGGGGTAACCAGTCCATCGGGTCAAAAATTCGGGCCAAGCTTGATAAGACTGAACGTTTTTTCAAGATGCCTTGTGTGGGTGTGTGACTTATATTGAATTTGAATGAATCATTCGAGGCCTGCCATTTGAGTCCTAACACAGCGAAAGAGGATGAAACCTCGAAAATCGCCGCGGGATCAGTGGCGAGGTGATCATTAGGTAAATAAGTTAGCAGTGCAGGTTCGTTGGAAAGCCATTTTGAGTTGAAAGCCACCCTCCTTGAGGAGACTGATGAGCTGCGCTTGTTTCTCAATGGCTTCTTGGATCGTGTGTCTACCAGACAGCACGTCATCCATGTATATTTCGTACATGATGATGAGGTTGTAATAGGGCAATTTTTAAAAATAAATAATTCACTTTTTTTTTAATATAAAAATTATAAATTTATTATTATTCAAATTAGCCTAAGTTACATTAATTTTTTTTTTAATTCTTTTATTCATTCATCACATTAAATTCAAAATCTCAAAGGAGGCACTGCAAGGGAAAATCTTAGTTTTTATACTTTTTTTTTACACGGCACTGTCACTCGTCACTGTAACCTCTCATTACCTTTATTATTTGGATTTTCTTGTTGTTCCTCGGTCGGCTCTCCGGTGATTCTTGACTGCAGGTTTCCTGGTTTTGATGCAGGCTCGAACTCGTCCAGCAGCTGATGAATATCCGTGCAAACTCCTGTCGATGATCTTCGAAGCGTCAAGAAATCCAAAAGTAATCCAGTCGTTGAAAACTCAAGAATCAAACAAAACTTCCAAACTTTTCTTTGTAATAACCGATACGTCTAATTAGTGCAGCACGCGTCAACTAACTAGTCTCCTAGCAGCGGTGGCAGCGGCAGCGTTCCCTTGGTTGCCGGCAAGACGATCTTCTTTTCTCTCTCGAACGGCTGACAGGCGCGCGCGCTTCCTCTCTCTCACTCTCATTTGCCTTGCTCCCTCGGTCCTCTCTCTCACTCTTTTTCTACTCCTTTTTCTCGTTCGGCTGGACCAGCGCTGCGGCGACTGTAACTGCTAATGCTGTTGCTGTTATGCTGTTCTGGCTTACGTCTCTGTCTTGGCATTTTTCTTTTTTTTTTTTTTATCACTTGATTAACCCCGCGTACATGAAATATTAAATTATTTTATAAATAAACATTCTTAACCAACTTTAAAAAAATGCCCTTTAGGAAGAGTCGAATAAGTAACGAAGGAAACTTCGTTACAAGGTACGCTAAGGCAAAAATAAATCGATAGTATGAGGCTAGCTCACGCAATGTGCGAGAAGCCAAAAATGATGAGCAAACAAGCCCATAAGTTACTGTGACCAAGTAGTAGATTTGAATAGGATCTCTCGGATCAAACCCCCTTACGATTGCTTGATAGTGCCAATCTCTAGGGTCGAGATCAATCTTACGAAACATTTGTTTTGTGTCTGCAACAAAGACACATCTGTACAACCTCCACGAGAGGATTAAATCAGGAAGTTCCGGAAGTAGGTCAAAACCGGTGTGGAGTAGGCTATTCAGTGATATACCAAGATCAGTCTTGCTTGATCCGTTGAACACAGTTCTTAACTTGGTTGTGATGCTTTCTGGCTTTAAGACGCCATGGTGTGGTAAAAAGTATGTCTTATCAATTGGCTTAAGCAATGGCGAATCATTAGGAATAGGAATCATGTTACAACTGGAAATATAATCGCCAACGAAGTCAAAGTATAATTGTTTGATTTCGTGATCAGATTGAAACTTTGCTTCCATGCGTTTTAGCATGGACACTGCTTTGTTATATAAGTTGCCGAGGGGGTGTGTATGAACAGACTTTGGGTACCACGAGGGCCGTTACTTTGCATGAGAAACGAAAGTTAAAATGTGGCCTTATGGTGAATGTGGCTTGCTGTCTCCCAGTGACTGATGACATGCCACCTACTGAAGATACAGGGGTATAGGTGGGTAGACAGGGTAAATCTAGCCTTTTGACCAAGCTGTCACATATGAATGAGGGCTGTGAGCAATTGTCTATAAGAGCTCGAGCTTTTATTCTCTGACCATTGGGGCCTTGGACTATTATACGAGCACCATAAAATGTTGAATTCGTGTTGCCCTGGCTCGGCATACGGCTTAGGACCTGTGGTTCGTCTTGCGGGCGTGCTCCACTGAATGGCGCACTCCTAGGGTCAAGTATTTGGGTTTGATTTTGTGGTTGAGATGTAGGCGCCTGCTGCTGAATTGAAGGAGCAGGGTTATCCTTTTTGGGGTTGTGCAACAAAGTGTGGTGCTTTGATTTGCACACAAGGCAAGTGAATGCGGATCTATACTCGTTAGTGTTATGTGGAGCAAAGCAGTTGGCACAAAGCCTGTGTTCGTTTATAAAGGAGCACTTCTCTGCCAGCGATTTTTGCTTTAAAGCTGGACACTTGCCCAAATAATGCTGTTCGGTACAAAGAAGACAAATTCTGGTGTCTTCTTTCCTTCCCTTTTCTTTCTTAGGTACGTTGCTGACTGAAATTTGTAATGAAGAATTCAATTAAGGTGGATTTACCTTTCTTTGAGGATTTGAAGGTTTGGGGGCAGCCCCTGAAGACTCTTCTATAGCTTCGTAAATTAGAGCTTGGACTACTGATGAAAACAAAAGGAGTGAACCTTTTTCTCTTTTTCCTTTTCACTTTTTCACCGAGATCACTCGCGTCGCGGTTTCCAGTAGATCCGCAATCAAATGGACCAATGTTTCTTAGCGGACTGTATTTCACTTAATTTTATTGATTTTAACGCGGACGCGAGAGTTGAAGAAAAGGAGAGTTCCAGGGTTAAATAACAAAAGATCGGTTCGGTTCTGCTGTGCAATAAACTTAACTATTTATAAAATTCTTGATGCATTTACAGGTTATTAAGGTGAGAGAACTCGTCGTTTTGGCCGGGAGCCTCTCGACCTCTTAAAATGTCGCACTTTTTAGCTAAAACGGAATAACGTGTTCGTTGTTTAAGCGCTGGGCGACGACTGACTGCAAGATGGAAGTCGAACCAGCCGAGAGCTCGGCGTCGCGTGCTCAGTTGACTAGCATTGTGCAAAAAGTGGCACGCAATTTTGACTAATTTGAAATATACAAAGCACTGATTCGAATTTAGTGTGGTTGTCGTATACAGTGCCACCTGTAAGCAACTTATGTACTTTGGGATTATTTTTGTGCTTTATTCGAATCGTTGAATCATTCAAATGTTTTTTACTCAGTGTTGGTATATGTTTTAAGTTATTTTACTTGAGAAGCCTAATAATCAGTACTTGTTTTTTTTTATTGTAATGATTTTCTTTTATTTTCAAGTATTTATGTACAGCAGTGATACTACTACACTAGGCTAAAATTAAAAAATTTAGGTGAGGTGTAACAAATTTAACCTTAAAAAAGTTTAAAAAATTTTAATTAAAAAAAAAAAAAAAAAAAAAAAAAAAAATGGTAATCTCTCAAAATTTGACTTTTTTTCTGATCAATTCAATAACGATCTCTTTTCATAAGAAAATGTTATTTTCCGTAAAAATATTTTGAAAATCTGCAAACTGTAATACTTAAAATATTTTTTGGCTTTTTTACCAATTTATGATTTTACAATACTTACAATAATCATTTTTTATTTTTATTATTATACATTTAGTATTACAAAGCAATTTATTTACTGTAATTTGTTTACAGTTCATCTTTGTAAAATGAATCACAAATGCAATCACGAAGAAAACCGACTGGAAGTGTGCGCCCCATGAGGAAAAAAAAAGATTTGGCAAACGCAAAGCAGAAGTTTACATAAAATGATAGCTTAAACTATACAAGCACTATCTTCCGATGAAAACTTTAGTAAAGGCAATCCAAAATTCCCGCTTGGTATTTGCAGCTCTTGTCGACTAGCTATTTTTAGTCATAAGAGTAATGATGAGAGTAAAGAAAATAACGCAAAAAGAAGAATTTTGCCAACCATGGTTGTTTAATTTTAGCCTAGTGTAGTCACGGTTCACTGCTGTACATAAATATTTAAAAATAAAAAAAATCATTTCAATAATAACAAACAAGTACTGATTATTAGGCTTTTCAAGTAAAATAACTTTAAACATATATCAACACTGAGTAAATATCAGTTGAAATGATTCAACGATTCGAATAAAGCACAAAAATAAAATACATAAGCGGCTTACAGGTGGCACTGTATACGACAACCATACTAAATTCGAATCAGTGCTTCGTATATTTCAAATCTTAGAATAATTTTATTCAAATCAATCAATAAATTTTTATACATGCAAAATTTATATTCATTTTATAAAATAATTATAAATATAGTATAATATAAAATATGATTATGTTTGAAAAAACGATAAAATGTAACGATTCAGCTTTGAATAATTTTAAGTAAGTCATAGTTTAATTTTTGTTACTTACGTGTGAAATAAATGTTTGTTGGTAATTAATAAAAAATTGATTTGAAAATTTTTTTATGTGATTCTAATCAATTGTTAAATAAACTTAATTATTTGGTTAAACCATACACAATCATTTTTTTTTTTTTTTTAAACCCTGACTAGACCCATTTTAAGACTCTTAAATTTTCAATATTATCAAAGTATTTTAATAAAATCCCAAAAAATAAATTTTAGAAGATTATTATAGGATCAATTTTGAGATAAATTCTCGATAAAAAATTATATTTATCAAAATATATATATTTAAAAAGTTACGTGTGTACAATATTTGCGACAAAAATTTTTTTACAAAAAATGTACCTTGACCATGATTTTTTAATAGTTTTTGACATCTTATTCAAGCGTTATAGGACATTTTTCGCCTTACAAACGCGGTTTAAAAAAATCTCTTACATGCCTCGCCAAAAAAAAAATAAGTAACTTTTTTTAACAAAAAAAAATTTAAAAGTTTTTCAAATTTTTTGAAGAGGTAGAAGACATTATTTATGCCGAGTTTATAAAATTTTTTAGTCTTTAAAATTGTAAAGTGTCTTTTAGTACTTCAAAAATTTTTGAAGCTTTTTGTTATCAAAATCGTAACATATTTCTTTTGGAAAGGTAAGTACCACATATTTTTTTTTATCGCATTTTTAAGGTAAAACATGACCTTTATCTCTAAAAAAATTTGCCATAATATGATCAAATTATATTTTTTGTAAATAAAAGTTTGCTACACACCGCATGTCTCTAGCTCTGTTAGATTCTGAGCTATAAATTAAAGTTAAAAAATCACTATTCTAGACCCTAGAGTTCCTAGTAAGGGAATATTGAGCTGCGGTTTGCGTTAAAATTTTTCTTTTTTTATGCCTTTTCGAATGATGTATATCTTGTAGGGATTTGCCGTGGGAGCAGATTCGACTATCTATACTCTTTTGTAATTAAGTATTTCAAACGAACTTAATCGTTTTTACAGTTTTTAATTTTTATACTAAAAAAAAATAAATTTTTTTGATAATTGAGATAAGCAGTAATTTTTTGAAAATTTTTTAGGCATGAAAACAATGCTCACCAAAGTCTTACACCAAATTTATTTTATTTTATTTATTTTATTTTATTCACGGACTTTTAACCTTTTTATACATGATTATTAAATACAAAAGTTAAGAGTATAACATTTCAACATAAAAATGGAGATACTATTCAGTTAGCATCGCTTGCTAAAAATATACGTAGTTAATATAAAGAATGTAAATTCTTGTAATTTAAATAATAAATACATAGTTAGATGAATACAATTAAGTAACAAAATATATGTCATGTCCCAAAATCGGGACGGATCTATTTAATTTAATTGGCTCTAGTTCACCTTTTTATGTGACCGGGTAGGTGATTCGAATAACTGAGAGGAGGTTAATTAATAAAACTACAGAACCCGAAAGACTACTATGAAAATATATTTATAATAAAAACCAAACCATTACAAAACGTTACACGATCTACTTCCTTAAAAATAATCTTACTTCTATTAAAGTTCTGGACACTGCACAGAGAGAGAGAGAGAGAGAGAGAGAGTGTTGAAAGCCGAAGATTCCCGCTGGGCTGCTTGAGGTGGTGAATCGGTGGTTCTACGCCGTCCTGAAGGAAATTCCAGGCTCTTTTCTTTAGTCGGACACAATGATGTTTCTTTCAAGTCTTTTAAAACCAAACTAGTCACTGCCGGAACTCTAATTTGTCTTAACCCTCGCACTTATTCGAAAACTCGAGAATTAGGTGCACTGATTCGAAAACTCAGAAATGCCCTTAAAATAAGACTATAAATAGTCACTCAGGTTGATCTCGATATGTTTTTAAAAATATCGAGACTTTGAAAATCTCTAACTCCCGTGAGTCAAGTCGGGGAAATCTTCCTCGCGGAACGATGTGCACGGGTCGAGTTCTGGATCGCGACTGAAAAACCAAGCTGCTGGGCCCGCGTTCGCGGCCCTATTTATACCCCAACGCATGAGGACCCACCCCCGTAGAGGGGATCATGGACCCTCCCATGTACGTCCGAATCTGGGGGAAAAACCAATGATTTGGCCCCTTTTCCAAGAGGGCTTGGCCTTGGCCTAATTTATTATAATACTCCTCATGTGTGAAATCCCTCTCCTACAGCTATGGTCCGCCTAAACTAACATGGGACCCGTTTCTTTGATGCCTCATTGGGTCAATGTCACTGACCGGTGATCATGGGGGTTTGTTTATGGCCTCCAACCTCCTTGCCGTGACACTCTATTGTTTGGGTCCACTGCTGGCTTTTCCTTCACTCAGCCAGGCGTCCCGCGCTGACGCGTTTCTTTTGTCCTTTGCCTCTCTTCCTTTTCCCAGCTCCTGTTCGCTTTTCCTCTCCCTCTCTGTTTTTCTTCTATATATTCTCTCTCTCTCTCTCTCTCTCTCTGCTACTTATACTTATTAATTTATCTTATTTAACTAATAATTGAATAATTTGTAAATAATTTAAGAATTATCTGAAAACTATTTTAATATTAAAAAGGAAAGCTGGTGCCGACACGACATATATGAGATCCATCATAGATAGGTTGACTCGATGACAAGTTTATTCGAAGAAGTATCCAAGGCTCAGTTCCTTATTAATCATTGTAAAATTTGCTAAGCTAAGACCTAGCAAATTCACGGTATCCATACGTATGTTTGCATTCAAGGCATTCAGGCTGAGAGAAGTCCGATCTATTATGGAACGATGGTTGAGATCACCTGGTTTATGTTCAATGGTGAGAAGGTTTTGGTTTCTCCTGAGAGTTTTTATTGGAGTAAAAAACTTCAGTTTGTAATTGTAAAAAACTTCAGGTTGAGAGTCTGTAATGTTAGTGACTAATTTAAACATAAATAGGTTATCCCGGCGATGAGATTTCAATGAGCTAATTTTGAATTCGGAGTAAAGGTGATCATAGTTCCGGTTGAGGTAAGACATTGGTTTGTTATTTTTGTAGGATAGAAAACGAAGGAAGCGGTATTGTATTTTTTCCAATGAAAGACATTTGTATGAAGTTTGAGGTGACCAAACAACTGATGCATGACAAAGAGTTGGGCATACTAATGATAAATATAAGGTCCTTATGGCTTCGGTATCTTTCAGTGGCTTTGATGTTCTTACTACCATATACAGGGATTTAGAAGCTTTATTTTTTAAGTAGTTCACATGAGAATCAAAACTCAGTTTGCAGTCAAAAATGACCCCTAAGTCCTTCATTTCTGCACAGCGGTGTAAGGGTTTGCTGCCTATAGTATAACCAAACGAAATATGTATAGTCCTAGTGAACGTAAGAAACGTGCATTTTTCCAGATTTAATGGGAGTTCGTTTTCAACAGTCCATTGGTACAAGGAATCAAGGTCAAGTTGAAGTTGGATACAATCTGACTGCGATCTAACAATTTTGTAAATTTTTGAGTCATCTGCAAAGAGAAGGAAATTTGAAAATTCAATTATCTGCTTGATATCGTTGATAAAGACAAGGAATAGGAGTGGTCCCAGGCGTGTGCTGAGTAATTAGCACTTTTAAAATTGAAATACACTTCTTCAAGTTTGGCATGAGTTTCAGTAGAGAATGTTAGTGTAATGTCAGTTGGGGGATGAAATGTATCTATGAGACTTATTGGGTCAGGTGCCATAGAGACACAGTAATTTTGAAAATTTGTAAAAAATAAGTCTATGATATTTCCATTACAGTTTGATAAATGAGATATTTGTTTGAGAAGTAAATAGTTAGTGCAGTTTTCGAGAAGTTAAGCAGAATGAGCTATTATCTTGGATGGATGTGAACAAGAAGCTTGGCAAATATCTAAATTATAAGATCAGGTTGTGTTTGCTACATTGAAATCGCCACAAAGCAATAGATTTTCGGTGTGTTTATCTGGAAATGAGGTTAGGTATTGTGTAAAATTATTTAGGTAGTGGAAGAATTCATTTCGATCAGTGAAAGATGTATAAGGGGGTAGGTAAATAGCGATCAGGTTTATGGTTAGTTTATGGTGGTGTAATTCAATAAAGATATAGTCAAGTCCATTTTGACTAGAAGAGATGCGACTACATTGTATGGACTCCTTGACATATATGACTAGGCCACCACCTTTGTCTTTACCAGTGAAATCGAAGTTCCTATCAGACCTGAATAACTTGAAGCCCCCAATGTATAGTTCAGAATCCGAGACAGTGTCATCGAGCCAGGTTTTCAAAATAACAAAAATATCGTAAGTAATAGTATTTTGTATAATATTTAATTTTAATTGTAATAACTTGTTTTTGATACTCCTGCAGTTTTGGTAGTACATTCTGAGAGTATGAAATCCACGATGACTCAGTTTTTTAGAGTAGCTTTTTGATTTTTTTTGACAATCTGAGGAATTCCATTAATGTGCTGTACTTGTAGATTTTTTTCATTGTTTTTTACCCTTCTATCCAGTTCATCATATACAGCTCTGTAGAGGTCCCTCTGCTTAATAGTTTTATCAGTAGTAAGTGTGACATCTTTGAATGTACCAACCAGCAGGTTTATTTTATTATTAAATATCCATTCCACATCGCTTTGATTGAGTAGGCAAACTTTAATAGGTCTAGGATCTGGTTTGGGTGGATAAAGTGCACCTAATCTAAAAAGTCTTATGTTTGAAGTATTAATGTGTGTGTTTTTCAAGAATAAGACTATTTTGTCCAAGTCATCTTGAGGATTTTTTGTTTCTGGTAGTCTTCTAACAATAAAGTTTTTAGATCTTCTTTGTCTCTCATTCAATTCAAAGATAATGTCCAGTTCCCACTGTTGTTGACAGGATGGAAGAGCAGTTTTAAAAGAGGCAAGTTCATTTGCCTGGACTTGGAGTGAATTTGGAAGATGAGTAAGCAGTTCATCATGATTATTTACTTTAGAGGTTAGGGCTGTGACTGATTGAGATAGGTTTTTTATTTCAACAGAAAAAGTTTCAAATTTGTTACTCAAATATGTGATATTTTTACTTAAGGAGGTTCCCTACCAAATAGATCTAGCCCACAGATTTTGATTCAATTTTACGTACAGTCAATTTTTGATGTAAGGAATGGGTGGCTAAAATTTCAAGACGCTTAGGAACTTCAGAAAAAAGAAATTAACATTTCAATGTTGACCCATTTAGCATAGTCTCTTATGGGAAATTTACTTTTATTAAGAATATTTTTATTTCTAGCCCACAGATTTCGATCAAATTTTTTTAGAAAATAAAAGCAAATTAATTAAATTTTTTAGTTTCTTTTAATTAATCATTAGGAGACTCTAAGTAATAAATAAAAATCGTTTACGTGAAATATGCATGATTGCGAGGTTACGTTACACTGCGCGTGTATAACTGTATATACAGAAATCTAATCATAGCATCGCAGTTGACATATATATTGGTAGGGAACCATCTTAAGTTTTCAATTTGTGTTGAATTTTTATTAAATTGACTTTTACTAAATTCTTTGAGTAAGTTGAAAAGTTTTTGATTTTCTAATGAGAGAGTGGAAGCTGAATGTTCAGTTGAAATAATATTAGTAGTTTCATGCTCATCAAAAAAAGTTTTATCCAAGGGTGAGGCTGCAGGTAGAATTTGTGTCTTGGTCTGTGTGTTGGTCGAAGTATCACTGGCTTTTGTAGTTTTTTGTGTTTTGTTTCCACAACATTTTTTGAAAAATCCATTCTTAAGTCGCCCAGCACGATCCGAAGCAGAGCAGGATTTATGGTAAGTCGTTTCACAACCACGGCATTTAATTGCAATATCGACAGTGATAACCTCCTTGTTGCAGTAGCCGCAGGTAGGCATTTCAGGTTAAACACGTGGTCGTGTACTTCAATAGGTCAACGACAGGGAGTAACCACTGATTTTTTTAGAATTCATACATAAATCGAAAAAGTAGAATTTTTACTACAAAATTTAACTTAAATTTAGAATTTAGAAATAATTCTTTAATACATGTAATATAATTAGCAAGCGATTTAAAAGAACGTGTGCGTTTGGCGACACCTAACGGACTTTTTTGATTTTATAGTTAAAAATCTCAAGAATTACAATCTTTTTACGTTTAATTTTGTAGGTTATAGATGAAACTGTATCAATTTCAAATGATAGTGATGAATCTTGAACTGGATTTGAATTTGAAGACAGCGTGAATAACTCCATCATTGTTGAAGAAGCTGAAAGATAAATTTTCCCTCACCAAGAGAACTTGAGTTAGAAGAATTCCTAAAGGAATTAAAAAATAAATACTCTTCTTTAAGCACTCACGATCCATTACGTGTTTGAATACTTTCGATAGCTCCAGTATCATGGTCTTTAAATAAAATTGCCAATGAATTCGGTACAACAAAGCGTCAGGCTAGAAAATCTAAAAAATTGAAAAAAGATCGAGGTACTCTTGGTGAAACTGTTTTAAAATGTAAAATAAAATTACCTCCATCAACAATAGAAAAAGTTAATGTATTTTATGATGATGATAGTAACGGTAGAGTTATGGGTGGCCAGAAAAATGTAGTTTCAGAAACAGTTGACGGTGAAAGAGTACCTGTTCCTAAACGTCAGATGAATCTCAATTTACGAGGTCTTCATGCTAAATTCTTAGAAGACTTTTATGATCATAAAATTGGCTTTAGCACTATTTGTAAATTGAAACCAAAGCATTGTGTACTCGCAGGAAGTTCTGGAACGCATTGTGTCAGTGTTTGCACAATACATGAAAATTGCCCCTTAATGCTGGAAGCTATAGAGATAGAAATATTGAAAAAAGGATCAGAAATGCCTGTAAAGGATTATAAAGATTGTATTAAAATAATTATTTGTAAATATCCAACAACGCAATGTTATTTAAATGAATGTGAATCTTGTCCTGGAATTACAGATTTAATACAGATTTAACCTAACGAAAATGTTTGATAAATCTTCAGTAACAGATGTTGAATTTAGTTTATGGACGGCGACAGACAGATCAACGTTGATCACTCGAATTGCATCTGTGAGTGATTTTTTGGAGAATCGGGCGAGAAGCTTTCGAGTCTTAAGCCGCACTCTTTTATTGCGAAGCAGCAATCTGTTTATTTATAAGATTTAAAAAATTATTTGCCACGGAACGAAATTTTATGTTTATGGGATTTTTCGGAACATTTTGCTTATAAAGTACAGAATGCTTCTCAAGCTTTTCACTTCAATAATAATCAGTGTACAGTATTTACTGTGATCTACTAGTACAAGCAAGAAAATAAGTTGCAGCATAAAAGTTTAGTATTCTTATCTGAAGTTCTTAAGCATGATACTGTGGCTGTGTATACTATTCAATCAATCCTTATAAATTACCTGAAAAATCAATTTAAAAAAATCAATTTGATTCGTTATTTCAGCGATGGGGCTAAGCAGCATCTTAAGAATCTGTTGCGGAATTTATCAAAGTTAAATATTCGCGCCCATGTCCACAGTTGATGTCGTCGCCGCGGCGTCTCTCGAAAATTAGCGCTGCTAATCGTTAGCGGTTCAAAACCGCTGACTCACCTGCGCAGAGTATTGATTTTTCGCTCTGTCTCTCTCTCTCTCACGTGCCTTCAAGCTACGCGCTGTTGCTGCTGTCGCTGACGCTGCTGGGCCTGCGGCGTCTCTCCAGTTCTCTTCTCGGCAACGCTCGTGAATAGACGTTTCTTTCGCCATTTTGTGTTATCTCTTGGGTTCTTTTCACTTGGCATTTTTCTCGACTCTTTCTCGTCATCAACGCGGTGGTCTCATCTGCACAGTCATCTCCACAAATAATTCACCTGGTGGTAGTCAACTCTGGAGACATCTCATCTTGAATTCGATCGGCTTGATTCGCTTCAATTCTTGGGTTAGCAGCTCAGCAAGGAGATCATCCCAGGCATCCTCAGGTATTTTTGCGCAGCACCGGTAACAATAATTTACCGGTGCTTCTCCTCGTCTTTTCGCAGCCAGAAAATCAATAAAATTTACTGTGCGTTCTCTCGCTCTCTCTCTTCTTTCTTTGGGCTGTCTTACAAGCAGCCATTTTCTTTTCTATTCTGTTCAAGGCCATTCTCTGCTGCTGCTTTAATCTCTCTTGGGCATCTCTCTCTCTCTCTCTTTTCAAGGCCATTTCTGTAGCCTTGTTTACCTCAACTATACTCAAACAAAACTTATGTTTATGGTTTTAATTAATATAATCAAGTCCATAAAGAGTTTTGGCTAGGTGCTTCTCAAGTTAATTAATTAATTTTCTTTACATGAAAATTAAGAGTGTAAATTTTCCACTCAAACTATAATATTTTCACCTCTTAGTTTTTTTGCTTTAAAAATAATTTTTATTAAACTGTATACACTCACTTATTGTAATGTTGGAATTATTCACTTATTGTTGTAAATAGAGTGCTGTGTTAAAATAAATAAATTAACACTGTTCTTATTAAATATTGTCTGTCTCACCGTTTATTTGATAACCCTCCCCTACCAGCTTTTAATCCGGCAACAAAATAAAATTAATAAAGCAGTAAATCTGCAACAGAATCACTTTCAGATGGTAAATTTAATTGATCATGAGGATGATTTCGGAATTAAGGCCGAATGGCACTTTCATGCAACAGCGCATGGAAAAAATGCCGGTGATGGCATTGGAGCTACTTTCAAAAAAGAGGCTGCATGAGCAAGTCTTCTTGCTGATCCAAAAAACGCAATTTTATCTGCAAAAGATCTTTATAAATGGGGGCAAGAATATTCAAAAAAGGCTAAAACTGATGTTTCTTATTACAGCGAAAAAGACTACAACATGTTCACAAGAAAACTTAATCAGAGGTTTAAAACAGCAGCTACAATACCTGAAATTACAAAAAATCATTCTTTCAAATTATTGCCATCTGGAAAATTTCAAGTGAAACGATTTTCACACGCTACAAAAGTGAAGGATTATGATCTAGATAACAATTAAAACCATGCAAAAAATAAATAAATGGCTTTGTTTAAAAATGAATTTATGACTGTAAATAGTAAATATTAAGGATATTTTGTTAACAAATGCACAATAAACAATTTAAAATTTGTTTTTAATAATTTCGGTTTATTAATAATTTTACTCTTATTCATGGATTTTATGTAATTATTTAGTGTTGACAGTTTACATGCAGTAAACAAGGTAACTATAGTTACAATTTATCTTTTTTTTATAGCATACTTGTGTAGTTTAGAGCTTGCAAGATCATTTAACATGGCGACATCGATTTGAAAAGTTAAGGGCTTGCCGAAGTATTCATCTAGAGTCCTTGGTTTTTTAGTTAAATAACTTGAGGAACTCATCAATTCGGCAACCTTGGTATTTTCAGCTTAATATTCAGCTCTAGAGCCTGGTTATTTGATGTAGACCTAGCAGAAATATTAAGCTCTGAACCCTGAATGTTTGTAAGGACTTGAGGTAAAATTACACTCGGTGCGCTCGATTTTTAGAATTGGGGCTTGCAGGATTTTTCATCTTGGCGTCCTCGGGTTTTTTCGGTTTAGGGCTTGTGGGATTGTTCTATTCAACGCCCTTGGTCTTTTAAGTTGAAAGTTTTGGCTAAAATTACACTCTATAACTGTGGTATATTTTATTTAACCGCAGGAATATTCAGTTTGGCAGCAAATTTTTTTTTTTTTTTAATTCAGAGCTTGCGGGGTAGTTTAGTTTATTTCTGTGCCCTTGATTTGATAGTTTTAGGGCTTAACAGTAATTTCATCTTGGTTTCATGGTTTTTTGGGCTCCTGTGATAATTTATCTCGGTGCTATCGACTTTACAAACTCAGGGCTTGAAAAAATATTAAATTCGCCAAAAGGCCACATGGTTAATCATGTCCGAATTCGTATGATTTTTTACTGAATAAATATAGGGTTTTTCAAAAAATTACTTAAAATAAAAGTTTCTTCTTTTTTTATGGAGAATAAGCTAATATTTTTTTGTTAATAAATTTTGAATTTTTTCGATAAAGGTCCGCCATAATGGACTCGCCATTTTGAATTTTAAAAAATAAATCACATTTTCGTAACCAGGGACCTCAAAAACTAGTCCTTAGTGTTTTACAATAATTTTTTAACGTTTAAATCTAGAGTAATTGCCAAATTATTTAATTTTTTTTTTCTACTTGCTCCGATTTCGCCTTGAAGCCGACATTTTGAATTTTGAAAAACGCCTGGACGCATTTGAAAGCTTAGACCTTAAGCTTTATTTTGCAATTTTTTTTTTCCAAGTCAACTAGAAAAATGGACAAAGAAGGGGGTCCGCTTTACAGAGAATGCCCCTTAAATATATATTTATAAAGTTACGTGTGCTTTTTATATACAATAAACGTGATTGTAGTAAGTCAACAAGTAACGTAGACATGGCCACATCAGCCACGCTTGTGTTTTTAGAGCTCAAGAGCTTAAAGGCATGAATGATGGTAAGAATGTCGGCCATGTCTGCGAGAGGCATAAGCCCTCCGTCCTCCATGTATTGAGGGAGGAAGGCCAATTCGGCGCTCGCACGTCGGGGGAAATTCATCCATCTCTTAGCAATCCTTTTCAACTCCCTGTCGGCCTTCCCAAGAGGACCTTTTCTCACATCCGACCCCCTCAGACAAAAGTTTATTCGTGGCAGGATAAAGGTAGCCACGGTCTCAAGTTTCTGCCAAGGGGCCACCAGTGAACCGTCAACCACACGGATGTCCGCCGACAGCTCGTCTATGATGGTGTACGGCGTCTGCTTGACTTGAAATCCCGTTGGGGTGCCCAAATGTTCGTAAGCTTCGCCACGGTCTAGGGCGCGCATCAGCCTACCCTTTATGCTGAACTGCGTTCTCTTGGCCGCATCGACACCCCTGCCTTTCAGATGTAGGGTGACAGATTTCGCAGGGTTGAAGGTAAGACCAACAGCCCCAGCAGTGTCCTCCGCAGATCTTAGGAGGATTCTAATCGCCTCGGGCGAGTCCGCAATGAGACCCATGTCATCTGCATAGTCAAGGTCTGTGAAAATCTCTCCCGCAAGTTTGTAGCCCCAACCTGAAGCCGCAACTGCCCTAATAACAGGCTCCAGAGTGAGTTTAAAAACTATCGGGCTCATGGGGACATCCTTGCTTCACGCCCGAGTCAATGGAGATGGGCTTGGTGATACCGTCCACTGTCCTGACACAGGTGATCGCGCCATCATATGCTGATGCGATCAGCTTCCTGACCGGCTCCGGGACCCGATGCTGCTCGAGGGCTCTGAGGATCGAAGCGTGGGGGACCGAGCCAAATGCATTGGTGAAGTTCAGCCACGCGTCCACAACCTCCTTCCTTTTGGACTTTGCGTCGCGCAGAATCTCTTGCAAGACAAAATTATGTTCATGGCATCCCTCAAACGGGAGGAAACCTTTCTAGGACGCACTTATTGACTTGTCAGCCATGGCCCAGCAGGTGAGGCGGTTGGCGACAAGTGAGGAGAGGAGTTTAGGGGAAGTATCCCCTATCGCAATGGGCCATCAGTTCCCGATTCGGTCCTTCTCGCCTTTCTTAAAAAGCAATACAGTGTCAGAGTTTTTCTAGCACTATGTTACTGAGCCCAATCCAAGGCAAGGATTGAAAAGACCCGTTAGCACGTGACAGCCTGGGTCAGATTTCCTTAGATCCGCGTACGTAACGCCGTCAGGCCCCGGGGATGAGTTACTCATACCTCGGAGCATTTTTTCGACTTCGTCGGATCCGAATGGGTGACACAGGCTAGCACAGCTTTCGGCACTGGGCTCGTCGGCGTTGAACCGAGAGGGTAATTCGCCGCCAGGCTCTCTCGCACTGGTATGGCACAGTGCCAGGAAGGACCACCTAGCACATCCTGGACCGCTTTCTTGTGGTTGGAACGGTAGAGAGCCTGGATGCGCTTAGACCCCTCCACCCAAGCCATCCTGTCATGACCTGGGATCTCCTCGAGAGCCAGCTGGCCTTGTGTGGCTGGCGTTACATCGCACCCATCGCCACGGTATCCGGATCTCCTTAGCCCCCGTCGACGACCACCACGACTGCGGACGTGGCGCCTCCGGTGGCGGGAATCTCGCCCCTCCCGACTCGTCATCCTAAATAGAAATACAGCAGCTTGAAGGGCAGCCTCCTCCAGCTGAAGGGCATCCCACGCAATATTTTTCAGTTCAACGAACGCTCCCTGGTCCTCTGATGGACCACGATTGCGACCTTGCGCCTGCTACATTGGCGAGGGGCATTCTAGGTCCAAATTGGGCGTTCAGCTGGGTCCTCCAGAGTTAATGCGGTGAGAGAGTTGGGAGGAGCTATAAGATAAGGAAAAGATAGAGTAAACATCGACCAGCAGAGCAATTTGGAGTATAAAATAAATTGTAAAAATTGTAAAGCGAACTGTATAGGTCAGAGCAAACGACGTTTTAATATTAGAAAGCATGAACATAAATATGCTATTGAAAAGAAAAAAGAAGATTACGCTCGATACCAACTTGTAAGAGACACGGGACACAATCGATTTTGAAAAACCTCAGGTGATCGATGTTAAATCTAGGATACATAGGAGATTGTTGAGTGAGATGGTAAACATGCACAATAACGATGATACATTGAATAACATAACAGACACCTGCTTAAAATTTTTTCACACAAAGACTATTAATTATATCAAGAAGTATTCCCAATGATTATAACTTAGAGTTCCTACCTTTTTATTCCCAGCAGTAGTTTAAATACTTTCAATAAAAAAAATTTCCCCCACTTTTTCATCTTCTTCCATCTTCCCCTGTAAATTGACTTTTTATTTTTCGTTTCTAACTCATTATCTGACAAGACAGCGTTGTGAGAATGACATACGAATCGGAGTCTGTGACAAACTTCGAACACAAGTTAAGACTCATAATGACACCAAAACGAAAATGATCTGTTAATTTCCTTAAATTTTCGGTAAGCTAGTTAGAAACTTGTAAATGCAAACAAATTTTTATCATTTATTACTTTATACTTTGTTATAGTGCATACACTAGCAACTACGGACTCTGGAATACAGCCCACGACGGTCCGTTGCATAGCCGTTCGGCTTCTATAATCCGTTACTGCAGTCGGCTTCAGACCGACGATCTTCCTGAAATAGAAAAAAAAGTCCGTCCGCGGTAATAAATCCCTACACGATTTATCTCAACCTGAAAGGCGCGACTGCTCAATAATTTTGGTAGTGGGCGCGAGCTAGGGGATCGAGCGTAGGGAACACAAGTTACTGAATAAAAATGTCTCAGGTTTTATTCTAACAATTTCTTAAACGAAAACAAATCCTAGAAAGAAATTAATACAAAATTAATAAGTAAAGCGATGATAAAGATTAAATATACCCTCGAACGTCTGTGATCCAAAAACAATAACATAACAAAGTATTGATTTTCTCCAGTTTGAGTTGCGCGCACACACAAACACTCAACTGCTACCGGCAGTTTGCGCACGCGAGAAAAACAAAGATTATGACAAAAACAATGTACTAAATACACTCACGCGCATTCTCACTCACTCGCACATATGGGCAAAAGTCAAAAAGTCGGCCACTTTTTCGTTGTGTCATGTCATGTAATTCCGCCGAAAAAAGGTACTTATAAATGAGATACCATTCTAAAAATTTAACAGCTTCGAGGGTGTGGTGAACACATAACGCTGTTAAATTTTGTAGAATGGTATCTCATTTATAAGTACCTTTTTTCGGCGGAATTACATGAAATGACACAACGAAAAAGTGTCCGACTTTTTGACTTTTGCCCATATACAATTAACTTACGGAATCGCTAAGCTGCACCTCATACCAAGACGCCGGGCTAGACAAAATGCTAGGCTACGATGTCTATCAGCCGAAATACCACAACTACCACACTCGAGTCACCGTGTAGCCGTCGTAAAGCGGTCCGGGCGTTGACGTGAAATGAAAATTTCACAAATAAACACCACACTTTTTCACTACGATTCTACAACAATGCGCGACGCGAATGGCAATAATTGCTTCGACTTCCTTAAACTAGTAAGCTTCTTCAAGATCTGCTACAAATCAATTTCTCGAATCTGATACGTGAGCTAACCCGATTCCAATGTTGTTTTTTATACAAGAACCACCTCTGTTTTTGTTGTCTCTGAATGAAAAATGAAGCTCACGAAGAAACGCTGTTCTTCGTTAGTTTTCAGGAATATAAAATTGAAGCAACGAAAGAAACATCACACTATGCTTGAGTCTGTTACGCACTGTTTTACCAACGCTTAATTCACTTTGAAAATTATAATGAAAAATGTAAGATTTATCGTCCAAAAATCGTTGTAATATGTTTTTAATTTCATTCATTGATTTGGCAAGATGTTATAATAGGTTCATTGTACATATTAATTGCAAACTGTAAGATCAACAAAGATTATAAGCTTCAGCTCACAGTAACGTTTGATGTATATCTATATACATGAACTGTTTTTATAGCTGTACTCAACGCTGACATAGCTGCTGACGCGTAGTGACAAGCCGATACATGCAGCGCAATTAAAAAAATGATGAATTCGAGATAGAAATATATATGCCTTCCAAAAGCCGGTTGACTCGTTTTGACAATAGAATGCTTCCTGGGTGATGAAAATCGATCCCGCACCTTCTGTCACATACAACACTCTCTTCGACGGCGTGCTACTCTCGAAAAGTACGATAATCCGCCGAACCAAGACAAGTCGATTTTCATGTGCGTGTTAACGGACGGACACGAAAATCACGAGTGCCTTCCCGATTCCCGCTCTCACGCCCCGGAAGTCCGCTCCGATCTGCGTTGTGCAGTCACGTGATTCACGCCAAGTTCAAAATCGTAACCGACGATTTAATAACTCACTGGACTCTCACCACTTTATACTTTATATTTTAATATTTTAGCCTGATGAGGAAGTCTTAGCCACGTTGAAACTGTAGCGATTATTATATAATTGACAATAAATTTTGGTTCTTCCTTATCGACAACGACTATCAAGTTTTATTATTTTGACCTTGGAACGATAACTCTTAAAGTCACTAGAAAAATATTATCTCTCAGATTTTCAACCTATATATTTATTGAAAAATACAATTTCGAAACGGAGATTTGAGAAAAAAAAAAAAATAGAAGAGACTCCTATTTTTCAAGATTGAAGGATCTCCTTTTTTTGTTGAATCTCATAGACTATAAGTGAAATCTCCTATTTCTTTTTCTGCCTATAGGGACCCTAGCGTCTTAAATAGTGATTTTTCAACTTTAATTCATATCTCAGAACCTATAAGGGCTAGAGACATGCGGTTTGCAGCACAATTTTCTTTAAAAAAATGTAGTTCGCCTACATTTTTTAATATTATTTTAGGTGTCAAGAAATATTTGACTACTTTGTCTAGCTCAATTATTTATGATTTTTAAGTTTTTTCAGTTATGAATTGGCCATGGGATAATTCTTAAAAAACATTTTCGTAGAAACCCCTACAATATGTATATCAATCGTAAGGTCTTTAAAAAAGGAAAATTTTGACGCAAACCGCAAATTTTTTTCCCTCAACTGCGCATGCGCACAACAAAATAGTGATTTTTTAACTTTTATTAATATCTCATAACCTAAAAATGCGGTTTGCGGTAAAATTTTCTTGAAAAAAAATGTAGTTCAACCATATATATATTTTTCAATTTTGACTAAATATGAGCCAGCTAGGCGACGTTTTATGTAAAAAAATTTGATAAATCGGTCAACAAAGTGCCTTCCACCCTTTTTGAAAGTCTGAAAAAATTAGAGAACTGAATTTTTGTTAAAATACATCACATATTTTTTTCTAGCGAGGTTTTTGTTTTAGTTTTTTTTCCATCGCAAATTTAAGGTTTAAAAATTGGAATAATGGTCCAAACGGTTTGAATTTGGCACCAAAAATGATATTAAAAAAAATAGGTGAACTACATAGAGAGCTGTGGTTTGCGCCAGAAATTTTTTTTATGCCATTCAGAATGATATATATATATGGGTCAAAATAATACTTTTTTAAAAAACCGTCCGCACGAGGTTCACCGATTTTATTGTAATTTTTTTTGGCAAAAGAACTATTTAATATAAGACTTGAGCCGCAAACTAGAGGTCTCTATCTTATTTCTGCTTGGTGCTAGATTTTTTCAAAGATTGAAAAATGGCCTATTTTTAGGCTGTTTAGGTATTTTTCGAAAAATTCTAACTTTTGATCAAAATGAGATAGAAACCTCTAGTTAGCGGCCAAATTTTGTTCAAAATAAGTTCTTTTTTTTTTAAATATTTTGACAACATAGTTTGGTTATTTTTATAATAATACAGTCCCACACAGATATTGCTATTTTTGCTCATTTGCAGGTATATTCAAACGACCGTAGCTTTTTCTAGGCTAAATTTTTGTGCATATTGAAAAATTGTTAAATTTTTTTTATGTAAAAATAAAAATTTTGCGACCAACCGGAACCCTGTACGATCTTCTGCTTCCAAGTTACAGCTGTTTAAAGTTGTCAAAATCACAAAAAACGCGTTTTTTACGATTTTCACACGCATTTTTGAACGGTTTCGGCCTTTTTTTTTCTCTCAAAAATATGTGGAATCTTCTTTTCGTATGTTTCCAAACAATCTCCCATAGTAATTGTAGTGCGGATTTGGGGTTTTAGTTGATTCCAAAGCATACACTTTTGACACATTTTATGTGCTAAACTAGTGTTTTTTTAGCAATATACACGCTACATTTAACTTTTTCGTTCATTATAGATGTTTCGAAATTATTTTTTGACAGAAAACTATTTCAATTCCAGCAAAAATTAGGTCACCTGCTATGAAAAAATTGATACTCAACGAAATATTGATCTCAATATCAAAATGATATACTACTTTAATTCAGTTTTTTAGTTTTTTGATTCGTTAAAAATCTATGTTCAAATATTATAAATAATATACCACTTGTTTATTTTTTTTTTTCTATTTTTGAAATTACAAATAATTGATTATAGTTTATCAATTATTCTGATAAAACAATAATGGATTACTATTGCTCACTCTGAAAAAAATGAGTCCAAATTAAAAATGTTATTTATTGAATGCTATGAAGCATAAAACAATCTACCAATCTACATTCTCCTTATAATTATCCACCTTCTCCTTATAAATATCCACTTATGAAAAAGAGAATGAGAGATTCGATTAGAAAGTCGAGTCGATATATCGAGTCGAAACTTGATCTTTGATTCTTGGAGCAAGAGCGCCCCCTTTCAGGCCTCTCAAAAGTGTGAACCAGACGGACGCGACAAATTTGAAATCTTCAGGCATGCCTGATTTGAATTATTTTTTTTATTTTTTTTTTTTATTAATAAAGTGAGTAATCAAATTTAAATTTTTAATAGCCAAATAAGCGGACAAGCTTACAACCCCATAACTCTAGGCGTAGTGAATAACAAATAATTAACTTTTGTCATAAACAAATAAGCCGATCAGCTACAACCCCGTAACCTTGGACATGGATAAAAAAATTTTTTGAGCCATGCCCAATGTTATGGGATTGTAGCTTATCAAAAATTTGTTGATTAAGAAATTTAATTATTTCTCATTCACTCCGCCCAGTGTTATGGGGTTGTAGCTCATCGCCTTATTTGTTTATTAAAAATATAAACATTTTTTTTAGCCATTCCCAAGGTTATGGAGTTGTAGCTTATCGCCTTATTAAAAAAGTTAATTATTTGTTATTCACGCCTAGAGTTATGGGGTTGTAAGCTTGTCCGCTTATTTGGCTATTAAAAATTGAAATTTCGTGACTCACTTTATTAATTAAAAAAAAAAAAAAAAAAATTCAAATCAGGCATGCCTCAAGATTTCGAATTTGGCGCGTCCGGCTGGTTCACACTTTTGAGAGGCCTGAAAGGGGGCACACTTGCTCCAAGAATCAAAGATCAAGTTTCGACTCGATATATCGACTCGACTTTCTAATCGAATCTCTCATTCTCTTTTTCATAAGTGGATATAATTATAAGTAGAATGTAGATTGGTAGATTGTTTTATGCTTCATAGCATTCAAAAAATAACATTTTTAATTTGGACTCATTTTTTTCAGAGTAAGCAATAGTAATCCATGATTGTTTTATCAGAATAATTAATAAACTATGATCAATTATTTATAATTTCAAAAATAGAAAAAAATAAATAAACAAGTGGTATATTATTTAAAATATTTGAACATACGTTTTTAAAGAATCAAAAAACTAAAAAACTGAATAAAAGTGGTATATCATTTTGATTTTGAGATCAATATTTCGTTGAGTATCAATTTTTTCATAGCAGGTGACCTAATTTTTGCTGGAATTTAAATAGTTTTTAGTCAAAAAATAATTTCAAAACATCTATAATGCACGAAAAAGTTAAATGTAGCGTGTATATTGCTAAAAAAAACACTAGTTTAGCACAGCAAATGTGTCAAAAGTGTATGCTTTGGAATCAACTAAAACCTCAAATCCGCACTACAATTACTATGGGAGCTTGTTTGGAAACATATGAAAAGAAGATTCCACATATTTTTGAGAGAAAAAAAAAGGTCGAAACCATTCAAAGATGCGTGTGAAAATCGTAAAAAACGCGTTTGTATTATTATAAAAATAACCAAACTATGTTGTCAAAATATTTAAAAAAAAAAAAGAACTTATTTTGAACAAAATTTTGCCGCTAACTAGAGGTTTCTATCTCATTTTGATCAAAAGTTAGAATTTTTCGAAAAATACCTAAACAGCCTAAAAATAGGCCATTTTTCAATCTTTGAAAAAATCTAGCACCAAGCAGAAATAAGATAGAGACCTCTAGTTTGCGGCTCAAGTCTTCCATTAAATAGTTCTTTTGCCAAAAAAAATTGCAATAAAATCGGTGAACCTCGTGCGGATGGTTTTTTAAAAAAGTATTATTTTGACCCATAAATATAATGATATATATATAGATATATATTATAAGGGTTTTCTGTGGGGGACGATTCGACTTTCTTACCCTTTGAAAAGAGTAAAAAAAAAAAATGAATTTTTTTCTTTGGTTTGACATAACTTTTGAACAAATACATTTTTTCTCATGTGATTTTTGCAATTATCTTTCTTTATACTCCGAAAGGAACATAGGCTATATAAGAATAAATTCATATAAAATTTTTACAAAAGATATTTTTCTTGTAAGTTTCTATTGCTCATGAGCGAATGTATCATTTATTATTGTCTTTCTATTTACTCTCATTAGTTTCCTATGTATTAAATTCATGGAGTTTAAAAAATGTATTAAATATGATTCACAAAAAATTATTTGACAAAAATAAAATTTACAGATATTACATTAACATTTTACTCAAGGAAAAAATAGAATTATAATGTTAAAAAAATTAGTTTATGGTTGATACAAGATCTTTCTCTAAATTGTTTTATATTTTCTTTTGATTTAAGGTGGTCCAAAAGGCTACAATGATACAGTTGACTTAAAATTTCTTAGAGTTTTGTCTCTTGTGACGGTTAACAGAGTCATTTTAGGGTCGATTTTTTTAGTTAACGTAGGATGACGATTTCGAAAACTGGCGCCCAGCCACCGGTAACTTAATGACCGAACGGTCGGTATAGGGAAGACTCCACGCCAAGGCTAGCAGTAGTTACTGTATTGCCAGACCTCGCACGGGAAAGATTATCGATCTTTGATCGCTTGAAATCAATATAATAAAACTATCTTACCAAGTCGGAATACGCGCGATTAATTTCTTTGTAATAATCCGGTGCCGCGGGCGCGTGAACTGAGTGTAGCCGTGCTTTTCAACAACTCAGCGACGAGTAGAGGGCAAAGCCTTGTCCAGGATCCTTACGACCGAAATTGGCCATCGAGAGCGTGAGAATCTGTGAGGTGATCACCCGGCTGTAACAGGTTAGTTTTGTACGCACGTGGAGCAGCGATTTAGTCGTTTTAAGCGTGTATGTAGGTTCGAACACTCATTTCTCGATAGCTGTCTCTTTATCTAGTACGAGTCCTTGTCCACCGGGTCAAGGCCGTAAAGGCAAATTTTCGTTACGAGCAATAGTCAAAACTGTTTGACTCTCGTACCGTCTCTTTGCGAGCCTGTGTAAATTAGATTTTATAATTCTTGGAAAAGCGAGCCACGAGTCGTGCTATTGTTTACGTTAGCTTTTCTTTTAATAGTATTTAAGGTTTATTATTGCATTTAATATTATTTATCTAAAACCTTTTTTTTATTGGGGAAAACTCTCGGTCCACTCGTACGTTCCCAAGGTAAAACTCACCCCGCCTACCGACATTTTAACAGCAAACTGAGTCGCGATCCTTTTGTTAAGTTTTATTCGAAGGAAAATTAGACCACGATCTCATAACCATAAGCATGTCTTGAATTTTATTTTCAGGTTTGAAGATAAGTGAGGAGTGCGTAGGTCACACTCCTATTGTCTACAGGTGCTCTCGTAGCTGACGAGATTCGTTGTCAGGAAATAAATCGAGCACTGTGACACTTTGGAGTTCCTTATCAGTTTTTTTAAGTTGATTAAAGTCTTCTGATTATAATGGTTAAGTAAAATAGGGGTCACCGGGCTTTTTATTGAGACAACAAAATTAGAACTTCTAAATTTTATGTGTAGGCGTACAGAATGGACGTACAAATTTTTCACTTTTCAATTACAGGTGTCCCTCACTTTTGATGGTACTCGGTATTCACGGTTTCGTTTATTCGCGGTTACCGAAATGAGATCGTCCCTCGATATTCACGGATTGATTGATGTTGTTTTTACATGATTTTTTAATGATTCTGTTCAAAATTGACCGCCTCTTTTTCACACGGATTGGTCATTCGAGCAACCAACGCCCGAGCTGTTCGGACCGACCAGTTTCCACCCGCACCAGTCGTGCTGCAACCATGATGCCACAACCACGCGCCACGGGACTCAACGCCGTCGTCGGAGATCGCCCGATTGACTACGACGATTCTACCCAATCTTACCGAGGTAGAGAAACTCCCGGTCAAAACGGCGAGTTCTCTCTCCTCAGCCTTTGTAAAGAGTGTTTGGTTAATAAATATACTTTAAGTGCGGCATAAACCTAGTATGTTGTGCTTGAAAAACGAACTCCTCTTTTCGATTTCCCAGTTCCTCGCGATCACGGTAATTTATCCCCATTTTATACAGTTCACTTCTCTCTAATTCCAAACATTGGTCCTTCGAGCCAGATCACGTGGCAATAATCAGCAAAAAAAAATACTAAATTGAAAATATTTTAAAACCCTCAGAAGAAAATCAGAAAGAACCGATCAAAGTTCCCAAAGAAGAACAGATTCTCAAAATTTCTAAAATTTCAAAAATTCTAAATTCATTGTATACCCTTATAGAAGAGGTTTCTGAGGCTGATCCCATAATGATAAGAAGCTTGAGATTCAAACAAGAGTGTGAGTTATATCAATCAAGCCGTATGAAGAATTATACCGTGATTTACAGAGAAGAGCCAAACAAACACGACTAACCAATTACTTTCAACCAATTTAAATATTTAGTATAGTATTTAGTGGTGCAGTATTTTACGGTCATTTGTATAGATAATTTTACTTGAAATGTTATATTATTTTGAGATTAAAAAATTTTTTTTCGCATATAAGGCCTTCTTTTTTCATCCTGTGGAACCTATCCCCTATTTTTCCATAAGACTAATGGCACTAGTCAGCACAACTATCAAAGCCAGCGGTAGCTGGCCGAATTCCAAAAAAAAGTAGTTCGTGCTACCGCACTTTATTTACAGGAACAGAAGTGAACGTAACCTCACTTATAATTTTATTTAAATAATTTGATATATATTTTTAAGTAATCACTATTTAAAATTACTTAAAAGCTTATATTGTTGCGTAGCTTTGATAATTCTGCCCATTTCAGCGGCCTACGCTTGTCAAAGTGGCTTTCTACCAGAGCTAGTCAAGTTATAGACTAAAAAAAAATTATTACATCAAATTACTAACAACTGGTTGTTAAAATTTATTTTTTAACTATTTATGGCTTCTGAAATTATTTTCTACCAAAAAAACATTGGCAATCACAACAAAACATTTTTTTTAACTTATAACCTCACCTTTGAATACCACAGTTTTGTAGGTTATTTACGTGAAAATTATTTTAGTAAAATTATTGTAAAATTTGTAAATGGTCAATTTTTTGCAGTTTCAAGAAATGAATTCTTCGACAGTGAAAGTATATTTATGTGGTTTTTCCAAAAGATCTCTATTATAAGAAGACAAATATCAATAATTTAGTACACTTTTTCAGCGTAGCGGCCATACGCGTAATGAAAAAAATTCAATCTTTAACTTGCTGTAACTTTTAAACTATATGGTCAATTTTGATCAGACTTCGTAGAAATGTTTTCAGAAAGGCAATAATCAAAGGCTTATTTGCTACTGAGCAGAACCACACAAACAAAGATTGTGTGTACAGATATTACATTTGTGACATATGTAATAAAAAAGGGCATCTCAAGTATGCCGAAGAGTATGCCGAAATCATGGAAATCAAAACCAAGAAGCCAGGGGACAACAGCGAGTGCAGCTGATGATGAGGCAGCGACCACAAGCAGCACCCACAGACTCGCGCACGAGTGGTCAGCCAGAAATGAATTTGTACAGCAAAGCTGATAAAAAAAAAGGAATTTATAGGTAAGCAAGGGATTAATAGAGGGGATTTGGAAGGTAAAAATAAATAGTTTTGATGTAAAAATGGAAATTGATACAAGTATTTACACGACCGTGATTTCAGAGAAATGCTATAGCGAAAATTATAAAAAGTTTAAAATTGTTAAAACCAAAAGGCAATTAAAAACACACGATAATGATGTCTTGAAACCGATAGGTAAATTATGTAATTTAACGGTACAGATGCGAAATAAAAAATGCCTGTTAGAGTGTTTTGTATTACCGGGAAGCAGACCATTGCTAATGGGTACACGGAGAGAAAAATGTAGGGTTTGACCCATGCTACGCCATATGGAACAGATCTATAAGCAGCGCATGGAATCGTCCCATGATATTCATCGGTCGATTCCATGCTCGCTACCGGATTATCCGGTGCTGCTCATGCGATTGGACTTGCGAAACAAAACACGATGACTCGCACGCGCTTGCGGGCAAAATATTATGCGGGCAATAAATTTTGTTAGATAATTTTCATTAAAAAATAATTTTTAATAAAATATTTATTATTAATTAATATATCACTGTTAAAAAAATGTTACTGTAAAAAAAAAAATTATAACATTTTGCCTGCAAGCGCGTGCGAGTCATCGTGTTTTTTTTCGCCAGTCCAATCGCATGAGCAGCACCGGATAATCCGGTGGCGAGCATGGAATCGACCGATGAATATCATGGGACGATTCCATGCACTGCTTACAGATCTGTTGCATGAGCGTAGCACGGGTCAAACCCTACATTTTTATCTCCGTGTAGATAGTGGTTAGCAGCTTTTGAATTATGGTCGTTAAAATTCGATCTAAATTATAAAAATGATGTTAATAAATTAAAGATTGAAAATGTAGCTGTATACACGGAAATCCGTTTTCATCAGCATGCAAGTGATTCGCATAAGTTTAAGGTGCATGCAGACAGATAGTGACAATTAGTCCAATTTGGGGTTGATAAATTTCAATGCACAATTTTAAGAACATCGATCAGAAAAATTAAAGCCGTTAATCGATTTGCTTAATCAAATAAATTAAGATTAGACCCAAAGTCAGCTAATCAGTGCCACGTGCATCTCCGCTTTGCACCAGTAGCAGTTGTCGTGGGAGCAAATGAGACGGACAGTGTAGCTGGACCCATCCGCGTCCCAGCATCCGGCTAGCTTGTCGCTTACTCAAACAGCGAGCATCCATCAAGAGCGACAATCTTGTTGGCACTTCAAGTCAGCAGCACGCACCTCACCATCCAGGCTACCTTTGCTTAACAAAAGCTAAATAACGCAGTGCCAGTTAGACAATGCAGTCCGTCCATCAGCACGTACATGAAAATGAACTCGTCTCGGTTCGATGGATTATCGTACTTTTCGGGAGTAGCACGCCATCGAAGAGAGTGTTCTTTGTGACAGAAGGTGCGGGATCGATTGTCATCACCCGGGAAGCATTCTTTTGTCAAAACGAGTCGACCGGCTTTTGGAAGCCTAGGACAACGGGGAACCAGACCGACGTCCGGCAGACACGCAATTCCGTAAGTTAATTGTATATGTGCGAGTGAGTGTGGATGCGTGTGAGTGTATTTACTACACTGTTTTTGTCATAATCTTTGTTTTTCTCCCGCGCGCAAGCTGCCGGCGGCAGATGAGCGTTTGTGTGCGCGGGTAACTCAAACTGGAGAAAATCAATACTTTGTTGTGTTATTGATTTTGGATCACCACCGTTCGAGGGTATATTTAATCATTATCATCGCGTTACTTATTAATTTTGTATTGGTTTTTTTTAGGAATTGTTTTCTTTTATTAAGTTATTAAAATAAAACCTGAGAGATTTTTATTCAGTAACCGGTGTTCCTACGCTCGATCCTCTAGCCCGCGCCCACTACCGAAATTATTGAGCAGTCGTGCCCTCCAAGGTGAGAGAAACCATGTAGGGATTTATTACCGCGGACGGACCTTTTTTCCTATTTCAGGAAGATTGGTGGCGTGGAGCCGACTGCAGTAACAGATTAAAGAAGCCGAACGGCTAAGCAACGGACCATCGTGGGTTGTATTCCAGAGTCGGCATTTGCTAGTTCGTGCACTATAACAACGGGCGTGTGTTTCTGGACGGTGTCGCAGGCTAGAATTAGCGCGCGTAGCGCGTCCTGAAATACACGCTCGTATATGACTGGCACTATCGAACATGTTCAAATATATGCTTTTTGGACTCCAATCAATTTTAGGTGCGTTATAAGTGTTGTTTTCTGAACAAATGACAGCAAGTTCAGGTGTTGCCGCGTTCTTACCTCAAAGCCTGTCACCCTGGTCGTTTTCATTTTTGAGTAAGTTTTTTGACGACCCGATAGATGGCGACTGCAAAACAGACCAAATATCAGAAAACAGACCAAATAACCGAAAATATTTGGTCTGCAAAACAGAATATATATATACGTGTTATTTGGTCAGAAACCAGCACAAATAACGCATCGATAATTGGTTGGTGACTGAAAAAATACTATATTAGATCAAATCAAATAGTTATGCTACAAATAAGACTTTTTTACTCTGCATGATTATATAGTTTGAGAGACTTAGAAATGCATTTAACGGATGATGAATGTACCAAATTTTTCATAAATTATTTGAATTAGCTATTTTTATATTTTTCAACAATTTTGAAATAAATTAAAGCTTGAGTGTGTTGATCGCGTATGAATGTTCTTCACTTAGTTCACTTTTCAGCCACCATACGTGCTACGATCGAATGCGCTATCTCCTCTCCTCAGCCTTGCATAGCGAATTAATCGGCCACTCTTGGGTGACGTTTTACCTCTGAAAATTTATATAAGAGGAGTTTTCCGAACCCACAGGCAGTACCCTGGGCGGATGCGAGAGTGTAGATGATAGGTAAAGGACGAAAGAAATATAGGATGATGAGATTAAGGAGATTAAAAAGAGGTTATAGGATTGTCATAACCCCCCTCACATATGTAGAAGTATCCCCGCTACCAGGCTCACTGTGGGCTGTAGAGGGTAATGGAGTAAAAAACGTTCACGTGAAAATTTAAGCGAGTGACATCATCTCTGCCCGTATGCTCATTAGCAAAGCTGCTGTGAATACAGCCCTTAATAGAGCAGGTTTAAAAGAATCAGATGGACATTTCCAGGAGCCATCCTCTATAATGGTAATGCTATTTTTAGGCGGGACCGTAATATCTAGGGGGTTGTGTGGCACTTTTTGTGCATAAGTCGCTCTCAGTCAAAGACCTCTGCTCATCTATCACCGTGTGGGTTGGTAAGCCAAGTCACCCTGAGTATTTGCTTGCGGAGGTTTCTCCTAGAAAATGTGACCCCATTTTTGTAGGTGCAGTGTACGGACCCCCAAAGGCTCCATTTATTGCCAGCACTGATTTTGTGTCCGTACTGCCTGACATCATGCATCAGTATGGCACTAAGGTTATCCTTGGTGAATTTAGTGCCAACCAGCTGTCGGTAACGTATGATGATACTACCTTTTTTCGGAGAATTGTTGAGGAGAATGCCTTGTTCTCGGTGCCATATGGTGATACACGCCACACCTCACACTCGAATATCTGGCTCGACATTTATCTTGTGGATGGCCTTGAAACTGTGGCTTACTACAGACACTCCATTCATTGCCAGACATGGCTTACTAACTGCTACTCTCGACATTCAAATTCCACAACAGTTGACCATGACTTTTCTTTTAGAGACTTTGAATCTGTAAATGCTGGGGCTTTAAATGAGTATCCATTGTAATGTGGCTGGGCGGCGATCACGGATGAACTTTTTTAGAGAGAGGGTGGATTGCTTGTATGCTTATCTTCATGCTGCTCTTGAAATTTTTGCTCCACTTAAAACCTTCAAACGTAGGAAGAATCGCCAATCGTGGTTTACTACACATCATCACTCCCTTCTATCTGAAAGAGGCAGACTCTACAGACGTGATAGACGTTCGAGACTTGATTTATAACTATATTTATACAGACAAGCACGAGATCTTGCACAGAAGCAGATTAAGTCAGCTTGACTTCATTTATATTGGCACAAGCTTTAAGACATTACTGACCCATCACAGCTGTGGAAGGAACTTAGACAACAGGAATCTTCCCTTCAATTTAGGTGAATTCTCGGTGGAGAATCTCAATGCTCACTTTGCCTCTATGTCATTTGATGCTACAACACCTGACCTCTCTCATTTTCTGAACAGCTTGGAAAATGATGGTAGGGACAGTAGATTTGACTGTACGCCTATAGCGGTGGACGATATTGCTCGTGCCATCCCTCAGTCGACATCTCAAGCGGTAGCATTGATTCTCTTTCACAGAGCTTTTTTCAATCGGCACACCCATCCATTGATTCTTCCATTTGCAATATTCTGAATACTTCCCTATCCATCTCAACTTTTTGTGAACGATGGAAAGAGTGATTGTTATTGCTCTAAACTAAACTCCCTCTCCCATGAGCCTGAATGATTTCCACCAACTAAAAACTTGCTTTTCAGTTACTCCGTAATATTACTTGCGATTTCACGTAACATTAAACCTTTGTTGCCGACATACCATTGATGTTTCCGTAAAAGATACTGTAAGGTTATGCCTTACGTCCGAAGCCAGACAGGCTTTGCCAAATAAAAGGTTTGGACTTGGAGGATTTTTTGGGAATTTAATTAGAACAAACAGAGTTACATTTGTAACTAACACACTTTATTCCTTCTTTTATAAACCACGCACATCGTACGAGCCAGCAGGGGCAAAGCCCAGTAAACGAGAGGGAGAGATACTCACACACTGCAACTGCGGCTCCAAGAGTAATAAGCGCGCGCTAGCACAATTAACTTTCACGATTAACGAATTTACAAAACGTGAGGCTTTCCTCGTTACGGCAGGAGCCGGTAGCAGCTTAGCTTCTCGATTAATAAAATAAATAAGACAAACGCGGGTCACTCGAAAGATCCACGCAGCCGCTTAGCTGCCACTCGACTAAGGCCCACCTGGTGTGTCGCAGACCAGCCGGCGGCACACGTGGTACTCTCTCCGTCTCTCTAACTCTCTCTATTACGCTTGTTGCCCGAGCTGCTGCTCGTTGGTTTACAATAATGCTGAAGTTTACAGCTACAGTTAATATTATCAATGCCCAGGGAAGTCGTACGGCTTTCGTGCACGTTACAATACAAGTGACAACAAATAATAATAATAATTTTAATAGTACCTAAAAGTTGAAAAATTTTTACTTTTAATGATCAGGACTGGAGAAAAAATTTTTAAAACCGAAGGTTTTTGTGTTTTCTTGCAGTGAATGGTCTTAAAAGCTTTTTGAATACTAAACAGGAATGCATTTGAAATTCAATAAATTATAGTTAAATGAATATCAACATGTGAAAGAAAAATCGATAAATTTGTTTAATCAATTAACGAGTTTCCACAGTTAAGTCTTCGGTCTATATAATAAATCATTACATTATTTTAAAAAATTTTTATTTTGACGAACCAAAAATATTTTGGAATACATGAAGAAATTTTTCGCATGAAAATTCAAAATAAATGTACTGAATCATAATAAATTGTAAAAGTTTACCTACATCTTTTTCTGTGTTCCATACTTTGAGTATGCTTAACAAGGCTTTGATACCTTGTAAAAAAAAATTAGAGCATTTTTTTTCTTGAGTATTGAAGTCCTTTAATTCTTTTAATAATCGTTTTGCTGCAAACCAATTTATTGATTCAAACCCAGGATACTGAAACTTTGTAGGTGTTTTCATTTTTTTTTCCATTTCATAAATACTGTAAACAAAATCATAAATTTAAACAACACATAGGGACTTATTTAAAAGGTCAACAGTTTGGCCCGATGCAAACATCAAAAGGATACTTCGTTTTTTTCTCGGAAAAAAAGAAAAAATGATAATATTGATGCTTTTAAAGTTTTAAAATGTGTAATTTTTTTTTTTAATTTCTTTAAAAATTTAATACACATGCAAGAATAATATTCTAATTTATTAAACAAATTTTTAGTTGAAATATTATTCCAACCATATCACAACTTAGTTACAAACAAGATAAATCTTCATATTGATTGGCCAACAACAAATAATCACTAGATATTTACATCGGTCTTACAGTCTAACCATTACTTTCATAAAAATAAAAAAAAAAATCTAAGTTCTATCCCGAGGGGGGGGGGGGGGGGCCAAAAACTTTACTTAGCCACGGCGGGGAGGGGTCAAAAACTTCAAAAAAAAGGCTACGTGGTTTCTGGACGCTCCCTGAGAGGGGGCCGGACACGCCGCCCAGTCAAGAAAAAACACTAAAGAAGCAGTTCCGGGCTAAACGACATGGTTGTTTAGTGGATATCAAGGACAGGGTCCCACACAATAGGTGTCTTTGTTGTTGTTGTTGATGATGATGATGATGATAATAATAATATATATATGTAAATGAAATAATGGCTATGTTAAGCATACCATCATTTTCTTCATTTTTAATCTGTCATGTTACCGACAGAGAAATCGACCGTTGATAATTTACCGTAAAAGTAATTAATCATCCGCTAATTAATCGCGGACGTGTCCATGATGACTTTAATATTGAAGAGAGAAGAGAGAAGACAAAATGAACGAGATATGTTAATTTGTGTTTAAGAAAAATATTTTTAATTTTAAAGAATACCTGAAGTAAGAACTTTGAATGCTGTTTTCTGTTTCTATTACAGGTAATACAAAATCTTATTCTACTGTTAATTATTGCGAATTTTATAAGTAAATAAATGGAAAACTGTTTCTATTACAGAAACCCAACCAAGTTTTTTTTCATAAATTTCCTAATCATAAGTGGGAAAATTAAACACCATTACATTTATTTTTTTTTTCCAGGTCTTGCAGAATTGAATGACACCTCGAATAACCAGGATGTCACGAATAGCGAATGAGCGCTAGTGATAGAATCTCGGTCTCATCTTTACCACCGCTGCTAGAAAGTGTGTTAATTCACAAAACGCATCGTTTCAGCGTCCATGTCATTGACTGTCTCCTGAGAGTCCAGTTTCTTGGTAACGATCTTGTAACCAAGGCCCTAGGGATTCTCGTCGATGTCAAGTTTAAGCTTCATCCAGCATTTGATCTTGCTTAGGTTGATAGCTCTCCTTAGTCTTCGCCTCACGTTTCTTAAGTCATCGTATCTTCTTACCGGATGATCAAGTCTATCCTTGGCTCGTTGTGCTCGTCGTTTGAGCTTGTTACTCGTCTTTCTAAGTTCGGTATGGTCACGTCGACAATATTCATTTTTCTCCGCCTCATCACGAAGTACAAAATCAGGCCACAGTCTGGCAAATTCCTCATCGACGTCCTCGAAGGCACGGTTTATCCTTATCTCCCTAGTTGTGTTGCTGGCCTTGGCAAGTCTGTCGAGAATGGAGTCGTAACACCTCTGGCGCGCGGCAGAGTGAACGTAGCAGTGCTGTATATAAAACATAAGGTAGGGTCTCGGGGTCATCACACTCCTGCAGTGCTTTTTCGAGCTTACACCTCTCCAGCGCATGGCGGCGTTTAAATTCACTTACCCCAGGCGCTCGCGATGAATAAAATGCCTTTCAGCGAAGCAGATGAAACTGCTAGTACTAAGGAGGTGATACTTCACCGCGATCCGGCTGGTTATCTCGAGAACCTTGCCTTGATCTACTTTGGCAAGTAGTCTCATCTTATAGTACCCCACCAGTATGGCCCTCAGTCTCCGAACAACCTGCGCACGAGCCATGGGTAGGGTGATTGTAATGTCACCATCGACACTCGATCGACGGCACAACAGCGCGAGCTCGACACCATCTGGTGGCATTTTTTGCCTTTGACTACAATAAGAAGGTGTCGTTGAATGTCATTGGGAAGTCACCCTTTGGGGAGCCCAACAGGTAGTTGGCTATTTCTTGCTCATTGGCAGGGTGGCCACCTCGTTTGGATACAGTTTCACGTGCACATTCGCCACGCTCACATCCTCATAGCTTAGTAGCTTAAAGGCGTAAAAGATGTTAGGAGATCGGTCATGTCTGTGAGAGGCAAACGTACAGTGCAGTAAAATGTAGTAAGAATGTTTTAAATTCTTGAGCCTTCTTAAAATTTGTCATGAATATAATGAAATTGATATCAAACTATAGGGTTGGTGCCCAAATTTCGATCCCTCGTGCACATTTTTTGATGAAGTGGATTTGTTTGCCAGCAGTACACCGAAAGTAAAAAGTAGTTTTACCACTTTTTTATTTCTTTTTTTTTTTTAAATCATTTTAATGATGTCACTGACTGTAAACTGAAAAAATGTGTTAAAATTTTCATAAAATAAGGCTTTTTCGATGTATTGTTACCGATTAAGTAATAATACAGAGGGTTTTATAGGTTTAATTTTGAAAAAAATGAAAAAACCTCAAATTAATCGAAAAAGCCTTATTTTATAAAAATTTTAACACATTTATTGCAATTTATATAAGTGAAATAATGAAAATAACTAAAATAAGAAAAAGAAAAAAGTGGTAAAAATCACGTGTGTTCGATTTTATTCTTAAGAAACCCTGTAAATCTCATAATTTGATTACGTAATACATCAAAAAAGCTTTATTTCATAAAAATTTTGGCACAATTTTTCAGTCAGTAAAATCATTAAAATGATCAAAAAAACGGATTAAAAAATTGTTAAAACTACAAGTTACTTTCCGTGTACTGCTGCCAAACAAATCCACTTTATCAAAAAAAGTGCACGATGGATAGAAAATTGGGCACCAACCCTACAGTTTGATATCAATTTTGTTATATGAATGACAAATTTTAAGGGGGCTCAAGAATTTAGAACATTCTTACCACGTTTTACTGCACTGTGAAACGGTCTCCTCCCCCATAGATAGAGAGAGAGGAAAACTAAATTAGTGCTCGCCCACCGGGGAAGATTCATCAACTTTTTGGCCATCCTCTTCAGCTTCCTGTGAGCTTCTCCGAGGAGACCCTTCCTCACGTCGGACTCACTTAGACAGTTAGCACTAAAGTTCATCTGTGGTAAGATGAAATCAGTCACGGTCTCTAATTTTTACCAGGAGGGAAAAAGCGATTGGTCAACCGAGTGGATGTTTGCTACCAGCTTCTCTATGGCGACTTACGGCGTCTGCCTGACTGGAAAACCTATTGGAGTGCCCCCATTGAGAGAAGGTTGCATGAAAAAAGTGCCATAAATGAGCATCACAAAAGGGCGTGCAATGCATAACCTAACGTATTGCAAACAAATAATGCATCAAGAATCACAACGCAGTTTATTTAGTTTTTACGACGCATGCAAGTCGAAACGCTGTGAAATGCACGCTGTGTATGAAAGCAGTCGACGAAATCGTTTGCAGCCCCCTCAGCATCGTTTTTTCTCATGCATTATTGTCTCACTGCAGGTGTTCTTATACCTCACCACGGTCTAGGGCGCGCATCACCTGAAGTTTTATGCTGAACTGCGTTCTATTCTTGACCGCAGTGATAACCCTGCATTAAGAAATGCAAGCTGACAGATTTTTGCAGGGTTGATAGTGCCAATAGCCGCAGCAGCATTCTCGGTAGATCTCAGGAAGATTTCTATTTCCTCGGGCGAAGCCGTAACGATTCTAATGTCGTCCGCATAACTAAGGTTAGTGAAGACCCGGGCCGCCAGTTCATAACGCCCTCTCGAAGCCACCACTGCACTAGGAGCAGGCACCAAGGTCAGATTAAAAACTATTGGGTTCATGGGACACCTTTGCTTCACGTCCAAATCGACGGGGATGGGTTTGGTGGCGCCGTCCGATGTCATGACGTAGGTGGTGGCACCGTCATAAGCCGAGACAATTATTTTCTTTACCGATTTCGGTACCTTGTGCTGTGGATAGAGGCATAGGGCACCAAGCCTAAAGCATTGGAAGCGTTGGTAAACTCTCACCACACTACCACCACTTTCCTCCTTTAGACCTCGCGTAGCACAAAATGGTGTTCGTTGCAACCTTCGTTAATTATGTTATTCACGACGGCCAACGTAGTGAAACAGTCAGCATTTAACGAGGACAGTAGTTTAAGGGTCGTGTACCTCATTGCAATGGGGCGCTAGTTTCTGATTTGGTCTCTCTCGCCTTTCTAAAATAGTATCACAGTGTTGAAATCTTTTCACCACTACACCCAGTCTAAGGCAAGCATTGAAAAGTGCCATCAGCACATGACAACCGGGGTCAGCCTTTCTCAGATCCACGTATGTGACTGCACCTGTCCCCGGGAATGAGTTACTCATGCTCTGGAGTTTTTCGGTGTCCTCAATGGGTCTGAAAAGACGACACAGGTTAGCACAGCTTTTGGCACTGAGCTCATCGGCTTTGAATAAGGGTGGCACCTCACCGCCAGGCTCTCTCGCAGAATGTATCAGTCGGAAGTGTTTCTCAACTCGCTTACTGGTATTTCACAGTGTCAAGAGAGACCACCTAGCACTTTTTAGACTGCTATCTTAGAGTTTAAACGATAGAGAGCCTCGATGCGGATAGCATTCCTTGCCTACGCCATCCTGTCATTGTTGGCACCCATGACTTCCTCTTGTACCATCATTGCCTTTGCCAGTACGATTCGCCCTCCTTGGGCTTCCTCATCAACCACCTCGCCCGGGAGCGTAGTGCCTCGGGGTACGGAAACATCCACCCTTCCGACTCATCATCTTTGTCAAAAATACAGCAGCTTGAAGGACAGCCTCCTCCAGCCTTATAAAAATATCTCATTTTAATTGATAATTAATTTGTCAAATTTTTTTTCTGGGAAAAATAAATAAATTCAAAAAATCATTCAAAATTTTATAATTCAATCATTGCTTAAGTTGTAAAAAAAAAATTATAAATCGGAAGTGTTTATAAAATTTTTTAACTGTGAAAATCATCAAATCAAGATGTTTGAATGTGAAGATTATAAGTATTACAGTCGATAAAAGTGCATGTTTTGTAGTCATTATTTGCTCTGCATTCGTTTTTTAATTCAAGTGTAATTCTTTTGTGAGTTTTGTAAACGCTAGAGAAGTAATCTTTACAGAAATGTTATTTAAAATTAATGCGGTGCCCTTACCCGTATTTTTGAGACTTTTGCTTCAAAGTACCCCAATTATGTACCATACAGGCAGCTCTGCTTACCCCAATTAATGGACCAAACGAAACGAAGCCAAACTAACAAAATCTTACCTCACTATTTGAGTCTTCGGACTATCGGTTGGGGTAAGCAGATGGGATTTCACGAATAAAAAAGTTTTATTAATTGGATTGAGGTGTGCAATAATCTTTCAAATTCAGATGCATAATCTTTAAAAAAAAATTTATAATTTTTTTTTTTTTTTTTGAAAGATTGTGCATCTGTTTCTAGAGAACTTTCGGAAGTTCAAGCTCGTCGAGAATTTTTGTTAAAATGCAGATCGTATGGTTCTATTCCTAAAAATATACTTAATGTCACTGTAAGTTTTGATAAAATTGTTTTTTTCAGCTTTTGAATTTTCGTAAGTTTACTATTGAGAAATACTTGTTGAAGTTGAGATTAAGGACATTAATTACAGATTTATTTTTTTAGACAGGCATTTGAAAAAGCTTAGTGACTTAATACGTAATTCTAAACTTGATGGACCTACAATTTTTAAATTTTTTGATTATACTAAACCTAAATCTGACAAAATGTATTTTAAACATAACTTAACTCTCGATCGTAAATTTTCTTTTACTCCTTCTCATGATTCTCAAGATATAACTGTATTTAAATCTGGGAAAAACTAGGTTAAAAATCTTACTGATTTTCATCTTCCAGATTATGTTGTGGATATTTTATCTGTTGGTGATAACTATTGGGACTGAAACTGCATTCACGGTGGGGATGAAAACATGGCCGCCGCTGGGGGAGTTTCTATCTGAATTGCACGTAATTCACTAAATCCAACATGGCCGCCGCTGGGGGAGCCGTAACTGGACTCAGCATAGGCAGCGCTCCCCACCATAACCTCAGTTTCAGTCCCAATAGTTTGGCAACTAATATTTCTAAGTGTGATATATGATATAATAAAGAATTTTGAGAGATCTTTACTTTTTTTTTAAAAGAGAAATTGAAGTTAGAAATAACATGAGGATTGCTTTTTTAAATATTTTAGATTCTGAGTTGAGGAATAAGAATCACGTTCTTTCTCAAGATAATGTTTTTTATAGGAAATTAAATGAAACAAAGAAATTTTTGAGAGACAATCCCCAACTTTTTTTCACACGGGCTGACAAAGGTAACCTCACTGTATGTATGAGGAAGGATGAATATCTTATGAAAATGCAAAACCTTTTGAATGATATATCATAACGTATACAGACACATACATCATGACGATAATCCTCTTTTGAATTTACAGACTAAAGTTTATAAGATTTTGAGACGACTTAATGATGTTGGTTTCTTGGGTGAGAATTTTTATACAAGAAATTTAACACAGACTGATATTACACTAGCTAAATGTTAACTACCAAAAATACACAAACCTGACATTCCTTGCAAGGGTACGGCACCGGCGTGCAATGTTATTGCAAAATACGGGCCTTCGCGGGGGATCCAACAATTCAAGCGGCCCCTGCAACACGGCAAAAACTCCCCAAATAATATTGTTCGCAGCCACTTATTCTCGCGACTAAGCGAAAGTAGGGGAGGCTAAACTATCATCGCTGCACGAGCACCCACCACCCCTCCAGGTAGCCGAGGAGGCCAGAGCCCCTTATCTAATTTCCCGAAGGGAGACGAGCGACGCGCGCAGTTTGTAACAACGAAGGCGCTAATAGGTAAAGTGGGGTCCATGTCTCCCACTCCCTAGCGCTACCTTTAGGGCAGACGTGAACGTCAAAATTTGATCTGTCTCGAAGACCAGCTTCTTCAGACCTATAAAAGACGCTGCCCGAGCTCCCGGAGCTCACTTTTTCGGTATTCTTCTAAAATTTTCAAAAAAAACTTATAGTATTCTCTCCGGTCGCCTCTCGCGCATTTTCATCGGTTTCGAGGATTCTTCCGCGAGCTATATTTCAGCAAAATATTTCACGTGTTTCTGCAGTGATTTAAACTAATTTCTTTTTTTTATGATTCGATTGAAGTGCTTCTAATTGGTGTTCCATTGATGATTTAAATTATTATCCGACGGAGCAAATAAAAATAACTGTCAATCCGACCGTTGATATTACTATCGTTAGTTATCCGATCGTCGTGATTGATACAGTTATTGATACCCAATAAAGTTCTCGATCGATCGCACCCCCCACTTAGGGCCGTATAGGTCAAGAGCGCACGGTCCAGATGGCCGGTCGCGCTTGACCTATAAAAGGTCCGACCGAGCGCACGGAGAGCACTTATTCTTCTTCTCGTCTTACCTTCAATAATACCTAAACTTTAAAATCTTTCGGTCGCGCCTCGCGCTTCGTTCTTCAGTTACTCGCGAGTAAAGTGCGTCTCTCTGTCGCGATTCTGAATTTTATTCAGCTAGTTCCTGCTGAACAAAATCTTTTCTTTATTTTCGTAGTGCCTTCTATAGCGCAACCTTAGTGGTCGTGAATTTTTTTTCTTTTCGATAGTTTTATTACAATTTAAAACTCGTCGAAGTCACGATCCGATCAGGATCAGCAACGCCGCTGTCCAGATGGTCGAGATCGAATTTATCGATTGATCCGGTGGATCATCTGGTTCGTGTTCGGAATGGCAGCCCTGTAAGTACCCTCGTGCCATCGGTGAGCACGCATCACCAGGGCTTACCCACTAACCTAATTAGCGGTGATTTTCTCACGCAGCGAACGGGTAGGTTCTTTGGAACCCAGTGGTGCCAAGCCCGAGTAGTGATAACAGAGGAAAAATCCGTAAATAGCGGCCAAGGTCCTACACTTGGTACAGCAAAAGCGGATGGTCCTAGACCTCCTCTATCACTGCGAATCATTAGATATACTCCTGATGTCTATGCGATATTCTTGGGTAAGAGAAAAGAATAGAAAACCCTGAGCTAATCTAGGATAGTCGTTTTTATCTTAATTCCCATTTTCTTCATATCTATGATTATTCTTCGTGGGGTGATCGCGCAAGTGGGGTTATATTATTTAAAAAAGGTAGCTCACTGTCTCATTAGGTGTTAACTCATTATTTATTGATTCAATTTGTTAAGAAGCTGCAAAATAAACTAGTTTAAATATTGTGTGAATTTACCATAAAATCTCTGCGAGATTGAATAATTTGTATTATTTTTTTTTTTGAGTTTGATACATTAAAATTTGAATTGAATGAATTCTTTTGAGTTTATCATTGACTACTCCTAGGGCCAACTCCATAAGTAATGCTAATTTTTTTCTTTCACCTATCTATAATAATCTGATTAATCAAACTGCTTAAAACCCAGATTTTATTTTATTGCTAACTATTCGTATAGAAATTTTCTCTTATTATTCTCATAAGAATAGACTATTTTATTCTCACGATTAATTTTATAAGCAAAGTTTTGTTTTTATTGCCAATAGTTATCTTTCATGAAGATTTGGCGTTTTTTTTTTTTTTAATTCAATTATTATTATCCTCGTTTTGTTTTAGAGATAAACATAAACGTAAATTAGTAACAGTCGTCCGACACGAATATGCGTGGTAAAGCGTGCTATTTTCTGTGTCAACAAAAATAGCTACACTTTCACTTGTTTGGAAAAACTTAAAATTCATAGTGATATTACCTCCCTTTTTTACTTTCGATATGTTAATGACATAATTATGTGTGTAAGAAAGAAAGATATTTTAGGAATACTTACAATTTTCAATGACTATGACAGAAATTTAGTTTTTACTCATGAAATTGATAAGGATGGTAAGATTAATTTTCTGGACATTACACTTATTAGATGTGACAATAAAATCATAACTAACTGGTAGAGAAAAGAGATTTACACCACTAGAATACTTAACTATTTATCTAACCACACTGACCAACAAAAAAGAACCATCGTTTATAATTTGATAGACAGAGCCATTAAAGTATCGGACAAACAATTCCATGACAGTAATATTTCTTTAGTTCAAAAAATTTTTAATGACAATGACTATGACAACTATTTCATCGATAAACATATTGCTATTAGACTTCGTAAAATCAATTCTCAATCAAATCATACTGGAAATATTACAGATCACGATGATCATTATAATTGTAATGACATTAATTCTAAAAAACTTCTGACTATTCCTATAATTTTCAATAACAAACGTACTTACAATAAAATTTCAAATTCTTTAAAACCTTTCAAAGTAAGGACTGTGCCACACATGAAGAAGCCTCTGAAGAAAGTTATTAAACTTGATAAAGACTTGATCTAAATTGCATAAAACTTGTTCTGTTTATAAACTTTCTTGTATTAATTACTGTGCACAATACGTTGGACGGACAAAAATACCTCTTACTGATAGAATTAAAGAACATAAAATCCCGAATGACTCTTCAGCTGTATCTCTACACAAGATGTATAACCATGGACATGATTTTGATTGGGATAATCCAGATTTGTTAGATAGTGAGAAGGATACTTTTAAACGTAGTGTTTCTGAAATGTTGTATATTAACTCTAGTCGAGTATTTCTTATAAAAATATTAGTAACCATTTAAAATAATTTACTACTCTTTTTTTTTTTCATTTTTGATTAATTTGATTAGCGTATTATCTTTGTCATTTTTCATATTATGTTGTTTTTTTACAGAAAATTAACGTTTCATGTAATATTGATTTTTTATAATTCAGAATTTGAATTTTTTTACAGGTTATTTTGTTTACGATTTTGTTGAATAATTTTAATATTTTTTCTCATCTTGAAATCATGATTAAATTTAAATTTGTTTTCTTATTTATTTTTGAATTTTGATTTTTTTAAATCTTTTACGGAAACAAATGACTAGACTTCTTTTATTTTTATGATTGATTATGACGCAACTTTGTTCTAAATACTTTACTTGCTGAGATTATTACACTGTTATGTTCTTCTCTTATAAGAAAGTTAATTTTTTTGAAACTTGTGATTTAAGAAATTATTTTTGGAAGTGAGTTGATTAAGGTAAAAAGACAATTTTTTTAAAAACATGCTTTTCTAAAAAATAGACTAAAAAAAATTGAAATAAAAAATGTTACAAATTAAATAAAAATCTTTCTTTAAAAGAAGAAAAGAACTTTGATTATACAAAATTAAGTTTTGAATTTTCTTAAAAAAGCATGAGGGTACATATATTAAAACTTCGAATTTCAATTTATAGTCGTAGAAAATGGCCGTGTAAACCTTTTGGTTTGGGTACGCCTTAATAAACAAAAAAAAAAAAAAAACAAAAAATAGTCGTAGAAAAGCGTGGATCATGTTAATTGTAAGATCAAAATTAAAGGTTTGAATACATGATCCACGCTTTTTTACGACTATAAATTGAAATTCGAAGTTTTAATATATGTACCCTCACGCTTATTTAAGACAATTCAAAACTTAATTTTGTATAATCAAAGTTCTTTTCTTCTTTTAAAGAAAGATTTTTATTTAATTTGTAACATTTTTTATTTCAATTTTTTTAGTCTATTTTTTAGAAAAGCATGTTTAAAAAAAAATTTTTTTTTTACTTATTCTTTTTTTTTTCCTCGAAGATGTCCCCAGGTACCGTTATTCTGGATGTCCGGGTCAACGATTTTTTAAATAAAATCGGTAAAACAATTACAAATTTTTATTATATTTGCAAAATTTCATTTTTTCCTCGAAGATGGTCCCCGTGTACCTCCGTCATCGGCGACCTGGATGTCCAGGTCTCAAACTAACCACGGATTATTGTATTGTCATTCAATCCTGAGGTCTGTATACAAAATTTCAGACCTCTAGAGTAAATGTTCTCAGTTTTATAAAGCTTGAAAGAATCCAACATATCAAAAAAAATACAACACGGTGAGTTAAAGAAAAGCATGTAAAAATACTAGTCATGATCACAAAAATCGCTACTTTTTAGCATTTTGAATTATATTGAAAAAAAAAGCATGTCAGACTAAATCTTTTTTTACGTACTTGAATTTTAGGTTCTTAGGAACTTAAATGAATTTTTTTTCTATAAAAATTGTATTTATTTATTGAATAATTAATGTTATAAGTCAAGATCTTTTATGCCCCTTTTTAAAGTCAAGGCCCCAGTTTATTAGACAACTTCGGCTTTGGCCTCAGTTTATGGAACACTTTTACACGTAAAATCCCGTCTGTGACTTAAGTACCCAGTTGATGAAACGGAATCGTAAAAATTCGAGGGTTTTATAACTCCCAAACAAGAAAAAAATTACAAATCCAACCAAAACCTAGATAAATCGTTCCATCAACTGGGGTACGTAAGTTGCAGACGGGATTTTACTTGTCAAAGTGTTCCATAAACTGGGGCTAAAGCTGAAGTTGTCTAATAAACTGGGGCCAAAAGGACTTGTCTTTAAACATAAATTATTCAATAAATAAATGCAATTTTCATATAAAAAAACTATTTAAGTTCCTAAGAACCTAAAATTTAAGTATGTAAAATAAGATTTACTCTAACGTCTTAAATACTTTGTTTTTTCAATAAAATTCCAAATGCTGAAAAGTAGCGATTTTTATGATCATTACTGGGATCTTTACCTTATTTATTTATGTTTTTTTTTGTGAATTTAAACTTAAAATTTTCGATTGTATCCTGCATAATTTTTTTTCGAATGAAGTACCCCTGAAGAGTCTGACAAAACAAGTCAGCGAAACGTTGGGTTGATTTGCTTCAAAGATAAAAATGCCTTCAAGTGATCCATTAAATTGACTAATAATTTCAGAATTTCTTATTGTTTACATTTTTTAGATTACAAACGTAAGAAGAAAGTTTTGTTATGCATATTAGAAACATGCATAAATTTTTAAAAATTTTTATGTTTTACTTTTTAGTAGTTTCTGAAATTTCAAAGTAGACTTGATCTAAAAACATATTAAAGCTTTACTTTGTAAAATTCACACTCAAGCAAAAGTCTCTTTATTATTACAAATTGGATTTTTCGTCAAAATAATCAAAAATATCACATCAAATTCGAATTCAGAGATTTCAGAATCGTCGAAAAACAGTACGCACATAAATTGAAAAAAAATCTCATACTTTAGATTTTCACCGTCACAATATTGAATTTCTTTATTACCATACTACCACCATATTACCATACAGAATTTGAAAATAATAATTAGATTAAGTTAATAAGTTCACAAAGATAATTAAAACCATGAAATATTGTTTCGTGTACCCCAGGCTAAGTTAGTCGTCTTCTTACTGAGAAGCCCTATTTTTAATTGAATTACCTCTTTTATATTTAATATAACTCAATCTTAAATTCATAATTAGAAAATATATTCTTTATCACATAACTACGTTAAAAAAAAAATCTGTATTGAAATGCAATATAAACTGGTCAAGTTTTGAAAATTTTTGAATTCCGAGTGCCGGTCTTAAAAAAGCATGTAAGGTAAAGTACCTAGTAGTGGACTGCTTTTGAGAATTAGTTTTTGAAATCAGGTTATTCATGAAAAAAATAGTTCGATACTTTTAAAAAAATTGTTCGATTAGATTTGTCTAACAGAGTAAAAGAAACAAAAATATGTAACGAAATTCACATCCCGTATCGCGAATCTTCGTTGAATTAAAATCGGAGGGTATCGAGCAAGAGGGCAGCAGCTCGCGGACCTAATCAAGCTCCAGCCTGTGTACGCGCGTGTGTGTGTGTGTGAGGCTCCACGCCGGTCGAGCCTGCGCGCGAAGAATCAATCTCATTCCGAAGGTTTATCCGTGCGGTAGCTTATCGTGAGCTCTTGTGTTTTGCAAAGAAATGTTTGTTATTTAGCAGTGTCACAAGGTGAGGCAAAGTGCACTTCATCGATATGCAAGCGGAGTACATGTGTGCGAAGGGCCAGCGTGAACCCGTGAGTCATTAACGAATAAACTTGATGTAAAACTGTGAAGGCTGCCAGCAGCGCCGCAGCCTATGTCTATGTCTCTCTCGTTCGCAAATTACGAAGGAACGATCGGTAGCTTGTGAAATTACTTTTTTTATTTTTCTTTTGTTGTTCTTTTTGTGGTTAATCAGCCGAGCGTGCACTGAACAGGGGACTGCGACTCCCGCTGAATAAGACGGACAGACTCCTGAGTAAAAATTGGTTGTCTTGATGGCGGAGAGGGCACGCTGTAGAAGAAATTAAAGCAGAGGCAGGGAGCGCCAATACAGCCTTTTGTAATGAAAAAAAAAAGTATCCCCAAGCTCTAAGCCAACGAAACTCTGGGCGTCCGAGTTAAATTAATGAAAAAACAAAATATATAAATAAACAAATAGTCCCCTAAGCTTAAAACCCTAGATGCCCTGGACGCCCAAATTTAATTTTTAAATAAATAAATAATCCCCGAAGCTTTAAACCCTAGATGCCCTGAGCATCCGAGTTTAATTTATAATCAAATAAATAATCCCCAAAGCTTAAAACCCTAGATGCCCTGGGCTTCCGAATTTAATTTTTAAATAAATAAACAATCCCCTAAGCTTTAAACCCTAGATGCCCTGGGCGTCCGAGTTTAATTTTTAAATAAATAAATAATCCCCCCAGCTTTAAACCCTAGATGCCCTGGGTGTCCGAATTTAATTTTTAAATAAAAAAATAATCCCCTAAGCTTCGAACCCACGATTCCCTGAGCGTCCAAGTTTAATTTTGAAATAAAGAAATAATCCCCCAAACTTAAAAAATACGATACCCTGGGCGTCCGAATTTAATTTTTTAGTCAATAAATAATCGAATTTAGTTTTTGCAAAAAATTACAAAACCCCGTGTGACGGGGTACAATTTTTTAATTATTTATTTAAAATTTGAACTCAGACGCCCAGCGCATCGTGGTTGAAAGCTTGGGGGATTACTTATTTATTTAAAAATTAAACTTCGAAGCCTAGGGCATCGTGGGTTTGAAGCTTGGGGTATTATTTATTCATTTAAAAATTAAACTCGGATGCCCAGGGCATCGAGGGTTTAAAGCTTGGGGCATTAATTGTTCATTTATATATTTTATTTATTCATTAATTTAACTCGGACGCTCGGGGCATCGTGGGTTTGAAGCTTGGGGGATTATTTATTCATTTAAAAATTAAACTCGGACCCCCAGGGTATCGTGGGTTTAAAGCTTCGGGGATTATTTCTGATTTTAAAAACTAATTTCGGACGCCCAGGGCATCTAGGGTTTAAAGCTTGGGGCATTAATTGTTTATTTATGTATGTTATTTATTCATTAATTTAACTCGGACGCTCAGAGCATTGTGAAATAGAAGCTTGGGGGATTATTTATTCATTTAAAAATTAAACTCGGACCCCCAGGATATCGTGGGTTTAAAGCTTCGGGGATTATTTGTGATTTTAAAAACTAATTTCGAACGCCCAGGGCATCTAAGGTTAAAAGCTTGGGGGATTAATTATTTGTTTAAATTTTTTATTTTTTCGTTAATTTAACTCGAATGCTCAGGAAATCTAGAGTTTAAAGCTTGGGGGATTATTTATTCATTTAAAAATGAAACTAGGACGCCCAGGGCATCGTGGGTTTGAAGCTTGGGGGATTATTCATTCATTTAAAAATTAAACTTGGATGCCCGGAGTGTCATGGGGTTTAAGCTGGTCGGGTTATTTATTTATTTAAAAATTGAACCCGGATGCCCAGGGCATCGTAGATTTAGCGTTTGGGCGATTATTTATTAATTTCAAAATTAAATTCGGACGCCCAGGGCATGTAGGGTTTAAAGCTTGGGGGATTATTAATTCATTTAAAAATTAAACTTGGACGCCCAGGGCATCGTGGGTTCAGAGCTTGAAGGAATATTTATATATTTCAAAATTAATTTCGGACGCCCAGGGCATCTAGAGTTTAAAGCTTGGGGCATTAATTGCTTATTTACAAATTTTATTTTTTCATTGATTTAACTCAGACGCTAGGCCATATAGGGTTTAAAGCTTGGGGAATCATTTATTCATTTAAAAATTAAACTCGGATGCCCAAGGTATCTGGGGTTTAAAGCTTGAGGGATTCTTTATTCATTTAAAAATTGAACTTGGGCGCCCAGGGTGTCGTTGGTTTGAAGCTTGACGGATTATTAGTTTATTTACAAATCAAACTCGAATGCTCAGGGCATTGTGGGTTTAGAGCTTGGGGAATTGTTTATTTATTTCAAAATTTAATTCGGACGCCCAGGGCATCTTGGGTTTAAAGCTTGGGGGATTATTTATTCATTTAAGATCTAAATCTTAACGCTCAGGGAGTCGTGAGCTTGAAGCTTGACAGGTTATTTATTAATTTGAAAATCAAACTCGGATGCCCAGGGCATCTAGGGTTTAAAGCATGGGAGAATATTTAATCATTTAAAAATTAAACTCGGACGCCTAAACTATCGTGGGTTTGAAGCTTGATGGGTTATTTATTCATTTGAAAAGTAAACTCGGACGCCCAGGGCATCGTGGTTTGAGAGCTTGGGGGATTATTCATTTATTTAAAAAGTAAATTCGGGTGCCCAGAGCATCTAGGGTTTAAAGCTTGGGGGATTATTCATTTATTTAAAAATTAAATTCGAGTGCCCAGAACATCTAGGGTTTGAAGCGTGGGGGATTATTCATTCATTTAAAAATTAAACTCGGACGCCCAGAGTATCCTGGGTTAGAAGCTTGATGGGCAGTTTATTTATTTAAAAATTAACCTCGGACGCCCAGGGCATCGTGGGTTTAGAGTTTGAAGAATTATTCATTCATTTAAAAATTAAACTTAGACGCCCAGAGTATCGTGGGTTTAGAGCTTGGGGGATTATTCATTTATTTAAAAATTAAATTCGAGTGCCCAGAGCATCTAGGGTTTAAAGCGTGGGGGATTATTCATTCATTTAAAAAATAAACTTGGACGCCCAGAGTATCGTGGGTTTGAAGCTTGATGAGTTATTTACTTATTCAAAAATTAACCTCGGACGCCCAGGGCATCGTGGGTTTATAGCTTGGGATATTATTCATTTATTTAAAAATTAAATTCGAGTGCCCAGAGCATCTAGGGTTTGAAGCGTGGGGGATTATTCATTCATTTAAAAATTAAACTCGGACGCCCAGAGTATCGTGGGTTAGAAGCTTGATGGGCAATTTATTTATTTAAAAATTAACCTCGGACGCCCAGGGCATCGTGGGTTGAGAGCTTGGGGGATTATTCATTTATTTAAAAATTAAATTCGAGTGCCCAGAGCATCTAGGGTTTAAAGCGTGGAGGATTATTCATTCATTTAAAAAATAAACTCGGACGCCCAGAGTATCGTGGGTTAGAAGCTTGATGGGCAATTTATTTATTTAAAAACTAAACTCGGATGCCCAGGGCATCGTGAGTTTAGAGCTTGAAGGATTATTTATTTATTTCAAAATTTAATTCGGACGCTCAGGGCATCTAGGGTTTAAAGCTTGGGGGATTATTCATTCATTTAAAAATTAAACTCGGGTGCCCAGAGAATCGTGGGTTTGAAGCTTGATGAGTTAATTACTTATTTAAAAATTAAACTCGGACGCCCAGGGCATCGTGGGTTTATAGCTTGGGATATTATTCATTTATTTAAAAATTAAACTCGGACGCCCAGGGTATGGTGGGTTTGAAGCTTGGCGGGTTATTTACTTATTTAAAAATTAAACTCGGACACCCAGAGCATCGTGGGTTTAGAGCTTGGGGAATTATTTATTTATTTCAAAATTAATTTCGGACGCCCGGGGCAACTAGGGTTTAAAGCATGGGAGAATATTTAATCATTTAAAAATTTAACTCGGACGCCTAGAGTATCGTGGGTTTGAAGCTTGATGGGTTATTTATTCATTTGAAAAGTAAACTCGGACGCCCAGGGCATCGTGGTTTGAGAGCTTGGGGGATTATTCATTTATTTAAAAACTAAATTCGGGTGCCCAGAGCATCTGGGGGTTTAAAGCTTGGAGGATTATTCATTCATTTGAAAAATAAACTTGGACGCCCAGGAAGTCGTGGGTTTAGAGCTTGGGGGATCATTTATTTATTTTAAAATTTAATTTGGACGCCCAGGGCATCGTGGGTTTGAGGCTTGGGGGAATATTCATTTATTTAAAAATTAAGTTCGAGTGCCCAGAGCATCTAGGGTTTAAAGCATGGGGGATTATTCATTCATTTAAAAATTAACCTCGGACGCCCAGGGCATCGTAGGCTTAGAGCTTGGGGGATTATTCATTTATTTAAAAATTAAATTCGAGTGCCCAGAGCATCTAGGGTTTCAAGCGTGGGAGATTATTCATTCATTTAAAAAATAAACTTGGACACCCAGGGCATCGTGGGTTTAGAGCTTGGGGAATTATTAATTTATTTCAAAATTAATTTCGGACGCCCAGGGCTTCTATGGTTTAAAGCGTGGGAAAATATTAAATTATTTAAATATTAAACTCGGACGCCTAGAGTATCGTGGGTTTGAAGCCTGATGGGTTATTTATTCATTTGAAAAGTAAACTCGGACGCCCAGGGCATCGTGGTTTGAGAGCTTGGGGGATTATTCATTTATTTAAAAATTAAATTCGGGTGCCCAGAGAATCTGGGGGTTTAAAGCTTGGGGGATTATTCATTCATTTAAAAAATAAACTTGGACGCCCAGGAAGTCGTGGGTTTAGAGCTTGGGGGATCATTTATTTATTTTAAAATTTAATTTGGACGCCCAGGGCATCGTGGGCTTGAGGCTTGGGGGAATATTCATTTATTTAAAAATTAGTTCGAGTGCCCAGAGCATCTAGAGTTTAAAGCGAGGGGGATTATTCATTCATTTAAAAAATAAACTTGGACGCCCAGAGTATCGTGGGTTTGAAGCTTGACGGGTTCTTTGTTTATTTAAAAAGTATACTTGGATGCCCGGGCATCGTGGGTTTAGAGCTTGGGGGATTATTTATTTATTTAAAAATTAAACTCGGATGCCCAGGGCATCGTGGGTTTAGAACTTGGAATTATTTATTGATTTAAAAAATGAATTCCGACGCCCGGGGCATCTAGGGTTTAAAGCTGGGGGGATTATTTGTATCATTTAAAAATGAAACTTTGACACCCAGTGTATCGTAGGTTTGAAGCTTGATGTGTTATGTATTTATTAAAAAATTAAACTCGGACGCCCAGGGTATCGTGGGTTTGAGGCTCGATTGGTTATTTATTCGTTTTAAAATCAAACTTGGACGCCAGGGGCATCGTGGGTTTAAAGCTTAGGGGAATATTTGTTTATTTATATATTTTATATTTTCATTAATTTAACTCGGACGCTCAGGCCATCTAGGGTTTAAAGCTTGGGGAATTATTTATTCATTTAGAAATTAAACTTTGACGCACAGGGTATCGTGGGTTTGAAGCTTGATGGATTATTTACTTATTTGAAAATGAAACTCGGAAGCCCAGGATATCCTGGGATCAAAGCTTGATGGATAATTTATTCATTTAAAAATCAAACTCGGACGCCCAGGGCATCGTGGGTTAAGAGTTTGGGGAATTATTTATTCATTTAAAAATTAAACTTGGACTCCCAGCGTATCTAGGGTTTAAAGCTTGGGGGATTATTTATTCATTTAAAAATTAAACTTGGACTCTCAGGGTATTGTGGGTTTGAAGCTTGATGGATTATTTATTTATTCAAAAATTATTCCCGGATGCCAGGGCATCATGGGTTCAGAGCTTTGGGGATTATTTATTTATTCAAAAATTAAATTCGCGTGCCCAGGGCATCTAGGGTTCGAAGCTTGATGGATAAGTTATTTATTTAAAAATTAAACTCGCACGCCCAGGGTATCCAGAGTTTGCAGCTTGGGGTATTATTTGTATCATTTAAAAATGAAACTGACGCCCAGTGTATCGTAGGTTTGAAGCTTGGGGAATTATTTAATCATTTAAAAATCAAACTTTGACGCACAGGTTATCGTAGGTTTGAAGCTTGATGGGTTTTTTTTCTATATAAAATTTAAACTCGGATTCCCAGGGTATCGTTTGTTTAGAACTTGGGGGATTTTTTATTTATTTAAAAATTGAATTCGGACGCCCAGCGCATCTAGGGTTTAAAGCTTGGGGGATCATTTATTCATTTCAAAATTAAACTCGGATGCCCAGAGCATCGTGGGTTCAAAGCTTGGGGGATTTTTTATTTTTTAAAAATTGAATTCGGATGCCCAGGGCATCTAGGGTTTCAAGCTTGGAGGATTAATTATTTATTTAAAAATTAAACTTGGACGCCTAGGGTGTCGTGGGTTTAAAGCTTGGCGGGTTATTTGTTTATTTAAAAAGTATACTCGGATGCCCAGGGCATCGTGGGTTGAGAGCTTAAAGGATTATTTGTTTATTTAAATCTTTTATTTCATCATCAATTAAATTCAGACACTCAGGACATCTAGGGTTTCAAGCTTGAGGAAAAATTTATTTATTTAATAATTACACTTTGATCCTCAGGGTATCTAGGGTTCAAAGCTTGGGGGATTATTTATGCATTTAAAAATTAAACTTGGATGCCCAGGGCATCTAAGGTTTAAAGCTGGGGGGATGATTTGTGATTTTGAAAATTAATTTCGGGCGCTCAGGGCATCTAGGTTTAAAGCTTCTGGGATTAATCGTTTATTTATATATATTTTTTTTTCATTAATTTAACTTGGATGCTGAGGATATCTTGAGTTTAAAGCTTGGGGAATTATTTATTCATTTAAAAATTAAACTCGGATGCCCAAGGTATCTGGGGTTTAAAGCTTGAGGGATTCTTTATTCATTTAAAAATTGAACTTGGGCGCCCAGGGTGTCGTTGGTTTGAAGCTTGACGGATTATTAGTTTATTTACAAATCAAACTCGAATGCTCAGGGCATTGTGGGTTTAGAGCTTGGGGAATTGTTTATTTATTTCAAAATTTAATTCGGACGCCCAGGGCATCTTGGGTTTAAAGCTTGGGGGATTATTCATTCATTTGAAAATTAAACTCGGACGCCCAGAGAACCGTGGGTTTGAAGCTTGATGGGTTATATACTCATTTAAAAATTAAACTCGGACGCCCAGGGCATCGTGGGTTTAGAGCTTGGGGGATTATTCATTTATTTAAAAATTAAATTCGGGTGCCCAGGGCATCTAGGGTTTAAAGCTTGGGGGATTATTTGTTATTTCAAAAATTAATTTCAGACGCCCAGAGCATCTAGGGTTTAAAGCTTGGGAGACTATTTGTTCATTCAAAAATTGAATTCGGGCCTCCAGGGCATCTGGTGTTTAAGGCTTGGAGGATCATTTGTTACTATAAAAATAAATTTTTGAAGAGAACGATCGGTAGCTCGTAAAATTAATTTTTTTATTTTTCTTTTGTTGTTCTTTTTGTGGTTACTCAGCCCAGCGTGCACTGAACAGGGTACAACGACTCCCGCTGAATAAAACGGACAGACTTCTGAGTAGAAATTAGTTGCCTTGATGGAAGAGAGGGCAAGCTGTAGTAGAAATGAAAGCAGAGGCTGGGAGCACCAAAACATTCTTTTGTAATGAACAAAAAAAGTATCCCCCAAGCTGTAAGCCCACGAGACTCTAGGCGTCCGGGTTCAATTAATGAAAAAATAAAATATATAAATAAACAAATAGTCTCCCAAGCTTGATACCCTAGATGCCCTGGACGGCCAAATTTAATTTTTAAATAAATAAATACTCCCCGAAGCTTGAAACCCCGGATGCCATGAGAGTCCGATTTAAATTTATAAATAAATAAATAATCCGCCCAGCTTTAAGCTCTAGATGCCCAGGGTGTCTGAATTTAATTTTTGAATAAATAAATAATCCCCTAAGCTTCAAACCCACGATTCCCTGAGCGTCCGAGTTTAATTTTTAAATAAACAAATAATCCCCCAAACTTAAAACCTAAGATGCCCTGGGCGTCCGAATTTTATTTTTAAGTCAATAAATAATCGAATTTGGTTTTTGCAAAAAATTACGAAACCCCGTGTGACGGGGTAGAATTTTTGATTTATTTATTTAAAATTTAAACTCGGACGCCGAGCGCATCGTGGTTGAAAGCTTAGGGGATGACTTATTTATTTAAAAATTAAACTTGGAAGCCCAGGGCATCGTGGGTTCGAAGCTTGGGGGATTTTTTATTTATTTCAAAATTGAATTCGGACGCCCTGGGCATCCAGGGTTTAAAGCTTGGTGCATTAATTGTTTATTTATATATTTTTGATTTTCATTTATTTAACTCGGACGCTCAGGGCATCGTGGGTTTGAAGCTTGGGAGATTATTTATTCATTTAAAAATTAAACTCGGACCCCCAGGGTATCGTGGGTTTAAAGCTTGGGGGATTATTTGTGATTCTAAAAATTAATTTCGGACGCGTAGGGTATTTAGGGTTTAAAGCTTGGGAGATTAATTGTTTATTTAAATATTTAATTTTTTCATTAATTTAACTCGAACGCTCAGGACATCTAGAATTAAAGCTTTGGAAATTATTTACTCATTTAAAAATTAAAATTGGATCCCCAGGGTATCTAGAGTTTAAAGCTTGGGGGATTATTTATTCATTCAAAAATTAAACTTGGACGCCTAGGGTGTCGTGGGTTTAAAGCTTGACGGGTTATTTGTTTATTTAAAAAGAATACTCGGATGTCCAGGGCATCGTAGGTTGAGAGCTTGGAGGATTATTTGTTTATTTAAATCTTTTATTTCATCATCAATTTAACTCAGACAATCAGGACATCTAGGGTTTCAAGCTTGAGAAATTATTTATTTATTTAATAATTAAACTTTGATTCCCAGGGTATCTAGGGTTTAAAGCTTGGGGGATTATTTATGCATTTAAAAATTAAACTTGGATGCCCAGGGCATCTAAGGTTTAAAGCTGGGGGGATTACTTGTGATTTTAAAAATTAATTTCGGACGCTCAGGGCATCTAGGTTTAAAGCTTCTGGGATTAATCGTTTATTTATATATTTTTTTTTTCATTAATTTAACTTGGATGCTCAGGATATCTTGAGTTTAAAGCTTGGGGAATTATTTATTCATTTAAAAATTAAACTCGGATCCCCAGGGTATCTAGGGTTTTTAAGCTTGAGGGATTCTTTATTCATTTAAAAATTGAACTTGGGCGCCCAGGGTATCGTAGGTTTGAAGCTTGATAAGTTATTTATTGATTTAAAAATCGAACTTCGATTCCCAGGGCATCGTAGATTTGAAGTTTGGGGGATTATTCATTCATTTGAAAATTAAACTTGGACGCCCAGGGTGTCGTTGGTTTGAAGCTTGACGGATTATTTGTTTATTTACAAATCAAACTCGGATGCTCAGGGCATTGTGGGTTTAGAGCTTGAGAGATTATTTATTTATTTCAAAATCAAATTCGGACGCCCAGGGCATCCAGGGTTTAAAGCTTCGAAGATTATTTATACATTTAAAAATTAAACTCGAACGCCCAGGGCATCGTGGGTTTAGAGCTTGGGGAATCATTTATTCAATTAAAAATTAAACTCGGATCCCTATGGTATCTAGGGTTTAAAGCTTAGGGGATTATTTATCCATTTAAAAATAAAACTTGGACTCCCAGGGTATCGCATCATTGAAGCTCGATTGGTTATTTATTTATTTTAAAATCTTATTTGTCCATTTAAAAATAAAACTTGGACTCCCAGGGTATCGTGGGTTTGAAGCTTGATGGATTATTTATTTATTTAAAAATTAAACTCAGACGCCCAGGGCATCCCGGGTTTAGAGCTTGGGGGATTATTTATTTATTTAAAAATTAAATTCGGGTGCCCAGGGCATCTAGGGTTTTAAGCTTGTGGGATTATTTATTTATTTAAAAATTTAATTCAGGCGCCCAGGGCATCTAGGGTTTTAAGCTGGCGGGATTATTTGTTATTTCAAAAATTAATTTCGGACGCCCAGGGCATCTAGGGTTTAAAGCTTGGGGGATTTATTGTTCATTTATATATTTTATTCTTTCAATAATTTAACTCGGACGTTCAGGACATCTAGGGTTTGAAGGTTGGGGAATTTTTTATTTATTTAAAAATTAAACTCGGTTCCCAGGGTATTAAGGGTTTTTAGCTGGGGGGATTATTTGTCCATTTAAAAATAAAACTTGGACTCCCAGGGTATCGTGGGTATAGAGCTTGGGGGATTATTTATTTATTTAAAAATTAAACTCAGACGCCCAGGGCATCTTGGGTTCAGAGCTTGGGGGATTATTTTTTATTTAAAAATTAAATTCGGGTGTCCAGGGCATCTAGGGTTTTAAGCTTGGGGGATTATTTGTTATTTCAAAAATTAATTTCGGACGCCCAGGGCATGTAGGGTTTAAAGCTTGGGGGATTTATTGTTCATTTATATATTTTATTTTTTCAACCATTTAACTCGGACGCTCAGGACATCAAGGGTTTGAAGGTTGGGGAATTATTTATTTATTTAAAAATCAAACTCGGTTCCCAGGGTATCTAGGGTTTGAAGCTTGGGGGATTATTTGTATCATTTAAAAATGAAACTTTGACGCCCAGTGTATCGTAGTTTTGAAGCTCGATTGGTTATTTATTTATTTTAAAATCAAACTTGGACGCCTAGGGCATCGTGGGTTTAGAACTTGGGGGATTATTCATTTATTTAAAAATTGAGTTCTGACGCCCAGGGCATCTAGGGTTTAAAGCTTGGGGGATTATTTATTCGTTCAAAAATTAAACTTTGCCTCCAGGGTATCTTGGGTTTGAAGCTTGATGGGTTATTTATTTATTTAAAAATTAAACTCGGACGCCCAGGGCAAATGGGGGGTAGAGCTTGGGGGATTACTTATTTATTTAAAAATTACATTCGGGCGCCCAGGGCATCTAGGGTTTTAAGCTTGGGGGACTATTTGTTTATTTATAGATTTAATTTTTTTATTAATTTAACTCGGATGCCCAGGGTTTCGTTGGCTTAGAGCTTGGGGGATCATTTTTTTATTCATTTCAAAATGCTGTATTGGCGTTCCCTGCTTCTGCTATAATTTTTTCTACACTGCGCCCTTTCACCCAACAAGGCAACCAATTTCTACTCGGGAGTCTGTCCGTTTTATTCAGTGGAAGTCGTAGTACCCTGGCACTGACTGACGTATTGTAGTTAGTTAAACATTAATTAATAATTAATTCGATTGTTCTATCTCATTTGACCTTCTTTTAATTTATAAATTACCGGTCATCGTCCTCCGTTCATGACCGGGAGATTCCGGCGTCTAGCTTAGCAGTCCCGCGTCGTTTTATTATTTGTTCTTTTTTTTTATACATTCAATTCGGGATCGCGGGCGCAGAATCTTTTTCAGGTATTGAAGACAACGAGAGTGTCGATTGAACGAACTCTCAGTACGCCGTGGAAGCTGCGCCGTCATCAGGGGCTGACAGCGAGGGTTCCGGGTGCATCGAGGTGATCCGTCCTATTAAGTAAACAGCAAGGTTTACTTACGCGCGAATAACTTCCCGGTTACAAATATCAATGAAAAAAAATTTAATTCATTTATAAACAAGCAATAAAGTCAAGGAGTCCTTAGCACTATTGATGGTACCATAAGGGACAGGCGTACATAATCATTGTACCGTGCCAGGTACTATTAGTGACATCGCAAGAAAGCTAATGTTAAAAGATATACTAGGTTTGAGTTTAGATCTACACCACCAAGGACTTTTATTATGGTAAGCTTGATTTTAATTTAAAAATCTCATTTCGGTAAGTAAAAAGTTCTAATGATAAATATTTTTGTTTAAATTCAAAGTCAAAGCTAAGCGATTTCACTGTTCACTGTGTCTAAGAAGTTTTTATAACGCTTATCTAATCATTTTGCTTAATTAATGACCACGTAGAATTTTACGAAAATTGACTAAAATGGCTCTTTATTCTCTTATTTCTGCATGTAATTTTTGGTAATTTTTCTTCATTTAACAAAGATTTTAATCATAAGAAAAAAATTTGCATAAAATTTCTAAATTGTTCAAATTCGTAAATGAATTTTATGTATTAGTCTAAGAATTTATTGATTCAATTTTCAAGTATTTGACGGGCGGTCCACTAGTAGTACAGTTTTCTCAAATCTGATATGAGAATCGTCCCGTTTAAACAGGCCTATTCTCGGTTAGTACTTATCGTGTTCAGCTCTTATCTCTCCCCCCCTTTTTTGTTGTTGTTATGTTTTTATTAATTGTTTTATTGTAATTTGAAAGTTGTTATAATATTTTTTAAATAATATACGCATGATTTGTAAAGAATACTGTATAATTTTAAAAACTAAAATTTTTCGTTCGTATAAAGTCAAGTTCATACTGGACCAATCTGTTGAGAATATGAGACTTTTTAGATAAGCCGCTTGAAATCGGCAATGGTATTTCTTAGTGAAAACAATTTGTCTAAACTTTTGGCGACCCTTTGTCGTAGACCGACTGATAAAATTGTTGAATGGAATGTAAACACTCTGCTGCGCGCTTCGCGCGCAAAATATAAAAAAAAACACACTGCGCACTACGCGCGCGTAATAAAAATCTAAACTTACAATTACAAAAATTAATTTATAAAGTTTATTAATTCAAAATAAATTGTTATGGAATAATAAATTATAAATTTAATATTGGAAATTCATGAAAAGTACTGTAACAGCTAGCGCGGATAAAATTCGGATTTGGCGCTAATCGTTATGGAACGCAGATGCGGATCGATAAGTCAGGTGATGACGAGATCTACCGATCAGCATTACTCTAATTTCGGCGCTTGACGTGATCACAGGTGTGTCAGAGAGGAAATATAAAATTTACTTTTTTGTGTTTTTAGATGACTTTATCAAAGTGCATAAGATAAAATTATCAGTGAGAAGTTGGGTAGATTTCCCTGTGATCCAGTTGTCATTGGATCGAAGCGGGGAAGACAATAACATTTCACGGAGAGTCAGTGTGCGGCCTAGGAAGGCATTGTCGTCTTGTGTGAAGCCATTCGGGCTAGTCGTAATTATTATAATTATTGTTACATCAAGCGAAGGTGCACCTGCTAAGAAAGTAAGTCCGCGTAGCGGTTAATCATTGGATGTTTGCTCGTGTGATGATTAGAGTCAGAGTGTGTTTAAAGTACAGTAAGTACTTAGATTTTTGTCTCGGAGTCTTTGTCTGGGTTTTGGCGCGCTTCAGCTAGCAGCTGAGTGTACGAGTGTGTGCATGTTGGTGTGTGCGCCAACCGGTGAATTATCGAACGAGAAGAGAATCGCCATAATTCGATTTGTTTTGATATGTAATATCGGGCTAATAGCCATTCTAATATTATTGGTTTGTAAACAATACGGATTATAATTTGATTGTATTATTTATTAGTTTTATTTTTTGAATATTAAAATTAATTAAATTAACTGGAATTATTTAATTTATCAAGCCCGTGTCCCTGCGTCCGATCCAAAATTAAATTCACGCCACTACCGAAAAGAGAGCAGCCACGCCGCGTAACAGATGAATTAGTTCGCGTACGCGTCTTTCCCCCGATTACAGGTATTTGAAAAATCGAAAAGTTGTCGTGGGCACTGTATGTGCATTTTGTCTACAGGCTGAGGACTGCTGACGTCTAGTCGTCGAGGGTATTCGTGAGCCAGTCACGATAATTTATAAATTAGTCCTCGGAAAAACGAGCTCTGTATCAGTACATGATTATCCATCAAATTTGAGAAAGCACGTTCCTGCAAAAGCACGGAAACAGTGGGATCCCACTCGAGTTCGATTGTTTCAATACATCCAACTCTCGTGGAATCGCCACTGTTCCCGTGCTAATACAGGAAAATACTATTCTGCAGTGATCCACTACTGGGTACTTTACCATATTTTATCAAATAGAAAACACAAAATAGTATTCAATATTATCATTTTTTGTTTTTTTTTTCTGAGCTATAAACTAAATGTCCTTTTGATGTCCACATTGTAACAAATGTATTCATTAAATATTATTTAAATATGTTTTCAAGTTGATACATACTGTATTTGCATTGGAATATTAAGATTGTGTAAAAAATTTCCACCAAATACTAAGGAATCAGCCGATGTTAGAACGGCATGAATCCAACCTGTGGGTATAAGCATCGTTTGCCCTTGCTTTAAAATGCATTTGTAACAAGTATCAACTTGATCACCGAAGAAAGTTTCACTTTGAGAAGAACTAGACATCCATTGCTGATATAATTGGAGATTTGCTTGAGTGGGCCTGATAAAATAAAATATTTTTTCTCCTCTTACAATATGATACCATACAGAAGTTCCACCAAAGTCTATGTGAAAATCTGTAAAACTGTCTTTCACTCCCATAAGACAATATTTTTGAACTTCTGGCTTCTTCAACTCATCATTTTCAGGCCAATCTTTTGGCCAAACCGAGTTCACCCAATCCAATTTTCTGACAATGTAAGGAGCTTCAACCAATGCAGATAATCTGTAAAATTGATCAATTTTCAGCTTAAGTTTGAGTTGTAAAGACATAAAGGTATAGGACAGAATTTTTTATAAAGGCTTCTTAATAACCGACTACATTTAAAGATTTTCTAAAATTTGCAGTTGTGATCTTAGATTTGACCCAAATTGAAATAAATCACTACTTATGTTAAATGAAAAGAAACCTACATCATGGTTTTCCCAAAAAAATTTCTAGAAGTTATTGTAATGTATGAAAGTAGAGATGTGCGAGCGTCAGCACTTTTCGGGTGTGAGCCTCGGCGCGCCTACGAACGCGGGAGTTGTACTACGACCGTGCTCAAAGTAACATGTATTCAATGATGGTTGATTAATAAATATAATTTAACAAAGTACTTATTCATTTCTTTTAACTACCCACTTTACAAACATTACAATGGCGACGAGGATTACAGGATTTAGTTGAAAGTAAAGTGGAGTAAATTGCTACAGTAAGAATAGCGCAACTCAAGAAGGGAAAAAGTAATGACAGATCCAAGAATTTCTAATAGTGCATGCATAAGTTAGGAAAAAAAAAAACAGATTTGGTAAAATTCTTGTACGAATACTTCCAGGTAAAGGCACAAACACTACTGACGTGGATATACAGTCATGAATTGAGAAAAGCAGTAAAAAAAATAGTAAAAATTCTACAAGAGCAACAAAATTTGCAAGACGAAAATACTGAAACTTTTGAAGAAAGTAAGAGCATAAGCACTCAAACTGAAGATATAATTGATATAAGTCAGGGCGTAGCACCCACCGGAAAAGAAGTGGACACGTCAGTAGGTGAAATTGAAAGAGCCAACTTGAGTGAAGTAAGCGCAACCGATTTAGCTGATTCAGAGCCCCAAAACGACAATGAAATGGGAGCCCGACTAGAATTTGTGCTGCATAAAGATGACTGGGAAACGTTTGTCGAGCAAATGGATATGTTTTTTGAAGCAAAAGATATTAAACCAGAAAAGAAGAATAGTTGCACTATGGCCATGCTCAAAGTAACATGTATTCAATGATTGTTGATTAATAAGTATAATTTAACAAAGTACTTATTCATTTCTTTCCACTACCCACTTTACATACATTACAGTTATGAGATAAAATGGATTTAAAGGTTAATTTGTTACTCTTTAAAGTTCCGCTTGTATTAGAAGATTTTTATGAAAATTAATGAAATGGCGATCAGTTTCCCAACGTGAAAAAAATTCTAACTCGAAGAGGCTCGGAAAGAATTTTAAATGATCCTATTAGAAAAAGAAAATCAGTGCTTGAATGAACTAAGCTTGGCAGGTATAAAGTTAGTGCCAAAGGAAGATTTAATCAAAACTTTATGTAAATTTCCACCCAGAAAAATCTTGGGATGTTTTATTACCGATGAACTAAAAAGACTTTGTAGAGGCACAAAGGAAGAAGATACTAAAGCGACAAAGTCAAGAGGTGAAATAATAGATATTCTGCTACGATATAAAAAAGAAGGAGTGTATGCTGACGTACATGAAAGTGATTAAAGAAAAGTAGGAAAAATTCTAATTTAAGAAATTCAAAATCGTCATCATGCTGATTTGGAACATAAAGATAAACAAAATAAAGAGCTAAGTCGCGAAACGAAGACGCAAGATTCCATATCTTTGATTGAAGGAATTATAGCATTTGAAAAATAAGAATACTCCAATACTTGAAAACAAAAAAGTGTGCAGAACCAGCAGTTCGAGAGGCTTTGACATCAGATTCACAAGAGAATTGGACCAACATGAACGAGAAAGCAATAAACTACATTTATTGCAGTATAAGCATCACTTGGAATTTTTGAACGAAGAAGAGAGAAAATCCGCTCGGAAGATAATGCAGAAGTTTGACAAAATTTATCTAAAAGAATCTACAGCCATGCAAATGTGTGAGAAACAAGCTCGACCAGATGAAATTAAAAAATAATGACAATTCAAGTTCATTTTTCTGTGATTTTGAGAAGACCATAAATGACTTAATAAATGCTGGAGGAAAAGTCAACGAGGCAGAAAAACTAAATTACATGCTAAGAACTTTGCCAGAATCTTTAAGCTATATTGGATATCTGGTGGATGCTCTATCACAGAGGATAGAAATTGTGAGTTCTTGAAAAATAAATTAAGCATGTGGGAAACCCGAAACTTGAATGAATCAAATAAGAAAAAGAGTAGTGCATTTCAAGCAGAAAGTTTTAATTAATTTAGTTGCTATGGGTGTGGCAAGCCCGGACATTTGAAGAAAAATTGTAGAAACAACTGGACCTGGAATTGTAAAAACAACAATACATTTTGGCAAGGAGGTGCACAAGAAGCATCAGAACGGAAACAGCAACAACGACCGCCATCTCAGCAGTTTCAAGGTTGCGGCGGCAAAGGTGGTCGACAACACTCAATGCGGAGGCAGGAACTGGCAGCCCCGCATCGATGGAGTGACTCAGCACAACGCGAGGTATAGTAACACCGGAAACGACAGCACGTATGATCAGGTGAAGCACTCTTTTCTTGCGCATTTTATTTGATCATGTTGTTAATATATATTGTGATACAAATAAAATAGATTAGATAATAGATAGTGGTTGCTCAGACCACATTATTAATGATGAATACTATTTTTGTGAATCTGTAGTTTTGAAAAAGCCAATTAATTTCAAGGTTGGTGACGGTAGAATTTCGAAAGGCACGAAAGTTGGTAAAATTTTAACTTATTTTGAAGTGAATGGGATTAAGCATAAAACAAAAATATCCAATGTATTTTATGTAGCTGAGATGGATAAAAATTTGTTGAGTTTTGCGAAAATTACGAATGAAAATAAAATAATGTCTGTCGGAATTACGTCGAAAATATATAATAGTAAGGATACTTTAATTAGAATAGCTTGCAAAGAAAAAGGGTTCAATAAAATAAGTAGTTATTCGTCGGAGAAACTAACAAAAACATGACACAGAAAGAAAGGTTTCATAGAATTTTCGGTCACGTAAATTTTAAATATTTGGAGGAAATGTGTAAGAATAAATTGGTCGACGGTTTACAGAAGAATTAGAGTCAGTAAATTAGAAGTGTAGGGCGTGCATACAGAATAAAATGAATAATTTATTTTTCAATAGTATATTTTTTATATATTTTTTTCATTACGCATACATTTTTTCATTTATATGTTTTTTTCATTACGACGGGAGGAAAACCCAAAGTCCCGCTCCGACCCAGGGAGGGAATTTGGTGTTTTCGTCCCTAAGGTATGAAAAAATAATAGAAAAGAGACACCGAGATTTTAGAGTTGGTACATACAGATAAGAATAGGCCACATAATACAATGGGTAATGATTCAAAATATTTTTTAACCTTCATTGATGATTATAGTAAATGTGCATTAATTTACACAATTTAATTAAAGTCGGATGTTTTTGATTGTATCGTGGATTATGTTAATAAAGTCGAAAATCTAACCAGGAGAAAGATTAAAAAATTAAGATATGATCACGGGAGAGAGTATATTAATCGGGATATTTTCACATTAGTGAGGGAGAAGGGAAATCTGATAGAACCTTGTCCTCCAAACGTGCATGAATTAAATGGGACCGCAGAAAGATATAATTGGTCAATTGTGGATTTTACCAAGTGTTTGCTTTTTGAGGCGAATTTAAATCGTAGATACTGGCCGGAGGTTATAGTTAAAGCCGCAGCTTGCTTAAAAAATAGAACGATTGCAAACACGATTGAAAATAAAACTACTTTTGAGATTTTATTTGGAAAGAAGCCAAGTTTGAAAAATTGACGTTTCTATGGGAGTAAAGTTTTTGTAAGGGTGCCCGAAATTAAGAGAGATACTAACAAGGAGATGGTTTGTCTTTTGGGACCTGGATTTTCATGAAACTTTGCACACAGTTTTTATTCATCATAAAAACAATCCTTTCAGTGTTCTTTTTCCAGAATGAGCCTTTTTTCACCTACTTCCCATATAACCCCTGTGTTAAAAAGTAGGCTGTTTCATATAAAAAGCCGTTTTTAGCCTCATTTTCCAAAAATTCCTGCTTGGACCGTACTGCACTTAGAAATATCTGGAACCTCGCTTTTTTTTCGTTTTTCCAAGTACTTTTGAAAAAAAAATATTAAAAATTTTTTTTGAATGGTTTTATCTATAAAAAATTAAGGTTTTTAAAGTCAATTTTTAGTATATTTGGGTTACAATATACATGGATAAGATCATTCAAAAAAAATTTTTAGTATTTTTTTTTTCAAAAGTACTTGGAAAAACGAAAAAAATGCGAGGTTCCAGATATTTTTAAGTGCAGTACGGTCCAAGCAGGAATTTTTGGAAAATGAGGCTAAAAACGGCCGTTTTTTTTGTTTTTCTAAGTACTTTTGAAAAAAAATTATTAAAAAATTTTTTGAATAATCTTGTCCATGTATATTGTAACCCAAATATACTAAAAATTGACTTTAAAAATCTTAATTTTTCATAGTTAAAACCATTCAAAAAATTTTTTAAATAATTTTTCTTTCAAAAGTACTTGGAAAAACGAAAAAATGCGAGGTTCCAGATATTTCTAAGTGCAATACGGTCCAAGGAGGAATTTTTTAAAATGAGGCCAAAAACGGCTTTTTATATGAAACAGCCTACTTTTTAACACAGGGGTTATATGGGAAGTAGGTGAAAAAAGGCCCATTCTAGAAAAAGAACACTGAAGTGCTTGTTTTTATGATGAATAAAAACGGTGTGCAAAGTTTCATGAAAATCCAGGTCCCAAAGGACAAACCATCTCCTTGTAAGTGGGATAGAAAGGTTGATTTAGGAATTTTACTTGGTTATGACCACGTTGGATACAGAGTTTTGTTAAATGGTAAAATAGTTAGAGCCAGATATAAGGACATCATTGAAAATGATGAAAATTTGATTGTTTTTAGGGGCTATGACAATGATGATAGCGATGATGGAAATTTGCAAAGTGAAAATCAAAACTCTGAATCAAACGAGGGTAGGGAGAAAATAGAGTCGGGTGAAAATATATACAACCAAGATAGCGTTGAGGTGATGGAAAATATTTCACAAAGGCCGCAGAGAGTAAGACGGCAGCCAGTTTGGTATGGATAAATGTAAACTCAAATTATATCTACGTAAATTTTGTAAGCGCTGATAGTCTCTCAAATTATGAGGAAGCGATGAGTGGTAGTGAGAACGATTTGTAGTTACAGGCTATGAATAAAGAAATAAATTGTTTGATAAAAAATAGAACTTCGGAACTAGTAAAATTGCCGAAAAATGAAAAATTGTTAAATTTAAAATGGGTTTTTACAAATAAATCCGATAATAGAAAAAAGCACGACTTGTTGTTAGAGGTATTCAGCAAGCTGAAGTGCTTGAGGATTTATATTCTCCCGTTGCTAGAATATAGACTTTAAAATTTTTGTTAGCTTATTGTTGCCAAAATGACTTCATAATAAATCAGATGGACGTAGAGACAACTTTTTTAAATGGTCTGGCAAAGTCGGAAGTATCTGTAAAACAACCAATGGGTTATCAAGATGGGTCAAACAGAGTTTACAAGTTAATTAAAGCATTATACTGGTTGAGAGAGGGCCCGAGAGCTTAGTATGAGTGTTTTGATGAATTTATAAAAGAATTGGAATTTGAGAGAAGTGAGAACGATTACTGTTTATACATGTACTTTGAAAATCATGATATAGTATATTCGATACTATTAATTGTTGATGACTTATTAATTTGTGGGAAAAGTAGGGAAATGATTGAGAAAATTAGTAAATACTTATTTGAGGATAAATATTAAGTATGATTGTAAGAAATGTGTTATGACACTTGATCAGAGTGATTATAAATTCACTAGCGAGAAAATATAATATTTTGAGTGCGAAACTTTATTGTACACCTATGAAACAAATCTTATGTGTGGAGCCTGCACAGTCAGCATCAAATGATCTGAAGTATAGAAATTTGATCTGAGATTTATTATACCTTAGTACGGAAACGCGATTAGATGAGTTTGTAACGAAGTTTCCTTCGTTACTTATTTCGACTCTTCCTGAAAGACAATTTTTAAAGTTAGTTAGGAATGTTTATTTATAATTTAATTTAATACTTCATGTACGCAGGGTGAATCAAGTGACAAGATAATAAAAAATAAGACAGAGACGTGAGCCAGAAAACACAACAACAGCAACACTAGCAGTTACAGTCGTAGCAGCGCTGGTCCAGCCGAAGGAGACGCGAGGAGTAGAAGAAGAGTGAGAGAGAGGATCGAGGGAGCAAGAAGGACGAGAGTGAGAGAAAGGGAGCACGCGCGCTGCAGCCAGCCGTTCGAGAGAGAAAAGAAGATCGTCTTGCCGGCAACCAAGTGAACGCTGCCGCTGCCGCCGCTGCTTGGAGACTAGTTAGTTGACGCGTGCTGCACCAATTTGACGCATCGGTAATAATTTTTTATATTTAAAAATAAAGTGAATTATTTATTTATAATAATTGCCCTATTACAAACGGCGCCTGACAACGTGGGGCAAGGCAAAGGAAAATCTTAGTTACGCGGAGAAATCATAAACAAGGGGAGAGGAAGAGGACAAAGGAGCGCTACACGTGTTCAGCTGCTGGAGAAAACGAGACGCGTGCGCGCCGTTTTCTTATCAACGTGTTGTGTTCCTGGAAGTCGTAAGATTTTTAGTGTGTTTATAATAATTTTTTTATTTTACTTGTGTGATCGAATAAAAAAAACGGGTAGCACTGGTGCTTGGATTTTATATCTTTGTGAATATTGTGCACTAACCCGAAAAATAAGGATTTGACGTGTCCCAGTTAAATAAAAAAAAAATTGAGTAGCGTTTGAGGTTAATTTGACAGTTTAAAAATTTGGTTAATTTTTTTTTACTTAGAGGTTAAGTTTAGAAAAAAAAAAAACTAACTGGAAGGGTTGAATTAAAATTAAAAATTTTTTTTTTTTTAATTGAAAGAAAATCAGATTTAAATAAAAATTTAAGTAAAATTAATTTGAATTGAAAAATGAAAATTTAAGCTTTGATTAAAATTAAAATAACACTTTAATTGAAATTAAAATTAAAAATTAAAAATGGATAATCAGGAGAAAATAATGACTAAAGTGAATAAAACTAGAGAGAGTCGGACTGTTCATAGGGAAGTGAATAAATTAAAGTTACCTGAAATTTTAATGGAATTAAGAGATTTTGGACATAGTGTTGTCGGAGATGAAAATATTTTAAGAGATAGGTTGGTTAGGGCTATTATTAAAGAAAATCATGCTGACTCTTGTTCTTATATTCCATGGTACGTTGATGATATGGCTGAGGACTTCGACGAGCGGCGAGCGACGAGAGAGGAAGCAAAAGGACTAGCGGAGCAGTTGGCATTTCGTGGACGGGCTAGCAAGAAGTCAACAAAGGCGGATGAAATTTCAAAAGGTGGTCAACCCTCAACTTTGGCAACTTCTACACTAGATGACGAGATTATTCCGGGTTTGCTCTCAGTTCAGACGAGTGCAGAGACATATGCACAAATGCAGGAAGACATACCGGAACCTCCAGCGAGCAGTTTGCATGTGGTACTTCCGCCAAATTCTGTAACAGCTGTTACTACAGTAACAGCCACGACAGCGACAACGGATGTAGTCCACACAACCATAGCAAGTCCAACAACAATATTTTAAATGATAGCAACAAGTGGAGTGGCTAATGGTTTTTTCAAACGAGAAAGGATTAACTACGCAAGTCACTACTTCAAATGGGCCACGAATCATGCTTCCAAAAATGTTAAGGTTCAGTAAAGTTGAAATTGAGCGAGCTCAATTAATCAGATCAAGGAGAAGAGAAGATAATTTTTCACATCAAACACCTTGATCCAGAAAGATGCCTATGACGAGTGACGGGAAAGAAAAATGGTCTACTCCAGTACAAAATATTGAGGATTTACAACAAGAAACTTCAACATCTGAAAATGAGTCTGAAAAAAAAGTATTTGGAAATACTGAAGAATTTAACATGCAAAGAGTAAGATTTACAATGGATCAAAATGTTAATCGAAAGAAGCCAATGGTTAATTTGAATTCACAACAACAAAGACAGATCGACGATGGTGATTATTTTATTGAAGATGACGACGAGAGTGATTTATCAGAATTTGGAAGTACTACATCAAGTAGAATATCACCAATTAAATTAAGACAGACAGAGCCGAAGAAAAATTTGAAAACGAAAAGGTGTGATGTTCCTGAGAATTATTATGAAAATATTCAACAGAATTTTACACCACAGAGACATCGAGATGGTGTGTCAAAAATTCAACAACCTGCGAAAAAAATAACACAAAAACAAGAATTTTTACCTCAACAGTTGCCAGAAGAAGTTGTACCTGGAAAGAGAATTTATGTGAAAAATCATGATTTAAAAAGAGAAGACACAGAAAATGATTTCAGAAAAATGCAAACAGTAAAAATGTTAAGAAATTGGGGCTTAAAATTTAATGGCCAAGAAGATGAAGATGCTGAAGAATTTTTGGATGAACTTGAAGATTGTAGAGCAACAGCTGGTTAATGATTTAGATTTAATCCAAGCTTTACCCTGTATTTTGAAGAAAAATGCAAGTATATGGTTTAGAACTGTACGACAAGATTTGAAGACTTGGACAGATTTTAAGACAGTTTTTTGCAATCATTATGTGGGTGTCTACGACAGAGAAGATTTGTTGGACGAATTGAGACGACGAACTCAAGGAAAAGGAGAGAAAATCTCTGAGTATTTGACTCGTTTCAAATTTATAATCTCAAAATTTTATAATCCCCCAGCTCGTCGTTATCAAGTTGAAATTGCTTATAGAAATTTGTTACCGTCGTATAGAAATGTCACATATTTTGGTTACCTCTTTTGACGATATTGAAAAATTTAGTCGAAGTTGGGAAAGACAGCTTGAACTGGATAGTCGTTATACAGCTCCACCGAAAGTTGAGAAAATGAGAATAAAAGGAGCAGCTTTTGAAGCAAAAATGACAAATTAACAAACTTGAGGTCAAGTAGCAGCAGTATACGTAGACGAGATTCAAGCTAAAAATGTGGTTTTGAATAAAAAGAAGAGTGGTAAGAAAAATAAATTGAAGAAAAATCAAGATGAACAGACAGAGCCAGTGACAGATACAATGGAGGCAGTTTCAAGTTTTTCAAAGAATCAACCACAACAGCCACAAATGAGAAGCCAAAAGTTATCCTAAAAAAGCGCAAGAAAATCAAGATAGATTCGAAGGCGTTTGTTACCATTGCAAGCTTGTTGGCCATATAGCATCACGGTGTCATTCTGCAACATGTTATTCTTGTAATCAACCTGGCCATATGGCTAAAAGTTGTCCAAATATAGCAAGAAAAGGGCCAAGATGTCAAGTTTGTGGTATTCAAGGTTATGTTTTTAATAAATGCCCGAATTGCGAACCTTTAAGACAGAGTTGGGGAAACGCGCAAGGTGGGGGACAGAATTAAAAGCTGTTCCTCCACAATTACAGAGCCTTGGTAATGAAAAATATAATTTGAAAAAGAAACCAGAAGAAGAAATGACAGAAATTGTGAAAATTTTTTTTGAAAATGATACAGAATTAAATAAAGAGAGTAAAACTGTTAAAAGTTTTATAAAAAAACACGAGGTTGTTAAAGAAGTTGAAGAGAATGTTTTGTTGAAAAATGACAAAAATAAAGAAGAAGAAGAAAGTTACCAAAAATTAGGTAAAATTGAAAAAATAGTACAATTTTTATTGGTCAAAGAAGAAGAAAAAAAGAAAAGAGCAATTAAGAAGGGTAAGATGAATGTTCCTGATTTTGAAGTTGAAAATGATGGTTCGGAGGAAAAAGAGAATTTGACAGAGACGAGTAATTTGAAAAAAAGATTGGCCGCATTCAGCTGTGATAATAGAAATTTTTTGACCGTAATTTTAAACGGTGAGCCTTACAAAGCATTGTTGGATCCAGGAGCAACTTTGTCATTAATTGGTCTACAGTTGGTAAAAAAATTTAGTGACAGACTGCTACCTGCTGATTCACTTATGCGCACTGCAACTGGAGCCATTAGTCAAACAATGGGTGTCCTAAAAGTTTCACTTGAAGTTGGAAATGAATGTGAAGTGATTTCTTTTAAAGGAACTCAAGAGTTGGAACATGATATAATCCTTGGGATGGATTTTTGTCTTGCTTTTGATATCGACGTGCGACTTGGACGGCGACCGTGGCGTGCTAAACAAGAAGAATGGCATACATTTATTAGTGGAAGTAAAGAGAAAAAAGTAGTTGTTCATGCAGAATGCGCTGGAATTTCGGAGCAGAATGTTGACGAGAGACAGATGGTAGATAAATTAGTGGAAGATATTTTATCACAACAAAAAGAGGAATTTGGACTAACAGGTTTAATCGAACATACAATTGAAGTAATTTCTCAAACGCCAGTTTGACATAAACCTCTATTCAATGTCACCCGTAATTGAAAAAGCAGCTTATGAAGAGGTTGACAGATTATTAGCTGAAGGTATTATCAATGAAGAAAATAGTGAATACTCGAGTGCACCAATTATGGTGAGAAAACCGAATGGTACTTATCGATTCTGTATAGACTTTAGAGATGTCAATGCAATCACTTCAAAAAATATGTATCCTGTTGAACATGGACTCGATTTTGAATAAATTAAGAAAAGCAAAATATATTAGTACTATCGATTTACAAAAAGCATATTTCCAGATTCCAATGGCAGAAAACAGTAAAAAATATACTGGTTTTTCTTTACCTGGTGAAGGTTCATTTGTATTTGAGAGAATGCCTTTTAGTTTATCTGATTCACCGAGGACATTTCAAAAGTTAATGAATAAATTGTTTGGTGCCAAATACGAGCCAATAATTTTTATTCATTTAGATGACATCATCATTGTGACAGAGACTTTTGAAGAACATTTAAAGTGGTTAGAGTTTGTACTAAAAAGATTAAATGAAGCAGGATTGAAAGTTAACAGAGACAAGTGTGAATTTTGTTGCAGCCAGGTATCTTATTTGGGATTTTTGCTTGACAAAGATGGATTAAGGCCAGATTCAAAGCGTATCGCACCGCTACTGGATTGTCCACCACCAAAGACGATTAAACAATTAAGAAGTTTTTTAGGAATGGTTGGTTGGTATTCAAGATTTATTCAACAACAAGCTGAACATACATTACCATTATTAACGTTATTAAGAAAAGGACAAAAATGGAATTGGACAGATGAACAACAGGTGGCTTTTGATTATTTTAAAAAGGCGCTGACAGAAACTCCAGTTTTAGCCAGACCAGATTTCAAGAAGCCATTTACAATACAGTGTGATGCCAGTAATTATGCTTTAGGCGCAGTTTTAACTCAAAAAGACGACGAAGGTTATGAACATCTAATTATTTACATAAGTCGAGTTTTAACCCCTCAAGAGAAAAATTTTACTGTAACAGAAAAAGAATGCCTTGCTGTGAAGTGGTCAATTAAAAAGTTACGACCTTACATTGAAGGTTATAAAGGACCCCGCAGAATCCTTATGGGAAATGGCCCTCTGTCAAACTTGTTGAGATTAACAGGTTTGATAGTCCTTGACCAGTAGATCAAAAGTGTCCACAGGCACTAAGCTCTAAAAATTCATATTTCGAAGATACAGCTCATCGAAGTTGCACGTTTTTTGTGTCTTTGGGATCATCATCACATTTATACTTAAATTAGAGGACTTTGAATTAAAGTCTGTACCCTACCGTAAAATGAGCTGGCAATCGTGAAAAAAATATTTATTTTGTACTAGTACCCCCTAAATCCTGAAAAAATTCTGAAAACTGTTGAAAAATGCGAAAAAGGTACTTTTATACAATATTTTTATTTATTTATTTTAGATTTTACTCGTACTTTTTTGGGAACTCATATTTCTACAAAATATTCCTCTCAATTATGCAAAAGTTCTGAATATTGCTAAAAAATGTAAAAAATGTATATTTTTTTTGTAAACCAGCAAAATAAAAAAGGGCAAAATAGTCATGTTGAATGTTTTTCTTAGTAAAAAGTAGTATGAAACTTTAGTTTTAGGTTTTATATGAACGCATTCAAAGCGCAACTGATTGTATTGTGTAATCAAAGTCTTTATTTACTTAAATCAAAATTATTAATTTTATGTGATTTTGTTCCCTTTTTATTTTGTCAGCAGAGGTATAGAGAAGGAAAAAAAGAAACATCAATATATAAAGCCAACTTCAGTTATAACGATGAAATGTTTTGATTGTCGGTGGTTATTTGTTTAACAAATAAGTTTTTAGATACATTGAATTTTTTCAGTATTGTATATGTAATAACGCTTGAATGTGATAAATAAAGAAGCTTATAACCAAAAATGAATCGTGTAGGTAGACCAGCGCTTATTCGATGTTACGTATGTAATCATCCATTCCAAGGTAGACAATTAGTGAGTATTAATGGACCTGAAAACTTAATAAAACAGCAAATCGCTATTGCAAGGCGCACAGAACTAAATCATCAGCCGTTAGAATTAAATCTTCAAACTAAACTATGCCAAAATTGCAACAGAAATATTTTGGATGAAATAACATTATTGAATGAAGACCCAACTTGTCTTAGGTTAAATATATTGACACGTACAATGAATAATTGTTATATCATTTGTAATGCGCAAAATAATTTGCACAGATTGTCAGTTACATGTAGAGTTCATGTTTTTATTGAAACAAATATTTATATTCCAGAGGGTGTGAGATCATGTGAACATCATTTAGATGAAAACGGTCAATTTTTCATTATTTTATTACCTGGACTACGCTTTATTAACCGACCTCGTAAAGTAAATGGTCACGAAATACTAGAATTTTTGAATCAGTTGAGGCAATTTTGTATCGTTAACAAACCGAAACCACTAGATACATCATTAGATGAGGAAGAATTCAAGTGCATCTCACCTGTAACAAAACAGCAGTTTGAAGAACTATTAACATATTGTGACCCTGTAATGCAAAATGGAAAACTAAGACATGTCAAAAGGAAGGATTTGCTGCTTTGTTTGTGCAAGATGAGGCAAGGCCTTAGTGATGACTTTTTAAAACTTATTTTTGATTATAGCTCCAGACAAAATGTAAGCCTTACAGTTGATTATGTCAGAAGATCTTTATCGACAAGATTTGTTCAAGAGAACATTGGGCCAGCTTCAATAACCAGGCAAGAATATATAGCTCAACATGTCACAGCTTTTTCTAATGTTTTGTATAACCTTCAACCTGATGTACCTCGAGCTATCGCTATTATTGACAGTACGTATGCGTATATTCATAAAAGCTCTTGCTTTAGAGTTCTACGTCATTCATACTCTGTGCATAAACATCGTCACCTGCTGAAACCAACTTTAGTTGTGGCTCCTGATGGATTTATTTTGGCAATCTTCGGTCCATACTTCTCTGATTCTGCCAACAATGATGCGCAAATCTTAAGGGATGAACTTCAAAAAGATGGTGACTCGTTAAGAGATTGGTTTCAAAATGGTGATGTCGCTTTAGTGGACAGAGGATATCGAGATGCTGCTCCAATTTTAGAACAATTGGGCATTGACCATAAAATGCCTGCTTTATTGCTACCTGGACAAAGCCAACTATCTACTGAAGAAGCTAATAGCACGCGTATAATAACGAAAAGTCGGTGGATAGTAGAAAGCAGAAATGGGCACATTAGATCCTTTTTTAAGTATATAAGAGATTTTTATCGCATTGCCGGTGGTATAATTAATAGATATCATCCTGTCATCCATATGGCAGGTGCAACTGCAGAACTTGCTCAACAAATGTAACTAAAATCTGAAATTCCCAATGTTGTTCAAGCCAGAGTTGAGGTAGATAACCTGATTAGAAGAAATGGACAGTGGAGACGATTGCATCAAGATGACATTCTAGATTTTCCTGTTCTGGACTTAAACTACTTGAGAGATCTAACTATAGGTGTTTATCAGGTGAGTGTCGCTCCATCTTATATCCAAGATAAAGTTGTCAGAGAAAATGATGAAGAGTTTCAACTTGATGAACACGTAACTGAACCAGGCTTTCTCAGAGTCAGAGTTTTTTCTCGGTTTCGGAATGCAACAAAATATCAAACATTTATTGCTTCTAATAATATAGATGATGATGGCGCAGACGATGCTGAGGATGCCGACGTGCCAGAGCATATAATTACGCTACTATTGCACTTGTCTATCAGGGGCCAGGACTTTGGGAACTTGTGCTCATGTGGCTTCTATTTTATGGTTTTTGGGCTATGCAAGACATCAGAATAATATTCGGTACCCCAATGAATCCCTGCTTAACACAACACTGGATACTCGCAATGGTCAGCAAGATGAAGCACAAGAAAATATAAATATTGAAGTAATAGAATAATTGTGTATAAATATAGATTTATGTAAAAATAAATAGTTATGTAATATATTATTCTATGACATAAAAAAGAAGTGTTCGAAAAATAATGAATGAGTTATTTAATTAATAGTAATTTGCAATAAATAATCTCGAAGTAATGAGTTATTATGTGTAAAAATTGATTCAAGTAAAAAAAAAAAAAAATTATATTTTCAGTCAGCTAATAATTCTTTTTTCTTTCAATCTCTCCAATAAAATTGAATTTTTAGCAAACTTTCCAAGTATTTTATCTAGTGTTTTTTAAACAAAAGAAAAAGAGAGATAATAATCGCTTTGCTTCTTTTCATTTTACGGTAGGGTACAGACTTTAATTCAAAGTCCTCTAATTTAAGTATAAATGTGATGATGATCCCAAAGACACAAAAAACGTGCAACTTCGATGAGCTGTATCTTCGAAATATGAATTTTTAGAGCTTAGTGCCTGTGGACACTTTTGATCTACTGGTCAAGGACTATCAAACCTGTTAATCTCAACAAGTTTGACAGAGGGCCATTTCCCATAAGGATTCTGCGGGGTCCTTTACAGTGATTACTGATCATGCAGCTTTGAAATGGTTGCATAACCTGAAAGATCCGACTGGTCGATTAGCTCGATGGGCTTTGGAGTTACAGCAATGGGACGACAAAATCGAACACAGGAAAGGAGCCGTTCATCATGGTCCAGATGCTCTTTCAAGGTTACACGACGTTGAAGAAGCAAAAATAGCAGCTTTTGAAGAAATAAAAGATCAAAATTATTTAAAATTAATGAATGACGTGAGACAGAATCCAAAAAAGTTCAGTAGTTGGAAGGTAGAAGATGGAATGCTGTACAGACAGAGACATGATTTACTTTTAGATCCAGCTGAAGATCGAGAAGTTGGTTGGCGTTTGGTAGTTCCTGAGGAATTCAAACAAAGAGTCACACACGACGCCCATGATTTACTATCTTCAGGTCATCTTGGACAGGAAAAAACTTACGACAGAATCGCAAGAGAATAATACTGGAGAGGCATGTACTACGACGTAATTAAATATGTATCAGAATGTCAAACCTGCCAAAAATACAAAGTATTACAAACTGGTGCTTAAGGTCTTATGGGTTGTCGAGTAGTGGAACGTCCAGAGATGGTTGTAGCTGCAGATTTGATGGAATTCCCAAGAAGCAAAGCACAGAATAAATATTTGGCAGTATTTATAGACTTATTTACAAAATGGGTAGAGTTACGACCTTTGAGGAAAGCTGATGCAAAAGCAGTGACAGCAGCTTTCGAGGAGTTGATTTTATTTAGATGGGAAACTCCACTTTATTTTGTGTCAAACAACGGGAAGGAATTTGATAAGAATTACTTAAAAGAAGTTTTGGATACCTATGGTATTAAAAATGTACCAATTCTTCCTTATCATGCTCAAGCTGACCCTGTAGAGAGATCTAACAGAACCCTGAAGACGATGATTGCAGCTTTTGTTGAAGCAGGCCACACAACTTGGGATTAACACATTCACGAATTCAGACATGCAGTCGACACAGCAGTACAATCATCAACTAAAGTATCACCTGCCTATCTTAATCTTGGTCGTCACCCAACACCTGTAAAAAGTTTGAGAAGAGAAGTGGAAATTGGACGTGAAATTATACCTATTTCACCTGAAGACTGGATGGACAGATTAAAAAGATTAGATGCTTTGAGAGATTCAGTTTGTAAATTTATAGACGAGGCCGGAGACAAGCAAGAGAAGTACTACAACAACGGACGCAGACATGTAGAATTTAACGTGGGTGACAAAGTGCTGAGAAAGGTTCAAGTTTTGTCTGATGGAACCAAGAAATTTTCAGCTCGATTAGCTCCTAAATTTGAAGGTCCTTTTGAAATTATAGAGAAAAAATCAGCAACAGTGTATGTTTTAGGATAAGGTGAGGGTAGGAGTAAAAGATTAGCAACAGCACACGTATCAAATCTTAAAAAATACTTACCTCCACGTTGAATTTACAAGAAAATTACATTTATTTATAATTAATAATTTTTTTTTATTTTTATTTTAAGAGCAAAAACCTTTTTATCATTATTTTTTTTAATTTTTTAGAGCCGGAGACATGGACAGAGATGAATTGACTAGGATGATGCAGGAAGGAGATGACGAGGAAGAACAAATTATTTTTGAAAGGAATGGAATCAATTGGGCGGACGAAATGGAAATTGAAATGGCTGAAGAAGTTAAAGAAAATGAGATGATGACAAAGACAGAGACAGAGACAGAAAAAAGAATTATTGAAGAAATGGAAATACTTAAAGAAGATGACAAGCACGAAACAAAGGAAAATTTTTTAAATGATTTAGAAGAGATAATAAATAAAGATAAAAAGAAGAAAGATGAAATTCGAAAGAAATTACAAATGAATGATAGCCAGGAAAATCAAACCGAACCAGAAATAAAGAAGAATGAAGAACTAGAAAAACAAAAACAACAAGGAGCAATTTCAAAGACAAAATTGAAAACGGCTAAAGAAGTAGAAAGAAATGAGAAAAAAGAAAGTGAAGAAGCAGAAAAAGAACTTGATGATTACATCAAGGAGAAGAACAACGACAAGACAGAAAAAAATAAAGATAATGATGATAAAGAAAATGACAAGAAAAGAAAAGTTGCTACAGTGACAGGCGTAAGACAGGCAAACAGACTAAGGTTTTTGCCTAAAGTGAGCAATCAAAATCACCAATTCGACGATGAAGATTGGAATGTGGAAGTCGAACAGGATGTCACACCATCCGTATTAAGGTTGCAACAAAAGAGATTAAGAGAAGCAGTGAGAAAAGAAGAAAAGCGAAAACAAATCAAGAAGACGAATAAAAATAAAAAAAGAATAAAGTCTACAATCCATACAGATAATGGACTATGGATGATTATTGGGATGAAGAGACAAAAGAAGATGAAGAAGAGCCACCATACCAGCTGGATAAATCTAAAGTAGTTGTTCCGACTAAAGATTCGTGGGCTGACAGGATGAAAAAAGAAAAAGAAAAAAGAGATCAGCAACAACAAAGAGACCAAAAGGATACCAAAGACAACATCAGAGATTTATTCAGAGAGCGACGTGAAAGACTGGAAAAACTAAGAGAAGAAAAAGAACGACACGAGAGACAACAAGAAGATGAAACAAGAAATCGCCAGAGAGAAGAATATGAAAAAAGACGTCGAGACGAAAAACTACAACAGGAAGAAGAAGAGAGGAAACGGCGTCAAAAAGAAAAGCTGGACAGAGAAGAAGAGTTAAAAAGAAGAAGATATTTAAGAGAAAAGCAGGAAAGAGAAGAAGAGTTAAGAAGAAAACATCTACGAGAAAAGCAGGAAAAAGAAGAAGAGCTAAGAAGAAAACATCTACGAGAAGAGGAGGAAAGAGAAGAATTAAGAAGAAGGGAGGATTCAAAAAGATGTTATGACGGGCGACAGAAAAACCAAGAAAGAGACGAGAGTCAGAGTACTTTTACTTCAGTGAAAAAGACAGGAAGATTTTTCAAGGTTAGAGGAATCCAAACTGATAGGACTATTGACCCACCACCATATCATTGTTTTAAATGCTGGAGGAAAGGACACCAAGAAAAAGACTGCAAAGAAGAAAAATCAAATTACTGTACCAATTGTGGCAGAACAATGAGTGATTGTGAAAGATGTGGAGCGCAAACAGAAACAAATAAAGATGAGAGAAAAAAGGTTTGGGACAAGCTAGGTAGTACAGCAAATGAAGAACAAAAGAAGAAGTCACAGCCAAGTTTCCAACCAACACTAAAATTAAGACCACAGACAACAAAACAACATACAATGCCACAAACATCACAATCACAATCAACTGACAAGAAAAGAAGAATCACAAAATACAGAAACATGTTGCACCCTTGAACAGAAACTAGCACAAAAGCAGATTGACAGGACAAAAGTAGACAGAAGAACAACAACAAAACAAAAACAAGAAGGCAAATCAGTTCAAAAACTATTGTTATTAACAAAGCTAGCAGAAGAAATGAAAAATTACAGTAAAGACGAGAGAAAGATATTTATGAAACATTTGGAGGATGATCAAGAAGAGGAAGAAGACGATAAGGAATAAAAAAAAAAAAAAAAAAAGAGAAGATACTGACAGAGACAGAAAAAAAAGCTGAGGTCCACTGGGACCTTTGTGAGCAATTATTTTTATTTATAAAAAAAAGAGGCCTGAAAGGAAAGAGTATTTTTTTTTTAGTTAATTGAGTTAAGTTAATTTAATTTGAAAGCATAATTAAAGTTAATTAAAGAAATATGAGTTATATTGCAGTATTTATATTTGAGAATGAAAAATTATTTTATTTAATTATTACGATTTAAAGTTGATTTAATTTTAAAGGGTGTTTTCGTAGTCGAAACATCCGAGGTATGTTTCGGTCTGGGGGGGGGGGGGGATTCGTAACGAAGTTTCCTTCGTTACTTATTTCGTCTCTTCCTAAAGGGCATTTTTAAAGTTAGCTAAGGACGTTCAACTCGAAAAATTAATCATGATGAATAAACTATTAAAATTTAGAGATATTTTGATTGAATGATAAGAAGTCCTCTGTTAAAATCTAGAAACAATTAGGAGTCTAATAACAAAGATATCGATAATTATTGTTTTGATTCATTAACACAGTGTCATATGGGAAATCGAACTTTTTCGTTCTTCCTAACAAAGTCTCTCTATAATGGATGATGACACTAAGTACAGTTTTTTTGAGGTGTTAAAAGAGCAATTGAGGATTATTTTAAGATGTTTACGGAGACGATTAGGAGAATATTAATAATAGAAAAGAATAGTCAAAGAAAAAAAATAGTACTTTTGGGGTTAGGTTAGACTCGAGCAACCAATCAGCGTGTTGCTACATCGGAAAATTAGTCATACGAGAAGACTTGACTTGAGTAGTCAAAGTTGAACGTCCTTAAGAATGTTTATTTATAATTTAATTTAATATTTCATGTACGCGGGGTGAATCAAGTGACAAGAAAATAAAAAATAAGACAGAGACGTGAGCCAGAACAACACAACAACAGCAACACTAGCAGTTACAGTCGTAGCAGCGCTGGTCCAGCCGAACGAGACGCGAGGACATGGTTGTCATGTCCAGTGGAGTGGAGATCTCCATTGGATGTTCATTCCAATGGAGATAACATATATATGTATAGCGTGAGCAAAAGCGGCGTAAGCGGGCACAAAAAAATTAAATTAAAAAAACACAACCTAGACAACCTAGAGATGATTTCCCCCGGGAACTTTTACGCCGGAGGGGTCAGGACAGACACCTGGTGCACCTGGTGATACGTACGTCTCGGAGATGATTTCCCCAGGAAGTTTCGACTCCAGAGGGATCAGGGCGAGCACCTGGTCAACCTGGTGATACTTACGCCTTAGACAGGATTTCCCCAGGAAGTTTCGACTCCGGGTGGGTCAGGGTGGACACCTGGTGGTTCTGGTGATTCGTACGCTTTGGAGAGGATTTTCCCAGGATGTATCGACTCCGGATGGGTCCGGGTGGACACCTGGTGCACCTGATGATGCTTACGCCTTAGAGAGGATTTCTCCAAGAAAGTTTGACTCCAGAGGGATCAGAGCGGACACCTGGTGCACTTGGTGATATGTACGCCTTAGAGGGGATTTTCCCAGGAAGTTTTGACTCCGGAGCAGAGCTGGCTTTAGGGTCAATGACGCCCCTGGGAAAAATGATTTTTAATGCCACTAATAAAAATAAAGTTTGCAGTTTTTTAGTAGTTAACCTCAAAACCCTGGGGGCCTGTGTTCAACGAAAAAACTGATCAGCTATCTCCCAAGCTCTAAACCCCTAAAACCCTGGACGTCGAGTTCAATAAATAAATTGATCAACCGCTCTTAACCCCCAAAACCCTGGGCGCCTGAGTTCAACGAAAAAACTGATTGGCTACCCCCCAAGCTCTAAGTGTAACGTCATACCATAATAGGTATACTTATGCTCAACACAAATCATACCCAAAATTTAAACAATCTAAAGACCTTTTTTTCTTCTAAAAACTGAAAAGGAGAAGAACAAAGTTATTGTATTTAAATTTTCCTTTACCATCCCGCTCACCAATCTTTTTTTTTCTTTCTTTTCTTTACCTTTTATTACCCATTCCCACATAAAAACCTTCTCCCTCAGTTCTCTTTCTGGGAAAATTCATCAGCTGTTTTTCTTTTATTGCCACGTACTACGTTCTTGACCTTGTGTGCGTGCAGCGACAAAATTAAGAGAAAAGGCATCTAATCACGGAAGTCATAAACTAACCCAAACCCTAGTGTACAGCGTAGGCGCCCCGCTTGGGTCGTAAACGTCTCCGGCTGTTTTTTTTATATTAAGCGTAGCGAGCGCCCACTATTGTTCTATGCAGGCGGCATAGTGCATTCAGCGACCGTACTTTTACTTACGAAAGAATACACTTATTTTTTTTTTGAGTTTAGTTCTAACATTAGTTTACTTTATTTTATTATTTATTAACATTAGACCCTAGACGATGCCATCCTTTTATTTTCAGCTAAACTAAGTTTATTTTATTTAAATAAATAACCATCGTAGTTTTTATTACACTTACAATTAAACCCATATAAATGAATTTCATATATTAGGGTATAGTTGCACATCGAATTTGACTGGAACTATCAGATAAATTTAACCTGTTTACCATACCTCTATATTTATTCAACCTTTTTTTTTACCTACGATGATTATTTTTTTTTTATTAAGAAATAAGATTTAAACTCTTGAAGCTAAACTTTTTTTACATTGAGTTTTCTTACGCCTAATGCACAAGAGTTTTTTTTTATTATATTTTTATTTATACTAATCTTTATGTTAAACTCTATTAATTATAAACTAAGATTTATAAGCCAACCTGTATTCATTACTTCTCTTTGTATTCTTAATAATCCTTAATAATAGGCCAGTGAGTTACTTAACTCCTCGATTCTCATGTTTGATTTAATAAAACCTTAACTGTAATAAAATTTTTATTCCAACTCGCTAACTAATGTTCTAATAGTCCGATTTCTTTCATTCAAATTTGTAACTTCAAAGAAATTTCTTATCCAAGGATGCTGTATTACAAACATTAACCCTTTTGTCGAGATCACGTAGTTTTATTAATTTAGAAATATTTTAAGAGTTTTAGTTTTATGTGTAGTGTTGAGAGCAACTCACAACTAACACTACACAACTCCCTCCCTAGCTTAAAAAAAAAAAAAAAAAAAAAAAAACGATCGCAGAGTACACATCGCAGCCCGTGCTCCTCTTGTTCTATTGAGTTACGAGTGTTTAACAAATCGGTCATAGTTGAATTTGTTATTATATTGTTTTTAATACCTTTTGTAGTTCTTTTATAAATAAAAACCAACTGTGCTATCGTGATTATACATTTAAACTCAAATCATAAATAGATCATTAAAGTGAGGTTAGTGCGAATTTTTGGCGGGTAAAGTACCTAAGTAGTGTCTACACTCAGAAAAGAAGTTTGTTGCCGTTAACGCCCAGGCCTTTACTGCAAAGGCTTTGATGAGTGAAAAAGCAAGGCCTTTACTTAACCGCAAAAAAAGTATTTGCCTCAAATGCTGCGCCTTTGTCATAAAGGCCTAGAAGTTTAGCATGTGCAGTAAGGCGACAAAGTATTCAAATACGATAACACAGAACCTTATAGATTTAAAATTTATCTTTTCAATGATAAGAAATGCAGGAATATATAATGAATTGAATTATTTATGTAAATAAATTGATTTTAAAAGTTTAATACACGAAAGTAGAAAAAAATTGAAAGGTTGGTTGGGCCGATAGCCCTTTTTTTGTTGTGTTTTGAATTCCGCGGGTTGTGATTCTTTTGCGCATGACCGAAGGATAAATCCTTTACGGTCGAGACTCGTAAGCAAGCTAGCGCGTCAGCAACACGTACCGTGCGACGCAAAACTCACTATGTGCCGAAAGAAATCGAGTATTTTATTGTAAAATTAAGTGTTTGTGTGAATAAAAGAAATAAGTTAAGGTTTTGCATCATCTTGCCACCTACTCATTAGTTTTAACCTTTTTTCTTCCTTTCCTTCAAAAGAATCAGCTATATACAGTCCACAGCGGAGCTAAGAGCAGAAAGCTCGCATCGGCGCCGTCAAAGGTATATCATTAAAATATTTGAATATTTCTAAATTATAAAATATTAATGTATTTTTAATAAATCTATTACTTTGAAAAAATGATAATTTTTTATTAAAAAATTGTGTTCATTGCATACGTTACATTTATATCAAAAATGTTTATACATGAAACATACATATTGCACAACAATTCTTTCAATAAAAAACGTAAATGTAAAAATTATTTTATAAATACTGTTTAAAAAAAGTAAAGTGCAATTTTAAATATAAAATTATTTATCTAATTATTAAATATTATATGGGTACTGGGATAGTTAAAAAAATATACCAAAATTTGTATTGCTTTTGTTTTATTTAAATTTATTTAGAATAAATTACATTTATAAATAATATGCATAAAGTTTATTTTATGATACATCACGCATAGGTACATAATAAACATTTTTAGCACTTTTTTTGATTTTGAAAGGTCTATAGTAACAGTTTGTAGTTACTTTAAGAAATTCTTCAGGTGAGTAACGAGAAGGCAAACAAATTTCGTAAGCTTTTACATAATTGTCCAATCCCATTGTAAAACAATTTTTATAAAGAATCAATACATGGTCATTACTAGGTGGCTTAATTAAACGTGTAATAAGACCTACAATAGGAATACCATCTTCACTCATTTTTACCACTACAGCAAAATTAGGTTTTTAGTTTAATTTGTTAATTGTGCAATAGGATACTTCAAAAACTGGAGCAGATGGTAATTGAACCCGAATAGGTGTTTTTATTGGAGCTGATGGACCATATACAATTTTATTAATAACACCACGTCTGTTTAAAAATTTATCGATCAGTTGAAGTTGCACCTTATTAGCAAGACTTAAAACCATGCACATTCTGTTGTTAATGTTTTGTCCATGTCTTCTTGGTTTCTTATGGAATCTTTCAAACTTGTCACAAGAAATATTTTTTAATGGACCCATTGCTCTGATGCATTGAGCATGATGAGTGGCAAAGTGAAACTTAGGTTTGAGTTCTTCATTAAATCAACTAATGTACATTTGATTATGAGTTTCAATCAGCTTTGATAGGTATTTTATTTCTGTTTCTGTTATTGTTGATGATGTTATCAAGGTTATAATGTCATATACAATGGAGAATAAGCCCCATACTGAGTCATCTGTTGGTATTAAGTCACCAATTATAATACCTAAGTATGTAACTAAAAAAGACATTTCAGCGCTGGTTATTAAAATTTGACCATTGGTAAGTTGGTTTGGATTTATAAATGTTACAGGGTTTCCTCTATCAACTTGATCTTTTTCAAATATTTCTAATCGATAATCCAATTCTTCTTTAGTAAAATACTGTTTGTCAATAAAATTTTGAAACATTTTTGCAAAGACTCGACGAAGAATACCAATGAACCAGTCGTGTTGAATGTCACAACTGGATACTTCTGCATTATGAAAGTGAGTTAAAGCGTTGAAAACGCATTCAGATTTTACTCCGTGAGAAGATGATTTCAAATCACTTTCATAGTTTTCAAAGTTTCGTAAAAGTTCTGGTTTTTGTACACAAAGTCTGTAAGCTAAATATTTTGAAACTTTACAAAATCTACAGTAATATTCACTGATAAAGCTCTCACTAAAGCCTAATAAGTTGTTAATACCTAAGTTGTCCCCTAAAATAGCCAGAACAATGAAAAACACTTCAAATTTCTTTTTATCTATTGTTATTGTAATCCCATTTATAAACAATTTTTCAAGTTGTTCAATCAAATTTTTAAAACATTTTTTATTTTTGAATTTTTTATGATTTTCAGTAAGCATAAATTGTGCTAAAAAAATATTTTCTGTAGAAGCAGAATATTTTGGGGGTAAACCAGCAAGTGAAAGATATGTTCCACCAATTTTATATTTACCCGCAGTGGGAGAAAGAGGATCGGGGACCCCAAAATCATCATGGTAAACTAAAGTTGGAAAAACAATTTTATTTTTAAAATTTTTTGATACTTCTTGCCAACGTTTACCTCAATAAACACTCGAATAAGTATTTCCATCAGCTTTAGAAGTCTCTTTTCTCATATAATCAAGAAGCTCCTTGAAAACATTTGGTAACTCTAGGAATAACTTTCACACTGAACTTAAGTCAACACTGTAACCAAAATGTTCTTTATCCGCCCATTTAACTTCGCCATTGATTTTTTGATATCCTTTTGTTGTTCCTATTTTAAATGGCTTTGGCTCAACAAACGTGTTTGCTTCTTTAAACTGTTTTAGTCTTTTAAAATCTGTTTGAGTATCTTCAAAAAAATTAGATTTGAAGGCATTTCTAATTTGCTCATGCATTTCTAGTGGAGTTATTTTAAAAATTTTGTTCTTTATTTCATCAGAAATTTTATCTGAAAACTTCTCTAAGTTGCATAATGTGTTATGAATAGAATCTTTAGTCATTGTAATGTCAGTATATAGTGATGAAATGAATTTTAAATACTCATCTTTCATTGGACTTTCTTCTGCTTTAACAAAATTACTTTTAACAACTGTTTTCATTTCGATACTTTTTTTTTCATTAAATGCAGCTTCATTATTAGTAATACTATTTTGTACTAAACTAAATTTTTCTTGAGACGAAGATGATGTATCCATATTTTTACAACTGTCTGGAGAATTCATTTTAATAATTATATCACTAACTTCACATCTAAAATAATTACATCACTCAGTGCACATCTTACACTTATTTCTAAGAAATAAAAGATCACTATCACAGTCATGAATGTCTTTAATTTATTAATAAATGAATATTTTCAAAATCTTTTACACATTTTTCTACATTAAATAGTCTTGTTTTTTTCAAAAATTAAGAAAATTTGTTTATTCCATTATAGGTTCAGACTTGATTAGTCCAACCCTTTTTAAAGCAGTGTTCATAGTTGGTACTTTTTCATCGTCAAGTTTGTAAATTTTGTAGAGAGACCACTGTATAAACAAAAAAATGTTTACACTTTCAAAAGGGTATCTAATCTCAAACGTCAAATATATTTTTACTAATACATCTATTGCCTTGTGAAAACTCGAAAACTCATATTTGATTGAATCAAAATATATAATAAAAGATTCAAGAGAAGTTAAGCTTTTGCCAACGCCAAGTATAAATGGTAACAAAGGTTGTTTATGTAGCCTAACTTGTAGCTGTTTCTCTTCAATTGCTTTGTCAACATCATTCAAGGTCTACAAAGTATAATTGATTTTATTACATTTTATACTAAAAAAATACAATACTTTAAAAATTTTTATAAATACATTATTATTACCGTAATATGAACAAAAACTCCACATCTTGCTTCTGAACAGTCTGGCCTCCAAAAAGATTTTCTTGTGCCATTTGCTTCTTTTATATGTACTTTGCTGCTTTTTGGCGCCCATATAGAAGATATTATATCTAATTGCATATAAAGTTTGTGATCTGCACTTAAATCATTCAGATTTTTATTTAAGATATCATAAAAGAGCTTTCTCTGAGATGTTGCAGCATTTTTTTTAAATAAGTGTTTGACTCTAACATAACAGTCATCCAACAACAGTTCAACATCAGTTATGCTGTTTGAAAATTTCTTGTTAAAGTCATCTTCAATCTGAAAAATAATTACATTTAATTCACTTATTAAATTTATTTAATTATTATTAATAATTTTTTGCTGCTTACCAGCTGCCATGAAGATAATTCTTTTAAAATAGGCCAACTACTCAAAAGGTTGGTGCCATCTGAGTAATCTCTGTGTTCGATATCAATTTGTCGGATAATATAACTACAATTCCAGTGTTCTTTTACAATCACTGGATCTGTATTGGTCGCTAACCAAGCCTTACTTATTAAGGCATTACTTATTACAGGATCACTTATTTTTTCACACTCAATAACTAAGTTAACAAAAAATTTTCAATATAACCATTATAAAGTGACTGTCATTACAAAAATCAAATGTCAAAATGATCAAAGTAGATAAATAAATTACCTGTAGGAACATTTAAATTTGATTTACTATATCGATTTCTGAAAGTTTTGGTATTCCAATATTTATCCCGAAGTTTTCCTTTTGACTTTTTTCCCTTGTCATCAGATGAATCTTTTTTTTTGACAGAAGGTATAAAATATAAGAATGAATCCTCATTGGGATACTCCACATTGATTTTATCTGCCAGATTTTCTAGGTCTTGGTTACTCAAATCACTGAAAAAATGTGTTTTTATTTACAATAATGAAGTAGGTTGATTAAAAAATTTATTCAAATATTACTTACAAACCATATTTTTTAAAACATTCAATTAAGATAATATCAATAAGTAATACTCTGATTTCATCTGTTAAGTATTTATTATCTCCATAACAGTTATCTATGCAATATCCTAGAGGATGATTATTAATAGCTTCCCTTAAATTAAAATCCCAAACTTTGGAAGATTTAATTTTTTTTGATGCATTGCTTTCAATATGGACTACTTCTATTAAAATCCTTTTATTTTTTTCATTGATCTGAAAGTTTTGAATATCTTCATCTAATTTATTCGGTGAATTTATTATTTCAGAAGAAGCATTCACTATTTGTGGATTTATTGTTACTGATGTTTCTAACTCGGTTTCTACTGAATCATTTGATAAAGGTTCAAGATTTTCCTTATAATTGGCCTGTAATTAAATATAGTTTATAGTTTTAAGTTTTTAAATATAAATATTAATTTAAATTTATCTTTTTCCTAAAATAATTAAAGTAACATAGTATATAATCATTGAAATTTCAATTCCTCCAGACCCCACTTTTTTAAAATTTCATCCATTTTTCTTCCACACTAATTTTTCACAATAATGATTCAAGTATACAATTTTTAAAAGATATAGCATCGAGATGCAGCGTGCTGCCTGCAGCATGCAGTGAGCAGAAAATTATCGAGCGCGCAGCAACGATAAAGACTTAGGCCTTTGTGGTAAAGGCCTAATTTTTTTACAGCTCAAAGGCCTACGCGTTAACGGCAACAAACTTCTTTTCTGAGTGTACATATAAGTTTCGACCACTTGGTGAACACAGTGCAAAATCGCGCGAATTTTCAAATCCGGATCAGTGACTACATTTAAACTCACATTGTGAACACAGTGCAAAACCGCGCGAATTTTTCAAATCCTGATTGGTGACACACATTTTCTCTGCTGGTAATAGTGTCTGAATATTACACTGTAGACTGACTATTCGGCGGTCTCCATCACTTGCCTGCTCACGCAACACACTGTGGTCTGACCATTCGGTGACCGCGACTACTTGCCTGCTTTACACCACACTGTGGCCTGACCATTCGCTGACTGTAACTACTCGCCTGCTTTCATACAGCACTGTGATCTGACCACCATTAGCCAGATTTTTCTACTTTTCTACTTTCGTCAGCTCATATCTCTCGCCTTCACTATGTCAAGTAGAAAAACTGAGTGTTTGTGCACCATCTGTTTAAAGCCAGCGCGATCCAATGCTCACATCCACATATGTGACAACTGTGGAAAGGGTTTCCACACTTCGTGTGCCAAACTTGCTACAGTCAACCTTGAAGGTAAGCCTGGCAAGGCCTGTCCTCCCTGCATCACTCAAGCTACTCCTCCTTCCCATGGAAAACACAACTCTCGCGCCCGATCGATATCATCCTCGTCGAATACTTCAGCACACTCTGAGCCGAAGGATACCTCTGCGAAGGATGATACCACTCTGAAGGAGGCTACCACCGACGAAATGCTGAGGACGATTCTTCACGAGATGAAGTCAATGAGGGATACCAATAGGGAGCGCTTTGATGGAATTGACACCAAGCTGCTGGGACTAGATGCAATCCCCGGCCTGGTCAAGAGAATGGACAACGCTGAGTCGGAGCTAGAAGAGGTTAAACGCGAGCTTGCGGAGATCAAGCAAACACTTGAGTCTTCAGCCGATGTTTCTGCTGAACAAAACCCGGAGCTTCTCAACAAAGTCTTGACCCTTGAAAAGACTAACGCCGAGTTATCCATGCGTCTCACACAAGTCTCGACCCACGTACCTTCGAACTCGTCTGATGTGGTGATCGGCGGCCTTACGGTTCCTCCGGGTGCCTCGCTAAAGGCTTTTGTTCATTCAGTCTTAAAAACTGTGTACGCGGACATTGACTCGCGGGATATTATTTCTGCTCGTCTGCTTATTAGTAAGTCTGCTGTTAAGACAGCCCTAGATGGCACGACGACAGCTGCACCGCACGCACAGAAGGATAAGACTGATGAAAACCCTGGAACGTCTACATCTATTCAGGTACCACGTCAACCACGCCCACCTTCAATCATCGCGACTCTCAGTTCTCGCGCTTTACTCTTGGAAATCATCAAGGGCAAGATTCAACTAGGCAAGCTTCACACTACTGCTCTCTCTCCTAATCTTCCTTCTGGTATTCAGTCAACTGCTATAAGTCCTGCTCTCATCAATATCAATGAGTTCCTGGATAGAGAGACCTTCAAACTTCGACGCCTTGTTTACCAGAAGGCAAGACAACCCAACTCTGGATTTACTACATTTGTAAGAAACGGCAAGGTTTTAGTCCGTAGGACTACTCCCATATCAAGTGAACAGGATCTAGAGCGTTTTTTGTCATAACAGGTATACTCTTACATCTTCTTTCTCGTGGTCATACAACATACTCATCTTACCATCTTAGATTCATCAATCCTTCACCCCATGATACTCCTTCTTCATTTTCATACTCATCTCAAACTTCCTTTCTAACCCCTGATCAGAGGTCCGTGCGGGGCGGGGGCATGCTGCTGCGTATCTGTCATTTCAATGCGAACTCGCTTAAGGGGCATATTGAGCAGCTCAGGCTGTTTCTTTTGACTCAGACCAGGTTACACGTGATTGCTGTCACTGAGACCCATTTAAGTCCTTCGATTGAGGATGTGCTTGTTGCTCTTGAGGGTTATACTATCCTGAGACGTGACCGTAATAACCAAGGGGGCGGAGTAGCACTTTATGTGCATCAGTCCCTCTCAGTCAAACACCTCTGCTCGTCTTCCACTGAGTGGGATGGTAGGCCTGGTCATCCTGAGTATTTGCTTGCTGAGGTTTCTCTGGGTAGCGCTGACCCCATATTTGTAGGTGTGGTGTATAGGCCCCCACATGCTCCGTTTGTCCTTGGGTCTGACTTTGTGTCCGACCTGCGTGATAGTATGCATGATTACGGCACCAAGGTCATACTCGGGGATTTTAACGCGAACCAGCTTTCAGACTCCCCTGATGCGAATTTTGTGCGTGATTTTATTGAGGAGAACTCTCTGTTCTCGGTTCCATTTGGGTCTACACACCACACCTCTCACTCGGATACCTGGCTAGACCTAGTTCTCGTTGACGCACTCGACACTGTGACTGACTATTGGAAGACAGAGACCCCTTTCATTGCAGGACATGACTTACAGACTGTTACCCTTGACATTCAAACCCCACAACTTTTGGCTAATGACTTTACTCACAGGGACCTTAAATCTGTAGATACTGTGGCTTTGAATCAATTTTTGTTTGACTGTGACTGGTCAGTATTCACGGATGAGTTGTATTCACTTAGTGAGAGGGTTGATTGCTTGTATTTTAATCTTAATGCTGCTCTTGATATTTTCGCTCCTCTAAAAACCCTCAAACAAAAGAAGAATCGCCATCCGTGGTTTACTACATACCACCGGGACCTATTGAATGAAAGAGACAGACTCTACAGACGTTACCGATGCTCAAGACTCGATATTGAACTGTTTTTATACAGACAGGCGCGAGATTTTGCACATGTAAGGATCGAGTCTGCGAGACTTGATTACTATTGGTGTAAGCTCAAGGACATCACTGATCCTCAGCAGCTCTGGAAGGAACTAAGGCGACTTGGTATCTCTTCCGGAGCGGATTCTAATTTGGGCGGTTTTTCAGTAGAAGATCTTAATGCTCACTTTGCCTCTGTTTCTTTTGATAGTATGGCGCCGGATCTCTCTCTCTTTCTGAATGACTTGGGAAGAGAGGAAGATCATGGTGGCTTCGCGTTTGTGGATGTGACGGTGGACGAGATAGCACGTGCTATCAGTCAGTCGACATCCCAGGCAGTGGGCATTGACTCTCTTCCACAGAGCTTTATACAGTCAGCTTTTCCATTTATTGGTCCTTTCATCTGCAAAATCTTTAATACTTCCCTATCGACTTCGACTTTCCCTGAGCAGTGGAAAAAGTCGATGGTGATCGCACTGAATAAAATTCCCTCTCCATCTTGCCTGAATGATTTTCGTCCCATCTCCCTGCTCAGTTTCATGTCGAAGATTCTTGAGAGGCTTGTCCATAACCAGATTTCTACTTTTGTTGAATCGCAGGGTTTGATGGACGATTATCAGGCAGGTTTCAGGGCGGGACATAGTACACAGACGGCACTGCTTAAACTCACGGACGACATTCGAATCGGTGTGGACAGGAGACAAATGACTGCGCTACTACTTTTTGATTTTAGTAAAGCCTTCGATTTGGTCTCGCATGTAACATTGCTCAGGAAGCTGCAATCTCTGGGTTTTTCGCATGGGGTTTTGAGGTGGGTTGCCTCTTATCTGACTGGCCGTTCGCAGGCAGTAAGAGCGGAGGACGGCACTTTTACTTCTTTCTGTCCCCTTAATAAGGGTGTGCCTCAGGGCTCGGTGCTGGGTCCTCTGCTCTTCCTTCTGTTCATCGTTGATATTGCCCATGGCCTTGGCCCTGATGTCTGCTATGTGGTTTATGCGGATGATTTGCAGATTTACGTGCGGGGCCAACTTGAGGACATGCATGCCATGCTGGGAAGACTGAGCCGGGGTGCTGAGCACGTCGCTGACTGGGCTGCCGCCAATCAGCTGGTACTGAATGCTAGTAAGACCAAGGCAATGGTTTTTGGGACTCCGTCGTATGTCAATAGCTTTAATGAATTGGGTATTCATGACCTGCAGTTTGGCGGCTGCACTGTCCCGTTTGTCCCCTTGGCGCGTAGTCTGGGGGTGGTGCTGGACTCTAAGCTGAGCTGGAAGGACCATGTTCGTTATGTTTCTCGGAGAGCCAATTCTCTTTTGTACCGTCTTAACCATTTCAGACGCAGCACCACCTTTCAACTGCGCAAGCACCTTATACAGACCCTGCTCTTTCCTATAATTGACTATTGTTCACTTGTGTACTGTAATATCTCGGGTGAGCGGGATCTCGTATTACAGCGCTTGCTCAATCGTGGGATCAGGTACATCTTTGGGATCAGGAAGAGCGATCATGTCACACCTTATAGACGTGAGCTCGGCTGGCTTCGGGTGGCGGGCCGCAGAGATTATTTTGCTGCCTGCTTGCTCTATAGAATCCTGCACACAGGTACTCCGTCTTATCTGGCGAATTTTTTTGTTGAAAAGCTCAGCTCACGTCCCTTGAGATTGGCTAATCCGCATGCACTTGATGCCTTGATTGTCCCCTCTTTCCGCACTAGATCTCTGGAGCGATCCTTTCATGTATTAGCTACCTACTCCTGGAATACCATACCCCCAAATAATCGCCAATCTACATCCTTCACTTCATTCAAACAACTCATCAAATCACACATCTTTAATACCGAGGGAGAAGATTAAGCTTTTCTACACTGTTGAGCTCGAGATCTGTATGGAATGAAATGTTAGTTTGTGATTCTCGGAGTGAATACTGATGAGAATGATAATTGTTACCCATGTTACTGTGATTGCTATTGTATACCATTATATTCATTTTATTTATTTATTTTTTTTTCATTTTTTTTTTTTTTATTGCTTTCATTATTATTATTATTACTTATATTATTGTTATTTTATTCTATCTTATTTTATTATAGTTTATTTTATTTTATATTGAAATTATATCCTAATGAAGAACTTTGTTATAATCTTATGTATTTTGTACAAAATAATGTACATTTAGTAAACACATCAAAATCAAATCAAAAATCAATCTGAAAATGCCCATTAAAATTTGGGAAACCACCAATAGAAAAATCTGATGCCCCTTCAAGCGAGTGTTCCGGCAAGGCACCCTCCCTGCCGTGGGCCCAGCAGGCACCCCAGCTCGGTACGCCTTCGTCCTTCGTCCTTTCGTCCTTCAACAACTATTTTTTTTTTTTCATCCACCAGATCCAGGTGGCCCTGCAAACAAGAGAAGTTCTTTTTCTTTTAGAGAGAGAGAGAGAAAAGAGGAGGAACAACAGAGTTACTCTACAACCCGTAGGGTCAAAGACTTTAATAAAAGTAAGTTAATATTATTTCAATTTGATTTATTTTCGCCTTTTTCTTTTTTTTTCTCTTTTCAACTATCTTTTTTCTATTCTAAATTCAAGTTCTGTTCGCATGAATGGGACCGAGAACGTAAAGTTCTGGTTGTGTTCCTGCCTACAAAACTAATAAAAAGGATAGCCACGAGCGCCTTTTAATAAAAATAAAATTAAAAGCTATTCCCTTTTCAAATCAATTAGTTTTACTATCTGGGACCTCTTACGAGGTTGTGGAAAGTTATAACCTCTTTATGAAATTTAAAATTCAATTGCATAAAATTTCTTAGTCCTTTTATTCACGAACCCATTAAGTCGGAAACTTCTTAAAAATTAAATCAAAGCTAGACATCGAATAAGCAACAAGAACGCTACATAAGCCCCAAAAACCGATCAACTATCATTTATCCCCTAAGATTTTAACCCTCAAAACCTTGGGAGCCTGAGTTGAGTTATTCCAAAAATATGTGTGCATTTTAGTTAACTTAAGCATGAAATAAATGATTCTGTAAGTATACCTAATGACGCTGCACTGGTGCAAATACATCATGATATTGTAAGTCTGAGATTTTAAACTCCTAAATGGCGCGGTTGACTAGGAAAACGCTATAAGTTTTTTACTTATTGTTTAACTCTTTTTGCAACGTCATCGACCATTTTTTTTTTTAACTATAAATTGAATGTTTTAACGAATAAGACACATTTAGGAAAAAATGTAAAAATTTTCGTTTCTTGATTAGTTATTAATTTTTTTTTATATTATTGTTTTGTTATTTTGTAATTTTTTTAATTAGTGTAAATAAAAATTCACCATAACGTTCTTGTGGAATGAAAAAAAAAAAAAAAAAATTTTTTTTATTGATTTGATATACAAATATTGAGTACGCTCAACTTGTAAGATGATTCCACTCTGTAACCAGGGCTTAGGGGGCTCAGAGCTTGGGGGTTAGCCAATCAGTATTTCTTTGAACTTGGGCGCCCAGGACTTTGGGGGCTTAGAGCGGGGGGGGGGGGTAGCCAAACAGATTTGTTGTTGAACTCGGGCGGTCAGGGTTTTGGGGGCTTAGAGCTTGAGGGGTAGCCAATCAGTTTTTTTCTTGAACTCGGGAACCCAGGGTGTTGGGGGCTTAGAGCTTGGAGGGTAGCCAATCAGTATTTTGTTGAACTCGGGCGCCCAGGGTTTTGGGGGCTTAGAGCTTGGGGGATAACTGATCAGATTTCTTGTTGAACTGAGGCGCCCAGTGTTTTGGATGTTTACAGCTTGGGGGATTAACTACCAAAAAACTGCAAACTTTATTTTTAAGAATCAACAAGTGCTCGCCCTGATCCCTCCGGAGTCGAAACTTCCTGGAGAAATCGTCTTCAAGGCGTACGTATCATCAGGGGCACCAGGTGTCCACCCTGACCCATGAGGAGTCAAAACTTCCTGGGGAATTCATCACCAAGGCGTACGTATCACGAGGGGCACCAGGGGTCCGCCCTGACCCATCCGGAGTCGAAACTTCCGGGGGAAATCCTCTCTAAAGCGTAAGTATCACCAGAGGCACCAGGTGTCCACTTTAACCCATCCGGAGTCGAAACTTCCTGGGGAAATCCTCTCTAAGGCGTAAGTATCACCAGGTTGACCAGGTGCTCGCCCTGATCACTCTGGAGTCGAAACTTCCTGGGGAAATCTTCTCTAAGAAGTAAGCATCACCAGGGGCGCCAGGTGTCCGCCCTGATCCCTCCGGAGTCGAAACTTCCTAGGAAAATCGTCTCCAAGGCGTACGTATCACCAGGTGCACCAGGTGTCTGTCCTGACCCCTCCAGCATAAAAGTTTCCGGGGGAAATCATCTATAGGTTGTGTTTTTTTAATTTAATTTTTTTGTGCCCTGCTACTACGCTTTTACTCACGCTGTACATATATATGTTATCTCCATTGGAATCAGGCCTCTCAAAAGTGTGAACCAGCCGGACGCGCCAAATTAGAAATCTTCAGGCATGCCTGACTTGATTTTGTTTGTTTTTTTTTTTTTAATAAATAAAGTGAGTAACAAAATTTGTATTTTTAATAGACAAATAAACGGAAAAGCTTACAACCCCATAACCCTAGGCGTAGTGAATAACAAATAATTAACTTTTGTAATAAACAAATAAACCGATAAGCTACAACCCCATAACACTGGGCGAACTTAGTAAAAAATTATTAAATTTTTTGTAGAGTTATTGCATTCACTTGGTGAAAATCCATTGTCAATTCGATAATAATAAAAAACAAAATGTTTTCGATTTTCACAATTTATTTATTAACATTAGTTAATACATTAGCCTCATGACAGCCGTTTCGACATACAATGTCATCTTCAGATGAGTATATACAATACTAAACTTAATTACAAACATCTATTCACTTAAAGAGTTATCCTTATTTACAAAGTATACAAATTTAAGAGTGGGGAGTTAATTTTTTTCATAAATAAATAAGCCGATAAGCTACAACTCCAAAACACTGGGCCTAGTTAGTAAAAATAATTAATTTTTTTTAAAAACAAATAAGTCGATAAGCTACAACCCCATAACACTGGACAAGCTTAGTAAAAAACGAGGTAAAAAATAATGAATTGTTTTAATAAACAAATAAAATGAAAAGCTACAACCCCATAACACTGGGCGTACTTAGTAAATATAATTAATTTTTTAATAAACAAATTAGCCGATGAGCTCCACCCTTATGACATTGGGCGTAGCGAATGGAAAATAATTAATTTTTTAAATAAACAAATAAGTCGATGAACTACAACTCCAAAACACTGGGCGTACTTAGTAAAAATAATTAATTTTTTTAATAAACCAATGAGCCGATAAGCTACAACCCCATAACACTGGACGAACTTAGTAAAAAACGAGGTAAAAAATGATAAATTATTTTAATAAACAAATAAACTGAAAAGCTACAACCCCATAACACTGGGCGTACTTAGTAAAAAATAATTAATTTTTTTAATAAACAAATAAGCCGATCAGCTACAACTCCAAAACACTGGGCGTAGTTAGTAAAAAAAATTAATTTTCTTAATAAACAAATAAGCCGATAAGCTACAACCCCATAACACTGGACAACTTAGTCAAAAACGAGGTAAAAAATAATTAATTGTTTTAATAAACAAATAAACTGAAAAGCTACAACCCCATAACACTGGGCGTACTTAGTAAAAAACGAGGTAAAAAATAATTAATTGTTTTAATAAACAAATAAACTGAAAAGCTACAACCCCATAACACTGGGCGTACTTAGTAAGAATAATTAATTTTTTTAATAAACAAATTAACCGATAAGCTTCAACCTCATGACACTGGGCGTAGCGAGTGGAAAATAATTAATTTTTCAAATAAACAAATAAGTCGATGAGCTACAACCCCATAACACTGAGCTTACTTAGTAAGTAATAATTAATTGTTTTAATAAACAAATAAGCCGATAAGCTACAACTCCAAAACACTGGGCGTACTTGGTAAAAATAATTAATTTTTTTAATAAACAAATTAGCAGATGAGTTACAACCCTATAACATTGGGCGTACTTAGTAAAAAAAAATTAATTTTTTTAATAAACAAATTAGCCGATAAACTCCAACCTCATGACACTAAGCGTAATGAATGAAAAATAGTTAATTTGTTTAATAAACAAATAAGCCGATGAGCTACAACTCAAAAACACTGGGTGTATTTAGTTAAAATAATTAATTTTTTTAATAATCAAAAACGCCGATGAGCTACAACCCCATAACCTTGGGCATGGCAAAAAAAATTTTTAATTTTCTTAATAAACAAATGAGCCGATGAGCTACAACCCCATAACACCGAGCGTAGTGAATGAAAAATAATTAATTTTTTTAATAAACAAATAAGCCGATGAGCTACAACCCCATAAGACTGGGAATAGTGAATGAAAAATATATAAATATTCAAATGAACAACTAAGCAAACAAGTTTATCACCCCATAACCTGGGGCCAAGGCCAGACTGGCTACCCCCCAAGCTCTAAGCCCCCAAAACCCTGGGCGCCCGAGTTCAACGATAAAGATGATTGGATACCCCCCAAAACCCTGGACGCCCGAGCTCAACGAAAAAGCTGTTTAGCTACCCCCCAAGCCCTAAGCCCCCAAAACCCTGGGCGGCTGAGTTCAACCAGAAAGCTGATTGGCTATCCCCCAAGCACTCACCTCCAAAACCCTGGGCAGACGAGTTCCACTAAAAAACTAATCGGCTTTTCCATAAGCTTTAAACCCTCAAATCCGGGGCGCCCGAGTTTAACAAAAAAGCTGATTGGCTACCCCCCCAGCTCTAAGCCTCCAATACCCTGAATGCCCAAGTTCAACGAAAAAGCTGATTGGCTACCCCCCAAGCTCTAAGCTCCCAAAACTCTGGACGGCTGAGTTCAACAAGAAAGTTGATTGGCTATCCCCCAAGCTCTAAGCCCCCAAAACCTTGGGTAGACGAGTTCCACTAAAAAACTAATCGGCTATGCCATAAGCTTTAAACCCTTAAAACCTGGGGTGCCCGAGTTTAACAAAAAAGCTGATTGGCTATCAGCTTCTGTGTTAAACTCCGGCCTTCAGGGTTTTAGAGCTTATGGCATACCCGATTAGTTTTTCTAGTAGAACTCAACCACCCAGGGTTTTGGGTACTTAGAGTTTGGGGGGTAGCCAATCAGATTTTTCGTTGAACTCAGGCACCCAGGAGTAGTGTAACTAGGCACGTTCTGGACAAACTTGTGTTGGTGAGCTCTGATGTCACACACACACACACACACACACACACACACACACACACACGCGGCTTTTGGTGCGTGCGTCTTGGGTGGGGGCCTGGGCGGCCTGGTGGGCCTGGGGAGGGGGGGGAGGTGGCGCGCGGCGGCGGCCGCTGGACCACCACGACGGCCTTGACGCGGTGCGTGCGCTAGACCATGCGATCAAACAAAATTTCGACGCAACGTTACACCTACAATAATCATGGAGCCCATGAAAAACCCATTAGTCAGTATTATGTTTTTTGCGTCTCCAAAAAAAGTCGTGGCTCGGCCTCGGGCGGGCTAGAGGATCGCGCGTAGTGGCGGTAGAAAGCCGCTGGACTACCACGACGACCTTGACCTTCTGCAGCGCGCTGTACTATGCGATCAAACAAAATTACGACGCAACGTTACACCTACAATAATCATAGAGCCCATGAAAAACTCATTAGTCAGTACTGACTTTTTTTTTCATAGTGATGATTGTTTTGAAAAGAATATCCTTATTTTTCATCATTCAAGTTTGAGCATTCGTCCGAGTAACATAGAAGACGTCCTGGTGAGTATTGTTTCAAAGATTTTATTTAAATTTAAAAATTTAAAAAATTTTAACTCTTTGTAACAATATTCACAGATAAAAAAAATGGCTTCAACATCTAAAACAACCGGTGACTGCAGTGGTCAAGATAAAAAACAAGAACAATGTAAGTCTTTACATTTTAAAATGCAAAAAGTTTGTAAATTAAATTTGTAAATTGTTATTTACAGCCATGAAATCTAAAAAAGTGAAGAAAGGCAACGACGACGAGACATCATCATCTGAGGAGTCATCATTGTCATCATCACCATCATCGCCTTCATCTCGCTCGTCAACTTCCAATGATGAATGGAAAAATGAATTGAAGGTATTTTTCACATATTAAATAAAAAAAGAACGTAGAATAAAAATTTTTTTTTTATTTTCAGAATGAGTTATTGGACATCTCAGCTATAAAACAGCAAGATGGTTTTTTACCTCAAAAAAAAGAAAGATTTGAAGATGAATAAAAAATACACCATCCACAACATTCGCAAAATTGGTACACGTTTTGGACCGGCTGTGGTGGTGAATTTAAATAACAAATACAATTACTTCTTACCGAAGAAAATAGCTACAACAATACATAAAAATAAAAAGTCTTCTGCAATTTTAAATAAGGCTTCAAAAAAAGGAATATTATCCTTGTTTAAAAACAAGGATGATGAAATCGTAATCGCTACAAATCTAGAAAAATAATAAGGAGAATGTATTCAATAAAAAGGTACACCAAATTCACAAAGTTACTTTTTTTATTTTTCAACTTACAATAGATAAATTACATTTATTTAATATTCAAATCATACTAACAATGAATTATTTTATTTTTATTTTCAAATCACACTTACAACGAAGTATTTTTTAATTTATCAACTTTCGAAACATCTTTTTTTTTATCTTTCTGTTTAACAATCTTATTTTTAATCTTTATAGACTTCGAAACATACTTTTTTTTTCTGGTTTTTGTTTATCTTTCTGTTTAACAATCTTTATAGACTTTTTATTTCTGTTTTTTTTAATACCAAGAAGACTGCTCCTTTTCTTTTTTACTTGCATATTATTATTTTTTTTTTTTCATCGCGTTCAAAAATTTTTCCAAACCAATCATCATAGCTCGGCAAAACAAATTTTTATTTTCTCTGTCAGAATCATCAGCTTCAGCAACCTCATCATCAGTGTGAATGGTTTGTGTAGCAATAGATTGATTTTGTTGTGCATCAACTGGAATTAAAAAAAAAAAATTTTTTTTATAACAAGAGTTTAATTTTTTATTCTAAAATTTCAATTTTTATGCAGAGTTTTAATTTTTCCTTTATTGTAAAGTTACAATTATCAAAAGAGTTTTTTTTTATTTTTTCAAAAGTTTAATTTTTATGCAGAGTTTTAATTTTTCCTTTATTGTAAAGTTACAATTGTCAAAAGAGTTTTTTTTATTCTTCATGCAAAAAGTATTTTTTTTTTTTTTTATTTACTTACGATTGGGCATGTCAAGAAAAGTCCAAAGATTTATGTTTTCATCGAAAGAGTTTTGCAGTTGTTGCTGATGTTGATCAACTTCATCTCCTAACATTTTGCGCAGTATTTTATGAGACACTTGGTCTCAAAAAGATTTGTATTCTAATGGGCTAAGCAAGGTAGACAGTCGCGAATATCTATATCGTAACGTAAATGCTCGGGCAGCTTTTCAAACAAATGATGTATGCCGCGCTCAAAATAATTTAGCAGCACGTATTTTGATATATATTTTAACTCGTCGGCGGAAAGACTTAAAATGTTATCCTTGTGAATGAGGAGCGTGAAAAACATAATTCCTCTCAGTTCAATAGACAAAATTTGACTGACGAAAAAATTAAAATGTGTCTGCTATTAGAAAATTTTTCCGCGTATGCGCAGTAAATATTAATTAAAAAATTACTGTTCTATGTTTCTATCAGTTTTGAATAGGCGATGCTCCGATGATTGCAATCTTTGCAGGATATTGGTTATATCATCTGAAAACTCGGTTGTTCTTTCACTCAAGTTTATTTTATTGTTTGATATTTCTTTCATTAACTCAGACACGATGTCCGTTAGAATTTTTTTAATTGGAATGATCGTACTATCATCCAACATTTCAAGAATGATTTTCGAATCCATATTGATTTTCAAACGTTGTTAACACTTTAGCGTCTCGTTAACGACTGACGACCGCCCTCTGTCGTGACTTGTTTTATATATATAAAAAGACGCGGGAAAAGATTCAAAATACAAAGCTGTTTTTTTTTTTTTTTTATTGTAACTCGCTTATACTAATTGGTTTAAATTACTTTATTCACATCACCATTCATTGGATTATAGTTTATTATACGGTCGTGGATGATTAAACAGTATGCCGCGGTCTTATCAGGTATATTCTCTGAAGATTCAAATTCAATGCGAACGTCGACAGGACCGTTTTTTAAGGATTCGTTTTGTTTTGAACAATCAATCACAAATAGACACGCTTCATTTTTAAATTGTAGTTTAGTTAACAGTGGTATCCAATTTTCGTTTTTCGTGTTGTAAAAAGAATCATAAAAATTTACATAATTCTCATAAAGCATTGAAATTTGATTTTTCGTAAAATCGGTGTTTAAATTATTATACGGATAGTATTGCGAATTTAAGTATACTCTCAAATTATTGATTTTACAATGATCAAAATAACTTGAACAGAGCTCTCTATTATTTTTTCTATTAGTTTGAAAACCGATTATCATGAAACGAGGTTTCTCCAGCTGATTGGATGTTTTTACAAGCCAATTATTTTTAGTGGTTTTAGGTACTAGAGGCCACTCATGGAGTTCCCAACTACGAAAACTCATAGCAATTGAACGTCCTTTTTGAAGATAATTTAGCAAGCTTACTTTATTTGTGTCTGAAAGCGTTACGTAAGGCATTAACCATTCAATTTTAGAAATGTTTATCTTGATTTCTTCAAAAGTAGTTCCTACTTTTTTTTGATTGACAGAATTAAAATCAGTATTCGATCTACGGATGATAAGTTCATGTTTGGCGTTAACAACAACTTTCTCCAGAACGTCTTCCATTTTTTATATTGTTTTTAAAACAACAAAAGAAATGACAAGTTACTTTCCACCACGAACGATTTTTAGCCCTAAACTTTTCAGAAACTCTTTGTTGTCTCGAGTGAGCGCTTTGCGAGCTCGATGATGACTGATTGAAAACCCACATCTTTTGTTGCTTTTATATCTTTGCGGAGGATAAAATTTCTTAACTCCACTTCCACGATGCACGATTCCCATTATGTACCCTTTATGTGCAGTCTAATTGTTATCACTTCTTCTCTAAAGTTTACCAAGTCTCCGTCTTGGTCGACGACGCGCAATTGTAGATAGTCGATAGACTTTACGCTTACAGGTAGGTAAATGACTTGTCCTGGAACTTCTATAATTTTGAATCCTGGATCAGCAGAAGGAAAAAATTGATGAATTGTATGAACTTTTTCGTTGTTTATGTAAGCACCGTCTGTGATATTGCACTCAATTCTCAACGAATTGATCTTGATTATCAACACAGGAAAATCGGAAATGTGTTTTTTATTTGCGACGAGTTTGCGTTTATCAAATCCTAATAATTTTGCAACCGAATTCGCACGAGTAAAGTCAATATTTAGAGAACTTGTAATCTCAGATCGTAATGTATTTTCGTTTGGCTTAATCGAAAGTGTAATTTTTTTATCAATAGCTTTTAAAATATCTTGCAAATGTTTCTCAATACCTCTTATTTCGTAAGTACCAGTTGGGATGGTAATCGTTTGATCACCTATATGAAACTGATTATTTTCAGCGTCAATGTTTCGTATACTATTGAAGGTTAAGAACTCGACAAGTCCTATAGTATAGCTTTTGTCCGGTGAAAGCTCGATCGGGGGAAAATCTTGTGCCTCAAGAATCGAAGATGTGCCTGATAAAGTTAGAGTAATTGACTCCATCACATCTCGAGATAAACTAGTAGAGAAGATGGTGAACAATATTCTTATATACGTTTTAATTTTCCACACAAAAATTGTAAATACAACTGACCACAATTGTAAGAATTGTAATCTTGAAATCTCTCTGCATTGTACTTTATTGAATCAACATTTAAATAATCCATCAACTCGAGAGGAGGTTGAAGATTTCCAAAACTATCAAAGTAGACAACATCGTTGCCGCGTTTCCGATAAGCAACCCAGTGTGTTCCAAGTCCACTGTCATCATCTAAATTTACAATAGCCGATTCTCTGTAACGAGAGCCTGTTGATGGTAGTTTATTTTTCATAAGCACTCCTCGACAGTATGGAATTTTTAGCAACTTGGCAAATTTAACCAAGTCAAAATTTGTTAGTGCGCGATCGGGTAAAATTATTTTGAACTTTTTTTTTTTTAACCCCTTTTTTTATTTCAAACCCCGACCTTGTTGCGATTTCATGTACAATTCTTGACCCTTTGGCGATCTCAAATACAAGCCTTTTCCTTTTCGTGAACCTAGGTATAAGCCGAAACCCCTCTTGCGAGATCCAAGATACAAACCTTTGCCTATGGCTAATGCTTCCATAGTTTTATTGTGTCTTTTATTTTCTTCCAACTGTTGTTTAGCTGATTTTGCATCGTTGATAGCTTTGTATATTCCTGCAGAACCACCCGCTAATGCACCCGTGGCACTCAAACCGGCAAACAAAGGTACGAGTGGTAGGAACCCTCCAATCTTCGAAGGCACAGGTAGGACTCGAGGGATTTTTATTTTACTTTTTCCACCAGCCTCTTTGACGGCAGACTTGAAAGTTTTAAATGCCGAATTAATTATACCGATAGGACCTTCGCGCAGATCAATTGACCTTCTTGTTTTTTGAATAATACTATTTAAAGTTGTGATTTTTTTTTTTTTAGCTTTCCTCTTAGTAGTTTTTCTTTTAGAAACTATTTTCAATCCCATTCCTAATTTTGTTTTTAGTTTCATGGCATTTGTAACAGCATAGGCTGCAGCTTTTTCCTTGAGCTTAGCATCTTCAGACAGTACCCTTTGCCAAGCTTTATCGGCTAGAGTTTTGTCGGCCGTGTGTCTTGCACTCATGTTGTCTCCATTTTGCGAATAAGCAATATAGTGTTCTTTGCAAGCGGCATCAAGTTGGTTGATTGGCAAATCATCTCGAGCCAATCGAGCTTTCAGTTTTGTGCCTGGTCCGCAATAATTGTATCCGGGTAAGTGTAATTCGACGGGAAGTTTGTCAATGATTTTGTTGAGCAAACCTCTTCCCCGCTTACTTTTCTTTCTTTTATTGTACGTAATCATCTGTGTTCAACGTTTCATCCAAGACTGACCTTACAGTATAAAAGGTGTAGTATTTATACCTTTAGCAAGTCGTTTTGACGTGTATTTTTAAACATCAACATGGATTTTAGTGAAAATTCTTTGAGACTTCCCGTGCTCAACTTTGACGTTATTGCTGAGCGAGAAAAAAAAGCAAAGCGTCACGGTGATTTACTACCTAGTAGTATTCGCACAGTCATCTCGGGACCCTCTAATTGTGGAAAAACTAATAGTTTATTAGCTCTTATAACACATCCAAACGGCGTGAGATTCGAAAATATTTATATTTATTCGAAATCGCTTGATCAGCCAAAGTATAAGTTTTTGGAAAAACTTTTGAAATCCATAGACGGAATGGAATACCTACCTTTCAGTGAGCACGACGAAGTAGTAGCACCAGATAAGGCCCTACCAAACTCAATAATAATATTTGATGATATAGATGCGAAAAAAAAAAAAACGTCAAAGCTTTTTATTGTATGGGTCGACACAAAAATGTTGACTGCTTCTACCTATGCCAATCCTATGCTGCAGTGCCGAAACACTTAGTTAGAGACAACGTTAATTTATTAATTTTATTTCGTCAAGATGAAGTTAATCTTAAGCATATTTATGACGATCACGTGAATACCGACATGTCATTCAATCAATTTAAAAACTTGTGTTCAAAGTGTTGGATCGAAGGCAAACACAGCTTTATTGTTGTCGACAAAGATAGGGATATCAACGAAGGCAGATATCGAAAAGGTTTTGATTGTTTTATCATAAATATATCGTAGACTATTGAAAATCATTAGTCTCTTATGTGTCTCTGATGCGCTAACATGGCCCAAATTTCTCGAAAAAAGAGTGTTCTTGCGGAACTTGTTAAAGCTCGCGAAGCCGTGAAAAAAAAGTTTAATCTCATCAAGTCGCAAAAGGATAATACCAAACGTGTTTTGAACGAAACGTTTAAACCTATAACCGATCCTCTGCAACAACTTGTTCAAAAAAACGAAAATTTTCATACAAAAAGAAATAATGAAAGCTTCATGCAAGATGATGATGATGATGATGATGATGCATTTAAACAAAGACTACTCAATCTTTCTTTGATAAACGAAGAAGATGATGAACACGAAAAAATGGACAAAAACGTGAATTTCGAATCACATGACACTGCAGAAACAGATGACGAAGAATCGTTTCACGAAATTGAAAAATTAAAACAACACGATGAAAATGTTTTAGATCTGTCAAAGTTTGAGCCAGATGGAATTTATGGAGTGAAAAAAACCAATGACGGATACACGCTTGGAAGTGTTCCTATAAAATTTGAAAGAGATGACATTATCGTTGATGATAAATCTTTCTCCATGACTCCTGGCTTACTCGAACTCATTGTGCATAGAAATCCACAAAATTATGAAATTAAAGATTTAACTTTGTACAAACAAATTCTTGAAATTTCGAATGCGCACAGAAAGAGTAACAAACCAAACGCACAAATAAAAAAACATACCACAAGTAATAAATATAATTTTATTATTGCACCTTTATTTAAAATAGAGCCTATAGATACACCTCCTAAAGTTAAATTTCCAGCAAATGCCTTGAAAAAAACTGCGCTTGATAAAAAAAGTTTCAAACACACACCATCAAAGTTGGGTAGAGGTTTGACTCCTCATTTGAAAATTGCAAAACGAAACTCGTCTCTAGATTATGTCTACTGGGACGATCCAAATGAGCTGGTCGATCGTCTTCGGTTGTTAATGGCCGAACAAGCTGCAGGCAATCTCAACCACACAAACGAAATTCATTCGATTCTGGAGGAATTGCGAGAAACCAAGTACATATATTAAAGAAATGGATGGTGTATCATCCTAGTATCAATATGGGTGTTGATGTGTTTGGACGTCAAAGCAGTACAGCAAAAGACAAACGCGGACCGCCAGGCAACAGATTCAAATTTACACGCGAGGGTAACTTTGACATTGAAAACAAGAGGTTAACCGATATCGCGTCGCCCGTGCAACCAAACGACGCGGTTGATCTTGCAACCTTAAAATCTTTGCTGCTAAAACAAAAATCCGACATTATCGACGAATTTAATAAAGCACAATCAGATAATACTGCTAAATTCGAATATCTATTGCAGAAACAAAGAGCAGATCTCGGCATGTAGATGGCGGGTAAAGAAAAGGGTCTGCAGGAGTTTTTTAAATCTAATATACGCAATATCGAGGAAGAAATATCCAAGTTGAAAAAGAATGGATCAAAAGCACGTGTTGGTTAATGAGTTGCACAAGCCAGCTCAACGCAAGTATGCTCGAAGAAAAGTTGAAATGAGAGGCATAAACGACACACTGCAATGCGACTTGGTAGAGATGATTCCGTATGCTGATGAAAATGACGGTTACAAATACATACTCACCGCAATAAATATATTCTCAAAGTACGCTTGGGCAATTCCGCTAAAAACAAAGTCAGGAAAAGAAGTTACAAACGCAATGAAATCCATCTTGAAAACAATCACACCTCCGCGTAATATCCATGTAGATGAGGGAAAAGAATTTTACAACGAAGATTTTATAAAGTTGATACAAAAGTACAAGATTAACATGTACTCTACGCACAGCGGACTCAAGGCTTCAATATGCGAACGATTTAATCGAACTCTGAAGGAGAAGATGTGGAAACAGTTCAGCCTGCAAGGTAGCTACGAGTGGCTTGATATCTTATCCAAACTCGTTAAAGAGTACAACAATCAAAAACATCGAAGTATAGGTATGAAGCCAAAGGACGTCAACGAAGATAACGCACACGAGGTCTTGCAAAGATTGAGAAAATTTAAAAGAAAATCAAGAAAGCCTCTGAAATTTAAAGTTGGGGATAAAGTGCGCGTGAGTAAAACAAAACATATATTTGAGAAAGGTTACACGCCAAACTGGACGGTTGAAGTCTTCACAGTTACTCGTAACAGACGAAGTAATCCACCCATGTTCTACCTAAAAGATTACAAAGACCATCCGGTGAAAGGAGGCTTCTACGCCGAAGAGTTTCAAAAAACCACGTGTCCAAATGTTTATTTAGTTAAAAAGGTGATTGAACAACGCGGTAATCGTCTGCTGGTCAAATGGCTAGGATTCGATGACAGTCACAATAGCTACATTCATAAAAAAGATTTGTAATATTTTTTTTTGTTCAATCCAAAACTTACCTCATAATTTTTTTTTTATTAATGAAATTATATGTAACACTGTGTTAAAGGAATAAAAATAAAAAGACAAACAAAGTATGTTTTATTATTACATTTAATTCACAAAAACCAATCCTACAGATAAAAATTTAACATAGACTTTTAATCAATACAGGACTTAATACATATTCCATATATTTTATTCTTTTTTTAAAAATTATTGGATTGAGTATGAGCGCGGCCCTTTGACATCGTAGTTTAAAACGCTCTCGATCTCGGGCTATCTGTTCCCACGGACCGATTCTTGCCTGCATACTCGCATATGAATAAACACACATAACACGCATTGAAACATTGTCACTAAATCTAACTTTTTTCATCATCATCATTACACATTGAGTTTATAACACTTTTGCAAATCTACAATATTTATCCTTTGTAACCGTGAGGTAGCGTGTCGTGTGAATTTTTCAGCATACACCTCTTATCGTCAAAGGCATTTAGTGCAATTTTTTTTTGGTTAATAGAAAAGAGACAGTGACAACTTGAGGCAATCAAACCTTGTGTAATGAATATTTGTTTCTCTTGATTATTTAAACAATCATCGAAATCTTCGAATTTTATTTCATTTGCAACAACAGACTGTAATATTCCTTGTATTTTTTTCACAACATCATTTTTTTCTCCAGCATCGCTTTTTTCAATTAGAAGACAATAAACTTTTGCGCGCAATCCTCTGTACAATAAAACTATCCTCCCGGCACACTCATCTTTCATCAAACCTAAAACTTTTTTATTTTCCAGAGGAATACCAAAAACATTATCTTTAGGATAGTTACTTGTGTCGAATTCCGATTCCAACTTTTTTTCAATAACATTCTTTTTTACAACTTCATAAATATCTTTATTTTTTAATTCATAAAGGAGTGAGTCTGTATCTGTGCATAAAATTTTACAGTTATCAACATCATATTCTTTCAACATAAAATTATATTGAAAATCATAGAGGCAAACTTTTGATAGTTCTAATATTGCCATACCAACGTAGACGGGTTTAACGAGTACGGTAATTTTTTTTCTCATTTCAACACCAACCAAAGACTTGTTAATATTTTAAATCGCTTAAAATAAGGATTTGATATGCGAGCTTCCCCACCATATCGACCCTTCCATTTTTTAATCAATTTTATATTCACACGCTTGCGAACATTCTCAATCATTTTACCATAAACCGCATTATTCATTAATTTGTACAGATTTTCTTCAAATTTATTTGATGAATTTGCGCGCAAGTTATTATTTAAGTCGATGTATGGTTTCAACCACGCTTTTAGTCGAGATCGCAGAATTCTATGTATTTTAGTTATAATCAAACCTGCTTCGACACATTGTTTCAAGTTTTTATAATGAATTACATAATTTTTTTTATCATACAACGTAGCCATTAATTTTCCATTTCTATGCTCGGGACAAAATGGTAAATCTTTATGTGTTGGATGCAATTTTTCTGGATATTTTTAATCAACTTCTAAAATATATCCTGTTTTGGTTGTATCTGAAAATTTTCGAATGTTGTAATATTTATGAAATTTACATTCAGGTATCCACTTGAAATTTTTGCACGGTAAGAGCTGTGACATTCCCCAACCGTATAAATTATTTTCGTCGTAATATTTGATATAAACATCTTCTAAATTAGGATCGTACCCCTTTTCATATATTTATTATTTGCGTTTGAATGACGGTTTGAACATTGACTCAGTCCACTCCTAATTCCCTTTTCTATAAATAAAATTTGATCTATATTTCTTAAAAGCTCTAATTCTACCCCAGTTAATTTTAGCATAGAGTCAAAAGCGAACCCTGGAAGAGAAAAATAATGAAGGGGATCGAGGTTATAAATATTTTTACTTTTTTTTCGAAAATTTTCAAATACGCTTGCCAGTAACAATACATCAGTTTTTAAATACAAATCGCTGTAATCGCCTAGAGTCTCTATGGCAAATATATCCCACACTTTTTTTGCATGACGATACTCATCCAAACTAATGTTTGATTTGCTCAAGTTTGAATAAAAATTATCGTGCGAAGGTAGCGAACGCTCGTTCAATACATCAAAATTTTTTACATATTCGTACGGAAATACACCCTTCCTTTTTATCAATTCAAGTTTTTCTATAGTGTCGGCTTCGTGAAAATTATTTTTAAGAATATCAAAATCTTTAGCATCTAAATAAGAAGCCAATTTACTAAGACTTGAATTTAAAAATCTATAAGAATCGATAAATTGAAGGGTTACTTCCGTACCTTTTACTTTTTTCATTATTGCCATATATTTTTCCATGCTGGTTGGAATGACATTAATACTTCCCTCAATTCCTAAATTTGCAATCTCTTGAATAATAAAGTGTCCATCGTAACCAGACATATTGTGGAACAAAATGGGCAAATTAAAAAAACTCATTTTATAGTTTAAATTACACCGATTATGTACAAAGCCACGCACTGCACCTGTCAAATGACAATGATCCAAGACACGATCTTCATCGGTACTCTCAAAGTCTTTTTCACAAATATGAAATTGCTTCGTTTCTGCGAGTAATTTTTGTCTTTCTGCCTCAGTGAGGGCTGGAGTGATTTCTTGAACATTTTTTAAAATCTAAAAATAAATAAATAGTTTGAGATATGATTTTTTTTTTCCAAAAAATTTCTTACCTGATCTACGTCAAAAGCTATTTGTAAAAGTTCGAGCATCAGCCATTTTCCTGCATCAGTAGGATGTTGATAAGATGCAAATCGCGACAAAGAATTGTCGTAGGTACAGTGTAAGTAATATGCCGCGCTATGAACCTTATGTTCTTGAAAGGTGTTTTTAGGTATACAATTTTCATCATAATTATAGTCGTCATCGTCGTCGTCGTCGTTGTCGTAAACACTAATTTCGTCAGTGTTTTCACGATCGATCAACATACACTCAAAGCGAGGGGCTATTCACTGAGTGAAATCACTGACCAGTTTAATCTGTAATCAGCGTGAAATCACATGAAATCGTTATGAAATCATGAAATCAATTGAATTTATAGAATCTAAAAGTCGCAGATGAAATACGATGAAATCATCTGAAATCACTGAAATCACTTGAAATCATTCAAAATCATAAAATCACATTTTTTTTATTTAATAAAAATTTAAAAAAAAAAAAATCTACCTATTCTACTAAAAAACTGATCAGCTATCTCCCAAGCTCTAAACCCCAAAACCCTGGGCGCCCGAGGTCAACGAAAAAACTGATCAGCTATCCCCCAAGCTTTAAACCCTCAAAACCCTGGGCGTAGAGTTCAATAAATAAACCGATCAGCTATCCCACAAGCCTTGAACCCCCAAAATCCTGGGCGCCCGAGGTCAATGAAATTTCTGATCAGTTATCCCCCAAGCCGTGAACCCTCAAAACCCTGGGCGTCCGAGTTCAACAAAAAAACTGATCAGCTATCCCCCAAGCTCTAAACCCCAAAACCCTGGGCGCCCAAGGTCAACGAAAAAACTGATCAGCTATCCCCCAAGCTTTAAACCCTCAAAACCCTGGGCGTAGTGTTCAATAAATAAACCGATCAGCTATCCCCCAAGCTCTAAACCCCAAAACCCTAGGCGCCCGAGGTCAACGAAAAAACTGATCAGCTATCCCCCAAGCTTTAAACCCTCAAAACCCTGGGCGTAGAGTTCAATAAACAAACCGATCAGCTATCCCACAAGCCTTGAACCCCCAAAATCCTGGGCGCCCGAGGTCAACGAAAAAACTGATCAGTTATCCCCCAAGCTCTAAACCTCCCAAGACTTAGAAGTTAAGCGTACTTTATATTTGAATATCAAGTCCATGAAAAACTGTTTTTGTACTTTTATTTACATCACTTGAAAATATTATAAAATAATAAAAAAAATAATAATAATAAATAATTAACTAAGAAACAAACGAAAATTTTTACACTTTTCTCGAAATGTGTCTCATTCTTAGAAGCATTTAATTTATAGTTATAAAAAAAAATATTGTTGTTAATGTTGCAAACAAAGAGTTAAACAATGTGTAAAAACTTATAGCGTTTTCCTAATCAACCACGCCATTTTGGAGTTAAAAATTTCAGATTTACAACTTTATGGCATAATTGCACCAGTGCAGCGTAATTAAGTTTTTTTTTTTTTAATACTTATTTATAGTCGCGACTTTTTATGCTCCGTATGGGCTTATTGACGACTTTGTCCCTACACTGCTTCGCATTAGCCCATGGCCCATATGGACCATGTGGAGTACGGGAAAGCCAGGGTATGTGAGTCATTCGAGTTAATCGTAAGACCAGCGCTGAACCGGCAGGCTCATTGGGACTTATTATCCTACATATCGCCCCCAATCAGATAGTCTTGGATTAGACCAGTGCCGAAGCGAGTTTAGCTCATTGGGAAATTATGCCCCAAATATTATGCCCGGTCGAGATAAACTTACGACCAGCGCTGAAATGATGGCCCCCGGTAAAACCGACTCCAAAGCAGTCGGGGTGAACGTAGGGATCGACATAACCGACGCAACGAACGAAGAAAATAATTCCAAGTTAGTTGCGCGGAGAATCGAACCCAAGACCCCAAAGAACGACGTTATTTCAGAAGCGAGCACGCTAACCACAGACCCAACGACCGCTCAGCGTAATTAAGTATCGTTACAAAATTATTTATTTCATTAACTAAAATGTACTCATATTTTTGGAATAATTTAACTCGGGCTCCCAAGGTTATTTAAATAATTTAACTCGGGCTCCCAAGGGGGTTTAGAACTTGGGGGATAGCCGATAAGTTTTTTTGTTAAACTCGGGCGCCCAGGGTATTTGGGGGCTTAGAGCTTGGGGGATAGCCAACCAGATTTCTTGTTGAACTTGGGCGCTCAGGGAATTTAAGGGTTTAGAGCTTGGGGGATAGCCGACCAGTTTTTTTGTTGAACTCGGACTCCCAGGGTTTTGGGGGTTTAGAGCTTGGGGGATAGCCGACCAGTTTTTTTGTTGAACTCGGGCACCCAGGGTCTCGGGGGTTTAAGGCTTGAGATTTTAAATTCCGTGGACACCCCCAAGAAACTGTAGAGGGTGTCGTCTACTAGCCCACGGGGTGTCCAGACCCCCCCCCCTCCCCCCGTTGTTGCGCGCCTGTGTTTATTGGATATCGTAAAGCCCTAATCATTCAGGATTTTGCGAGGGATTTTGAGGAGTTGGGGTTCTATGGATCTTAGATTTGAGAGTTAACAAATTCTCTCACCAATTTTTTATTTTAAATAATTACCGAAATCGCTTGAAATCATTAGAATATTTATGAAATCATTCGAAATCAATTCCAAAAAGGTTATTGAAGTGGAATTTATAATTTTATGAAATCAGTTGAAATCATCTGAAATCATTTCAAATTTTATGAAATCTGTAATCATTTTGTCACCTTAGACCACAATAGCCCCTCGACTCAAAGTCGGCGTATACAACAAAAGGCACGTACAATTTCTTGTGTAAATTTTTAAACTTGAGAGTTGCATCATTTTTAGATGGTAAAAAAATTGCACCTTCTTCCTTGTGAATTTTCAGACAAATTTTTTCGTGTTTCTTGAGTCTATATTTTGAATAAAATCCGTGAACACATCTATTGCAAAAAAACATTTTACAATTCTTACGATTCATTTGCCAGTGTGCCAGTCTTGAAAAATTTTTTATCCAAGAAAAATGTGAATTTTTACCATCAAATTGAAAAAATAGATTTATATGTCCTCTGATTTTATCTTCTTTTTTTTTGTCAACAACACCGGATAAATATAAGTAAGTTTTTTCGATGCCGAATAAACATTGATAGAAACATTATTTATTTTTTCAAATTTTTTAATTTGATTCAAAGTAAAGGGAAATTTAAAATCTTTGACATTGAGCATTTCTGTGTAGTGCGGATATGAACTTGTAAGATTACTGTGTGGGATATTTTTACCTTGTTTTCTTGTGTAAAGAGCAGCCGTGACAGCCCAGGCAAAACACGCGTTATCCGAAGCATTGTCCATATTAATAATTGCTTTTTTTTTTACAATTTTTTCCGGAAGTTGTATGCAACATCCAGAACCACGCAAGTCATTAATCTTTGCAACTTTAATGTTTAGTCTGAGAATTCGCGACTGCGCCCAGCCACTCTCGCATTCTTGAAAGTCCTCAAGATTATTTAAAATTTGTTTGTTTGCTTTATTGAACCACTTTTTTAGGTTTGTTGATTTGTAAATTTTCACAACATCCGAGGCCGAATAAAACACGTCTTTTTTATCTGCACGCACAAACTCCGCAACCAATATTAGGTTTATTTTCAAACTCAATAATTCTTTTACATTTTCCTTAATTTTTGACAGTAATAAGGAAGAAACATCTGTTAAAAAATTGATGGGATCAATGTGTCGAATATTTTTAATTTTAAATTCTCTGATATTGATGTCTAAAGCTGAGCGAACTTGTTTCCAACGATGATTGGGTTGTTCTTCATGCATACTTTGGACATTTTCTAAACCAACGCCTTCATGCTGTTGTTGCAGATTGTTGTATTCGCACAAAAGTCCTTCTAATCGTTCAATTTTACCAGTCAAAACTTTGTCACATGGTCCAGTTAGACGCATACGTTTTATACACTCTTCACAACGAGCGCGCCAATCATCATCTTGACTTTGCCGTTTGAGGCTGAAAAATTCACCTCTAATTCTTTTTTCTTCAGAATCGAATGAGATTTCCTCCTCCTCCTCCTCCTCCTTATTAACATCATTTGACGTTGACGGTTTTGATAACTGATCCATGACTGCTTTTTAAAACTCAAAATCAGGCACAATGTAGAAGGATCGCACTTTATTGATTTTATTTTTTCCAAAATATAACTGGATGGCACGTCACACAAGTTACCTCTCTTGCGACTATTTTTCTACTGTCACAAATTTCTACCTCTTCAAATATTTTATCGTACTTTAGCAAAAGTAAGAAAGCTTAAATGTGTCACTGTAACTTAATTTTGAAAAACTTTTTAGCAAAAAAAAAAGGATTTATTCCCGCGATTGTTTATTCTCGGAACGCCCGAAGACTAATGCCGTTAAATTGCCGGACCCACAAAGGCTCAACTTTATTTTTTTTTTTTGATACGCAAGTTGGACGCATTATTGGAGCAGTGTAATTGGAAATGATTGTATGTTTTGAAATTTCCGTCGAGTCACGACTTTTTTTGGAGACGCAAAAAACATAATACTGACTAATGGGTTTTTCATGGGCTCCATGATTATTGTAGGTGTAACGTTGCATCGAAATTTTGTTTGATCGCTTGGTCTAGCGCACGCACCGCGTCAAGGCCGTCGTGGTGGTCCAGCGGCCGCCACCGCGCGCCACCTCCCCCCCCAGGCGCACCAGACCCCCACCCGAGACGCACGCACCAAAAGCCGCGTGCGTGTGTGTGTCTGCGTGTGACGTCAGAGCTCACCAACATAAGTTTGGCCAGAACGTGCCCAGTTACACTACTCTCAGGGTTTTAGAAGCTTAGAGCTTGGGGGATAGCTGTTCAGTTCTTTTGTTGAACTCAGGTGCCCAAGCTATTTAGGGGCCTAGAGCTTAGGGGTAGCCAATCAGCTTTTTCGTTGAACTCGGGCACCCAGGGTTTTGGGGGCTTGAGGCTTGGGGGGTAGCTGATCAGTTTTTTTGTTGAACTCAGGTGCCCAGGGTATTTGGGGGTTTAGAGTTTAGAGGGTAATCAACCAGTTAACATTTATTTCAATTTATCAAGATTAAAAAAAAAATTTTTTCAATTTTTTTGTGGGAGTTTCTACCAGGATTTGTCCTGAAGTCTCGGTGTACAGTCCGGCCCTGGCCCAAGGTTATGGGGTGGTAAACTTACACGGACAGAAAAAATACGAGAATTCATCGAGGAAAGTTCAACGAAAAAGCTGATTGGCTACCCCCAAGCTCTAAGCCCCTAAATACCCTGGGCACCTGAGTTAAAAAAAAAAAACTGATCAGCTATATTCCAACCTTTGAACCTCCGAAAACCCTGGTCGTCCGAATTCAACAAAAAAACTGAACAGCTATCCCCTAAGCTCTAAGCTCCAAAAAACCTTGGTTGCCCGAGTTCAACGAAAAAGCTGATTGGCTACCCCCGAGCTCTAGGCCCCTAAATGCCCTGGGCACCTGAGTTCAACAAAAGAACTGAACAGCTATCCCTCAAGCTCTAAGCTTCTAAAACCCTGGGTGCCTGAGTTCAACGAAAAATCTGATTGGCTACCCCCCAAACCCTAAGTACCCAAAACCCTGGGTGGTTGAGGTCCACTAGAAAAACTAATCGGCTATGCCATAAGCTCTAAGCCACCAAAACCCTAAATGCCGGAGTTTAACACAGAAGCTGATAGCCAATCAGCTTTTTTGTTAAACTCGGACACCCCATGTTTTGCGGGTTTAAAGCTTATGGCATAGCCGATTAGTTTTTTAGTGGAACTCGTCTACCCACGGTTTTGGGGGCTTAGAGCTTGGGGGATAGCCAATCAAGTTTCTTGTTGAACTTAGCCGTCCAGAGTTTTGGGAGCTTAGAGCTTGGGGGGTAGCCAATCAGCTTTTTCGTTGAACTCAGCCGTCCAGAGTTTTAGGAGCTTAGAGCTTGGGGGGTAGCCAATCAGCTTTTTCGTTGAACTTGGGCATTCAGGGTATTGGGGGCTTAGAGCTGGGGGGGGGGGGGTAGCCAATCAGCTTATTTGTTAAACTCGGGCGCCCCGGATTTGAGGGTTTAAAGCTTGGGGGATAGCCATCCAGCTTTTTTGTTGAACTCAGCCACCCAGGGTTTTGGGAGCTTAGAGCTTAGGGGGTAGCCAAACAGCTTTTTCGTTGAACTTGGGCATTCAGGGTATTGGGGGCTTAGAGCTTGGGGGGTAGCCATTCTGGCCTTGGCCCCAGGTTATGGGGTGGTAAACTTGTTTGCTTAGTTGTTCATTTGAATATTTATATATTTTTCATTCACTATTCCCAGTCTTATGGGGTTGTAGCTCATCGGCTTATTTGTTTATTAAAAAAATTAATTATTTTTCATTCACTACGCACGGTGTTATAGGGTTGGAGCTCATCGGCTCATTTGTTTATTAAGAAAATTAAAAATGTTTTTTGCCATGCCCAAGGTTATGGGGTTGTAGCTCATCGGCTTTTTTGATTATTAAAAAAATTAATTATTTTAACTAAATACACCCAGTGTTTTGGAGTTGTAACTTATCGGCTTATTTGTTTATTCAAAAAATTAATTATTTTTCATTCACTACGCCCGGTGTTATGGGGTTGTAGCTCATCAGCATATTTGTTTATTAAAAAAAAAATTAATTATTTTTCATTCACTGCGCTCGGTGTTATGGGGTTGTAGCTCATCAGCTCATTTGTTTATTAAGAAAATTAAAAATTTTTTTTGCCATGCCCAAGGTTATGGGGTTGTAGCTCATCGGCTTTTTTGATTATTAAAAAAATTAATTATTTTAACTAAATACACCCAGTGTTTTTGAGTTGTAACTTATCGGCTTATGTGTTTATTAAAAAAATTAATTATTTTTTATTCACTACGCCCGGTGTTATGGGGTTGTAGCTCATCGGCTCATTTGTAAAATTAAAAATTTTTTTTGCCATGCCCAAGGTTATGGGGTTGTCGCTCATCGGCTTTTTTGATTATTTAATTTTAACTAAATACACCCAGTGTTTTTGAGTTGTTACTTATCGGCTTATTTGTTTATTAAAAAAATTAAGTATTTTTCATTCACTACGCCCGTTGTTATGGGGTTGTAGCTCACCGGCTTATTTGTTTATCAAACAAATTAACTATTTTCCATTCACTACGCTTAGTGTCATGAGGTTGGAGCTTATCGGCTAATTTGTTTATTAAAAAAATTAATTTTTTTTTACTAAGTACGCCCAATGTTATGGGGTTGTAGCTCATCTGCCAAATTTGTTTATTAAAAAAATTAATTATTTTTACTAAGTACGCCCAGTGTTTTGGAGTTGTAGCTTATCGGCTTATTTGTTTATTACAAAAGTTAATTATTTGTTATTCACTACACCTAGGGTTATGGGGTTGTAAGCTTGTCCGCTTATTTGTCTATTAAAAATATTTATTTCTTTACTCACTTTATAGATTAAAAAAAAAAAAAAAAAAAAAAAAATTCAAATTAGGCATGCCTGAAGATTTTAAATTTGGCGCGTCCGGCTGGTTCACACTTTTGAGAGGCCTGATTGGAATGAACATCCAATGGAGATCTCCACTCCACTGGACATGACAACCATGCGCGAGGAGTAGAAGAAGAGTGAGAGAGAGGATCGAGGGAGCAAGACGGACGAGAGTGAGAGAGAGGGAGCGCGCGCGCTGCAGCCAGCCGTTCGAGAGAGAAAAGAAGATCGTCTTGCCAGCAACCAAGTGAACGCTGCCGACTCGCGTTCCGACTGTCGGGCTGAACGGTTGGGCGCGCACGGGCTACGCGCGGGCCCGAAGGTGGCGTGGCCTTCCCGGCGATCGGAACGCGACTCGACTTTAGTTCTCGGTTTGGTTTTTGGTTTTTGGACATTTTGTGTCATGGTCATTTGATTTAATTTGGTTAATCTTGTGTTATTTTGTTTACTGATTATTCTTACTGAGTTTGTGTTATGGAGTATATGTCATTAAGTCTCATTTTTTCTCTCGTTAATTGACTGCTTTGGTCACCTTATACCTGTGGAGGTCAAGAAAGGAACAAACAACTGATAGTTTTATTTTCCTCGTTGCTTTTTATTGAGGACATTTGGATCTTAAACCTTCTTGGCTGCTGGATTTCAAAGTGAAGTGTGGCTTTGTTTCTGAATTCTGACACCTTGGGAGGTCGCAGAGGTCAACTGTGATATTGGTTGGAGTTTTGTTTTGAAATCAAAACTGTTTGGTGCATTTCGCTTCCTGCCTGGTGGTGAAGTGGATTTTCCAACACAGGTTTCCAATTGTTTGATCTCCTTAGAACTTTTTAATGGCTCAATTATGTTTTTGGTGGTAGCTACAGTGTCTTTGCTTCTCTTGCAAGAGCTTCAATTTTTTCTCTTCGGTGTTTTCGTGTCTTTGTGAGGTGATAGTTTGATTTTGGTATATTCACTCGATTTTTACAATATCTCGTTGGTGATGATTCTGTGTTCATGCTACTGTATTTCTTCTGAGAGCAAATTTTTTGATTTGGTAAGCTATGTTTACAAAATTTAAGCTATTTGCCTCTTCTATCAATTAATATAATTCGACACCATTTAATTTCAATCGGGTCAGTGTGTTATTGTTCTATAAGATAGTCTCTCGCTATTGTTTTGAAATGTGTGGAATTTATGGTTGACTTTACTTCGTTGAACTTATTAGTACCCTATGTTCTCAGAATTATTGAAGTTTATGATAAGCCACCTTATTGTTTGTAAACAGGCTTGTCGTTTGAATATGCCTTACAATTTGATTTCACATCGGTACATTTAAATTTGCCACATTTGTGACAGTTGCTCACCGCAAGATGGCTCTGGAGATTGAAACTCGAAAGTCTGTGGACGGATTCTTGGTTCGGACACAAGGTTAACAGTTCCTTACTTTTCTCCTCTGGACTGTGTTTTTTTGGCCTTACCTCATTTAAGCAAAGGCACATCACACTTTGATTTCTCCTGGTCCTCCAGCTTGCTGGGGCGAATAGGTACGGGTACGTCTCCCACAGGAGGATAACCCGTGAAAAAGGATTTAAAAAAAAAAAAAAAAAAAAAGTGAACGCTGCCGCTGCCGCCGCTGCTTGGAGACTAGTTAGTTGACGCGTGCTGCACTAATTTGACGCATCGGTCATTACCAAAATTTGGGAAGTTTTATATTATTTTATCGAATTTTCAACGACTGGATTACTTTGGACAGTTCTTGGCGCCTCGAGGATCATCGACAGTTCTTACGGATTTTCAGCAGCTGCTGGACAAGTTCGAGCCTGCATCTAAAACTAGGAATCCTGCAGCCAAGAATCACCGGAGAGCCGACAGAGAAACAACGAAAAAATCGAAACAATAAAGGTAATGAGAAGTTTACAGTATGACGAGTGACAGTGCCATGAAGAAAAATTATAAAAACTAAGATTTTCCCTTGCAGTGACTCCTTTGAGATATTCGAACTCATTGTGATAATTATTAAAAAGAGAATTAAAAATTAATGTAACTTAGGTTAATTTAAAGAATAATAAATTTATAATTTTTTATATTTAAAAATAAAGTGAATTATTTATTTATAAAAATTGCCCTATTACAAGTTACAGTGTAAATTGCATGAGTAGATTTCAGAATAGTTATGATGAACCTCATTATAAATACACGTTGAGAATTTTGAAATACTTATTTTTGATGGAAGATTTTAAGTTGCAGACCAGTGAATCAGTGATTCTCAAGGTCTTAATAAAGTAAAATAAAGGTTTCTAGCCTTTGTCAAAATGACTACAAAAAATGGACGGTTCTTCTCCGGCTAAAGAAAGTGTATACGAAAAGTATGTATATTTGCACACCGGGCAGGCTGATTCAGCGCTGGCTAGCTATAGGTCAAGAAAAAGGCAACAAGCAAAAGTTGTGTCCGACTAAGTATTTATAATTTCATCCCTGTTACAATTTTAAGAAACAAAGCATAAAGAAATTTTTTAAAAGTTTTCTAGAGTTATTCATTTCAGTGCATTTTTTTTTAAACTTTTCAATTATGGATCCAAAGATAAATTTCTGCTTTGTTCCTCAAACAACAAATTATTTTTATTCACGAAAATCCCTAAAAGTTTACATTAGTTTTTTTTTTTTTTTTTTTTTTTTTTTTTTACCAAAAACAAGTTTTTAATTCCATAAAAAGAATCTGATTGCATGATTTACTTTTGGAGGAAAAAAAAAAAAAAAAAACAATAAACGAAACAAATCAAAAACAAGAAAAAACTAATAAAACAAAAGTAACATGTTTTTCAATCATTGTTTGTAGAAAAATATTTTACAGATTTGAGACAGTCAGAGGTAGGTCAGACCATTGTGGGCAATTTGATTTATATTTGGTCCTATTAGCCTCTCTAATGTTGAAATTTAATTTCTCTATTAAAACCCATACTAAAATTTTTTAGCTATCTATTTTTTCATCTCTATAGGATGTATGACCGATCTGAAATTTTGACAACATATTTATGTACAAAGAATATATAAATATTTTTCCTGCAAAAATCTTCACATTAATTTCTTTACGCCTTCCTCCGTAGCAACTTCCATAACTGTTCAAACCTTACTTACCTAGTATGAGAAAATTCTAAGCTTATGACATTAAGAATTCGTGATCGAATAGGATCCTTAAAGTATTTGATGAATTCTTTTAATCTCATTTGAAAGTTTTTTTGTTTAGTTACATCTATAACATCAATCACTTTGTCTCCTCCTTAAAAAAAGTAGTAATTTAATAAATAAAATTTAAATATTAAGTTTTATATAACATTTTAAGTTATATATTAAGTATGTGAGTGAGAAATAAAAGCTACTCAAGAGACAAAGAATAAAATTACCAATATAATCTTCAATTTCATGAAGACTGAAAGTTATTGATGGAACAGTCATTTCTAGACCATCTTTTTTATTTATAAGTATTGGTGAATCAAATCCAGTTGTTTGAAGACAATGTATTGTCAATTGTGGACCTTTTAAATATTTAACAACATCCTCGGCTTTTGAGAAATGCCGAGATTTCAATTCATTAATAAAATTTGGTGTACCTGTTTGAATAGGCTTAAAATCACTATTTTGATCACTGCTATAAGATGAGGAAAGTTTTGGTTCATTGTCTTTAAAAACAAATCAAAAATTTATGCATGATTATATGAAAGTATTAATTTAATAACAAACTATAACAATTCTTTCAGTATTATACCTGTACATGAAGTGGCTATTTTGTCACAAGTTTGATATTGATATAATTCTGAAGTGTCCTCTGCCAGGCATCTAAATAAATATATTTTTCATTGAATTAAATGGTTATACAAAACCATGATCTTTTCTTTATTATTTAATTATTTTTTATAAACCATAAAATTCACATTGGCTAACCCAATGCACCTATAGAGGCAACTTTGGTTTCTGTTTTCAAGTCTAGTATAAATCTTAGTTTACTGATTAAACTTATAAATGCACATATTATGTGTATAGTATCACTACACTTAGTAAAAAATAAGCTCGATGAAAACAATTTTATATATCACAAAAATTACATTAGTTTGGAATATTAAGAAAACTAATACACTATTTGCAATCTCATGTGAAAAAAAAAAAAAAAAATTGAAATAACTCTAATGAAACAAAGTATTAAATTCAAAAGTTTTTATGTATTTTCATGAAATAACTTACTCTTTGGAAAACCTTGGAAGACAAATGTTACATTGCATTGTGCCATGTTTACTATAAGACTGGTTGCAAAAACACTCTTTTGAAAAAAAGTTCATATCAGTATATGATAAAAAAATTAAATTATGTATCTTTAGAACTGGACCATTTAAAAAAAAAATATTTTAACTAAATTAAAATTCAAATATTTCTTATCAATAATAATAATTTATGTTACAAAAAAACCTTAAATATCGATGAAAATAAAAAAACTTGAAATAATTTTAAAAATGACCTGTTAATACGGTAAAAAATGTTAACAGTGAATTTTAAAGAATTTCAGTTTGCACAAATACTGTGGATTAGTGACCTGAAGGGCTGGACACAGATAAATGCACAATTGTAAGTCTGTGCAAAGGGCCGATTTCATGATGGCGAGTATTCGCTAGCGAATAAACCCTGAAGGTGACGAGACCTTAAGATACCATAAAAAATAATTCGCGGCGAATATAAAGTAAAGGACCCAATTGTGGACCCCAAAAATCACAACTTTCGGGGTTTTTGAATTTTATAGAAAAAACCAAGCAAGTGAGGTTAATTTTTTTTTGTACATACTTAATTTTAGTGGTCTTAAGAATCAAAATCAATTTTTTTTATTAAAAAATTTTATTTATTTACAGAGTAATTAATGTATAAAGTAGAGACCTTTTGGACCGTATTTTTGAGACTGTGTGTCAAAGTACCCCGATTAATGGACCTTTTTTACATGCGATCTCACCTTAACGTTTTTTCTTACCCCAATTAATGGACCCTGTGATTTTATTTCAAACTATTGACTTTTGAGGTTACGATTTTTGTTGACATTGAAGTGAAAAGTAGTTACAGTTTTCATTGACAAAAGTAATTTTCCCACATTAGAAGATTTATAAAGCTGATATTTTAGTGTATAAAACTCGGTATGAAAGCCAAAACTAACGTCTCATTAATTGGGGTACTCGGGTTTTCATTTAAAGGTTCGTATTAATGGACCGCTGCTCTTCAGGACCATTAATTGGGGTACCTTGAGACTAGGGCGCAATTATGAGAACTGCATTATTTATTTAAAAATTTATATTTTCAACTTACAAAATTGATACTATACTAATTTTTGAAGTCTAAGCTTTTCATTGATCAGTGATACATTGCGTAAATAAATAAAGTATGCCTAGAAATTCAAGTTTGAAAGTTGCTTGATTCGCTGCAACGATCGTTGCAGCGAATCAAAAGAATTTATTCATTTATTTATGTTTATATCTTCAAAATTGGAATTTGGGCGCCAAGTGTTTTGTCGTATCGCCAAGGGTTTACAGCTTGAGGGTTTATATATTTATAATAACTTATTTATAAATTTAACTCGGAAGCCCAGGATATTCAAGGTTTAGAGCTTGGGGGATTATTTATTTTATTATATTAATTTATATTTATTTATCAAAAAAATTAGCCACCTACGCCCAGGGTTTTGGGGGTTTAAAGCTTGGGGGATTATTTATTTATTCACAATAATTTATTTGAAAATTCAACTCGGACGCCCAGGGTTTCGTGGGTTTAGAGCTTGGGGGATTATTTATCTATTTATATTGATGTATTAAGAAGTTACATGCTGACGCCCAGGATATTTTGGGTTTAGAGCTTGGGAGATTATTTATTTATTCATGATGACTTCTTTATAAATTTAACTCCGAAGCCCAGGGTTTTGTGGGTTTACAGCTTGGGGGATCATTTATTTATTTATGATAATCATATTTAATAATTTAACTTGGACGCCCAGGGTTTTGGAGGTTTAAAGCTTGGGGGATTATTTATTTATTCATAATAATTTATTTAAAAATTTAACTCCATTTATTTATTTATAACAATAATAGTTAATAATCAAACTCGGACGCCCAAAGTTTTGTGGATTAAAAGATTGGGGGATTATTTATTTATTTATATTTTTTTCATAAATTAAACTCGGATGCCCAGGGTTTCATGGGTTTAGAGCTTGGGGGATTATTTATTTATTTACTTTCATTTTTTAAATAAATAAACTCGGACCCCCAGGGTTTCGCGGGTTTAGAGCTTGGGGGATAATTTATTTATTAAAATATTTAAATGGGCCGCCCAGGGTATTGTGGATTTGAAGCTTGGGGGGGATTATTTATTTATTTAAAAATTTAACTTGGCCGCGTAGGGTATATATTATCTTGTGTATGACCGAACATACCTATTTTTTCCCGAAACTCAAATTATACAACCTGAAGTTGACGCTTGGTTGAAATTGTATACTATAAAGGGAACGCTTTGTCCCCATGTGAAGAATCTCGTTTCCAAGACTGGCCCCAATCCTTTGACTCGATGGCTTGGAGCTTAGCCCGATAGCTCGGCCGCTCGGCTTAGAACTTCCGAGCTAGGCTACGAATACCCAAGCTTGACAAATTTTGGCCGAGCTTAGAATGCCCAAGGTTGACAAATTTTGGCCGAGCTTAGACTGCCTAGGCTTGAAAAATTTTGTCCGAGCTTAGAATGCCTAAGCTTGAAAAATTTTAGCCGAGCGTAGAATGCCTAAGCTTGAAAAATTTTGTCCGAGCTTAGAATGCCTTGAGCATCCTAAGCCTTGACAAAATTTGTCATGAGCATTCTAAGCTTGGCACATTCAAGCTGAGCTATGAATGCTTCGAGCTGGGCTCAATGGCTCGGAGCCTAGCTCGATAGCTCAGCAGCTTGGCTTAGAACTTCCGAGCTATGCTACGAATGTTCGAGCTTGTAGCTTAGCCCGATAGCTCAGCAGCTCGGCTTAGAACTTCCGAGCTATGCTACGAATGTTCGAGCTTGTAGCTTGGCCCGATAGCTCAGTAGCTTAGCTAGGAACTTCCGAGCTATGCGATGAGTATTCAAGCTTTACAAATTTCGCGTAAGCTTCGAATACCCAAGCTTGGCACATTCAAGCTATGCAACGAAAACTCCGAGCTAAGCCGAACGGATTGGAGCTTAGCCCGAAGCTCAGCAGCTCAGCTTTGAAATTTCAAGCTAGGCTACAAATGTTCCAGCTTGACAGATTTCTTCGACGCTTATTATGTTCCAACTTGATAAGCTTCGGTAAGGCTTAGAATGCCCATGCTTGGCCTTTTTGAGCTGAGCAACGAATGCTTGTTAGGCACATTCAATCTGAGCTACGATTGCCCAAGCTTGACAAATTTCGGCTAGGCTCAGGGCCATCACAGGAATTCGGGCGAAATCACTTGTCGACTGACGACCGTTGACCGTTTCCCACCCAACCTCACAGCTGGATTCGACGATCGGCCAGCGGTCGACGAGCGATGCCGATTTCTTAAACCGACCGATCGCCCAGTTCAGCATTGAGGTTAGGTGCGCAACGATCGATGGAGCTTCGAGCGATTCGCCAGAGTTCCTGTGACGGCCTTTAGAATGCTCAAGCTTGTCACATTTGAGCTGGGCTACGAATTTTCAAGCTTGGCACATTCGAGCTAGCCTACGAATGCCCAAGCTTGATAAATTCGAGCCAAGTCAGGCTAAGAAATCCCAAGCTTGGCGAATTTCAAAACTTGACTAAAAAAGCACGCACTTTTTGTTTTATTTTTTTCATTATTATTATGTATTCTTTATATCAAGTTTCTTTTTCTAAATGAGCTAAGAATTCTACAAACTTTTCTCGGAGGCTAACTGCATGAGCCCTTTAGTTTAAAGCCTTATTTTGGAAAGCCGGAAGCCAAGCTTAGTAATTTCGATACTTGCCTAGAAACTTAAAAAATATATTGACTCTCAAATACTTCCAATAGCCAGGAATTGCTTGGTACTTTACTTTGTAGCTAATTGAAACTTAGAACCTTCAAGCTAAGCAAATTTTTCTCTTATCGTAATTTAAGCTCTCTAAACTCAGATTATTCAAGTCATCGGATTATCTTATTCTAGTTTTGGTAAAAAAACAGCATAAAAGTCAATTGTTCTTAGAACTGTATAAAAATATACTCGGACTCTCGAATTTTTGAATAATTTACATATATCGCACACGAAGTAGACATTTTTGAACGAATAGATATTTTTGAAATTGTTAAAAATCATCCGGACGTTGGGTTCACTAATTTTTATACATTTAATTTGCTCGTTGGGTGCCTTATCAACTCTCCAACCTTTTTCTCGATTGTACACGTCAAAAAAATTTTCATCTTAATTTCTTATTATTCATTTTGTAATATTATAACTAGAATTATATGCAGTTTGATGTTTTAGAGTAGGCTTACTAAAGATAAAAAATTATTTACACGATAATTAATTGTCATTACAAAAATCTATCATTTTCGAGTTGGCCAGAAATATTCGTTAGGTTATTGGTAATTTCATCTTACTCAACCATGTTGTGTTCTTATATAAAGACGAAGGACTATTTTAATTTTTCAGTTTTTTACTCTATTAAAATTTTTTGCGAATGCAATGTCTAGTTATTCAATGTTTGTTTATCTGTTCTTGAAAATTATTTTGTTCTCATTAATTTTTCAATTTATTTTAGATTCATCATGAAGTAACAAGACTTTCATAAAGTCATTATTTGATAAAGTGAGAAGTCTGGCCTTGTGTGGGTCATTAAAATTCTTTGTTTTGAAGCATTGTTCTTGAATAATTACGCGTAGCTGAAAAATTATTTTTAAATGAAAAATTTTCGAAAGATGATTAAATACTATATAGTGTCTTGATGAGCTGCTTGAACGTTTTTATTTGTATATCATCGATCGATTTTACACTTTTCCTTAGTTTCTCAACTAAAAAATTTTAGTTTGAATTTCTGTGTACACCCTCCACTATGAATTGACTAATTGTTATTTGATGTAACTTTAGCGAGCTTCAAAATAATTTTTATGTATTTAACACGCATTTTTAGTTATTTTCAATCAATAAAAAATCTCTTATCTTGCTGTTTTTTTTTTTTTTTTTAATTTTAACAATATAATAACAATTACTTTTGTATGCTCCTCAAAAATTAGTTTTGTTATGTAAACGAATATATAAAAAATTCACCTTGAATAACTGGTTTTCAAATTTTTTTATTTTTTTATTTAATGAATATAATTTATTTGTACTTCCAACTATTCATGTTGCAAAAACTAAGCAAATGTGGTTTGACGTAATTTATGTAGTTTTTAGAATTGCACATGTAAAAGAAAAAAAAAAAAAGGAAAAAATTTCAATTTTGACCAAATGTTTGTTGAGAAAAAAAAGTACCATTAGTAGAGCTACCTTTCGAAAGGGGATAATAAATTATTTATTACACTATTTTCTTTTTTTTTATTAACGAACCGCGTAAATTTGTCTCACGTTCTTAATTTCCTCATGGCATTAATACATAGTTGTAATTTAATTCTATATGAATAAAAACTTTTAGAATTGCGTAGTAGCTTCGTAATAGTTTAAAGTAACATCGACGGCCCGTGCGAAGAAAAACCTTAGCCCAAAATCTGCGGCGAAAAAAATAACAACGAAGGTACTTTTGAACAGTAAAATGTCTATAAAAGACTTTATTTATTGTTTTAGCCATGACAAAAAATTTTAAAATGATGTTTGCTACCATACCGTTGATATATTATTATAAAAAAAATGTTTTCAACACACTAGCTGCGAATAAAATAACTCCAAGTTTTAAACTTATAAGAATCGCAAGAAGTCATTTTATTCGCGGCTGGTGCATCGAAAACATTATTTTTATAACAATATATCAACAGTATGGTAGCAAAGATCATTTAAAAAATTTTTGTCAAGGCTAAAATAATAAATAAAGTCTTTTATAGACATTTTACTGTTCAAAAATACCTCCGATGTTATTTTTTTCGCCACAGATTTTGGGCTAAGGTTTTTCTTCGTACGGGCCGTCGACATATCTTAAAGAAATAAACAAAACTCGTTCGTCGCCAAGTACAATTAATATACAATATTTTGTAAAATAAGATAAAAATATTAAATAATAAAGTTAATTAAAAAAAAAAAAAAACCAAACAAATTATTGAATTGTTTGATTTTAATTTTAAAAATGCCACATAATAATTTTTTTACTTACCTTAATACTTTGTTCTCTTATTCACATCCAGCAGGACCAATATCAGCAGAAGTTTATCAATTTTTTAAAATTCGTTAAAAAAAATTAAGATTTGTAAACGGCTTCCAATTAACTAATTCGATAGAGATTGAATTATCGAAATTTATAGTCCTAATAACTTTATGTTAATGAGTAAAACCTTTAAAACCAATATGATATGATGAAAAAAATTCATTTAATTGAATGATATTCCGATTTTAATAAATCCTAAAAGTAAGCGAGGGAAAAAACAACATCAATTAAAATTCCAAAATGCGCGACATTAAACTCCGCTCATCGCTTACGAAAAGTACGAGTTTCTACTGTATAAGCGCACTACACCCGTACTGCTGGCCAAGGCAATTCAACGGAAAAACGTTCGACGAGAAAAGTTTTCGATGACAACGGTAGCCGGTAGATTACAGTAGACCCATTAGCTCAAAAAATCCAACTAATGAAGCGAATGGAATAAAAAAAGCCCCTGAGTTTGCCCCTGATTTTTACGCGAGGAAAATAAGTTATCAACAAATAATGGTCTCAAAGGCAAAAAAAAAAAGGCTATTTTTGGACCTTTCAGTCAAATTAACTAAAAAAGTAAGCATTTTAGAGAAAAATTTATAGGAAAAAAAAGTTTTGTTTTGATTTTTTCTAAAAGTTAACGTGATTTAAAAAATTTAAAATTTTGATTTTGTTTATAATAGTTGCTAAAAACCGTTCTAAATAATCATAATTTTTCATGTGATTGTTTAAACTATTAATTTTTGATAAAACCTTACGCTTCTGAGTATTCAAAGACTTTGACTCATAATAAAAACGCCCACCAAATTTGATTAAAAAATATTGAGTAGTCTAGCAACAATTAATTTGTTAATTAAGAATATTATAAATATTATTATTGTTGTACAGCTGTGAAAAAATTTTTTTGACCTTCGCTAATTTTTTAAGTATAGTTAAGGTTGAAAACTAACCGATTATGTGTTATTCTTGGTCAAAAAAATTTTTTTTACATCATTTAAAATTAATTGCAAAAAAATGACATTTTTAGGGGTTATAAACAAGTAGATTATTCACGGCGCTATTCACTTTTCGTAAGGCGGTACATCAAATTAAAAAAAAAAAACTAGGTTCTAAGTTTTATAGAACCCAAGATATGGATGTTTTTTCCGAGCGCGCCGTTTTGAAAATTTTGAGTCTACTTTTCGTTCCGTCGTTTCGTCATCCCCACTCCTGCCGAGCGGCCTCTGGACGGTCGCTCCGCAGCTAAATAACGTCAATTCAAGTATTTTTTATTCGGCCAGGGACAATCGTAGATAAATTTTAATATCAGTTCTTGAAAGATAAGTATTTAGGCTTTCCTCTGATATTTTTTTTTGCAAATTTCGCACCACCCGTACGAGGTAGAACACTTTAACTTTATGGGTCTCGTATTCGACTTCTACTACTCCGAACTTCTTATATTTAATATGTACAAGACCGTTGAGTCAAGTACTTTTGATATGTATAAGTATATAAACGAAAAAAGTCAATGCACCGTGAATAATCTATTTGTTTATAACCCCTAAAAATGCCATTTTTTTGCAATTAATTTTAAATGATGTAAAAAAAATTTTTTTGACCAAGAATAATACATAATCGGTTAGTTTTTAACCTAAACTATACTTAAAAAAATTAGCGAAGATCAAAAAAAATTTTTCACAGCTGTACAACAATAATAATATTTATAATATTCTTAATTAACAAATTAATTGTTGCTAGACTGCTTAATATTTTTTAATCAAATTTGGTGGGCGTTTTTATTATGACTCAAAGTCTTTTAATACTCAGAACCGTAAGGTTTCATCAAAAATTAATAGTTTAAACAATCACATGAAAAATTATGATTATTTAGAACGGTTTTTAGCAACTATTATAAACGAAATCGAAATTTTAAATTTTTTAAATCATGTTAACTTTTAGAAAAAATCAAAACAAAACTTTTTTTTCCTATAAATTTTTCTCTAAAATGCTTACTTTTTTAGTTAATTTGACTGAAAGGTCCAAAAATAGCCTTTTTTTTTTTGCCTTTGAGACCATTATTTGTTGATAACTTATTTTCCTCGCGTAAAAATCAGGGGCAAACTCGGGGACTTTTATTTAGGGTTATTTTGAGTAAATTTCACCGATTATTTCACACCTGGCTTTCAACCTCAAAATTCGCCTAAAAAATGGACAATTCCACTCGACTACATAGGCTATGTGCACAGCTGCATCGGCCGAGCAGAAGCGATGTCCTAACCTTAACTAAGTTTATTTTATTAAAAAGGGTATTGTAAGAGCTTTTGCTCTGCACCAAAAATAATAGCAATCGACAGAGAAAAGGGGTTCAGGGTGATTAGAAAGAACACAGGTAGGTTGCTGTTTGCAACTCACACTTTTATTACACACAAAAAAACACAATCTCGCTGCCGCAGGAGTAGACGAGGGCCCTTGGCCCAGTAGATACGGAAGGGTACTCACGTTCAAGAACTGGTGCACTTATCACCCGAACAACAATTACTTTTTACGGCGCAGAGTCTCGCGACAACAGTTTCACGCTCGCAGCTGATACGCGTCTATCTCAGCTCACTGCTGTAGCGACTCTGCCCGCGCTCACCGCAGGCTACTTCTGCTACGGTACCCTTCCGTTATCTGCTCCCGCTCGGCAGTCTGCTCCTGCTGTTACAAATGGGCCTGCCATTGGCAGGTACATTTTATTAATCTAAAACTAACTAATTAAATAACCGGGAAAAACCTCCGGGGGAGCGGTATTGGGCCAAACGACCGTTACTAGGCCCCGCCCCCAGAGGCTGGTAGACTGAATACAAGTGTACCAGCTCGACCCTTTCGCTCTCTGGACCAAGGTTTTTCTCCCTATAAAAGAATAAATAAAAAAACACATGCTCTTGTGAGCACTACTAAAGAAAAAAAAACAAATCAATTCCATCCCCCGCCTACTCCTTTAATGTCACTCATACTTTAGCCCACATTTTCAATCTACGCATTTATGTGAGATAACAGATTCTCACTTCTCAATAGTAACAAGTTCTATCTCGCGTGTCATACAATTTTTAAACTATATTTAAAGCAAAAATTTTATACTATATGTACTAAATTTGCAAAAAAAAAACTTTCAGTGCACTTTGGAGTAAGGTAGGACTATAATTAAGGTAACTAATTAGGAAAATGATTAGGAAAATTTTAAGTATAGAAGGAAAAAAAAAAATTCTTAATGGCAGGAAACTTTCTGAAGTACTGGCTCAATGTTGCCCGTAGCGTAGATTTTCACCATGTACGTCGTAGTTTGGGCACTCGGTTGGTGAGGCGACTCCTACTTCTCCGCAGATCGGACATTTGTCCCTGGGACGTAGAAGCCCCTCTTCGGCCCTTTTTTCATACTTCTGTTTCTGCATTTTCAGGAAAACGAGGTCGGCTGCCAAGCGCTCTACCTTTCTTTGCGCCCACGCTTTTTCTTCCTCATCTTCCGTGTTGTTTTTGACACGCCTGGCTTCTTTTGCTCGGCGTTTTATTCGTCTTTCTCCCCTTTCAGCGTCGTTCAGGACATTGGCTTTGTCCATGGCCAGGGCTCGCTCGCGGTTCCTCGCGTCTTCTTCCGCCTGCTGACATTCCAGTGCAGCCTGGCACTCTTCGTCTTCGCGCGTTCTTTGCGCTGCCTGGGCTGCACGCCGTTGCTCGGCTCTGATGCGCGCTCTGGCCTCGTCCTGGTACTTCCAGAAGAAAGAGTCTCCCGCCAACCACTCTCGCCGTCGTTCGTACCGCATTAGCTGTTCGTGGTCTCGGACGGCTGCCAGCTCACGCCTATTTTCTTCATCCCGCTCCTCGCGTAGCCTTGCCAACACCTGCATGTGCTGCAGTTTCTTCTTTCGGTCTTCGACCTTCCTCTGGAGCTCGCGCTGCTTTTCGATGTGGCCGAGGGTCCACTCCATCACCATCGGAACCACAAACCTTGGTTTTCTTTCTGCCATTTCCTGTGAGGAACACAAATTTTGGATTTTTAGGATTAAGAAGAAAAGAAGAATTAAGGATCATTAATCTAGGACGTGCATTTTGTGAGCTTAGAAGAAGCTTGACAAATAAAAAAAAAATCTTTAAACAAAAAAAAACAAAAAAACAAAAATTTCTAAGATAAAGTTTTTCACACTCGCTAATTCTAACTTTTTACAATAATATCTCAAACACACACTATCGCAATTTACATATTTTCAACACCTGTCGGTAGTTTCGCTCGCGCTCTCGTCCGCCGTGGGGATAAGGATACTGGACTTGGTTTCCTTTTCACCGATCCCTTCGGACGACCGGGCTTCCGTCGTACCACCAACATTTCGGGTGTTTTTCCGGCCGAAATCTCGCTCAAGTTCACACTCTTCCGTGGCGCTTGCTTTCTGCCTGTCCTTGCGTGGGTTGGCCGTTTTACAACGACCGCTGTCTTCCTTGGCCTACCACGCTTTTTGCCAGTATTCTGTGTTCTGGGCGCCTCCCGGACGGCCATCTCGGAGTTTCCGAGTTGTCCTAGGGTGTCGTTTCTACCTCCACCCTCGTGTGGTACAATCGTTTCTTCACGCCGGCTCTCACCTTCCACCACTGGGGGCTCGAACCTCAATTTCTCCTTGTGGTAGGGTTTCAAATACTCTACGTACTCGGGCCCAACGTAATCGCCCTCTTCGTCGTACAGTACGTAGATGTATGGACTCGTCTTCTTTAGGACAATGAATGGCCCGTTGTATTTCGGGGCCAACTTGGCAGTGACTCCTTCAGACGCTTTTGACAATATCCAGTTTTTCCGCCAGACCTTTTCGCCTACCTTAAAAGTCACATTGCGCCGTGTCTTATTAAAGTATTTGGCCTGTCTTTCTTGGGCGGACTCGCAATTTGCTTTTGCATGCTCGTAGAGATCGGGTAGTTTCTTCATACGTTCCAGCCATTCTCTGATGGCCTCTACCTCAACCTCTTCTTCGAGCTTGTTCTCAACTTTTCTACGCAGTGTATTTACTTGCGTCGGCTGACGCCCAAAGTTGAGAACAGCCGGAGACAATTTTAACGTCTCCTGACTTGCAGTATTTATGTAAAAAGCAAATTCTGCGATATGTTCGTCCCATTCACTGTGGTGTTCTTCAATAAAGGAAACAATCATGGTTTTGATTGTTTGGTTTATTCTCTCCACAGTGTTGGGACGAGGGTGTTTTGGCGGAGTATGAGTATGATATATCCCACTGTTTTCCAAAAACCCATCGAGCTGAGCGTTATCAAATTCGCTCCCACTGTCGCTCAAAAATACTCTTGGAGCTCTGAAGTGATAAATCACTCTCTCTTTCAGAGCTCTCACAATATTAGGTGCATTTATTCTCGCTAGAGGTATGCATTCAATCCAGCGTGTGAACATATCTTGATAAATCAATAGGTATTATTTCCCACGCTTGGATCTGGGCAGAGGGCCTAGGCAGTCACCTGCCACGACCTCCCACGGTCGATCAAAGATCCTTCTACCCATCAACCCTGCGGGCGGTAACCTCTCGACCTTACATTGCTGGCATACAGTACAGTTTTTCACGTACTTTGCCACGTCTTTACGCATGCTAGGCCAGAAATAATTTCCATCGCAGTTCCAGAGTTTTGTATCGGCCTAGATGTCCTGACGACGGCTCATCGTGACACTCATACAATACAAGCTCACGTTTCTCGCTCGGTATCACTAACTTCCACGCCGTCTCGTCGTCAATCACATCGTCAATTTTCGCATTCGGATTGTATGTATATAACTTCCCACCCACGATTTTCCAATATGGATATTCGGTGGGGTTTGTCATAATCTTCTCGCACATCGAGTTGTACCACCTGTCACTCGTTTCTGACATCTCGATGCCAGCAACGTCGACAGTACATTCCTCCTCGTACATTCTCGATAGCGTGTCAGGGACTACATTTGCAGTACCTTTACGATGCTCGATCGTAAAGTTGTAACCCTGCAAAGTCAAAGCCCAACGGGCAAGTCGACCAGTGGGGTTATGTAAATTGAATAACCACTTAAAACTGGCGTGATCACTGTGATCACTTTAAACTCAAAGCCCTCTAGATACGGTCTGAATTTTTCTACGGCCCATTTTACCGCTAGACACTCACGTTCGGTGACGGAGTAATTCCTCTCGGCCGGTTTTAATAATTGACTCGCAAAGTATATTATACGCTCGACACCGTTGACTACTTGCGTCAATACGGCCCCAATTCCTACGTCACTCGCATCGGAGTGGACGTTAAACGGAATCGTAAAGTCTGGCTTATACAACATTGGGCAGGTGGCCAAGAGCATCTTAACCTGTCCAAATGCAGCCTCTTGCTCTGAGCCCCATACGAACGCATTCTTAGCTTTCGTTAACTTTGTCAGGGGCTCGGCAATTGTTGCAAGGTCCACCGAGAATTTCCGCGGCCAACTTGCTAACCCTAGAAAACGGGTTAAGGCCTTTTTGGCCTTTGGTGCTGGAAAATCCAGGACTTTTTCTATCTTGCCGAGATCGGGATAGAACCTATCACGGGTTACCATTATCCCCAGGTATTTTACCTCGGACCTGCAAAACACACATTTCTTCACGTTGATTGTCAGGCCTGCCGCGAGGATCCTTTTTATTATTTTCTCGAGCATTTCCAAGTGCTCTAAAAAGGTCTCTGTCGCGACATACACGTCATCCAGGTAGGAAAAACACCAGGGTTCCAGTTCCGGTGGAATCAATAGATCCATCATCAGTTGGAACTTGGAGGGCCCATTTTTAACCCCATTCGGGATTCTTTTCCACTGGAAGTGGCCCAGACCGGGCACTGTAAAGGCCGTAATAGGTCTGGATTTTTCCTTCACCTTTATCTGGTAGTACGCTTTGGACAAGTCAATTGTACTCATGTGCTTTGTCTTAATTAACTTCCGGAAAATAGCCTCCATTTGTGGTATCGGATATGCTACTTCCTCAGTCACGTCATTGATTTTTCTATAATCGATACACATACAATACGAGCCGTCTGATTTTTTCACCATAACAACGGGCGATGACCAGGGTGACTCTGATGGCTCGATTATATCCTGCGCCAGGAGCATTGCAACCTGTTTATGCATCTCCTCTTCTATCTTTGGCGATACTGTATAGTATCTTTGTTTAATGGGTTCACTCGACTTTAATTTTATCTCGAAGTCAACCAGGTCTGTGCAACCCAATTCGTCTGACTCTGGAGGTAGTAGATCCTTCAAAAATTTGTCCAGAGTCGCTTGCTCATCGGCCGTTAAGTCGGCCAGACCAATCGGAGCTACCGCAACGATGCTTAGCATTCTATCGAAGCGACCTCAAGGGGGATTGGGTCTGCCACCCCCTCTATTTCGAGAACATTCTCTCGTGGCCGAAGGACTGTATTAAAGAAACGGATGAAATCCGTACCCAGGTAACAGTCACCGTCAAGGTCGGGCATTATCCACACGGTAATGTCCTTTTTTATTCCGGCAACTTCAAACGGCAGAACCACTTTTCCAGTCACGGGCGCTGTTGAATTATTCGCCATCTTTGCGCCTGGTCCAAAAGTCGGCTCAACTTCTACCCCTAAATACGACGCGATCGTAGCGCCATATTTGCCAACGATCGTTCTGGTTGCGCCGGGGTCGAACAAAGCACGCAGTCAAAATTCCCCTATGTGTACTGGCAGCCACCAACGACCCGAGTCGCTAGTCAGGTTAGAACCTGCCACCGGAATTTCTCCTGCTTCTTTCGTTCGCTCACTCACCTGAGCAGGTAGATCCGCATCCTTCTCCACGACCAAGGTCCTTGCGTCGATATTGGGGCGAGACGGACCACTTAGTTCTCGCCCCCCTTGCCTTTTCCCGGGTTGCACCTTGGACAAGTCCGTCTTGTGTAACCCGGCAACTTGCAAGTCCAGCAGTTTAATTTTTCTTTATTCTGCTCTGCAGGGGTTGACTTCCCCCCATTATCATTGCCATTATCTTTCTTCGGTTCGGGCTTATTGCTCGAGGTAGGTGCCGCGGGCTTCAGCGGTGGATTCGTCGGTTTCTTCGGAAATTTGGGCTTATTCGAGCTTTGCGCGTCCTTGGCGCCCATTCGCTCCTTCCGATCTCTTTTAATCTCTTTGTATCTCTCGCTCATGGCCTTGGCGACGAGCTCTTTGATACTGTTATTTTCCACCTGCCCGGGATTCACTGCTGACACCTTACCTCTAAATTTACTCGCAGTCTGGTTAAAAGCCAGTTCAGGCATGACTGACTCTTCAGGCAATGGTGGTGGTTTATAATATCGATGTAACGTGAGCGATCCTTCCGCCACCTGCGCCTGCTCAATCAACGAATTCAGGTCCACGATTGCACTCCGACGTAACACTCTACCAATCTCAGGGTGTAGATTTTGGAAAATCAAATCTAACTCTGCCGTGGGGGTTAGGCGCGGTATTAATCCGTCCAATATCGCACGTATGCACGTCACAAAATTAATAACCGGCTCACCCTCACCTTGTGTCCATCGTTCTGCTTCATGTCGTAGCGCCGCCTGTAAATCTGTATTTATACCAAAATGTCTCCGGGCTGCCATGACAAAGTGCGTATAAGAGAATTGTAATCTCCACCCACGCACCGTTTTTCCCACACTAACGCTCGCAGGCAACAACGATGTGTATGAGCTGCCTGGGAACTGATGACCATTAGGGTGGGCCGAAAATGAAAAATTTTGGAATTTTGACACGCCTGAGGTCTCAAAAGTTGTTTTTTAACATGAAAATAAGAAAAAAAATTTGTACACGCAAAAAAAAAAAATTTTAGGTATGCCCAAAGCCCTTGAAGTTTTAGTAAAATTTGTTTAAAATGAGCTAGTTTAAAAAAACATGTTTTTCTTTTCAATACTCGATTACTTTGCGAAAAAAAATCGTAGAGACGCGAATAAAAAAAGAAAATAAAGCTCTTTAGTTGTAGTTTAAGTCTCTATAAATTAGAACATCATGAAAAAATTTTGGAAACTGTTTCGCAAGTACAAACTTCATACTTTTTTTTCTTTGTTTGTAGTGGTTGTAACCCGAAAATCGCTGAAATGTGATTTTTTTTTTAAATATTAATAACTTTGAGAAAAAAACCGTAGAGATACGAATAAATAAAGAAAAGAAAGCTCTAAAGTGGTACTTTAAGCGTATGTAAACTAAAATACCATCAAAAAATTTGGGTAGCTGTTTCATGAATGGAAGTATGCTATTTTTTTGTAAATTTTTTTTTTTTAATGGTAAAACTCGTCTAATTTCTTTAAACTTCAATATCTCTGCTAGAAAAAATCTTGGAAACACGATTAAAAAAAAGAATTGAAGCTGTTTAATTGAATTTTAAGCTTACGTAATACAAAATTGCATAAAAAATCGTAAAACTAGTTAATAAAAGGTTTTCGTCAATATTTCTAGTTATTTTGCCAAATTTCAACATATTTGTATGAAAAACTTTAAAATTTTTCTACTTAAATGATCGTTTTGAACGTTTGACTATTGACATTTTCACTAGTATTTAAATAATTAAACAGTACTTTTTCATGAAAAAACTCCATACTTATGACAAATGGTTTATTACTTTATTTATAGATTTTGAAAAAACTTCGCTACATAGGAAAAAAATATTTAACTAATGTTTAGTTATGACTAATAGTTTATTACTTTATTTGTATAAATGAAAACGCCATCTAATGAAAAATTGTTCAACTAATGTGTACAAAAAAGTAAGAAATGTACGGATTTTTAACAATTACATGAGCATTTTCGAGTAAAAACCAATAAACTGAAAAAATATATAAAAAAACTTTTTTCGAAAATTTTATAGAAAAATTTTAAAGTTTTTCATACAAATATGTTGAAATTTGTCAAAATAACTAGAAATATTGACGAAAACCTTTTGCTACATAGTTTTATGATTTTTTATGCAAATTTGTATTACGTAAGCTTAAAATTCAATTAAACAGCTTCAATTCTTTTTTTATTCGTGTTTCCATGATTTTTTCCAGCAAAGATATTGAAGTTTAAAGAAAAAAAAACGAGTTTTACCATTTTAGAAAAAAAATTTACAAAAAAATAGCATAATTCCATTCATGAAACAGCTACCAAAATTGTTTTATAGTATTTTAGTTTACATAGGCTTAAAGTACCACTTAAGAGATTTCTTTTCTTTTTTTATTCGTATCTCTACGGTTTTTTTTCTCAAAGTTATTAATATTTTTAATAAAAATCGCATTCCAGCGATTTTTGGGTTACAACCACTACAAACAAAGAAAAAAAGTATGAAGTTTGTACTTGCGAAACAATTTCCAAAATTTTTTTATGATGTTCTAATTTATAGAGACTTAAACTACAACTAAAGAGCTTTATTTTCTTTTTTTATTCGCGTCTCTACGATTTTTTTTCGCAAAGTAATCGAGTATTGAAAAAAAAAAACATGTTTTTTAAAATTAGCTCATTTTAAACAAATTTTACTAAAACTTCAAGGGCTTTGGGCAAACCTTAAATTTTTTTTTTTTTGCGTGTTCAAAATTTTTTTCTTATTTTCTTGTGAAAAGATAACTTTTGAGACCTCAGGCGTGTCAAAATTCCAAAATTTTTCTTTTTCGGCCCACCCTAATGACCATCGGTCGTTGAAAAAAAACCCGTTCCCCGGGGTCCTAGTCCCCACCCTGCTAAAGGTTGTGTGTGCGTACCTTGGGCACCATGCATTGCATGCCCCCCTCCCCCAGGCCTGGCATATTCTTCCCGTTCTGGAAGCACTGTTGTTAGAATTTTTGTTGAGGTGGAACAAATAAATGATGTACTTTGTTGTTAATAAATAATATTTATTTCTAGTTTAATATTGTGAAGTTATAAATCGTCCGCATGCGAGCATCGTGCTCCGCACCGGTCAGCAGCTAGATACAGAGAAAACGCGACTAGACTAATCGCGTCGCGTCGCGTCGTCACGTTGCGTGCAGCGCTCTCACTCACACACACAAACATTCCATTCGTGTTCACCGTCGGGCGTTGAGACAATAGATGGTGACACGATTCTAATATTATAATATTTACTAATATTCCAACACGCCTCCTTAAATTTATAATATTTATTTTCTTTCCACATTTATTTCATTATTCTATAATAATTCAAACTTAATTGATTTTAGAAGATTTACAATGTATTAAATTTAACGCATCTCTATTTTTTAAAAACTTTTGTTTACTAAGACTCTTCGTCAAAATATCTGCTATATTGTTTTCGGAATCAATCTTCAAAATGTCAATGATTTTATTTTCATAATTTTCATTCACATAATGGTATTGCACCTCAATATGTTTCGAATTTTTTGTAAAATTCCCGTATTTACCTATCGCTATTGCACCTGAGTTATCTCCTTACATTTTTATTGGTGCTTTCATTTCTAAATTAAATGATTCGTTCAACATTTTTCTCAAAAATACAATTTCACTCACTGCCTCGGACATTGCAGTGTATTCTGCGAACGTCGAGCATTTTGTAACATTTTTCTGCTTATGCGATTTCCAGAAGATAGTATTATTAAATAGTCGAATTACAAATCCCGTTGTCGATTTTCTATCGACATTATCTCCAGCATAATCAGAGTTGACCATACAGTCTAGCTTTTCAATTTTATTATCACCAGAATATGTTAACTTTAAATCTTTCGTTCTTACTAAATATTTTAAAACTCGCATCGCATATTTAAAATGCGTTTCATTGTAACAGCTCTGAAATCGACTAAGATAATTAACAATGAAAGAAATGTCTGGCCTGGTGCCTGTACTAATGTATAATAGCTCACCAATCAAGTTACGATATTTAATTCTTTCGTCGATTTCAAAGGCTTGTTCTAACTTTAAATTACTCTCCATAGGAGTATCAAACAACTTTGCATTATCTAAATTATATTTTTCACATAAAGATTCTATATACTTGGTTTGACTTAAATGCATTTTATTTCGCTTATCGTTATACTTAATATCAATCCCAATATAGTTTTTTACTTTTTTTAAATCTTTCATCACAAATTGTTTCATCAACTCAGCCTTTATTTCATTCATTTTTGATCTATTTTTACTGCAAATTAACAAGTCATCTACAAATACAAGTATGTATATAGGATCTTTATCTGAATTATTTACATACAAACAGTAATCACATTTACTCCGCTTAAAATTTAATTTCTTAACGTATTCATCGAAACAATCGTACCAAGTTCTTGAACTTTCTCTAAGACCATAGAGTGCTTTTATCAAAAGACAAACTTTATTTTTATTTGTTTCAAAACCTTGCGGTTCATACACGTAAACTTCGGACTTAATATTGCCGTTCAAAAAGGCTGTATCTACGTCCATTTGATCGATATAAAGATTATTCGCGCAGCTATAACTCAAAAGTATTTTTAATGTTTGCATTTTGCCTACCGGCGAATAAACATTTTCAATATAATCTTTCTGTTAAAAACCCCTTACTACCAATCTAGCTTTATAAGTGTTATTACTTATCTTTCTATATACCCATTTAACATCGAGTACTTTCTTATCTTTAGGTTTGTCAACTACCACCCATGTGTTATTTTTATTTAAACAATCTATCTCAGCTTTCATAGCTTTTTTCCAATTTAAGGATTCTTTGGAGTTTACCGCCTCCTCAAACGTATTCGGTACGTTTGCATTAACATAATTAACATAAATAAAATGGGAAACTGGATTTCCGTATCGTTCTATCGTACTTTTCTTTCGGCTCGATTTTCTTATTGGCACCGTATTACCATTTCCCTGTAAATTATTTTGATTATTATTGTCGTTCATTTCATTATCATTTTCAAAAACTTCATCCTCAATATTTTCTATCTCAACATTTTCATTATCATCATTTTCATTATAATTATCATCAGGTCCCGTCAACTCAGTAAGAAAAAAGTGGGAAGGTAACAGAGGAGGTTATATTAGTTCTGTGTTGCCGTCCAGGTGGCGCAGAGTCGCAAATCGAAGAATATTAAAACCAAATATTTTTCATGAACGCGCGAGCGTGATAGTCCAAAATAAATTTTTAGCTAAATTGCTATCATGTTGATAATTATGAATGAATAAATATTTTTTCCAGATAAATATGAATAAGAGAAAGGAATAAACAATTTTCAAACTGTTTAACCAAAAACAAACTAGTTATTTAAAAAAAAAAATTATTAATTCACAGCCGAAGACTACTCAATGTTTGAACGAATAAACTAATATAACTAGCGTTCAGAAAAAATTAAAAAATCCGTAGTGGAAGAGGTTAACCGATAAAATAAAATTAACGAATGGTCCCCCAAGTCTTTAAACCAACATACCCTGAGCGACAAATAGAATGAAAAAACTAGCTTTTTATCCCCCAAGTCTTAAAACCTACATACCCTGGGCGTCAAGTTGGATAAAAAACTAATTGTTTATCCCTGAAGTTATTAATCCCCCAAGTATTGGAACCTACATACCCTGGGCGTCAAGCCGAATAAAAAACGAATTGTTTATCCCTAAAGCTTCAAACTAAAAATCCTTGGCGTCAAGTCGAACTCGCTCGCGAGTTTTTTTTTATGAATAAAAAAATAAATAAATACAAAATCCCCCAAGCTGCTACAACCCCATAAGGCCGAGCTCGCGAGATTTTTTTATAAATAAATGGATGAATACAAAATCCCCCCAGCTGCTACAACCTTATAACACCGAGCTGGCAAGATTTTTTTATGAATAAATGATTCAATAAATAATCCCCCAAGCTGCTACAACCCCATAACGCCGAGCTCGCGAGATTTTTTTATAGATAAATAAATAAATACAAAATTCCCCAAGCCGCTACAATGCGGTACAACGTGCTTGAATGTAAAAATTTTTGAAATACCTTAGAAATTCTTCAACAGTCTCCTGATATAACTTATTAAGCTTTTAAACCCAGAAACACCACGAGGTTGGGAGTAAAACATGAATTTTTTTTTTTAATTTCTAAATTATGTCCAAATTAGTAGATTAACTAATCTACTCAAATTAATCAAACTTTTTACTTTAAACAGTACAACCCTGAATAATCGAGGGAAGACACTCAACTATAAATATTCTTTTATGATTTCAATAGTCTTGTAATCTTATTTAGCATGCTTCAAATCCAAAATAGACCAAGCCAATAGCCTACTTTGTCGAGCTACTATACCCCCATAACTTACATGGTCGAGTTTCAACAACCCCATAACCGGTTTTTTCGAACTCTGACCCCTTCATAACTTACAGCGTCTACAACCCATAAACATCAAGCGTTATTTTTCCGTATTCACAATTATTTTTATGTATTACAAAGTCTTGTAATTCTATTCAGAAAAAAAAAAAACCTTCAAATTTTCTTCAATAAAAGAAGCATAATTTTTTTACTAAAACTTGTGCTTAAGATAATTTTGATTTTCGCTTCCAATGAGTTGAACTTAAAAACACAGAGAGCAAGCATTTAAAGCGAAAAGATTTTTAACACTTGAAAGTTTTTTCATTAATCATGCTTCGTACTAGAAGTAGTATATCGTTAAATTACTGAGCGTATTTTTTTTTTAATAACAATATTTCGCCGAACGAATCAAGCCTCAAATACAAAATCAAGATTTAACTTTTTTTTTTCCAATAATTCATACATGATTATTTATAAGTTCACACGATTTTTTTACTCAAACATACAAATATTTATAAACTTTAAATTTAGATAATTTTTTTTTATTGATAAAAGAAAATTATTAGCTATTCCTCATCGGTTAAGATATCATGAACAGTAATTTCAGCATTTTCCGCTGATTTTAACGACTCTAACTTAGCAAGAAGCTCACGGATTTTTTCTTTTTTTGAATTAAGGATTAACAAAAATTTTGAATACATTTCTTTTTCAAATTTAAGTTTCATTTTTATTATTTCATCCAACTTTACTTTTAATTTGTAACAGCTAGTGCGTTGATTAAATTCGAATTCGGCGCTAACTGTTATGGAACGCAGATGCGGATCGGTAAGTCAGGTGATGACGAGATCTACCGATCAGCATTACTCTAATTTCGGCGCTTGGCGCGATCAAACGTGTGTCAGAGAGCGAATGTACTTATTTACTTTTTTGTGTTGTTAGATAACTTTATTGAGGTTGTGTTAGATAAAGTTATCAGTGAGAAGTTGTGTAGATTTTCCTGTGATCCAGTTGCCATTGGATCGGAGCGGGGAAGGCAAACCTCTCAAGGAAAGTCAGCGTGCGGCCTTGGAAGGCATGTGTGCAGCCATTCTGGCAAATAGTAATTATTATTATTGTTTAATCAAGCGAAGGTGCACCTGCTAGAAAAGTAAGTCCGCGTAGTGGTTAATCATTGAGTATTTGTTCGTGTGATAGTTAGAGTCAGAGTGTGTGCGAAGTACAGGAAGTACTTAGATTTTTGTATCGGAGTTAGTCCAAGCCTTTGTTCTTTTGGCGCGCTGCAGCAAGCAGACTAGCGCGAGAGTGTGTGTGTGCGTCGGTGTGTTGATAGCGACCACAATACAGATGACGAACTTTATTTTTGTAGAATCAATTTTCGTCGACTCAAGATTTCGAGTCATTCGGGTTGGATTGTTTGTAAACAATCAGATAGAATTAATTTGGAATATTATGTAAATTTTTGATTCATTTATTTTTATTGTTAATTAAAATTATTAAAATTTACATTTTATCATTAATTTAATTAACCCGTGTTCCTGCGATCGGTCCACGTAAACTCACACCACTACCGACGAAGGAGAGCAGCCGCGCCGCGTAATGAAAACATTAGTTCGCGTACGCGTCTTCCCCCCTCTTTTCAGGTATTGAAGAAAAATCGACGGATTGTCGTGTGCACAGAAAGTGCATTTTGTCATCAGGCCGGAAGAGTGCGGACGACGATCGCCGCGGGTTCTCGTGTTCAATCACGATCCTCCGAGGAATTAAATTCCTTAATTCGAGCCCTGTGACAAATTGTTTGTTTTCTTTTTTTAAATTAATATTTTTGTTTTCTTTTTTAAGGTAATCTAACGTTAATTTTCTGATTATAGAAGTCGTAAAATCTACTGATTTTATTTCTGATATGGGTACTTCACCCATGATTCTACCTTCTTCTGTCCAATAAAATTTTTTTTCATCATAAAAGTAAAACATATTTTTTTTCGCACAGCTTAACTCTTCTTTCAGTTTTTTTTCATACTCGTCTTTACTCTGGCTTCTACTTTCAGCAAGATCACCAAATTGGCTTTTGACAATCTATTTATATTGTAATAATTATTAATTTTGTAATTAACATGGTATAAAAAATTAAAGAATTATATTAGTTTTGAGAAAATTACCTCTCCCGAAAAGAGTTTTTCAGGGGTTACTATTGTTATATTTATAATATCAGCACACCACTGAGTGCATAAAACGCTTTCTTTCAAATCTAACTGATTTATAAAACAATTAACTTCCAGCATCTTTCTTCTAATGAATTGTACTTTATTAAGCTAAATATTATATTATTTTATATTTGTAAAATACTTATTGTTTTTTTGGTTATTTTTTGGAACTTTCGTGTGTTTATATATATATATATTATCAACTGTCTATTTTGAGCGTACTGCAAGCACGTTTAGAAAAACAACAATGAGTACCTTAAAATGCGCTTAAAATATTTTTATGATTATTTTAAAAACTTCTCAACCAATCACAAACAGATAAATTCGAACTTATTTTAACTAAACGAACAAGATAAGTTTAATCTTGAAAGTGAAAAATTGTTTCAATTAAAATATTTTTTTATAAATATTATGCAGGGTTATCAAATTAAACGAATAATGTAATTATAAAAATATTTTGTTTTTTTGTGCAATTGTATTGGTTCAATTATTTTAATAATCATATTACGTGGTAAATCAGTATCGTCAACAATAAAAATCAAAATGTACCTTGTCAAGCGGCTATGGCACTCCAGAGACACCAAAAAATTAGTCGTTTAAACATTTCTCAAAGTATTTTTTTGGTTTTAAAACGTTTCAGTCTCAAATAATTTTCAAGTTTTATGTGTTTGTGATGTTTAGAAAATTTTTAAAAACCTCAGAAAAAATCAATAAGAAAAAAATAATAATAAACACTGATTTTTACTCTGGAGTACACAGTTCCTCGCCCATAGTAGTTTATAAAAAAATAATTAATGTATGAATGTAAATAAATAGAAAATATATTATTTCAGAATCACGTGAAATTGCGCGATTTAAAAAAAAGCAGAAGTCGGAGAAAGTGTTTGTAGCGTAGCAAGAAATTGAAAAAAAATTTTTATTTGATTTGTTTTATAACAGTTGTTTTAATGCAAATGGTATCTTATGCAGGTTTTATAAATCATTTATTTGTTGTCCATTCAATCAATTTATTTTTTATCTTAGTTTTTATTTTATATTCAAATAATTTTTATTAACCTTCCACTAGAAAACTTCCCGGAATGGCAGGTAAGAAATTAATTTTTATTATAAGTGAATAATTTCGTACAAAATAAAATTTTCAAAGATATTTTATTAATTTTGTAGAAATTATATATTTATGAAACGTATGAATAGTTTATATGAATAAATCATAGAATAAAGCCTTACGTGTCAATTAAGTAAAAATGAATTCAATTTTGAAATAAAGTTTAATTTTTTAAAGAAATAACGTATTGATGCGCAACATAGCATCCGCGGGGCGCATTTTGAGTTTGAAAGGCTTTTCCCGCCTTTAGGCGTATAATTTAGTATACATATTAAGGGGTACTTTGACCTTTTGTGTAAAAAAGGCATATTTTTGAGGATTTAAAAAAAAGAAACGGTAAAAACAGTAAAAGAACACTAAAAACTCTACAACTTTGTGAGTATCGTACTAAATGACTTGAAATTTTGTGACAACATTTCTAAGATATTTTACTATAAAAAAAAAAATCGATTTTTTTAAAACTCTAAGGTCAAAGTACCCCTTAAGATTGTTTGGTAACGATTTTCACAAAAAATCGCACACGGCTGATTTTGAACCCTTGTGCGATTGTACACCCTCGAGTAGGTTCCGCTGGCTCTCGTGCGTGACAAACCTACGTGCGCGGGAACACCCGAATCGCGTCATATGTACAAAAGATATTTGTATGACAGTAAATATTGATTTTCTTTAGGTAAAAGAGATAAACAAAGTTGTGTTATACCCGGTTGCCCGTCTGATCGAACAACCATACGGTTTATTTTCCCGCTTGATGAAGCCATGGGATTAAGATGGGTTACGGCAGTAGCGTCTCAAGAACTTAATATTATGCAATATAATGAAATTCGAAAAAAACGCTACTGTATCTGTCACATTCACTTTGAAGATAGATTTATCTCAAAGTCATCGAATGGTAAATCCACTTTGATCAAATCGGCAGTACCTACTTTGAAATTAGTTCTAGGAACCGAGGTTTCTGTTGAACAAACTCTGTCTTTATTTTTATTTGTACAACATAATGTACATAAATAAACATTTCAATCAATCAATCAATCTGTTGAAAATCAAACCAAAAGCGATGACTTGCCAATGCGCGTGGACATTGAATTGCCACAAAATTTAAATTATCCCAGTATTGCTGACGAAGATACTTTAAATGTCAACTTGATTTCTATAGAAAACAAATGTAATTCCCCCCCAAGAAAAAGATTTAAGCAGTCTCACTTGACAGGTAAATTACATTTAACCCTTTGACAGGTCGAAGGTTTTGGGAAGTCAGGAGAAGAAACGGATTGCATTTTTGGTGTTTCCGATAATTTCTGAACACGGAACTACTATAAGTTTACAAAAATTCATGTTGACAGCCGAGATATGACAGCTGTCAACACTTGAATGTCAAAATTTCGAACCAAAAAAAATACTACCATTATCTACGTTCAATTTCATGATGAAAGTATACAAATAGTTTTTTTGCTAAAACCCTCCCTTTTTGAGTAAATCATCAACAAAGATTGAAACTTTGGAGCCTACTCAAGTAAAACTTCGTACTCCAGGCCGATGAAGAGGGATGACTTTTTTATAATTGTAACAGGTGTTTTTGAAGTTTTTTTGATCGCTGATCATGAATTTGTCATTAGTTTTGAAAAATACTTATTGACAGCCGAGATATGACAGCTGTCAACACTTAAATGTCAAAATTTCGAACCAAAAAAAAAAATACTACCATCATCTACGTTCCATTTCATGATGAAAGTATAGAAATGGTTTTTTTTGCTAAAACTCTTCCATTTTGAGTAAATCATCAACAAAGATTGAAACTTTGGATCCTACTGAAGTAAAACTTCGTATTCCAGGCAGATGAAGAGGGATGACTTTTTTATAATTGTTACGGGGTTTTTTGAAGTTTTTTTGCTCGCTGATCATGAATCTGTCATTAGTTTTGAAAAATACTTATTGACAGCCGAGATATGACAGCTGTCAACACTTGAATGTCTAAATTTCGAACCAAAAAAGTACCACCATCACCCACGTTCAATTTCATGATGAAAGTATGGAAACGGTTTTTTGCTAAATCACTCCCTTTTCGAGTAAAGAGTTTATTGTTCACAAAGTATCCAATCTGTTCCGTTTTCTTCCGTTGTAGTTTCCTATCAATTGCTTAGCCAACTCCAATCAGAATCACAGTCGATCTCCACCATAGTTTTCGTTGTGTACTTTCATGTGGATAAACGCGTTCATGATTGCCACATCAATTTCATAGTACATTATTGAAAAGCCACCATTTTTACGATAAATATTCGAAGATTTACTTGAACGTCAATTGCTTCTGATGACGTAAGAATTATGAATTTTTTTGGTTCGAAATTTAGACATTCAAGTGTTGACAGCTGTCATATCTCGGCTGTCAATAAGTATTTTTCAAAACTAATGACAAATTCATGATCAGCGATCAAAAAAACTTCAAAAAACCCTGTTACAATTATAGAAAAAGTCATCCCTCTTCATCGGCCTGGAGTACGAAGTTTTACTTGAGTAGGCTCAAAAGTTTCAATCTTTGTTGATGATTTACTCAAAAAGGGACAGCTGTCATATCTCGGCTGTCAACATGAATTTTTTTAAACTAATAGTAGTTCCGTGTTCAGAAATTATCGGAAATACCAAAAATGCAATCCGTTTCTTCTCCTGACTTCCCAAAACCTTCGGCCTCTCAAAGGGTTAATTAGCGCAAATAAAAATAAAATTTTAAACTTAACCAGGTGTATCGTATTAGTTGATTTTTTTAAATAAAATATTTATTCCAAAATTGTAATTTTAATCAACTAATAGAAAAACTATTTATAAAAGTAAAAAAATAAAATAAAATAAAATTAATTATTAAATTTTAGCGTACTTAAAAATAAGATTGTAATACTTGAAATTTTTACATTTGAAATTAAATTGAAAAATTTAGGAGACTCTGTAAATAATGAGTTAAATGAAAACCACAACTATATAAATGACAATAATTCCGAAGAGTGTAATGAAGTGTCTGATTCACAACACAACAGTAGCATAAATGACCGTGATTCCGAAGACTGCAGTATCGGCAGCTACTATAGTGATGACTGTTCAAATTTCTGTGCTGATAGTCCAAATGAAACTATTGAACGGCGTCGTTTACTGTTAAAAAAACAAATAATAATAAAAAAAGCTCAAAAGACATCATCAGCCAATACCGTAATGAAACGACGAGGATATTTCGAGATTGATGGATTACGACATGAACTTCATCTCGCAAGAAGTTAATTGAAACGGTAAGCGTATAATGTTGCGATTCTGATTTAATTTTTTTCATTGATAAATTTTTTTTAAAGCATTTATTTGTTATTTTTTAAACTTTGCATTGCCCAGCCGACCCGTTGAAAATAAATAAGTACTTGAGCACGTACTAAAGTACGTACTATAGTACTTACTAAAATTTTAGTACGTACTATTTATAGACTTAGAAATTTTTCTATGTTTTTCTACGTACCTATGATCGATCATATACGGGATGAATGGGATTAAAAAAATACTTCTCGAGTGTAAATAAGATTCCGTAAGGTTTTTTTCAAAACAAATGGTTTGAATTGATTTTGTATTACCTCCGAAAAGTTTGGAGTCGATTCATTCTCGGGAACTACCCCTAATATCGATATTATAAGGGGTGAATGGGCTTGACCTCTATACTTTGCTGAGTGAGCTCAGAAAAAAAGCATGTCCACTAATTTATTTTTAATTATTCAAAATTTTTTATTTTTTGTTCTACATCACATGAAATAAATGGAAATATTTTTTGAATTTTTGACTTTCGTCCATGTCGGCTTTTATTATTATTAAATATTAAAAAAAAAGAAAATTTATTTTTATTGTAATAAAATCACTGTAACTGTAAATAAGATTAAAAATCTATTTTATAATATTGGCTATACTAATCTTCTAGTAAACAAAAGAAGGATAAGTTTTGTTTTTTCCATTAGGAGTTCATAAACAATTTATATCCAGGTGGCGCATCAGAATTTGCAACTCGCGTTTAGCTAGGGAAAGCTACGATCGGTATATAAGAACGGCGAAAGGAGATTGCAGCAGGGTTGTGGTATGTGGGCGTAGCAGGAAGCGGAGGCGCGGTAACTGATTAGAACTCATAGCGAGCATCGAAGCTTTACCAACTGCCACCGTCTTCCGTAGGGGACCATGGGTGTTGAAGGCAACACCTGTATTCCTGTTCGGCCGCAGGATTGGGTGGATATAACATTCTTCCATCCCCCCTAGTCTTGGCCGAAAGACACCAGGCGCCACGCCAGCCTTAATTTTTTTTTTTTAGAAAATTTTTTTTAAACATTTTCCTATATTCAGCATCAATCAACGAAGGTTTCCCGACAAATTGCATCAGAATCCGTTCAAAAATGAGTACACTGTTGATTTCGGGCAAAAAAATCCATTTTGTCCAAGTGTGCCGCGTGTCAACGTTGCAATCAGTGTGAATATTTTCAATTAATTTCAAAACATAGAAAAATTTCTAAGTCTATAAAAGTACGTACTAAAATTTTAGTAAGTACTATAGTACGTACTCTAGTACGTGCTCAAGTACTTACTTATTTTCAACGGTAAATTATTAATATGCGTATTAATAATTTTAGTATTTATGGTATTTATTACTTATTATTATTAAATCAATTGCATTTGGGTGCTAAGCTTAGGGATACTAATTAGTTTTCACCATTGTATCCCTGTCCCTCTCGCTATAACTCTGAAGTGTTATGTTGCCCTCAGTGAGGGAAGTATTTATGGTAACTTTAAATGGATTATCTAAGCAGATCTGCCTGGATAATCGATACAAAGTCAATTACTAATAAAATGTAAATACTAAAATTATTTTAGAGCTGTTGGCGCGTTAGCAGATTTGAGAAAAACTTCCAAAAAAAACACTCAATTTGTGAAACAAATCGAAAAATTAGATGATACCAGGCAAAGTTTAATACGTCTGATCATCAATAGTTCTCATCAATCAAAAGGTCGTCGCTACACTAAAGAGGACAAGGCTTTTGCTCTAATAATTTATAAAAAATCACCAAAGTGCTACCGCTTTTTAAAAGAATATCTTGGATTTCCCAGCGAGAGCACGTCAAAAACTTTTCAGTTAATATTACCTTTTCAAAGTGGTATGACAATTTTATTTCTAATCATACTCATAATTTCATTGGGCCGGACGAAAAAAAACACCTGCCAAAAAATCCGGTAAAACAGTAACCGTACCAGTTTTTCAAGAAAAACGTAACAATTTTTTTTTTCCAGAAAACTGTAACAAGTTAACAATTTTCCGAGATAACTGTAACAACAAAAAAAAATCGGCCAATATATGAGCCACATTTTTCCGAGAAAAGAGTAATTAGTATATTTTTTCCGTGATACCAATAACGATCAATAAAACGTGAAAATTTCCGAGAGTAAAGTAACGGGTGCACTTTTTACGGGTAAAGTGTAACGTTGAGATAATTGACGATTAAGGTATTGTTTTTCCAGGTAAAAAGTAATAAGACCATTGCCAACTTATTTGAAGCAGACTAAGGGAGCTTTTCCCGAGGAAATCGTATCGTTGAAAACTTTTTTCAAAGTAAAGTGTAACGTTGAGGTAATCATCGAATATAAAGATATTTTTTAATGAAAAATTTACAATATCCATGCCAACTTACTTAAACCAGAGAAAGGAGATTTTTCCCGCGGAAATCGTAACGTTGAGAACTTTACTTTTTCAACGTTACACTTTCAACGTTACTCGGAAAAATTAAATCAAACCTTGTTCTCATTTCTCTCTTACTCATCAGGTACGCGGGACTTCTTCGCGTTGTACAGTGCTCTATACTCCTATAATCATATAAAAACATGTTCACTGCATCATCCAGCGTCTCTCCCCCCTTCACAGTTTTATCGTCTTTATCTTTAAAGATTTGAACGAAATTTTCAGCAGCCCCATTCGTAGCTGGATGATATGGTGGAGATAGCGTATGTAAGACCCCATTTCTGAATAAAAAATTATGAAATTCCCCGCTTTTAAACTGAGGCCCCCCATCAGTTACACAATGTAATGGCAATCCGTATCTTGCAAATAATTTTTTAAATTCTATCACCAGCCTATACGCTTTTGTGTTTGTATTAAAGTCTATTACTTCAGGCCACTTTGAGTGTGCATCTACAATTATCAAAAAATTGCAACGTTACATTTATCGCGTGAAATTTTTTTTTTTTGTTATTCTTTCCCCGAAAAATCACGTAATGGTACTTTTTTCATGGATACTTGGTCTCAGGTGTTTTTTTTCGTCTGGCCCAACGGTTTATTCTATTTTTTTTACTAATGTATTGATTTTATTATTATTATTTTCAAGGTATAAATCAACAGCTTTTTATTCAGCTCAAGGATGTGGTGAAAAACTTACCAGAATGGGAAAAACTGGCAGTCCTCATGATGGATGAAATGAGCCTGTTAGCAAATACAAGTTACAGCCCTACAGAAGATTGCGTGATTGGTTTTGCAGAGTGGGGCAAGAATTACAAAACCGATCATTACGCTGATCATGCTATAGTTTACATGATTAAAAGTTTACTGGGTAACTGGAAGATTCCAGTCGCCTACGGTTTCTGTGAAGCCACAACGCCAACTATACAACTAGTTAATGAAGTTACAGAAGTAATGTCAAACGTGAAAGATACTGGTCTAGATGTAATAGCGACAACCTGTGATCAAGGACCGACAAATCGAGGAGCAATCAATCAATTCATAAAAGCTACCGACAAAAAGACACGATCTAAATATGGTATGGAGAAACGTAAGTATTTATATGAATTTTCGCAACAAAAATTAATTTAATTGTTATTAAAATATTTTCGTTTTAATTGTTTTATCATTTTCCAATGAAAATAATTTTAATTACTTTAAAGAGGTTCCCTACCAAATAGATCTAGCCCACAGATTTTGTCCAAATTAAATGAACACATAGTTTTTAGTATAAAAATAGCTCAGCTAAAATTTCAAAGCCCTGAGGAGCTTGTGAAAAAGTTATAAGCATTTCGAATTTCACAAATTTGCATGGGTTCTAATGGGAAATTTACTAAAACAGCCAATACTTAAATTCCAGCCCACAGATTTTAATGTAACTACGCACAAAAATCGGAAACAATCAGACTTTGATTACACTTGTTTCAAAACATTCATTAGGAGCCTGTAGCAATAATTATAAACAATTGATTTTATATTCTTGTAAATATGACTTCTCATTGGCTCATACAGAGGTTAGAAAGTTGCTGAGCCAATGAGCAGACGACTACTGTAGTCAAATACACATTTGACTTACGTAGATGGTAGGGAACCTCCTTAAAGAATTAATACGACTGACTACATTGCAAATCGTAAGATCTCATAACTTTCTCTGCGAACAGGCTGGGGTGCGATTCTATACTAAGGTTAACGCTAACTAACATTAACTAAGATTAACAAGTTTTAGGTTAATTTCATGCTCGCCCTGGTATTTTTTGGTTAGCTGTCATCGTAAGTTAGCGTTAACCTACGTTAACCTTAGTATAGAATCGCACCCCTGGAATTCTTTTACAAAATTCTTTACTTACTAGACTATATATTCTTTTATTATGCACGATCATAAGAAAAGGACAAAAAATTAATTTTTTCGCGATAATATATAAGAAATTAAATAAAATGGTAAAATTGCTGTAATTTAAAAAAGCACCCTTGATTTAAGGCAAATGTACCCCCTGAAATATGTATTGTTTTAAAGCTAAAAAAATACATCTTATAACAATAATAATAACGTTCTTAACGTGCTCTCGCAGGAAAATCAAAGATATTATTTTAAAATTCGAAAGTACTTAGGTAATTTTTATAAATTGTTAAAGCATAAGCTTTGTCCTGTATAGTGTAACGACGACCCAAGGAACCTTATAAATTAAGGGTGCTTATTCTGATTATTGATAAGCTGTACAGAAAAAGAATAATAAATAAATATTAAAAAAATAATAAAATCCAGAGACACTTGTAACTCGAAATAAGGTAAAGAATTTTGAAATAAATTTTCTGATGGTCCGAAGATATAGTTTTGACAATATTGTATGATATTTTATTCAATCTCGCGGGTTCAATCGTATGTATTTTACAGATACTACACTTTTAATAAGTGGTGTCGAAGTTGTACCAATTTACGATGTGGTCCACATGATGAAATGTATTCGAAACAAATTTATAACAACTGACATGGAAATTAATTGTTCAAAAACAAAAAAACAAAATGAGCGAGAGTTTGCGTCATGGGACCACATCATGATAGCATACGAAATGGACCATTATGCATTGGAACCAGGAAAAGGCTTCTATCGGTGGTATATTTACTTATACCACAAGGGCCCGATAATGCCCTGCGTGTTAAATGGGACTACGTGAGGATGGATAGGATCAGGGAGTGAAATTATATTAGTCGATTTACGGAGACTCGTACTTTATTCGTCTGGCCTACACCATGGCTCAGACTCGACTGACTGCTTGCTCTGCGGCAGCACGATACAGAGACTCGCTCGTTCGCTCGCTCTGCGGCATAAGGCCGCACCTACAGTGTCCCTACATATTTCCCCCCCAATGTTGTCAGGCCTTTTTATTAAATAAAGCAACAATAAGATAGCCATGGCAACATTAAAGGAAAAAAAAAATGATGAATGTTAGTAATCTAATTCAATTAGCGAAGAGCGAATCACAAATAAAAAATTTTTCATTTTACATTTATCAAATTTTTCTTCTTGGATTATTGAGTTTCCTTTCTTTTTTATATAAATAATATTTTTGATATCATAACCGTTTTTGATAAAAATAATTAACACTATTGTTAGTAGTTAATATTAAGTTGAAATTTGTGTAACATTGTTCTCGATCTACATTGGTATAAACTTTTTAGACAAAACAATTTTACAAGTATATTCTCTAAAACATATTTACAATATAAACAATTATTTGCAAGTTTTCCTTAGACATAGTAAATCACATCTCGCAGATTAAAAGTAACGCGTCTGCGTTTCCGCAGGATCCTAGGAATGAATTTCTTCCTCCTAGCCTTTTGATTAGATGACTGCCGAAGTTGCTGGGCCCGACAACTTCGAGGCTCATCCTGAGTTTCTGGTTGTGTCGTTCCTTTTTGAACGAGTAAGTTTGTGTCATCCAGTGGAAAATCGACGTCTCGATCTTCCTGCTCAGCAGTAGTTACCGGGATTTCTGAAATAGTCTGATCTGTCGGCTGGATATCCAAACCATCCGGAGTTCGTAACTCGGGAGGAGGCAGTTGAGGAGTTTGATTACAGATGTCCGGGTCGTCTGTCCTGTGGACGATTTCCGGAACATCTACGTCGTCAGCCGCCAAATGAGCTGGTTTCAACCGCTCGACAGACACCGCTCATGAGAAACACCGATGATCCACAACGATTACTATGCTTGTCAAGAAGATCGAGATAAAAATCCAAAACCAAAATCAGGATCACCAAAAGTTGTCAGGTCGCAGGCATAAATCTATAAATTCAGTACAAATCAGATCCGAAATAAATTTAATTGCGTGATTGAGTGAGCTGGCTAAATGCAAGATGGAAAAATCACTCAATCACTAAGCTATTGTGAAATCTTTGAAAAGCGAAAATTCTAAATAAAACTTGCAACTAAAAATTATATTGACTATCTATCTTACTTAATTCTATATATATTTTCTACTGGAGAATCTAGAAATTTGGAATTTAGAAAACAATTAAACTTCACAAATTATTCTTACAAATCACAACAGTAAACAAAGTTAAAAATATCCCGATTAAATTTTTTTAAAATTTCAATAAAAATTTTATCTACTCAAAGCTGAAAAAAAAAATTTTTCATTATTCAATAACATAAACATTCACAATAATCATCAATATTTCATAAAAGTCTTTGAGTAAATAAAAGAATTTAAAAAGTTACGACCATGTTTTGTTGTCGAGTTGAAGCCGATGAGTTGATGCTGGTTGACGTAGCAGAAGAAATCGTTGAAAATCTCGAAGAAAAAGGTGTTGAACAAGTGAATGGTGTCAAGCCAAAGTGTGCAACACGGCGAAGGACCAGTCGGCGACGAGTAGAATTGCCAATGCGTCCGACTGGCGCGCTGAGTTGCTGCGCTGCTGCTCTACAGGTGAACGTGCCAAGCGTCCGTGGGTGTGACGTACTCAGCTGGGCCAGCTAGGAGTGTGACGAAGTGGTGGTAAGCGCGGCGCGCTGCTCATCTGCCTCGTTGCTAAACTGGCTGGGCGACCACGCCCTAGGGAAGTGACGTCACGTACCACTGTGCGGCGTCGTTGTTGCTGTAGCCGCTGGCGCCGAAAAATATGGCGACGACGTCTTGTTTTTGCAAGAAATTTTCTTTCGAGAGAATTTCGATGTGAGATTTTCTGCTCACTACGTGATTTTTCTTGCGAAATATCACGACTTATCAGCCAGCAGGTCTCAAAAAAAAATTTTTGTTTTTCAGGTGCAGTTTTTATGTGTATATTTGTTACTTAATCGGAAAAAAGAAAAAAAATAATAATCTCGAAAATTTTATTAAAAGTAACTTGTGCTAAGTCGAATTGCGGCAGAAGTTTACGAAAATGTTAGAGAAAAAAATTGTGGGTAGCGCGGGGAACGACCGAGCAAGGCCGTTCACAAAATGGCCGACCCCACGGCTGTAAGAGAGAAAAACGCGTGCCGCTGGTGCGGACGTTCGAACAAAGAAAAATCGCTCAACTCGGGGTATAGGAAGGCGAAGAAAGAAGAAAAATCTCTCTTGGAGTCTGAAAACTCCCGACCTTGCTTCGGTTGACGTTGACGACCCGCTTACCTGTGTAAAACTTTTTTGTCTCTTGAAGACAAAGAAAAACTGCACCGAAACGACGAGCTCACTAAAATCGACAAACAGCACTCCCGAATCACGCACGAGTCGAAAAAATTAAATAAACTCAAATGAGTTTTGCTTCTTGAGTTCTTCGTAATGGGTATTGCCGCGGGCGAAGAGAAAATGTAGAGTATTTCCAAAATGGCGTCTCTGGATGTGTAAGCCACGCGGCGCGGAAGAGAGAAAAAAAAAATAGTTCGGGGTCACCAATATCGGCTTGGTGGTATATTTACTTATACCACAAGGGCCCGATAATGCCCTGCGTGTTAAATGGGACTACGTGAGGATGGATAGGATCAGGGAGTGAAATTATATTAGTCGATTTACGGAGACTCGTACTTTATTCGTCTGGCCTACACCATGGCTCAGACTCGACTGACTGCTCGCTCTGCGGCAGCACGATACAGAGACTCGCTCGTTCGCTCGCTCTGCGGCATAAGGCCGCACCTACAGTGTCCCTACAGCTTCCAAAGTTGACTGATGCTCATATATACGAAAAATCTCTTAAAAAGATGAGTGTGCACCATGTTTTGGAAGTCTTAAGTGATACAGTTGCTGATGAATTAGAACGACTAGCAAATACACCAGGTAATATTTTCAAATTTAGATTTTTAAGACAATTTCATTATATTTTTATTTTTAAGATATAAATTTTGATTATAAGGTAGGTGCACCTAATATGGCCCTGTGCCTAATATGCCCCCCCCCCCCCTGTTATTTTGAACTCGTTTCGTATACCTTAGTTATTATTTTACGTTGTAATTAAATGGGTTACCAAAAGATTTAGACACACCTGACCAAAATTTGAATAAGTAGCTTCGATTCGTTATTGTTTCAGCTTTAAAACGCAACTTTAGTTTTTCTTCAACTCGTTTTCTAACGGGTTTTATTCTTAAATAACTTTTTATTTTGCAGTGTATCTAATATGGCCCCCCGCGAACTAGTAGAAATACTAATATAAAAGTCCTTAGTTTCATATTTACTTTTCAGAAAATCCTATTCTAATGTTATTTAAGAACAATAAATTTAATTGTTTCAAAGCTTTTTTTCATTTTATAACTAAAAAAAACATTCTAGCTCAAAAAACAAACTTTGATAAAAATTTAAAGTTGTAATTTTTCTACTGGTTGCAAAGCTTTAAAAAACATTGTAAAAAAGGCTCAATTTTCAAATAAATCCTTAAAAAAAAAATAAAAATTTTAAATTTTTTTTAATCTTATATCCTGATTGATTTAAAATATGGGAACAAATCGCAATGAATAAATTACTTCAGGGAGGGCATATCAGGTACACAAATTTTTGGTGTCTTAAAAAAACGTGTTTTGGTAAATCCTCTGACATTTCAAGCTCATCGATCAAAATCGAACGCGTAAGGTCTCATTTTAAAGCTCTTGAATTAACCTTTAAAATGAGACCTTACACGACAAAAAATATTGGTTTGATTCCCCAAAACGTCGATTCTCGCTTCAGGGGGCTATATTAAGTACACTTTACTAAATTTCTAAAATATATAATAAAAAATATAAATATATATAATTTTTTTTTTTTTTATTAAGATGTTGTAATCAAGACATCAAAAGGTGATAGGAAAATGCCTGTGGAAGCTCATCATACAGCTAAACTTATAAGATTTTTTAATAGATTAACTGATGCTTTAAATGGCCGCTCCAATACGGAAAAATATCACAATTTTCGAGTACCTATAACCAATGAGAGCTTTCATCATGAATTTTTTTCGGAGGCTAAAGGATTTTTGAATCGTTTGCAGTTTGTCGATAAGGTTACACGTGTACAAAAATCCATAAATATTCCTTGCATGAAAAATTTAATTACAACGATTGACGCTTTTAAAATGATATGGAAAATATGCAAAAAAAAGGCATAAAATCGCTCCCTCAGCGTAATCTAAGCCAAGATGCGCTTGAAAATTTTTTTAGCCAAGTACGCAGTTACTGCGAACGCTACGTAAATCCGTCTCCAGAGCACTTTGCAAAAATTTACAGATCATTGTTAATATCTGACAAGTCCAAGAGCGATTGGATCTAACTGCATGACGGATGATGGAACTTTTCTTAATATCTGGGTAAAATTTTTTCAACAAGAAAAAGATATAGTTACAAGATTAGACGTACCCCAGATTCGTGACGGTGATGGTATCCCGTTTCCTCAAAATTGTGTTGATATAAATTTCAGTCGTTTAATCATAGAAGTACTTGAGCAGTTAAAACCATTTTTAAAATGCAGTAATTGTAGTAATATGATAAAAAACAACTTTTCATCCCCTGATTTGTCCTTGATTCAAAATTTTAATAAGATTGTATCAGTAGTTTTAAGAGAAATTTTACATTACAACAACATTTCCTTCGTTTGTACGCAAATTATTGAACAAAATCAATGCAGCAATTTTATTCATTGTCCTGATCATAAAAATAAAATCATCCAAATTATAGTCAAAAACCTCCTAAATAAAAATTTGATTCGCTTGACTGCTTATATAAATCGCTTATTAAAAGGGAAGGAAAGAATGACGAACGAAAGAAGAAAATCAAAAGAGGTGAACAAATTCACAGTGGCTGCTTCAGAAAAATATGAAAGCGGGATAGCCAAAATAAATAGAATATAGAGATATGTGTATAACTAATTAATTCGTCAAAAAAAAAAAAAAATTATTATTATTATGAATTATATTATACAGAACTTTGTTATATGTACATAGATTACTGTAAAAATAAAAACGCAAGTTTTATAAAATAAAAAAATAAAATAAAAAATTGAATTCAACTTAAACTTTATAAATACTTACTATGGTCATGAGCGGTTGTTTTTTTAGTTTGCTGAATACGATCAAGAGACTTTGGAAATTCAATTCATTTCTTACTTGCTTGTTAAAGAGTTGAGGGAGAGTAAGCTTATAAGATTTTTTGCTATTTTAAAAATTTAATTCATTTCCTACTTGATATGATCTGTAATACAGGGTTGTAGGCTTGACGGATTATTTTCTTGGTTCATAATTAAATACATTTTTACAAGCTTCACTTTGAGGTACGGGATTTAAGCTTGTCAGTTTATTTTATTTAAGCTCTAAAAAAAAAAAAAAATCAAAAAATACTTGCTTGGCTCGAATTTTAAAGAAATCGGTTATGGGAATGTAGGAACTCCTCGAGGAACTCGACGAAGTAGGCTATTGGGTTGTTGAAACTCGACCATGTAAGTTATGGGGGTATAGTAGCTCGACAAAGTAGGCTATTGGCTTGGTTTATTTTGGTTTTGAAGCATGCTAAATAAGATTACGAGACTATTGAAATCATAAAAGAATATTTATAGTTGAGTGTCTTCCCTCGATTATTCAGGGTTGTACTGTTTAAAGTAAAAAGTTTGATTAATTTGAGTAGATTAGTTAATCTACTAATTTGGACATAATTTAGAAATTAAAAAAAAAAAATTCATGTTTTACTCCCAACCTCGTGGTGTTTCTGGGTTTGAAAGCTTAATAAGTTATATCAGGAGACTGTTGAAGAATTTCTAATGTATTTCAAAAATTTTTACATTCAAGCACGTTGTACTGCATTGTAGCGGCTTGGGGAATTTTGTATTTATTTATTTATCTATAAAAAAATCTCGCGAGCTCGGCGTTATGGGGTTGTAGCAGCTTGGGGGATTATTTATTGAATCATTTATTCATAAAAAAATCTCACCAGCTCGGTGTTATAAGGTTGTAGCAGCTGGGGGGATTTTGTATTCATCCATTTATTTATAAAAAAACCTCGCGAGCTCGGCCTTATGGGGTTGTAGCAGCTTGGGGGATTTTGTATTTATTTATTTTTTTATTCATAAAAAAAACTCGTGAGCGAGTTCGACTTGACGCCAAGGATTTTTAGTTTGAAGCTTTAGGGATAAACAATTCGTTTTTTATTCGGCTTGACGCCCAGGGTATGTAGGTTTCAATACTTGGGGGATTAATAACTTCAGGGATAAACAATTAGTTTTTTATCCAACTTGACGCCCAGGGTATGTAGGTTTTAAGACTTGAGGGATAAAAAGCTAGTTTTTTCATTCTATTTGTCGCTCAGGGTATGTTGGTTTAAAGACTTGGGGGACCATTCGTTAATTTTATTTTATCGGTTAACCTCTTCCATTACGGATTTTTTAATTTTTTCTGAACACTAGTTATATTAGTTTATTCGTTCAAACATTGAGTAGTCTTCGGCTGTGAATTAATAATTTTTTTTTTTAAATAACTAGTTTTTTTTTGGTTAAACAGCTTGAAAATTGTTTATTCCTTTCTCTTATTCATATTTGTCTGGAAAAAATATTTATTCATTCATAATTCTGATAGCAACATGATAGCAATTTAGCTAAAAATTTATTTTGGACTATCACGCTCGCGCGTTCATGAATAATATTTGGTTTGAATATTCTTCGATTTGCGACTCTGCGCCACCTGGACGGCAACACAGAACTAATATAACCTCCTTTGTTACCTTCCCATTATTTTCTTACTGAGTTGACGGGACCAGATTATCATCATCATTATTTTCATTGCTATTACTATTTAAATTTATATTGGCAAATTCATCATCACTATATACATCTGTGCATCTCTTTTCAAGACAAATTAATTTAGTTTTATCTTTGATTATTTGTACGTGTCTAGCACTATATATTCTATCTTTCGATAAGACTCTGTAGCTATTTTCATTACAGCCTACTAATACGCCAACTTGACCTTTATCGGCCCATTTATTTTTGCGTAATGCTTCCGGTACTCTAAAAAATACTCTACTTCCGTAGATTTTCAAATGTTTAACTTTTGGTCTTACACCAAAAAGTATTTCGTACGGCGTTTTATTTTCTTGCGTATTGGCTAGTGTTCGGTTTTTTAAATGAGCGACCGCTCCCATTATTTCTGGCCAATACCTTAAATTAACTTTTGCTTCCCACATTACGCATCTTCCTATATCCATAGCCGATCTATTATACCTTTCCGGGACACCGTTCAATTCGTGGACGTAGGGTGGACAAGGTGATAATTTAATTTCTTTATATCTTATAAAATCATAGATTTCGCGATTCAGATATTCAGTCCTGTTATCACAACGAAATTCTTTAATTTTTTTTCTTGAAATTGATTTTCTACCAAATTTTCATAATCAATAAAACATCCAGCCGTGTTGGCTTTACTTTTAATGCAATAAATTTTAGCACATTTGCTATAATCATCAATGAAGGTTAAAAAATATTTTTCACCTTCATGGCCTAAAGTATTATGAGGGCCGTTTAAATCGGTATGTATCAATTCAAGTGTGCCGTTGGACATGGTCCTCTCATTTTCAAACGGAACATTAGCCATTTTGCTTTGTATGCAATTCGCACACTTCATGATATCATTTTCTAACTTTTCCGGTAGACCATCTAACAATTTATCTTTCACTAATTTATTTAAATACTGAAAATTCACATGTTTTAAAGCTCTATGCCATTTTTCTTTGTCAGTTAGCTTTAAAGCATTTGTATAAATATCTTTCTTATCAAAATATTGGAAACTTTCCAAAAAATATAAATTATTTTTATTTTCTGCCACAGCAATTAATTTTTTATTCAAATCATAAATTTTAGAATATTCCCCCCTTGAAATCATGGTGCATTTTCTAGCAATTTTACCGAAACTTAAAATATTTTTCTTAATTCCCTCAACATAGAAAACATTATTTATTTCTATCTCTCTTTCCCCATAAAAGGTTTTAAAAGAAGTTTTTATTTGACCTATCTTAGTGGCATATAATTTTCTACCATTTGGTAAATTTACATCTATCGGATTTTTTAAAGCCACACTTTTAGAAAAATATTCGACATTATTTATTATATGGTCTGTACAACCGCTATCGAGTAACCAATTTATTTGTGTACAATTATTTTCAATATTTTCGCTATACTCACTACCTGTTATTGCGCTGACGTCAAGATGTCGAAGATCGATTGACCAAGCACAAGAACCATCTTGTTGTGGTTGATCGTCTCTTTGTTGGTTGTCCCTTCTTCCTCGACCATAACCTCTTTGAGAGTTGCCCCTGTAGTTACCTCAATTCAAACTACGTTGTGACTGTTGTCCTCGCTGTTGCTGTTGCTGGTAGGTACCTCTACCTCTGTTTGGGTAGGCTCCTCTACCGCGTTGACCAGGTTGATTTTGTTGTCCATTTTGACCGCTGCCTTGACCATTTCGGCAGTCCCTTGCATAGTGACCAGTTTTATTGCAATTATAGCAGGTTCCTCTCGTTTTGACACTGAATGTGCTCACACTTTGTTTACTTTCGTTTTCACCAGATTTTAAACATTTTAATTTGATTTTTTGTTTTACGTACTCTGCTGTTCTTTCTGCAGAGGGTACGAAGTATATGCAGTCAGCTATATTAAGCTATGACTTGGTGGTAGGGCATTTATCATTATTCTAAACTTTTCATCTTCGTCTAGTGTACCACCAGCTGATTGCAATTCGTGACATGCTTTTTCAAAAGCCACGAAGAATTCTTCAGGTGTATTGAAATTTTTTAATTTCACTTATTCCAGGCTGTTACGCATTATCAGCTTTAATGCCGTTGATTTATTCTCGTACATGTTATCAAATTTAGTTATAATTTGAAATGTAGTTTTGCATTCACTCACAAATTCAAATTGTTTATTGGATAATGCACTTGTCACTATTGTCCTTGATTTTAAATCGATTTTGTTCCACGCAGCTTCATCTTCCTTTTGCAATCTTTCTCTTGTCACAGGTGTTTTGCATTCTTTGTACTCGAGCGTGAGTAAAATTCTTTTCTTCCAAATTGAGTAATTTATTCCGTCGAACATCAGAATTGTTATATCGTCGATTTTTACTTTTGCCATGTCTTCTTTTTCTTTCAATTGAATATTAGTGTAAATGTTACGATGTACTCGTATACAATTTTTAAATTTTTAAGAAAAACTTTTCTTAAATAATCAAGATGATCCTTTCGTAACTCGAAATTCTCATTTTCGATTTGTTTGACTAGACTTTCTACCTTTTCTTGTTTAAATAAACTTTTGAATAAATCTATCTAACAAATTTTCATTCATATTTATTTCATTTTTACTTGATTATTACGACGTTTGATTAACTCTCATTTTTCTCTCTTGGACTTTTAACCTCACTTTACGCCATGCGGTTTCATAAAATTAAACCCTGGTGCATCAACTTTTTGCACGGATCTTTTTCACAGGTTTTTCTAGCCATTCACTTAATTTGACTTCAAACTAATTTTTATTCGGAATATTTCATTTTCTTGTGACTTAATAAGTATACAAAAAGAATGATATAATTATTTTTCCGAAGCACATGTTTTTATTAACCAAACTTCTGTTTCACTCAATTACACTTATTGTTCACTTAACCACGGACTGCTACCATGTTAGAATTTTTGTTGAGATGGAACGAATAAGTGATGTACTTTATTGTTAATAAATAATATTTATTTCTAGTTTAATATTGTGAAGTTATAAATCGTCCGCATGCGAGCTTCGTGCTCCGCACAGGTCAGCAGCTAGATACAGAGAAAACGCGACTAGATTGGTCGCGTCGCGTCGCGTCGTCGCGTTGCGTGCAGCGCTCTCACTCACACACACAAACATTCCATTCGTGTTCATCGTCAGGCGTTGAGATAATAGATGGTGACACGATTCTAATATTATAATATTTACTAATATTCCAACAACTGTGCGTGGGTATTCTCTGTCTGCGTTAAATCGGTCCGCATCGGCATTATTTTGCACGCCCACATGCAACCATGTGCTTTGCGGTACTGCTAAGTGCCGATGACTTATGTCTAACCTTGAATTTATGTCCGTCGCGTCTTGCAACCGCTGGGTCATCACCTCGCTGAATGTTACCCTCTGATTACGTACCATCACGCCCACTCTTTGGGATCGAGTACTTGTATCCGGGCTCAGTCTTGGAATTTCACCCTCAGTTGTCGTGTCCGTGCGTGATATATCAACGCACGCTCTTCTCGCCGACTCGTCCGGCTTTGTTGCCATCAACTGCATTGACTGCATATAATCCTTCAATATATTACCCGGGGCAGTATATTTCACCCCGTGAATGGTAAACTTGACTTGCCCCGTCTTAGTCGACTCTCTGCGTGCATGACTGTCCGTCATTTTGCTACGGACCTGCTCACGCATACTCAAATTGTAATAAGGATTCACAAATAAATCCTCCAGCGGCCACCGTTCCGTGTCCGCAGCCCCTTGTTGTGTGCCTGTCGACTTACCATGAGCCATATTTCCCTCTATGTTGTCCACCAGTGAGCTGTTCGCGTTTGGTATCGGACCCGCCGTCAGGTCCATCGACTGTTCTTGCCGATCGGTTCCGGTCTCGTTCTGCGGCATGGTGAAGTGCTTCTCCATAAAATGGTGACGCAATATTATTCTGTGCCGGAGAAGAGCTATTTCATCCTCCACCAATAGGTTCGGGAAAAAATCATCTTACGTGTATTCTCCCCCGAGGCACCTGTACAATCGACCCCTCTGGTCGAATTCATCCCCCGTCGCCAACAGGTCCAAACTATTCAGGTAAACGCCCAAATCCCTAGGGTCGATCGTTACGGACCACTTATAAAGAGTGGCTTTGTCCTCAATCGCCCCCTGTCCAAAATCGGGATCTTCGTAATTAGCCTCACGTGGCCACCACACTCGGTCCATCGTTCCAGGATCTGTTATCACGTACTACCGATCATTCACGCATGCACTCTATCTTATAAAATCCGCACGCTTTACGTGTGCTTCGCACAAGTGGTGTAAAAAAAAATCTATCGATTTCCACCGACGTAGTCGTGGAAAAAGAGGAAAAGAAAGAAAAGAAACGGAGAAGAAGAAAGAAAAATCACAAATCCCCCCGTTGACTTCCAACGATGATCTCCACCTAAAAAAATAATCGCAAAATGAAAAATAGAATAGAGAACAAGAGAAAACTAGACGAGCGTAAGCTCTACCAGGGTACGTAAACTCCCGCTGAATAAAACGGACACTCTCCCGACTAGAAATTGGTTGCCTTGTCGGCGGAGAGGGTGCGCTGTAAGTAGAAATTATAGAAGAGGCGGGGAGCGCCAATACAGCCTTTTGAAATGAATAAAAAAATTATCCGCCAAGCTATAAACCCACGAAACCCTGGGCGTCCAAGTTAAATTAATGAAAGAATTAAATTTATAAATAAACAAATGAACCCCCAAGCTTTAAACCCTAGATGCCCTGGGCGTCCGAGATTAAATTTTAAATAAATAAATAATCCCCTAAGCTTTAAACCCTAGATGCTCTGGGCGTCCAAGTTTAATTTTTAAATAAACAAATAATCCCCCAAGCTTTAAACCCTAGATGCCCTGGGCGTCCGAGTTTAATTTTTAAATAAATAAATGTCCTGAGCGTATGAGTTAAATTAATGAAAAAATAAAATATATAAATAAACAAATAATCCCCCAAGCTTTAAACCCTACATGCCCGGGGCGTCCGAGTTTAATTTTTAAATAAATAAATGCCCTGAGCGTCTGAGTTAAATTAATGAAAAAATAAAATATATAAATAAACAAATAATCCCCCAAGCTTTAAACCCAAGATGCCCTGGGCGTCCGAGTTTAAATTTTAAATAAATAAATAATCCCCTAAGCTTTAAACCCTAGATGCTCTGGGCGACCAAGTTTAATTTTTAAATAAACAAATAATCCCCCAAGCTTTAAACCCTAGATGTCCTGGGCGTCCGAGTTTAATTTTTAATGAACAAATAATCCCCCAAGCTTTAAACCCTAGATGCCCTGGAAGTCCGAGTTTAATTTTTAAATAAACAAATAATTCCCCAAGCTTTAAACCCTAGATGCCCTGGGCGTCCGAGTTTAATTTTTAAATAAACAAAGAATCCCCCAAGCTTTAAACCCTAGATGCCCTGGGCGTCCGAGTTAAATTAATGAAAGAATTGAATAAATAAATGAACAAATAATCCCCCAAGCTTTAAACCCAAGATGCCCTGTGCGTCCGAGTTTAAATTTTAAATAAATAAATAATCCCCTAAGCTTTAAACCCTAGATGCTCTGGGTGTCCATGTTTAATTTTTAAATAAACAAATAATCCCCCAAGCTTTAAACCCTAGATGCCCTGGGCGTCCGAGTTTAATTTTTAAATAAATAAATGTCCTGAGCGTCTGAGTTAAATTAATGAAAAAATAAAATATATAAATAAACAAATAATCCCCCAAGCTTTAAACCCTAGATGCCCTGGTCGTTCAAGTTTAATTTTTAATGAACAAATAATCCCCCAAGCTTTAAACCCTAGAAGCCCTGGGCGTCCGAGTTTAATTTTTAAATAAATAAATGCCCTGGGCGTTCGAGTTAAATGAATGAAAAAATGAAATATATAAATAAACAAATAATCCCCCAAGCTTTAAACCACGATACCCTGGGCATCCGAGTTTAAATTTTAAATTAATAATTAATCTCCTAAGCCTTAAACCCTAAATGCCCTGGGCGTCCGAGTTTGATTTTTAAATACATATATGATCCCCCAGCTTAAAACCACGATTCCCTGGGCGTCCAAGTTTAGTTTTTGAATAAATAATTAATCCCCCAAGCTTTAAACCACGATACCCTGGGCGTCCGAGTTTAACTTTTAAATAAATAAATAATCCCCCAAGCTGTAAACCCTAGATGCCCTGGGCGTTCGAGTTCAATTTCTAAATAAATAAATTCTCCCCCAAGCTCTCAACCCACGGTACCCTGGGCGTCCAAGATTAATTTTTAAATAAATAAATAATCCCCCAAGCTTCAAACCCTAGATGCCCTGGGCGACCGAGTTTAGTTTTCAAATAAACAAATAATCCCCCAAGCTTTAAACCCTAGAAGCCCTGGACATCCGAGTTTAATTTTTGAATGAATAAATAGAAAACTGTACTCCGTCTCACGGGATTTTGTAAATTTTTGAAAAACTCAATTCGATTATTTATTTACTAAAAAATTAAACTCGGACGCCCAGGGCATCTAGGGTTTAAAGCTTGGGGGATTATTTATTTATTTAAAATTTAAACTCGGATGCCCAGGGTATCGTGGTTTAAAGCTTGGGGGATTTTTTTTTATTTAAAAATTAAACTCGGGTGCCCATGGCAGCCAGGGTTTAAAGCTTGGGGGATTATTTATTTGAAAATTGAACTCGAACGCCCAGGGCATCTAGGGTTTACAGCTTGGGGATTATTACTTTATTTAAAAATTAATCTCGGACGCCCAGGGTTTCGTGGGCTTAGAGCTTGGCGGATCATTTATTTATTTAAAAATTGAACTCGGGCGCCAAGGGCATTGTGGGCTTGGAGCTTGGAGGATTATTTATTTATTCAAGAATTGAAATCAAGTGCCCAGGGTATTGTGGGATTTCAGCTTGGCGGATCATTTATTTACTTAAAAATTGAACTCGGGAGCCCAGGGCATCTAGGGTTTACAGCTTGGGGGATTATTTATTTATTAAAAAATTAATCTCTGACGCCCAGGGTACCGTGGGTTGAGTGCTTGGGGGATTATTTTTTTATTCAAAAATTAAACTCGGGCACCCAGGGCATCGAGGGTTTAAAGCTTGGGGGATTATTTATTTATTAAAAATTAAACTCTGGCGCCCAGAGCATCTAGGGTTTACAGCTTGGGGGATTATTTATTTATTTAAAAATTAATCTCTGACGCCCAGGGTACCGTGGGTTGAGAGCTAGGGGGATTATTTATTTATTTAAAAATTAAACTCGGGCGCCCAGGGCATCGGGGGTTTCAAGCTTGGGAGATTATTTATTTATTAAAAATTAAACTCTGGCGCCCAGGGCGTCTAGGGTTTAAAGCTTGGGGGATTATTTATTTATTTGAAAATTGATCTCGGACGCCCAGGGTACCGTGGGTTGAGAGCTTGGGGGATTATTTATTTATTTAAAAATTAAACTCTGGCGCCCAGGGCATCGGGGGTTTAAAGCTTGGGGGATTATTTATTTATCAAAAATTAAACTCTGGCGCCCAGGGCATCTAGGGTGTAAAGCTTGGGGGATTATTTATTTATTTGAAAATTGAACTCGAACGCCCAGGGCATCCAGGGTTTACAGCTTGGGGGATTATTTCTTTATTTAAAAATTAATCTCGGACGCCCAGGGTACCGTGGGTTGAGAGCTTGGGGGATTATTTATTTATTTAAAAATTAAACTCGGTCGCCCAGGGCATCGGGGGCTTAAAGCTTGGGGGATTATTTATTTATTTGAAAATTGAACTCGAACGCCCAGGGCATCTAGGGTTTACAGTGTGGGGGATTATTTATTTATTTAAAAATAAATCCCTGACGCCCAGGGTACCGTGGGTTGAGAGCTTGGGAGATTATTTTTTTATTTAAAAATTAAACTCGGGTGCCCAGGGCATCGGGGGTTTAAAGCTTGGGGGATTATTTATTTATTTGAAAATTGAACTCGAACGCCCAGGGCATCTAGGGTTTAAAGCTTGGGGGATTATTTATTTATTTAAAAATTAATCTCGGACGCCCAGGGTACCGTGGGTTGAGAGCTTGGGGGATTATTTATTTATTTAAAAATTAAACTCGGTCGCCCAGGGCATCGGGGGCTTAAAGCTTGGGGGATTATTTATTTATTTGAAAATTGAACTCGAACGCCCAGGGTACCATTGGTTGAGAGCTTGGGGGATTATTTATTTATTTAAAAATTAAACTCTGGCGCCCAGGGCATCGGGGGCTTAAAGCTTGGGGGATTATTTATTTATCAAAAATTAAACTCTGGCGCCCAGGGCATCTAGGGTTTAAAGCTTGGGGGATTATTTATTTATTTGAAAATTGAACTCGAACGCCCAGGGCATCCAGGGTTTACAGCTTGGGGGATTATTTCTTTATTTAAAAATTAATCTCGGACGCCCAGGGTACCGTGGGTTGAGAGCTTGGGGGATTATTTATTTATTTAAAAATTAAACTCGGGCACCCAGGGCATCGGGGGTTTAAAGCTTGGGGGATTATTTATTTATTAAAATAAAAACTCTGGCGCCCAGGGCATCTAGGGTTTACAGCTTGGGGGATTATTTATTTATTTAAAAATTAATCTCTGACGCCCAGGGTACCGTGGGTTGAGAGCTTGGGGGATTATTTATTTATTTAAAAATTAAACTCGGGCGCCCAGGGCATCGGGGGTTTTAAGCTTGGGAGATTATTTATTTATTAAAAATTAAACTCTGGCGCCCAGGGCGTCTAGGGTTTAAAGCTTGGGGGATTATTTATTTATTTGAAAATTGATCTCGGACGCCCAGGGTACCGTGGGTTGAGAGCTTGGGGGATTATTTATTTATTTAAAAATTAAACTCTGGCGCCCAGGGCATCGGGGGTTTAAAGCTTGGGGGATTATTTATTTATTTAAAAATTAAACTCGGACGCCCAGGGCATCTAGGGTTTAAAGCTTGGGGGATTATTTATTTATTTAAAAATTAATCTCGGACGCCCAGGGTACCGTGGGTTGAGAGCTTGGGGGATTTTTTATTTATTTAAAAATTAAACTCGGTCGCCCAGGGCATCGGGGGTTTAAAGCTTGGGGGATTATTTATTTATTGATTTAAAAATTCATCTCGGACGCCCAGGGTACCATTGGTTGAGAGCTTGGGGGATTATTTATTTATTTAAAAATTAAACTCTGGCGCCCAGGGCATCGGGGGTTTAAAGCTTGGGGGATTATTTATTTATCAAAAATTAAACTCTGGCGCCCAGGGCATCTAGGGTTTAAAGCTTGGGGGATTATTTATTTATTTGAAAATTGAACTCGAACGCCCAGGGCATCCAGGGTTTACAGCTTGGGGGATTATTTATTTATCAAAAATTAAACTCTGGCGCCCAGGGCATCTAGGGTTTAAAGCTTGGGGGATTATTTATTTATTTGAAAATTGAACTCGAACGCCCAGGGCATCCAGGGTTTACAGCTTGGGGGATTATTTCTTTATTTAAAAATTAATCTCGGACGCCCAGGGTACCGTGGGTTGAGAGCTTGGGGGATTATTTCTTTATTTAAAAATTAATCTAGGACGCCCAGAGTACCGTGGGTTGAGAGCTTGGGGGATTATTTATTTATTTAAAAATTAAACTCGGTCGCCCAGGGAATCGGGGGCTTAAAGATTGGGGGATTATTTATTTATTTGAAAATTGAACTCGAACGCCCAGGGCATCTAGGGTTTACAGCTTGGGGGATTATTTATTTATTAAAAAATTAATCACTGACGCCCAGGGTACCGTGGGTTGAGAGCTTAGGGGATTATTTTTTTATTTAAAATCTAAACTCGGGCGCCCAGGGCATCGGGGGTTTAAAACTTGGGGGATTATTTATTTATTTGAAAATTGAACTCGAACGCCCAGGGCATCTAGGGTTTACAGCTTGGGGGATTATTTCTTTATTTAAAAATTAATCTCTGACGCCCAGGGTACCGTGGGTTGAGAGCTTGGAATTATTTTTTTATTTAAAAATTAAACTCGGGCGCCCAGGGCATCGGGGGCTTAAAGCTTGGGGGATTATTTATTTATTAAAAATTAAACTCTGGTGCCCAGGGCATCTAGGGTTTAAAGCTTGGGGGATTATTTATTTATTTGAAAATTGATCTCGGACGCCCAGGGTACCGTGGGTTGAGAGCTTGGGGGATTATTTATTTATTTAAAAATTAAACTCTGGCGCCCAGGGCATCGGGGGTTTAAAGCTTGGGGGATTATTTATTTATTTAAAAATTAAACTCGGTCGCCCAGGGCATCTAGGGTTTAAAGCTTGGGGGATTATTTATTTATTTGAAAATTGAACTCGAACGCCTAGGGCATCCAGGGTTTATAGCTTGGGGGATTATTTCTTTATTTAAAAATTAATCTTGGACGCCCAGGGTACCGTGGGTTGAGAACTTGGGGGATTATTTATTTATTTAAAAATTAAACTCGGGCACCCAGGGCATCGGGGGTTTAAAGCTTGGGGGATTATTTATTTATTAAAAATTAAACTCTGGCGCCCAGGGCATCTAGGGTTTACAGCTTGGGGGATTATTTATTTATTTAAAAATTAATCTCTGACGCCCAGGGTACCGTGGGTTGAGAGCTTGGGGGATTATTTATTTATTTAAAAATTAAACTCGGGCGCCCAGGGCATCGGGGGTTTTAAGCTTGGGAGATTATTTATTTATTAAAAATTAAACTCTGGCGCCCAGGGCGTCTAGTGTTTAAAGCTTGGGGGATTATTTATTTATTTGAAAATTGATCTCGGAAGCCCAGGGTACTGTGGGTTGAGAGCTTGGGGGATTATTTATTTATTTAAAAATTAAACTCTGGCGCCCAGGGCATCGGGGGTTTAAAGCTTGGGGGATTATTTATTTATTTAAAAATTAAACTCGGACGCCCAGGGCATCTAGGGTTTAAAGCTTGGGGGATTATTTATTTATTTGAAAATCGAACTCGAACGCCCAGGGCATCCAGGGTTTACAGCTTGGGGGATTATTTCTTTATTTAAAAATTAATCTCGGACGCCCAAGGCATCTAGGGTTTACAGCTTGGGGGATTATTTATTTATTTAAAAATTAAACTCGGTCGCCCAGGGCATCGGGGGCTTAAAGCTTGGGGGATTATTTATTTATTTGAAAATTGAACTCGAACGCCCAGGGCATCTAGGGTTTACAGCTTGGGGGATTATTTATTTATTAAAAAATTAATCTCTGACGCCCAGGGTACCGTGGGTTGAGAGCTTAGGGGATTATTTTTTTATTTAAAAATTAAACTCGGGCGCCCAGGGCATCGGGGGTTTAAAGCTTGGGGGATTATTTATTTATTTGAAAATTGAACTCGAACGCCCAGGGCATCTAGGGTTTACAGCTTGGGGGATTATTTCTTTATTTAAAAATTAATCTCTGACGCCCAGGGTACCGTGGGTTAAGAGCTTGGGGGATTATTTTTTTATTTAAAAATTAAACTCGGGCGCCCAGGGCATCGGGGGCTTAAAGCTTGGGGGATTATTTATTTATCGAAAATCAAACTCTGGCGCCCAGGGCATCTAGGGTTTAAAGCTTGGGGGATTATTTATTTATTTAAAAATTAATCTCTGACGCCCAGAGTATCGAGGGTTGAGAGCTTGGGGGATTTTTTTTTATTTAAAAATTAAACTCGGGTGCCCATGGCATCCAGGGTTTAAAGCTTGGGGGATTATTTATTTGAAAATTGAACTCGAACGCCCAGGGCATCTAGGGTTTACAGCTTGGGGATTATTACTTTATCTAAAAATTAATCTCGGACGCCCAGGGTTTCGTGGGCTTAGAGCTTGGCGGATCATTTATTTATTTAAAAATTGAACTCGGGCGCCAAGGGCATTGTGGGCTCGAGCTGGGAGGATTATTTATTTATTCAAGAATTGAAATCAAGTGCCCAGGGTATTGTGGGATTTCAGCTTGGCGGATCATTTATTTACTTAAAAATTGAACTCGGGAGCCCAGGGCATCTAGGGTTTACAGCTTGGGGGATTATTTATTTATTAAAAAATTAATCTCTGACGCCCAGGGTACCGTGGGTTGAATGCTTGGGGGATTATTTTTTTATTCAAAAATTAAACTCGGGCACCCAGGGCATCGGGAGTTTAAAGCTTGGGGGATTATTTATTTATTAAAAATTAAACTCTGGCGACCAGGGCATCTAGGGTTTACAGCTTGGGGGATTATTTATTTATTCAAAAATTAATCTCTGACGCCCAGGGTACCGTGGGTCGAGAGCTTGGGGGATTATTTTTTTATTTAAAAATTAAACTCGGGCGCCCAGGGCATCGGGGGTTTCAAGCTTGAAGGATTATTTATTTATTAAAAATTAAACTCTGGCGCCCAGGGCATCTAGGGTTTAAAGCTTGGGGGATTATTTATTTATTTGAAAATTGATCTCGGACGCCCAGGGTACCGTGGGTTGAGAGCTTGGGGGATTATTTATTTATTTAAAAATTAAACTCGGTCGCCTAGGGCATCGGGGGCTTAAAGCTTGGGGAATTATTTATTTATTTGAAAATTGAACTCGAACGCCCAGGGCATCTAGGGTTTACAGCTTGGGGGATTATTTATTTATTTAAAAATTAAACTCGGGCGCCCAGGGCATCGGGGGTTTCAAGCTTGGGAGATTATTTATTTATTAAAAATTAAACTCTGGCACTCAGGGCATCTAGGGTTTAAAGCTTGGGAGATTATTTATTTATTTGAAAATTGATCTCGGACGCCCAGGGTACCGTGGGTTGAGAGCTTGGGGGATTATTTATTTATTTAAAAATTAAACTCTGGCGCCCAGGGCATCGGGGGTTTAAAGCTTGGGGGATTATTTATTCATTCAAAATTAAACTCTGGTGCCCAGGGCATCTAGGGTTTAAAGCTTGGGGGATTATTTATTTATTTGAAAATTGAACTCGAATGCCCAGGGCATCTAGGGTTTACAGCTTGGGGGATTATTTCTTTATTTAAAAATTAATCTCGGACGCCCAGGGTACCGTGGGTTGAGAGCTTGGGGGATTATTTATTTATTTAAAAATGAAACTCGGTCACCCAGGGCATCGGGGGCTTAAAGCTTGGGGGATTATTTATTTATTTGAAAATTGAACTCGAACGCCCAGGGCATCTAGGGTTTACAGCTTGGGGGATTATTTATTTATTAAAAAATTAATCTCTGACGCCCAGGGTACCGTGGGTTGAGAGCTTAGGGGATTATTTTTTTATTTAAAATCTAAACTCGGGCGCCCAGGGCATCGGGGGTTTAAAGCTTGGGGGATTATTTATTTATTTGAAAATTGAACTCGAACGCCCAGGGCATCTAGGGTTTACAGCTTGGGGGATTATTTCTTTATTTAAAAATTAATCTCTGACGCCCAGGGTACCGTGGGTTGAGAGCTTAGGGGATTATTTTTTTATTTAAAATCTAAACTCGGGCGCCCAGGGCATCGGGGGTTTAAAGCTTGGGGGATTATTTATTTATTTGAAAATTGAACTCGAACGCCCAGGGCATCTAGGGTTTACAGCTTGGGGGATTATTTCTTTATTTAAAAATTAATCTCTGACGCCCAGGGTACCGTGGGTTGAGAGCTTGGAATTATTTTTTTATTTAAAAATTAAACTCGGGCGCCCAGGGCATCGGGGGCTTAAAGCTTGGGGGATTATTTATTTATTAAAAATTAAACTCTGGTGCCCAGGGCATCTAGGGTTTAAAGCTTGGAGGATTATTTATTTATTTGAAAATTGAACTCGAACGCCCAGGGCATCTAGGGTTTACAGCTTGGGGGATTATTTATTTATTTAAAAATTAATCTCTGACGCCCAGGGTACCGTGGGTTGAGAGCTTGGGGGATTATTTATTTATTTAAAAATTAAACTCGGGCGCCCAGGGCATCGGAGGTTTAAAGCTTGGGGGATTATTTATTTATTTGAAAATTGAACTCGGTCGCCCAGGGCATCGGGGGCTTAAAGCTTGGGGGATTATTTATTTATTTGAAAATTGAACTCGAACGCCCAGGGCATCTAGGGTTTACAGCTTGGGGGATTATTTATTTATTTAAAAATCAATCTCTGACGCCCAGGGCATCGGGGGTTTCAAGCTTGGGGGATTATTTATTTATTTGAAAATTGAACTCGAACGCCCAGGGCATCTAGGGTTTACAGCTTGGGGGATTATTTATTTATTAAAAAATTAATCTCTGACGCCCAGGGTACCGTGGGTTGAGAGCTTAGGGGATTATTTTTTTATTTAAAATCTAAACTCGGGCGCCCAGGGCATCGGGGGTTTAAAGCTTGGGGGATTATTTATTTATTTGAAAATTGAACTCGAACGCCCAGGGCATCTAGGGTTTACAGCTTGGGGGATTATTTCTTTATTTAAAAATTAATCTCTGACGCCCAGGGTACCGTGGGTTGAGAGCTTAGGGGATTATTTTTTTATTTAAAATCTAAACTCGGGCGCCCAGGGCATCGGGGGTTTAAAGCTTGGGGGATTATTTATTTATTTGAAAATTGAACTCGAACGCCCAGGGCATCTAGGGTTTACAGCTTGGGGGATTATTTCTTTATTTAAAAATTAATCTCTGACGCCCAGGGTACCGTGGGTTGAGAGCTTGGAATTATTTTTTTATTTAAAAATTAAACTCGGGCGCCCAGGGCATCGGGGGCTTAAAGCTTGGGGGATTATTTATTTATTAAAAATTAAACTCTGGTGCCCAGGGCATCTAGGGTTTAAAGCTTGGAGGATTATTTATTTATTTGAAAATTGAACTCGAACGCCCAGGGCATCTAGGGTTTACAGCTTGGGGGATTATTTATTTATTTAAAAATTAATCTCTGACGCCCAGGGTACCGTGGGTTGAGAGCTTGGGGGATTATTTATTTATTTAAAAATTAAACTCGGGCGCCCAGGGCATCGGAGGTTTAAAGCTTGGGGGATTATTTATTTATTTGAAAATTGAACTCTGGCGCCCAGGGCATCGGGGGTTTAAAGGTTGGGGGATTATTTATTTATTAAAAATTAAACTCTGGCGCCCAGGGCATCTAGGGTTTAAAGCTTGGGGGATTATTTATTTATTTGAAAATTGAACTCGAACGCCCAGGGCATCCAGGGTTTACAGCTTGGGGGATTATTTCTTTATTTAAAAATCAATCTCGGACGCCCAAGGCATCTAGGGTTTACAGCTTGGGGGATTATTTATTTATTTAAAAATTAAACTCAGGCGCCCAGGGCATCGGGGGCTTAAAGCTTGGGGGATTATTTATTTATTTGAAAATTGAACTCGAATTCCAGGGCATCTAGGGTTTACAGCTTGGGGGATTATTTCTTTATTTAAAAATTAATCTCTGACGCCCAGGGTACCGTGGGTTGAGAGCTTGGAATTATTTTTTTATTTAAAAATTAAACTCGGGCGCCCAGGGCATCGGGGGCTTAAAGCTTGGGGGATTATTTATTTATTAAAAATTAAACTCTGGTGCCCAGGGCATCTAGGGTTTAAAGCTTGGAGGATTATTTATTTATTTGAAAATTGAACTCGAACGCCCAGGGCATCTAGGGTTTACAGCTTGGGGGATTATTTATTTATTTAAAAATTAATCTCTGACGCCCAGGGTACCGTGGGTTGAGAGCTTGGGGGATTATTTATTTATTTAAAAATTAACTTCTGGCGCCCAAGGCATCTAGGGTTTAAAGCTTGGGGGATTATTTATTTATTTGAAAATTGAACTCGAACGCCCAGGGCATCCAGGGTTTACAGCTTGGGGGATTATTTCTTTATTTAAAAATTAATCTCGGACGCCCAGGGCATCTAGGGTTTAAAGCTTGGGGGATTATTTATTTATTTGAAAATCGAACTCGAACGCCCAGGGCATCCAGGGTTTACAGCTTGGGGGATTATTTCTTTATTTAAAAATTAATCTCGGACGCCCAAGGCATCTAGGGTTTACAGCTTGGGGGATTATTTATTTATTTAAAAATTAAACTCGGTCGCCCAGGGCATCGGGGGCTTAAAACTTGGGGGATTATTTATTTATTTGAAAATTGAACTCGAACGCCCAGGGCATCTAGGGTTTACAGCTTGGGGGATTATTTATTTATTAAAAAATTAATCTCTGACGCCCAGGGTACCGTGGGTTGAGAGCTTAGGGGATTATTTTTTTATTTAAAAATTAAACTCGGGCGCCCAGGGCATCGGGGGTTTAAAGCTTGGGGGATTATTTATTTATTTGAAAATTGAACTCGAACGCCCAGGGCATCTAGGGTTTACAGCTTGGGGGATTATTTCTTTATTTAAAAATTAATCTCTGACGCCCAGGGTACCGTGGGTTGAGAGCTTGGGGGATTATTTTTTTATTTAAAAATTGAACTCGGGCGCCCAGGGCATCGGGGGCTTAAAGCTTGGGGGATTATTTATTTATCGAAAATTAAACTCTGGCGCCCAGGGCATCTAGGGTTTAAAGCTTGGAGGATTATTTATTTATTTGAAAATTGAACTCGAACGCCCAGGGCATCTAGGGTTTACAGCTTGGGGGATTATTTATTTATTTAAAAATTAATCTCTGACGCCCAGGGTATCGAGGGTTGAGAGCTTGGGGGATTTTTTTTTTATTTAAAAATTAAACTCGGGTGCCCATGGCATCCAGGGTTTAAAGCTTGGGGGATTATTTATTTGAAAATTGAACTCGAACGCCCAGGGCATCTAGGGTTTACAGCTTGGGGATTATTACTTTATCTAAAAATTAATCTCGGACGCCCAGGGTTTCGTGGGCTTAGAGCTTGGCGGATCATTTATTTATTTAAAAATTGAACTCGGGCGCCAAGGGCATTGTGGGCTCGAGCTGGGAGGATTATTTATTTATTCAAGAATTGAAATCAAGTGCCCAGGGTATTGTGGGATTTCAGCTTGGCGGATCATTTATTTACTTTAAAATTGAACTCGGGAGCCCAGGGCATCTAGGGTTTACAGCTTGGGGGATTATTTATTTATTAAAAAATTAATCTCTGACGCCCAGGGTACCGTGGGTTGAATGCTTGCGGGATTATTTTTTTATTCAAAAATTAAACTCGGGCACCCAGGGCATCGGGAGTTTAAAGCTTGGGGGATTATTTATTTATTAAAAATTAAACTCTGGCGCCCAGGGCATCTAGGGTTTACAGCTTGGGGGATTATTTATTTATTCAAAAATTAATCTCTGACGCCCAGGGTACCGTGGGTCGAGAGCTTGGGGGATTATTTTTTTATTTGAAAATTAAACTCGGGCGCCCAGGGCATCGGGGGTTTCAAGCTTGAAGGATTATTTATTTATTAAAAATTAAACTCTGGCGCCCAGGGCATCTAGGGTTTAAAGCTTGGGGGATTATTTATTTATTTGAAAATTGATCTCGGACGCCCAGGGTACCGTGGGTTGAGAGCTTGGGGGATTATTTATTTATTTAAAAATTAAACTCGGTCGCCTAGGGCATCGGGGGCTTAAAGCTTGGGGAATTATTTATTTATTTGAAAATTGAACTCGAACGCCCAGGGCATCTAGGGTTTACAGCTTGGGGGATTATTTATTTATTTAAAAATTAAACTCGGGCGCCCAGGGCATCGGGGGTTTCAAGCTTGGGAGATTATTTATTTATTTAAAAATTAAACTCTGGCGCCCAGGGCATCGGGGGTTTAAAGCTTGGGGGATTATTTATTTATTCAAAATTAAACTCTGGTGCCCAGGGCATCTAGGGTTTAAAGCTTGGGGGATTATTTATTTATTTGAAAATTGAACTCGAATGCCCAGGGCATCCAGGGCTTACAGCTTGGGGGATTATTTCTTTATTTAAAAATTAATCTCGGACGCCCAGGGTACCGTGGGTTGAGAGCTTGGGGGATTATTTATTTATTTAAAAATGAAACTCGGTCGCCCAGGGCATCGGGGGCTTAAAGCTTGGGGGATTATTTATTTATTTGAAAATTGAACTCGAACGCCCAGGGCATTCAGGGTTTACAGCTTGGGGGATTATTTATTTATTTAAAAATTAATCTCTGACGCCCAGGGTACCGTGAGTTGGGAGCTTGGGGGATTATTTTTTTATTTAAAAATTAATTTCGGGCGCCCAGGGCGCCGGGGGTTTAAAGCTTGGTGGATTATTTATTTATTTGAAAATTGAACTCGAACGCCCAGGGCATCTAGGGTTTACAGCTTGGGGGATTATTTCTTTATTTAAAAATTAATCTTGGACGCCCAGGGTACCGTGGGTTGAGAGCTTGGGGGATTATTTATTTATTTAAAAATTAAACTCGGTCGCCCAGGGAATCGGGGGCTTAAAGATTGGGGGATTATTTATTTATTTGAAAATTGAACTCGAACGCCCAGGGCATCTAGGGTTTACAGCTTGGGGGATTATTTATTTATTAAAAAATTAATCTCTGACGCCCAGGGTACCGTGGGTTGAGAGCTTAGGGGATTATTTTTTTATTTAAAATCTAAACTCGGGCGCCCAGGGCATCGGGGGTTTAAAGCTTGGGGGATTATTTATTTATTTGAAAATTGAACTCGAACGCCCAGGGCATCTAGGGTTTACAGCTTGGGGGATTATTTATTTATTTAAAAATCAATCTCTGACGCCCAGGGCATCGGGGGTTTCAAGCTTGGGGGATTATTTATTTATTAAAAATTAAACTCTGGCACCCAGGGCATCTAGGGTTTAAAGCTTGGGGGATTATTTATTTATTTGAAAATTGATCTCGGTTGCCCAGGGTACCGTGGGTTGAGAGCTTGGGGGATTATTTATTTATTTAAAAATTAAACTCTGGCGCCCAGGGCATCGGGGGTTTAAAGCTTGGGGGATTATTTATTTATTTGAAAATTGAACTCGAACGCCCAGGGCACCTAGGGTTTACAGTGTGGGGGATTATTTATTTATTTAAAAATTAATCTCTGACGCCCAGGGTACCGTGAGTTGAGAGCTTGGGGGATTATTTTTTTATTTAAAAATTAATTTCGGGCGCCCAGGGCGCCGGGGGTTTAAAGCTTGGTGGATTATTTATTTATTTGAAAATTGAACTCGAACGCCCATGGCATCTAGGGTTTACAGCTTGGGGGATTATTTCTTTATTTAAAAATTAATCTAGGACGCCCAGAGTACCGTGGGTTGAGAGCTTGGGGGATTATTTATTTATTTAAAAATTAAACTCGGTCGCCCAGGGAATCGGGGGCTTAAAGATTGGGGGATTATTTATTTATTTGAAAATTGAACTCGAACGCCCAGGGCATCTAGGGTTTACAGCTTGGGGGATTATTTATTTATTAAAAAATTAATCTCTGACGCCCAGGGTACCGTGGGTTGAGAGCTTGGGGGATTATTTTTTTATTTAAAATCTAAACTCGGGCGCCCAGGGCATCGGGGGTTTAAAGCTTGGGGGATTATTTATTTATTTAAAAATTAAACTCGGTCGCCCAGGGCATCGGGGGTTTAAAGCTTGGGGGATTATTTATTTATTGATTTAAAAATTTATCTCGGACGCCCAGGGTACCATTGGTTGAGAGCTTGGGGGATTATTTATTTATTTAAAAATTAAACTCTGGTGCCCAGGGCATCGGGGGTTTAAAGCTTGGGGGATTATTTATTTATCAAAAATTAAACTCTGGCGCCCAGGGCATCTAGGGTTTAAAGCTTGGGGGATTATTTATTTATTTGAAAATTGAACTCGAACGCCCAGGGCATCTAGGGTTTACAGCTTGGGGGATTATTTATTTATTTAAAAATTAATCTCTGACGCCCAGGGTACCGTGGGTTGAGAGCTTGGGGGATTATTTATTTATTTAAAAATTAAACTCGGGCGCCCAGGGCATCGGAGGTTTAAAGCTTGGGGGATTATTTATTTATTTGAAAATTGAACTCGGTCGCCCAGGGCACCGGGGGCTTAAAGCTTGGGGGATTATTTATTTATTTGAAAATTAATCTCGGACGCCCAGGGTACCGTGGGTTGAGAGCTTGGGGGATTATTTTTTTATTTAAAAATTAAACTCGGGCGCCCAGGGCATCGGGGGTTTAAAGCTTGGGGGATTATTTATTTATTAAAAATTAAACTCTGGCGCCCAGGGCATCTAGGGTTTACAGCTTGGGGGATTATTTATTTATTTAAAAATTAATCTCTGACGCCCAGGGTACCGTGGGTTGAGAGCTTGGGGGATTATTTATTTATTTAAAATTAAACTCGGGCGCCCAGGGCATCGGGGGTTTAAAGCTTGGGGGATTATTTATTTATTTGAAAATTGAACTCGAACGCCCAGGGCATCTACGGTTTAAAGCTTGGAGGATTATTTATTTATTTGAAAATTGAACTCGAACGCCCAGGGCATCTAGGGTTTACAGCTTGGTGGATTATTTATTTATTTAAAAATTAATCTCTGACGCCCAGGGTACCGTGGGTTGAGAGCTTGGGGGATTATTTATTTATTTAAAAATTAAACTCGGGCGCCCAGGGCATCGGAGGTTTAAAGCTTGGGGGATTATTTATTTATTTGAAAATTGAACTCGGTCGCCCAGGGCACCGGGGGCTTAAAGCTTGGGGGATTATTTATTTATTTGAAAATTAATCTCGGACGCCCAGGGTACCGTATGTTGAGAGCTTGGGGGATTATTTTTTTATTTAAAAATTAAACTCGGGCGCCCAGGGCATCGGGGGTTTAAAGCTTGGGGGATTATTTATTTATTAAAAATTAAACTCTGGCGCCCAGGGCATCTAGGGTTTACAGCTTGGGGGATTATTTATTTATTTAAAAATTAATCTCTGACGCCCAGGGTACCGTGGGTTGAGAGCTTGGGGGATTATTTATTTATTTAAAATTAAACTCGGGCGCCCAGGGCATCGGGGGTTTAAAGCTTGGGGGATTATTTATTTATTTAAAAATTAATCTCGGACGCCCAGGGTACCGTGGGTTGAGAGCTTGGAGGATTATTTATTTATTTAAAAATTAAACTCGGTCGCCCAGGGCATCGGGGGTTTAAAGCTTGGGGGATTATTTATTTATTGATTTAAAAATTTATCTCGGACGCCCAGGGTACCATTGGTTGAGAGCTTGGGGGATTATTTATTTATTTAAAAATTAAACTCTGGTGCCCAGGGCATCGGGGGTTTAAAGCTTGGGGGATTATTTATTTATCAAAAATTAAACTCTGGCGCCCAGGGCATCTAGGGTTTAAAGCTTGGGGGATTATTTATTTATTTGAAAATTGAACTCGAACGCCCAAGGCATCCAGGGTTTTCAGCTTGGGGGATTATTTATTTATCAAAAATTAAACTCTGGCGCCCAGGGTACCGTCGGTTGAGAGCTTGGGGGATTATTTATTTATTTAAAAATTAAACTCGGTCGCCCAGGGCATCGGGGGCTTAAAGCTTGGGGGATTATTTATTTATCAAAAATTAAACTCTGGCCCCCAGGGCATCTAGGGTTTAAAGCTTGGGGGATTATTTATTTATTTGAAAATTGAACTCGAACGCCCAGGGCATCCAGGGTTTACAGCTTGGGGGATTATTTATTTATTTAAAAATTAATCTCTGACGCCCAGGGTACCGTGGGTTGAGAGCTTGGGGGATTATTTATTTATTTAAAAATTAAACTCGGACGCCCAGGGTACCGTGGGTTGAGAGCTTGGGGGATTATTTATTTATTTAAAAATTAAACTCGGGCACCCAGGGCATCGGGGGTTTAAAGCTTGGGGGATTATTTATTTATTAAAAATTAAACTCTGGCGCCCAGGGCATCTAGGGTTTACAGCTTGGGGGATTATTTATTTATTTAAAAATTGATCTCGGACGCCCAGGGTACCGTGGGTTGAGAGCTTGGGGGATTATTTATTTATTTAAAAATTAAACTCGGGCGCCCAGGGCATCGGGGGTTTCAAGCTTGGGGGATTATTTATTTATTTAAAAATTAAACTCGGGCACCCAGGGCATCGGGGGTTTAAAGCTTGGGGGATTATTTATTTATTAAAAATTAAACTCTGGCGCCCAGGGCATCTAGGGTTTACAGCTTGGGGGATTATTTATTTATTTAAAAATTAATCTCTGACGCCCAGGGTACCGTGGGTTGAGAGCTTGGGGGATTATTTATTTATTTAAAAATTAAACTCGGGCGCCCAGGGCATCGGGGGTTTTAAGCTTGGGAGATTATTTATTTATTAAAAATTAAACTCTGGCGCCCAGGGCGTCTAGTGTTTAAAGCTTGGGGGATTATTTATTTATTTGAAAATTGATCTCGGACGCCCAGGGTACCGTGGGTTGAGAGCTTGGGGGATTATTTATTTATTTAAAAATTAAACTCTGGCGCCCAGGGCATCGGGGGTTTAAAGCTTGGGGGATTATTTATTTATTTAAAAATTAAACTCGGACGCCCAGGGCATCTAGGGTTTAAAGCTTGGGGGATTATTTATTTATTTGAAAATCGAACTCGAACGCCCAGGGCATCCAGGGTTTACAGCTTGGGGGATTATTTCTTTATTTAAAAATTAATCTCGGACGCCCAAGGCATCTAGGGTTTACAGCTTGGGGGATTATTTATTTATTTAAAAATTAAACTCGGTCGCCCAGGGCATCGGGGGCTTAAAGCTTGGGGGATTATTTATTTATTTGAAAATTGAACTCGAACGCCCAGGGCATCTAGGGTTTACAGCTTGGGGGATTATTTATTTATTAAAAAATTAATCTCTGACGTCCAGGGTACCGTGGGTTGAGAGCTTAGGGGATTATTTTTTTATTTAAAAATTAAACTCGGGCGCCCAGGGCATCGGGGGTTTAAAGCTTGGGGGATTATTTATTTATTTGAAAATTGAACTCGAACGCCCAGGGCATCTAGGGTTTACAGCTTGGGGGATTATTTCTTTATTTAAAAATTAATCTCTGACGCCCAGGGTACCGTGGGTTGAGAGCTTGGGGGATTATTTTTATATTTAAAAATTAAACTCGGGCGCCCAGGGCATCGGGGGCTTAAAGCTTGGGGGATTATTTATTTATCGAAAATCAAACTCTGGCGCCCAGGGCATCTAGGGTTTAAAGCTTGGAGGATTATTTATTTATTTGAAAATTGAACTCGAACGCCCAGGGCATCTAGGGTTTACAGCTTGGGGGATTATTTATTTATTTAAAAATTAATCTCTGACGCCCAGGGTATCGAGGGTTGAGAGCTTGGGGGATTTTTTTTTATTTAAAAATTAAACTCGGGTGCCCATGGCATCCAGGGTTTAAAGCTTGGGGGATTATTTATTTGAAAATTGAACTTGAACGCCCAGGGCATCTAGGGTTTACAGCTTGGGGATTATTACTTTTTCTAAAAATTAATCTCGGACGCCCAGGGTTTCGTGGGCTTAGAGCTTGGCGGATCATTTATTTATTTAAAAATTGAACTCGGGCGCCAAGGGCATTGTGGGCTCGAGCTGGGAGGATTATTTATTTATTCAAGAATTGAAATCAAGTGCCCAGGGTATTGTGGGATTTCAGCTTGGCGGATCATTTATTGACTTAAAAATTGAACTCGGGAGCCCAGGGCATCTAGGGTTTACAGCTTGGGGGATTATTTATTTATTAAAAAATTAATCTCTGACGCCCAGGGTACCGTGGGTTGAATGCTTGGGGGATTATTTTTTTATTCAAAAATTAAACTCGGGCACCCAGGGCATCGGGAGTTTAAAGCTTGGGGGATTATTTATTTATTAAAAATTAAACTCTGGCGCCCAGGGCATCTAGGGTTTACAGCTTGGGGGATTATTTATTTATTCAAAAATTAATCTCTGACGCCCAGGGTACCGTGGGTCGAGAGCTTGGGGGATTATTTTTTTATTTAAAAATTAAACTCGGGCGCCCAGGGCATCGGGGGTTTCAAGCTTGAAGGATTATTTATTTATTAAAAATTAAACTCTGGCGCCCAGGGCATCTAGGGTTTAAAGCTTGGGGGATTATTTATTTATTTGAAAATTGATCTCGGACGCCCAGGGTACCGTGGGTTGAGAGCTTGGGGGATTATTTATTTATTAAAAAATTAAACTCGGTCGCCTAGGGCATCGGGGGCTTAAAGCTTGGGGAATTATTTATTTATTTGAAAATTGAACTCGAACGCCCAGGGCATCTAGGGTTTACAGCTTGGGGGATTATTTATTTATTTAAAAATTAAACTCGGGCGCCCAGGGCATCGGGGGTTTCAAGCTTGGGAGATTATTTATTTATTAAAAATTAAACTCTGGCACTCAGGGCATCTAGGGTTTAAAGCTTGGGAGATTATTTATTTATTTGAAAATTGATCTCGGACGCCCAGGGTACCGTGGGTTGAGAGCTTGGGGGATTATTTATTTATTTAAAAATTAAACTCGGTCGCCCAGGGAATCGGGGGCTTAAAGATTGGGGGATTATTTATTTATTTGAAAATTGAACTCGAACGCCCAGGGCATCTAGGGTTTACAGCTTGGGGGATTATTTATTTATTAAAAAATGAATCTCTGACGCCCAGGGTACCGTGGGTTGAGAGCTTAGGGGATTATTTTTTTATTTAAAATCTAAACTCGGGCGCCCAGGGCATCGGGGGTTTAAAGCTTGGGGGATTATTTATTTATTTGAAAATTGAACTCGAACGCCCAGGGCATCTAGGGTTTACAGCTTGGGGGATTATTTCTTTATTTAAAAATTAATCTCTGACGCCCAGGGTACCGTGAGTTGAGAGCTTGGGGGATTATTTTTTTATTTAAAAATTAATTTCGGGCGCCCAGGGCGCCGGGGGTTTAAAGCTTGGTGGATTATTTATTTATTTGAAAATTGAACTCGAACGCCCAGGGCATCTAGGGTTTACAGCTTGGGGGATTATTTCTTTATTTAAAAATTAATCTTGGACGCCCAGGGTACCGTGGGTTGAGAGCTTGGGGGATTATTTATTTATTTAAAAATTAAACTCGGTCGCCCAGGGAATCGGGGGCTTAAAGATTGGGGGATTATTTATTTATTTGAAAATTGAACTCGAACGCCCAGGGCATCTAGGGTTTACAGCTTGGGGGATTATTTATTTATTAAAAAATGAATCTCTGACGCCCAGGGTACCGTGGGTTGAGAGCTTAGGGGATTATTTTTTTATTTAAAATCTAAGCTCGGGCGCCCAGGGCATCGGGGGTTTAAAGCTTGGGGGATTATTTATTTATTTGAAAATTGAACTCGAACGCCCAGGGCATCTAGGGTTTACAGCTTGGGGGATTATTTCTTTATTTAAAAATTAATCTCTGACGCCCAGGGTACCGTGGGTTGAGAGCTTGGAATTATTTTTTTATTTAAAAATTAAACTCGGGCGCCCAGGGCATCGGGGGCTTAAAGCTTGGGGGATTATTTATTTATTAAAAATTAAACTCTGGTGCCCAGGGCATCTAGGGTTTAAAGCTTGGGGGATTATTTATTTATTTGAAAATTGAACTCGAACGCCCAGGGCATCTAGGGTTTACAGCTTGGGGGATTATTTATTTATTTAAAAATTAATCTCTGACGCCCAGGGTACCGTGGGTTGAGAGCTTGGGGGATTATTTATTTATTTAAAAATTAAACTCGGGCGCCCAGGGCATCGGAGGTTTAAAGCTTGGGGGATTATTTATTTATTTGAAAATTGAACTCGGTCGCCCAGGGCATCGGGGGCTTAAAGCTTGGGGGATTATTTATTTATTTGAAAATTGAACTCGAACGCCCAGGGCATCTAGGGTTTACAGCTTGGGGGATTATTTATTTATTTAAAAATCAATCTCTGACGCCCAGGGCATCGGGGGTTTCAAGCTTGGGGGATTATTTATTTATTAAAAATTAAACTCTGGCACCCAGGGCATCTAGGGTTTAAAGCTTGGGGGATTATTTATTTATTTGAAAATTGATCTCGGACGCCCAGGGTACCGTGGGTTGAGAGCTTGGGGAATTATTTATTTATTTAAAAATTAAACTCTGGCGCCTAGGGCATCGGGGGTTTAAAGGTTGGGGGATTATTTATTTATTAAAAATTAAACTCTGGCGCCCAGGGCATCTAGGGTTTAAAGCTTGGGGGATTATTTATTTATTTGAAAATTGAACTCGAACGCCCAGGGCATCCAGGGTTTACAGCTTGGGGGATTATTTCTTTATTTAAAAATCAATCTCGGACGCCGAAGGCATCTAGGGTTTACAGCTTGGGGGATTATTTATTTATTTAAAAATTAAACTCAGGCGCCCAGGGCATCGGGGGCTTAAAGCTTGGGGGATTACTTATTTATTTGAAAATTGAACTCGAATTCCAGGGCATCTAGGGTTTACAGCTTGGGGGATTATTTCTTTATTTAAAAATTAATCTCTGACGCCCAGGGTACCGTGGGTTGAGAGCTTGGAATTATTTTTTTATTTAAAAATTAAACTCGGGCGCCCAGGGCATCGGGGGCTTAAAGCTTGGGGGATTATTTATTTATTAAAAATTAAACTCTGGTGCCCAGGGCATCTAGGGTTTAAAGCTTGGAGGATTATTTATTTATTTGAAAATTGAACTCGAACGCCCAGGGCATCTAGGGTTTACAGCTTGGGGGATTATTTATTTATTTAAAAATTAATCTCTGACGCCCAGGGTACCGTGGGTTGAGAGCTTGGGGGATTATTTATTTATTTAAAAATTAAACTCTGGCGCCCAAGGCATCTAGGGTTTAAAGCTTGGGGGATTATTTATTTATTTGAAAATTGAACTCGAACGCCCAGGGCATCCAGGGTTTACAGCTTGGGGGATTATTTCTTTATTTAAAAATTAATCTCGGACGCCCAGGGCATCTAGGGTTTAAAGCTTGGGGGATTATTTATTTATTTGAAAATCGAACTCGAACGCCCAGGGCATCCAGGGTTTACAGCTTGGGGGATTATTTCTTTATTTAAAAATTAATCTCGGACGCCCAAGGCATCTAGGGTTTACAGCTTGGGGGATTATTTATTTATTTAAAAATTAATCTCGGACGCCCAGGGTACCGTGGGTTGAGAGCTTGGGGGATTTTTTATTTATTTAAAAATTAAACTCGGGCGCCCAGGGCATCGGGGGCTTAAAGCTTGGGGGATTATTTATTTATTAAAAATTAAACTCTGGTGCCCAGGGCATCTAGGGTTTAAAGCTTGGAGGATTATTTATTTATTTGAAAATTGAACTCGAACGCCCAGGGCATCTAGGGTTTACAGCTTGGGGGATTATTTATTTATTTAAAAATTAATCTCTGACGCCCAGGGTACCGTGGGTTGAGAGCTTGGGGGATTATTTATTTATTTAAAAATTAAACTCTGGCGCCCAAGGCATCTAGGGTTTAAAGCTTGGGGGATTATTTATTTATTTGAAAATTGAACTCGAACGCCCAGGGCATCCAGGGTTTACAGCTTGGGGGATTATTTCTTTATTTAAAAATTAATCTCGGACGCCCAGGGCATCTAGGGTTTAAAGCTTGGGGGATTATTTATTTATTTGAAAATCGAACTCGAACGCCCAGGGCATCCAGGGTTTACAGCTTGGGGGATTATTTCTTTATTTAAAAATTAATCTCGGACGCCCAAGGCATCTAGGGTTTACAGCTTGGGGGATTATTTATTTATTTAAAAATTAATCTCGGACGCCCAGGGTACCGTGGGTTGAGAGCTTGGGGGATTTTTTATTTATTTAAAAATTAAACTCGGTCGCCCAGGGCATCGGGGGTTTAAAGCTTGGGGGATTATTTATTTATTGATTTAAAAATTCATCTCGGACGCCCAGGGTACCATTGGTTGAGAGCTTGGGGGATTATTTATTTATTTAAAAATTAAACTCTGGCGCCCAGGGCATCGGGGGTTTAAAGCTTGGGGGATTATTTATTTATCAAAAATTAAACTCTGGCGCCCAGGGCATCTAGGGTTTAAAGCTTGGGGGATTATTTATTTATTTGAAAATTGAACTCGAACGCCCAGGGCATCCAGGGTTTACAGCTTGGGGGATTATTTATTTATCAAAAATTAAACTCTGGCGCCCAGGGCATCTAGGGTTTAAAGCTTGGGGGATTATTTATTTATTTGAAAATTGAACTCGAACGCCCAGGGCATCCAGGGTTTACAGCTTGGGGGATTATTTCTTTATTTAAAAATTAATCTCGGACGCCCAGGGTACCGTGGGTTGAGAGCTTGGGGGATTATTTCTTTATTTAAAAATTAATCTAGGACGCCCAGAGTACCGTGGGTTGAGAGCTTGGGGGATTATTTATTTATTTAAAAATTAAACTCGGTCGCCCAGGGAATCGGGGGCTTAAAGATTGGGGGATTATTTATTTATTTGAAAATTGAACTCGAACGCCCAGGGCATCTAGGGTTTACAGCTTGGGGGATTATTTATTTATTAAAAAATTAATCACTGACGCCCAGGGTACCGTGGGTTGAGAGCTTAGGGGATTATTTTTTTATTTAAAATCTAAACTCGGGCGCCCAGGGCATCGGGGGTTTAAAACTTGGGGGATTATTTATTTATTTGAAAATTGAACTCGAACGCCCAGGGCATCTAGGGTTTACAGCTTGGGGGATTATTTCTTTATTTAAAAATTAATCTCTGACGCCCAGGGTACCGTGGGTTGAGAGCTTGGAATTATTTTTTTATTTAAAAATTAAACTCGGGCGCCCAGGGCATCGGGGGCTTAAAGCTTGGGGGATTATTTATTTATTAAAAATTAAACTCTGGTGCCCAGGGCATCTAGGGTTTAAAGCTTGGGGGATTATTTATTTATTTGAAAATTGATCTCGGACGCCCAGGGTACCGTGGGTTGAGAGCTTGGGGGATTATTTATTTATTTAAAAATTAAACTCTGGCGCCCAGGGCATCGGGGGTTTAAAGCTTGGGGGATTATTTATTTATTTAAAAATTAAACTCGGTCGCCCAGGGCATCTAGGGTTTAAAGCTTGGGGGATTATTTATTTATTTGAAAATTGAACTCGAACGCCTAGGGCATCCAGGGTTTACAGCTTGGGGGATTATTTCTTTATTTAAAAATTAATCTTGGACGCCCAGGGTACCGTGGGTTGAGAACTTGGGGGATTATTTATTTATTTAAAAATTAAACTCGGGCACCCAGGGCATCGGGGGTTTAAAGCTTGGGGGATTATTTATTTATTAAAAATTAAACTCTGGCGCCCAGGGCATCTAGGGTTTACAGCTTGGGGGATTATTTATTTATTTAAAAATTAATCTCTGACGCCCAGGGTACCGTGGGTTGAGAGCTTGGGGGATTATTTATTTATTTAAAAATTAAACTCGGGCGCCCAGGGCATCGGGGGTTTTAAGCTTGGGAGATTATTTATTTATTAAAAATTAAACTCTGGCGCCCAGGGCGTCTAGTGTTTAAAGCTTGGGGGATTATTTATTTATTTGAAAATTGATCTCGGACGCCCAGGGTACCGTGGGTTGAGAGCTTGGGGGATTATTTATTTATTTAAAAATTAAACTCTGGCGCCCAGGGCATCGGGGGTTTAAAGCTTGGGGGATTATTTATTTATTTAAAAATTAAACTCGGACGCCCAGGGCATCTAGGGTTTAAAGCTTGGGGGATTATTTATTTATTTGAAAATCGAACTCGAACGCCCAGGGCATCCAGGGTTTACAGCTTGGGGGATTATTTCTTTATTTAAAAATTAATCTCGGACGCCCAAGGCATCTAGGGTTTACAGCTTGGGGGATTATTTATTTATTTAAAAATTAAACTCGGTCGCCCAGGGCATCGGGGGCTTAAAGCTTGGGGGATTATTTATTTATTTGAAAATTGAACTCGAACGCCCAGGGCATCTAGGGTTTACAGCTTGGGGGATTATTTATTTATTAAAAAATTAATCTCTGACGCCCAGGGTACCGTGGGTTGAGAGCTTAGGGGATTATTTTTTTATTTAAAAATTAAACTCGGGCGCCCAGGGCATCGGGGGTTTAAAGCTTGGGGGATTATTTATTTATTTGAAAATTGAACTCGAACGCCCAGGGCATCTAGGGTTTACAGCTTGGGGGATTATTTCTTTATTTAAAAATTAATCTCTGACGCCCAGGGTACCGTGGGTTAAGAGCTTGGGGGATTATTTTTTTATTTAAAAATTAAACTCGGGCGCCCAGGGCATCGGGGGCTTAAAGCTTGGGGGATTATTTATTTATCGAAAATCAAACTCTGGCGCCCAGGGCATCTAGGGTTTAAAGCTTGGAGGATTATTTATTTATTTGAAAATTGAACTCGAACGCCCAGGGCATCTAGGGTTTACAGCTTGGGGGATTATTTATTTATTTAAAAATTAATCTCTGACGCCCAGAGTATCGAGGGTTGAGAGCTTGGGGGATTTTTTTTTATTTAAAAATTAAACTCGGGTGCCCATGGCATCCAGGGTTTAAAGCTTGGGGGATTATTTATTTGAAAATTGAACTCGAACGCCCAGGGCATCTAGGGTTTACAGCTTGGGGATTATTACTTTATCTAAAAATTAATCTCGGACGCCCAGGGTTTCGTGGGCTTAGAGCTTGGCGGATCATTTATTTATTTAAAAATTGAACTCGGGCGCCAAGGGCATTGTGGGCTCGAGCTGGGAGGATTATTTATTTATTCAAGAATTGAAATCAAGTGCCCAGGGTATTGTGGGATTTCAGCTTGGCGGATCATTTATTTACTTAAAAATTGAACTCGGGAGCCCAGGGCATCTAGGGTTTACAGCTTGGGGGATTATTTATTTATTAAAAAATTAATCTCTGACGCCCAGGGTACCGTGGGTTGAATGCTTGGGGGATTATTTTTTTATTCAAAAATTAAACTCGGGCACCCAGGGCATCGGGAGTTTAAAGCTTGGGGGATTATTTATTTATTAAAAATTAAACTCTGGCGCCCAGGGCATCTAGGGTTTACAGCTTGGGGGATTATTTATTTATTCAAAAATTAATCTCTGACGCCCAGGGTACCGTGGGTCGAGAGCTTGGGGGATTATTTTTTTATTTAAAAATTAAACTCGGGCGCCCAGGGCATCGGGGGTTTCAAGCTTGAAGGATTATTTATTTATTAAAAATTAAACTCTGGCGCCCAGGGCATCTAGGGTTTAAAGCTTGGGGGATTATTTATTTATTTGAAAATTGATCTCGGACGCCCAGGGTACCGTGGGTTGAGAGCTTGGGGGATTATTTATTTATTTAAAAATTAAACTCGGTCGCCTAGGGCATCGGGGGCTTAAAGCTTGGGGAATTATTTATTTATTTGAAAATTGAACTCGAACGCCCAGGGCATCTAGGGTTTACAGCTTGGGGGATTATTTATTTATTTAAAAATTAAACTCGGGCGCCCAGGGCATCGGGGGTTTCAAGCTTGGGAGATTATTTATTTATTAAAAATTAAACTCTGGCACTCAGGGCATCTAGGGTTTAAAGCTTGGGAGATTATTTATTTATTTGAAAATTGATCTCGGACGCCCAGGGTACCGTGGGTTGAGAGCTTGGGGGATTATTTATTTATTTAAAAATTAAACTCTGGCGCCCAGGGCATCGGGGGTTTAAAGCTTGGGGGATTATTTATTCATTCAAAATTAAACTCTGGTGCCCAGGGCATCTAGGGTTTAAAGCTTGGGGGATTATTTATTTATTTGAAAATTGAACTCGAATGCCCAGGGCATCCAGGGTTTACAGCTTGGGGGATTATTTCTTTATTTAAAAATTAATCTCGGACGCCCAGGGTACCGTGGGTTGAGAGCTTGGGGGATTATTTATTTATTTAAAAATGAAACTCGGTCACCCAGGGCATCGGGGGCTTAAAGCTTGGGGGATTATTTATTTATTTGAAAATTGAACTCGAACGCCCAGGGCATCTAGGGTTTACAGCTTGGGGGATTATTTATTTATTAAAAAATTAATCTCTGACGCCCAGGGTACCGTGGGTTGAGAGCTTAGGGGATTATTTTTTTATTTAAAATCTAAACTCGGGCGCCCAGGGCATCGGGGGTTTAAAGCTTGGGGGATTAATTATTTATTTGAAAATTGAACTCGAACGCCCAGGGCATCTAGGGTTTACAGCTTGGGGGATTATTTCTTTATTTAAAAATTAATCTCTGACGCCCAGGGTACCGTGGGTTGAGAGCTTAGGGGATTATTTTTTTATTTAAAATCTAAACTCGGGCGCCCAGGGCATCGGGGGTTTAAAGCTTGGGGGATTATTTATTTATTTGAAAATTGAACTCGAACGCCCAGGGCATCTAGGGTTTACAGCTTGGGGGATTATTTCTTTATTTAAAAATTAATCTCTGACGCCCAGGGTACCGTGGGTTGAGAGCTTGGAATTATTTTTTTATTTAAAAATTAAACTCGGGCGCCCAGGGCATCGGGGGCTTAAAGCTTGGGGGATTATTTATTTATTAAAAATTAAACTCTGGTGCCCAGGGCATCTAGGGTTTAAAGCTTGGAGGATTATTTATTTATTTGAAAATTGAACTCGAACGCCCAGGGCATCTAGGGTTTACAGCTTGGGGGATTATTTATTTATTTAAAAATTAATCTCTGACGCCCAGGGTACCGTGGGTTGAGAGCTTGGGGGATTATTTATTTATTTAAAAATTAAACTCGGGCGCCCAGGGCATCGGAGGTTTAAAGCTTGGGGGATTATTTATTTATTTGAAAATTGAACTCGGTCGCCCAGGGCATCGGGGGCTTAAAGCTTGGGGGATTATTTATTTATTTGAAAATTGAACTCGAACGCCCAGGGCATCTAGGGTTTACAGCTTGGGGGATTATTTATTTATTTAAAAATCAATCTCTGACGCCCAGGGCATCGGGGGTTTCAAGCTTGGGGGATTATTTATTTATTAAAAATTAAACTCTGGCACCCAGGGCATCTAGGGTTTGAAGCTTGGGGGATTATTTATTTATTTGAAAATTGATCTCGGACGCCCAGGGTACCGTGGGTTGAGAGCTTGGGGGATTATTAATTATTTAAAAATTAAACTCTGGCGCCCAGGGCATCGGGGGTTTAAAGGTTGGGGGATTATTTATTTATTAAAAATTAAACTCTGGCGCCCAGGGCATCTAGGGTTTAAAGCTTGGGGGATTATTTATTTATTTGAAAATTGAACTCGAACGCCCAGGGCATCCAGGGTTTACAGCTTGGGGGATTATTTCTTTATTTAAAAATCAATCTCGGACGCCCAAGGCATCTAGGGTTTACAGCTTGGGGGATTATTTATTTATTTAAAAATTAAACTCAGGCGCCCAGGGCATCGGGGGCTTAAAGCTTGGGGGATTATTTATTTATTTGAAAATTGAACTCGAATTCCAGGGCATCTAGGGTTTACAGCTTGGGGGATTATTTCTTTATTTAAAAATTAATCTCTGACGCCCAGGGTACCGTGGGTTGAGAGCTTGGAATTATTTTTTTATTTAAAAATTAAACTCGGGCGCCCAGGGCATCGGGGGCTTAAAGCTTGGGGGATTATTTATTTATTAAAAATTAAACTCTGGTGCCCAGGGCATCTAGGGTTCAAAGCTTGGAGGATTATTTATTTATTTGAAAATTGAACTCGAACGCCCAGGGCATCTAGGGTTTACAGCTTGGGGGATTATTTATTTATTTAAAAATTAATCTCTGACGCCCAGGGTACCGTGGGTTGAGAGCTTGGGGGATTATTTATTTATTTAAAAATTAACTTCTGGCGCCCAAGGCATCTAGGGTTTAAAGCTTGGGGGATTATTTATTTATTTGAAAATTGAACTCGAACGCCCAGGGCATCCAGGGTTTACAGCTTGGGGGATTATTTCTTTATTTAAAAATTAATCTCGGACGCCCAGGGCATCTAGGGTTTAAAGCTTGGGGGATTATTTATTTATTTGAAAATCGAACTCGAACGCCCAGGGCATCCAGGGTTTACAGCTTGGGGGATTATTTCTTTATTTAAAAATTAATCTCGGACGCCCAAGGCATCTAGGGTTTACAGCTTGGGGGATTATTTATTTATTTAAAAATTAAACTCGGTCGCCCAGGGCATCGGGGGCTTAAAACTTGGGGGATTATTTATTTATTTGAAAATTGAACTCGAACGCCCAGGGCATCTAGGGTTTACAGCTTGGGGGATTATTTATTTATTAAAAAATTAATCTCTGATGCCCAGGGTACCGTGGGTTGAGAGCTTAGGGGATTATTTTTTTATTTAAAAATTAAACTCGGGCGCCCAGGGCATCGGGGGTTTAAAGCTTGGGGGATTATTTATTTATTTGAAAATTGAACTCGAACGCCCAGGGCATCTAGGGTTTACAGCTTGGGGGATTATTTCTTTATTTAAAAATTAATCTCTGACGCCCAGGGTACCGTGGGTTGAGAGCTTGGGGGATTATTTTTTTATTTAAAAATTGAACTCGGGCGCCCAGGGCATCGGGGGCTTAAAGCTTGGGGGATTATTTATTTATCGAAAATTAAACTCTGGCGCCCAGGGCATCTAGGGTTTAAAGCTTGGAGGATTATTTATTTATTTGAAAATTGAACTCGAACGCCCAGGGCATCTAGGGTTTACAGCTTGGGGGATTATTTATTTATTTAAAAATTAATCTCTGACGCCCAGGGTATCGAGGGTTGAGAGCTTGGGGGATTTTTTTTTTATTTAAAAATTAAACTCGGGTGCCCATGGCATCCAGGGTTTAAAGCTTGGGGGATTATTTATTTGAAAATTGAACTCGAACGCCCAGGGCATCTAGGGTTTACAGCTTGGGGATTATTACTTTATCTAAAAATTAATCTCGGACGCCCAGGGTTTCGTGGGCTTAGAGCTTGGCGGATCATTTATTTATTTAAAAATTGAACTCGGGCGCCAAGGGCATTGTGGGCTCGAGCTGGGAGGATTATTTATTTATTCAAGAATTGAAATCAAGTGCCCAGGGTATTGTGGGATTTCAGCTTGGCGGATCATTTATTTACTTTAAAATTGAACTCGGGAGCCCAGGGCATCTAGGGTTTACAGCTTGGGGGATTATTTATTTATTAAAAAATTAATCTCTGACGCCCAGGGTACCGTGGGTTGAATGCTTGCGGGATTATTTTTTTATTCAAAAATTAAACTCGGGCACCCAGGGCATCGGGAGTTTAAAGCTTGGGGGATTATTTATTTATTAAAAATTAAACTCTGGCGCCCAGGGCATCTAGGGTTTACAGCTTGGGGGATTATTTATTTATTCAAAAATTAATCTCTGACGCCCAGGGTACCGTGGGTCGAGAGCTTGGGGGATTATTTTTTTATTTGAAAATTAAACTCGGGCGCCCAGGGCATCGGGGGTTTCAAGCTTGAAGGATTATTTATTTATTAAAAATTAAACTCTGGCGCCCAGGGCATCTAGGGTTTAAAGCTTGGGGGATTATTTATTTATTTGAAAATTGATCTCGGACGCCCAGGGCATCGGGGGCTTAAAGCTTGGGGGATTATTTATTTATCGAAAATTAAACTCTGGCGCCCAGGGCATCTAGGGTTTAAAGCTTGGAGGATTATTTATTTATTTGAAAATTGAACTCGAACGCCCAGGGCATCTAGGGTTTACAGCTTGGGGGATTATTTATTTATTTAAAAATTAAACTCGGGCGCCCAGGGCATCGGGGGTTTCAAGCTTGGGAGATTATTTATTTATTTAAAAATTAAACTCTGGCGCCCAGGGCATCGGGGGTTTAAAGCTTGGGGGATTATTTATTTATTCAAAATTAAACTCTGGTGCCCAGGGCATCTAGGGTTTAAAGCTTGGGGGATTATTTATTTATTTGAAAATTGAACTCGAATGCCCAGGGCATCCAGGGCTTACAGCTTGGGGGATTATTTCTTTATTTAAAAATTAATCTCGGACGCCCAGGGTACCGTGGGTTGAGAGCTTGGGGGATTATTTATTTATTTAAAAATGAAACTCGGTCGCCCAGGGCATCGGGGGCTTAAAGCTTGGGGGATTATTTATTTATTTGAAAATTGAACTCGAACGCCCAGGGCATTCAGGGTTTACAGCTTGGGGGATTATTTATTTATTTAAAAATTAATCTCTGACGCCCAGGGTACCGTGAGTTGGGAGCTTGGGGGATTATTTTTTTATTTAAAAATTAATTTCGGGCGCCCAGGGCGCCGGGGGTTTAAAGCTTGGTGGATTATTTATTTATTTGAAAATTGAACTCGAACGCCCAGGGCATCTAGGGTTTACAGCTTGGGGGATTATTTCTTTATTTAAAAATTAATCTTGGACGCCCAGGGTACCGTGGGTTGAGAGCTTGGGGGATTATTTATTTATTTAAAAATTAAACTCGGTCGCCCAGGGAATCGGGGGCTTAAAGATTGGGGGATTATTTATTTATTTGAAAATTGAACTCGAACGCCCAGGGCATCTAGGGTTTACAGCTTGGGGGATTATTTATTTATTAAAAAATTAATCTCTGACGCCCAGGGTACCGTTGGTTGAGAGCTTAGGGGATTATTTTTTTATTTAAAATCTAAACTCGGGCGCCCAGGGCATCGGGGGTTTAAAGCTTGGGGGATTATTTATTTATTTGAAAATTGAACTCGAACGCCCAGGGCATCTAGGGTTTACAGCTTGGGGGATTATTTATTTATTTAAAAATCAATCTCTGACGCCCAGGGCATCGGGGGTTTCAAGCTTGGGGGATTATTTATTTATTAAAAATTAAACTCTGGCACCCAGGGCATCTAGGGTTTAAAGCTTGGGGGATTATTTATTTATTTGAAAATTGATCTCGGTTGCCCAGGGTACCGTGGGTTGAGAGCTTGGGGGATTATTTATTTATTTAAAAATTAAACTCTGGCGCCCAGGGCATCGGGGGTTTAAAGCTTGGGGGATTATTTATTTATTTGAAAATTGAACTCGAACGCCCAGGGCACCTAGGGTTTACAGTGTGGGGGATTATTTATTTATTTAAAAATTAATCTCTGACGCCCAGGGTACCGTGAGTTGAGAGCTTGGGGGATTATTTTTTTATTTAAAAATTAATTTCGGGCGCCCAGGGCGCCGGGGGTTTAAAGCTTGGTGGATTATTTATTTATTTGAAAATTGAACTCGAACGCCCATGGCATCTAGGGTTTACAGCTTGGGGGATTATTTCTTTATTTAAAAATTAATCTAGGACGCCCAGAGTACCGTGGGTTGAGAGCTTGGGGGATTATTTATTTATTTAAAAATTAAACTCGGTCGCCCAGGGAATCGGGGGCTTAAAGATTGGGGGATTATTTATTTATTTGAAAATTGAACTCGAACGCCCAGGGCATCTAGGGTTTACAGCTTGGGGGATTATTTATTTATTAAAAAATTAATCTCTGACGCCCAGGGTACCGTGGGTTGAGAGCTTGGGGGATTATTTTTTTATTTAAAATCTAAACTCGGGCGCCCAGGGCATCGGGGGTTTAAAGCTTGGGGGATTATTTATTTATTTAAAAATTAAACTCGGTCGCCCAGGGCATCCGGGGTTTAAAGCTTGGGGGATTATTTATTTATTGATTTAAAAATTTATCTCGGACGCCCAGGGTACCATTGGTTGAGAGCTTGGGGGATTATTTATTTATTTAAAAATTAAACTCTGGTGCCCAGGGCATCGGGGGTTTAAAGCTTGGGGGATTATTTATTTATCAAAAATTAAACTCTGGCGCCCAGGGCATCTAGGGTTTAAAGCTTGGGGGATTATTTATTTATTTGAAAATTGAACTCGAACGCCCAGGGCATCTAGGGTTTACAGCTTGGGGGATTATTTATTTATTTAAAAATTAATCTCTGACGCCCAGGGTACCGTGGGTTGAGAGCTTGGGGGATTATTTATTTATTTAAAAATTAAACTCGGGCGCCCAGGGCATCGGAGGTTTAAAGCTTGGGGGATTATTTATTTATTTGAAAATTGAACTCGGTCGCCCAGGGCACCGGGGGCTTAAAGCTTGGGGGATTATTTATTTATTTGAAAATTAATCTCGGACGCCCAGGGTACCGTGGGTTGAGAGCTTGGGGGATTATTTTTTTATTTAAAAATTAAACTCGGGCGCCCAGGGCATCGGGGGTTTAAAGCTTGGGGGATTATTTATTTATTAAAAATTAAACTCTGGCGCCAAGGGCATCTAGGGTTTACAGCTTGGGGGATTATTTATTTATTTAAAAATTAATCTCTGACGCCCAGGGTACCGTGGGTTGAGAGCTTGGGGGATTATTTATTTATTTAAAATTAAACTCGGGCGCCCAGGGCATCGGGGGTTTAAAGCTTGGGGGATTATTTATTTATTTGAAAATTGAACTCGAACGCCCAGGGCATCTACGGTTTAAAGCTTGGAGGATTATTTATTTATTTGAAAATTGAACTCGAACGCCCAGGGCATCTAGGGTTTACAGCTTGGTGGATTATTTATTTATTTAAAAATTAATCTCTGACGCCCAGGGTACCGTGGGTTGAGAGCTTGGGGGATTATTTATTTATTTAAAAATTAAACTCGGGCGCCCAGGGCATCGGAGGTTTAAAGCTTGGGGGATTATTTATTTATTTGAAAATTGAACTCGGTCGCCCAGGGCACCGGGGGCTTAAAGCTTGGGGGATTATTTATTTATTTGAAAATTAATCTCGGACGCCCAGGGTACCGTATGTTGAGAGCTTGGGGGATTATTTTTTTATTTAAAAATTAAACTCGGGCGCCCAGGGCATCGGGGGTTTAAAGCTTGGGGGATTATTTATTTATTAAAAATTAAACTCTGGCGCCCAGGGCATCTAGGGTTTACAGCTTGGGGGATTATTTATTTATTTAAAAATTAATCTCTGACGCCCAGGGTACCGTGGGTTGAGAGCTTGGGGGATTATTTATTTATTTAAAATTAAACTCGGGCGCCCAGGGCATCGGGGGTTTAAAGCTTGGGGGATTATTTATTTATTTAAAAATTAATCTCGGACGCCCAGGGTACCGTGGGTTGAGAGCTTGGAGGATTATTTATTTATTTAAAAATTAAACTCGGTCGCCCAGGGCATCGGGGGTTTAAAGCTTGGGGGATTATTTATTTATTGATTTAAAAATTTATCTCTGACGCCCAGGGTACCGTGGGTTGAGAGCTTGGGGGATTATTTATTTATTTAAAAATTAAACTCGGGCGCCCAGGGCATCGGGGGTTTCAAGCTTGGGGGATTATTTATTTATTTAAAAATTAAACTCGGGCACCCAGGGCATCGGGGGTTTAAAGCTTGGGGGATTATTTATTTATTAAAAATTAAACTCTGGCGCCCAGGGCATCTAGGGTTTACAGCTTGGGGGATTATTTATTTATTTAAAAATTAATCTCTGACGCCCAGGGTACCGTGGGTTGAGAGCTTGGGGGATTATTTATTTATTTAAAAATTAAACTCGGGCGCCCAGGGCATCGGGGGTTTTAAGCTTGGGAGATTATTTATTTATTAAAAATTAAACTCTGGCGCCCAGGGCGTCTAGTGTTTAAAGCTTGGGGGATTATTTATTTATTTGAAAATTGATCTCGGACGCCCAGGGTACCGTGGGTTGAGAGCTTGGGGGATTATTTATTTATTTAAAAATTAAACTCTGGCGCCCAGGGCATCGGGGGTTTAAAGCTTGGGGGATTATTTATTTATTTAAAAATTAAACTCGGACGCCCAGGGCATCTAGGGTTTAAAGCTTGGGGGATTATTTATTTATTTGAAAATCGAACTCGAACGCCCAGGGCATCCAGGGTTTACAGCTTGGGGGATTATTTCTTTATTTAAAAATTAATCTCGGACGCCCAAGGCATCTAGGGTTTACAGCTTGGGGGATTATTTATTTATTTAAAAATTGAACTCGGTCGCCCAGGGCATCGGGGGCTTAAAGCTTGGGGGATTATTTATTTATTTGAAAATTGAACTCGAACGCCCAGGGCATCTAGGGTTTACAGCTTGGGGGATTATTTATTTATTAAAAAATTAATCTCTGACGTCCAGGGTACCGTGGGTTGAGAGCTTAGGGGATTATTTTTTTATTTAAAAATTAAACTCGGGCGCCCAGGGCATCGGGGGTTTAAAGCTTGGGGGATTATTTATTTATTTGAAAATTGAACTCGAACGCCCAGGGCATCTAGGGTTTACAGCTTGGGGGATTATTTCTTTATTTAAAAATTAATCTCTGACGCCCAGGGTACCGTGGGTTGAGAGCTTGGGGGATTATTTTTATATTTAAAAATTAAACTCGGGCGCCCAGGGCATCGGGGGCTTAAAGCTTGGGGGATTATTTATTTATCGAAAATCAAACTCTGGCGCCCAGGGCATCTAGGGTTTAAAGCTTGGAGGATTATTTATTTATTTGAAAATTGAACTCGAACGCCCAGGGCATCTAGGGTTTACAGCTTGGGGGATTATTTATTTATTTAAAAATTAATCTCTGACGCCCAGGGTATCGAGGGTTGAGAGCTTGGGGGATTTTTTTTTATTTAAAAATTAAACTCGGGTGCCCATGGCATCCAGGGTTTAAAGCTTGGGGGATTATTTATTTGAAAATTGAACTTGAACGCCCAGGGCATCTAGGGTTTACAGCTTGGGGATTATTACTTTTTCTAAAAATTAATCTCGGACGCCCAGGGTTTCGTGGGCTTAGAGCTTGGCGGATCATTTATTTATTTAAAAATTGAACTCGGGCGCCAAGGGCATTGTGGGCTCGAGCTGGGAGGATTATTTATTTATTCAAGAATTGAAATCAAGTGCCCAGGGTATTGTGGGATTTCAGCTTGGCGGATCATTTATTGACTTAAAAATTGAACTCGGGAGCCCAGGGCATCTAGGGTTTACAGCTTGGGGGATTATTTATTTATTAAAAAATTAATCTCTGACGCCCAGGGTACCGTGGGTTGAATGCTTGGGGGATTATTTTTTTATTCAAAAATTAAACTCGGGCACCCAGGGCATCGGGAGTTTAAAGCTTGGGGGATTATTTATTTATTAAAAATTAAACTCTGGCGCCCAGGGCATCTAGGGTTTACAGCTTGGGGGATTATTTATTTATTCAAAAATTAATCTCTGACGCCCAGGGTACCGTGGGTCGAGAGCTTGGGGGATTATTTTTTTATTTAAAAATTAAACTCGGGCGCCCAGGGCATCGGGGGTTTCAAGCTTGAAGGATTATTTATTTATTAAAAATTAAACTCTGGCGCCCAGGGCATCTAGGGTTTAAAGCTTGGGGGATTATTTATTTATTTGAAAATTGATCTCGGACGCCCAGGGTACCGTGGGTTGAGAGCTTGGGGGATTATTTATTTATTAAAAAATTAAACTCGGTCGCCTAGGGCATCGGGGGCTTAAAGCTTGGGGAATTATTTATTTATTTGAAAATTGAACTCGAACGCCCAGGGCATCTAGGGTTTACAGCTTGGGGGATTATTTATTTATTTAAAAATTAAACTCGGGCGCCCAGGGCATCGGGGGTTTCAAGCTTGGGAGATTATTTATTTATTAAAAATTAACTTCTGGCACTCAGGGCATCTAGGGTTTAAAGCTTGGGAGATTATTTATTTATTTGAAAATTGATCTCGGACGCCCAGAGTACCGTGGGTTGAGAGCTTGGGGGATTATTTATTTATTTAAAAATTAAACTCGGTCGCCCAGGGAATCGGGGGCTTAAAGATTGGGGGATTATTTATTTATTTGAAAATTGAACTCGAACGCCCAGGGCATCTAGGGTTTACAGCTTGGGGGATTATTTATTTATTAAAAAATGAATCTCTGACGCCCAGGGTACCGTGGGTTGAGAGCTTAGGGGATTATTTTTTTATTTAAAATCTAAACTCGGGCGCCCAGGGCATCGGGGGTTTAAAGCTTGGGGGATTATTTATTTATTTGAAAATTGAACTCGAACGCCCAGGGCATCTAGGGTTTACAGCTTGGGGGATTATTTCTTTATTTAAAAATTAATCTCTGACGCCCAGGGTACCGTGAGTTGAGAGCTTGGGGGATTATTTTTTTATTTAAAAATTAATTTCGGGCGCCCAGGGCGCCGGGGGTTTAAAGCTTGGTGGATTATTTATTTATTTGAAAATTGAACTCGAACGCCCAGGGCATCTAGGGTTTACAGCTTGGGGGATTATTTCTTTATTTAAAAATTAATCTTGGACGCCCAGGGTACCGTGGGTTGAGAGCTTGGGGGATTATTTATTTATTTAAAAATTAAACTCGGTCGCCCAGGGAATCGGGGGCTTAAAGATTGGGGGATTATTTATTTATTTGAAAATTGAACTCGAACGCCCAGGGCATCTAGGGTTTACAGCTTGGGGGATTATTTATTTATTAAAAAATGAATCTCTGACGCCCAGGGTACCGTGGGTTGAGAGCTTAGGGGATTATTTTTTTATTTAAAATCTAAGCTCGGGCGCCCAGGGCATCGGGGGTTTAAAGCTTGGGGGATTATTTATTTATTTGAAAATTGAACTCGAACGCCCAGGGCATCTAGGGTTTACAGCTTGGGGGATTATTTCTTTATTTAAAAATTAATCTCTGACGCCCAGGGTACCGTGGGTTGAGAGCTTGGAATTATTTTTTTATTTAAAAATTAAACTCGGGCGCCCAGGGCATCGGGGGCTTAAAGCTTGGGGGATTATTTATTTATTAAAAATTAAACTCTGGTGCCCAGGGCATCTAGGGTTTAAAGCTTGGGGGATTATTTATTTATTTGAAAATTGAACTCGAACGCCCAGGGCATCTAGGGTTTACAGCTTGGGGGATTATTTATTTATTTAAAAATTAATCTCTGACGCCCAGGGTACCGTGGGTTGAGAGCTTGGGGGATTATTTATTTATTTAAAAATTAAACTCGGGCGCCCAGGGCATCGGAGGTTTAAAGCTTGGGGGATTATTTATTTATTTGAAAATTGAACTCGGTCGCCCAGGGCATCGGGGGCTTAAAGCTTGGGGGATTATTTATTTATTTGAAAATTGAACTCGAACGCCCAGGGCATCTAGGGTTTACAGCTTGGGGGATTATTTATTTATTTAAAAATCAATCTCTGACGCCCAGGGCATCGGGGGTTTCAAGCTTGGGGGATTATTTATTTATTAAAAATTAAACTCTGGCACCCAGGGCATCTAGGGTTTAAAGCTTGGGGGATTATTTATTTATTTGAAAATTGATCTCGGACGCCCAGGGTACCGTGGGTTGAGAGCTTGGGGAATTATTTATTTATTTAAAAATTAAACTCTGGCGCCTAGGGCATCGGGGGTTTAAAGGTTGGGGGATTATTTATTTATTAAAAATTAAACTCTGGCGCCCAGGGCATCTAGGGTTTAAAGCTTGGGGGATTATTTATTTATTTGAAAATTGAACTCGAACGCCCAGGGCATCCAGGGTTTACAGCTTGGGGGATTATTTCTTTATTTAAAAATCAATCTCGGACGCCGAAGGCATCTAGGGTTTACAGCTTGGGGGATTATTTATTTATTTAAAAATTAAACTCAGGCGCCCAGGGCATCGGGGGCTTAAAGCTTGGGGGATTACTTATTTATTTGAAAATTGAACTCGAATTCCAGGGCATCTAGGGTTTACAGCTTGGGGGATTATTTCTTTATTTAAAAATTAATCTCTGACGCCCAGGGTACCGTGGGTTGAGAGCTTGGAATTATTTTTTTATTTAAAAATTAAACTCGGGCGCCCAGGGCATCGGGGGCTTAAAGCTTGGGGGATTATTTATTTATTAAAAATTAAACTCTGGTGCCCAGGGCATCTAGGGTTTAAAGCTTGGAGGATTATTTATTTATTTGAAAATTGAACTCGAACGCCCAGGGCATCTAGGGTTTACAGCTTGGGGGATTATTTATTTATTTAAAAATTAATCTCTGACGCCCAGGGTACCGTGGGTTGAGAGCTTGGGGGATTATTTATTTATTTAAAAATTAAACTCTGGCGCCCAAGGCATCTAGGGTTTAAAGCTTGGGGGATTATTTATTTATTTGAAAATTGAACTCGAACGCCCAGGGCATCCAGGGTTTACAGCTTGGGGGATTATTTCTTTATTTAAAAATTAATCTCGGACGCCCAGGGCATCTAGGGTTTAAAGCTTGGGGGATTATTTATTTATTTGAAAATCGAACTCGAACGCCCAGGGCATCCAGGGTTTACAGCTTGGGGGATTATTTCTTTATTTAAAAATTAATCTCGGACGCCCAAGGCATCTAGGGTTTACAGCTTGGGGGATTATTTATTTATTTAAAAATTAAACTCGGTCGCCCAGGGCATCGGGGGCTTAAAACTTGGGGGATTATTTATTTATTTGAAAATTGAACTCGAACGCCCAGGGCATCTAGGGTTTACAGCTTGGGGGATTATTTATTTATTAAAAAATTAATCTCTGACGCCCAGGGTACCGTGGGTTGAGAGCTTAGGGGATTATTTATTTATTTAAAAATTAAACTCGGTCGCCTAGGGCATCGGGGGTTTCAAGCTTGAAGGATTATTTATTTATTAAAAATTAAACTCTGGCGCCCAGGGCATCTAGGGTTTAAAGCTTGGGGGATTATTTATTTATTTGAAAATTGATCTCGGACGCCCAGGGTACCGTGGGTTGAGAGCTTGGGGGATTATTTATTTATTTAAAAATTAAACTCGGTCGCCTAGGGCATCGGGGGCTTAAAGCTTGGGGAATTATTTATTTATTTGAAAATTGAACTCGAACGCCCCGGGCATCTAGGGTTTACAGCTTGGGGGATTATTTATTTATTTAAAAATTAAACTCGGGCGCCCAGGGCATCGGGGGTTTCAAGCTTGGGAGATTATTTATTTATTAAAAATTAAACTCTGGCGCTCAGGGCATCTAGGGTTTAAAGCTTGGGAGATTATTTATTTATTTGAAAATTGATCTCGGACGCCCAGGGTACCGTGGGTTGAGAGCTTGGGGGATTATTTATTTATTTAAAAATTAAACTCTGGCGCTCAGGGCATCGGGGGTTTAAAGCTTGGGGGATTATTTATTTATTCAAAATTAAACTCTGGTGCCCAGGGCATCTAGGGTTTAAAGCTTGGGGGATTATTTATTTATTTGAAAATTGAACTCGAATGCCCAGGGCATCCAGGGTTTACAGCTTGGGGGATTATTTCTTTATTTAAAAATTAATCTCGGACGCCCAGGGTACCGTGGGTTGAGAGCTTGGGGGATTATTTATTTATTTAAAAATGAAACTCGGTCGCCCAGGGCATCGGGGGCTTAAAGCTTGGGGGATTATTTATTTATTTGAAAATTGAACTCGAACGCCCAGGGCATTCAGGGTTTACAGCTTGGGGGATTATTTATTTATTTAAAAATTAATCTCTGACGCCCAGGGTACCGTGAGTTGAGAGCTTGGGGGATAATTTTTTTATTTAAAAATTAATTTCGGGCGCCCAGGGCGCCGGGGGTTTAAAGCTTGGTGGATTATTAATTTATTTGAAAATTGAACTCGAACGCCCAGGGCATCTAGGGTTTACAGCTTGGGGGATTATTTATTTATTTAAAAATCAATCTCTGACGCCCAGGGCATCGGGGGTTTCAAGCTTGGGGGATTATTTATTTATTAAAAATTAAACTCTGGCACCCAGGGCATCTAGGGTTTAAAGCTTGGGGGATTATTTATTTATTTGAAAATTAAACTCGGTCGCCCAGGGCATCGGGGGCTTAAAGCTTGGGGGATTATTTATTTATTTGAAAATTGAACTCGAACGCCCAGGGCATCTAGGGTTTACAGCTTGGGGGATTATTTATTTATTAAAAAATTAAACTCGGTCGCCTAGGGCATCGGGGGCTTAAAGCTTGGGGAATTATTTATTTATTTGAAAATTGAACTCGAACGCCCCGGGCATCTAGGGTTTACAGCTTGGGGGATTATTTATTTATTTAAAAATTAAACTCGGGCGCCCAGGGCATCGGGGGTTTCAAGCTTGGGAGATTATTTATTTATTAAAAATTAAACTCTGGCGCTCAGGGCATCTAGGGTTTAAAGCTTGGGAGATTATTTATTTATTTGAAAATTGATCTCGGACGCCCAGGGTACCGTGGGTTGAGAGCTTGGGGGATTATTTATTTATTTAAAAATTAAACTCTGGCGCTCAGGGCATCGGGGGTTTAAAGCTTGGGGGATTATTTATTTATTCAAAATTAAACTCTGGTGCCCAGGGCATCTAGGGTTTAAAGCTTGGGGGATTATTTATTTATTTGAAAATTGAACTCGAATGCCCAGGGCATCCAGGGTTTACAGCTTGGGGGATTATTTCTTTATTTAAAAATTAATCTCGGACGCCCAGGGTACCGTGGGTTGAGAGCTTGGGGGATTATTTATTTATTTAAAAATGAAACTCGGTCGCCCAGGGCATCGGGGGCTTAAAGCTTGGGGGATTATTTATTTATTTGAAAATTGAACTCGAACGCCCAGGGCATTCAGGGTTTACAGCTTGGGGGATTATTTATTTATTTAAAAATTAATCTCTGACGCCCAGGGTACCGTGAGTTGAGAGCTTGGGGGATAATTTTTTTATTTAAAAATTAATTTCGGGCGCCCAGGGCGCCGGGGGTTTAAAGCTTGGTGGATTATTAATTTATTTGAAAATTGAACTCGAACGCCCAGGGCATCTAGGGTTTACAGCTTGGGGGATTATTTATTTATTTAAAAATCAATCTCTGACGCCCAGGGCATCGGGGGTTTCAAGCTTGGGGGATTATTTATTTATTAAAAATTAAACTCTGGCACCCAGGGCATCTAGGGTTTAAAGCTTGGGGGATTATTTATTTATTTGAAAATTAAACTCGGTCGCCCAGGGCATCGGGGGCTTAAAGCTTGGGGGATTATTTATTTATTTGAAAATTGAACTCGAACGCCCAGGGCATCTAGGGTTTACAGCTTGGGGGATTATTTATTTATTAAAAAATTAATCTCTGACGCCCAGGGTACCGTGGGTTGAGAGATTAGGGGATTATTTTTTTATTTAAAATCTAAACTCGGGCGCCCAGGGCATCGGGGGTTTAAAGCTTGGGGGATTATTTATTTATTTGAAAATTGAACTCGAACGCCCAGGGCATCTAGGGTTTACAGCTTGGGGGATTATTTCTTTATTTAAAAATTAATCTCTGACGCCCAGGGTACCGTGGGTTGAGAGCTTGGAATTATTTTTTTATTTAAAAATTAAACTCGGGCGCCCAGGGCATCGGGGGCTTAAAGCTTGGGGGATTATTTATTTATTAAAAATTAAACTCTGGTGCCCAGGGCATCTAGGGTTTAAAGCTTGGAGGATTATTTATTTATTTGAAAATTGAACTCGAACGCCCAGGGCATCTAGGGTTTACAGCTTGGGGGATTATTTATTTATTTAAAAATTAATCTCTGACGCCCAGGGTACCGTGGGTTGAGAGCTTGGGGGATTTTTTATTTATTTGAAAATTGAACTCGGTCACCCAGGGCATCGGGGGCTTAAAGCTTGGGGGATTATTTATTTATTTGAAAATTGAACTCGAACGCCCAGGGCATCTAGGGTTTACAGCTTGGGGGATTATTTATTTATTTAAAAATCAATCTCTGACGCCCAGGGCATCGGGGGTTTCAAGCTTGGGGGATTATTTATTTATTAAAAATTAAACTCTGGCACCCAGGGCATCTAGGGTTTAAAGCTTGGGGGATTATTTATTTATTTGAAAATTGATCTCGGTTGCCCAGGGTACCGTGGGTTGAGAGCTTGGGGGATTATTTATTTATTTAAAAATTAAACTCTGGCGCCCAGGGCATCGGGGGTTTAAAGCTTGGGGGATTATTTATTTATTAAAAATTAAACTCTGGCGCCCAGGGCATCTAGGGTTTAAAGCTTGGGGGATTATTTATTTAATTGAAAATTGAACTCGAACGCCCAGGGCATCCAGGGTTTACATCTTGGGGGATTATTTCTTTATTTAAAAATTAATCTCGGACGCCCAAGGCATCTAGGGTTTACAGCTTGGGGGATTATTTATTTATTTAAAAATTAAACTCGGTCGCCCAGGGCATCGGGGGCTTAAAGCTTGGGGGATTATTTATTTATTTGAAAATTGAACTCGAACGCCCAGGGCATCTAGGGTTTACAGCTTGGGGGATTATTTATTTATTAAAAAATTAATCTCTGACGCCCAGGGTACCGTGGGTTGAGAGCTTAGGGGATTATTTTTTTATTTAAAATCTAAACTCGGGCGCCCAGGGCATCGGGGGTTTAAAGCTTGGGGGATTATTTATTTATTTGAAAATTGAACTCGAATGCCCAGGGCATCTAGGGTTTACAGCTTGGGGGATTATTTATTTATTTAAAAATTAATCTCTGACGCCCAGGGTACCGTGGGTTGAGAGCTTGGGGGATTATTTATTTATTTAAAAATTAAACTCAGGCGCCCAGGGCATCGGGGGTTTAAAGCTTGGGGGATTATTTATTTATTAAAAATTAAACTCTGGCGCCCAGGGCATATAGGGTTTAAAGCTTGGAGGATTATTTATTTATTTGAAAATTGAACTCGAACGCCCAGGGCATCTAGGGTTTACAGCTTGGGGGATTATTTATTTATTTAAAAATTAATCTCTGACGCCCAGGGTACCGTGGGTTGAGAGCTTAGGGGATTATTTATTTATTTAAAAATTAAACTCGGGCGCCCAGGGCATCGGGGGTTTAAAGCTTGGGGGATTACTTATTTATTTGAAAATTGAACTCGAACGCCCAGGGCATCTAGGGTTTACAGCTTGGGGGATTATTTATTTATTTACAAATTAATCTCTGACGCCCAGGGTACCGTGAGTTGAGTGCTTGGGGGATTATTTTTTTATTTAAAAATTAAACTCGGGCGCCCAGGGCATCGGGGGTTTAAAGCTTGGGGGATTATTTATTTATTAAAAATTAAACTCTGGCGCCTAGGGCATATAGGGTTTAAAGCTTGGAGGATTATTTATTTATTTGAAAATTGAACTCGAACGCCCAGGGCATCTAGGGTTTACAGCTTGGGGGATTATTTATTTATTTAAAAATTAATCTCTGACGCCCAGGGTACCGTGGGTTGAGAGCTTGGAGGATTATTTATGTATTTGAAAATTGAACTCGAACGCCCAAGGCATCTAGGGTTTACAGCTTGGGGGATTATTTATTTATTTAAAAATTAAACTCGGGCGCCCAGGGCATCGGGGGCTTAAAGCTTGGGGGATTATTTATTTATTTGAAAATTGAACTCGAACGCCCAGGGCATCTAGGGTTTACAGCTTGGGGGATTATTTCTTAATTTAAAAATTAATCTCTGACGCCCAGGGTACCGTGGGTTGAGAGCTTGGGGGATTATTTTTTTATTTAAAAATTAAACTCGGGCGCCCAGGGCATCGGGGGCTTAAAGCTTGGGGGATTATTTATTTATTAAAAATTAAACTCTGGTGCCCAGGGCATCTAGGGTTTAAAGCTTGGAGGACTATTTATTTATTTGAAAATTGAACTCGAACGCCCAGGGCATCTAGGGTTTACAGCTTGGGGGATTATTTATTTATTTAAAAATTAATCTCTGACGCCCAGGGTACCGTGGGTTGAGAGCTTAGGGGATTATTTATTTATTTAAAAATTAAACTCGGGCGCCCAGGGCATCGGGGGTTTAAAGCTTGGGGGATTACTTATTTATTTGAAAATTGAACTCGAACGCCCAGGGCATCTAGGGTTTACAGCTTGGGGGATTATTTATTTATTTACAAATTAATCTCTGACGCCCAGGGTACCGTGAGTTGAGTGCTTGGGGGATTATTTTTTTATTTAAAAATTAAACTCGGGCGCCCAGGGCATCGGGGGTTTAAAGCTTGGGGGATTATTTATTTATTAAAAATTAAACTCTGGCGCCCAGGGCATATAGGGTTTAAAGCTTGGAGGATTATTTATTTATTTGAAAATTGAACTCGAACGCCCAGGGCATCTAGGGTTTACAGCTTGGGGGATTATTTATTTATTTAAAAATTAATCTCTGACGCCCAGGGTACCGTGGGTTGAGAGCTTGGAGGATTATTTATGTATTTGAAAATTGAACTCGAACGCCCAAGGCATCTAGGGTTTACAGCTTGGGGGATTATTTATTTATTTAAAAATTAAACTCGGGCGCCCAGGGCATCGGGGGCTTAAAGCTTGGGGGATTATTTATTTATTAAAAATTAAACTCTGGTGCCCAGGGCATCTAGGGTTTAAAGCTTGGAGGATTATTTATTTATTTGAAAATTGAACTCGAACGCCCAGGGCATCTAGGGTTTACAGCTTGGGGGATTATTTATTTATTTAAAAATTAATCTCTGACGCCCAGGGTACCGTGGGTTGAGAGCTTGGGGGATTATTTATTTATTTAAAAATTAACTTCTGGCGCCCAAGGCATCTAGGGTTTAAAGCTTGGGGGATTATTTATTTATTTGAAAATTGAACTCGAACGCCCAGGGCATCCAGGGTTTACAGCTTGGGGGATTATTTCTTTATTTAAAAATTAATCTCGGACGCCCAGGGCATCTAGGGTTTAAAGCTTGGGGGATTATTTATTTATTTGAAAATCGAACTCGAACGCCCAGGGCATCCAGGGTTTACAGCTTGGGGGATTATTTCTTTATTTAAAAATTAATCTCGGACGCCCAAGGCATCTAGGGTTTACAGCTTGGGGGATTATTTATTTATTTAAAAATTAAACTCGGGCGCCCAGGGCATCGGGGGCTTAAAGCTTGGGGGATTATTTATTTATCGAAAATCAAACTCTGGCGCCCAGGGCATCTAGGGTTTAAAGCTTGGAGGATTATTTATTTATTTGAAAATTGAACTCGAACGCCCAGGGCATCTAGGGTTTACAGCTTGGGGGATTATTTATTTATTTAAAAATTAATCTCTGACGCCCAGGGTATCGAGGGTTGAGAGCTTGGGGGATTTTTTTTTATTTAAAAATTAAACTCGGGTGCCCATGGCATCCAGGGTTTAAAGCTTGGGGGATTATTTATTTGAAAATTGAACTTGAACGCCCAGGGCATCTAGGGTTTACAGCTTGGGGATTATTACTTTTTCTAAAAATTAATCTCGGACGCCCAGGGTTTCGTGGGCTTAGAGCTTGGCGGATCATTTATTTATTTAAAAATTGAACTCGGGCGCCAAGGGCATTGTGGGCTCGAGCTGGGAGGATTATTTATTTATTCAAGAATTGAAATCAAGTGCCCAGGGTATTGTGGGATTTCAGCTTGGCGGATCATTTATTGACTTAAAAATTGAACTCGGGAGCCCAGGGCATCTAGGGTTTACAGCTTGGGGGATTATTTATTTATTAAAAAATTAATCTCTGACGCCCAGGGTACCGTGGGTTGAATGCTTGGGGGATTATTTTTTTATTCAAAAATTAAACTCGGGCACCCAGGGCATCGGGAGTTTAAAGCTTGGGGGATTATTTATTTATTAAAAATTAAACTCTGGCGCCCAGGGCATCTAGGGTTTACAGCTTGGGGGATTATTTATTTATTCAAAAATTAATCTCTGACGCCCAGGGTACCGTGGGTCGAGAGCTTGGGGGATTATTTTTTTATTTAAAAATTAAACTCGGGCGCCCAGGGCATCGGGGGTTTCAAGCTTGAAGGATTATTTATTTATTAAAAATTAAACTCTGGCGCCCAGGGCATCTAGGGTTTAAAGCTTGGGGGATTATTTATTTATTTGAAAATTGATCTCGGACGCCCAGGGTACCGTGGGTTGAGAGCTTGGGGGATTATTTATTTATTAAAAAATTAAACTCGGTCGCCTAGGGCATCGGGGGCTTAAAGCTTGGGGAATTATTTATTTATTTGAAAATTGAACTCGAACGCCCAGGGCATCTAGGGTTTACAGCTTGGGGGATTATTTATTTATTTAAAAATTAAACTCGGGCGCCCAGGGCATCGGGGGTTTCAAGCTTGGGAGATTATTTATTTATTAAAAATTAAACTCTGGCACTCAGGGCATCTAGGGTTTAAAGCTTGGGAGATTATTTATTTATTTGAAAATTGATCTCGGACGCCCAGGGTACCGTGGGTTGAGAGCTTGGGGGATTATTTATTTATTTAAAAATTAAACTCGGTCGCCCAGGGAATCGGGGGCTTAAAGATTGGGGGATTATTTATTTATTTGAAAATTGAACTCGAACGCCCAGGGCATCTAGGGTTTACAGCTTGGGGGATTATTTATTTATTAAAAAATGAATCTCTGACGCCCAGGGTACCGTGGGTTGAGAGCTTAGGGGATTATTTTTTTATTTAAAATCTAAACTCGGGCGCCCAGGGCATCGGGGGTTTAAAGCTTGGGGGATTATTTATTTATTTGAAAATTGAACTCGAACGCCCAGGGCATCTAGGGTTTACAGCTTGGGGGATTATTTCTTTATTTAAAAATTAATCTCTGACGCCCAGGGTACCGTGAGTTGAGAGCTTGGGGGATTATTTTTTTATTTAAAAATTAATTTCGGGCGCCCAGGGCGCCGGGGGTTTAAAGCTTGGTGGATTATTTATTTATTTGAAAATTGAACTCGAACGCCCAGGGCATCTAGGGTTTACAGCTTGGGGGATTATTTCTTTATTTAAAAATTAATCTTGGACGCCCAGGGTACCGTGGGTTGAGAGCTTGGGGGATTATTTATTTATTTAAAAATTAAACTCGGTCGCCCAGGGAATCGGGGGCTTAAAGATTGGGGGATTATTTATTTATTTGAAAATTGAACTCGAACGCCCAGGGCATCTAGGGTTTACAGCTTGGGGGATTATTTATTTATTAAAAAATGAATCTCTGACGCCCAGGGTACCGTGGGTTGAGAGCTTAGGGGATTATTTTTTTATTTAAAATCTAAGCTCGGGCGCCCAGGGCATCGGGGGTTTAAAGCTTGGGGGATTATTTATTTATTTGAAAATTGAACTCGAACGCCCAGGGCATCTAGGGTTTACAGCTTGGGGGATTATTTCTTTATTTAAAAATTAATCTCTGACGCCCAGGGTACCGTGGGTTGAGAGCTTGGAATTATTTTTTTATTTAAAAATTAAACTCGGGCGCCCAGGGCATCGGGGGCTTAAAGCTTGGGGGATTATTTATTTATTAAAAATTAAACTCTGGTGCCCAGGGCATCTAGGGTTTAAAGCTTGGGGGATTATTTATTTATTTGAAAATTGAACTCGAACGCCCAGGGCATCTAGGGTTTACAGCTTGGGGGATTATTTATTTATTTAAAAATTAATCTCTGACGCCCAGGGTACCGTGGGTTGAGAGCTTGGGGGATTATTTATTTATTTAAAAATTAAACTCGGGCGCCCAGGGCATCGGAGGTTTAAAGCTTGGGGGATTATTTATTTATTTGAAAATTGAACTTGGTCGCCCAGGGCATCGGGGGCTTAAAGCTTGGGGGATTATTTATTTATTTGAAAATTGAACTCGAACGCCCAGGGCATCTAGGGTTTACAGCTTGGGGGATTATTTATTTATTTAAAAATCAATCTCTGACGCCCAGGGCATCGGGGGTTTCAAGCTTGGGGGATTATTTATTTATTAAAAATTAAACTCTGGCACCCAGGGCATCTAGGGTTTAAAGCTTGGGGGATTATTTATTTATTTGAAAATTGATCTCGGACGCCCAGGGTACCGTGGGTTGAGAGCTTGGGGAATTATTTATTTATTTAAAAATTAAACTCTGGCGCCTAGGGCATCGGGGGTTTAAAGGTTGGGGGATTATTTATTTATTAAAAATTAAACTCTGGCGCCCAGGGCATCTAGGGTTTAAAGCTTGGGGGATTATTTATTTATTTGAAAATTGAACTCGAACGCCCAGGGCATCCAGGGTTTACAGCTTGGGGGATTATTTCTTTATTTAAAAATCAATCTCGGACGCCGAAGGCATCTAGGGTTTACAGCTTGGGGGATTATTTATTTATTTAAAAATTAAACTCAGGCGCCCAGGGCATCGGGGGCTTAAAGCTTGGGGGATTACTTATTTATTTGAAAATTGAACTCGAATTCCAGGGCATCTAGGGTTTACAGCTTGGGGGATTATTTCTTTATTTAAAAATTAATCTCTGACGCCCAGGGTACCGTGGGTTGAGAGCTTGGAATTATTTTTTTATTTAAAAATTAAACTCGGGCGCCCAGGGCATCGGGGGCTTAAAGCTTGGGGGATTATTTATTTATTAAAAATTAAACTCTGGTGCCCAGGGCATCTAGGGTTTAAAGCTTGGAGGATTATTTATTTATTTGAAAATTGAACTCGAACGCCCAGGGCATCTAGGGTTTACAGCTTGGGGGATTATTTATTTATTTAAAAATTAATCTCTGACGCCCAGGGTACCGTGGGTTGAGAGCTTGGGGGATTATTTATTTATTTAAAAATTAAACTCTGGCGCCCAAGGCATCTAGGGTTTAAAGCTTGGGGGATTATTTATTTATTTGAAAATTGAACTCGAACGCCCAGGGCATCCAGGGTTTACAGCTTGGGGGATTATTTCTTTATTTAAAAATTAATCTCGGACGCCCAGGGCATCTAGGGTTTAAAGCTTGGGGGATTATTTATTTATTTGAAAATCGAACTCGAACGCCCAGGGCATCCAGGGTTTACAGCTTGGGGGATTATTTCTTTATTTAAAAATTAATCTCGGACGCCCAAGGCATCTAGGGTTTACAGCTTGGGGGATTATTTATTTATTTAAAAATTAATCTCGGACGCCCAGGGTACCGTGGGTTGAGAGCTTGGGGGATTTTTTATTTATTTAAAAATTAAACTCGGTCGCCCAGGGCATCGGGGGTTTAAAGCTTGGGGGATTATTTATTTATTGATTTAAAAATTCATCTCGGACGCCCAGGGTACCATTGGTTGAGAGCTTGGGGGATTATTTATTTATTTAAAAATTAAACTCTGGCGCCCAGGGCATCGGGGGTTTAAAGCTTGGGGGATTATTTATTTATCAAAAATTAAACTCTGGCGCCCAGGGCATCTAGGGTTTAAAGCTTGGGGGATTATTTATTTATTTGAAAATTGAACTCGAACGCCCAGGGCATCCAGGGTTTACAGCTTGGGGGATTATTTATTTATCAAAAATTAAACTCTGGCGCCCAGGGCATCTAGGGTTTAAAGCTTGGGGGATTATTTATTTATTTGAAAATTGAACTCGAACGCCCAGGGCATCCAGGGTTTACAGCTTGGGGGATTATTTCTTTATTTAAAAATTAATCTCGGACGCCCAGGGTACCGTGGGTTGAGAGCTTGGGGGATTATTTCTTTATTTAAAAATTAATCTAGGACGCCCAGAGTACCGTGGGTTGAGAGCTTGGGGGATTATTTATTTATTTAAAAATTAAACTCGGTCGCCCAGGGAATCGGGGGCTTAAAGATTGGGGGATTATTTATTTATTTGAAAATTGAACTCGAACGCCCAGGGCATCTAGGGTTTACAGCTTGGGGGATTATTTATTTATTAAAAAATTAATCACTGACGCCCAGGGTACCGTGGGTTGAGAGCTTAGGGGATTATTTTTTTATTTAAAATCTAAACTCGGGCGCCCAGGGCATCGGGGGTTTAAAACTTGGGGGATTATTTATTTATTTGAAAATTGAACTCGAACGCCCAGGGCATCTAGGGTTTACAGCTTGGGGGATTATTTCTTTATTTAAAAATTAATCTCTGACGCCCAGGGTACCGTGGGTTGAGAGCTTGGAATTATTTTTTTATTTAAAAATTAAACTCGGGCGCCCAGGGCATCGGGGGCTTAAAGCTTGGGGGATTATTTATTTATTAAAAATTAAACTCTGGTGCCCAGGGCATCTAGGGTTTAAAGCTTGGGGGATTATTTATTTATTTGAAAATTGATCTCGGACGCCCAGGGTACCGTGGGTTGAGAGCTTGGGGGATTATTTATTTATTTAAAAATTAAACTCTGGCGCCCAGGGCATCGGGGGTTTAAAGCTTGGGGGATTATTTATTTATTTAAAAATTAAACTCGGTCGCCCAGGGCATCTAGGGTTTAAAGCTTGGGGGATTATTTATTTATTTGAAAATTGAACTCGAACGCCTAGGGCATCCAGGGTTTACAGCTTGGGGGATTATTTCTTTATTTAAAAATTAATCTTGGACGCCCAGGGTACCGTGGGTTGAGAACTTGGGGGATTATTTATTTATTTAAAAATTAAACTCGGGCACCCAGGGCATCGGGGGTTTAAAGCTTGGGGGATTATTTATTTATTAAAAATTAAACTCTGGCGCCCAGGGCATCTAGGGTTTACAGCTTGGGGGATTATTTATTTATTTAAAAATTAATCTCTGACGCCCAGGGTACCGTGGGTTGAGAGCTTGGGGGATTATTTATTTATTTAAAAATTAAACTCGGGCGCCCAGGGCATCGGGGGTTTTAAGCTTGGGAGATTATTTATTTATTAAAAATTAAACTCTGGCGCCCAGGGCGTCTAGTGTTTAAAGCTTGGGGGATTATTTATTTATTTGAAAATTGATCTCGGACGCCCAGGGTACCGTGGGTTGAGAGCTTGGGGGATTATTTATTTATTTAAAAATTAAACTCTGGCGCCCAGGGCATCGGGGGTTTAAAGCTTGGGGGATTATTTATTTATTTAAAAATTAAACTCGGACGCCCAGGGCATCTAGGGTTTAAAGCTTGGGGGATTATTTATTTATTTGAAAATCGAACTCGAACGCCCAGGGCATCCAGGGTTTACAGCTTGGGGGATTATTTCTTTATTTAAAAATTAATCTCGGACGCCCAAGGCATCTAGGGTTTACAGCTTGGGGGATTATTTATTTATTTAAAAATTAAACTCGGTCGCCCAGGGCATCGGGGGCTTAAAGCTTGGGGGATTATTTATTTATTTGAAAATTGAACTCGAACGCCCAGGGCATCTAGGGTTTACAGCTTGGGGGATTATTTATTTATTAAAAAATTAATCTCTGACGCCCAGGGTACCGTGGGTTGAGAGCTTAGGGGATTATTTTTTTATTTAAAAATTAAACTCGGGCGCCCAGGGCATCGGGGGTTTAAAGCTTGGGGGATTATTTATTTATTTGAAAATTGAACTCGAACGCCCAGGGCATCTAGGGTTTACAGCTTGGGGGATTATTTCTTTATTTAAAAATTAATCTCTGACGCCCAGGGTACCGTGGGTTAAGAGCTTGGGGGATTATTTTTTTATTTAAAAATTAAACTCGGGCGCCCAGGGCATCGGGGGCTTAAAGCTTGGGGGATTATTTATTTATCGAAAATCAAACTCTGGCGCCCAGGGCATCTAGGGTTTAAAGCTTGGAGGATTATTTATTTATTTGAAAATTGAACTCGAACGCCCAGGGCATCTAGGGTTTACAGCTTGGGGGATTATTTATTTATTTAAAAATTAATCTCTGACGCCCAGAGTATCGAGGGTTGAGAGCTTGGGGGATTTTTTTTTATTTAAAAATTAAACTCGGGTGCCCATGGCATCCAGGGTTTAAAGCTTGGGGGATTATTTATTTGAAAATTGAACTCGAACGCCCAGGGCATCTAGGGTTTACAGCTTGGGGATTATTACTTTATCTAAAAATTAATCTCGGACGCCCAGGGTTTCGTGGGCTTAGAGCTTGGCGGATCATTTATTTATTTAAAAATTGAACTCGGGCGCCAAGGGCATTGTGGGCTCGAGCTGGGAGGATTATTTATTTATTCAAGAATTGAAATCAAGTGCCCAGGGTATTGTGGGATTTCAGCTTGGCGGATCATTTATTTACTTAAAAATTGAACTCGGGAGCCCAGGGCATCTAGGGTTTACAGCTTGGGGGATTATTTATTTATTAAAAAATTAATCTCTGACGCCCAGGGTACCGTGGGTTGAATGCTTGGGGGATTATTTTTTTATTCAAAAATTAAACTCGGGCACCCAGGGCATCGGGAGTTTAAAGCTTGGGGGATTATTTATTTATTAAAAATTAAACTCTGGCGCCCAGGGCATCTAGGGTTTACAGCTTGGGGGATTATTTATTTATTCAAAAATTAATCTCTGACGCCCAGGGTACCGTGGGTCGAGAGCTTGGGGGATTATTTTTTTATTTAAAAATTAAACTCGGGCGCCCAGGGCATCGGGGGTTTCAAGCTTGAAGGATTATTTATTTATTAAAAATTAAACTCTGGCGCCCAGGGCATCTAGGGTTTAAAGCTTGGGGGATTATTTATTTATTTGAAAATTGATCTCGGACGCCCAGGGTACCGTGGGTTGAGAGCTTGGGGGATTATTTATTTATTTAAAAATTAAACTCGGTCGCCTAGGGCATCGGGGGCTTAAAGCTTGGGGAATTATTTATTTATTTGAAAATTGAACTCGAACGCCCAGGGCATCTAGGGTTTACAGCTTGGGGGATTATTTATTTATTTAAAAATTAAACTCGGGCGCCCAGGGCATCGGGGGTTTCAAGCTTGGGAGATTATTTATTTATTAAAAATTAAACTCTGGCACTCAGGGCATCTAGGGTTTAAAGCTTGGGAGATTATTTATTTATTTGAAAATTGATCTCGGACGCCCAGGGTACCGTGGGTTGAGAGCTTGGGGGATTATTTATTTATTTAAAAATTAAACTCTGGCGCCCAGGGCATCGGGGGTTTAAAGCTTGGGGGATTATTTATTCATTCAAAATTAAACTCTGGTGCCCAGGGCATCTAGGGTTTAAAGCTTGGGGGATTATTTATTTATTTGAAAATTGAACTCGAATGCCCAGGGCATCCAGGGTTTACAGCTTGGGGGATTATTTCTTTATTTAAAAATTAATCTCGGACGCCCAGGGTACCGTGGGTTGAGAGCTTGGGGGATTATTTATTTATTTAAAAATGAAACTCGGTCACCCAGGGCATCGGGGGCTTAAAGCTTGGGGGATTATTTATTTATTTGAAAATTGAACTCGAACGCCCAGGGCATCTAGGGTTTACAGCTTGGGGGATTATTTATTTATTAAAAAATTAATCTCTGACGCCCAGGGTACCGTGGGTTGAGAGCTTAGGGGATTATTTTTTTATTTAAAATCTAAACTCGGGCGCCCAGGGCATCGGGGGTTTAAAGCTTGGGGGATTATTTATTTATTTGAAAATTGAACTCGAACGCCCAGGGCATCTAGGGTTTACAGCTTGGGGGATTATTTCTTTATTTAAAAATTAATCTCTGACGCCCAGGGTACCGTGGGTTGAGAGCTTAGGGGATTATTTTTTTATTTAAAATCTAAACTCGGGCGCCCAGGGCATCGGGGGTTTAAAGCTTGGGGGATTATTTATTTATTTGAAAATTGAACTCGAACGCCCAGGGCATCTAGGGTTTACAGCTTGGGGGATTATTTCTTTATTTAAAAATTAATCTCTGACGCCCAGGGTACCGTGGGTTGAGAGCTTGGAATTATTTTTTTATTTAAAAATTAAACTCGGGCGCCCAGGGCATCGGGGGCTTAAAGCTTGGGGGATTATTTATTTATTAAAAATTAAACTCTGGTGCCCAGGGCATCTAGGGTTTAAAGCTTGGAGGATTATTTATTTATTTGAAAATTGAACTCGAACGCCCAGGGCATCTAGGGTTTACAGCTTGGGGGATTATTTATTTATTTAAAAATTAATCTCTGACGCCCAGGGTACCGTGGGTTGAGAGCTTGGGGGATTATTTATTTATTTAAAAATTAAACTCGGGCGCCCAGGGCATCGGAGGTTTAAAGCTTGGGGGATTATTTATTTATTTGAAAATTGAACTCGGTCGCCCAGGGCATCGGGGGCTTAAAGCTTGGGGGATTATTTATTTATTTGAAAATTGAACTCGAACGCCCAGGGCATCTAGGGTTTACAGCTTGGGGGATTATTTATTTATTTAAAAATCAATCTCTGACGCCCAGGGCATCGGGGGTTTCAAGCTTGGGGGATTATTTATTTATTAAAAATTAAACTCTGGCACCCAGGGCATCTAGGGTTTGAAGCTTGGGGGATTATTTATTTATTTGAAAATTGATCTCGGACGCCCAGGGTACCGTGGGTTGAGAGCTTGGGGGATTATTTATTTATTTAAAAATTAAACTCTGGCGCCCAGGGCATCGGGGGTTTAAAGGTTGGAGGATTATTTATTTATTAAAAATTAAACTCTGGCGCCCAGGGCATCTAGGGTTTAAAGCTTGGGGGATTATTTATTTATTTGAAAATTGAACTCGAACGCCCAGGGCATCCAGGGTTTACAGCTTGGGGGATTATTTCTTTATTTAAAAATCAATCTCGGACGCCCAAGGCATCTAGGGTTTACAGCTTGGGGGATTATTTATTTATTTAAAAATTAAACTCAGGCGCCCAGGGCATCGGGGGCTTAAAGCTTGGGGGATTATTTATTTATTTGAAAATTGAACTCGAATTCCAGGGCATCTAGGGTTTACAGCTTGGGGGATTATTTCTTTATTTAAAAATTAATCTCTGACGCCCAGGGTACCGTGGGTTGAGAGCTTGGAATTATTTTTTTATTTAAAAATTAAACTCGGGCGCCCAGGGCATCGGGGGCTTAAAGCTTGGGGGATTATTTATTTATTAAAAATTAAACTCTGGTGCCCAGGGCATCTAGGGTTTAAAGCTTGGAGGATTATTTATTTATTTGAAAATTGAACTCGAACGCCCAGGGCATCTAGGGTTTACAGCTTGGGGGATTATTTATTTATTTAAAAATTAATCTCTGACGCCCAGGGTACCGTGGGTTGAGAGCTTGGGGGATTATTTATTTATTTAAAAATTAACTTCTGGCGCCCAAGGCATCTAGGGTTTAAAGCTTGGGGGATTATTTATTTATTTGAAAATTGAACTCGAACGCCCAGGGCATCCAGGGTTTACAGCTTGGGGGATTATTTCTTTATTTAAAAATTAATCTCGGACGCCCAGGGCATCTAGGGTTTAAAGCTTGGGGGATTATTTATTTATTTGAAAATCGAACTCGAACGCCCAGGGCATCCAGGGTTTACAGCTTGGGGGATTATTTCTTTATTTAAAAATTAATCTCGGACGCCCAAGGCATCTAGGGTTTACAGCTTGGGGGATTATTTATTTATTTAAAAATTAAACTCGGTCGCCCAGGGCATCGGGGGCTTAAAACTTGGGGGATTATTTATTTATTTGAAAATTGAACTCGAACGCCCAGGGCATCTAGGGTTTACAGCTTGGGGGATTATTTATTTATTAAAAAATTAATCTCTGATGCCCAGGGTACCGTGGGTTGAGAGCTTAGGGGATTATTTTTTTATTTAAAAATTAAACTCGGGCGCCCAGGGCATCGGGGGTTTAAAGCTTGGGGGATTATTTATTTATTTGAAAATTGAACTCGAACGCCCAGGGCATCTAGGGTTTACAGCTTGGGGGATTATTTCTTTATTTAAAAATTAATCTCTGACGCCCAGGGTACCGTGGGTTGAGAGCTTGGGGGATTATTTTTTTATTTAAAAATTGAACTCGGGCGCCCAGGGCATCGGGGGCTTAAAGCTTGGGGGATTATTTATTTATCGAAAATTAAACTCTGGCGCCCAGGGCATCTAGGGTTTAAAGCTTGGAGGATTATTTATTTATTTGAAAATTGAACTCGAACGCCCAGGGCATCTAGGGTTTACAGCTTGGGGGATTATTTATTTATTTAAAAATTAATCTCTGACGCCTAGGGTATCGAGGGTTGAGAGCTTGGGGGATTTTTTTTTTATTTAAAAATTAAACTCGGGTGCCCATGGCATCCAGGGTTTAAAGCTTGGGGGATTATTTATTTGAAAATTGAACTCGAACGCCCAGGGCATCTAGGGTTTACAGCTTGGGGATTATTACTTTATCTAAAAATTAATCTCGGACGCCCAGGGTTTCGTGGGCTTAGAGCTTGGCGGATCATTTATTTATTTAAAAATTGAACTCGGGCGCCAAGGGCATTGTGGGCTCGAGCTGGGAGGATTATTTATTTATTCAAGAATTGAAATCAAGTGCCCAGGGTATTGTGGGATTTCAGCTTGGCGGATCATTTATTTACTTTAAAATTGAACTCGGGAGCCCAGGGCATCTAGGGTTTACAGCTTGGGGGATTATTTATTTATTAAAAAATTAATCTCTGACGCCCAGGGTACCGTGGGTTGAATGCTTGCGGGATTATTTTTTTATTCAAAAATTAAACTCGGGCACCCAGGGCATCGGGAGTTTAAAGCTTGGGGGATTATTTATTTATTAAAAATTAAACTCTGGCGCCCAGGGCATCTAGGGTTTACAGCTTGGGGGATTATTTATTTATTCAAAAATTAATCTCTGACGCCCAGGGTACCGTGGGTCGAGAGCTTGGGGGATTATTTTTTTATTTGAAAATTAAACTCGGGCGCCCAGGGCATCGGGGGTTTCAAGCTTGAAGGATTATTTATTTATTAAAAATTAAACTCTGGCGCCCAGGGCATCTAGGGTTTAAAGCTTGGGGGATTATTTATTTATTTGAAAATTGATCTCGGACGCCCAGGGTACCGTGGGTTGAGAGCTTGGGGGATTATTTATTTATTTAAAAATTAAACTCGGTCGCCTAGGGCATCGGGGGCTTAAAGCTTGGGGAATTATTTATTTATTTGAAAATTGAACTCGAACGCCCAGGGCATCTAGGGTTTACAGCTTGGGGGATTATTTATTTATTTAAAAATTAAACTCGGGCGCCCAGGGCATCGGGGGTTTCAAGCTTGGGAGATTATTTATTTATTTAAAAATTAAACTCTGGCGCCCAGGGCATCGGGGGTTTAAAGCTTGGGGGATTATTTATTTATTCAAAATTAAACTCTGGTGCCCAGGGCATCTAGGGTTTAAAGCTTGGGGGATTATTTATTTATTTGAAAATTGAACTCGAATGCCCAGGGCATCCAGGGCTTACAGCTTGGGGGATTATTTCTTTATTTAAAAATTAATCTCGGACGCCCAGGGTACCGTGGGTTGAGAGCTTGGGGGATTATTTATTTATTTAAAAATGAAACTCGGTCGCCCAGGGCATCGGGGGCTTAAAGCTTGGGGGATTATTTATTTATTTGAAAATTGAACTCGAACGCCCAGGGCATTCAGGGTTTACAGCTTGGGGGATTATTTATTTATTTAAAAATTAATCTCTGACGCCCAGGGTACCGTGAGTTGGGAGCTTGGGGGATTATTTTTTTATTTAAAAATTAATTTCGGGCGCCCAGGGCGCCGGGGGTTTAAAGCTTGGTGGATTATTTATTTATTTGAAAATTGAACTCGAACGCCCAGGGCATCTAGGGTTTACAGCTTGGGGGATTATTTCTTTATTTAAAAATTAATCTTGGACGCCCAGGGTACCGTGGGTTGAGAGCTTGGGGGATTATTTATTTATTTAAAAATTAAACTCGGTCGCCCAGGGAATCGGGGGCTTAAAGATTGGGGGATTATTTATTTATTTGAAAATTGAACTCGAACGCCCAGGGCATCTAGGGTTTACAGCTTGGGGGATTATTTATTTATTAAAAAATTAATCTCTGACGCCCAGGGTACCGTGGGTTGAGAGCTTAGGGGATTATTTTTTTATTTAAAATCTAAACTCGGGCGCCCAGGGCATCGGGGGTTTAAAGCTTGGGGGATTATTTATTTATTTGAAAATTGAACTCGAACGCCCAGGGCATCTAGGGTTTACAGCTTGGGGGATTATTTATTTATTTAAAAATCAATCTCTGACGCCCAGGGCATCGGGGGTTTCAAGCTTGGGGGATTATTTATTTATTAAAAATTAAACTCTGGCACCCAGGGCATCTAGGGTTTAAAGCTTGGGGGATTATTTATTTATTTGAAAATTGATCTCGGTTGCCCAGGGTACCGTGGGTTGAGAGCTTGGGGGATTATTTATTTATTTAAAAATTAAACTCTGGCGCCCAGGGCATCGGGGGTTTAAAGCTTGGGGGATTATTTATTTATTTGAAAATTGAACTCGAACGCCCAGGGCACCTAGGGTTTACAGTGTGGGGGATTATTTATTTATTTAAAAATTAATCTCTGACGCCCAGGGTACCGTGAGTTGAGAGCTTGGGGGATTATTTTTTTATTTAAAAATTAATTTCGGGCGCCCAGGGCGCCGGGGGTTTAAAGCTTGGTGGATTATTTATTTATTTGAAAATTGAACTCGAACGCCCATGGCATCTAGGGTTTACAGCTTGGGGGATTATTTCTTTATTTAAAAATTAATCTAGGACGCCCAGAGTACCGTGGGTTGAGAGCTTGGGGGATTATTTATTTATTTAAAAATTAAACTCGGTCGCCCAGGGAATCGGGGGCTTAAAGATTGGGGGATTATTTATTTATTTGAAAATTGAACTCGAACGCCCAGGGCATCTAGGGTTTACAGCTTGGGGGATTATTTATTTATTAAAAAATTAATCTCTGACGCCCAGGGTACCGTGGGTTGAGAGCTTGGGGGATTATTTTTTTATTTAAAATCTAAACTCGGGCGCCCAGGGCATCGGGGGTTTAAAGCTTGGGGGATTATTTATTTATTTAAAAATTAAACTCGGTCGCCCAGGGCATCCGGGGTTTAAAGCTTGGGGGATTATTTATTTATTGATTTAAAAATTTATCTCGGACGCCCAGGGTACCATTGGTTGAGAGCTTGGGGGATTATTTATTTATTTAAAAATTAAACTCTGGTGCCCAGGGCATCGGGGGTTTAAAGCTTGGGGGATTATTTATTTATCAAAAATTAAACTCTGGCGCCCAGGGCATCTAGGGTTTAAAGCTTGGGGGATTATTTATTTATTTGAAAATTGAACTCGAACGCCCAGGGCATCTAGGGTTTACAGCTTGGGGGATTATTTATTTATTTAAAAATTAATCTCTGACGCCCAGGGTACCGTGGGTTGAGAGCTTGGGGGATTATTTATTTATTTAAAAATTAAACTCGGGCGCCCAGGGCATCGGAGGTTTAAAGCTTGGGGGATTATTTATTTATTTGAAAATTGAACTCGGTCGCCCAGGGCACCGGGGGCTTAAAGCTTGGGGGATTATTTATTTATTTGAAAATTAATCTCGGACGCCCAGGGTACCGTGGGTTGAGAGCTTGGGGGATTATTTTTTTATTTAAAAATTAAACTCGGGCGCCCAGGGCATCGGGGGTTTAAAGCTTGGGGGATTATTTATTTATTAAAAATTAAACTCTGGCGCCAAGGGCATCTAGGGTTTACAGCTTGGGGGATTATTTATTTATTTAAAAATTAATCTCTGACGCCCAGGGTACCGTGGGTTGAGAGCTTGGGGGATTATTTATTTATTTAAAATTAAACTCGGGCGCCCAGGGCATCGGGGGTTTAAAGCTTGGGGGATTATTTATTTATTTGAAAATTGAACTCGAACGCCCAGGGCATCTACGGTTTAAAGCTTGGAGGATTATTTATTTATTTGAAAATTGAACTCGAACGCCCAGGGCATCTAGGGTTTACAGCTTGGTGGATTATTTATTTATTTAAAAATTAATCTCTGACGCCCAGGGTACCGTGGGTTGAGAGCTTGGGGGATTATTTATTTATTTAAAAATTAAACTCGGGCGCCCAGGGCATCGGAGGTTTAAAGCTTGGGGGATTATTTATTTATTTGAAAATTGAACTCGGTCGCCCAGGGCACCGGGGGCTTAAAGCTTGGGGGATTATTTATTTATTTGAAAATTAATCTCGGACGCCCAGGGTACCGTATGTTGAGAGCTTGGGGGATTATTTTTTTATTTAAAAATTAAACTCGGGCGCCCAGGGCATCGGGGGTTTAAAGCTTGGGGGATTATTTATTTATTAAAAATTAAACTCTGGCGCCCAGGGCATCTAGGGTTTACAGCTTGGGGGATTATTTATTTATTTAAAAATTAATCTCTGACGCCCAGGGTACCGTGGGTTGAGAGCTTGGGGGATTATTTATTTATTTAAAATTAAACTCGGGCGCCCAGGGCATCGGGGGTTTAAAGCTTGGGGGATTATTTATTTATTTAAAAATTAATCTCGGACGCCCAGGGTACCGTGGGTTGAGAGCTTGGAGGATTATTTATTTATTTAAAAATTAAACTCGGTCGCCCAGGGCATCGGGGGTTTAAAGCTTGGGGGATTATTTATTTATTGATTTAAAAATTTATCTCGGACGCCCAGGGTACCATTGGTTGAGAGCTTGGGGGATTATTTATTTATTTAAAAATTAAACTCTGGTGCCCAGGGCATCGGGGGTTTAAAGCTTGGGGGATTATTTATTTATCAAAAATTAAACTCTGGCGCCCAGGGCATCTAGGGTTTAAAGCTTGGGGGATTATTTATTTATTTGAAAATTGAACTTGAACGCCCAGGGCATCCAGGGTTTTCAGCTTGGGGGATTATTTATTTATCAAAAATTAAACTCTGGCGCCCAGGGTACCGTCGGTTGAGAGCTTGGGGGATTATTTATTTATTTAAAAATTAAACTCGGTCGCCCAGGGCATCGGGGGCTTAAAGCTTGGGGGATTATTTATTTATCAAAAATTAAACTCTGGCGCCCAGGGTACCGTCGGTTGAGAGCTTGGGGGATTATTTATTTATTTAAAAATTAAACTCGGTCGCCCAGGGCATCGGGGGCTTAAAGCTTGGGGGATTATTTATTTATCAAAAATTAAACTCTGGCCCCCAGGGCATCTAGGGTTTAAAGCTTGGGGGATTATTTATTTATTTGAAAATTGAACTCGAACGCCCAGGGCATCCAGGGTTTACAGCTTGGGGGATTATTTATTTATTTAAAAATTAATCTCTGACGCCCAGGGTACCGTGGGTTGAGAGCTTGGGGGATTATTTATTTATTTAAAAATTAAACTCGGGCGCCCAGGGCATCGGGGGTTTCAAGCTTGGGGGATTATTTATTTATTTAAAAATTAAACTCGGGCACCCAGGGCATCGGGGGTTTAAAGCTTGGGGGATTATTTATTTATTAAAAATTAAACTCTGGCGCCCAGGGCATCTAGGGTTTACAGCTTGGGGGATTATTTATTTATTTAAAAATTAATCTCTGACGCCCAGGGTACCGTGGGTTGAGAGCTTGGGGGATTATTTATTTATTTAAAAATTAAACTCGGGCGCCCAGGGCATCGGGGGTTTTAAGCTTGGGAGATTATTTATTTATTAAAAATTAAACTCTGGCGCCCAGGGCGTCTAGTGTTTAAAGCTTGGGGGATTATTTATTTATTTGAAAATTGATCTCGGACGCCCAGGGTACCGTGGGTTGAGAGCTTGGGGGATTATTTATTTATTTAAAAATTAAACTCTGGCGCCCAGGGCATCGGGGGTTTAAAGCTTGGGGGATTATTTATTTATTTAAAAATTAAACTCGGACGCCCAGGGCATCTAGGGTTTAAAGCTTGGGGGATTATTTATTTATTTGAAAATCGAACTCGAACGCCCAGGGCATCCAGGGTTTACAGCTTGGGGGATTATTTCTTTATTTAAAAATTAATCTCGGACGCCCAAGGCATCTAGGGTTTACAGCTTGGGGGATTATTTATTTATTTAAAAATTAAACTCGGTCGCCCAGGGCATCGGGGGCTTAAAGCTTGGGGGATTATTTATTTATTTGAAAATTGAACTCGAACGCCCAGGGCATCTAGGGTTTACAGCTTGGGGGATTATTTATTTATTAAAAAATTAATCTCTGACGTCCAGGGTACCGTGGGTTGAGAGCTTAGGGGATTATTTTTTTATTTAAAAATTAAACTCGGGCGCCCAGGGCATCGGGGGTTTAAAGCTTGGGGGATTATTTATTTATTTGAAAATTGAACTCGAACGCCCAGGGCATCTAGGGTTTACAGCTTGGGGGATTATTTCTTTATTTAAAAATTAATCTCTGACGCCCAGGGTACCGTGGGTTGAGAGCTTGGGGGATTATTTTTATATTTAAAAATTAAACTCGGGCGCCCAGGGCATCGGGGGCTTAAAGCTTGGGGGATTATTTATTTATCGAAAATCAAACTCTGGCGCCCAGGGCATCTAGGGTTTAAAGCTTGGAGGATTATTTATTTATTTGAAAATTGAACTCGAACGCCCAGGGCATCTAGGGTTTACAGCTTGGGGGATTATTTATTTATTTAAAAATTAATCTCTGACGCCCAGGGTATCGAGGGTTGAGAGCTTGGGGGATTTTTTTTTATTTAAAAATTAAACTCGGGTGCCCATGGCATCCAGGGTTTAAAGCTTGGGGGATTATTTATTTGAAAATTGAACTTGAACGCCCAGGGCATCTAGGGTTTACAGCTTGGGGATTATTACTTTTTCTAAAAATTAATCTCGGACGCCCAGGGTTTCGTGGGCTTAGAGCTTGGCGGATCATTTATTTATTTAAAAATTGAACTCGGGCGCCAAGGGCATTGTGGGCTCGAGCTGGGAGGATTATTTATTTATTCAAGAATTGAAATCAAGTGCCCAGGGTATTGTGGGATTTCAGCTTGGCGGATCATTTATTGACTTAAAAATTGAACTCGGGAGCCCAGGGCATCTAGGGTTTACAGCTTGGGGGATTATTTATTTATTAAAAAATTAAACTCTGGCGCCCAGGGCATCTAGGGTTTACAGCTTGGGGGATTATTTATTTATTCAAAAATTAATCTCTGACGCCCAGGGTACCGTGGGTCGAGAGCTTGGGGGATTATTTTTTTATTCAAAAATTAAACTCGGGCACCCAGGGCATCGGGAGTTTAAAGCTTGGGGGATTATTTATTTATTAAAAATTAAACTCTGGCGCCCAGGGCATCTAGGGTTTACAGCTTGGGGGATTATTTATTTATTCAAAAATTAATCTCTGACGCCCAGGGTACCGTGGGTCGAGAGCTTGGGGGATTATTTTTTTATTTAAAAATTAAACTCGGGCGCCCAGGGCATCGGGGGTTTCAAGCTTGAAGGATTATTTATTTATTAAAAATTAAACTCTGGCGCCCAGGGCATCTAGGGTTTAAAGCTTGGGGGATTATTTATTTATTTGAAAATTGATCTCGGACGCCCAGGGTACCGTGGGTTGAGAGCTTGGGGGATTATTTATTTATTAAAAAATTAAACTCGGTCGCCTAGGGCATCGGGGGCTTAAAGCTTGGGGAATTATTTATTTATTTGAAAATTGAACTCGAACGCCCAGGGCATCTAGGGTTTACAGCTTGGGGGATTATTTATTTATTTAAAAATTAAACTCGGGCGCCCAGGGCATCGGGGGTTTCAAGCTTGGGAGATTATTTATTTATTAAAAATTAAACTCTGGCACTCAGGGCATCTAGGGTTTAAAGCTTGGGAGATTATTTATTTATTTGAAAATTGATCTCGGACGCCCAGGGTACCGTGGGTTGAGAGCTTGGGGGATTATTTATTTATTTAAAAATTAAACTCGGTCGCCCAGGGAATCGGGGGCTTAAAGATTGGGGGATTATTTATTTATTTGAAAATTGAACTCGAACGCCCAGGGCATCTAGGGTTTACAGCTTGGGGGATTATTTATTTATTAAAAAATGAATCTCTGACGCCCAGGGTACCGTGGGTTGAGAGCTTAGGGGATTATTTTTTTATTTAAAATCTAAACTCGGGCGCCCAGGGCATCGGGGGTTTAAAGCTTGGGGGATTATTTATTTATTTGAAAATTGAACTCGAACGCCCAGGGCATCTAGGGTTTACAGCTTGGGGGATTATTTCTTTATTTAAAAATTAATCTCTGACGCCCAGGGTACCGTGAGTTGAGAGCTTGGGGGATTATTTTTTTATTTAAAAATTAATTTCGGGCGCCCAGGGCGCCGGGGGTTTAAAGCTTGGTGGATTATTTATTTATTTGAAAATTGAACTCGAACGCCCAGGGCATCTAGGGTTTACAGCTTGGGGGATTATTTCTTTATTTAAAAATTAATCTTGGACGCCCAGGGTACCGTGGGTTGAGAGCTTGGGGGATTATTTATTTATTTAAAAATTAAACTCGGTCGCCCAGGGAATCGGGGGCTTAAAGATTGGGGGATTATTTATTTATTTGAAAATTGAACTCGAACGCCCAGGGCATCTAGGGTTTACAGCTTGGGGGATTATTTATTTATTAAAAAATGAATCTCTGACGCCCAGGGTACCGTGGGTTGAGAGCTTAGGGGATTATTTTTTTATTTAAAAATTAAACTCGGGCGCCCAGGGCATCGGGGGCTTAAAGTTTGGGGGATTATTTATTTATTAAAAATTAAACTCTGGTGCCCAGGGCATCTAGGGTTTAAAGCTTGGGGGATTATTTATTTATTTGAAAATTGAACTCGAACGCCCAGGGCATCTAGGGTTTACAGCTTGGGGGATTATTTATTTATTTAAAAATTAATCTCTGACGCCCAGGGTACCGTGGGTTGAGAGCTTGGGGGATTATTTATTTATTTAAAAATTAAACTCGGGCGCCCAGGGCATCGGAGGTTTAAAGCTTGGGGGATTATTTATTTATTTGAAAATTGAACTCGGTCGCCCAGGGCATCGGGGGCTTAAAGCTTGGGGGATTATTTATTTATTTGAAAATTGAACTCGAACGCCCAGGGCATCTAGGGTTTACAGCTTGGGGGATTATTTATTTATTTAAAAATCAATCTCTGACGCCCAGGGCATCGGGGGTTTCAAGCTTGGGGGATTATTTATTTATTAAAAATTAAACTCTGGCACCCAGGGCATCTAGGGTTTAAAGCTTGGGGGATTATTTATTTATTTGAAAATTGATCTCGGACGCCCAGGGTACCGTGGGTTGAGAGCTTGGGGAATTATTTATTTATTTAAAAATTAAACTCTGGCGCCTAGGGCATCGGGGGTTTAAAGGTTGGGGGATTATTTATTTATTAAAAATTAAACTCTGGCGCCCAGGGCATCTAGGGTTTAAAGCTTGGGGGATTATTTATTTATTTGAAAATTGAACTCGAACGCCCAGGGCATCCAGGGTTTACAGCTTGGGGGATTATTTCTTTATTTAAAAATCAATCTCGGACGCCGAAGGCAACTAGGGTTTACAGCTTGGGGGATTATTTATTTATTTAAAAATTAAACTCAGGCGCCCAGGGCATCGGGGGCTTAAAGCTTGGGGGATTACTTATTTATTTGAAAATTGAACTCGAATTCCAGGGCATCTAGGGTTTACAGCTTGGGGGATTATTTCTTTATTTAAAAATTAATCTCTGACGCCCAGGGTACCGTGGGTTGAGAGCTTGGAATTATTTTTTTATTTAAAAATTAAACTCGGGCGCCCAGGGCATCGGGGGCTTAAAGCTTGGGGGATTATTTATTTATTAAAAATTAAACTCTGGTGCCCAGGGCATCTAGGGTTTAAAGCTTGGAGGATTATTTATTTATTTGAAAATTGAACTCGAACGCCCAGGGCATCTAGGGTTTACAGCTTGGGGGATTATTTATTTATTTAAAAATTAATCTCTGACGCCCAGGGTATCGTGGGTTGAGAGCTTGGGGGATTATTTATTTATTTAAAAATTAAACTCTGGCGCCCAAGGCATCTAGGGTTTAAAGCTTGGGGGATTATTTATTTATTTGAAAATTGAACTCGAACGCCCAGGGCATCCAGGGTTTACAGCTTGGGGGATTATTTCTTTATTTAAAAATTAATCTCGGACGCCCAGGGCATCTAGGGTTTAAAGCTTGGGGGATTATTTATTTATTTGAAAATCGAACTCGAACGCCCAGGGCATCCAGGGTTTACAGCTTGGGGGATTATTTCTTTATTCAAAAATTAATCTCGGACGCCCAAGGCATCTAGGGTTTACAGCTTGGGGGATTATTTATTTATTTAAAAATTAAACTCGGTCGCCCAGGGCATCGGGGGCTTAAAACTTGGGGGATTATTTATTTATTTGAAAATTGAACTCGAACGCCCAGGGCATCTAGGGTTTACAGCTTGGGGGATTATTTATTTATTAAAAAATTAATCTCTGACGCCCAGGGTACCGTGGGTTGAGAGCTTAGGGGATTATTTTTTTATTTAAAAATTAAACTCGGGCGCCCAGGGCATCGGGGGTTTAAAGCTTGGGGGATTATTTATTTATTTGAAAATTGAACTCGAACGCCCAGGGCATCTAGGGTTTACAGCTTGGGGGATTATTTCTTTATTTAAAAATTAATCTCTGACGCCCAGGGTACCCTGGGTTGAGAGCTTGGGGGATTATTTTTTTATTTAAAAATTGAACTCGGGCGCCCAGGGCATCGGGGGCTTAAAGCTTGGGGGATTATTTATTTATTAAAAATTAAACTCTGGCGCCCAGGGCATCTAGGGTTTACAGCTTGGGGGATTATTTATTTATTCAAAAATTAATCTCTGACGCCCAGGGTACCGTGGGTCGAGAGCTTGGGGGATTATTTTTTTATTTGAAAATTAAACTCGGGCGCCCAGAGCATCGGGGGTTTCAAGCTTGAAGGATTATTTATTTATTAAAAATTAAACTCTGGCGCCCAGGGCATCTAGGGTTTAAAGCTTGGGGGATTATTTATTTATTTGAAAATTGATCTCGGACGCCCAGGGTACCGTGGGTTGAGAGCTTGGGGGATTATTTATTTATTTAAAAATTAAACTCGGTCGCCTAGGGCATCGGGGGCTTAAAGCTTGGGGAATTATTTATTTATTTGAAAATTGAACTCGAACGCCCCGGGCATCTAGGGTTTACAGCTTGGGGGATTATTTATTTATTTAAAAATTAAACTCGGGCGCCCAGGGCATCGGGGGTTTCAAGCTTGGGAGATTATTTATTTATTAAAAATTAAACTCTGGCGCTCAGGGCATCTAGGGTTTAAAGCTTGGGAGATTATTTATTTATTTGAAAATTGATCTCGGACGCCCAGGGTACCGTGGGTTGAGAGCTTGGGGGATTATTTATTTATTTAAAAATTAAACTCTGGCGCCCAGGGCATCGGGGGTTTAAAGCTTGGGGGATTATTTATTTATTCAAAATTAAACTCTGGTGCCCAGGGCATCTAGGGTTTAAAGCTTGGGGGATTATTTATTTATTTGAAAATTGAACTCGAATGCCCAGGGCATCCAGGGTTTACAGCTTGGGGGATTATTTCTTTATTTAAAAATTAATCTCGGACGCCCAGGGTACCGTGGGTTGAGAGCTTGGGGGATTATTTATTTATTTAAAAATGAAACTCGGTCGCCCAGGGCATCGGGGGCTTAAAGCTTGGGGGATTATTTATTTATTTGAAAATTGAACTCGAACGCCCAGGGCATTCAGGGTTTACAGCTTGGGGGATTATTTATTTATTTAAAAATTAATCTCTGACGCCCAGGGTACCGTGAGTTGAGAGCTTGGGGGATTATTTTTTTATTTAAAAATTAATTTCGGGCGCCCAGGGCGCCGGGGGTTTAAAGCTTGGTGGATTATTAATTTATTTGAAAATTGAACTCGAACGCCCAGGGCATCTAGGGTTTACAGCTTGGGGGATTATTTATTTATTTAAAAATCAATCTTTGACGCCCAGGGCATCGGGGGTTTCAAGCTTGGGGGATTATTTATTTATTAAAAATTAAACTCTGGCACCCAGGGCATCTAGGGTTTAAAGCTTGGGGGATTATTTATTTATTTGAAAATTAAACTCGGTCGCCCAGGGCATCGGGGGCTTAAAGCTTGGGGGATTATTTATTTATTTGAAAATTGAACTCGAACGCCCAGGGCATCTAGGGTTTACAGCTTGGGGGATTATTTATTTATTAAAAAATTAATCTCTGACGCCCAGGGTACCGTGGGTTGAGAGATTAGGGGATTATTTTTTTATTTAAAATCTAAACTCGGGCGCCCAGGGCATCGGGGGTTTAAAGCTTGGGGGATTATTTATTTATTTGAAAATTGAACTCGAACGCCCAGGGCATCTAGGGTTTACAGCTTGGGGGATTATTTCTTTATTTAAAAATTAATCTCTGACGCCCAGGGTACCGTGGGTTGAGAGCTTGGAATTATTTTTTTATTTAAAAATTAAACTCGGGCGCCCAGGGCATCGGGGGCTTAAAGCTTGGGGGATTATTTATTTATTAAAAATTAAACTCTGGTGCCCAGGGCATCTAGGGTTTAAAGCTTGGAGGATTATTTATTTATTTGAAAATTGAACTCGAACGCCCAGGGCATCTAGGGTTTACAGCTTGGGGGATTATTTATTTATTTAAAAATTAATCTCTGACGCCCAGGGTACCGTGGGTTGAGAGCTTGGGGGATTTTTTATTTATTTGAAAATTGAACTCGGTCGCCCAGGGCATCGGGGGCTTAAAGCTTGGGGGATTATTTATTTATTTGAAAATTGAACTCGAACGCCCAGGGCATCTAGGGTTTACAGCTTGGGGGATTATTTATTTATTTAAAAATCAATCTCTGACGCCCAGGGCATCGGGGGTTTCAAGCTTGGGGGATTATTTATTTATTAAAAATTAAACTCTGGCACCCAGGGCATCTAGGGTTTAAAGCTTGGGGGATTATTTATTTATTTGAAAATTGATCTCGGTTGCCCAGGGTACCGTGGGTTGAGAGCTTGGGGGATTATTTATTTATTTAAAAATTAAACTCGGGCGCCCAGGGCATCGGGGGTTTAAAGCTTGGGGGATTATTTATTTATTTGAAAATTGAACTCGAACGCCCAGGGCATCTAGGGTTTACAGCTTGGGGGATTATTTCTTTATTTAAAAATTAATCTCTGACGCCCAGGGTACCCTGGGTTGAGAGCTTGGGGGATTATTTTTTTATTTAAAAATTGAACTCGGGCGCCCAGGGCATCGGGGGCTTAAAGCTTGGGGGATTATTTATTTATTAAAAATTAAACTCTGGCGCCCAGGGCATCTAGGGTTTACAGCTTGGGGGATTATTTATTTATTCAAAAATTAATCTCTGACGCCCAGGGTACCGTGGGTCGAGAGCTTGGGGGATTATTTTTTTATTTGAAAATTAAACTCGGGCGCCCAGAGCATCGGGGGTTTCAAGCTTGAAGGATTATTTATTTATTAAAAATTAAACTCTGGCGCCCAGGGCATCTAGGGTTTAAAGCTTGGGGGATTATTTATTTATTTGAAAATTGATCTCGGACGCCCAGGGTACCGTGGGTTGAGAGCTTGGGGGATTATTTATTTATTTAAAAATTAAACTCGGTCGCCTAGGGCATCGGGGGCTTAAAGCTTGGGGAATTATTTATTTATTTGAAAATTGAACTCGAACGCCCCGGGCATCTAGGGTTTACAGCTTGGGGGATTATTTATTTATTTAAAAATTAAACTCGGGCGCCCAGGGCATCGGGGGTTTCAAGCTTGGGAGATTATTTATTTATTAAAAATTAAACTCTGGCGCTCAGGGCATCTAGGGTTTAAAGCTTGGGAGATTATTTATTTATTTGAAAATTGATCTCGGACGCCCAGGGTACCGTGGGTTGAGAGCTTGGGGGATTATTTATTTATTTAAAAATTAAACTCTGGCGCCCAGGGCATCGGGGGTTTAAAGCTTGGGGGATTATTTATTTATTCAAAATTAAACTCTGGTGCCCAGGGCATCTAGGGTTTAAAGCTTGGGGGATTATTTATTTATTTGAAAATTGAACTCGAATGCCCAGGGCATCCAGGGTTTACAGCTTGGGGGATTATTTCTTTATTTAAAAATTAATCTCGGACGCCCAGGGTACCGTGGGTTGAGAGCTTGGGGGATTATTTATTTATTTAAAAATGAAACTCGGTCGCCCAGGGCATCGGGGGCTTAAAGCTTGGGGGATTATTTATTTATTTGAAAATTGAACTCGAACGCCCAGGGCATTCAGGGTTTACAGCTTGGGGGATTATTTATTTATTTAAAAATTAATCTCTGACGCCCAGGGTACCGTGAGTTGAGAGCTTGGGGGATTATTTTTTTATTTAAAAATTAATTTCGGGCGCCCAGGGCGCCGGGGGTTTAAAGCTTGGTGGATTATTAATTTATTTGAAAATTGAACTCGAACGCCCAGGGCATCTAGGGTTTACAGCTTGGGGGATTATTTATTTATTTAAAAATCAATCTCTGACGCCCAGGGCATCGGGGGTTTCAAGCTTGGGGGATTATTTATTTATTAAAAATTAAACTCTGGCACCCAGGGCATCTAGGGTTTAAAGCTTGGGGGATTATTTATTTATTTGAAAATTAAACTCGGTCGCCCAGGGCATCGGGGGCTTAAAGCTTGGGGGATTATTTATTTATTTGAAAATTGAACTCGAACGCCCAGGGCATCTAGGGTTTACAGCTTGGGGGATTATTTATTTATTAAAAAATTAATCTCTGACGCCCAGGGTACCGTGGGTTGAGAGATTAGGGGATTATTTTTTTATTTAAAATCTAAACTCGGGCGCCCAGGGCATCGGGGGTTTAAAGCTTGGGGGATTATTTATTTATTTGAAAATTGAACTCGAACGCCCAGGGCATCTAGGGTTTACAGCTTGGGGGATTATTTCTTTATTTAAAAATTAATCTCTGACGCCCAGGGTACCGTGGGTTGAGAGCTTGGAATTATTTTTTTATTTAAAAATTAAACTCGGGCGCCCAGGGCATCGGGGGCTTAAAGCTTGGGGGATTATTTATTTATTAAAAATTAAACTCTGGTGCCCAGGGCATCTAGGGTTTAAAGCTTGGAGGATTATTTATTTATTTGAAAATTGAACTCGAACGCCCAGGGCATCTAGGGTTTACAGCTTGGGGGATTATTTATTTATTTAAAAATTAATCTCTGACGCCCAGGGTACCGTGGGTTGAGAGCTTGGGGGATTTTTTATTTATTTGAAAATTGAACTCGGTCGCCCAGGGCATCGGGGGCTTAAAGCTTGGGGGATTATTTATTTATTTGAAAATTGAACTCGAACGCCCAGGGCATCTAGGGTTTACAGCTTGGGGGATTATTTATTTATTTAAAAATCAATCTCTGACGCCCAGGGCATCGGGGGTTTCAAGCTTGGGGGATTATTTATTTATTAAAAATTAAACTCTGGCACCCAGGGCATCTAGGGTTTAAAGCTTGGGGGATTATTTATTTATTTGAAAATTGATCTCGGTTGCCCAGGGTACCGTGGGTTGAGAGCTTGGGGGATTATTTATTTATTTAAAAATTAAACTCTGGCGCCCAGGGCATCGGGGGTTTAAAGCTTGGGGGATTATTTATTTATTAAAAATTAAACTCTGGCGCCCAGGGCATCTAGGGTTTAAAGCTTGGGGGATTATTTATTTAATTGAAAATTGAACTCGAACGCCCAGGGCATCCAGGGTTTACATCTTGGGGGATTATTTCTTTATTTAAAAATTAATCTCGGACGCCCAAGGCATCTAGGGTTTACAGCTTGGGGGATTATTTATTTATTTAAAAATTAAACTCGGTCGCCCAGGGCATCGGGGGCTTAAAGCTTGGGGGATTATTTATTTATTTGAAAATTGAACTCGAACGCCCAGGGCATCTAGGGTTTACAGCTTGGGGGATTATTTATTTATTAAAAAATTAATCTCTGACGCCCAGGGTACCGTGGGTTGAGAGCTTAGGGGATTATTTTTTTATTTAAAATCTAAACTCGGGCGCCCAGGGCATCGGGGGTTTAAAGCTTGGGGGATTATTTATTTATTTGAAAATTGAACTCGAATGCCCAGGGCATCTAGGGTTTACAGCTTGGGGGATTATTTATTTATTTAAAAATTAATCTCTGACGCCCAGGGTACCGTGGGTTGAGAGCTTGGGGGATTATTTATTTATTTAAAAATTAAACTCAGGCGCCCAGGGCATCGGGGGTTTAAAGCTTGGGGGATTATTTATTTATTAAAAATTAAACTCTGGCGCCCAGGGCATATAGGGTTTAAAGCTTGGAGGATTATTTATTTATTTGAAAATTGAACTCGAACGCCCAGGGCATCTAGGGTTTACAGCTTGGGGGATTATTTATTTATTTAAAAATTAATCTCTGACGCCCAGGGTACCGTGGGTTGAGAGCTTAGGGGATTATTTATTTATTTAAAAATTAAACTCGGGCGCCCAGGGCATCGGGGGTTTAAAGCTTGGGGGATTACTTATTTATTTGAAAATTGAACTCGAACGCCCAGGGCATCTAGGGTTTACAGCTTGGGGGATTATTTATTTATTTACAAATTAATCTCTGACGCCCAGGGTACCGTGAGTTGAGTGCTTGGGGGATTATTTTTTTATTTAAAAATTAAACTCGGGCGCCCAGGGCATCGGGGGTTTAAAGCTTGGGGGATTATTTATTTATTAAAAATTAAACTCTGGCGCCCAGGGCATATAGGGTTTAAAGCTTGGAGGATTATTTATTTATTTGAAAATTGAACTCGAACGCCCAGGGCATCTAGGGTTTACAGCTTGGGGGATTATTTATTTATTTAAAAATTAATCTCTGACGCCCAGGGTACCGTGGGTTGAGAGCTTGGAGGATTATTTATGTATTTGAAAATTGAACTCGAACGCCCAAGGCATCTAGGGTTTACAGCTTGGGGGATTATTTATTTATTTAAAAATTAAACTCGGGCGCCCAGGGCATCGGGGGCTTAAAGCTTGGGGGATTATTTATTTATTTGAAAATTGAACTCGAACGCCCAGGGCATCTAGGGTTTACAGCTTGGGGGATTATTTCTTAATTTAAAAATTAATCTCTGACGCCCAGGGTACCGTGGGTTGAGAGCTTGGGGGATTATTTTTTTATTTAAAAATTAAACTCGGGCGCCCAGGGCATCGGGGGCTTAAAGCTTGGGGGATTATTTATTTATTAAAAATTAAACTCTGGTGCCCAGGGCATCTAGGGTTTAAAGCTTGGAGGACTATTTATTTATTTGAAAATTGAACTCGAACGCCCAGGGCATCTAGGGTTTACAGCTTGGGGGATTATTTATTTATTTAAAAATTAATCTCTGACGCCCAGGGTACCGTGGGTTGAGAGCTTAGGGGATTATTTATTTATTTAAAAATTAAACTCGGGCGCCCAGGGCATCGGGGGTTTAAAGCTTGGGGGATTACTTATTTATTTGAAAATTGAACTCGAACGCCCAGGGCATCTAGGGTTTACAGCTTGGGGGATTATTTATTTATTTACAAATTAATCTCTGACGCCCAGGGTACCGTGAGTTGAGTGCTTGGGGGATTATTTTTTTATTTAAAAATTAAACTCGGGCGCCCAGGGCATCGGGGGTTTAAAGCTTGGGGGATTATTTATTTATTAAAAATTAAACTCTGGCGCCCAGGGCATATAGGGTTTAAAGCTTGGAGGATTATTTATTTATTTGAAAATTGAACTCGAACGCCCAGGGCATCTAGGGTTTACAGCTTGGGGGATTATTTATTTATTTAAAAATTAATCTCTGACGCCCAGGGTACCGTGGGTTGAGAGCTTGGAGGATTATTTATGTATTTGAAAATTGAACTCGAACGCCCAAGGCATCTAGGGTTTACAGCTTGGGGGATTATTTATTTATTTAAAAATTAAACTCGGGCGCCCAGGGCATCGGGGGCTTAAAGCTTGGGGGATTATTTATTTATTTAAAAATTAAACTCGATCGCTCAGGGTATTGTGGTTCGGAGTGTAGAGTTATATTCGTTCGTCGTTTCAAATTACTATGGCCGTTCCGCGCTCAACCAGCTGTTGACTACAGCGCGCCCTCTCCGCCAGCAAACGAAATAGATAGTGGCCAATTCGCCTATATGAGTCGGCGTACCCTGAGCTCTACACCACTTGCCAGCACACTCATGCGGTGGTAGGCCCCGCCCCCTTTTTACCGGCCGCTGCCGCATGGGGGGGGGGGATAACGAGAGAATTATTGTCAACGACAATCAACAATAAAAACAAGCAAAAGGAAGAAAAAAAATTCTCTCGTTATTCTGCAATTTTTCTTTGCAGCGCCACCACTTACACACACTCAGAATACACGCACACGTGTTTAAAAAAAACAATTTCAAGTTTGTTAAATATCCAACTTGAATTTATTCAAGTTGCTTGAAAATCAAAATCAAAAATAAATCAAAGAAAAATCCCACCGACTTTAATTCAGTCGGTTATAATACTTGAAATTCTTATTTGTAAACACTAACTTTCATAAATTCACTTCTCGGTATTCTCGATCCTATGAAAGCGAGAGAGACAGAGATATTCACCTTTGTGGTGCGAAATCAAAATAAAGACGATCGCGGTCGTTATATCCTCTCTCTCTCTCTCTCCCGCGTGAGAATATCAGCTTACCGATGAAGGACACCTTGTCCTTACCGCGCCACGCACGTCCTCAGCCGTGCATCACTCTCTCGAGGAATTTTCTCCTCCGCGCTTCTTGCACTAATGAATGCACTACAATCTAACCGCGACACGAAATTTTCACACTTGAATAAAAATTCTCACTCCACCCTTGCTGAACTTTCCAATCACCACTGGTAAAGGGATGCCATTTGTAAGAGCTTTTGCTCTGTACCAAAAATAATAACAATCAACAGAGAAAAGGGGTTCAGGGTGATTAGAAAGAACACAGGTAGGTTGCTGTTTGCAACTCACACTTTTATTACACACAAAAAAACATAATCTCGCTGCCGCAGGAGTAGACGAGGGCCCTTGTCCCAGTAGATACGGAAGGGTACTCACGTTCAAGAACTGGTCCACTTATCACCCGAACAACAATTACTTTTTACGACGCAGAGTCTCGCGACAACAGTTTCACGCTTGCAGCTGATACACGTCTATCTCAGCTCACTGCTGTGGCGTCTCTGCCCGCGCTCACCGTAGGCCACTTCTGCTACGGTGCCCTTCCGTTATCTGCTCCCTCTCGGCTGTCTGCTCCTGCTGTTACAAACGGGCCTGCCATTGGCAGGTACATTTAATTAATCTAAAACTAACTAATTAAATAACCGAGAAAAACCTCCGGGGGAGCGGTAATGGGCCAAACGACCGTTTCAGTATTAAGAGTGCTGCTCAAAATAATATGTCAACAAATTGGAAATAAAAAGTTTTTTTTCAACTTGTAAACTTCGCAATTGTTTACAGTACATAAATACATAAATTTTTGCTTAGATTATAGATCCACGAGTGGGATTCTGATATTAGATTACGGTAAGGTAAGGCAATCTAGAAAAGGTCACGATCTCAAAAGGCGGCACGGCAAAGATCCGTTCCGGGCCCGGTTGCCGTGTGGCCGGGCCACGGATCGGATGTGGCATGTAACGCTAATCCGGACCCGGCACGGATGATTTGCCGTGCGAGTTGCCGTTTGATCAGATATATATACACATTCTATGTAGACGCCATATATGATGTCTGCTGTATCATTCATAAAAAACAATTGTAAATTGCTTAAATTACATTCATAAATTCATGAATGTAATAATCAAAAATAAATTAAATTTGAAACAGCCAATACAGTATGGAGTTATATGCCACCAGTATAAATACAGGGTGTATCTTAACCATCGCATGTGAGATATACCACGCGAAAGAGCGGAAAACGTTGAATTAGGATATAACTATTGTTTTAATTTTGTTTTAATTTAATTTAACTATTGTTTTATTGCTCTAAGCTAATAAATTAAGCTAATAAATGGTAAAATGATTTTTCATAAATCCGCTTATTTTCAAAATGGCGGCCATTTGAAAATTTGGCAAAGAAAAAAAAGCTTGTTTTTTGAAATCTCATAACTTCTCGGGGTTTTAATCGATTTTGATGAAATTTGGTGGGTGATCGGAAAAAAACCTAAAGTTTCTGAAAAAATTATAAAAAAAAAAAATTCCCATTATGTATGCCCAAAAAAAGGAATTTTTTTTTTTCAGCCAAAATTTGACCGCCGGGCACCCTTTTTATTTTTTTTGAAATATTTTTAATTAAAAGTAAATTTAATTAAGAAAATTTAAAGACCTTCCAAATGATGGTATGTCTTTTAGTTTCTGAGATATAATTTTTTGAAGTTGAGGTTACCGAGAATGGAGCTCGCGCGCGCTGCTGCTGCCAAGATCACCATACTCGGTTTCGTGTTTTGTTTATATTTATTTCTTCTTTATTATGCAACCAATAGGGGGCCTTTACTAAAATAGGTGATGATAAACAAAACCTTGCGATTAACCTTGAGTACTAAAACGTTTGCGCGTGCAAATCTTTGAATTTTAAGTTTAACAGTGAATTTTTCAGTTTTTGAAATGAGTTCGCAAGCTTGTAAAAAAAGTCGTACGTGCTGTAGTAACCCTTTTAACATGAAGAATCATAAAAAATATGGCGTTACTCTTCGATTGGTTAAAAATGGTGTGAATAATATTTTAGTTTGTAATACTTGTAGAATATATCTCACGAACGGCAAGCGTGGTGTTTCTTTAAGTGTTTCAAGTTTGACGAACTTACCAAACCCTGACGACAATAGCGAAAATTTAGAAATGCAAACGACTCAGTATGATTTAGAAAACGAAAATGAAGTTGCTGAACCAGTCACGGATGATGAGCTTTTTGAAAAAGAAATGGTGTCTGAAACTTTAATTTTAGGAATAAATAAGATTCTTGAGCTTTTGAAAGTTACTCCAATTTGCGCAAATGATCGTAAAACAAAAAAAAATCAACTGTGTAAAGTGCGTGAAATTCAAAATGCATTAAACGAAAAATTGAAAGAAATTTTTGAATTTCAAACTGATGATCTATAAGATTTACAATCACTTGTTAATGAAATCGAATCTAAAATTAGTCAAACAAATAAATCATCAGAAAAAATTAAATATTTGACTATGGCACCAATTACTTGGAGTCCTTCTGAGTTAAAATCACGCTTCTCAGTAAGCGATCACATGGCGGTAAAAGCAAAAAAATTACATGAAGAAGAGGGCATTGGTACCACTTCAAATCCGAGACCCGGTAAAAAGCTCGACACTGCTACTGATAATTTGATAAAGCAATTTTATTATAATGATGACTACAGCCGTGTGATGCCTGGTCAGAAAGATTATGTGCCGGTAAAAAAAGATGGAGTTCGAGTGCACTTGCAGAAGCGTTTATTATTAGGAAATTTGAAAGAACTGTGTTATGCTTTCAAACAAAATAACTCTGATATTAAAATAAGTTTTTCTAAATTTGCTGAACTTCGACCATCGGAATGTATTTTAGCTGGAGGCAAAGGCACTCATTCTGTTTGCGTTTGCAAAATTCACCAAAATGTGAAACTTATGATTGCTGGAGCTCAGTTCAAAGAATTAACAAAAAACGATGATGAAATCTCTTTTTTACAAGATTATAAATCAATTCTTCCAAAAATTGTATGCAATCCTGCCACTCTTTCTTGTTACTCAAATGAGTATTCAAATTGCCCCGGAGTAACTTGCATAAAAAATGTTTTAAGGGAGTTATTTGATAAAAATTTTATTGACACTGTGACCTACAAAAAGTGGACGTCAACAGACCATTCTAATTTAGAAACGCAAATAGATAGTATTGATGAATTTATTGAAAAATTTTGTGTTGAATTATTAAAACTTTTACTACACGACTTCGTTGCAAAGTCACAAAGCCAATACTTGGGTAAACTTAAAGCGAATTTGGAACCAGGAGAATTCTTAGTACTTGGTGATTTTGCGGAAAACTTTACATTTGTTATTCAAGATGCAATCCAAAGTTATCATTGGAATAATGCTCAAGCAACGCTTCATCCCATAGTGGTTTATTATAAAAAAGATGACCAGTTACTTCACGAATCATACGTCGTGATTTCTGATTGCTTGCAACATGATGCTATCACTGTAAATTTATTTATAAAAAAGTTTATTGAACAGCTCAAGTTAAAACATACACTCATTAACAAAATTAAATATTTTAGTGATGGAGCGGGTTCACAGTATAAGAACAAATCAAATTTCATTAATCTTACTCATCATTATAAAGACTTCAAAATTAAAGCTAAGTGGCATTTTTTTGCAACTTCACATGGCAAAAGTCCATGTGACGGAATCGGTGGTACAGTTAAGAGATCAGCTACCAAAGCTAGCCTACAACGTCCTGTTGGTGATCAGTTAACTACTCCGTTATCTCTTTACGAATGGGCCAAAGAAGCGCTACCTAATATGACTTTTATCTATGGTACTGAAGCCGAGTATGAAAATCACACAAAATATTTGAAACCACGTTTTGACAAAGCCAAACCTTTGCCTGGATCAAGAAGTTTCCACTGCTTTATTCCTATGAATGAAACGAGAATTTCTTGTAAATCTGTTTCAATCTCAGATCAATCTCAAGAATTTGAAATTCAGAAAAAAAAAAAAAAAAAGGTGACCCCTCGATTGAAAACAAAAGCTTTTAATGAAAAACGTGGGCGAAAATCCGCCGCATCTCAAAAAACCGCAGCAGGCAACGGAAAAAAAACGATCAAGACGCACTTAATCCTAATTTTATTTAACATGTGAAGCCATTTTTGTATTATAAATGTTGATGGAAGCCTGACGAATGAACTCTGTAAACAAAATTTGACATAAATTATAAAAAACTTACTTTAGCAACAGATTTTTCATTTCACTTTGTATAAAAACTGCAGAAACTAAAAATGTTCAAAATACTGTAAATTTGAACTATTTAATTAACAAAGTCGTATATTTAAACAATTTTAAAACACAAAAATTAATATTTTTTGAGATACAATGGTTAAACTCTATGCCGGAAAGGCTTTAGTAGTATAGTGCTCTTGGCAGCAGCAGCGCGCGCGAGCTCCATTCTCGGTAACCTCAACTTCAAAAAATTATATCTCAGAAACTAAAAGACATACCATCATTTGGAAGGTCTTTAAATTTTCTTAATTAAATTTACTTTTAATTAAAAATATTTCAAAAAAAATAAAAAGGGTGCCCGGCGGTCAAATTTTGGCTGAAAAAAAAAAATTCCTTTTTTTTGGCATACATAATGGGAATTTTTTTTTTTTAATAATTTTTTCAGAAACTTTAGGTTTTTTTCCGATCACCCACCAAATTTCATCAAAATCGATTAAAACCCCGAGAAGTTATGAGATTTCAAAAAACAAGCTTTTTTTTCTTTGCCAAATTTTCAAATGGCCGCCATTTTGAAAATAAGCGGATTTATGAAAAATCATTTTACCACGTTCATGTATATGCCAAACAATAACTTTATGCTAATTTTCATCAAGATCGGAGATGTCACGTCAGATCGCTTTCGATCTCACGAAGAACGCCTCTAGTTATATCCTAATTCAACTTTTTCCGCTCTTTCTCGTGGTATATCTCACATCCGATGGTTAAGATACACCCTGTATATGTATACCATACAACATACATCCATAAAAAATTTTTAATTACAAACAGTTATTTTTCAAAGTAAGAGTGGCAGGTAGTTAATAAAAAATAAATTAATACAGAATTAATTTTCATTTTTCTACATTATTAAACTGAGAGTACTTTTGATTTTGAAGAAGTTTTATAGTCAAAACTTTTAAATATAACACACACAGAATAAGAATAAACTTTATATAAATATTAGCTCAGTATATCTGGTTTTACAAGTAAAATATTCGTTGAAAACCTGAATTGCAATTGAGACATTGATTTTAGATGTTGTTACCTAGGCTTTGATACTAATTAATATAAATGAGTCAAATGTAGAGGTTATGTTACTCGTCATACAACAACCATACACCAATGAATAAATATTTTTCAAGATTCAAGAATTATTATTAAAACAAATTATTTTGGTTAATACCTTTAACTTTATTAACTTGTACTTAATATAATAGTATTATTTTAGAAATAACGACACTGCAACGAATATCACCGTGTAATTATGACTGTTTACACACTGGTATATTCACACACTGACACAAATATTTACAATATACATATTATATCACACGGCAACTCGCACGACTGTAGTGGCTGTTTCAAATTTAATTTATTTTTAACCTTTAGCTGGCATGCTTCTGTGGTGTAACATAGCTGGCACCGTGGGGTGCTATAGTACCCCACGGACAAAAGTTGAAAAAAATAGAGGTTACATGCATTATTTGAACTAAAAAAAATTCAGACATGATCTTTAGAGGTTCTATCAAAGAGTGTAATAGTTTAAATAACGATAACCTAAAGTCGGTCCTAAAAAAAAATCCAACAAGTCGAAAAAAAATAGAAAAAAAACCGTTTTTATTCAAAAAATCATAACTTTTTTGTTTTTTCATAAAAAGGTCTAAAATTTTAGCTGGGTTATCTCCAAGTAGTGGACTATAAAGGAAAAATAATAGTTTATATGGGTTATTTAAAAAAGGTATTTATTCTCAGAAATTACCATCTGAGGTTTACGAAAAAAAAAACCATTAGGTATTTTTAGAAAATTTAATGTTATTCAATTTTTTTATTTAATTCATACAAAAAACTGTACATTTTAATAAAATATTACATGAAGAAGTTAAAAACTGTAAAAAAAACATTTTATTCAAGTGCCAGCGCAGTCTTGGCAAATTAAAAATCTATGGTCCGGGCAAATCGGACGCGAACAAACGCCACAGGCTTTATCAGTTTTTTTGTCTTTTCCCCTAGTGCAAAAACTACATCTTTTTTTGATTACAAGATTAACTTGAGTTATAGAGCGTGTTCCATAAATTTCGGATAGGAGCAAATCTATCATAATGTTCTCTTTCATCTGCATTGTCAAAGCGCAAACACGTTGATAAAAACGTAAATCTGTGCCTTGAAAAAGCACTACGATACATAGATGAGCCATTAGTTTTGTCCCATAATCTGTTCACATCAACATCAGCCGATTTCCATAAACCAGAGTAATATAAAATTCCAATGAAAGCTTTTACTTCAACTGGATCAGTGTGATAATGCCACGATTGTTGTCGTTCCTCAACCACATAATGTAAGCTTTCCTCTTCTATTTTTAAATTGGTATTATCAACTATTAAATTTATCATTTCATCGGTAAATAAACGATTCCAAAAATCAATAATTGTTTTTGCATCGGCAGCGTTACCGGCCGGACCAGGTTTTATTTCTGGTAAAATATTTGACTGCCTGTCTGTAAAAGGCGAAAAAAATAATAAAAATTTTATAGTAATAAAATTGTTGTAAATAAAAATTCATAATATTTAAATTATTTCGGCTGAATAAATTTTATAGCGAGAAAAAAAACTTGAAGTTAGTTTGTGAACATTTTACAAAAATACGCGTGCAAGCAAAAGAGAAAAACAGAGAGAGAAAAAGAGAAAAAGAGACAGAGAGAAGCGCTCAATCCCAGCGCGCATATGAAAAAAACCCCTGGTGTGCTGCTTACCTGATCTACGAAAAGGACATTTTACATTCCACTGGAAACCATTTTTTCCATAAAGTTTCGATGACGGGCGACTACGCTGTGGATTTTCTCGACTCTGCAAAAGCCGTTGATTCTCACTCGGGACTTCCATATCGACGTCCATTTCTCCTTCTTCTTCAGAAGATTCTTCTGAAGAATATTCAAAGCAAGACGGTTCATCCTGACCATCGCTTTCAACTTCTTCATCATTGTTGTCAACTTCTAGTAAGTGCTCTCGCAAAAGTCGTGGCTGCAAATTATACGCCATG